>OU342964.1:30474364-31827698 GCA_910592155.1 Ypsolopha scabrella
TTAAGCGGACATAATACCTTAATTTGCAGAGTAACACGTATTGTTAAGTTATTAGAGAGCCGGACTAAGAAACGGAACTTTGAGGGTTTTCTTTTATCAGGAACCCAAAAATACTTTTTGAGTCATGCATTGGATGTAATTAATGGAAAAGAAAAGTTAGAAAAACATTTTGCTAAGTTCTTTTCTCCATTTGTCAAACTAACTTTGTATGATACCTACACGATGATTGTAATTATAATTACGATTTGCGAAATCCATCGCTTTTAGTTTTGTATATTGTTTTTGCAAAAAGCATTGTGAAAATAGTGAAAAAATTTATTATAAAGACAGGCAGAGTTTTATTTTTATGTACGCCTTTGGTCCCACTAATAGGTATATACAACCACAGTATATCAACATTATGTAGTTCTTACTAAGTAGGTATTTACTACATACTAACTAGGTATTAACTACATCATGTGTATAGCGTATCTAACAGAGTGCGTTACCCCAGCGGCATGTTGGCGCTTTTCAGGATTTCAGCTTGACAGATAATTAGAGCGTCATCTCGTGTAATTGTGCCCGAAATAAAAAAATTGTGCTTCCAGCCGATCCAAAGATATTCACGAAAAACAGATTCCACTGGAGTAACGTTACCCCAGCGCCATGTTTTTTATCCCGTGGTAGTAGCTTAATAAAAATTAGCTACTTAGGTAGATATAATTAGTGCCTGATTGTGCCCAAAAAAGAAAACTAGTGCGTCCAGTGGTTTCAGAGTTATTCAAGATGCCGCTGGGGTAACGTTTAGCCAATTGCTGTATCTCTTAAACGGTATGACATACAACTACGATTTTTTTTACTAAGGTGCGTCTTAATTAGTTCCTAATTTGTGCAAACTTATTTTTTCTCTAATCGACGCCGTTGGTCAGTTATAATTTTTTTTCAAAAACCCTAAAATCGGCCCTTCCGCTTCAATGAGAATACCTAGAAACTTACCAAGTATGGTGGTTTGTACCTTTTATCAATTCAAAGCACCTTGTGAAATTAGATGTTCCTACTTCAACTGGCTACTCTGTAATGCAACGCTTCAATACACGAGTTATTATTAAGTGACGGTATATTTGATTCTACTAATAATTAGTACTTTTATCACATTATTTATTCTAAAAATTTCCGGTGAAAAAACCTCCTAACTACTGAAACTTAAGGAAAAAATAACAGGAAAGCAAATCAGTCGATTAACCAACCAAATTCAAATGACTACATAAAAGCGGCCGTACCATACATGGTGCCAACCTTCTTAAATTGGTAGTTCTATAATTCAGTTTTGATTGGTACAGGTGCGTACAAATAGTTTAACGAACTATTCATTTACTTTTATATAAATATGATAAGTTATGATAGGATATTCAAATGCTTTTTGCCCCAAAGTACTAATGTTCAATTGTGTGGAATGGACTTTAGTGAAGGAAAATAAACATTTTATTTTGTAATTTGTATTAATAACTTACTTGATAAAACATTATAATTTGATCAAATTTGATAGGTACTTACATAAATCATGGTGACCAGGGTCTGATGATGAGACTGGAAGGTTGAAATGAAAACTCCTCAATGAACAATAAACAATGAACCTCTCGAGTTAGGACTATTTGATCGGCCTTAAAAAAATGTATAAAGTTGCAATACGGTGACTGCCTGACTTATTCATTGATATGCTTGTTTGATTGGATGGAGTTGGGGGGGGGGTTCAAATGATTTAATTTTGACTGGGGGAAAAGTCTTAAATTTTTGATTTTTTGACATTTGGGGGGTTGTTTCGTCGTTTTCCCAAACCCTGTTTTGTATAGGATTTTTGTATGGGATTGTCCACATTTTTGATTTCTTCGAGCTGGCCAAGCCAGCTCGCCTACCCACCAGTAGGAATTTTGACTTTTTGGTAGTATCCATGGAAGTTGACGTATTTGTATGGGAAAAAATTCCTACTGGGTATTCGGTCGAGTACAACACTTTTGGACCCCAAAATTTTTGGAACCCCCCCGGGGGGATCAAACATTTTCTTTTAAGGGTTTAAAAAAAAATTCATTTAGCCATATCAACACGACGGTTCGTCTCGGACCCCCCAAACTTGGACCCCGGGGGTCCGAAAAAAGATTTCTTTCAATTAAAAAATTTTTTTATCCACGGCGCGAAATAATTTTTGTTTTGGCCATATTTCCGCGACGGTTGGGCTTGGAACACCCAACGTTGGACCCTTGGGGTCCAAAAAAAAATCTCCTTCTTTTCCAAGTGTCAAATCTTTTTCGACCCATATCTCCCAAACCAATGAAGCTAGACCCCTGTTCATGGGTCCGTTTAAAAGGGCTCGACGAGATCTACTCGAACATGCAAAAAACGCGTTATATGCGTTCAGACTACAACACGTAGCGGCTCTACAAAGCAGGAAAGCAAATAGGGTCGTAGCACATGCTACGCGCCGTTGCAAAACGAGGGTGCGAGTGATCATGGCGCTTTGCATATCCATTTTTTGTAGGTATAAAGCTGAAATTTACAAAGCTTTTATTTTATGCTTTTCTGAAATATTTCGGATAAACATTGTCACATAAAAAACAAGTTTCCGAGGTAACATCGTACACGTTTAACAATTTTATTATGAACGTAATTGACGAGAGTATCCATCGTGGAAAAGCTGAGCTCTTTTCTGCTGTCCATTTGCTATCGATGACAATCAGAATTAAAGTTTTATCTCCAATCAATTGTGAAACAATAATGGACGTTAAAACGTTCCGGTTTACTTCAATCTTAAAAGTCCGGATGCCGCGTTTCATTTTCGATTTTCAAATTAAAACTACGATTCAACAGACCTCATGCAGAGTGTAGATTAGTTTGGATCAACTACGAGTAAGTATATTAGCAAATATATTAACTCCTAATAAGAGTATTAGTTTGTAAATCTTGCAACCTAATACGTGGTTTTTGGGTTATGCATATTGAAATTATACTAGTAACTAATATAAAGATTTGGTATTTATCTGATTAGTATTCTGGGGGACTTTTCACCAAACCATATTTTTTTGATGTTATTGATGTTATAACCGTAATTATTATGATTTTGCTGAACAACCTCTCATTTTTTTTTTCTCTAACATACCCTCCCTCACACACACACTCATTTATACTCATCCCTTACATTAACACATACACAACATAAACACCCCGTCGAACAATTGAACAAATTGAACAATTTAAACTAAAATAGAGTACGGCAGGCAGATGAGTTGCCCTGTAAGCATTTAAATTTTATTTTAGATTCTGTTTCTGAGGAATGAATTTAGATAAGTTTTTTTTTTGTTTTTGTTATTTTATTAAACAGTTGGGGAAATTTGTTATTGGCCTTAGTCATAGTCTTGAAATAATGTTTAGTTTTACTTTTAACGCTGTTAATTTCCTAAATAAATAGATAAATAAATAGATAAATAAATAAATAAATTATGAAACGTCAGTAGAACACTTTTAAATGCCAAACACTTTTAAAAATAAAATATTCGAAATGTTACTTAGAAATACAATTTATGGTTATCCTAGCCATATAGAACAAACAGACAAACAAACAAACAAATACTCTTTATTGTGCACCGAAAAAAAAACATAATAATAGAAATGTTAACAAATGTTAAAGACACAATTGGCGGTCTTATCGCTTAAAGCGATTTCTTCCAGACAACCTTTGGGTGGAATTATTGTACGGGAAAATCGCGAAGTGAACATAAAAGCAAACTATACAAAACAAACCCTACACACAAATACTTAAATAGAATATAGAATAGTTATATAAACTAATATACTGCTCAAAACAATTAGGGGAATAACATTTCAAAGTGAAATAAAACTTTTTTTTTTAGGTTTTTAATCATAACTGGCCACTAAATATTAAAGTGACATACTTCACGAAAATAAAAAACAAAATAACATCAGCATTATTGTTAGTAGTTCTTAATACGATGGCCAAGAGTCTATGTACACCTAAAAACAAAGTGACACCATTGAATTTTTAAAACTTTTCAATTACAAAAATCGATTTTAAGTGCCCTTTCAAATCTTCTGAGTGCTGTTATTGATTGAAATGAGTGTTAATTTGGTTAAGAAGGTCATTATGCCAGATCTGACTGAAATCCAAGTCTCCCGAGCTATCACTCTGCTTCAAGAGGGTTGAACTATGGCATATGTAGGAACTGACCTAAGAGTCACCCCCTCTGTCATCTACAGAGTATGGAAGCGGTATCTAGGTGACGGGGGAATACTCAGGAAGTGGTGGTCAGGGTCGAAAGAGAAAAACAACTCCTTTGGAAGATCGCTACATCATCAACTGTGCTTTACCAAACCGCACCACTACTGCAAGAGATCTGCAAAATACACTAAGGACGGCTACTGCTGTAGAAATGTAGAAATAGGTTGCGGGAAGCCCATTTGAGAGCACGTCGACCAGTGCGGGCCATGCGTCTAACTATTCAACACAAACAAGCTCGCCAACGGTCGCACAAAGCCACGCTAATTGGCAACTTCGACATTGGAGGCCAGTGCTCTTTTCTGACGAGTCAAGATTCCGTCTAACACGTTGCGATGGTCGTCTCCGTATCTACCTATACAGACGCCCAGGCGAGCGATACAGTGCAGCGGCAGTCCAAGAATATGACAAATTTGGATGTGGTTCTGTGATGGTGTGGGGCGGAGTGAGTTTGGACTAGCGCACAGATCTCATCGTTGTTCTCGGGCGGTTGAATGCTCAAGCTTACATCGAAAACGTGCTCGAAGACCACTTCTTGCCCGCAGCATATGGTATCGGCCCGGAATTTGTTTTTATGCAAGATAATGCCAGACCACATACTGCAGCCATCACGTTAGATTACTTACAGCATCATGGAATCCGTGTAATGGAATGGCCTCCCATGAGCCCGGACCTAAACCCAATAGAACACATTTGGGATTTGCTTGATAGACGCATCCGGAAACGTCCTATTGCACCCCAACCACTGCAGCAGCTCACTCAAGCATTTATCGAAGAATGGGAGATAATTCCGCAGGAAGATATTCGGAGGATCATACGAAGCATGCCGTGTCGTTGTCAAGCTGTGATAAGGGCTCATGGAGGTCATAAACGCTACTAAAAGTCAATGAAGACGAATATTCAAACATTTCTGCGACGGACCTTTTGAACACCAGTTTTTTTACGGCTAAAATGTTTAATTTATAAATTTTGTAAATTTAAAAATTTATACATAATGAGTTTGTTTTAATGGTCGTAACTGGTTTTTTTTAATGGTCGTAACTAACAAATTAACAAGGAAAAGATTACCAATATTGATAATGTAGCCATCTTGCAAAGGAGTGGTTTTTTCTTTAGACCCTGACCACCACTTCCTGAGTATTTCCCCGTCACCTAGATACCGCTTCCATACTCTATAGATGACAGAGGTGGTGAGTCTTAGGTCAGTTCCTACATATGCTATAGTTCGACCCTCTTGAAGCAGAGTGATAGCTTGGGAGACTTGGATTTCAGTCAGATCTGGCATAATGACCTTTGTAACCAAATTAACACTCATTTCAATCAATAACAGCACTCAAAAGATTTGAAAGGGCACTTAAAATCGGTTTTTTGTAATTAAAAAGTTAAGAAAATTTAATGGCGTCACTTTGTTTTTGGGTGTACATAGACTCTTGGCCACCATATTAAGAACTGCTCACAAAAACGCTGATGTTCTTTTGTTTCTTATTTTCATTAACCATGTAATTTTAACATTTGGTGGGCAGTTATAATAAAAAAACAAAGATTTTCATTTTATTTTACTTTGAAATCTTATTCCCCTAATTGTTTTGAGCAGATATATATTCATATCACATACATAATTATATAAATAATACGTAAACTATATGAAAGGATACATATAAAAACAAATTCAAAATATTCCAAAATAGTGAGATCAATAATAATAAAAATTACTTAGCGCGATCCAATTGTCTTATCTTATCTCTTCAGGTGACCATGATTTCTTTGGATTTTACGCAAATCGACAAGTGGGTCTTACTAAAAAAAAATTAAGGAAAAACATTTCGGATGTTCATTATGAAACCAGTTTTTATTCTTTTACAATATGTTAAATTCTTGGGGTTCGGTTAAAAGTCAAAAAGTTTAAAAGTCAGTTATGTGTATTTACAATGAATGTGTACAATTTTTCCACACATTTTAACATCTGAGTGTTAAGGTAAAAAGTCAGATCTGGCAATTTTTATTCCCAGGTCCTTCTTTGTACTTGCTACGGTGGACAGCATCACATGTGCCTAGTTGGCTGGTAGGTACAGTAACATACAATATGTGACGTGAGGAATAAAAATAAAACGTAAATTTATTTTTATTAAGAACCCAACATTTTAATCAAAAAATACAACTTAAGATTCTTCGGATACTGAACAATATATGGAAAATGTCTCCAATTTCCCTCACTTAAACACCTGATTTGTGTGTGTATTTTTTTTTAAACTTTTATTCTTAAGATTTTATTTCATAGTTTCTCTAAACATCCGCTAACATAAATACCTATTGTGTTTACTTTTAATTTGTGTTCGATTGGCTTAAAGCAGCGGCAGTGTGCGTGTGATGAAGGTGTGTGCTTGTGTGTGCTACAGTTAAACCGCAAAGCCGAGCTAAGCCAGTTTAATGCTAGCATTATTGTGATTGGTATTGACAGTTTCGTGAACTATAAAGGCGAATTCTGTTTGTTTGCAGTTTGATGATAGGAGGCTACGGTTAATATTTTAAATAATTGCAAAGAAAAACTTACTTGTTCTAGTTCCACAGTATTTATTTGTCCTCATTAGCTACCGGTTTCGTTTACACATCTTCAGGTACTATGTCTTTACAATGACATTGGTAAAGCTACTGTAAATGTAAGCAAACTGAATTCTGATAAACATTGAAAATTACATTATTACATAAATTAATTTTCGAATATTTATATCTCATTTAGTGCGCATCTTTCAGTTTCGCGTCCAAATTCGAAACAAAACTTATTATTTTCGATAGGATCCGTAAAATATCTGATTTAAAAACACAATGAAAGTGTTTGGATATCAATTTTAATAACTATTTTACACCTAAAAAGGTTTTCTTTAGCATGCCTTTATTAATAATTTTCTTAATAGTCGTGCATCGTGCGTCGAATTTGAATCAATTTGTTAACAGATTGGATTAAGTCTGGTAATGTGACTTTTATCTGCTCACTCCACTTTAATAATGGTTGATATATTTAGTTTTTTTTACTTCCATATTAATCGAAATCAAATCAAAATATTTATTTTGTAAAATAGATACATAAAGTATACTTTCTACAAGTCAAAGTTATTCTTAACAATATATATATTTGGAATATTATATATATATAGGTATATCTATCTATATATATACCTATATATATATATATCATAATACGGGAAAAACATAGATAAATGTAGGAAAAAAAATATATTATATATACATAATATAATGAACAAATAAGTTGATAAATAAATACGGGAAATACATACAAAAATATTAAGGTTGGGCTGCTAAAATGTAATAAAGTTATACACCTGCATAAAATAGAGAAATATAGGAATAAAAATATTATATATACATAAAGCAAAGAACAAATGTGTTGAAAAATGAACTAAATAAACCATAAATAAAAATAATGCCTTACCATCCGCACCAATCGATTAGTATTGCTAAGAAAAAGGGCAAGAAACTTAGCAAACATTTTTTTTTTAATCATCCATTTTCTAACAAGCATTGGGATTATTTTCAGACTTTACTCCAACAGCTTTGATAATTCTAAGTCTTTCCGAGTAAACCTAATTTTACCCATTTTTAGAGCATTATCCGTGACATATTTAATATTTATAAACCATAGCAACTGCTGCCATTTGCAGTCAAGCAACTTAAATATGCGTGTAAAACTTTAACGGATAACGGGTCAGACTGATATTTTGTCTACGGTATTTTATATTTCTTGTGAAAGTAATTTTGGATTTTTGTATTAGATCATTTCCACTTATAATGTTTGGAAAATTATTTAAAACTTTTGTGAGAAATAAGTAATTTTAAAATTGTAGACGCTTTTTCTTGTATTATATTGTTTTTTAATAGTAGTTTTTTGTATCTTGTTTTCCGTTGATTTAAGTAAATCGCTGTATGTGTTTTTTTACGGGTAACTTGTGTTGTTGTGAATGTCCGTTCACTAATTAATTTTGTTGCTAAGACTTATGTGGAAACTTTTTTGGTTTTATATTTTAGCTATTCGTGATTGTATTGTGTGATAAGAAAACTGTTTGTTTCCCAATAAATAATACTGCTACTCAATATAGAGCTGTATGTGAGGTGTCATTGCGCAGTAATTGATAGCAGCCTGCCTCCACCTCGCTGACCATTCTTCATGTTATTATATATTTTTATCTCAGAAAGTCGCGGCTTTTCTTAACATCAACATTTTTGGACTACGCGTTCGGTATTATTATATAAAAGAGAGGGTTTCAGAAGTGGTATTAAATGTGGACTGTTACTGATACACTCGTACACCCTCCTTTCAACGAACTATTTTGCGTCCAACTGTGATATAAGGTGAGCTTTAGCGCTGTTCTTCAGTCACAGATACAAACACGCATTCAACAACATGCAGGTTTACCTTGCAGTGTTTTCTACTACTCTTCAGGGTAATTTATTAATTAATAATTACTTTCATTACATACATATCGTCACGACATGAATCCCTGAGGGGGTGTCAGAGGTATTCCGGAGTGTGTGTAAGAACACAAAGACTATGCACATAAATTACGAAAAACACATTGGTGTATACCCGACTGGGGATTGAACCTGGGTCTCAAAATTGAGAGGACAGCGTTTTACCGCCTGAGCCATCGCTGTTTTATTTATTTCATTAGACTAATTAATTATAATGGAGACAGGTATTTGGCTACTGAAGTGAAGATATCATCGGCTTATGACTTTACCTTGTTAATCATTTATATAGTTGACGTAAAACACTATCAATTTTGCCAATACTATTCCTTATCTCGGCGCGATGTCGTAACGTTTACGTTCGAACAAACACCTGTATTAGATAGACCATATATTTATTATTTGTTACCAAACCTTCATCAGAAACAAATAAATTAATTTGTGGCCTCTCTTGAGTAGGATATTTATACAATAACAAATTCTTGAACTATGAAGTGTCAATTTAAAATAAGTAAGATGATTGGCCTGGAACAATTTGAGACACCTATAAATGCACAATACAAGATAGATACTTTTTTCGGTAACGAACGTCGATTATTAATTTGCAGTTTTATTATAGTGCATAGCGGTAATCCTGTAATGTACTTTTTGGGGCTTCTCTAGGGAAACTGAGCTAAAAATATACAGAAGTTATTTGCTTTTATTGCAAAACATGAGATGTGACTTTTTTTCTATGATTAAGAATATATTTTAAATTATAATTTATACAACTACGTCGCGTTTTCCCTTAGAAAATTTTATCTTAAACTTAACTGAATTATTTATAAAATTAAATAGCTTCAGTAAGCATTTTTACACAAATTTACTGTTTACACGTGACTAACAGTTCAAACAGTATCATTTTAAAAGTCTTTCCACCCAATAAATCGTTCCAAAACTCTATCCTTAGCCTTAAATTAACATTCACGACTCCTTTTTCCTGGAAACCAAAGCTAGCGGTATACCACCCTTGATGGTTTGTACGACGGAAGTAGAGGGGTCCACTACGGGATGCCGGCGCGTGTTCTCAGAGGGCGTCACAGAGAACTGATGCAGCAGCGCTGCCAGACCTGCCAGAGACTGCATCTGGCCCAGACGCTCACCTGGAATGCGATACTACTTTAACTACTAGCCATATGTCGGCCACTAATCCAAAGGTTGGTGTTTCAAATCCGGTAAGGGCATATTTATTTTCGGTATGCGTCTTTTGGAACGAAGTATAGAGATAGGTCTCATCACGCCGGGACGTAATAGTCGTCGACGAAACGTGGGTGTACAAGTTTGGACAGTTACTTGCAATTTACAACATATAATAAGCAACATCTTTGACACCCCATCAAATGCAAAATCATTAAAACTTAAAAACATTAGATTTCGTTTTAAAACAGTTGGATTTTATCAAACCCAATTTAACAATAAATTATTACTTAGATTACAGGTGGATTATAAGTATAATACTGATTCTTATCTTAATTTGTGTCAGCTTAATTAGTAGTAGGTAATTACTTATCCCAATAATATGAAAAAAGAAAACAGAAACTTTCCTAGACCATTTTGTCAAATAAATCTGACTTATCAATTTGTTTTGGCATGGCATCGCAGATTTCATTACTTCACGAGGAAAACAATTTGGTGATTTATTATGACGTCATAAATTAAATAGGCATGATAATAAAATAGTTGTTTACCTATACACGCTCGAGGTCCTTCCCCAAATGGCATGTAAACATGTTTCTTTAAATCTCTTAGCTTATCTGGTGCAAATCTTTCCGGTCTGAATTGCTCTGGATTATCAAAGTATTTTTCATCATTGTGTAGAGCTTGTAGTGGAACAAATACCATGACATCTTTGTCTATAGTTACATCGGTAAATGGAATTGTATATTTCTTCGCACATTTTCGTACAAGAAACCCGAGTGACGGAAACATTCGCATGCCTTCGTAGAATGTCATTTCCAAATACTTCATTTCTTTAACTGCTTCGTAACAAAGCCTATTGTCGTATTTTTGCAATATTGCATCAACTTCTTCTTGACATTTCTTCTGTACCTCTGGATGGAATGCGAGTTGGTTTAAAGTATAGCTTGTTGCTGAAGATGACGTTTCAAATCCAGCAGCAAAGAATACGAAAACTTGAGCTGCCATTAATAAATCGTCCATTTCTAATTCTGCAGTTGTAGGAGTTCCATCTGGGCTTCTGTTTTCTATGGACTCTCCGACAATTTTACCTTTTTCTTTTAACTCCAAAAGTAAATCAATAAAGTCATTCCTGCCAGACGGCTTGTAGTTTCTCTGCTGCATAATACTTTGTACCAGATGCAATGTATTATCTTCAATCTCGGGCACTAAGTAATTCCAATTTTTGCACGCTTCCGGAAATACTCTCTTCATCATTCCTCTCAAGCCGTCACGTTTTGTAATTGTGAATATTCTTTTACCCAATTTTCTAAAAGTTGACTCTTCATCGTTTAAAGAATCAGAATCGATTCCAAATCCACAAGCTCCAATGAAATCGGTTGTGTATCTTGCCATCAGGTCTCTTATATCAACTTCCTTCGCGGTGGATTCGGCAGCTGCAGCAATTTTTTGTAATTTTTCTGCTCTTTCGACAATAAGAGGAAACATAGCTTTGAGTTTACCAGTTGTGAATGCCGGCGTCATTCTCTGCCTCAACAACTTCCACAAGTCTCCGTCAGCGAAAAACAGATTTTTCAACATTGGTTCAACAACCTTGTGGGGGTTGAGGCCTCTGGGATAAAAATGTGCAAAGTCAGTAACCAAAACATGTTTGATCAACTCTGGATCCCGCAGGCATAGTACTGGCTCGGAAGCGATGAAGTACCCAATCATCTTTTCTTTTGGATATTTCCAATATAACTCCTCCATCATCCAAGTCAAACTTTTTTTATGGAAGAACTGTCTCGTGTTGTTCCCAAAGAAAGGGATTGGTTTGTCATGTTTCACTCCTCTTTTTATCCAATAATCATGATTTTTTGTGCCCAAAAAATAAAGTGTAATGGCCATTATGAATAACACTATTAACACGAACATTTTAATATTTTCGTAATTTTTGTTTTGGCGAATCGGTACTTAGTTTTTTGAAATCAGTGTATTGAAATCACTGTTATATATACGAACCGTCTGTATGATAAGAGCATTGATAAGGAACACCAATTGAATATTGTTTCAACAACTTTAATTGTCGATACAATCTATTTCCTGAAAATTACGAGATCATTATGCAATTATGTAATTGTTTTAATTAACGTTTTATCGGAAGATGCGCAAAAAGTGGGACAGGATAGGGAAATATGCCAATAACGAGTTTAAATATATTTAAAAATTAGGATACAATTACAAATGCAGGTATTGCAAAAAAATGAAAATAAAATAAAATAAATGTATTATGTATGACATTAACCGCCTCCGTGGTTCAATGGTTCGAGTACTCAGCTACTAATCCGGAGGTCTCAGATTCAAATCCCGAAGGGGCACGGTCTGCGTGCTTCGAAATTAAATTCGGGTTCAATATATGCCTGAACCACGGCGATAGGGCTCATCGTTATAACAGTCGGTGTACGAGTGTGGACTTTGACTTTAATTTAACACTTGGATGTCTAGGTATACGTCGCAGGGTATTCATAAGAAACCAGTCGAGTGAAAGTAGGCTCGCGCCCTGAGGGCTTCGTACCATTTAAATAAGTTATTAGAATTACAAACTTATCAGTACTGACAAAATGTATGAAACAAAACTGCAAAATTAAGTTGGTCGAGTATTCGGGTGGTGCATGTGTCCCTCTTTCTCACAAGACTTCATCGATCCATACTGATTTCTGTCGTTAAAGGGGGAATCAAGTTGTGAACGCGCTTAAATTTAACATAATAAATTACTATGAT
This sequence comes from Ypsolopha scabrella, assembly GCA_910592155.1. NCBI lineage: Eukaryota > Metazoa > Arthropoda > Insecta > Lepidoptera > Ypsolophidae > Ypsolopha > Ypsolopha scabrella. The sequence continues at coordinate 30,487,047 of OU342964.1, forward strand.
TAATGTAACTGAAATTGTTCAAAAATAATCAAGAAAGCTCTGTTATTCATAATATCTATAATTTGATAAAGTTACAATTTGTTTGTTTGCAGTCTTAATTAGTTTATCCAATCTAAGTCTTAAACTGTTTTAATTTGGACCTTGTTTTGGTACTTATTTAGTCAAAGTCCCTCATAAAAATTAGGCATCCACTCCAAATAATTGGCGGACAGTTTTCTTTTTTTTACTACTTAACTAGAAATCTAATTTAAACCAGACCTTACCACTAGTTGTCCTTTTAGCATATTTATTATTTATTAAATTATATTTATTATTAAATAATAAGATAACATATCTTCCCCTATTTTATTGACTTAGAAATGCATATCTCCATCCATTGTCCACCATACCATAAATAAATTTAAAATAATCATTATTATTTTGTTAAACAATGACATTTCTATAGGAGTGTCTATGCCACCGCCATCTGGTTAAATCAGCTTTCTGATTGGATGCCTAGGATGCTAACTAAATTGCGGCTTCTAACTCAACGTTTAACGAGATGGCTTGTCGAAAGTTAGCCCTTTGGACACGGCTGCATCAAAAGCCGCCGCGTCATTTAAATTTAGTTCATGTTTTTGGTACTAAAGCGCTAGTAGTCCCATAACAAATATGGCGTCAACAGCTGATAAAGTGCTTGGGGAGTTTGGTTAGAGCACAATCAAATCGCGAATGCTGTTAAAACTACGGGAGACGCCTGGCTCCGCTCCGCTTCGCTCGGCTCCTAATTATGTACTTACCTACATGTCAACCTAACCGCTCTTGCTCGCTTCGCTCGTCGTCATGACCTATCCCTAGCCAAAACGTTAAACGTCGTTCAGCCCTCGTGTCAAACGTTGCGTTGAACCATTTGGCTGAGCAACCTTTAGGAATTTAGTTGAATTCCGCCATTTTATCCTACGCATCCAATTAGTAAGCTGACTTAACGTGATGGCGCCTACATCTACACTATCTCTGATTCCAATCTCAACTTTTTGCAAAAATATCCAGTATACAATAGTACATTACGATACGAGAGCGATGAAACGTTTTCTGACGAGTGTGAGTTTGCGGCACGAGCCGAAGGTGAGTGGCACAAGTGGGGAAAATGCCGACTTTACGCAAGCGCAGCGTGCGTAAAGTGGTCATTTTACGCACGGTGTGCTATAGAATAATTTAATTGTTCTTACTCGTAAAATGTTCGCATATTCCAAGAAACTACTTTTGTAATTACATGTGCGATTGAATAAGTCTATGCATGCTCTCAGAGATTGAAGATAAAGTCGTTTGACTGGAATTCTGTTGGTTACAATTCGGTTTCGAGTAACATTTAGGATTAATGAAGCATTAAAGTAACTTGTAAATGGCGTATCGTATCGAACTCAACTTTAAGATTTCAGAATGTTAATCCCCTAGCACTTTTTAGGGTTCCTGTACCAAAAGAGAAAAACGGACCCCTGCTGTCCGTATGTCAGAAGTCTCTAGCTCGTAGATGGAATGAGTTATAGAAGTAACATCATAATTAAATTCACTTGTACTTGTTTCACTGGTTTTATTTTAAAGTTTAGACTTAAATCCCGACCGGTTTCGGTTAATACACCATTCTCAAGGGATTCAGAAAATTAAACTATCAAAATAACGAGCCATTAAAGATGTACACAATGATCATGTTGAAACGAAAATATAAACCAGTGAAACAAGTACAAGTGAATTTAATTATGATGTTTTCCAAGTTTCACTAAGTGCCGACAATCGACAATAGTACATACCTTTAAATTACAAAAGTTACAGACTTGAATTTTAGTAATTGTGTGTAAAATTTAGACACAAGGCGTAATATTGAATTTAAAATTCAAATAAATTCTCTTGCAGGGGGGGGGTTTATAACTGAAACTATTCTGTTACGGTTCTATAGCCGTGCCCGGAGATGTGATGGTATGAGATTTTCTGTTTTCTGTTTTTTTTTCATGCCATCACACCTCCGGGCGCAGCTCCATGCCGACGGCCACGGTACAAAACATGCGCATTCATCAACACATCTACACATCTTACACAACACACTAACACAAAACTCTGCCAAACACATCATGCACAACAAAAAATTGTATTTACCTACTAGAATGTCGACTCTGTCCGGCATTCTATGTAGGCGAAAAAAAACCCCACTTCACATCCGCATCAATCATCACAAATTCACAACAAAAACATAAAACAGTACACTCCCCATCCCAACCCATGCCCGCCTACACAACGAATCATTCAACAACTGCTTCACCGTCCGCATTATAAATTCATTCCATTCACCATTAACTGATATTCAGCTCAGGACATGGGAGTCGTCTTACATCTGGTCGCTTGGTGCTCATTACGGACCTGGACTAAACAAACAGCACTAACTTACAGATAGACCAACCTCATCGAAATTTTTCTGATATTAACATTCATACAAACACCCGTACATCCCCTTTCAAACACACACACTCACAAACACCCCCTCTCCCTAACCCACTTACATACTCATCCTCACCCCTATCCTCTTTCGAAATATAATATTGAAATTTATTTGTTCCTTTTGTGTTATACTATAATATAATAAAAAAACAAGCTATAAAAGTTTATTATACAGAGTGTAAATGCAAAGTCAAGAATCCCTTTAGGGTATGAAAGTATACATGATTTTGATCTCATTACGAGAAAAAAAAAATGTACCTTGAATTTTCGCCAAAAATTCCATCATTTTTCTAAGCCATACGCAGCTCACCGGCCTCCCCACACACCTATTTGCGCCCCGCAACCCGCACCCCTCACCGAGTGCACAGCAAACAGTGAGAGTGCCCACGCGATTAGTATATTTTGAGTAAAGAAAATCCTCTTATTATGAGGTACTGGTACTTTATTTAGAGATCCCAGTATTTAAAATAATATCTTTACCGATCATACTAACACACCCTTAAAGGATTCTCGCCTTTGCTTTTACACCCGGTATACATTTATTTTATAATAAAGAATAAATTATTTGATTTGATTTGATAGCCAGAAAATAGCAATCTTGAAAAACGAATATGGGAAGAGCCTTTTTTTCACCAGAGGTAAAATAAACGTATTAAAATAAATTTTTGCACTGAGGGTAAAAATAAATTCATAAAATCTATTTTTCGCTTCGATAAACTTCAAAAAAACAAAAGCCAGATAAGTTTACGAAAAAAAAAATCTTACTTAAAATTTGTTTCCATTGACTTTTTGCAGTTTGTCATGAACTCAAAATAATGTTTATTTTATAATTATATAAATACTCGAAGAAATAGAGTGGTAGCGAAGCGATAGATAATTTGAAAGAAAAAGCCAGTTCGGCCGTTGAAAACTTGCTCGAAGGAAAAGTTTAAACGAGTTTGTGTGCTATTTCCATTAAATTATTTATTCTTTAATAGCAAACATTTTTTTTATTGTACAACATTGTCACGAAAAGCATTATATTGCCTTAGTGGATGTATTGCCTGGCTCAAACAGGCCTTTGCAAACCTCAGCCTGCTCACCTCATCAGGCAATACCCTACTTTCCGGCCCACTACAATAATGTACTATTTATTATCGTTTTGCATATCGTATAATCGTATTACTATGACGTAGATAAATTATTAATAAACTCCTAACACCATTAGGTATCGGCAAACGTATAATACAATTCAAAACTTAATCCCTGAGACGTAGTTTCGATACCAACCCCAACTCGAAATCTTCGCCGCTCCATCGCTAAAGTTCGTACGAAGACAATTCATAAAATGAAAACAGGAGCGCAACGACTAGTTTTGTTCCCTTTAACTTTGCCCATTGTGCTTTGTGACCTGTGTTGCTTCAGCTGAACACTCCATTGTCACTCTGACGTGCGGGGGGGTCGTTTAGGAAACCTGGCGGGAAGTCCGGACGTCGGAATCTTGGGGTACAGTCTTTTTTTTATTTTTGTTCTGGAACAACAAAAGAGAGAGAGTGACAGTAATTTGTTCCGTTCAAAATTCCATATTAATTTAAAACATTTATTATACGTTGTATTTATTTGTGTTTTGTTCCACTGATACTGTATAGTTATTAATTATAGGAGATGGTATTCTAGGGATTGGACCCAAGATGAGTAAAATCTTAAGTTTCTACCTAATTTCCGTTCCTGAAGGGATTATTCTAAACAATAGGGCACGATCTGAGATAGCGCGACGACGTTCTACTGTCTTAATGCTACGTTTAAACCTTCTGCTGTTGCAATAAGGGCGAGATTTGTATTAACAGATAATTTAGCAAACGCTACCTTTCTTCAATCTTTGATACTACTTATTGAGTCAAAGATATCAGATTGAAAGACTATTGTTTCGGATTTCTGTCTTTGCGTAAGGTTTTGACAATTTAGTGTTTATAGGTTAGTATTTCGTCCTTCTCTTCATCTGCGTGGATTAAGGGGGTGTCAACACCGGATTATCGCTCTCATTCTAACTGCGTTGAACTTCGTAAAATACAATTTATGAGGTCGCGGGACTACGCGTCAAAATATTTATTATTTGTAAGTTTTCTTTTTATAACTTTAAAACCTACCCTACGAATAAAAAAACAGGGCAAGTGTGAAGAGGTTCGTACCTTAGGGGTTCTGTACAGACCGTTTAAAACACAAACGTATTCTGCGAGCAGTTTTTAATGTCCAAACTTACGGTAAACTACATGTATCCAAAGGTTCTACTTATATTGGTTTATATTTCTTCTTAATTAATGAAATACCTGTAATTTTTAGTTTTTTTCTAGATATATGCTAAAAGACCTAATTGTGTACGGAATTTGAAGTTGTTAAGTCAATTAGAAGTACTCTATAGATTTTAATGGTAAGCCAATTTGTAAAAAAATGATTACGCAAAGGCAATAATATAATAAAGGCCTTATTTTTGTCAGACGTCTGTAGGAAGTATTAGTTTCAACTTTATTATCTAACGGGACCCGAGAAAAGGAATCTCGACAGACGGACAACAAAGTGATCGTATAAAATTTCCGTTTTGTCATTTTGAAGTACGGAACTCTAAAAAAGGAAACCGGCCAAACTTCATTACCATATCATAGGTTTTTTTTAAGTGGTATTTATTTGCCGATCTAAATGTTGACCTTCGTGTAGGAAAAATATATCTTTTGCACATTTTATACAAACAACTCTTTTAAAACTCTTCTCTTGTAAAACTCATATATTCTTATATTAGTTTATTATTAGGGTAATATCATTAACTATATTGCATTTTTAAACGATTCGATAATTTATCCTGACACGCGTTTATTCAATCTCTGCCCCGTTGTCGGCTTGGGCCTTATTTAATGAACATCATTTATAACCTTTATCTTGATTGGGGTCACTACGTCGATAAAAAACCGCATCCAAATTCGATGAGTGATTTTCGATTTAAAACAGAACATACATAGATACGAAAATTCTTATAATTGTGGTTTCGGCCTCAGTACAATACTAATAACCAATTTTAGATAAGATTAGATTAGATTGATTAGATTAGATCACAATGTATCATAAGTTCCACCAAGTGGCGACAATCACAAGCATCAACTACACTATGCTCAACTTCAATATAGATGATACCAATTTGAAATAAATATGTTGTGTTTTCTGACTCAAGAACATCTTTAATTATACTTAATACTACATACTTTTAAATCTCATAACTTATTGCTTTTAAAGAAGCAAAAATTTCAAACAAAAGCGGTTCTGCTCCCTTATTTCAAAACCGATTAAAGTGAAACTAACACACGCAAATACTAACTAAAATTAAAACCGACCAAGTGCGTGTCGAGCCACGCGCAGTGTACCCTCCACCGTAGTGGCCCAGTACATTTTATAAGTTGGTCTACTAATACAGATCGCGCCAAACTTCTAGTCCTATACATTTAGAGGGGACTAAAAGTATGGCGTGGCCTGTACTCCTAAACCTTTAAGCCTACTTAGCTGTGATAGTTTTCCTTTTAAATTCATTATATATACTACTTCTGTGAATTTGTTCACATATCCATAAGCAACCGTTTAGCCGGCAGGGCGGGGGGGACTCTTGACTCTAAGAAAAATTAAATGAAATTAAAGCTTAATATTTCGCCAACGGACCCTTAAATTGAAAAATGGTTTTCACATATCCATAATGTTTTTGAACGACCTATCCAACGTGATTAATATGTATACAATTACAGCTTTCTACTACTAATAATCTTCGAGCTAAGCCGGGGACAGGCGGACAGACAGACGGAAACTATAAGGGTTCCCTGTCAGACTACGGAACCCTAAAAACACCTTTATCGTATAAAAAATACAGTTAATGTCTCGTAGCCGCAATTCCAAAATAACTAAGTATTGCGTGCGCGGCAATTGATTAGAGATAGACAATCACAAAACAAAAGCGTTAAGGGCTTGCCTTTGGTCTTTCAACGTAATATGCTGGGTCAACTACTAACCTGATCAATTTAAAACTTAGACACGTGTTTTTTCAGACCTTTGTCTTTCCGTTGTCAGGTCGGTTATCTATAATTAGACACATTTCACTCGATAGATTTTATTTTTGAAAATGATGCCTTTTTTAAGTTATTAATTCGTTTTATGTCTAAACGGGTTGTTTTTTATGTCTGCAATTACTGCAAGAAAACATGGTTTATTTACCGATGTCAGGTGGAAAAACTCCTGCATCAAATACTTTTTCGTAAAATCCAGAAAAACCTCGAAAATTCACTGATTTTGCGTGCCGGCAGCTCGCGGAGCAAGCGTTCTAATGTAGACTTTCTAACAATATACACCCAATGACACAAGTCCGTACGGCCTATAACTCCAAAGTTAAGGGTTGGGGGGAGCGGAGAGTGGTATTTTTGAACTCAGGAGACACAGTTCTATCATGCAATGGTGCTAACTCCCAAGCCGTTATGCTCGACCTATTAGAGTGCAGTATCTGTTGCACAAGTTGCAGCGTGACGTCTATATCTGCACATCGGTCCGATGCACATTACATGTGCATGTAGCCTAGCAGCAATAGTTTGTTATTCACTCTTGACGTAATCTCAAAATAACGCAACGAACATTTTGGAATAGTAAACGTTATCTGGAGTCTTGTAATTATTAAATCCAAATTGATCAAAATCGCGTTTTATTTTTGATTCATTTCCCCAGAGATAAAACGTGAGAATTGTTACTGCTGACGACGCTATGAGGCGTTTACGCGGCGGATTTATATAGTGTTCGGATTTAGTATGGTCGATATGCTCGAAGGAATCTTCGGTCGAGCTGCCCGTAGCGTTTATTCGATACGCTCGCTTTTCTGAGCTCTAAACATTATTTTCTTCAAGTTCTATACATAATCTTAAAAGACTTCGTGTCGGAGTCGTCGCACCATCGAGCTACCGATAAAACCGCGGTGCACGTGACTCTCCAACGCTGCATGGAGCTCGCGGTCACACAATGGAATGAGGTGCAGCGACTGTGCTATCTTTGAAGAAAAAACCATGTATTTTACTCAGGCTTATCGACAGCGGCTTGGCGCCCATCAGCGAACACGTCGCAACATACAAAAGTCCTGCCGTGATTTTGTTTTCAAAGGTGCGCATATAGCAACGGGGCGCGGCGAGAATGTTTAATTAACTACACACATGACGCAAACTTGGCTGAAATTCAGGTGAATTCCCAATGACATCATTCGGCCTTGCCACACATGGTCATGCCTAGCGACATACCTTTTAGTGATCGTTATCCTCATTACAACGGGTCGATAAGTCAAATAATTATTTGACCTATACCTATGGGTTTAATCGTTTGGCTAACAAGGAAAAATACTTCGGGAATCACGAAATGACGTAGCAACGAACCCGTGCTAGTTTTTATAAAACCGAAGATAAGGTATTTGGGATTATTTGGTTGCTACACAAAAGTAAAGTTTGACAACGCTTTTCGCTAACATAGCGAAACATCTCGCCGTCCGAGGGTCCGAGCAGAACGGTGACGGATAACACACAGCTTTCATAATGTAAATAATGTTTATGCAACATTACACCATCGATGTGTCTCGAGCGTTGCGGCGCATTGATACAGAGTGCATATATCAGACGTTCGTACTTGCGCTTGCTGCTCCGGCACCCTAACGTTATACTATCATTGCTGACATGCTGACTGCTACATGACGACGGTCGTAGTAAACGTAGTAAAGACATGTTCACGTCATACTATCTTACCTATGCAACATACGTGTACGTGTACGATAACTATATACATACACACACATATACACATACAAACGTGGTATGATCTCTACATTCGTCACGAACGTTTCAAGATTAAGGAATGTCTGTAGCAAAGGTCTACGAGCAGGTGAGCTTACGAACGACGTTACGTTACATATAATCTTAAAAGACTTCGTGTCGGAGTCGTCGCACCATCGAGCTACCGATAAAACCGCGGTGCAGGTGACTCTCCAACGCTGCATGGAGCTCCCGGTCACACAATGGAATCAGGTGCGGCGACTGTGCTATCTTTGAAGAAAAAATCATGTATTTTACTCAGGCTTATCGACAGCGGCTTGGAGCCCATCAGCGAATACGTCGCAACATACGAAAGTGCAGTCGAACGTTACACAGCGGGTGCTCGCCTGCGAGGCGCCCGTAAACTCGCCTACGGGCGCCGCAGTGTCGCAGTCATAATTTCTAATTATATCATTACACGCCCACATTCCGCTGAAATTTACTGGGGTTTCCTATTAAGACACTTAGCGTAGCGACACTTCGGGCGCGCCGCACATAATTTTTGTTTATGTGATTCCACGCCCAAGGTACTTGCCGCAACCTTGGCTGAAATTCACTGGAATTCCCCGTTACGACATTGCATGTATTTGCCACATATATTCAGGCAACTTTTATCGATCGTTTCATTTGACGACGGGTCGTTTATAACGAGGAAAAGCACTTTGTGAATCGATAAATGAGGTGCTAACACACCCGTGGAGTTATTATGAAAAACCCAAGATAAAGTATTTGGGTTAATTTCGTTGCTACGGCCACAAAACAAAACTAAAGTATGAAAACGCTTTTCGCTAACATATTTGCTGCTGCTTTCGCCGTCTGAGAGTCCGGCGGGCAAGACGGTGACGGATGACACACAGCTTTATAATGTAAATAAATAAAATGTTCATAAAATGTTCGTACACTAACTAGACACACACACACACACACACACACACACACACACACACATATACACATACAAAAAAAAACGTGACATGATCTCTACATTCGTCACGAACGTTTCTAGATTAAGAAAGCCTAGCTAGCCTAGGATCGACGTTACGTTACTAGAAGTCTAAGTTTTGCGCCGTGGGCTTCATGGGCTATGCAGCTGTGATTTTCTTACTTTTGTGCAACACCTGCAAGTCTTTTGCAGAGATTTATGTCTAGAACTTATCCAGGAGCAAGCCCGGAGGCTCGCAACCACCGTTTGTAGTGAAAAAATTCAAGTGCATTTTGAGTGAAATGCATCCTAGTGCATCGGGTTAAGATTGCAATGGCAAGATTCTTAGTCACACCTGAAACTGCATTCAGGCATTATAGACCGGACGGATCTGTGTTCCTGGCTGTATTGTAGCTCACAATTGCTCAGTAAGATTATCGTGCACGGGGTAAGGTCTTAAAGCAGAACTGAGGTTTAGCATTATACGGAACCCTCAGAGCACGAGTCCTACTCGCACTTGACCAGTTGATAAAGAAGAAGCATGAATTTTAATATAAGTATGAGATTCAGACTTAATTATTCGATATTAAGTTTAAGTTGATACCTCAAGCCGATTTACCTGACAATTATGTCAATATTTTTTGTTTAACTTTTGTTTCAGTATCAAAAAGGCTCACTGCCACAAAATGATTGTGATAATATAGTAAAACTTACTTATTACAAAATAAAAAAGTAAAATATTTAATTATATAGCAATTGCAAAAGCAATTGAGAATGTATTTTCATAATTCATTATCTTGTATAAAAAATACATACAATATACCTAAATTAATACTTAATCAAAAAGCAGATGGCCTTCACAGTTATCAAATAGAGGATGAATCAAAAAAAATCAATTTAAATATTTTAATTTAAATATTTTATTTAACATGTTACCAAAAAATTCATAAAACCAATCATCCTGGCAGACCTATAGTTGCCTCATACGATGCACCCACAGAACGTATATCCGCATGTTGATTATCATTTACAACCATTCATAAAACCAATCATCCCGGCAGACCTATAGTTGCCTCATACGATGCACCCACAGAACGTATATCCGCATGTTGATTATCATTTACAACCATTCATAAAACCAATCATCCCGGCAGACCTATAGTTGCCTCATACGATGCACCCACAGAACGTATATCCGCATGTTGATTATCATTTACAACCATTCATAAAACCAATCATCCCGGCAGACCTATAGTTGCCTCATACGATGCACCCACAGAACGTATATCCGCATGTTGATTATCATTTACAACCATTCATAAAACCAATCATCCTGGCAGACCTATAGTTGCCTCATACGATGCACCCACAGAACGTATATCCGCATGTTGATTATCATTTACAACCATTCATAAAACCAATCATCCTGGCAGACCTATAGTTGCCTCATACGATGCACCCACAGAACGTATATCCGCATGTTGATTATCATTTACAACCATTCGTAAAACCAATCATCCTGGCAGACCTATAGTTGCCTCATACGATGCACCCACAGAACGTATATCCGCATGTTGATTATCATTTACAACCATTCGTAAAACCAATCATCCTGGCAGACCTATAGTTGCCTCATACGATGCACCCACAGAACGTATATCCGAGTGTTGATTATCATTTACAACCATTCGTAAAACCAATCATCCTGGCAGACCTATAGTTGCCTCATACGATGCACCCACAGAACGTATATCCGCATGTTGATTATCATTTACAACCATTCATAAAACCAATCATCCTGGCAGACCTAAAGTTGCCTCATACGATGCACCCACAGAACGTATATCCGCATGTTGATTATCATTTACAACCATTCGTAAAACCAATCATCCTGGCAGACCTATAGTTGCCTCATACGATGCACCCACAGAACGTATATCCGCATGTTGATTATCATTTACAACCATTCATAAAACCAATCATCCCGGCAGACCTATAGTTGCCTCATACGATGCACCCACAGAACGTATATCCGCATGTTGATTATCATTTACAACCATTCATAAAACCAATCATCCTGGCAGACCTATAGTTGCCTCATACGATGCACCCACAGAACGTATATCCGCATGTTGATTATCATTTACAACCATTCATAAAACCAATCATCCTGGCAGACCTAAAGTTGCCTCATACGATGCACCCACAGAACGTATATCCGCATGTTGATTATCATTTACAACCATTCGTAAAACCAATCATCCTGGCAGACCTATAGTTGCCTCATACGATGCACCCACAGAACGTATATCCGCATGTTGATTATCATTTACAACCATTCATAAAACCAATCATCCTGGCAGACCTATAGTTGCCTCATACGATGCACCCACAGAACGTATATCCGCATGTTGATTATCATTTACAACCATTCGTAAAACCAATCATCCTGGCAGACCTATAGTTGCCTCATACGATGCACCCACAGAACGTATATCCGCATGTTGATTATCATTTACAACCATTCGTAAAACCAATCATCCTGGCAGACCTATAGTTGCCTCATACGATGCACCCACAGAACGTATATCCGCATGTTGATTATCATTTACAACCATTCTTGAAAATGTAGCATCCCAAACCAAAAGTACTCGGGAACTCGGATGGCTCCAAGCTATGCGAATATATTTATGGGCTTCATTGAAACCACGTTCCTAGCAAGTGAACCCCAGAAACCCCATATCAATTGATCGTAACAATCAAATCAACACTTCCGTACACTTTAAACCAGTGGTGCCCAACCGGTAGCTCACGGGCGTTTGGTAGCCCGCGGCCTGTTTTCTAGGCGCCCGCAAAGGAAATCGGATAAAAATTCAAGCGCACACTAAATTGACAAAATTAAAAAAACACTAACTAAACTCTGAAAATCAAAATAACGCTGACAGTTCAAGGTACACTTCCGCACATCAGTGCTGTACTGCGGCTTTTTTCATGTCAACTAAAAGTGTTAAGCACCAAGCACAAAAGTATGTTATAAAACGAGTCCACAAGCATTTTGGGACGCACACAAGATTATAAACTAGACTTTCAGAAGCTTTCTGAAATTGTGAACAGCCAAGTATCATATTAATTTTATGCTTTTGTAATATGTCATAATAAATAAACAGGGATGTAATGAAATAATGTAGTTTCCATTATGACACCTAGGTTTCTTTAAGCTCAGCGATGCCCGCGAAGCATGTTAAGATTTTTGAAACAGCCCTCGAAGCAACACCAGTTGAGCACCGCTGCTTTAAACCTACAAACCAATTACAATACCTTTATTTCAACGGCTGTCATGCACGAGATATAAAAAAAACAATCCCATACTCTCTATCACTCCGCGGCCATCGGGTTTGCAGCAATCAAGTCACCTTAGATAACTACCATCACAAAATACACCAAAACCTCCACAACAGACACTCCCCCGAACACTTTCTTCAGAAACGCATATACAATAGACCGAGATTTCACAACCCACAAAACAAACAAACCAATTGACTCAATAATCCAGGACTAGTCACCACATATTTTCATAGTAGCCACAAACTCAGACAACTCATCCACGACTTCATTACCATAGTCCGTCAAAACGATGACACCAAAAACTTACTCCCCACAAACCCGCAGATTTCTTACAGACAGAACACAAACCTAAAATCTTTATACACTAAAACAAAACCAAATCACACATAATAATAACAACACCATGCCGACGGCCACGCTGCGAAACTTGCCACCTCATTAAATCAGACACAACAATCAATACTCACCACACCACCAACACATACAAAACACAACAAAACTCATAATGTAAAACAGAAAATTGCATCTACCTACTAGAATGCTGGCACTGTCCGGCATTCTACGTAGGTGAAACAAAAACCGCACTGAATGAACAATCACCGACACACAACAGTCAATATACAAAATAACTCCTTACCCATCCCCACCCATGCCAGATCTCATAAACAAACCATCAACAACTGCTTCTCCGTTCGTGTCATCAAAACATTCCATCCTCTGCTGACTGCCATCGAACTCAGAACATGGGAGTCCTTTTTTTGGTCACTTAGACCAGGACTGAACAAAAAACATTTACTGACAGACAGAACACACATATCCCCTCATAATAATCCTCATAATCCTCCCTTATAATCCCTCACAAATCTTATCACTCTTTTTTCGCAAATTTACAATTCTTACAAAATTTTTGTCTTTCTTTTCAACATCAATCCAATTTCAAGCTCTTTTATTCCTAACACTTTTGACTTAACCTTTCATCAGTATGTCGCAAATTTGGTCGACATACATCCTCCTGGGGTAACCTGGTCGAACGTTATCTTATACTTGCGTATAATATACTTTTTTTGTCACTCTACTTTCATTCATCCCATGCGTAATATGTCCAAACCACCGAACTACTCCATCTGCTTTACCCTTGTTGAGAATATCGAATTTAATATTTTTGTTTGTTTCTATATATATTACACATATAACTAGCTACTATATTAAAAGGCTCAAGAAGTCACAAAAATTGTATTTATTTAATTTAAATATTTGTAACTTGTAACAAAATTATTGTGTATTTCTAATTGTCTGAATTTTTGTATTATTTGACTCATAGAATAAGAAAGTTTTCATACATAAAATAACACCATAATTTTTGAAAAGAAAATGACCATTTTGCTTTTATTGGATTATGATGTCAGATAACTTTGTCAGCTAATCACTCCGGTGAAATAAAAAGGGCCTTGACTCACGGCAAGATACACAGATGGGCAAGATAATAGGACAATACAGTAAGGATTTCGTTTTTCTACGATAACGTATGGAACCTTAAAATAACAAAATGGGGAGTCAATTTGTATTTCTCGTACGTATTTTATTGAGACAATTTACCTACAAACTTGCAATTTTTAAGCAATGAAAGGCTTACGTGTCTCGTTCTTTTGTTAAAAAATTTCCACACTGTGGTAAAACTTTTGTTTTAGCAGTAAGTAAATAGAAGGTTAAAGTTTCGCATGATTCGTTTTCCCACTTTACAGCAACACGAACTTGGGTGTTTACATTGCAACCCTCTTACAAGCATCTTGAACTGAGTAACATTATAACCATTTTATACGGTTTTAATAGAAGAAAAATACATAGTAATCTACATGATAAGAAGAGTGATGTGGTTTTTCCTGAATTTTATTTTAATTAATAGAAGTAAAGCATAAGTATACATTCTAAATTCACCCTTATTTCTCTTTTGTCCATTTACAACAATATTTATGCTGCAGTTTTTATTGTAACAGTTTCAAAAAATACAAAGTTCCGTGAAAAACAATAAAAAGCGGTATATATGTATATGGTATTTCTACTATTTGGAAATTGATTTCATTTTATTTCAAAATTCCTTAATTAAAACACTTTTTTCGCACTTGTCAGCCACAGCAACTGACGTACGTAACAGACTGATAGAGTCTGTCAAGCCAATCTTGTCAAGTACTAATGGGTAAAATATTCATATAGCAACAAAAAATAACCAATATCCCCTGTCATTAAACTTGTCTTTGGGTTTCTTGTTGATTTTATTTACGAATTAAATAAACTGAATTTGGTGATCATCATGCCTAAACTGTGCCCAGCGATGTGAGGTGCATGCTGTTTAAGATGTTGAGTACTACGACGAAGAGCAATCAAGGTTCACCAAGTTTGATACTTTATTATCTATTTGGTTATCTTCTATTTTGTAAAAGGTAAATTATTTTTAATTTTTTGGATTGTCTGGGCAGAAACACTGTTAAAAAAGATCTTATGAATGCTATCCAAATTTAACAAAAACTGGAAAGCGGTTTTCCAAAACTGAAGTTGAAATTAAAGTTTTTCTGTTTTTTAAAGCAGCAATGACCCGTAGTCTTTTGTAGAAGGTACCAGTTTCAACTTGATAGTTCACACGGGGCCCGGGAAAAACCGGCCTTGACAAAATGTTCCCTGACAATTAAGTTAAAAATAATCCATAAGGTTACCATTAAATCATTATATTGACATAATTGTTTATAGTTTTTGATATGATGTAGCCAAATTCTTACTGGAGACTTTTTAGTTAACTTTAATACTTCAATACTTTGAGAAGGGGTAATTGAATCGATTTCTTCGCTTTATGCCGACTTTCAACAAAGTCACCAGTGTAAATTTAGATATCATAAAGTCAACTTACATAAGTATCAAGATTGTTACTTTTAGGGTAACAGGGTATACTTCAGTAGTGCAATACTGTCGATTTAATTTTTCCCCACCCAAAGTGCGTCGCCATAACTCGCTTGACAAGAACTTTATTTCAATGTGGTTTTGTTCAAAATTTTAACCACCATGAATCGAGCTGCTTATTTTTCCGACAGACTAACCTTAAACTGATAATTTTAAAACCACTTACATACTAAATGTAACCAATTTTTAGAGTTTAACTTGCTTTACGAAGTATTAGTATTATATATTTTTGGCCAGATAAATTGTCACTTAAGTACATTCACTCACCCCTTTCTTCACTATGCTACGTCAGAAACTAGAATTCTGTCGCTGTAATACGCAAACTATTTCGTAAGCTTACGATGAATGCTATCGCTGGCGAAGTCGAGTAGCGTCTCATATTAAAGGCGGGGTAGGTGACGACAGAATAATAACAGCGTCGTGGACTTCGAGCTGGGGCATTATTCTGAGTCAGATCCTTTTCCCTTTGCCGCGCGCGACACATACCAAAATCAATTAACTTTTTTTTAAATTCTTTGTTTTATAAAATACTTGTGTTAGATAAAGTTAGCAGTTAGTTTCTTAAGTTCTGTTTTGTATTTGTTTTTGGATGTATTTCTGTGTTGTGTTTGAGAATACATGTTATCTCTATTTATCTATCTAAAGGACTTCTACCATGCGCATTAGCGATACATAAGTGTCGTATCGCTCACTATAATAATAAATTTATTCAGTCGTTTCATTAGGTAAGGGGTGTGTCATAAATAGTCCCAAGAGTTTGTACACTTTCGGCATCTATTCTGATTAACACCTATTTATTCCGGACATAGCCTTACACCCGCGGCTCCGCCCGCATTTATTCAATCTCTGACCCGTTTTTGGACAGGGCATTATTTTATCAACACGTTTTGTAGCCTATATATTGACTAGAGTGACTTTGTTGGTAATAAATAAAACCGCATCTAAATCCGTTGAGTGGTTCTCAAGTTAAAACGGAATGTCAGATAGACAAAAATGTTATCAATGGAAATTTTAGTTCCAGTACAATACTATCTAATAACCCATTTAACCTTTTTACTACTTTATTGTTTATTGTTATACATGTACGATAGTTAGTAAATATATTTTAGAAAAACTAAGTATTGGCTTTTAATTTAGTAAATTGTGTTTTTTTTAATAATAGCAAAGAAGATTACAGTAAAATGCGCTTTAATTCGATTTTTCGATATATTTCGTGGGATCGTCATCAGGCGAATGGAAAACATAAATGAAATATTTATGAACAACGAAAAAAAAAACTGGCCAAGTGCGAGTCAGACTCGCGCACGAAGGGTTTCGTACCATTATATATAAACACAGCAAAAAAATCATGTCTGTTGTATGGGAGTGCGCGGGTCTGACTCGTACTTGGCCGGTTTTAGTGTTATATTACATTAAATCATCTGTGAAAATTTCAACTATCTAACTATCATGGTTAATGAGATACAACCTGGTGACAGACGGACGGACGGACGGATGGACGGACAGCTGAGTCTTTGGGAAGGGCACCCTAAAAAACACTGACATCTATTGACAGAAAGAACCATGAACTTTTTTTAGAAAGAAGCTGATTTTGTTATTTGTTGTCGTTGTTGTTCAGAGTGCTCCGATCGTGAAATTTTATTTATTATACTCTACTCATATATTAACTGTAAATTTAGGTTTCATGTAGTTTTATAAAAATTGTCGTTTGTTGACTAGTCAGATTAGTTAGGTCAGGTCGTGACCGTCTGTTAGTGTTGTTTATTCAGTCGATAGTATTATAGATAAATTGATGTCCCCAAATGTGTTTAAAGTCTTCGAAAAAACTGTACACAATCCATGTCTCAATAACATGAGCTATTACTATCACTCTACACACACAAATTGAGAGTTGTTGTCTTCTGACCTTTAGGATTACTCATATCATCTTTTAGTTTACTTGGGACCTGTTGGGTATTCTAACTGATATGAGAGTATAAGATATTGTTTGTGGTAGTTTTAAATTTTTGACTTTGGTTCCCAAATTCCCGAGTGTCCGAGATAACTTTCATATGACATGAGTTTCATCACTGTTAATAGTTCAATGTACAATGATCCATCGTCTTTTGCAAAAAGCGCATCAACGAAACAGTGAAAAGGACGTCAGTAGACATATTAATTAATCGGGTTTTGTACAAAAAGTATAATAAACTGCAATAATCAATCCAAACATTTTACTCGACGAAATTAAATTTTATGCAAATGACACATTTCCTCAAGCTACGAACGTTACGATTTTTCACAAAAAACGTTTTATTGGACAAGGCAACATTTAAGAAAGCAATTAATCTTCCGTAACATAAACAGATTCATTCGTCAAACAGAACAAAAACTTACATCAATGGGTCAACTTTTATATAGCTGTTATATTCATGAACTTGCCAGTAGATAATGGTCAAGAATAAGAGCCTTTATAAAAACTAAACCGAATTTGAGTTTTTTTTATAATTCACAATTGGCTCACGTTTTGCCAGAATCACGCTAGGTGGCAAGCTTATACTTAGCCAGAAACACGTCTGCCTAAATTTTGCCAGAACCACGGCTGATGGCAAGCTTATACTTATTCAGATAGGTACGCGATTGGTGGTAAGCTTATACTTAGTCAGATACGCGATTGGTGGCAAGCTTATACTTAGCCAGAACTGCGCCTGATAGCAAGCTTATACTTAGCCAGAACCGCATCTGGTGGCAAGCATATACTTAGCCAGAACCGCGTCTGGTGGCAAGCTTATACTTAGCTAGAACCGCAACTGGCGGCAAGCTTATACTTAGCCAGAACCGCATCTGGTGGCAAGCTTATACTTAGCCAGAACCGCGCCTGGTGGCAAGCTTATACTTAGCTAGAACCGCATCTGGCGGCAAGCTTATACTTAGCCAGAACCGCACCTGGTGGCAAACTTATACTTAGCCAGAACCGCGCCTGGTGGCAAGCTTCGATGAGACCTATGATAAAACTCATTCGCCCAGAAATTACGTAAAAGTAACCATACTCGTTCGGCTTCTCGTGTTAATAAACCGGAACACACACTTGGTAGCAAGCTACGACCGAAGCCTGCCATCAAGAAGTGGAGAAAAATGACAGTTATTTGAGTATTGATTTATCTCTTCAAGGTGAGCGAAGTATTTAAATTAGTAGTAGTTGGGTCTCAATTCAGGCCATTCGAAAAGGCCCAAAAGTGGGCATAAAACAGAAGAAATATTTTTTGGCAGTTTCAGTGTTTCTGTTGTGGCATGATTTCAATAAGTTGGCAAAATTGAGTTCTAATGAATAATGAGCTTATTTGGGAAGAAACAAATTATTTAAACTACGGGACAGAAAATAAACGGTCAGGTGCGCGTAGGAATGAACCCTGAGGGTTCCGTACATTTCAACAAAAACACATTTCCCGTTCAGTTGTGTATGTCTAACTTAACTGACACTTACGATCCATTAAATTCTATGTTTTCAAGGGGTCTGATTAAATTAGTTTTTAATATCTCCTTGAATAATAAAAAAATAGTAATTTTTCTTTTATTCCTATACCTGTACGATAAGACCTACTTGTGAACGGAATGTCAAGTTTCTAAGTCATCTGGAAGTACACTATAGGTTTTCTTGACGAGCTAATTTGTATGAAATTGATTATTTTTCGCGTTGAGTTAAGAGCCTGATTTTACAAAAGCACAGTTTTGTAGGAAATATTAGTTTTAACTTGATATATTTAACCGAACCGAGAAAAAGAGTTGAAAGGGACACACAGATAAACGTATAACCAATGACCTGCTCTATCGGGCGGGTGCTGCAGGACGACGACTGCTTTGTCTGTTTTTTGGGGAATCTTATTTATCTTAAATATAATCCTGTTTTTTTTAATTAAATTTTATTGTAATTTTGTAATGTAACGTTTATCAATGTATTATCTTTTGTAATTTTAATTAAAAATATAATTTAATTTTCTTTTCTTTTATCATACTATTGAAATAAAGTGCTTCAATGCTTCCTATCTTTCTTCCAAAAGAAGCATTGAAATGGCATCCTGAAGGCGGAAGATGAAAACTCTGTAGACCACGTGCGACCTGGCAGGGCACAGTTAAGGCCATGTTTTCCCTGATGGGCCTAAAACTGGATTTTTTTGACCTAAAGTTAAGGGTTCCTGAACAGACAGAAAGGCCAAAAAAATACTCGGCATTACTGATAACACTAATTTAATGATTATTCGAACATAAACAGTAAAAATTATTTAGTATCTGTAAAAATAAATTGGAAACTATGTGCAAAACGCTCCTTGAAAATAACTTTCGTCGCAGATGTCTCAGAATGTTGGGCGACAACTAGCTTTTTTTTCGGAAACCACATAACTGTATTGTTGTATTAAATTGATAATCAAGTACGTTTCTTATATTAGCGTTAGCTTTCCATAAAAAGTAAAAATAGCCTGCAAAATAATGTCATTTTCATGAATGTGTTTATCACAAGCGCCCTAGCTTATACTACACGAAATCGACTCTAATAGTGTACGTTAAACGTGTTTTTCGTTCACGGGGCGGTTTCGTTCTAACAAGCCCGCCTTAAGAGAGAACTGGACCAGGCGGGATGAGATAAGCGTTAAGGTTTTACAAACTTGTGACGCGACAACTCATGATTTCACAATGTCCTATTTTCATATGGTCTTTTCAATTTTCAATTTCTTTAATTTTCTAATCAACCTACCGTATACCTGGACCTCCACTTAAACAATATTTAATAGTAGGTTGTTACACTCTTCACATAATGTACGCTCCATCGTTGTCCTGATTACCCGTTTTTCGGGTACGAACTAGGCTGAGGTATTTTAACGATGCTTATGATGTAGATAAGATAAAATAAAATAATTATTTCGACTCTAACTTAAAATTATAAATAATTTAAATTTCTTTAAACATTTTTCACAAACGAGATGCTAAGGCTTTTAATTTCAAGAAGGTGTCATACCTTACAGTATAAATTATCTTTTAGTTTCATAACAGAAGCAACTGAATTTTAATATATTTTATAGAGATATATTTTTTTTATTGGTTAATTCACGTAACGTACACGTGTTTAAAAATTAAACGTTAAAATTTAAATTTAAAAGAAAACTTGAAAGAAGAGTATAATAAATAAATAATTAATTAGTCCAAAAAGGGGCGGCAAGAAACTATGGCATCGTATCAACCCAACTACTACTTTTGGTCCACTTTTTAATTCCCTTTAAAAATCAGAATGAATAATTGATTTATGCAATTAAGGTTCTTCATAAACCACATTAATTTTTATTTAACAATTAAACTAGTTGAATTTAAATGGGGAGAAACAACAAATTGAATTCCGAGATTACTTTATGTTCAATAAATTGATACACTTAGATGAACGAAATAAAAGATTATATTTATTATATACACCCATTTTTTACGATATACAAAATAATTACCTATAAATATACTACATAATAATACGTCACACGGGTAGGTAAAAACATGTCTACCATTCGATTAGTCTCTCTAAGAAGAAGGGCAAGAACCTAAAAAGGGCAACCTGGGTCTCTCTGTCTGTCCGTCTGTCACCAGGCTGTATCTCATGAACCGTGATAGTTAGACATTTGAAATTTTTACAGATGATGTATTTCTGTTGCCGCTATAACAATCAATACTAAAACCGGCCAAGTTCGAGTCGGACCTGCGCACTCCGATACAACAGACATGATTTTTTTGCCGTTTTTATAGATAATGGTACGGAACCCTCTGTGCGTGAGTCCGACTCGCACTTGGCTGGTTTTTTTATTATCAAATAAAAACTTGTAAATATCAAATATCAAACTTGGTCAATATGTAGGTTATTACGTGTGTTTATAAAATAACCGCCATGCTAAAAACTGTCGATACTACTCAAAGATTGAAAAAGATACTCCATCGCGAGCAAAGCTGCGAGAAAAAGCTAGTGCATAATAATATTATACTTATTTGTAAGAGTATACTCTTTCTGTCCGCTATGTAGTATGTTTATTTATATATACTATTATTTTTACGAGAACAATTAAAAATAAACTGCAAAGTAAAAAAAAAACAAGCGATGTAATTTAATGAGACGAAAATAATTCTCTGCTAACGAAATAAAAAGGTGCCAGCATCCAGATAAAATTAAAACATTCTGTCATTATACCTCATTATAAAACTCGTTTTTAAAGACTTTTTAACATCTTTGATGTAAATTACTGGCGTATACCTTCTACCGAGGTACTTCTGGTTACTCTATTTTAAAAGATTTAATCTCTTTTTTTATATCACATTTTCATCCATAAAAAGCCTCCAGTAATCCGAGCCCCCGCACTTCGAAACCGGTTATACCTATCCGGCGAAACAGAACATAAACAACTTTGTCAAAGGAAATAAATGCAAATTCAATTTCCCTCCCATAAAACAACACGAAGAGCATTCTTGCAAGAGTGGATTTACCGAAATTACTTTCTCAGTACACTTACCTCGAAAACAATAGATCCTTTTTGAAACAAACTCGCAGAAAGTTCACTAGCACTTCACGGAAAACTAAAAAATAATCAAAAATAAAATCGACACTAAGTGAAAAATCCTGGCTTATCTCGACCGGTTTCCGACTCGGGGCTCACTCGGAGACAGTGTACGGGGTTGGGAGTCAGGAACACGCGCGCCGCGGTCGCCACCTCCCTCAGTACTGGAGTCCCCTAGGTCTGGTTTTGGTTTCCACTCAGAATCCCGGCGCGCGCATCCCCAAGTCTACGAAAACGTTAAATTAAACACATTTATCAGGCTGATTCCGCAAATTGGGCTAAATAATGACGTTACCGAGCCACTGTTTCAGTTAAACAACTCAATGGCGTTGATAACAACGTCGACAGTGTTAATAAATTAGTTTAAAGTTGATTCTTAGGCTCCGATGGCGGTGATTTATAAGACGGGCGAGGGACGCAGCGTCGGTTTATTCAATTTGCAATACTTCCCCGCTCCGCTAATAACGTCGAGATGGAACATAACTTCGTGTCGCGACTCACTTAAATTAATGCTGTAAGTTTGCGACGCGGGGTAAGGGAATAAATATTGAGTTAGGTCCGACCGAAGTTTAATCTGCTTACCACTCTAATTGCAATGGTTTACATGATATGAAATAAAAAAAACGGACATAAATTGACATTATATCACAAGGATATAAAAACGTGGAAGAAAACTGAATCTCGATGTGAGGAACTCTGAACCGAGATTCGAACCTGGGAACTCTCGGTTCCCGGGCGATCGTTCTACCTCTTCAGCTCCCCACATGTAGATTAACTTTTATTCTGCGTCTTTATACCGCAATGGTATAATGTAAATCTATGTTAGTTTTTGTTTGTATGTCCTCGCGGTGGATAAATATAAAAATATTGACATTTATTTCTATCACAGTCCAACAAAATATAACGAACTCATTTTGTTTCGATGACCTCATGAGGAATTCTCTAACCGTTTTCTGATGAAAAATCTATATAAGGTGACTTTTATTTATCCAGCCAAACTCATACTGGAGGCTTGGTAAGTGACCAGTAACACGGATCGGTAACGGTTTTTGCTAATTTAAATTTAAAAAATATATGTCGAATTTCACACCTAGTTAGTGCCATAAGATGTATTAAACGAAACCGGTCGCTAAGAGGATAATATAAACACTGCAGAACTATAGGTACTACAAGTATGATTTTTGATTGCATTTTGTGATCGTTGGCCAGTGGAAGTACCTACTGATTGCATCATATTCTCGCCGCTTACGGTCTGACCACAAGTGGTTGCTCTATGCAGATGACATGCATCAGAAAATTTAAAATACACCGGTATCAGAATATTACTAAGGTATGAAATGAAATGAAATGAATTCTTTATTTTTGCAATGTAGGTACGAGTACATAAATAATAATAATACACTTATCGCACGTTAGTAATATATTAAATAAGTAAACTGGTTAAATTTAAAAGTGGAAAACACAAAATAATTAATTAGGATTTGGGCACATGTACTTAATAAGTTATTATACGTACATAAAGTACATTAAAGTATATTTAATGTATACAATAATATATATATTATGTTTATTTATAACTCATGTTCTTGTATTGTTTTCAATAAGACAACGAGTAATATAATTAAAGGTCACATCTGTAAATTGATAACTCTATGTGAGAGATGAGGGATTCACGACAATTACCGAGGTTGGCCGAATCGTTAACTCATTTTAATCGTACTGTACGGAATGTGATGGGTGGTGAGGTGAGCCCTATCGCCGTTCTTCGGGCACAATTACACGCTTTACACGGCATGCAGGTTTCCTCACGATGTTTCCCTTCACCGTTCAGCAAGTGGTAAGTATTAGGTAAGAACACAAATACTATGCACACAAACCGGGGATCAAACCTGGGTCTCAAAATTCTACCGCTTGAGCTACCGCCACTGTTCATAAATAAAGCCCATATATATTAACTAAATATACTAAATTTTAATATTATTATTTCATTAGAAATATAAATACATACTTAAAAGAAGGCCAAAAAAACTACATTACTTTAAACCGAAACTATGGATCAAATATAACCCCTTGCCAGGCCTCGGACAACTCCTGTAGTAAAAGTGATTTTTTATAGATTTATATGAGTAATAACGTGTACTTTGCGATTTTATGAATTATATTTAGAAAATTTGCTAAATACTTTAAAAAAACATGTGGGTTAACATAATCCCTTTGCTTGTCCAGACGCTGACTTGTATGTCTATACATATATAAAATCAAACAAGAATGTTTGCCATTTTGTTATTTTTCGTTTGGCATTTTTAGTTTACTGTTAAATATAAAATGTAAAATGATCGTGAGTAAACCAAAAATAAAACCCGTGGCAAAAAGCTAGTACAAAATAAAGATTTCATTTTACCGGGCAATCCCACTTCCCACTAATATTATAAATGCGAAAGTTTGGATGTATGGATGGATGGATGTTTGTTACTCTTTCACGCCGTAACTACTGAGCCGATCGGGCTGAAATTTTACATGAATGTAGTTCTACACCTGGACATAGGCTACTTTTTATCCCATAAATCAGTTCCCATGGGATGAAAATGAGCTTTTAAACTTCTATAGAAAATTGATGTATCACCCTTTCACGCCATGCTTACGAAACCGAGTAGGCTGAAATTTTGTATAAATGTAGTTCTAAACTTTGAATAGGACAAAGGCTACTTTTTCCCTTTGTTCCCATGGGAAAGCTATAAAAGAGACACACAAAATGAGAAACAGAGGCGCATAACACACACATTTCTACAGCTGTGTTTACTGTAGGTAACAGTCCGGATAATATTGACTAATATTGACTACTGAAAGGTGGTAGAGCTGATGCCGGGCTCGACTGTGGAGGTACCACCATCTTACTCGCAAATCCTCCCGAAGTTATTCGTAGGAGAGTAAGAGAACAGCTCTCAGGCAAAACCAGGCGGCCCACCATTGCCTGGGACCGATGGATGGCGGTTTATCCATCCCCAATCGCCGGGCCTTATATAAACCAGACTGGTGACGGGCAG
The DNA here is from genome assembly GCA_910592155.1 of Ypsolopha scabrella. NCBI lineage: Eukaryota > Metazoa > Arthropoda > Insecta > Lepidoptera > Ypsolophidae > Ypsolopha > Ypsolopha scabrella. Next base: position 30,512,182 of record OU342964.1, read on the forward strand.
CGGCGTCACTGGTGCAAGGGTTTCGGCACCGCGCTCACCAACCCGCCTGCCCAGCGTGTGTGAGTATGGGCATTTCTTCCAGGAGGACCGCCAAGAGTGGCGAAATCCTGGGAAGGCCTATGTCCAGCAGTGGATGGATGGATGGATGTTTTATTTTGTTTATTTTGTTATATCATGATATTTTTCAAGTATTTACGTAGGGGCCGTTCAAGTATTACGTAAGCACTATGAGGGGGGGGTCTTTGTTTTGCTTATTTTCGATGACATGGGGGGTAGGGGAGTCTAGATGATGATTACGTCATCGGTATATTTTTGCCCCTTACTCTATGTTGAATACTGTATCAGTAAAATCTAATCTCTATCCTAAATCTATGTTCTTATTTTTAAAATTATAATTATAACATTATAATATAAAAAAATATATATTTATAATTGAAAAATGTTTACGTAAGCATGGGGGGAGGGGGTAAGAGCTTTGCTTACTTTTGCTGACAAGGGGGATGGGGGGGTAAATAATTGTAATAAATCTGCTTACGTAATACTTGAACGGCCCCAGTATAACGTACGCACATATCACTAGAAAAACTCAAATTCTACACCATAAAAATGTGTACGACTTTCCTTTCTCCAAATCGCCATAATTAATAAAATTCTCTGCATTTTTAACAAAAATACCAGTTTGGGGGACTACCACAGAAAAAATGGCCGTAAAGTGACATTTGCGTTCCGATCTAAATATATTTTTTTTGTGAGACCATAGTAATATTTCTATATTAGCATTTTTGACAGTTTGTGGGTGATTCTTAACCAAAACCTGATAATAACGTCCAAAAATCTATGTGGGAATATATAAACCCATAGCCTGGTTAAGGGATTAAATATTTAAATAATCGTAGCCTTACAAGTTAAAAGGTAAATTATAGCCCTTAATCTACCCTATCTATTACCGAGCTCAAACATTTTAGACACATTAAACAGCACATTTTATATTTAATAAAAATATCGGGTCTTATTGTGCGGCCATTAATCGCTCGTAAACAAATTATTTTACGTCGGCGTCATCAAATCTTCACTATCGATATTATTGAGTTTTATAACAGCGAAATCAAGAAAAGCTTGCGACCAATTTTACTAGGATTTTATAGTTTGAAAAATAAGTAGGTAAGTATATCATTCACTTACGGCTCATTTTAAGGGTTCCGTAGTCAACAAAGAATCCTTATAGTTTCGCCTTTTCCGTCCGTCTGTCTGTCTATCTGTCTATCCGACCGTATGTCTGTCTGTCCGCGGCTTAACTTAGGGACTCTGAGTACGAAAAAGCTGTAATTTGGCATGGGTATATATATCACGCCGAAAAAGTAGTAAAGTAAAATATTGAAAAAAAAATTTTTTGTGTGAATGTTTTTTAGGGTACTTCATGTAAAGCGGGGATACATTTTTTTTCTTGCTTGCTTGCTTTTGGACATGTGAAAAAATTCACGCCAGTCATATATAACGAAATTAAAAGGAAAACTATCAAAGCTAAGTAGGCAAGAACCTGCCATTTGCCCCTAACATGACTGACAGAAGGAAATACAATGCTGTGAATGTGCCAAAAGCAAACACAACCTCCGCTAAAAGACAGTTCACCAGACGTGCAGCTCATCTGTACAATATAATAAACAAGGAACTAGACATATATCCCAAAACACTTCACGATTGCAAGAAAATTGTTTCCTTCATGGTTAGAAACAAAATCATATAATGAGATAGAAGCTCTAATATAAAAATAATGAAAGCTACGTCTATATTCTATGCAGTACTCACACTTACACACACCCTCTCACACATGCACATATACACACTCACGCACGCACCCTCACACACACATACACACATGCACCCCCTCACACAAAACATACACGTACATGGCTAAATTAAACTTAATGCTGATATTGAATTTAAACTTAAATATAATTACGTTAATGTATTTCCTGTGTGTAGTTTCAAGCAAAATGTTATTTTTAGGTATAATTAGTTTTCTAAAGAGGAGCGATGCCTCCCGACTCAAGCCTTTCAAGCTTACAAGGAAACACCAGCCACTATTTATGTTAGTTAAACCTATTTAAACGAAATAAAACATATTTTATTTATTTATTTATTAACAAGTTAACGAGTACCTAATAGTCGACCAACTCAGCAGTTTTGTTTCAGACATTTCATAAGCTTGCAATTTTTATTCAAATCATTTAAGTCAACTTATTTGAATGGTACGGAACCCTTAGGCGTGAGTCCTTCTCGCACTTGACCGGTCTTTTAAACTCACACTGTTGTTTTAAGTAGCAGTTTCATAAACTACTCTTCTTGCACTGACAAACTACTGGACCCAACTAAAATAAAATACTAAATTGATAAATGATAAGCAATCCAGACAAACATTCAATAATGCGATTTCCACATGAAAAGTATTCTGTTCCTACGCTTCTTTGTTCATTTGTTTTTCTTTTACAAACTCAACTTCCATAGTGATATAAAGGCGTCTTTCCTGCAATAATAAAGAACGTTACCTCCTAACAATTTCACAATTACGAATTCTGTTTCTATCCTCCTTTGTTATATTCAAAGAGAATAGAATGTGGAACTCCACAATTATTCCCAAGGCATTGTGAACGTAACCTAATAAAACTAGGTTTTAAACAATATCAGTTACAAAGGGACTACAGGAATCTCTGTACAAGAGAAGCTTCTTGAAAAAAACCAACGTGTTTCCTCTTTATTTTATAATTATTATTTACATAAATATATACAATCGATATATTTTTATTAAGTCGTATCTTGATTTTAATTATATGTGATATAAAATTTCATAAATAGCTATTTGTTTCAATTGTAAAGCTATGCTTTTGAACAGTTTAATTATTCTGCTGGAATGAAACTTGACACGATTCCAGTAGATATACATCTAACATGTAAGCAGTCGTGGACCCCGGCAAGCCAAGCAGAAGGGGGTAAAAAATCCGTAGATAACAGTCCAAAAAGGCGCTCCTGTGTCTGCCGAGTCCAACGGTACCGTCATTTTTGTTCTCGGACGTTTTCCTCTAAACATATAGGCTAGTATTTGAACAAATGTAATAATTTGCCCCTATGAAAGAAACCCGAAATGAAATAAGCCAACCGTGGAGCACAGTGATTAAATTTTTATATAATTCACACAAGATCGTTATAAATAAAAACGCAATTTTATGTTTTAGATAATAGGTTTATATGCTTACAACAGTCATTATTGTCATTTTTACTTTATTAGATTGGACGGACTATTGTTTTGAACTGAAAAACCGCCCTTTATTTTGCATTTTTTTTCGATGCAGCGAATGTTTCTCTATCATGTTTTGGACTTTGCTATCGTCTTGGAAAAGGCCTTCTTTATAACATGTGTTTTTTTTAGAACCCTATCTATTGTACTATGTGAGTTCTACTGTATTAAAATCTATTTTTTTACTGCCTATGTCGTCTTAAATGTTTTCTATAGGTATGTACTTGATTAATTCCAAGTTTCATTCCAGCAGAATGAAGTGTTAGGTTAGGTCCACAACCTCCGAACCATTAACTAAATTAACTCTAGAGTTAATACTTCTCTAGGTTAGCTTTATCTAGGGAAAACACCACTCCCTCATTCATTGTGAAATCTCCGAAACTCTTTACTAGTTGATCTAAGACTTAAAATTTGGCAGGCATGTCGTATATAGAAGGCAAAGTTACAAAATCTTGATACATACTTATACAGGACGTTGAAGATATATTTTATCAGCGCAGTAAAGACACGAGCAATAACCAATACTGAAAAAAAAATGAACAATAATCAGCACCCACTATCCAGTATAAAAACTGGAGAAACATAATATGGAAGAATGAAAACATATTGAGGGTTGGATGCGGCCAACGCGTCCGAAATTGAACCCGAGTCTCCCAGCTGCCGGTCGAATGTATAATCTACGTCTCTACACACATACACATTACACAGTGAGGTTGGCGAGCCTTTCCCAGCTGCAATCAAGCTAAACGGCCGCTGCGGCAGCACACGAGGAATGTCACTCCCCGCCCGCCCTTGCCTCTACCCGCACACCGCAGGAATTACACAAGAACTGCTTCCTGAAAAAATATATGCGATAACCTAAAAAAAAATTTCGCTTTGTTTGTAAAATTAATTAGATTCACAATATGCTTGCTATCTTTTGTTTCATTTAATTATACAGAATAATGAGAATTCAACAGATTAAATTGAGTTTTAATGATATTTTTAACAGATTAATTTCAAAAGTCATAAAAAGAATCACTAGATAATGTTTAATATACACCCGGTACATAGAGGTTCTGTGAGCGTGAGATATTTCTATTGGTTTTCTTTTTTATATTAGTTATTTATTTTTTTACTTTATACAGAGCTTAATAGGTTAAATCTGTAACGTTACAATTTCTGAATCGAAATTTTAATTCTAATAATTTCTAAACGGATTTCAGTGCAGCTTTCACCGCCATTTAGAATATTTCACTAGGTACGTTTTTATGTATGACATACAAGGGTTGCATTATATGAGCCCCCTGATTGGTGTAAACTGATACATAACCTTACCTATATACACCCGGAGCACCCTGGACAGTAACACCAACACCCAACGAACTGACAAATCTTTTCACTTCAACTGGTGGTAAGGTTTCAGCCACGGCTTGTCATCACCCTTTTGGTACAGACTTTTGGTATGCTTTCCCACTTTTCCGAATGACATACTTTAACAATTTTTCTACTTAAATTTCCCATTTCGAGTACTATTCCAATGTGACTACTTTAAGCCTCACTAGGAAAGTGCAAGGAAAGTATTTAATGCCCTTTTCGTTAAAACAATGTAAATAAATATCGTTGAAGAGTTGTTTAAATATTATAATGTATACGTGAACCTGCGTCCTCAAAGTGGTGATAAGAAGAACCTAGCTCGCTGTACCAACACGCACAATACAATAGCCATCAATTAAATTAAAACCGATGATTCAGAGCAGTTATTTCAACAAATTATTGCTTTTCCAATTAGATGCGTGCCTTTTGTTCGATGAATGACTGCTGAAGCTCTTCAGCTATTTTAATATCCCACGAACTTCCAACGTGCGGTATTCGGTGCAACATTATTGCGTAAACTTTGACGGCACGCGTCAACTACGTAATGTAACAACATGGATGAAGAACCCGGTTTTTCTATTTTGTTGTACTTAGGTACAGGTTTTACAGTATGTAAAGATAAATATATATAAATAAGAGATATAACAACAAAATAATTTGAATTCAAAATATGTTTTCAACTAATGACGTATTTTGAATTCAAAAAATTATGTTTTATTTTATCCTTCAACATTATGTTTAAACAAAAATAAAATAACCTTTAAACAATTAATTTATTTATATCTGTAAAGACTACGTTGATACATTGTCCGATTACTGATATCTAATACGAATATAAGATGCTTATCGTCTTTTTAAAAGGATTGACAAATAAAATAAACTATGATGTGTTGCTCTGTAAACAAAGATTTAATTTTATTAGTTTCATGCTATCACATATCAAACTACACTTATAGTAACACAATTTAAACAAAACTCCTACCTGTAAACAAAGAAACGACATTTAAAGTTCATTCTTTAATATGTCAATTCCTTTATAATTATAACTGGTTATTTCAATATAGTTCTTCTTTCTTATTTCACTTTAGTCTTTACACGACTCCATATTGTTGTTTATATCAAAAGTAACCCTTTCTAATCTATTACCACTTTATCGACACAGTCGTTCACTCGAGTGTGCTTTACTTACGGGGGTAGACCGTGGAAAAAATTTAGATTCCAAATGAAAGAAATACCGTTTCTTTACACGAATAATATAGTAGTGAAAAAGTCATGACCGTGCACTGAATATTTTTGTTGCCGAAACTAACATTTTTTGATTTTTTTTCTGTATTTATGTATGTTCCTTTATAATTCGAGAATCTTGTAACGGATGTGGATGTCGTTTTTTTAATTATCATCGTAGTGGTCCTGATCAACGTTTAGGATATAAAGAGTGTAAAATAACTGTAAATTTATTGAAGGCCACTTCCATGCGAGCAAAGCCGCATGTAAAAGCTAGTGTACTACATATATAACCGAGGAGCAAACTGTGTGATTTATTATAAAGGGAAGATGCAACTATGTGGACCTCTTTATTGTAGGCTGCATAATAGTGTTGCGCTCTTTGGTTTTTACACCGTCATAATTTTTTGGAATTATTCTTTTTATGAATCCTATGAAATACAGTTTGCTCCTCGATTATACTCGTATAACTGTGAAAGGAATATGGCAAGGTTTTTTTTTTTCTTTTTGTCTTTAGACATAAGGATATTAAGAGTAATTTAACGTAGGTACGTACAAAAAGTCTGTCTCTGTTCTGAAGCCTTTTCATTTGATGATAGTTTGATGTTCTTATCATTCTTTAGTTTTATGTTAACTTCGGACACTATAATTTTGGTTGAAATTATTGTTTAACAAGGTATATCTTAAGTTTTATTTAATACTAGCTTTTACCTGCGGCTCCGCCCGCGTGTTTCCGGGATAAAAAGTAGCCTATGTGTTAAGTTAGGGTATAAGCTATATCCATTTTAAATTTCATCCAAATCAGTCCCACACACACAAACACACACACACACACAAACACACACACGCACACACACAAACACACACACGCACAAACTTTCGCATTTATAATATTAGTAGGATAGGATAGACGAGCCTGTTGTTAAATTTTTTGTTGTTCCTCTGCCTGCTATAAATATATATTTTTTTTTTTCATTTGTGTTATTTAAATTGTATAGATATAAATTCAATCATTAAAATAATAAAGTTGGGATCCCGAGATATATTCCATTCATTGTGAACTGTTTTCGTTAACGCAGAAAATTCATGTATTGCTTAAGCTACAAAAATACCCAGAGATATAAAATATGTATTGAATATTTGTTTGTATATTTATGTACTTATGACATTTAATATTTTAATACATTCGCTCCAGGCGACAAAGCTTACAAGATTCTGAACTTACGTTGGTATTGTGGACATAGCCGCGGAATTACACTATTTTTTGCTACTCGGTACAACAACGGAGTCTTAAGGTTTTATATGTTGATGTGAATTTACAGAGTTCATAAAATATTAGGTAGTTACTCGTGCAAATCAATTAATTTACATTAATCAAAAGTTCCACAGCAGCTGATAGACCATTAAACTCATTAATTTGTGCCAATGAGTTAGGTTAAAATTATTGTATGTCCATCCATCCATCCATCCATCCATCAGCCTGTTTCGTCCACTGCTGGACATAGGACTTTCCACGATTTCGCCACTCTTGGCGGTTCTCCTGGAAGAAATGCCCATACTCACACACGCTGGGCAGGCGGATTGGTGAGCGCGGTGCCGAAACCCTTGCACCAGTGACGCCGCTGCCCGTCACCAGTCTGATTTATATAAGGCCCGGCAATTGGGGATGGATATACCGCCATCCATCGGTCCCAGGCAATGGTGGGCCGCCCGGTTTTTTTGCCTGAGAGCTGTCCTCTTACTCTCCCCCGAATAACTTCGGGAGGATTTTCGAGTAGTTATTGTATGTATTTGTTTGTAATTAAAATTAATTCTGTTTTTGTACACCTTCTTTAATTTCAAATGTGCCTAATTCCCTCTAAACAGAAATTTGAAATAAGAAATACAAAAATTTATTTTGAGTTTTGGGTTAAAAAAAAATCGTTATTTTGTTTAATATTTTAAAACGTCAGTAAGAATTGTACATTAATTTAATACACTATAGTGGTAGGTGGTAGAGCTGATGCCGAGCTCGACTGTGGAGGTACCACCATCTTACTCGCAAATCCTCCCGAAGTTATTTGGGGGAGAGTAAGATAACAGCTCTCAGGCAAAACCAGGCGGCCCAACATTGCCTGGGACCGATGGATGGCGATATATCCATCCCTAATTGCCAGTCCTTAAAACAGACTAGTGACGGGCAGCGGCGTTACTGGTGCAAGGGTTTCGGCACCGCGCTCACCAGCCCGCCTGCCCAGCGTGTGTGAGTATGGGCATTTCGTCCAGGGGGACCGCCAAGAGTGGCCTAATCCTGGAAAGGCCTATGTCCAGCAGTGGACGAAACAGGCTGATGGATGGACTATAGTGGTAGAGCTAATAGTGGACTCGACTGTGGATGTACCACCATCTGACTCGCAAGAGAGAGTAAGAGGACGACCTCGAACAGGAACAACCAGGTGCCCAACCATTTACTGGGATCAATTTATGGCGGATAACGTGTCTTGTGGCGCTGCACTTCCACTCTTAGGGATTGCAAGCGGCTGAAAGGCGCAGATATCTGCACCTTTTCTATGTTAAGCTCGTGACCACAACTGACCAAGTTTTGGAGCATCTTAAGAAGAGTGTTGGAAACAGCATTTGCACAGTAGAAGCCTTAAAAGCTCGTGGGTAGTATAGCCATAGTAAAAACAGAATAGTAAGCTATGTTCACAGAGATGTCGCCCGCGCGGCTTATATGTGTGCGAGGCTGCGCATGCCTGCACGCACGAAGCACAGCCCGCTCACAACGACAATATCTCAGGCGGTTTCTGGCGGTGTGACTTGGGTTGGCAGCGCTCCACACGTGCCGCGCCGTTCGTCGCTTCGCCGCAAAGTAAATTGATAACCCTGCAACAGTAGGCATTTAAACCTCGCACGGCGCGAAATCGTGTATTAAACCTTGAAAGGAGATTTTTCGTTATCAAAACGACGCGCGAAAAAGTGGACTTTAAATCTAGATCACAGGATGATAACTATAAATTTTTCAAAATGTTTTATCAAAACGTCCGTGGGCTAAAAACAAAGCTCCGAGACTGGAATACTATCTTGAGACAGGATATTGTAGTTGCCTCAGAGACTTTTCTTGATGCCCCTGTGAAAGATGCCGAGGTGGTTAATGAAGGTTGGAGTGTCCGACGCCGCAATCGTCGATCCTAGGGTGGTGGCGTTCTTGTTGCTGCTCGGCCCGGCATTGCCTTGCGACGCCACACCTAATACGAGACTGATTGCGGTGAAGACATATGGGCTTCTTTTTCGTGGTAGCAGGCTATTTATGTTTGTGGATTTTATATTAGCCCAAAATCTAGTGATTCTGATTACTTTAATCTATTTTGTAAAAATTAAAATATCATTCGTAATTCAAAAGGAAAAATTGTTGGTGTCGGTAATTTCAATTTTAACAGTGTATCAGTTAGTGTTTGTTATTTTTTTTAATATTATAATCTATATGATAGAAATTATATTTACAATGATTACGGTGGTAAATTAGATGTTGTGTTGACTCAGGAAGGTGCTGAGAATGTTGAGGTGTCTTCAGCCGAGGGAGGTGGTATGGTTAAGATTGATAGGCCTCACCCTCCTCTCGATATTGAGATACGTCTGAAATCAACTTTGTCTCCTGTTAGTCCTCTACCACCAAGCAATATTGAGTACGAGTTTGACTGGAATTTTCGAAAAGCCGATTTTGTATCTCTTTACCAGACCATTCTCGAATCGGACTGAAGCTCTGTTCTATACAGCTGATAGACGTCAATGTTGCGGGTTCTCAATGTTATGAAATTCTTTATGGTTTGTTCATATTCAAAATTTAAGAAACCATAAGGCACGCGCCAATATTTTCCCTTATATCATTATAAAAAAGAAGAAAACAAAGTTGCATCGGCTATGGTACTCTCAATTTTCCGCTCTTCGTGAGGAACTTAAAATTCGTATACTGGAGCGCTATGGTATGTCGGTGTTTAGAGTCTCATCTTAAAACCAATCCACTTGCTCTCTGGGAAAATTCTCCACGTTCTTCTAGTGGTTTTGAGCCGGTAGTGGAACATTTAGAAAAGTTGTACACCGGGGTTGAAGCTGCCTCGGCTTTTGCTGACTACTATGCTAGTGTTTATTCCTCTGAAATTCCACTACTTGACTACCAGTCCAAACGGTAGTACAGTTTTCCCTTCTATAGATGTTTCCTTTTTGACCGAAGCCAATTTCGAACATTGTTTTCGGTAATTGATTGTGGAAATCCATCACTACTTTATAGATATATTAAACTAATTTGCAATATTCCACCAAACAGTCATAACATGCTATTAAAGATGAAGACTTTGTGCAACGCCCGCCCTTTCGCATAAAACATGCACAAGCAATCAATACGAGCACAAATGCAAAGCAATCTTAAATGACAAGCAAGAAAACTTATGGACACGTGTTTCGCCTCTAAATTAGTCATCTTTGGGATGTGTTGCTAGCTCGGCTTCTCCGCGGCAACTGACGTTGTTTGCCCGACAGCTCGGCAGTTAGTGACGAGCCGGACGATTAGTCTTCTCACATACCCCTTTCTGGGCCGTGGGGAGTCAGTATCGGGGCTGGGCCCCTGCCTGAGCTGTCTACCGCTGCCCATGAGTACCATTCTCAACTCACAAGGGAGGAGCCACAAGGAGCCCGGCTGCTCTTCTTTCTTCAAGTCACCATAGGAAGGTACGGTTGGTGAAGATGATGTCGAGTAGTCTCGTCATCTCATCCCGCTCCTCCTCTTCCTCCTGGTGAGTCTCTGCGGACTCTGCCGGTGCTGCGGTGTCCATAGTCGTCGTGGGGGCAGGTTGTTCTGCCGTGACCTTCCTGGTTTTCCTCTTGGGCCTCTTCCTTCGAGACTTCAGCGCGTTGTTCCTGGCCGTAGGCGGGTTCGCCTCAGCCACGAGCGAGGACGGCACCGTCGTCTCTCGGGGTTTCGGTTGGGAAGTGGGCAGCTCTTGTGGTTTGGAGTCGGTCGCCGTTAGAGCGATGGTTCCCGCCGTTTTACTCCGAGTCTCCCTCCGAAACACAGGGCAGGAGGTGTTGTTAGCTGCATGGGGACCCCCGCAGTTCGCGCAGGTCGCAGGCTCTTCCATCGGGCGTAGGCATTCTCTGGCTAAGTGCTCTTCACTGCAGCGCACGCAGGCCCGGGTGCGATGGCAATTATGGGAGGAGTGAAAAAAAGGCACCTGTGGCATTGGGCAGGCCCCCGTTTCCCCCTCAAGGCTTCGACTTTGATGCCTGGCATGTGCATGAGTTCGGTGATCTCATACACAGCCAGCGTAAGGTTGGGCGTCTTCTTGAACTGAGCGAATAATATGCAGCCGGGGCGCCCCGCTCTCACCCCAATCAGCTTGCGATACTCGACCTCAAGTCCAAGTTCGGACAGGGCTTCCGTCAGTTCTTCCGGCCCGGTGTTCACCGGGGGTCCTCAGATGGCTGTCTTGAGTGTTCTCTCCGCTGGTGGCGAATAGGAGAACCACTTGACGCCTTCCTCTGTTGTGAGCCAGGATAGATAGGACTGCACAATTTGGAATTCGTCGGCGTCCATTGGGGTGAAACGCACGCCCCTTTGAAAGACGCGTGCGTTCGGGGCTCGTCCTATTTGCTGCGTCATCTCCCTGATGTGCAATTGCCAGTTGGGCAGCGTATCCACGACCATGGGAAGGTACCGTGGCTTCTTTGGGGCAGTCGCGACGGAGGGCGTTGCGACGACGGGCGTCGCGACGGAAGGTGTCGCGACGGAAGGCACCGCGACGAAGGGCGTTGCGACGGAGAATGTTGCGACGGAGAGCGTCGCGATGGGGGGCATCGTGACGGAAGGCGTCGCGATGGAGCGCGTTGCGGCGATGGACACCACGGCGGCGGGCGGCGCAGAAGTGGGCTGTGCGGCAGCCTGTTTCGCGAGCGGACGTGGTAGGACGGCGCGCGACGTTTGGGTGGACGGGTTGGCGCGGTGTGATGGGGCAGGCGGCTGGCGTGCGGCTGTCTGGGCGTACGACGCTGTTGGGCGAGGCAGTCTGGACGTCGGGCTTGAGGAGGCAGGAGAAAGTGCGCGCAGGCGCGCTTTCATGCGGCCTCTTCACTGCTCCCGGACCTGTCGCACTTGCGCTCCCTCGGAGGAAGGGGCGGCAGGTTGAGCGAAATTGAGGCAGTGAGCTGGTGAGTCTCAGCAACTAGTTGCGGGGTATTGAGCACAGCTGGGTCCGCTTCGGCGGTCACATTGGGACGGTGGTCTCGGAGGTACGCTTCTATTGTCTGTAGCAATCCCTCCGTGAGGTATTTGCTACGACGGAGACGAGATTTAATCATCTCGTCCCGTTCGAGCCCACATCTCGGAGAGACTGGATGCTCGAAGACGAACGGATAGGCGTACTCCGTACTGGTGGAGATGGCGAACACATCTGCTTCTTATATTTATGAAAACTTATATGAACAATGAATTACGAGTAAGCTTTTTTTCCTTACTTTCTTTGGCTTTCAACAATGTGTCTATTTTTAGATCCTAGGCAAAAAATCCGAAGAAGTTATTATAAAAACTGACGTTTTGATCCACCTAAAAAAATTTGTGGTTTAATAAGTCGATTATATTGTTCAGTTCCTTTTAAAACAGGAAATGTAGCCAGTCGTAAGGTTGGTACCATATTGTTGTAATGAAACAACATTCTACTATAAACGTCAGTTCAAATATCTTACTTTTCTGAAAGACCAACCTTACAGTCAGTCATTATGTTTACGTATTTTATGGTAAAATAAATAATTGTCACGTTTTATTGACAACGTAGCCATCGATTTTTTATTTTTAACATAGTTATTGTAATTACCAACAATTGAAATTAAACTGCCCGGTAGGTTGGTAGAACTGCTTAAAACCCTCGGTGTGAACATCTGAATGATCCCGCCAAAAAGTGAGCGTGGTGGCGAAAGAACTGGAACCTCACGGGCAGTTATCGCTCCGGAACTGAAGTGAATTCATACTAGAATAAAAGTAAGCTCAAGTACAGTAACTATGATTTGTGATATTGTAAAAGATAGCAAGAAATATAATAACAAAAAAAACCCTTGAAAATGCTGTAACAGCGAAACCGGTAAGGGAAATAAATAAATAAATAAATAAATAAATAACTTTATTTGTTCATAATACAAAATAATACTTAAAGAATGTTCACTGTCCCCTAACCTACGTATTCGTGTATCGTAGGGTCACAGACTTATCCTTCTAAATTCTAAAGCAGAGACTATTCTAACATGCATGAGTTATAATTAATTTTGATACATTTAACATAAAAAGCAACGAACAACAAAAACATAATTCATACATTAAAACTAAATGTGTAAATATAAATAAGTGGACAAGTACAAGCGTTTTTCAATCAAACATGTATAAAAAGTTCCACCAAGTGCCAACAATCACAAGCATCAACTCCAGAGTTATAATGTGTTTATAGTCCTTCTATTGGAATAGATTTCATGTAAATTAAATTTGGTATTTTATTATAGTCTCTAAATGGTTAAAGGTGTGTGGCAAAAATCAGGGACTATTCTAGGTAACCTAGACTCCAACATAAATAAGAATAAATAGCTATACAACGCAGCAATGCAGCCAGTATCTTGGGTACCCTGCCAGGTGACAGCGATGACTTGAATAAAGTCTTTTATTTAATATAAATTCATTTTTACTCAGCTTACGAGGGGTGGCTGATATAAAATCTCCTTTGTTAAAGAAAGTTTAAAAAATGTTACTGGCCACTATATTCTCGTATTCTTTGTTTATTCCTTTTTTAAAAATTATGACACTTATTTGTTTCTACGAGTTCAATTTTTTTTTGGCGCGTCTTCGTTTTTATCAAGTTGCAATAAAATTAAAAATGGATAAAATTGAGTATCGCGCTGTGATTAAATTCCTCGGTAAAGAAGGGAATACGCCGACGCAGATCCGAGAGCGCATGTTTAAGGTGTTCGGAGATTCATGTCCTTCCGAATTTGTAATAAAGTTTTGGTCAAAGCAGTTTAAACAAGGCCGTGTGAGCTTAGAAGACGATCCCCGTAGTGGAAGGCCCATTTCTGCAGTTACCGCAGATAATGTGGAAAAAGTGAAGAAACTGATCCTTGCCGATCGGCGAATTAAGCAGTGGGAAATAGCTAGAGATGTTGGCATTAGCAAGGAACGAGTTCATGAAATAATTCATGAACATTTGGGAATGTCCAAGGTGAGCGCACGTTGGGTGCCTAAAATGTTGACCCCGTTTGATAAGCAAAGGCGTGTGGAATGTTGTCAGTCATTTTTAGACTTGGTAAAGGATAAAGAGGAAGAAACTATCTTGCGAATAGTGACCTGTGATGAAACTTGGATTCGTCAGTGGGATCCCGAAAGCAAACAAGAATCGATGCAATGGAAATTTAAAGGGGAAAAACCACCAAGGAAGTTTAAGGTCCGGCTGTCAGCGGGCAAACTAATGGCAACCATTTTTTGGGATGTTGAGGGGATTCTTATGATAGATTACCTGCCAAAAAACACCACGATGAATGCTGAATACTATGCGAACTTACTTGACCAGCTATGCAAAAAAATAAAAGAAGACAGGAGGGGCAAACTTAGCAAAGGCGTTTTGATTTTGCATGATAATGCACCCGCGCACACGGCCCTTAAGGCGCGGTCATCTCTGACAAAAAACGGCTTTACAGAGATCAACCACCCACCCTATAGTCCAGACCTGGCTCCCTCTGACTACTTCTTATTTAAAAATTTAAAGAAAAATTTGAGAGGGTGCAGATTTTCAACAGACGAAGAGATGAAGGACGCTGTGAATGACTATTTTGACGAACAAAATAATAATTATTATTTTAATGGTATGCTGTCACTTATTGACAAATGTCGTAAGTGCATTTCAGTTGCAGGGGACTATATTGAAAAATAAAAAATAAATTATTAATCCATGTATTTTTTTTCATAGTCAGGTAGATTACTTTTCAGCCACCCCTCGTAGTTTATAATATTTTTGTTTCTAGGTTTTTAGTTTGTTTAAGTTTTAAGGATTATTAAGTTTAAATTTTTATTAATTTAGTTACAAATATAATACAATATACAATAATAATTAAAAAAATATATAGGTATATTTTGTTAAATCATAATATTCAATTTTTTTACGATTTCGTATATCAGCAGTTCCAAATGTAGTTTATACTTCGTTGTTACTTTCATTATTTATTAACATACAAATATTTACTATATAGAGATTTACTCTTTAGATGACGCAATATTGCGGTATTCTGTTGCCTAACTATTGATCAGTTTTGGATTGTACATATTGTATTGCTACTGCATTAGCACAAAAGTCTGATTTATTTGTAGGATTGATGATAAAAATGTTACTATTCACATCTGAATACGTTCCTCATTTCGTTTCACTTTAGAGCTTTGTATTTTCGTGCTCACCGAACTACATGATCAATCTATACAATGATTTGCGTATCACACCTACCTCTCTCACATCCCTATGTTAATAAACATTCAAAATTCTAATCATTCTTGATATTCTGTAGTTTAGATGTTTTTATTTTTTATTTTTCATTCAAGTAACATCTGAATTAAGCCGCTCTTGTGTCTTTGAAGGTCACCAGGAATTATAGCCCTTTAAAACAGAGTGTTAACGGGCAGCGGCGTCACTGGCACAGTCACTGGTGCGACGGTTTCGGCACCGCGCTCACCAGCCCAGCGTGTGTGAGAATGGGCATTTCTTCGGGAAGACCGCCAAGAGTAGTCTATGCTGATGGATGGATTAATTTAATTACCCTGTTAACACTCATTATTGCTAAAACAAGGATAGTAGTTCGGGTCGTGTCTCGGATGTATTGTACAAATTAAGTTGTTGTTTCGTTTTGTAAAAATGATACTTGCTTTTTTACTCTCTGAGTTTCAAATCAATGAAACTTTTACTTCTAATGTAAACTAAACATGTAGGTACGAAATACGTCGAAATATATTTTGGTATCCCACGTTTTTATAATATACTTATTAACAAATCAATAAACAAGAGAAGTTTTTTTTGTATACCAGATCAGCATGGTTTAATTTGTATATCAAATACAAGCTACAGCTATAAATTTTAAGCAAAAGTAGATACGTACAAAAATTCTTATCCATATATAAGATGATTTTTTTAAATATAGCCAAGTTAATACTGGGGACTCGGTAAATGGTCAGAACCAAGGTTCTGAGAAATACGCAAAATAATATTTGAGTATGAAACAAATTATGTAAGTGTTATCACTGGTAGGGCAAGTGGTAAGTGCAATTGTGAGAAAGATGCCACAATTCATGAACTGTGTTATCTATAACGAACGATGTACCCAGTACAAAGCCTCCACAACTCGCCGCCCCGGGCGAAGGCGTCGTACGGCGGGCGGGGCGGTGTATTGTAACTTGCGTAAAAATTGCCTTCGAATCCTTGTATGGTTATCTGTTGTTATTATTTAAGCATGTTTAGATACATTGTACTAAGGTTAAATATGAAAAAGAATCTTATTTCCCAAACAATAATAAAATAGACGGCAACGCTGAATACAACAAGGTAAAAAAAGCTGGACAAGTATGGTGGAAAAATTCAACGGTCTAGGATAATTCCTTCGATGGCGTAATTAGTAGTGCGCTAGTCTTGATAACAAGAAATTGCAGGTTCGAATCCTGGCCCGAGGATGTTTTTCAAATTCTTGTCTTTAAATTGTTGTCTTTTCTAGTTTGTTAATAACAATATTAATTTATATTTAGAGTATTCCAAAGCGATGGACTTCGCTTTTAAAACATAATCTACAATAATGTGCTTTAAAAGCCCAACCAGTTTTTGGTAGACAATTCGATTGGGTGTTTCGTGGAGCAAAAGAGAAAACTAGACAATTTCAAAATGCAGTAAGTAATTCTTCTCCCTGAAGCTTGTCGATATTGGAAACCTTTTAAGAAATGAGTTCGGTGCCAGTCTTATTTTAAGAGTCGTGCTGAGCTTTACTGTGCATTGACAGCTAAAACAGGAGATCCTGACATTGCTTTGGTCAAGTGTGAGTGGGACTCGCGCGTAGAAGGTTCCGTACCGCCAGCAACATACAGGCGACAAAAAAGCCTCTAAATGAAAATTTGGCACCCTTTAAGTATGGAACCCTTTTTATTATTTGCTGTGTACGGGAAATATGTCTGCACCGCACATTTATATCACATCATAATTTTACTTCATAAGTTTTTACAATAAATCAGTGTTTCAACAACTCTGAACTCGGGCGGTTTCCTTTATCACTCTCACGAGTAAACCCCGATCGTATCAATATCAATAATTATTGGGACAACCACAACATTTTTTTGGTACTTCGAGATGTTTTTTGTCTGTAGTGTGGTTTGATCGAATGCGGGACCCATGTTTAAACAAATCGTGCGAATCGAAGACTTATCATTTAAATTAAATTTTTATCAATCACATAACAGCAGTGATTCAGTATTCGAAACCTTTGTGAATTAAAGGTGCTACACTAGGACAAGTGCAGTTCTTTTTTTATCATTATTAGTGTGTGGACCTGGAGGTTCACATCGGCAGCATCTTTTGGGCCAAGCAGGCTCAACTAATATCACCAGCAACCTGTGGGCCAAGGATCTCATAGGATCACCAAATCTTTTTTTCCATATAAGCTGACTGAACTGAACTGACAGTTTTCTTTGAAAAATGGCGATGGAATTTTTTTTTGCGCAGCTGAAAATAGAGGCACTGATGAATTCGCCAAACAGCCAAATATTAAATATTAACAAAATTAATATTTTTGCATTTACAACAAAAATTTTAGTTAATTTGTTGATAAAATAAATAATTTGATGAAATTAAATGATTATTTATTATATTTTAACTGAGACAGTCTATTTACTCGCAAAATTCTCAAGACATCAAAACACTTCGCTAAGATTAAAAAACAACTGTTATGTAAAAAACACTAGTGCGATAATGTTAAGTAAAAAGCACGCGTGTTTAATATGCTGCTTTATGGCCCTAAGGACGCTGCATTAAGGGCCACTTTATAAGCAAGTGTGTTGAAATATAAACTACTTTTCGAGGTTTTTCGTATGATGCAGGACACCCCAACGATTACTTTTTTTGATTATTGGTCGTGGTAGAGGCCATGACAACACGTATATTGTGAAAATTTCAACTGGCTACCTATAACAACTGAAGCTGTACCCCTTTTACAGACGGATGGACAGACCAACAGCGGAGGCTTAGTAATAGGGTCCCGTTTGGTACGGAATCCTAAAAATTAAAAAGTTTTTACCATCATATTTGTTAATTTGAGCCTTCAACGTTTCGACGTTTCTTAAAGCACGCCGGTAGACAAAATTTCAGATTATTAACGTCATGGTTTAAATATCACACAAAATATAGCATTAATTCAATAAAGTTTCAGCCTATAATTACATATTGATTGCTGAATACCTCTTTTAATTGTCCCAAGTCCAATACAGATCAAAGTTTTAACTTTGTTTACTGTATTCCGTCAATTTTGTACATAAGTATCTAGATATACTCGTAATTGTGAAGGTGTATTTTGTCAATGCAAGTGCTCGCAAAGACGTATTTTATATGCTTCAAAACTGTTGACAAAGTCAACCTTATCACACTAGTGTTGCATTTCCTTTATATATGGGTATATTTTATTAAGTTGCCAGTCTTATCTTCAGTACTATAGATAGACTTGACAGAAATGAGCTACGAACGCATCAAACTGAAAGCAGCTTATTTTGCAACATGCGTGCAAAAAAAAAAAACCAGCCAAGGGCGTGTTGGGCCACGTGCAGGGTAGGGTTCCGTAATTGCCCGGTAAATTTTATAAGTTGATCTACTAATACAGATCGCGCCAAACTTCTAGTCCTATACATTTAGAAGAACGGTCCATACATTGTCGTGTTTAGAGGGGATTAAAAGTTTGGCGCGACCTGTAGTCGTAAACCTGTAAAGCCTACTTATCTGTGATAGTTTTCCTTTTAAATTCAGTATATATTCTACTCCTGTGAAGTTTTTCACGTATCTATAAAATCAACCGTTTAGCCGGGAGGGGGGGGGGGGACACACTCCATTCTAACAAAAATTTGCACTCTAAAGCTTAATATTTCGCCAACGGATCCCTAAATCGAAAATGGCTTTTTCACACCCACAATGTTTTTGAACGACCTATCTAACAATACCCAACATTATGGGATAGATGATAAATATACTTAGAACTTAAACTTAAGAAAAAAAAATCAGCCCCCATTAACGTGTATAGGAGGTACCATTAAAAATTTTTTTTTCATGATTTTATTTTACTGTTTTGTCGACGTGATTAATATATATACTAATGCCAAATTACAGCTCTCTAGTACTAATAGTCTCTGAGCTAAACTAATCCTAATCCTAAAAAGCATGCCCGCCTAAAGTTCATTTGGAGTATTTATTGTTTGATTTTTTTTGTAATAACGTTTAATTTATTTACTCACACTATGCATTACAAAACGTAGTATGATACACATGGGTAACTTACTCGTAACGTTGAAAACACTCGCTTATCGCTCGTGTTTCAAATCGTCCTCGTGGCTTTTTACCTCCCTACCGCACTTATAGCATAAACTACTATTATAGGGTGAACCAAACGAATGCTGGAGGGAAAGTACCTTAAATATTAGAGATAGCAAATTTTACTCAAAAGAATGAAGTTTTCCTTAACTTAAAAAAAAGAAAAGGTTCCTTTGAGTAAGATTTACTATTATATTATAGCCATATCGTAAAATTTACCATTCATCAAAACAATTAATTAATTCATTCATTCATTTCAACAAAAAGCCAAAACTAGTTGCGACAACGATCGAAGCGACGAGGAGCGTGTTACGTTACCGGAATAATAAAATTCAGGAGCCGAGTGAAGCGGAGCGCAGTGAGGCAAACAAATCCTGTAGTTTTATCAGAATTCATGATATACCCATTCAGATCATGATGTAGCCAAAACAACGATATTATGGCTACGACAAAAATACGTTATATATATATATTTTTTTTTTTTATAAGTGGTTGTAATACAAGGTGACATATTAATGCAGCCAAATTCCGGCTTGGTCACTATTACGGATCAATAATATTATATTTTGCGAATTAGGAATAATAAAATTTTTCGTTCCATTTGTGCTGAGCTTGCGTTTACAGAGAACAGGAAAAAATATATTTGACTACTTACCGTGTCTTCACTATGAATTTATCTGTATAAACTAATGTCGCGTTTTACAATTGTAATTTAAATAAATAACTTTGTGCTTATCTTATTTAGATTTAATTGATTATAAACAATAGATCCCGAAACCTCGGTAGGGATAGGATACTACCTATTAACAAACCCACACCCACCCTCTCATATACACAATATATACATCGCAATACACACCCTCTCTTGTAGTTTAAATACTGATTCCAAGACTACGGTCGTAGGACAAGGGAGACGCATATAAACACATCCTCTCATTCACATTCTCACACACATAAATACACACTGAAAGTTTCAAGCACTTACATTCATTTACAAAGAAACATTTGGGCACTTTTTCTTTTCATCCAGTTTTTATATACCTCTAAATATAACAAATTCAATTACAATAATGATGTAACTTTGGATTCGCAGAAAGAGCGGGTCTCCAGGTTCATACAGGTTTTATAACTTAAAAAGGAAGTCCGAGCACTCAAAACCTAAGGAATTCTTTCAAACAATCGTATTTATGTTGTGCATTTTGACTCTCATATTATCTAGCATATAGGTAATCGAACAATTTGGACATTCTGTCATGTGTGCAGCCATGACCCGGAAGGAAATTTTTTATGCAAATGAAGTTTTTTTTAATCGATTGTACACACATAATTTTGGCTAAATATGTTTGTGTTATATTTAAAACTATTAAGTATTTTCTAGTGCGCTTTTGTGGTTTTTTTTCGAATGTTATTGTCTGTTTTCGTGTAAGGAATTGGTTCATGTTTAACGTGATTTTCGTATTTAGTTTACAATAACATACTCAGGTATTGTGACATTAAGGCATGTTCTGTTAATGAAGCTAAAATCAAGGTGGCAAACTGGCTTAAAACTGTTAATTATGAGGACACTGAAAAATTACTACATTCATTCGCTGTCAATAAATTTATAATTAACTAGATATTAAATACTAAAAATGTTTGCTTGGCATGTTCTTTTAATTAAGTATATAATCTCTGTTTTGTTTTTATAAATTTGGTTTCAATGTATTCCTTTTTTTTCTCCGTGCTAGGTATTTAATTTAATTTTGTAATAACTTTATTTATTTTATACAACAAACATTTACAAATGATGTAACTATTCTAGACAAAAAATTTCTAGTACCCCAAGTTACTAGCCTAACTGAGTTTGGGGACCCCTGGTAAATTTGTATTATAACTATGTGCAGTGTATTAAAATGTTTGTATTTATTTTGTAACGCAACCTTTTTTGCAGTAAATCTATTTTTCATTTTTCAGCTTAGAGAATGTTGTATACGTCTGTTAATTAATAGCATCGCCAAATTGGGGATATATTCATTTGTTGCTATTGTATGTTTGTGTTGTTATTATTGCGTTCCTTTCGTTAAATAAATTAATACATCCATTTAATAAAGAGCTGAAATAATTTTTGTCATTAAATGTCTTTAAACGACAGAGGAAACAAAAAAGGAATTTACCAGTGGGTTTATTTTTTAAACGGGACTCTGAAAAGAGCAACTTTAATTACTGACACAAGGCAGAGCTGGAGAGAATGCTCGAAATAAGTATTTCTTTTGACCTCCAAAGCAACTTGTTCTAGAAACGTTGTCGCAAAAAAAAAGTTTTTTTTAATGTACGTTTTGTTGTTTGAGTATTTATTTATTTTCTGAGGGAAATTTATTTTATTGAAATACTGGCAACCTTGCATAACCAGACTTTTAAAACTTGCGAGGCAGCTGTGTCAGCCCTATGGTCACTGGTAGCATAGTAAAAACAGAATAGTAGGATAAATCCCGGGCCTCGCAAGCCTAAAATTCCTACTATTGCAGGGTTTGCCCTTTCTCTTGGTTTTGTAGCGAATGATAGTGTAGATTGCGGTGCGGGCTGTGGAGCGCAGTCTCGGCAAAACCGGCATAAATGTAGCCGTTGTGTGCGTGCTGTGGTTCGTACATACTGGCACGCACACACATTAGCCGCGTTCGGTACTTTTAGGTGAACATAGCCTACTATTCTGTTTAATACTATGCAAGTAGAGACGACAAGACATGCTGAAAGATCTTTATAAATCAGGAGCGCCTCTGGGCATCACCAGCATTAATATCAATACCAAACAGCCCAAATATATAGCTAAATTATATACATTATACTCACGCCTGTCTCCTATAGGGATAGGCAGAAACTATAGATTTCCGTCTACTACGATCCTCACACATCTCTCTTGCTTGTTTTACATCCATCAGTCTAGTCATACAAGCTCTTCTTTTCCGGGTAGGTACTTTTTACTTGGTCCTTCTTCAGTATGTCTCCTATTCCCAGTGTCAAACGGGGAACCATGTTTGCCTCCGAAGAAACTGTACGAATACAGTGAACTTAGTCAGGCGAAATCTGAGTATAAAATCGTGTGTAGCCGTTTCAATATCAGTATGAATCTTTGTACGTAAACAACCAAACAAACCTTTGATAATGCTTTAACAGCGAAACCGGTAAGGGAAATTAATATAAATAAGTGGACAAGTACAAGTGTTTATCAAACAAAAAAATGTTTCAAAAGTTCCACCAAGTGCCAACAATCACGAGCATCAACTCCATGAATCTTTGAGTAGTAAAATTTTATTGTCATTTAATATGTTAAGTTCTTATTCCCGCTAAGACAGTTAAATAATAGTTATCACGCAAATTGTGGCTCGAGCTTATTATGGATTAAGTAAAACCATAAATAAACTGCATTAAGACATTAAAAAAAACATAAATAGAGAAGCAATTTTAACATAAAAAACTATAGCTAAAATATACCTATATATAAAAAGTTGTCGAGGATGTCGCTGCCCATAGCGCCTTCTGAGATGGACAGCTTTTACCAAGGTTCATTGATCAGATGATAGATGGACCTAAGAGTAGCTTGTAAACCTTTTTGCACCGAGGTTCATTCGTAAGATGTGATTTTGGGGTTGCGTACCCGTAATATATGGTGGTACGCAACCCTTTTTGCGCGCGTCCGACATGAACTTGCCCAAATTATTTATGTCAGCAACGCTTCAGGTCAAACACTGCAATCTTGTTATTTGACCTATTATGTGACAGTTGCATTAAATAACTACTTTTAACCTTTCTGTATATCGTATGTCGCGCATGACAACGAACGAACGAAATCAAAGGAAGACATCAAAATGGTAATTAAACAGAATGAGACAGTCACCCTCAGTAGTTTATTTCTCATAATCCTCACAAATTAGGAGGGCATTAACAGAATGATTGTCTCGTTCACCATAGACAAGTCCCTGTGACGTCACTCTTACACTGGGATTTGTTTTAATGATCTCTTGAGATCTATTGTGCTGCGGTTTGTTCGTTAAGTTTACGCTACAGGTTGATTTAAAGCTTCAACATGTTTTACACTTACACAATGAACCTCTTTGTAATGTTCTACGTAAATAATGCGATTTAATTAACAGCTGTGTTGAGGAAATAATTCATTTTTGGACACTTGTTGTATCTTTAAGATGACATTTTATCTCGGTGGAAAACGCACATAAAATTATTGTTTCTTGCTTTTGAATAAAAATTATGCACTGAATGCGTTTTATGGAAATTCGCGCTAATTTGTTAATAATAATTAGGTTCCTACAGGAATATTATCTTTCTTTATAAAGAAAGGTTAAATATTATTCAACAATAGACCCCTGTTACAGACGGACAGATACGCAGCGGATGCTTAGTAATAGGGTCCTGTTTGGCACCCTTTGGGTATGGAACCCTAAAATTTAAAACAAGTTTAAACCCAAAGGGGGTCCCCATAAAAGAAACCTCGCAAAAGAAGCAATTTTTAAATCTTGTTTGTTTCAGCTATATCCGACGGTAAGACGTACAAGTTTAAAATTTGATCAATTTTATATAATTTTTAATACAAAATCAAATAAAAAAATATGGTTTCCATACTCAGCAGGAGCCGAATTGTCTATAATGTCATCTATAATGTTGTTATTTATCACGTTTTTAGGGTTTTCTACTCTTTGTAAGCTAGTCCGACTCGCACTTTGCCAAATTATTGATGTTGTAGTTAGCTTACTGTAAAGGGAGTAGATAATATATAATTTTGCGTTACAAATTCCAATGACTTCACGTGACACATTGTACATAAACTGATTTGAAATAACCAAACCTCACCCGTTAGCTCCTACCCCTATTTATCTTCATTTATCAAAGAGCTATCTCAAGTACGTAATAACTAAATAAAAATATGAAAGTCTCATGTGATGGATTACTTTTTATTTTGTTGAACTTCAGTTTTAGGTAAGTTTCACAGGTAATATTGGGTTCTAAACCAAATAAAACGGTAGATATTATTTTGGGGAGCATCGTGTCTTAAGGGTACATAGGGTTACTATTTATTCAGCAATTGTTACTTTTAATACAATAAGAGTATTATTTATGAAAGTTCATAATTCAGATAAAAATGATAATTTCTAAACGACATTCATGCAATGCAATAATAAATAAAATAAATCCATCCATCCATCCGTCAGCCTGTTTCGTCCACTGCTGGACATTGGCCTTTCCAGGATTTCGCCACTCTTGGCGGTCCTCCTGGAAGAAATGCCCATACTCACACACGCTGGGCAGGCGGGTTGGTGAGTGCGGTGCCGAAACCCTTGCACCAGTGACGCCGCTGCCCGTCACCAGTCTGTTTTATATAAGGCTCGGCAATTGGGGATGGATATACCGCCATTCATCGGTCCCAGGCAATGGTGGGCCGCCTGGTTTTGCCTGAGAGCTGTTCTCTTACTCTCCTACGAATAACTTCGGGAAGATTTGCGAGTAAGATGGTGGTACCTCCACAGTCGAGCCCGGCATCAGCTCTACCACCTATAAATAAAATAAATAATAAAATAAAATTCGGGTTACAAAGACCCATAAATAATTAAAAACACACACATGAATTACTTAGGTATACAGAATTTACAAAACATCATTTACATTGTTACGTCACAAAATAAGAGTAACGGAATCGATATCGAGTCGATAGCAAGTTCACACTCATACCACACTGGGCAAAACCTTGCAGCATACAATACAAAGTTCACATTAATGCACTATCCCTCTACAGTTAAATTTATTGTCTATATCTTCAACTTCAAGGTTCAGAATCCTTCAACACCTCTGTTCTTATACATACGTATGTATTTCAGACGTTCGCCTCTCGGGGAGTTTTGGATTTCTCGCACTAAGTCTGTGTGCTCCTTGGAGATTCAGTCGTGATGATATACGAGCTGTTCTTCAAGTTACTTCATCTTATATGCCTCGGTAACAATATTGGTATACATATACGAGTGTAGTATGAAAATGAAGTAGGGTTCGCAATGAACAAGGCATACGTATACGTATCCAGTAACGCCCTAGTAAGCTTTCAGTATATGCATCCCTGGTGCATCAAGTAGTTACAAAAATTCGGTGTACGGGTATAGTGGAAAAATTCAACGTTCCGGGATGAGTAATCGAACCTAGGTGGCGCAGTCGCTAGAGCACTAAGCGTGTAAACAATAGATCACAAATTTAAATCCGAGGATTTTTTTATTTTCTTTTTTGTTTTCTTGGTATTTGTTTCTGATCGATCTTTTCATTTTAAAGTTTATATTGCACTTTATATGTTTTATTTTATTGTTAAAATTTTCATTATTATTTATATGATGTTGGTTATTTTCATAATATAATTGTATGAAAATGTAAATGCAAACAACGTACAAAGATTAACAAAAATAATAATGTAAGAATGACACACACATTTTATACACACAACATCATAAAATCTATATTATGAGTTTATGAGTCGATATAAAGATGAATTTTCTGCCAACTATAAAGTCGGCCATTAGTTGGCCTAGTAGACCAAATATGTATATGAAGAAGTCGTCCAAAGGCGGATCCAGGGTAGACCTTTTACATAATACACGCACACACCAAAAAAGACATGATCTCGCTAAGTTTCTTGCCCTTCTTCTTAGCAAGACTAATCGAAGGGGCGGAGTTAGCCATGTATTGTGCGATAAATGTATTTATCTATCCGCATTTCGTAATATCCTCTTTATGAACTTAAAACTACTTGCGTAGTAAAAAAATGTTTTCATGAACGTCTCTAAAACAGAATATAAATTAAATTATAGCGCGCATAAACAAAATCTCTGCCGTCATTTTTATTCACACTTTCACAGCTGTGGTTTTGATTATGTGGAAAAATAAGTAAATTAAATTTTATTATTTTTCCTCGTAAGTGTGTTGAAAAACGTCGTATGAAACGCGTGAGCATTAGACATTACAGTCGAGGCGTTCCAGCCTGAGCCGAAGGCGAGGCCGTAAAGGAGCCGAGATTGTAATGTCCAATGTCCAACGCAGCTCACTTGTATCATAGTGTACTATTAAGTACCAAAATAAAGTATTCATTCTCATTCTCTAAATGGAATAATTTTCATCCGTACCTCGCTGTTAAATAGCGGAGTACTCAGAACGTTCCGCATTCAAATCCTCAGCCTATCGGGGGGGCGATTCCGGAGAAACAATTAAAGCGAGATTTCTAAAACTCGATCTAAAAATGTATGGAGTTCGACTGATAAAATTGATTTTTACGATCG
Source organism: Ypsolopha scabrella (assembly GCA_910592155.1). NCBI lineage: Eukaryota > Metazoa > Arthropoda > Insecta > Lepidoptera > Ypsolophidae > Ypsolopha > Ypsolopha scabrella. Next base: position 30,538,950 of record OU342964.1, read on the forward strand.
GGAAGGCTAATTCGACAGACTGAGAATTGGCCTACGGAGCTTACAAAATAAATAATTTGGCCTAGTGCGAGTCGGACTCGCGCATAAAGGGTTCCGTACCTTCCCAGAATCCGAGTGTGGAACCCTAAAAACATTCATGGTGAATAACAACAACATATGTCCAAGCCACATCAAAGCTACAAAAAACAAACCGCCTAAATGGTAGCTCCAGACAAAAAAAATTGCACCGTCTACGTACATAACCCTACTTTTTAATTTTTTTTTGTTTTGATTTAGAGAATATCCTTTGATGACTAAATTAAAAACTTGTATGTTTTACCGTCTTTAAGTAAGAGCCAAAACTAATAATGTTTAAATCAAAGAACATTAAAAATAATACAACTTTTCCGAGGTTTCCTGTATGGTGGGGACCACCCTCAATTTATTTTTATTATTTATTTTTCAGAGACGTATAATGCGAATATTTCAATTTTCTACCTATGACGTTTGAGGCTGTAGACCCCTGTGACAGACGGACAGACAGCGGAGGCTAAATAATTGGGTCCCATTTGGCACCCTTGGGGTACGAAACCCTAAAAATGTGACTCAAATTCAAACTGAACTGTGTCTTAATTTTGTGATAATTTTCTTGCTACTCATTTCTTGTATCTACAGCAAAAAGGTCCTTTCCCACTCTTCATCGATTATAAACTTCGCGTCGAGCGTCAATGGCAGAAGACCGCCTTACAGGACTGGCACTCCTCCACGTTCGTAAAAACGTAGACAAGAGCATCAACAGATTTGCGGGCTGACAGAAAAGAACGCGGCGTTAGCTCAGGCGGTAGAACGCTGGCCTCTCAATCTTGAGACCCAGGTTCGATCCCCGGTCGGGCATGCACCAATGAGTTTTTCCGAATTTATGTGCATAGTATTTGTGTTCTTACCTAATACTTACCACTGGATAAACGGTGAAGGAAAGGATCGTGAGGAAATCTGCATACCCTAAGAAGCGCGTAATTCTACCCGAAGTACGGCGATAGGGCTTAGTCAGCACCCATCACTTTGGGACGAAATAGTCGTTGGTGAAACGAGTGTGTACCGGTGTGAACTGTGAAATGCAAGTGGACTGTGACTTAACACTCAGGAGCACATCTGACACCCCCTCGGGGATTTCATGTCGTGACGATATGTTTTTGTTTACAGAAAAAATATTTATAACGTTCAAAAATTTAAAAAATTCAAAAGTTTATTTTTGAAATAGACTAATTATACAGGTCAGAAATTTATCTTTATAAAATAATAGAATGTTGTTTCAAAAAATAATAATTTTACGGCAAATACATTTATAAATAGTCGTTTATGAAACTGGTACATAAAAAAGGTTATTAAATACTAAAGTACACGAGTGTTTTAATACCTGGTTATGTATTTCTCAGTATCTCACTTGCGACGATTATGGCAAAAGTTTTTGACGCTATGCTTAATACACAGTTAGACAAATATCTGGTGCTGCATGATAATCAGTTTGGATTTCGACCTCATCTGTCCACCGCAAGTGCAATACTGTGTCTTAAGCATGCCGCAAGATATTATATTGATCGTAAGACTCCGGTTTAAGCCTGTTTCCTTGATCTATCGAAGGCATTTGATCTGGTAAGCTACGACATCCTGTGGGAAAAACTTAAAACAATAAACTTACCACGTGAACTTATACATATTTTTCAGTTTTGGTACAAGCACCAGATTAATAATGTCAGATGGGGGGGCACATTGTCCGAGCCTTACCGAATGGAGTGCGGGGTAAGGCAGGGGGGGTTAACTTCGCCGGCACTTTTTAACCTATATGTTAACGCGTTGATCGTCGAGCTCAGCAGTCGGCATGTCGGTTGTCATATAGATGGAGTGTGCGTCAATAATTTGAGTTATGCAGACGATATGGTGTTGCTGAGCGCATCTGTCTGTGGTCTTAGGACGCTGCTAATGATATGTGAGGAGTACGCCTTAAGCCACGGCCTTAAGTATAATGTAGCCAAGAGTCAGTACCTTGTGTTTGAAGCCGGTACAAAACGCCCTCAAAGCGTGCCACCTATTCAGCTATACGGTGTTCCCTTGGTCAGGGTCGAACAATTTAAGTACCTTGGACATCTTATCACAACCGACCTGAAGGACAATGCTGACATAGAGAGAGAGAGGAGGGCTTTGTCAATTAGAGCAAATATGTTGGCTCGCAGGTTTGCGCGTTGTTCTATTGAGGTAAAACTTATCCTGTTTAAGGCGTTCTGCACATCGCTGTACACGTGCAGCCTGTGGGCTAGCTACACTAAGAGGTCGTACGGGACTATACGTGTACAATACAATAACGCGCTTAGGGCGGTGTTGAGGCTGCCCCGCTACTGCAGCGCCTCGGGCATGTTCGCCTGGGCTCACATCGACTGCTTCCACGCGACCATGCGTAGGCGATGCGCGTCTCTGATACACAGGGTGCGGAGTAGCCCCAACGTTGTCCTAGCAATGATTGCAAGCAGGCTTGATTGTCCGTTTGTCCGCCATTGTTGCGACAGGCATGTAGCCAGCCGTGGCGGATAATTCTTGTAAATATGTTTTTGTGTTATGTATGTATATAATTTATCTTTTCATGTTTTCTGCCTATATGAGTCTCTGAGTTACTTGAAATAAAGCTATTTTATTTCTTTTATTTTTTTTTATTTATGTGTAGTTTCATACACTTCTTTACTCATGCCTACTAACCTGTTCCCATATTTTTTGTAAATTTGTCGTTAGCCATATTTGATTATTCTTGTAAAAGCTTCTTCTAAAAGTGTTCGCAATTTCCGTCGTTATTTCTAAAATGTCAAGTGAGGTCAAATATCTTCACCACCCTTGCTGTCAGTAATTTTAAGGCAAAATAATTCTTTTGACCCATAAAACCACAGTAAGTAATAAATAAATTTCCTTAAAAACTATGCCGCGACAAACAGTTCATCCATTGACAGACCGAGTCCAACGCGCCACCGTAAGCCATAGGCAATACCTGGCCGAAAATAAAGTTGAAACTGTAACCTCGTTACTGTTTTGTACGTATTGGAGACACAGATATCCAATTTTATATTCAATATTTATATTTTATATTAAATTGTACATTGGATGTTTGTGATTGGAGAACATTATATAAAAACCTCATTGGTATTTATATTTATTGACTAAGCTCCCTTTGCTTTCCTAGTTAGTATCACATGTACTGTATTCTCAGAAAAATTTATTAAACAAAAGTTTAGTTTACTTAATGAAACTTAACTTATGGTCATACAATAACTAATAAAGTTACAAACTAATTGACATTTGCTATCAACGAACACGTCAGCAGACAGTTCGGACTCAATGAATGCGTTGAGAGCTAGCTGTTTCGTATTTAGGTTGGGATACTAAAATGTATTAAAATCATACACCTGCATTAAATATAGCAATACAGGAATAAAAATATTATTTAAGTATGCATACCTAATGCAATGAAATCTTAAGTTGATAAATAAACTAACCATAAATAAAAATAATGCCTAACCATCCGCCCATTCAATTAATCTCGCTAAGAAGAAGGGCAAGAAACTTAGCGAGCATGTCTTTTTTCAATTCTGCATTATTTTTTTTTAATAATTTTTGTTAGTCTTATTCTATACAATTGTCTTAAACCTACTTAGGTAAAGGCATAAAAAATATAAGACTGCAGGAATAATGTCACGGGAAAAAAATTATCTTAGTCAACCCGTCTCATATTGTCTATAACCTTTAACAGCACAGTCATTACATATTAATTAACTTAAAGCCTTCAGAGGAATCATATGCATAATACCGAACTCTTCTCCTCGGCCCCCTACGCAACTTGCAGTCGATGCACATGAGTCCTCGGAGTCCAAGGAACACCGCATCGTTGTTTTTTCTGATAAAATTGGCAAAAACTTAGGACTTTTGTTAGGAAACAATATGATGCAAAATGTCATTAATATTTGCATGTCAGGTGCATCATTCATTCAAATTTTGGAACATATGATGAAAATGAAATTCAACAGCAATGTAAATACTACAATTATTCTATTAATAGGAGATAGTATTGATGTAACACAAAGTAACCTATTAAAATACTTTGAATTTATGTTAAAACTTAGTGTTCATAAAATCATACTCTGTGAATTCCCATATTCAGAATCACTAACGGGGTCACAAACAAATAATTTTGTATAATTTAAATATTTGCATGCACAAATTTTCAGTTAGTCACAGTGACAAAATAGAATATTTTGACACGAATTCGTACATTCGAGATTTTGTTTTGACAAATGGTACTCTATACCTTCCAAGTTTTTTTAAAAAACAATTGGCTACTAAGTTAGCTAGCATTTTACCACGTAATGAATCTATTACAATGTGTGTAACAGGATTTTTTTCAATACCAGTCATAATTGATGGTATTTATAATAATAATTCTTTTCATAGTTTTGTCCCTATTGACAAAGTTAGTACAAGTACTAACAAAATTGTACCAAATCCTTTGGAAAGCCTTCTGTATATAAACTAGTACTGTATATAAACTTTACCGGAACATAATATGCAATTTAATGTTAATAATTTTAGTGTCCTTAGCTGCTATAACAGATTAACTATAGAAAAAGGTGGTTCTATGATTCTAGTCAAGAATATTATAAAGTCAAAAGAAAGAAAAGACATTGTAAAACTTTCTGTTGAGCACCAAGTAGAATTGGCTTGTATAGAAATGAGTAAATATATAATTCTTTGTGTCTACCGACCCTCGCGACAAGATTACAATATTTTTGAAAAAACAATGGAAGAAGTGCTAAAGTTATTATTTGATACGAAGAAAAAAATTATCGTCAGTGGAGATTTTAACGTAGATATACTAGAAAAGTCGGTTATGACCACGAAATTAATTAAGTTATTCAAATCATTTAATAATTTTTAACCCAAAATACAGCAACTTGTCTTGATAATATATTCTGTGATTGTGACTACTCAGACAATAAAGTTATTAACCGCTTGCAGTCTGATCACAGTGGCCAAACTGTAAATTTCATAAAAAGTGTGAAACAATTGCCCAAAAAAGCATTTTACAGGCCTATTACAACTCACAGACTAGAATATTTTCAAGCAAACTGAGAACTTAAATTACCACATTTTAATCTTCTCCAAGATGATCCAAATGCTCTCTTTGCAGACCTGTTTAACATAGTTTCCAAAGAATTTGAAAATACATTGCGGAAAGTTTCTAACAGTAATAAAATCACTTTTAGTGACTGGGCAACGCCAAGTATTTACAAAACCCGAAATCATTTATAAGAATTGTACGACATAAAATCCTACAATAATAATATTGAATTTATTGAACATTTGAAAATATACTCACGTACTTTCAAATTAGTGTGTTTAAAAGCAAAAAGTATATTTCTGAATAAAAAACTTAAAATGGCCGATAACAAAGTAAAAGCAGTATGGAATATCATAAATACTGAAACTGGGAAGAGTAACAAACGGAATAATGAACTAAAATTGAATATTAACAATGAAGTTTTTACAGGAGATAAAGAAGTTGCGAAAGCCTTTGAACAATTCTTTACTGACATTCCTTACTTGACAACTAAAGGCTTTAATTCAAGTCCAAGACTTGCACAGGATCTTTTGAGTGATCACGTGCCTCAGTGCCATTCTGTATTTGCTTTTAAGCATATTAATTCACAAACTGTCATTAAAGCATTTAAATCTCTTAACTTAAAAAAAACCGAGGACTTATGGGGCCTATCTGTTAAAGTTGTAAGCTGTATTATTGATTTAATAGCTCCATATTTAGCTTTAATCTTTAATAAATGTGTAGATGATGGTGTTTTTCCTGATTTAATGAAGTTGAGTAAATTGATCCCTCTTTTTAAATCAGGCGACAATGAAGACCCTTCCAACTATAGACCGGTCTCAGTTTTACCAGTATTTAGTAAGATTTTCGAAAAAATTGTTTTTAATCAATTATTATCTCATTTTAACTTAAATAAGTTGTTTCACAGTGAACAATATTGATTCACTAAAGGGAGGTCAACCACTGATGCAGGAGTTGCTTTAGTCAAGCACATATTTGACGCTTGGGAAGCAAAACAGGATGCGTTCGGTGTATTTTGTGACCTCTCAAAAGCTTTTGATTGCGTTAATCATGAAACATTGTTCGCGCAACACTCAAATTGAACGCGCTTCGTTCACATTGTGCTAATCTATTTTTTGTAGACCGCTTGCGGTGGTGTATTCATTTTATTTGTTTTTAATTTTGCTTCTTGTCTATGATTTTTGACAGAAATGACTGGTTAATTTTGCTCCCCCGGGATTGATTGTGAAAATTGGTCGTCTGAAGGGTTTTTAGAGATTCCTGCTTCAGGGACATGTGTGTATAAAATAAGGTCTTCTAGTGTGAAACCGTGTTGGGGAATTGTGCTCGTAGAAGCCGGGCTAATTCCAGAAAAATACTTTCAAGATTGCGTCAGAATCTGGTGACACGTAAGCAGCATTTGTGGCCACATTTCCTTGATTTCCTGCTGATCCCTCCTTGTCTTTCCCCTCCTCCTTACCGGCCCGGTCAACAGCTGGAGCAGCGAAGAGGCACAAGCAGTGGATGGACCCCAGATTTTGGACTTCTGGAGGTACCGTGACGCAGTCACTATTTTACTGGATTTATGTGAGTGTCCTGTTTGTTTATTAAATTGTTCATATGGAAAACCTTGTTACTGTCCGCTGGTGTTGCTTATTCTTGTATTGGGCCCAGCCGAGTTACTCTCTGTGTAGGCCAGACAGGTAGCAGGGTCTTTCATACATTTTGTTGGTAGCAGAATGCGTATGAGTTGAGTATTAGCTACATTTTCTGGTAGCAGAGCGCGGTTAAGTTGTTTAGTATCGGATATTAAACAACCCCGGACCAAGATATATTCTGTTTATATAGGTAGGTAGTTTGTAACTTTGTAACCTAAAGCGAGATCAAATAGAATACTTGTTATTTCTCATACTACAGTACTCGGACTGTGTATATGAATAGGTTTATGTAAGCTGGAAGGATATTTACACAGCTCCTTTAGCTTTAGGTATTATATTATATGTTTGTATTGTGGATAAACATATAACTTTATTAGCGCTGTTTAGGTTGTTGTACACAGATTTAAATTGTAATTGTTAGACCTTGTTGGTGTAACTTTATAACTCGGTTGTTTGTGTTTATATAAGATATTTGGTTATAATATAATATAACGACCTATTGTAGGCTTGTTTGAGAGCACTGTTACAAGGCAGTTAGTTTATTTATATTAATAACATTTTGTATTTACCGAGTTACTGTGACAACTTGTTTGAGTGTATACATTGGGGCGCTTTGTGGTTTGTGACATTGTCAGTTCCGTCTTTAATTGTTTGTATCTCTCAATTCCCGGTCTACAATGTCGAAGACTTCTCCGAAGAACATCTTGGCCAGCCAGCTGCGCTGGTTTGTCAGCGTTCAAGGCTTGTTGGCTCGAGCTGATCGGGGCGATGCAGTCCTGGAGCGGTACTCACAGATGGAGCGTCGCCTCGAGAAAGCTGAGCAGGCGCTCATGGAGCTGTTGGACCAGGAGCTGCCACCGGAGGTAATGGCTAGCATTAACAGTGATATGGAGCAGATAATGGACATTTATAATGAGACTACGCAGGTGGCATGTACGATTAAGAGATTGCAGTCTGGGGGTCCGGATGTCAAATTGGGCACCAGTAGTCAAGGGGTAGGGTTGCATAGCAGACTGCCTACCTTAGAGCTTGGTCACTTTGATGGATGTATGGAGCAATGGGTCGCCTTTAAGAATATGTTTACTTCTTTAGTAGACGGTAGACAGGATCTGTCCAACGCACAGAAAATGGCGTATTTGATGTCCAGTCTACAAGGGGAGGCTAGATCATTGGTACAACATCTGATGGTTGAGGAGCATAACTACGTCATCGCATGGGAGTTATTGAACAACAGATATCAGAACGTCCGGTTGTTAGCAGACGCGCATGCGAGTCAGCTGTTAGGTCTGCCTCGGGTTACTTCTAGATCGCATATCAGGGCTCAGTTACTCACACCCGTTACAGTGGCGTGCAACGCATTAAAAATGTTGGGACTACCAGTGGATGAATGGTCGTATCTGTTGGTACACATAATTTTGAACAAGTTGCCGGCTGACTCTCGCTCACGGTTTGAACGCGAGATGGCAGAACGGGACGGCAGTGCCTTGCCTAGCTTTACGGACCTAATGAGATTTTTGGAGTTTGAAGCTAGGGCTGTGGAGTCGTCTCCGTTGGAAGTGGCGCCACCTAGCGGGAGTTTGGGAAGATCCGCTGGCACATCGCGACGCAGTGACGCCCAGGGAGTGCCGCCGTCCCGGGGACGTGTGGCAGCTCGCTTGGCTGCGCTGACTGCTGCCGTGGGGGAACCGACATGTCCTCAGTGTGGGCGTTTGGGACATGCTTTGCGGAGGTGCCCTGAGTTTGCTGAGCTGCCGGTCAGCGAAAGGCGGTGCTTGGTAAAAGCCAAGCGCTTATGTTTTCATTGCATGGAAGATCATTTCGCGCGCGATTGTTCCAAGCAAGGTACTTGTTCTGCATGTGGAAGAGCTCACCATTTACTGCTGTGTGCTAACAGGTCTGGTGCGCCGGCTCCGGCACCGCAGCGCGGACCTGCTGCGAGAGGGGGAGCAGTCTTCACGTCGCAGCACCAGCGTCGCGCTACGGGCGGGGGAGCAGCCTCACCGTTCGCACAGCAGCCATGTCCGTCGAGGGGCCCTCGTCCAGGACGAGGCGCGCACCCGTCGGAGTGGAGAGAGAGTTCTCGGGTGAGTCATGCACACCCTAATAATTTTGAGGAGCATGCACCTGCGGTACAGGGCTATACTGCGGGCCCGGCTAGGAGGCCCCGGGGTTGGGGGTACTCCACGGGTGAGGGGCCCATTCAAAATTATGGAAGTGGTCCCCACGTTTCTGCAACTGCGGGCCCGCCTCGGGACTCTTCGAGGGAAGAAGGCCCTACGGGCGGGGGCTTCACTTCACCGGTTAGTGGACCTCAATTTCCCGCGCCAGTGCCGGCGCCCACTGGAAAGGAGTATAGTCGGGAGGAGCCGCAGAGATACTCGCCGCCGTCTCATGAGTACCCGCGGGTAGAGTATCACCCACCTTATTTTAGGTATGGGAGAGCGGCAGGCTACGCCCCCCCTAGGATGGCGATGTGTACTCGCTCACCATATGTAGGGCAGTGGGTTCACCCTGGGTTGGCGAGGCCGAACAGCCAATAGCTAGCTTGCCATTCTACTAGCTCAGAGCCGAGGACGGTTCTGCTGCCCACTGCAATAGTTTGCATATGGGGTCCCCGTGGAGATACGGTTAGGGTAAGGGCTCTACTGGACTCAGGGGCACAAGGGTGTATGGTGACTACACGGATAGTTAATATGTTGGGTTTGAATTTGGAGCCTTCTTCGGTGCCCCTTCTTGGTATTGGGGGTTTAGAAGTTAAACGTTTGGTAGGCCGAACTCATATAAGGTTTTCTTCGGTACGTTCCTCCACTTTGAGGATTGCAGCTGCAGCTATGGTTATGGATGATATCGTAGGCTGGCAGCCCTCCTCAGATATCTCCCCAACTATACTATCGTGTACGTCTAATTTAAATTTAGCTGATCCCAGTTTTTATGTTCCCGGCCCAGTGGACGTCCTCTTGGGCTCGGATGTATTGGGATGGATTCTTTTGGGTGCCCAGAAGGCGCTAGGCACCTCATCACTGTTGGCGGTGTCCACCATCTTTGGATATGCTGTCTTGGGACCAGTCTTCGATGACTACACTCCGGATGAGTCGAGGGTCGTCAACACAGCATCCCTTGCTAAGACGATGCATCGGTTCTGGGAAGTAGAAGAGCCTCCCATGGTTCCGAGGGTGGACCCGGAACATGCAGAATGTGAGGCCTTCTTTCAAGCCAACACTACGAGGCTAGCTTCAGGGAGATTTGTAACGTGGTTGCCTTTTACAGCATCCCCTCCTATTCTTGGACAATCCAGAGCACTGGCAGAGAAGCGACTGCTGGCTATGGAACGGCGCATGCAGCGTGACCCAGTGCTACGTGAGAAATATATTGACTTCATGCGTGAGTACGAAGCACTAGGTCATATGTCACCGGCTCGAGTAGATTGGAGCTCTACTGAGCATTACTTCCTACCTCACCATGCAGTATTGAAGGCTTCTTCAGGAAAGCTGCGCACCGTGTTTGACGGGTCGGCGCCTACCTCAACAGGAGTCACGTTGAATTCGTGTCTACACTCTGGGCCAAAGCTTCATCGGGATGTCATAGATATAATTTTAAATTTCAGAAGACATCAGGTGGTGTTTGGAGCCGACATTAAGATGATGTTCCGGCAGACTGTCATTCATCCTGACGACAGGCGTTTCCAGTTGATTCTCTGGCGGGAGCACCCAGAGGACCCAGTGACAGTCTACGAGCTCAACACCAACACATATAGTTTGAAATCAAGTCCATATATAGCTATAAGATGGTTATTAGAACTGGCGGAGCGGGAGAGGGCCCGCTACCCGCGTGCGGCAGCCGTGCTGACACGTGACCTCTACTTGGACGACGTTTGTACTGGGGCCCAAACAGTTGAGGAAGCTCTTATACTCAGAGATGAATTAATTGCTATACTAGCAGCGGGAGGCTACGAGTTAAGAAAATGGTTATCGAATGAGCCCCGTCTGTTAAAAGGTATTCCAGAGGATCACCAACAGAACCCTAACCTGTTTGCTGAGGTGGACGATCCTAATATGATAGCGGTTTTGGGAATGAAGTATCAACCGGTAAATGATATTTTCACGTTTCAGGTGGAACTGAAACCAGAGAGAGTATGGTCGAAGAGGACCGTGCTGTCCACCATCGCTCGCATGTTTGATCCGAACGGCTGGATCAGTCCGGTGATCTTCTCAGCGAAGTGTCTGCTGCAACGGCTGTGGATCCTGGGCGTGTCGTGGGACGAGCCGCTCACCGGGTCTCCGTTGGACGACTGGCTGGAGTTGATGTCATCATTGGAGGAAGTCAATCAAGTTGCCTTACCTCGCCGGATCTTGCCGCCAGGAAAGTATCACGCTTCTTTGCATGGCTTTTGTGACGCCTCCGAACGTGGATACGCTGCGGCCGTATATTTACGAACCTTTGATAGTCAGGGACACGTCAACGTTGTGTTACTTCTAGCGAAAAGCAAGGTTGCTCCCATACGTACTCGTCTTACTATTCCTAAATTGGAATTAAGCGGAGCTCATCTTTTAGCTAGATTAAATACAAATACAAATACAAATACAAAACACTTTATTCCACCAAAAACGAAAAAAAACTTTACAAAAAACTTTTCTATAATAAATACATGGCTCAGAATGCAAAACAATATTCGATGATACAAAGTTATCAAATATTTATTTTAATTTAACTTATTTTAATTTAACACTTAACAATGAACATTTTAGAAAAGAAAACAACTACAACCATTGTTTCCAGCAGAAAAGGAATCCGGCACAGCATGTGACTTCAAGAAGTCGCTGAATTTAAGCCGATCCCTTGTTAAAAAATTAAGAATAAACAAAGACAAATTATTAATACCGTCATGTGTCAAAAAGAAGAAACTTAAACGGAAAACCTATACTTTAACCCCCCCAATTTTAAATAACAATCTGGTTTTAATGCGTTGATATACTTTACGTCAATGTTTTAATGTTTACATTTTTAAATAACAAATATTAAGTACTTAATTTATACAATAAAAAGAACCAATACTTAGATGTGAATACAACTGCAGTTTTATTTTTCTCTTTTACATATTATTTTGCTTGTCACGAAGGTGCTGTTTGTATTTAAGTTTGAAAGCCTTTACTGTAGCTGCTGACTGAATGGGCGGAGGAATGTTGTTCCAGCATCGCGTCGCGGCGCCCCGGAACGAGCCACGGAACGCCGCGCCACGATGCGGTGTGCCCATCAACAAGCGCCCACGCGACCGCGTATGGAAATTGTGACTGTGCCCTGCCCAGAACAGCCTTTCCCATAGATATACTGGTTTATGAGTGTTAATTACTTTATAAATTTGACATGCAAGCGCCAACTCTCTTCTGTGTTTCATGTTGAGTATCCTGTTTTCGTTAAGACATGGAGTTATTCTAGCTCTTTTGGGTAAATGATAGCAAAAACGAGTGCACGCATTCTGAACTTTCTGAATTTTTTTGCTGACCTTCTGAGTGATTCTTGATCCATAGACACTAGAAGCATATTCGAATAAAGACAGTATTAAAGCATCACATACTCTCTGCCTCACTTCTACCGTGAGGTATTCGCGTATTTTATACAATGTTTTAAAACGAATAAATGCTGCCTTAATCCTTTTGTTAATGTGCGTTTCAAAGCTAAGGTTACTATCTAAGGTGACTCCTAGATTTTTCGCTTCATTAACATGCTGTATTTTTTTTCCATCCAATACCAAAGGGCAAGTCGACAAAACAATGGGCTTTACCTTCTCCACCTGTTGCTTACTACCAATTATCATAAACATAGATTTATCAGGGTTCAAGATTAGACCATTTTCTAATGACCATTTGCTTATATTTTTTAAACTGTTATTGAATTGACTAACTGTTGACGTTATATCTTCAGGCTTACAAGACATATAAACTTGTTTATCATCTGCATACATATGATACGGCACATCCAGATGACAATCAGGGGAATCTGCTGAGTACAAATTAAACAAACAGGGAGATAATACAGAACCTTGTGGACTACCTTTAGACAAACGTTTTATTTGAGATTTCACATCAGAACCATCATCCTTATTTAACCTTACTTGTTGTGATCGTCCAGATAAGAAGGAGTGGAACCATTGACACGTTTTGTCAGAAAAGTTGTAATATTTCAATTTAGACAGAAGAAGTTCATGGTCGAGACAATCAAACGCTCTTGAATAATCCAGCAAAACTAACAGTGTAACTTTACTGTCGTCCATGGCTCCAAAAATCAAATCACACACATCCAGTAAGGCAGTGGAAGTACTGTGATCCTTCCTAAATCCAGACTGCAGTTTGGGTACTGCGTTTATTTCCTGCAAATACTTTTCCGTTTGCAGAAGTACTACCTTTTCCAGAACTTTAGATAAAACTGGTAGTATACTAACTGCCCTTAAGTCATCAAACCCACTAACGGCTGGTTTTTTTGGAAACGGAATTACCAAAGCTTTTTTCCATGCCGAAGGAAAGACTGACTCTGTAATTGATTTATTTATTATTTTTGTAACAACAGATAAAGAATAGGGAAGCGTTAAAATTATCATATCTATACCTATTTCATCGTGGCCTTTCGCCTTAGTTTTAATTTCCTTGAGTAGTTTTAAGACTATATCCTCACTAACAGTCTGTAACATAAACTCTTTCCCCCTACACAATTTATTTGATTCAAATTGTGATTTTATTATCCCTGAAATAGGAGGAGTAACAGGCAGCTTCAGGAAGTTATCATTGATTGCATTAGGATCAGCTAAATGGTCTGGTATATCCGGCTTTGATTTAAGTTTTACACACTTATGGAAACCTTCCCATAAGGCTTTAGAATTTTTTATGTTATTGTTCACATGAAATGTAAAGAAGGCCTGCTTTTCCCTGCGGATAGCAGATGTTACATAGTTTTTTAATGATTTATAATAATCAAGGTGAGATTTATTTTTTGTTTTGTATGCTCTTGAGCCTGCCTCGTGTTTAGTTTTTATCATCTTTTTTATAGTTTCAGTTAACCATGGAACTTCAGCTTTCCCTGTCCTCCTACTTATTATAGGTGCATGTATATCGAAAACAGATAAAATAGTTCTATTGAAATCATCAATCAGCACATCAAGATTTTCAATAACTTCAAAATGAACCCAGTTTATGCCAGACAAAGTTGTGTCCAATTTATCTCTATCTATATTTTTCATATTTCTATATGAAATCGTTCGCGGTGTGTAATCTGGCTTAGGTAGTGTGAAGATAGCCATTGGCAAACTGTGATCGCTAATACTACCATGCAAAACCACGCTAGAATCTAGAAAATTTGTAGGTAAATCTGTGCAAATAAGGTCTATTAATGTTTCAGACTTTTCTGTGATTCTAGTAGCTTCGTTAACTACCTGTTTCAAATGAAATTGACTAAGTAAAGTGTTTAGTTTTTGCAGAGAACTTGTTTCTGTTAAATGGTTAATATTTAAATCACCCAATAATATTATGTAGTCGACAGTGGGAGCCACGAATGCCAAAACCTCCTGTAAATGTTCTAAAGCAATTTTCACCTTAAGTTTTTGATTCCTATATACAGATCCTATACCTATCGTATGTTTTTTTGTTTTTACTCTCAGCCAAATCTGCTCTAGCTGCCCATCTGGGAATGAAATATTATCAAAGCTTAATTTTTTTTTTATATAAACGCCTACCCCTCCTCCCCTTCTCTGCTGCCTAGGTGTTTGAGCAAAATTATAACCAGGAATATCCAAACTGCAAGCCATGTCCTGAGGTTTCACCCATGTCTCACAGACCCCTAAAATGTCTATGTCATATACCAACATTGTAGCACACAACTCGTCAAACTTTGTGTTAAGAGATTGAGCATTTAAAGATCCAATAATCAACTTATGTTTTCTACCTACAAGCTCGATAACTATTAAATGATTTAGAATAAAAACACAATGAATAACCAACCCATCCACCATAAACCAAAAGATAAAAACACAAAATTTGCCAGCACTGCAATTCTTTGATGCCTACAAATAAAGATAAATAGCAGTCCAAAAAACTGTCTTGTTGTTCTGGGCCGAGCAAATCACACAGAAAATATCTAACTGCTATATAACACAAACACAAATCAAAGTATTCCAGAAAGTAAGTACATCCTGAGCTACTGTTATCAGAAGTCTTAATATGAATATTACATTTATGTTTATATCTTGATAGTACAGTGTGTATACTATAATAATACACTAATTCAAAACAAATATTAGCCTTTAACTTAGAATTCAATTTATATGCTAATAATCCCCAGGGAAAAATGTACACAATAACACAAAAATTATGCAAAACATCTGGCACACATAGTAGCATTTTTTGAATATATCCATACCAGTTACATATTATATAACACATTACCTTGTTACAGTAAGTGATCTTTGTACCTCGTTTTTTAATTTTGATAAATCACTCTCATTATTTATGTTATGGATACGGGGTTTATCCTCAGCACGCACACATATGGTACCATTTTTGACCCATACAAAGAATTTTCCTGAGTTTTCCACCGTAAACGCTTTCACCCTTGTTAAGAGCTTCTTTCTAAGCACCGTCAAATGTTCATTGACAAATATTGGTGTGGGCTCACCTGGAAGGTTAATCGTTCCCGTTGTCAGAGGACGGGTGGCCCTGGCCTTGCGTATGAAATCATCCCTCTTTTCTTGACTGTTGAAACGGATTACAATGTTTGGTGTCTGAACTGGTGTAGGCATCAGTGTTCCGGTGCCAGGGCGTGCAGTGCCCGATGGACGTGGTAGCCCCTGCAGCCTGCGAATGTATGCTATATCACCTGGATTAATTGTGCATCCCACAGCATCTCCTAAGGACTTTACATAGCTTCTAACATCCTCTTCTTTCTGCATTGGTATACCTCTGATTTCTGCATTGCAATCACGGCCCCTTTGCTCGACCTCGTCCAACTTGTAGGACAGGTTTTCTACCTGGACTTTCAGATCATTGCGCTCCTTCATGACACCGTCTAATTCGGCTAGTTTTTTATGTTCATTTGGGAAGCAATTCTCGAAACTACCTAGTTTAGACGTCATTTTTTCGACGGCCGCAGTCAATCGCTTTTGCTCTTGCAGCAAAACACGCACACTTTTCTGAAGTAACACGATGATACGGCTAGATTTGTCATCCTTCTGCAAGTCCGATGCTTCCCTGTCCTCCAGCGACGCCATAGTTGCGTTCATTACTGAATCATATATCTCGGGAGTTAGCTGCCAATGTTGATTTTCAGGATGTGTATGCATGGTCGGATAGTCAGGTCGCGCTAGCATGGTTGCGCGCGGCTCCGCATACCTTAGAGATTTTTGTAGGAAACCGGGTTTCGCAAATTCAGAACATGTGTATTCATATTAATTGGAGGCATGTCCCAGGTGAATGTAATCCTGCAGACTGCGCATCGAGGGGCTGCACAGCGCCGGAGTTGGTGTCACATGCTTTATGGTGGGGTCCGGAGTGGCTCAGGGGACCTGAGTCTTCTTGGCCTGTTCAGCAAGTGGATAGGACGACCCAGATTTTGCCAGGGCTGCGTGTGCATGCTTTAGTTGCAGAGACCGATTTAGATCCTGATTGGCTGACTGGGAGATATAGTAGTTTGGACAAATTATTGGCGGTTACTAGTTGGATTAAGCGTTTTATAAATAATTGTCGTAACCCCCAAAATAAACAGTTGTCGCCAGTGGTGAGTGCCGAGGAGCGTCGAGATGCACTGCTTCACTGGGTCAAGGTAGTGCAGGCGGACCGTTTCAAGTCTGAATTGCAGATTCTTCGCGATGAACGTGCCAAGCTGAAGGGAGCGGTCGCTAGATTAAATTCTTTTCTGGATTCACAGGGACTTCTGCGTGTTGGAGGTCGACTTCGGAAAGCTGACCTGCCATACGGAAGCCGTCATCCTCTGCTGTTACCCAAGGAGGGTCCTTTGGTAAAGCTTTTGGTATCTGACCGACATGTTCGTAACTCTCATGCGGGACGCAATGCGTTATTGGCGATATTACAGCGGGAGTTTTGGATATTGTCTGCTCGCCGGGTAATTCGCAATGTAGTTTTCTCCTGCGTTCCTTGTTACAGACTGCGAGCCTCATTGATGCAGCCTCAGATGGGAGATCTGCCGGCTGACAGGATCACCCAGTCGAGACCATTCGAAGGAGTCGCCACGGACATGGCAGGCCCGTTCTCGGTCAAGACCTCCACTCTTCGTAATGCTCGGATTATTAAGGCTTACCTGTGCGTATTTGTGTGCTTGTCCACCAAGGCCGTCCATTTGGAATTAGTGCCCTCGTTGTCCACGGAGGTCTTCGTTGCTGCGTTAGACCGTTTTGTTTCGCGTAGGGGTCTACCTTCATTGATCCGCTCTGACAATGGCACAAACTACCAGGGTACCTCAAACTATTTGAAAGATGTGTATAAATTTTTAGAAAATAATTGTGTTAGTTTAAGTCATATCTGCGCCCAGAGGGGGATAACTTGGCGGTTCAGCCCGCCAATTTGTCCACACTGGGGTGGGATTTTTGAAGCCGCCGTGAAGTCAGCCAAGACCCACCTCCGCCGTGTCATCGGGGAGACCATTTTAAGCTTCGAGGAGCTCGTCACTATGTTCTGTAAAGTTGAGGCCGTCCTCAATTCTCGTCCTCTCTGTCCCCTGTCATCTGATCCGAACGACCTCGAGGTCTTGACTCCTGGCCATTTCTTGATTGGGCAGCCTCTTACTGCCCTGCCGGAATACCCCTGGAGGGAAGAACGTACAACCCGGTTGTCACGTTTTCAAATGTTGCAACAAATGGGCCAGGACTTCTGGAATCGTTGGTCGTTGGAATATCTGCATTTGTTACAGCAGCGGGTGAAGTGGACAGACAGGACCGAACCTCCGAAAGAAGGAGACTTAGTTTTATTGAAGGATGCAAATTTGGCATCTCTACATTGGCGCCGGGGTCGCATTATCAAGTTAATATACGGTGGGGATGGGACTCCTCGTGTAGCTGAGGTGTTGGTTGGAGGTTCGATTTTGCGACGAGCTGTAGCAACACTCTCCCGGCTCCCGATTGATTGAGCTAGCGTTCTGATGGGGGCATCAGTCCGGAGCGGGGGATTGTTCGCGCAACACTCAAATTGAACGTGCTTCGTTCACATTGTGCTAATCTATTTTTTGTAGACCGCTTGCGGTGGTGTATTCATTTTGTTTGTTTTTAATTTTGCTTCTTGTCTATGATTTTTGACAGAAATGACTGGTTAATTTTGCTCCCCCGGGATTGATTGTGAAAATTGGTCGTCTGAAGGGTTTTTAGAGATTCCTGCTTCAGGGACATGTGTGTATAAAATAAGGTCTTCTAGTGTGAAACCGTGTTGGGGAATTGTGCTCGTAGAAGCCGGGCTAATTCCAGAAAAATACTTTCAAGATTGCGTCAGAATCTGGTGACACGTAAGCAGCATTCGTGGCCACATTTCCTTGATTTCCTGCTGATCCCTCCTTGTCTTTCCCCTCCTCCTTACCGGCCCGGTCAACAGCTGGAGCAGCGAAGAGGCACAAGCAGTGGATGGACCCCAGATTTTGGACTTCTGGAGGTACCGTGACGCAGTCACTATTTTACTGGATTTATGTGAGTGTCCTGTTTGTTTATTAAATTGTTCATATGAAAAACCTTGTTACTGTCCGCTGGTGTTGCTTATTCTCGTATTGGGCCCAGCCGAGTTACTCTCTGTGTAGGCCAGACAGGTAGCAGGGTCTTTCATACATTTTGTTGGTAGCAGAATGCGTATGAGTTGAGTATTAGCTACAAACACTTTTATGTAAATTAGATCACTTTGGAGTTAAGGGTAAATCTTTGGCGTTATTTAAGTCATACCTTAGTGACCGGATTCAAAAGGTAGACATTAATGGAGTAAAGTCATCTGGAGCATTAGTCAAAATGGGTGTTCCGCAGGGGCCCCTATTGTTTTTAATATACATAAATGACCTTCCTTACTTAGTTAGAGACTTATCTGAGACAGTTCTATTCGCAGATGACTCGTCACTTATTTTTAAAGTGAATCGACATAAAGATATTCTTGATGACGCGAATTCATCTCTCTCTGATTCTTGATTGGTTCATTGCAAATAATTTAGTTTTAAATGCAAAAGAGACGAAATTTATAGAGTTTACTTTACCAAATGTCATTCAAGTAGATAACGGGTTATTTTTGCAGGGGTCTAAGCTGAAGTTAGTTAACGAAACTAAGTTTTTAGGTATTACTATAGACTCTCGTCTTCAGTGGGGTCCCCAGATAGAAGCTCTCTGTGGTAGACTTAGTTCAGCCGTATACGCTGTTAGACGCATAAGGCAGATTACTGATGAAAATACTGCTAGATTAGGATATTTCAGTTATTTTCACAGCATTATGTCATACGGCATAATGTTGTGGGGTAGAGCCGCGGATATAGAAGCAGTCTTTGTCTTGCAAAAGAGAGCAATTCGGTCTATTTATAACATGAAGTACCGAGATTCATTAAGAGAAAAGTTGATAATAAAGCATGGTGTAATAAATAATAATAATCTTATTCAATATTGTAATTAATAATTAGCATATTTTAATACTGTATGATTCCTCTAAAGTCTTAAAATTAATTAATATGTAAACTTACTTTGTTAAAGGTAACAGACAATATGAGATGGGTTGACTAAGATTTATTTTTTTTCTCGTGACTAATTCCTGCTATTTTTTATGCCTTTACTTGAGTAGGTATGTATATGATTTTCTATCATATGTTTTATTTTGAAAAAAGGAATGTTTGCTAAGTTTCTTGCCCTTCTTCTTAGCAATACTAATTGAATGGTGCGGATGGTTAGGCAATATGTATATATAATATTTTTATTCCTATATTTCTATATTTTATGCAGGTGTATAACTTTATTACATTTTAGTAGCCCAACCTTAATATTTTTTGTATGTATTTCCCGTTTTTATTTATGAACTTATTTCTTCATTGCATTATGTATATATAATATATATTTTTTTTATTCCTAGATTCCTCTATTTCATTTATTTTTTATTTGTTTATTTATTTAAAAACTTACGACTATCATTTATTTATGCAGGTGTATACTTTATTTCCCGTATTATTATATATTTTTTTTATATTCTAAAGATATATTATATTGTTAAAATTAACTTTCACTTGTAGAAAGTATACTTTATGTATCTTTTTTGCAAAAATAAATATTTTTATTTGATTTGATTTGATTTGATCATACATTCCTAAAATTTGCTCATCAGGAATCACAATTTTAATAAAGGTTAATTTTTATTTACCATGCTTCATTATCGTCCAAATAATCATTGATTTTATAATAAGCTTTGTTCTGTAGTCCCTGCTTTATATACAGTTTAATATTATTTTAATGAATTCTTGGAATTTTTCAAAAAATACTCCCGTATTTTCAAGTCGGTGTGTTTAAAAGCAAAAAGAATATTTCTGAATAAAAAACTTAAAATGTCCGATAATAAAATAAAAGCAGTATGGAATATCATTAATACAGAAACTGGTAAGAGTAAAAGACGAAATAATGAACTTAAGTTGAATATTAACAATGAAACTGTTACAGGAGACAATAAAGTTGCAAATGCCTTTAAACAATTCTTTAATGACATCCCCTCCTTTACAACTAAATATTTGAATTCAAGTCCATTACTTGCACAGGATCTGTTGAGTGAACACGTGCCACAGTGCCATTCTGTATTTATTCTGTGTTTTAAGTATATTAACTCATTCACTGTTACAAAGGCATTCAAATCTCTTAATAAAAAAAAACCGAGGACTTATTGGGCCTATCTGTTAAAGTTATAAGTTCCGTCATTGATTTAATAGCTCCTTATTTGGCTTTAATTTTTAATAAATGTGTAGACGATGGTGTCTTTCCTGATTTAATGAAGTTGAGCAAATTGATCCCCCTTTTTAAATCAGGTGACAATGAAGACCGTTCTAATTATAGACCAGTGTCAGTTTTACCAATTCTGAGTAAAGTTTTCGAAAAAGTAATTTGAAATCAATTATTATCTCATTTTAACTTAAATAAGTTGCTTCATTGTGAACAATAGGGATTTACTAGAGGGAGGTCAACTACAAATGCAGGAGTTACTTTAGTCAAGTACACATCTCATGCTTGGGAAGAAAAGCAGGATGCATTCGGTGTTTTTTGTGACCTCTGTAAAACTTTTGACTGCGTCAATCATGAAACCCTTTTATGCAAATGCCCACTATGGAGTTAGGGGAAAATCTTTGGCGTTATTAAAGTCATACCTTAGTAATCGAGTTCAAAAGGTATTAACACAGTAAAGTCAGCTGGAGCATTAGTTACAATGGGTATCCCGTGGGGCTCCACATTGGGGCCTTTATTGTTCTTAATATACATAAATGACCTTCCTTATTTGGTTAAAGACTTATCTGAGATAGTGCTATTCGCTGACGACACGTCACTTATTTTTAAAGTTAATAGACATAAAGATATCCTTGATGATGCGAATGTAACTCTTTGTATGATTCTTGATTGGTTAACTGCGAATAATTTAGTTTTAAATGGGAAAAAGATAAAATGTATAAAATTCACATTACCAAATGTAATTCAAGTGGATGCTGGTTCACTTTTGCGGGGGTCCAAGCTAGAGTTAGTCAACAAAACGAAGTTTTTAGGCATTACTATAGACTCTCGTATTCAGTGAGGTCCCCACATAAAAGGCCTTTGTGGTTAGACTAAGTTCAGCCGCATACGCTGTTAGACGGATGAGGCAAATCACTGATGATGATACTGCTAGATAACTTTACTTTCGTTATTTTCACAGCATTATGTCATATTGTATGTTGCTGTGGGGTAGAGCTGCGGATATAAACGCAGTCTTTGTTTTGCAGAAGAGAGCAATTCGAGCTATTTACAATATGAAGCAAAGGGATTCAATATAGCAGGCAAAATCGTCTGCGTAGCTTACCTTACCTCCCTGTATATCGGCTGCCAAGATATACTAACGCCTACGGCATGAGGAAGTGGGAATATCTTCTACCGGAGATTCTGAACGGCTTGCTGGTCGAGTGGTGCGCAGAATTATTGTCTGGACTATCCAAAAGGAAAACCTTATCTCTATTGAAAAGATACTACCTACCGTGAGTGTTAGCATATAACAAATAAATTGTACTGTTACCTACTTCGTAGCGAGCTGGTAGCGTGTCACTCGCATAAACCCGTACGGGTTTCAGAGAGACGGCTTAATCATTTAAGACTATTTTTTACTGTAACATTGAAAAATAAATTAAAAAAAAAATTACGAGAAAAATTCAAAGATATTAATATTTTAACAATTCCTTGTGAATTTATTTACCAAGTTATTAAATATATCAGAAAAAATATCGATGCTTTCCCGAGGCTCGGTAAGCATCATTCTATAGACACTAGGAAGAAACATAAACTGGCTTTTTCAAAAATTAGACTTTCAAAAGTAGGATTTTGTAGGACATGGTATAATATTTTACAATAAACTTCCAAAGGAGGTCCTTAGTTTTTCATAAAATAAGTTTAATTAAACAGGGACTCTTGAGAAAAGCATATTATAAAATCAATGACCATTTGGACGATAGATTCAAGATTCAAAATGTTTATTTGTAAAATAGATACATAAAGTATACGTTTTACATGTCAAATCTAATCTCTATAAAAGTAATATTTTATAATGAAACAAATATGATACTTACGGGAAATATATATAAAAAAAAACTATATTTAAGTTCGGCCACTAAAGTTATACACATGCATAAAATAAAGACTTATTGGAATAATAATATTATTATACATAATGCAATTAATAAATAAGATGATAAATAAACTGAATAGACCATAAATAAATATAATGCCTAACCAAATATATACTAGCTTAAGTAAAAAATTCAAATATTGTATACATAATGCAATGAAAAAATAAGTTAATAGATAAATGAACTTTTTATAGATTTAATGCCTAAATCCGCCCATTCGATTAATCTTGCTAATAAGAAGGGCAAGGAACTTAGCATAGATAGTGACGTTTGGTGTAATGAGAATATTTATCTTAGCCATAATATTACTGTTCCTTCATTTTCTAACTGATTTGTGTTTTTCAAATCGTTTGTTTTTATGTAGACAAATATTTTTATATTGTTTTTTTATTATTATTTTGACATTTATTTTTACATATTGACATAAACATTTTATAACTTAGCATTTATTAGTTGATAATTTGACTGTAAAAAAAGTGATAAACTATATGAGAGAGGTAGACGATGTTTTGCTTAGTATTTTAACTTACTACTTCATTAGCCAGGTAGACTAAGATGTATTTTTTTATGACACAATTTCCTTCTGTCGTAATTTTTATCCTTTAGGTATTAAAGTTAAATACCTTGTTTAGTATAACCATTTTATATAAGTTAAAAATACTGTTATAGTATTAAGCCATATGATGAAAAAAAAAGATAAAAAAAAGACATGATCTTGCTAAGTTTCTTGCCCTTCTTTTTAGCAAGATTAATCGAACGGGCGGATTTAGGCATTATATCTATTAACTTATTTATTCATTGGATTAATAAAAATTTCTTTATTGTGCAAAACTTACATGCTAATTACATCACTAGATGGGGCATCCTCTTAAGTACGAAGTACCCGTGCCAGGATACCCCACTCTTCCATATAAAAGGTGCTCTTTTGTGCAACAAAAAATATACATATACGAGGGGTGGCTGAAAAGTAATCTACCTGACTATGAAAGAAAATACATGGATTAATAATTTATTTTTTATTTTTCAATATAGTCCCCTGCAACTGAAATGCACTTACGACATTTGTCAATAAGTGACAGCATACCATTAAAATAATAATTATTATTTTGATCGTCACAATAGTCATTCACAGCGTCCTTCATCTCTTCGTCTGTTGAAAATCTGCGCCCTCTCAAATTTTTCTTTAAATTTTTAAATAAGAAGTAGTCAGAGGGAGCCAGGTCTGGACTATAGGGTGGGTGGTTGATCTCTGTAAAGCCGTTTTTTGTCATAGATGACCGCGCCTTAAAGGCCGTGTGCGCGGGTGCATTATCATGCAAAATCAAAACGCCTTTGCTAAGTTTGCCCCTCCTGTCTTCTTTTATTTTTTTGCGTAGCTGGTCAAGTAAGTTCGCATAGTATTCAGCATTCATCGTGGTGTTTTTTGGCAGGTAATCTATCATAAGAATCCCCTCAACATCCCAAAAAATGGTTGCCATTAGTTTGCCCGCTGACAGCCGGACCTTAAACTTCCTTGGTGGTTTTTCCCCTTTAAATTTCCATTGCATCGATTCTTGTTTGCTTTCGGGATCCCACTGACGAATCCAAGTTTCATCACAGGTCACTATTCGCAAGATAGTTTCTTCCTCTTTATCCTTTACCAAGTCTAAAAATGACTGACAACATTCCACACGCCTTTGCTTATCAAACGGGGTCAACATTTTAGGCACCCAACGTGCGCTCACCTTGGACATTCCCAAATGTTCATGAATTATTTCATGAACTCGTTCCTTGCTAATGCCAACATCTCTAGCTATTTCCCACTGCTTAATTCGCCGATCGGCAAGGATCAGTTTCTTCACTTTTTCCACATTATCTGCGGTAACTGCAGAAATGGGCCTTCCACTACGGGGATCGTCTTCTAAGCTCACACGGCCTTGTTTGAACTGCTTTGACCAAAACTTTATTACAAATTCGGAAGGACATGAATCTCCGAACACCTTAAACATGCGCTCTCGGATCTGCGTCGGCGTATTCCCTTCTTTACCGAGGAATTTAATCACAGCGCGATACTCAATTTTATCCATTTTTAATTTTATTGCAACTTGATAAAAACGAAGACGCGCCAAAAAAAAATTGAACTCGTAGAAACAAATAAGTGTCATTATTTTTAAAAAAGGAATAAACAAAGAATACGAGAATATAGTGGCCAGTAACATTTTTTAAACTTTCTTTAACAAAGGAGATTTTATATCAGCCACCCCTCGTATGTATATATATATATATATATATATATAAGTTAATGTTAAGATTCTACATATTTGAAACTAATAAACAAAAACAGTAATAAAACAAAAACAGCAATAAAATAAAATAAAATAACTATACGTAAAGAAATTTATTATTTATTATTATTTATATGTATAACTTTACTAGCCCAACTTAAGCCCTGTTTTTTTTTCATATATTTCCCGTACTATATTAGTTTAATCATGTAATATTATTTTTATAAAGACTAGACTGGACGTGTAAACGTGTACTTTATTTATCTATTTTACAAATAAACATTTTGAATCTTTGAATCTAAAATTAGTGAGAAAGTTGAATTTGCGTCAACAAGAATATCTCAATATCGATTCACTTTAAAAATAAGTGACGTGTCATCAGCGAATAGAACTATCTCAGATAAGTCCTTTACTAAGTAAGGAAGGTCATTTATGTATATTAAAATCAATAAGGGCCCCAGTATGGAGCCCTGTGGGGCATCCATTTTGACAAATGCTCCAGATGAGCTAGAGACCCGTGACATACCCGGACGAACAGACAGCAGAGCGACATTAATAGGCTCCGTGTTGCCCTTCGGGTACAGAACTCTAAAAGTGGAACCCTATCACTTTGATATCCGTCTATCTGTATGTCCGTGTGTCAAGTCAAGACCTTTTGTTTCGAGACCCATTAGAGATATCAAGTTGAAATGAATACTTCCTACAGAAGTCTACGGCCCCATAGTGCTGTAAAAATTCTAGCTTCTAACTCAACGCGAAAAATATTATTGCTCCTTACGTAATCAATTTCATACAAATTGGCTCACCATGAAACCTATAGGATGCTTCCAGTTGACCTAAAAGCTTAAAACTCCGATAGGACACCTCTAGAAAAAAAACAGTATTTTTTATATTTAGTTTTCAAAGAGGAAACAGAAGTACGTACTTAATTAATTCCTTTGGATAAATAGTTTAATAGATCTCAAGTGTCAAGTTAAGCTGGTAATTTATAACCGCTCGTGGAATAAGTTCGTGTTTTAAAAAATATTAACGAATCTCTCAGTGTACGAGTCTTACTCGCACTTGACCAGTATCACTGAACGTGAAAGAACCGGTAGGCTCAAAGCTACAGAATTGTAAAGCATTTTCATGTGAACCAAAGCCTCAACAATATCGAATTGATCAAACCACCAATGAGTTCGGAACATTGAATAATAGAGTGAAACTTGAAACGTTGTCAGACATCCGATAGGCGGTTGAGGGCTGAAAGCTGAAGGCTGAAGGCTGAGCCTTCTCATCAATGTCGCATCAATACGGGACCCGCGTAAAGTATTTAATATTATGATCGAACATTTGCTATACCACCGACGTTTCTGTGGGCCTTGTATATTTTAGCCACCTTCATAGTATTATGTCGTTATTGTGTATCCTCCTTTAAGGTCGGGTCGCTGACAAGAAGCCGCTTTCGTTCTTCAGAAAAGAGTAATTAGGGCTGTTTATAACTTAAAATATAGTGACTCACCAAAGAGAAAATTTCAAGGAAATAACGGTAAGTAGCCAAATTATGAATTGAAAAAAATCGGTTCCTTAGTTATTGATGACTGTTCCTAGGGAACAAAGAAGGAACAAGGAAGGAAGTTCCTTTCCCAAGGAACTGTCCGTCTCTAGAAAAAAATCTAAAGCAAGCGTTAACATTACAACAGTCATAGATTTTTTAATATTTATTATATTTATTATGTGCCTACGTTGCAAAATATAGTAATTATTCCCATTCTCCTTTAAAGTTTAATAGCAAACTACACGCTTGGGTTAAAATGAGCCTTGGGTTTAATGTTGAATATAGAAGAGGAGGATTTGCTTTAATTTTTTTAGCGGAATATTCAAGAATTTTATTTATAAGTTTATTATTTAGATTGATATATTTAGGTGGTTTTTCATTTTCAATTTATAGCCAGCTTGTACAAGGATTTAAGAATTATTGTTTTGTTATCAGCAAAAAGTAAGATTTGCAAAAAGTCTAAGTGAATTGAAAAAAAATTGGGAAATGTTGTTATTTTGAAAAGAAAACAAATAAAATTAATTAATTTTACATTTTTGTGAAAGATTTTTTTATAAGAGTTTATAAACTTCTTTTTCTTCTTTCCCTTTGGTACCGAAATATCACGATTTTTAAAGGATCTAAGGATTTTTGTCCGATAGATATCGATATCTCAATAGTATTTTGTGCAACTGTGACAAACGAGAGTCTTTGGGACCCGAACACGACTGCTTGTTTACGATACGAGTGTCTAGATCACACGAGTGTCCCCATGGCTAATTATGTCCAGTTGGATACGATACTTTCTCCGATTTTATTTGATCATCAAACGTGACATTATTCATAATATTTTCATTCTAACAATTTCACGAAGAATGAGAAAAAGAAAGCGCTAGTCAAGTATCTTAGCTATTCAACCAAATTGTTGGTAATTTATGGGCTAACCCATATTAAAGGTTTCCTGCGGGAGCATTTGAGGCTGCATGGTAAAGATATTGTTGCCTAGCCCAAAGCAAAAGAAGAAATATTAGTCGCTGATTGGTTATCTAAGAAATGCTATAATAAATTGGGCCAGTCAGAGCACATATCACGATATTATAATATTACATTGGTTTTTAACATGGGACGAACAATATAGTTACTTAACAAAATTTATATTTATATTTTTATCTTATTCTAGTATGGGAATAGATAAAATAGGTTGCGGCATTGCAAACCTTGCTTCGACAAACACTAGGTATTAAAGATAGAAAATGTGTTTTGACAATAAAGTATATGTACAAATAGCTATTTGTGCAATAAGAGAGCAAAGATAGTTTTTGTTGCCAGTGCCGAGTTTGAATCCTGATCAAGCGAAGGATTCTCTCGTGATTTTCAGTTAGAATCCTGAGCGTTGTGAGGGATTCAAAAGGCACAAGAAACAAAATAACCTTGCTCTTTTTTTTCACCTCACTAGCGAGAAAATACAAGATGTAAAAAATTTCATACATACTATATACTCACGCCTATACACGGGAAGAGGGGTAGTCGGAGACTAAAGATTTCTATTTTACGATCCTGACACACGTCTTTCATTTCTTCCACATCCATTGATCTAATCAAACAAGTTATTTTATTCTGGGTAAAATGTTGATGGTTGTGATTGTCGGCACTTGGTGGAACTTATTATACATCTTGTTATTCTGGGTACTTTTGACTTCACCCATCTTCGTTTGGTCGGCATGCGTCCTTCTAGCGGGGCCCGGTCGAGTCACTCTACTTTCATTCATTATTTCCTCACTCTTAATTTAAATATAAAATTTCATTTTAAAAATCTTGTTTTTTCCGTAACTGACTTTTGAACGATATTTGAGGGTGGTGAACGTAGTGGTGGTCATGACCATAGCCAATTAAAGAGGCCAAACAAATGTAAAAATAAATCGCGACATTCTTAATTTTTCAAAACACTTTTTCTCACTGAGTGAGCAAAATTGACTTTTACCCACTGATTTTAAGCAACGAAGGCGCGCTTTTTGAGCTAGAGTGAGGTGAAAAAGGTATTTGTTAAATATTTACAAAGAGCAAGGTGGATTTGAAAGTGAGACGCTCCCAAGTAAACATCTAAATATGTCTTACCCATTGTTGAACCCAATCGAAAACGTGTAATGTAGGAAATATGTTGTAAGTTACGTCACTTACCTTCCAAACAACGTTCTACCCGAATTACTTAGGCCAGTTACAACCTGATGCAGACATTATCTCATGTCGTGTAACCACAACGCATTGGGGGTATATTAATTAATAATGGGTCTACCTCGTAGCACTATCTGCTACGTCGTATCTGTTATATTCGCTACGAACGTTTTCCATTCGCGTATTCAACTTTACGCAAACTTCCGCTTCAAAGTTTGTCAAGCTCCCAGAAATTGTTGTGTTTTGCTATAAATGTAGTACTTTATACGATTCTGAAAGTTACCTTTATGAGGGATAAGTTATTGTTTCGTATCCTGCAGCCTTTCGCAACTCTGGGAAAGTTTGTTTCATTATGATATTTTATTACAATATCATTATTTATCGCAGTTGCACCTACTAATTGTACTTTATTTAATAACTTTACTAACTATTAATTATTGTTTAAAAATATATTTAATAAAATTTGCAATAATAAAGCATACAAATAAAAATATGTAAATATGTAAACGTAGCTGATTTAAACGAAATAAACCCACGAATTATTAAAACTACCGGGTGCACTTGTCCCTTATTATACGTTAGATGAAAGGATAAATATATGAGGTAGCCAACCCTTCAAGGCTAACACGGTAAGGCTTTCATCCCATCGCATCGGTCATACAGGCCCTTCGATGGAAATAGCCACTTACCTCGTCAAACGCCATCGCGCGAGGGTTGGGGTGATGTGGTCCGCCGCGTTCGGTCGAGATGATGTAGCGACGCAGACTTGACATTACCAGCTATCTTAGTAATTCTCTATCATTAAACAAGCGCTTTTCTTCTTGTTCTGCTCCGTTTAAAATGGCTATTTAGGAATAGTGAAAATTCGGTGTTGATCTATCAACCTACAGCATATCTTAAAAAACAACTATAAGATGAGAGCTGTTAATAATAATCAGCGACACTTTCCAGCTATTGTTACCGCCAAATACACGGGCATCCTGCTGTTTCGTTCATCCACGAACAATGTTTAAACACAGCACGATATTTAAAGCGTTCCTAATCCTAATTTGCGAATTCAGTCAATTTTAGTAAGTTTATTTCAATTAATTTTGTCTTTTATCTTTATCTTTTTTATTTAAATTGTTGTTGTACATACCTCAGCAAAATGTAAATTATGTCAATTATGTAAGAGCGGTCTTTTCTGATACAGGCCGCGTACTAAGCTTTTAAATCCATTCTGTACTAAATCTGCTTTTTAAAGAAATAAACATTTTTTTAAAGCGGTTAGGTCTTCTTGTTTATGTAACTGAAAGTAATTATTGAGACTCCGGAAATAAATATGAAAACATTTTGAAAATTCATATCAAGTGTCTAATGAAGCGTGTTACTTAATAGATTACACCAACATTGATGGAACTCGAATAAAAAAGACCTAATGAAAATTGATACCAGTAGCAATTAAATCATTTACCTACAGGTTTAGAATGAAATTGATAAAAAGTACTGAGAGTCACGCACGCACGAGCTTATTACTGTATATCAAAACTACTCTTACGAGTACTTCCTAAAATAATATAAACCATTATGTGCCTTAAAAGAGTAAGCTTTATGTACCTAGCAGGAGGAGTAAGTTTTCTATAGCCCGAAGTGGTCTAAGCCTTGAAGGAGTCAGCTTTATGTACCCAGAAAGAATCAGCTTTATATGCCCGAAAGGAATAAAGTTTTATGTACCCTGGGGAGGTAAGCATTATGTACATCCAAAGAGTAAGCTTTATGTGCCCTTAATTAGTAACCTTTATGATTATTTCAAATTTCATGTTGCTAGTTAGCTGTAAGTATACATTGTGACAAAAAGTGACTGACAAACATACGATTGGACTCATAAGTCACATCAGAAACGGATTTTGTCTTTTGGATATTTGTGTACGCAAACGCACAGAATCTACAGAAATTGTATATGCTTTCTTTCTTGAATACAAATGTTACTTGAACATCCTATCTATTTGTATTTAATCTATGCCTCCGAGCCAATCATTTTGACAGAAATATTAGTTCATATCAAAGTGAGTTCGTATAGTCATTTCATTTCGGAAATCCTAACATTCCACACCTTTCAGAAAACATTTCAAATATCCGTAACTATTTCCAAAATGAAACTGAAACTATTATTGGTGTGCGCTTCCATTAATATAAGGGCCTGTCTTTGTTTTTTCGATATAGAAGAGGTAATATCGAATGTTCTTACGAGGCTTCCGAAGGATTTTTCGGTCGCCATAAAAGATATAGCCCAGGGTTTACCGACGAAAACTATCAATGTTGTTAGAGGGAATACCACTTATCTCAGGTAACGTACTGCAAGTTTCTTTTTTATTCTGATCGTCTCTTTTTGCGGAAACATATTTTGGAAGGTAATGGAGGAAAACAAAAAAATATTAAGTTTGAATAGCTACTTTTCATCCAGGTATGATCCCGAGGGCTACCTATTGCAGACTGTCATCCAAACAGCTCACACAAATTTAACGTCCCAACAAAATAAGGGATGAAGTTGTACTCTCTCAATAAAAACTTATTCTTATCTCTAGCTATAAATCTAATGTAATCGCGCTTGAAAACACGATTTATGTGGCAAATACCTACATGTTTTTTTTTGCAAATGATTCTTGTTGGAGTTTTGCGATGAAGTTTCACAATCAGTGAAACATGACAATGGCCCCATTAAAGTTACGCCAAAGATGAAGAATCATACTGACACGTTGAGACATCAAGACTTTGCCGGAACCACATCGGGAGAAGTAACCTTTAAGCCATAAGCAAAATAAATAAATCAATAAGCCAGAAATGAACCGCACTCGTTTTGTTGGAATTTCCGGTTAAAGCATACATTTTGTTGTAGATCTGGAGATATCTTAGAACTGTTGTGTACATTGAACGAGAACAACGTGCAGGTCCTCAATGTCGACATCAAGACGCAAGAAAATAAGAATATGGTATGAATATCAACGTAGCACCAGTTTCACTACACATTCTTGATATTGTGTGAACTCAATTTTGTTGTATTATGTTATGAATGCTGACATGCCTATATTTTAGCACTATGGGTCCAGAATATTTTAAATTGCGTTGCCAGCTAAAAAACTAACAAATATTTTAAATTTCTCTCTCTTTTCTCTTTTTTTTTTGACAACTGAGCGAATTTGGTCCCCCTCCCCTTTATTTCATTAGGTTAAGTTTTTGTGTATTTGTTTTGTTAATTTTGTTATTGGCCTTAATATTAAGTAATTTATTATCTATTTTATATCTGCTATGTATCGCTGTTGATTTCTGTACATATAAAATGAAAAAAAAAAATTGGCCGGGTTCCATGGAACTACTGATTTATATCTCACCCGTTTTCGGTCTCCCACTTTCTAAGCGCCCTTCATCTTATTTCTCATCGAATCTTTCCATCCGGTGCGGTAGAGGCAAATAACAAATTTAAAAAAATATTTCAACTGTAACCCAAACAAAGTAGATACCAGTTACAGGGTTACACCGCAGCTTTCAGCGCAGTAATGTTTCAGTTCTACGGGTATCTGCAGAAAGCTCTGGACGTGTCAGAGGAACGCACCAGTCTCATTCTCTGTGAGCCTTATGAATGTGAAAATATACTTGCTGAGGTAAACAAATAATTTGAAGGGCTAAATTCTGGATAAGCCCATTATTAATCTGAGAATACCACCGTGTCCAGTGATTAACAGTTCAGCTATTGTATCCTGTATCTAAGACGCCCCTAAGTGTGCCACTTGATTAAAAAATATAATAAGGTATTGTTGACTGTCAGCACTTGATGAAACATCATCAGCATCTTGATAAAAACACTCTGTTTCACTTTTATATACTCGAACAGGTTTCGCCTTAACGCATTATCCAGAAATACTATAGTTGAAAAGTTATATATTAATAATATAGTTAAATAAAATTTAAATATAAATATGATTGTTCACATTGCAGATGGTTGATAATAATATACTACGTTAGTACATACTAATTCCATGCTTTTATTCTCAAAACACAATTTTGGGACTTATGGACTTTTGGAATCTCGCCCTTCATTTAGAACCGTATTAAATTAGATTCAGCTGAGCCAGAATGTCTCCATAAAGTAAAGCTGAACAGCTTTAGCATGCTGACACAAAAACTGGCCCAGTAAAGGGAAGGTGGAACTCGTCACGACCCATTTTGTTGTGTATTTCGTAGCTGTTTATTTACATGTATCATAAATAAATCACACATCAGGTCATGTGTATGCTTCAGTCTGCTCCGTTTCGCTTTGATTATGTACATAAAATTAGACGTTTATGAACATCAAACAAATTGACTTCCTCTATGGTCTAGTGGTTTAAAAGTCTTGATCACTAATCCAGAGGTAGCGGGTTCGAATCCCGCAGATGCATATGTGTTCAGTTTGTGTGCTTCGGAAAGCACGTTAAATTACGAGTCCATAACTCACCAGTCATCACCCATCACGCTGGGACGTAATAATCTTCGGTGAAATGTAAACGTACGAGTATGCACTTTGACTTGCAATCCTCGGGGATTAATGCCGTGATGATGCATTTTTCTTTCGATATGACCAATTGGTTTAATCGGGATCGCTAGGCCCAAACGCTAGGTTTAAAATCGTTGACCAAGAAGGTAAGATAACAAATAAACTTATTTCAGCTAACCGAGAGTAACCTCATCCATCGTACTATCACATATCTGTTCTATTGGCCGACAAAGGTCGTGAGCCAGGAGTTTCTCTCCAGCATCAGGGAGGCTATGAGGGTCGCAGTCATCACCAACCCCAGGGAGAGCGTGTAAGTGTGTCATCATCAATTTAAGACCCTATCTCTTGTCAGTATAGCATCTTTCATCATTCTCTGTCCAGGGCAAAGTGTTGTTAACGTGCAACTCTTGCCTTTGCCATTCATTGACAGTCATTGAATTTGATTCATGTCTACCTCTTCCTATTTTCACCTCAATTATAACTTATTTTGTGGATCATGCTTTATGGAGGTTCCAATATGTATTTTTTCTCTTGTTTTCAATAACATGTATTATGTTTATTTCTTACTTGTGTCAGCATGTAATTTTTTGTTTTTTTCTCTGTCCAAGTAATTACCTCCATCTGCCTTCGTCGCCATATTTAAATGCTTTAATCTTTCTTTATGCATCAGAAACTTCCAGAAAAAAATACATTTTAAAAAGAAAGGCCTGTGTCCGAATACAGTTAAATTAACGGGAACACTATTGGAAGAGTATATAGTATATAGAGTAGAGTTATAAATATATACGACAACATACATGTTTTATCTCTGATTTATGAAACCGATTTTATGTAACTGAAAGTCATAAAATAAATATGTCATAAATAATTGCATGTAGAGTCTGGACTCATCGGGGCCCAGTTAATGTAATAACATTTATTCGTTAATTATCGACAAACAAACGATTGATGGCCTGCCACGTCTCATGAATTTGCGCCCTGAAAACCAAATTACATCAGCTGGGGCACTACAGGGAGGGATTGTGAAATGTCAGTTAAAGCATATCATCGAAACGCATGATCGAAACGAAACTTAAAAATAGATTACTTTCTTTATTCATTTGAATTTCGTGTCAAATAGTGCAATGTGTTTTGTAAAATGGAGGAAGAAAAGTTAATTTTATTAGTTAGTAACTATCCAGATGTATATGATTTGCAAATAAATATATATACATGATATATATAAATATATATACATGATATTCTCCTTCTTCATTATCGCGATTTTGGAATGTCATGAATTCATAGTCTTGGATTTTTTCTTGATTGCTTTATTGTGTAAGCCTTTCTTCTTCTTCGCAAACTAGTGATACTATGACCACGTCTACATCAATTTCATCCATCGCGTTTAGTGGTTGTGCCAACCGACTAATGGACAAACAAAACTGTCGCGCCGCTGCAGTTCCAGTGCGATATATCGAACTTCATCTGTTACTGTCGCGTCAGTCCACTGCAGTGCAGTTCCGCCTAGTGCGGTCTCACCTTATTATTAAAATAGTAGTTTATGTTACAAGTGCGGTAAGGAGGGCAATTTGAGACATAGGCGTAGCAAATGTTTTAAATGCTACGAGTACATTATTGCCCTTACCCACGTGTGTAATACCATAGACAAACTATTACGAGTTTGTCTACGATCATACTACGTTTATCAATGCATAGTGTGAAGAAAGAAATGAAATATAAAAACATTTAATTATTAAAGTTAAAAGTAACATTGTTACAATAAAATTATATAATATTATAAAACCTCATTGGCAAAGCGTAATACTATAACCGGCTCAAACAATTTTGAAGGAAAAATGTGTTTTATATCGTGAAAAAAGCTTCTTATTAAGGGGTATAAAAAGCAACAGCATTATAGATATGTCTCCGCAATTCAATAATGCCCCTCCACTTTCCATTAGACGAATAAAGAATTCGCAAATGTTTAAAATTAAATAAAACAATTTCTTGTTGGAAAAGCATACTGTAGGATTGATGAATTTCTTAAATAATATTATTACTAATTTGACCGTATACTTTTTAATGGTAAGTATTATTTAGAATTTTAATATTGTTAGGAACTTATTAATTTTATATTGTAAATATGCTCCTAAAATTGTATTTGTAGGCAAAACACGGAGAAGATTTAAAATATTTTAACGTTCACAACATATCTGTGGTAAACAAACAAATAAATAATTTACATATTTACAAATAAAATATTTAAATCTTAAACGAAAACAGCAATCAAATCAAGTGATTCTGAAATTATAAGTGAATCTAAAATCAGCCTAAAATGGTCACAGCTCCGTCGAGGTATTACCTATAGATACAGTGTAAGTAAATGCCCTTATATATATTTAATTAACCTTTAAAATCACACGTCCTGATGGTTTTACTCTTCCGAAAACAACAACCAGGCCAAGATATCAAAAACATTAAATTTACATTCCACATTTTTTTAAATATGAAGTTCGTCACAATAAAAGATTTATCTTGTGATTCGGCCGCTCGTTCCGTGGCCCCAACCGATCGCATCGCTAATGAACATCACTGCCGATTTCGGTTAATAATGTAGAGATTTTAGTTCAATTAAGAACCGACGTGATTCGTTGTAAATCAGACCGCTTTTAGTTTGTTTATTAAATAAATTACGATGACATCAGTGACTGAGACGATTTTACTACTTTACCATTTTTACCAATGCCTTTTTGTAGTCACGGGTAAATAATAAAAAAACATAACTGCGCTTTGGAGTTGCATTTCACATAAATCCCTCCAAAATGAAGCCATCCGCAATTCAAATAACATAACCCAATAATAAAGTAGAAGGGAGCGCTATAAAGAACCGACTCTACTCGAGAATGAAATTTCCCAACAGGCCTACAACAAGATTTCTTGGCTTTCGATGAGTATTTTTATAAAAATTACATTTTCCTCCTCAACCAGTCCAATAAACCGTTCAAAGAAACACAAAGAGGAGGCCAATCACGTTCTACCTAATTCGATTTGTGCCTCTCACGGCAATTGCGAATTGGCGAACAAAAATTTTATAAATACTTACCTGCCATCTCAGAGAAATATCATAAAGACTCACGTCAAGTTTGTGTAACTTGGGTTAGAAAGAGCTGAAAGCATTTTTAGGATATGTTTGTGTATTCAATTTATTCATGTTAAAAATCGGCACTCAAATTTTAATTATCTAGATACTTGTCTAGTGAACACAGATACAAGTATAAGCAAAACTTAATGGCATATAACCAAGTATGGGTATATTAACAAACGAAGAGCAAATGGCAGGCAACAACCTTATAAGCAAATTAGTTCCCGGGTATTACAGTTGTAATTCCTCCTTAACCTATTGTGTAATACATTCCTATATAACTTGCCAGTGATATGTTAATTAATAATTAATATGTTGAAAACGGAATCCCAATTGTATAAATTAATATAGGTATAATTGATGCCTTGTTTATGCTAATTAGCAGACAGAACTAATAGTCGAACTAAAGTTTTGTAATGAATGATTAGGTGTATCTTGAGACCTTCAATGGTTCTGCTTCCCACAGGTTCAGGGTTTACTACAACCAGGCCAGTCCCCACCGCCTCAACCACTTGACCCTGGTGAACTGGTGGTCTGGTCAACTCTACAAGTCCCCAGTGCTGCCGCCTGCTGGCAAGATTTACCAGGATTTTAAGGGAAGAGTCTTTGAAGTGCCCGTGCTACATGTAAGTTCTTCGAGTTGCGAATATCTTTCACGTCAGTTCTTATGAGATTCGCCGAACAAAGACTGCTTGTTTTAAGTGGAAAGACGGATATTTTGTAGAAAATTACCTTAGGCCAGGATTGGAACCTGTGACCTTGCTAGCAAGATAAGTTCTCCCAACTGCGCTCCTCAGGTTCTCAATTTTTCTACCATATAATCTGGTAGCATATTAACGGAATCTGTCCATTCTGTACAACAAACCTTTGACAGATTATTTGCAATCTACTGATCTCACAAAAATAAACCGGCTGCCCATCGTTCAACAAATGGCGGGAGTCTAAATACCAGATATTGTTAACATTGGGTTCCTACATCAGGCACCCCCGTGGCACTTTGTGCAGTACAACAACGACTCCTCGCTGAATGTGACCGGAGGGCGAGATGACAAACTCTTGTCTCTCATCGCCAACAAGCTGAACTTCAAGTGAGTGTACCAAGACATATCGTCACCACGTACATCCCCCGACGGGGCATCCAAAGTTTTCCTGAGTGTGACTGTCAATAAAACAGTCCACATTCGAGCACCATCTTGTCACCGACGATGTTTACGTCCCACTGTGATTGGAAGGGGGAGCCTTATCGCCGTATTTCGGGCACAAATGCATGCTTTTTAGGGTTTACAAGTTTACCATATAGTGTTTTCTTTCAAAAGACAAGTAAAGAAATAAATATATCTGTATCGTTTTAAATCTTCTAATCAGCCTCAAGTTAAACATTCTGCAAGGCATAAGTTTGAAAATGGAACAACGAACGAAACGCTGTATTAAAAGGATAAAGAATCTGTTCGTTACCACTGGGGTTGCACGCGCTGATTGTGCAGACTAAATCTAGACCATTTCTAGATTCTACTTTGGATGTTCTTCCCAATCATGTTTTATTACTTTTGTAATATACAATATAATGAAACTTAAAATATATAAAAGAAAACGGAAATAAAAAATCCTATATTATAGAAAAACATATGTGTAAACATACATCACTGCAATGTAAATGTTTATGGAATGTTTGTGTTGACATTTCATTTGATTTCATTTTTCATTTATTTAATTCATTTAACAATATATATTGCATTTGAATATCACTTAAAAATATATATAAAACTTATAACTAAAATATATGTATAGTACAATTTTATTCACAGTTACAAGTATATCTAAAGCATTACAGTAACAATAATTATAGATTAAAAAAAGAGAAGAAAGATACACAATTTTTTATATGTACAATACAAATTTTAATTAAGTTTATAAAACACAGAGATAATTTATCATTATTACAATTCTTCAATGTCATTTAAGCACCTCTTTGACAAGAACTGCCGCAGTTTCTTTTTAAACAAAGGATGGCCCGTAACTACCTTCAAGTACGACGGCAGCTTATTAAACAGAACAATTGATTGGTTTACCTTTTTTATAATAAATAATAAAATAGAAGCGGAGTATAGCAGACCCCTCTACTCAGGAATCTTACTGTGAGGACTGCAGGTAAATCATTATTATTACAAAAAAAATATTATCATTACTTTTACAGAATTTGTCCTACTTAAATATCTTAGTATTTTTTATGTGTATTGTTAAAATTTTTATAATTTGATATGAATTACTACTATTGTAGATACATTGAATTAAGAACTAAAACATTAGACGGATGGGATAGAGACAGGTAACACATAAGTACATACAATAGGTATGATGACTAAAAACATTTTCTTAGTCCGTCAGTTAGATTATCAGAAAATATTGGACACGTATTTTTTCTTTTTTCAATTAAACAAACAATGATGAAGATATAACCCGCTGAAGTTCCGCGTGACGTCACATCTAGGTACAATTTTACTTAGAAGTGACGTAATTTTCCCCTACTCCCAAACTTTGACGCGCTTTATCTCTGTCATTTTTTGTTTGACTGACAAAAGAAAAAATACGAGTCCTATTTTTTTTGATAATGTAAATGACGGACTTAATAGAATAATATTTTGTTAACCCTATGTACAAGCCTATTTAGGCAGCAATACGCGACTTGTTTTTTTCTTTCCTCAATCATTTTCAAGCGAGTGTCTGTCGTCAGTGGGAACGTCGTCAGTAGGAACACTGCAAGCACAAACACTACGCAATACATACAGGGCAGCAAATCAATACATTACCTAAACTTTCTCTGAAAGTGCTGAGTAACATAAATCTGAAATACAATTGCCAAACAACATTATAGATAAAATAACTCGCGTGGAACGTCATTGCTCTATTATTTCTTACAGATACAAGTATTATGATCCGCCAGAAAGAAGCCAAGGTTCAAGCATTTCTGGCAATGGCACCTTCAAAGGTACTTTAGGGCTGATTTGGAAACGGGTTAGTATACGTTGCAGTTAGTTACCACACTAAAAATGTATATCATTTCAACCCTTTTACTCGTATAATAAATAATGATCGATCAAAAGGATGAAAGAAAAAGAAGGCAGGAATAATAATTCAATTAATATTAATCAAATGAATTATTCGAAATGACACGTCTCTACACCTACCTCTTTACCTGATTTTCAGAAGACTGAGAAGCAATGTTGGTGTTGTTTATAATTTCTCTTCAAGTTCTTTCTTAGCCTCTCCCTTTCTATCGACAAAAGAGATGAGCTCCTGTCAAATATTTATCCAGAAAGCAGACTTCTTCATCGGCGATGTGACCATGACCTGGGAGCGGCTGCAGGCGGTGGAGTTCTCGTTCCTGACTCTCGCCGACTCCGGCGCCTTCCTCACTCACGCGCCGGCAAAGTTAAGCGAGACGCTGGCCATCATCAGACCCTTCAAGTGGGAGGTGAACTCTATTAATAAACAATTTTTTCCAGAGCCATAAATAAGTACAAGTAGCTAAAAGTTTTAAATTTTTGCACACAGAATAAATATGACTGTATGTGCAGTAAAAATAAATATGTTTCGAAATGTATGTTTTCGTTCACTTATCATTATCACTTGCAGAATGGTGCTGGAAAACACAATGGAGTATATCTCTTTTAGAAGCGTGTATTGTGTCCCAAGTATGGCAATAAGGTACCCTCATATCACGTTGAATCGTCGGGTCGGCGTTGACAAGAGGGTGAAAAAGGTGTTGACGATTTAAGTGACAATCTTCATTCGGAAACACCGCTGAATCCTCTCGGGGATTTATTCGCGACGATATGTTTTACAATTACTCGTATATACCGCAAACGGAATAACTTTGTATGTCTATTGACATATTAGTATATGTACATTATATACATATTATCGTGTTAAATAATATAACCAATCAGCGATCAAGCGCAGCAATGGTCAGATGCTCTGATAATGTTCATATTATGTTGTTCATGATAAATTTGATGATGTTTATCTTATGATGATCTTGAACAAACATTGATGATGTAAATGTAATGTTCTTCATGATGAATTTGATGATATTCTTTGGTTACTGTCAAACCTTAGATTGAATTTACCTTATGTTGAAATTCTCTTCGATAGAAGACACCACCAACTTCCTGAGTCGTGAATATATTGATCGAAATTTTAGTAGAGAAGTTCTCGGGCATTCTTTTCTTTTTTCCAGTTAGGTTGTGGAGGCCATATAAATAAATCCATTTATTCAGGCTACAATTTAAAACCCATCATTTGTTTGTAACAATAGTTCTTAATCTAATATTAGTAAAAACATAATTAAAATACAATCTGGACTGCACCTATGTGAGTGTCATCTGCCAGGTGGGGACGCTTGCATGCAGCATGGAGCAGCGACTCAGATAGGGACAGTTAAGCCTGGCCGAATGGTGGACAGGAGGGTGTTGGGGCTGGCCCGCACACGATGCACTAGCGAGGCGGCACGCTTGCGTATAGTTGTGTAGAAGCAATCTGTGCGCGCTTCCGCAAACATACCTGACGCACTGCAGCTTCCGGACAGCCCCAGCAAACTCCGAAACGCGTTATTATGGAGGGCACTGTACGGTTTTTGCGAATAGAAGACCCACAGACTGCAGGTATAAAATGAGGTACAGTACGCCTTAAAAATGGTTATTTTCACCTGCTTGGAGCTCCAGAAAAATCTGCGAGCAATCATGTTTGCCCTGATCGACAATGCCTTCCGTTCCCTCTCAATGCCATCATTGTCCCTAAAGCTGGACGTCAATAGGTGGCCCAAGTATTTAAATTTATCCACTCTTTCCCGATGCTTAGATTCAGCTCCAAATACCATGACTTGAGATTGTATACAAGTCCGTGACATATGTGTGATCCCACATCGCAGGCCAAGGCACTCAGCAGCACCATATTGTCCGCGTAACTTATGTTGTTAAGGCTGACGCCGTCAATGTAGCTTCCAACTCGTTGGCTGCTGAGCATCTCGACTAGCAAGGCCATGTAGAGGCTGAAAAGTTCAGGCGAGGTCAAACTCTCCCACCTTTCAGCCTATACGGATCCGACAACACGTCTGCCCACTTTACACTATTAACCTGGTTTCCATACTAATACCTGAAGATATTAATGAGCTCACTGGGCAAATTAATATCCCTGAGCTTCCTTCAGAGAAAATTGTAGGAAACCAGATCAAAGGCCTCGGGGAGGTCCAGGAAGCAAGCGTACACAGGCGTATTTCTCTTGACATAATAGCCGACGGTATGCTTGACACACAGTATTGCACTCTCTGTCGACAATCCCGGCTGAAAACCAAACTAATTATCATGCAGATTCATATGTCTATTTAAATGCATCTCAAGCAAACCATCAAACACCTTGGCACATATAGTTGCAAGAGAAATAGGCCTGTAGTTCGTTTTATCGTATTTATCATCCGTCTTATTTTTAATTATTGGGATCACAATAGTCCGTATCTTATTAGATGGTATTTATGAATGGATCATACAGCAGTTTAATAATAAGGCCAATACTTGGCCAATGGCCAACAACATTAAAGTCATAAAGAAATTCATGTTAAACACGACAGTGATTTTGAATCCGTGTTATGGTCAAACATACATCCAGGTGTGGCCGCTTCTGCTAGTGACGCTGCTGGTGTCTGGACCAGCGCTGTGGCTGGTGATCGCCGCTCCCTCGATGTGGCAGCATCCTCCACGCAGGGATCTCCAGACTCTGCTCACCAACTGCTGCTGGTTCACCACCACCTTGTTCCTGAGACAATGTAAGTGTTGTTTCAATAGAATTTATGTTCCACTCGAAAAATAAAATATTGCTAACATTCTAAATTGAAAAGGCATTGTGAAGAAGCACTTCTACTTGATTAAACGAAGCTGTTAGGTTAATATCACAAGAGGTATATTAGTTATTGACTTTTGAGTTTTTGCTTTTGAGAGGACTCGGTATATTGTACCTTATTATTATTTTTATTTATATGATCGAATTGCATTTTAGGTTTACGTAACCAAAGAAAAAAATGGACCTTTTAATATCACTATACAATACAATCAATATAGCTTTATTGTCACACTACAAAATCAAAACCGGTCAAGTGCGAGTAGGACGAATGCCCTGAGGGTTCCACACATACCCTTTAAAATAATTAATCTCCATGTATCCTAAAGGTGTAATTGAGTTGGCACTTTTATCTTCTTGAATAATTAAATATCGGTACCTAATTTATATATTTTTTTCCTAGACATATGTTTCCTAGAAGCACGTAAAAGTTTTAAGTCAGTAAGTTTTTCAACAGCGTCCTCCAAAGAACCTTCAAAGACCCACAAAGCTCGCCTGGTCTCCGTTTTGGTCTCGTTGGGCGCTACCTACGTCATCGGCGACATGTACTCCGCAAACCTGACCAGTCTCCTCGCGAAGCCAGCTCGGGAGCAGCCGATAGGCACCCTGGAAGCTCTGGAAGAAGCCATGAGAGATCGTGAATACGACCTAGTGGTGGAGCGACATAGTTCTTCGCTAGCTATTTTGCAGGTCTGTTGGGGTGCAGTTCCTTGAAGGAACCGGAATTTCTGTGGGTTAGAAAACCTTGCACGGGCTATCAAATGATAATAATAATAGTTTAAATTGTATTTATTTTGTTACGACATGAATCCTCAAAAATCCTATCATAACATATCGTCACGACATGAATCCTCGAGGGGGTACCGTGTCAGAGGTGTTCCCAGATTTGAACTGTAAAATGCAAGTCACAGTTTATACCCGGTACACCTGCCTTTAACCGACGATTATTACATCCCAACGTGATGGGTGGGGAGCCCTATCGCCGTACTTAGGGCACAATTACCCGCTTTTAGGGCATGCAGGTTTCCTCACGATGTTTTCCTTCACCGTTCAGCAAGTGAGAAGAATTAGGTAAGAACACAAATACTATGCACATAAATTCCGAAAAACTGATTGATGCATGCCCGGCCGGAGATCGAACCTGGTTCTCAAATTGAGAAGCCAGCGTTATACCGCCTGAGCCACCGCCGCTTTTTCTAATTAAGTAGTCACAGTCCGCACTTGTTCACGTTTTACTGACGATTAACTATTTGGTCGAATTTATTTACATTCTCGTTGACGTAGTAGACCATGCACATGACGAGTGTTGCTTGTGACGTTCTAGAACGGGACAGGTGTATACGGACGTCTCGCACGACTGATGAAGCGCCAGCGCGTGCAGCGCGTGCGCAGCGTGGAGGTGGGCGTGCGGCTCGTTTTGGCGCGGCGGAAGGTCGCCGTGCTGGGGGGGCGGGAGACGCTCTTCTACGACACTGAGCGATTTGGTACTTTACTAGTTTTAAGATGAGGGGGTCTAAAATT
The DNA here is from genome assembly GCA_910592155.1 of Ypsolopha scabrella. Taxonomy (NCBI): domain Eukaryota; kingdom Metazoa; phylum Arthropoda; class Insecta; order Lepidoptera; family Ypsolophidae; genus Ypsolopha; species Ypsolopha scabrella. The sequence continues at coordinate 30,582,563 of OU342964.1, forward strand.
CACCATTTCTACATAGGTTTTTCTTAAATAAAAACTTTTTTTCTATTTCAAGACACCACCGTGGTAAAATCGTTATATAAAGTTGCATTACACAGGATGCGCACGTTCACGTTACTACAGTAAGATATGTCACCTACGTAGTACCCCCGCGCCAGTGGCGTGCATAGGATTTTTAAGTAGGGTAGGCACTGTAACTGTAAATTTGGAATTTATCCCATATAAGACGATGCTAAAATGAATTTTGCATATGAAAAAATGCAGCAGGTACCTATAACAATATTATTAGCAACAACAATTTTCGACCACATCAAGCCGGACACTTGCTTGCATTACGAAATTAGCCCCTATATAATGTAGATAAAAAGTCCAAACTGTCCGACTCGACGTGGTTGCTTCGAACAGGCGTTACGTATTTTAATGAGAATGTGTGCGTGCTTGGCGCAAGCCGCGACGTCATGGGAGTATAGTTACAGATGCACACATAGAGAATTGACATCGAGTTTTAGCTATGCGTGTTGCCACGGTAGCGAGCGCTGCAGGCAGGTAGGTATTTCAAAGAACGGGTGAAGCTTCTCTGATTATAATATTTAAATAGTTGTGTGTACCTTCCTATATTTAAATAGATAGTGGTTTAGTTAGATAAGCCAAGCGCAGGGTAGGCATTGCGTATTTGCCTATATGAGATGCAACGCCACTGCCCCGCGCACCTCCCCTCCTTATCCGTCGAAGCTCAGTGAGAGAGTTGCGACGCCATTTTTCACTAACTTCTTTCTCGCTTTCTGTCCCAAACTGTACATTACTACGTAAATTACTATGTAAGTTTGTACATATAGGCCCATTTATACGCAGGCGCGGATTTAATATTTCACACAGGGCCACTTTTTGCGTATAGTCCATAAAATCTACTAGATAGACCAGCGGGTCCATAAATAATCTAGGGGCAGGTGGTTCAAGTGTTTATGAGGTTAAACATATTTTGAAATTGGTCATTAAAAGTAGTACATTTATCGGGAGCAATCGCACTTTTTTCGCCCATTTTACCCGCGCCTGTTTATACGCACAGTGAGACAACAGTGTACAACTAAACTTGTCATTCCTGCTCAAAGTTTAAATGAGGTTTAAGTTGTCATACAAAGATCTAAAGGACTTCACTAGTTTTCCAGGAAAAGTTTGCTGGCGGAAGATCTAAAGTAAAAAATTGTAGTGTTGATTATATCGTTCTACGGAGCAAAGGTCAAGTGCGCGAGCTAAGAAAAATACTAAACCATATTGTTTGGAAAATCCTACCGAAGTTGTTCGGGGGAGAGTAAGAGGACAGCTCTCAGGCAAAATAACCAGGCGGCCCACCATTGCCTGGGACCGATGGATGGCGGTATATCCATCCCCAATTGCCGGGCCTTATATAAATTAGACTGGTGACGGGCAGCGGCGTCATTGGTGCAAGGGTTTCGTCACCGCGCTCACCAACCCGCCTGCCCAGCGTGTGTGAGTATGGGCATTTCTTCCAGGAGGACCGCCAAGAGTGGTGAAATTCTGGAAAGGCCTATGTCCAGCAGTGGACGAAACAGGCTGATGGATGGATGGATTGTTTGGAGAAAGTCAATTTTCTTAAAAACCAAGTCAGTTCAACCATTCTTTAGCTGAATTATTTCACAAAGAATAGTAACTCCTTCAAGGAATGACATTAAAATAACTTTATATTTCAGGATCTCACAATTTTCACTTGAGTGAGAAGCTGTACACCCGCTACTCAGCTATTGCTCTACAAATTGGATGCCCCTATCTTGAAACTTTTAACAATGTGTGAGTCGAATACTGTTCATTTTTCCGCATGAATAATAATAATGATAAATAGTCCAAACTCGTTAGTTATACAGCAGAAAATATTTTGTGGCAATATGCATGTAAAGATAGGCGATAGTAGAGGAAGTATTGTGTGTCTTGTGTGACGAAAGAAACAATTAATTAACAAAAGACAAAGTGCGGGTAGGAGAAAGAAAAATAATGTGCTACCTACCGCGGGCTCGCCAAGGACATTTTTGCTGCTACTCTCGTCAGTTAGCTTGTGACCACGACAGCCTACAGAGGCGTCGAAACGTCAAGCACATATCTATTAAGGTATGTTATTAGTTATCGCGAGTAAGACCCCAATACAAAGTTAATAATATGTGAAAATCGCGAAAGTTTAAAGTTTACTAATTTTGGCGTTTATATCATAATTTATTCATGATAAAAATTAAAGATACTTTATATACAGATAAGGTTAACAACTAATAACAGATTACCTATGACCCTTAAACTAAGCAAGCTTAGAAGCCTTAACAACGATATACCACAAAATGCTCCACACTCTTATACCAAAAACTCATATAATTTTAAGAGACTTAAATACATATCTATAAGTACCTACCTGCTTTGACCATAGATTGATTTTACATTAATGTGCGATTAAAATATGATTAAAAATAGGATTGGCAAAAATAAAGTATTTCGGATATATCGATATACAAAGGGGCCTACAATTCAAAGTGAAAAAAAAAATACAAATGATAGAATATCCCCAATAGACCACTTTCCAACTAAAAAAAAAACCATAGAAGTTAAATCAGCTGATTGAACATCTTTGTAGTGGGAAGTGTAAAAAATATTTGATAATTTTTTCATCTTCATTGCGATCAGTGAACGATACGTGATCTACCCTAGAAATATTTATACATATTATCGTAGGACCTTATATTTCGGCCTTTTTGAATTTGTTAATTTCTGTCTAGACGTGTTATTCCCCACTTCCCAGGGTGATGACGTTATTTGAGGCCGGAATCCTGTACAAGATGACCACGGACGAGTACAAAAACCTACCGGAGCATGCACGCAGGTCCGGCCCTGTCACCGAGAGCGACGGGGACCCCGGTGACGTCGCGGGGGACTCGTCGGGGGTGCAGGTAAGCACAACATGACCACAGATGTGTACACAAACCTCTCTGAGCCGCACGCAGGTTCAGCCTTGTCACTGAGAGTAAGGGGGACCCCGGTGACGTCACGGGGGACTCGTCGGGGGTGCAGGTAAGTACAACATGACCACAGATGAGTACACGAACCTCTCTGAGCCGCACGCAGGTTCAGCCTTGTCACTGAGAGTAAGGGGGACCCCGGTGACGTCACGGGGGACTCGTCGGGGGTGCAGGTAAGTACAACATGACCAGTCGGGGTGCAGGTAAGTACAACATGACCACAGATGAGTACACGAACCTCTCTGAGCCGCACGCAGGTTCAGCCTTGTCACTGAGAGCAAGGGGGACCCCGGTGACGTCACGGGGGACTCGTCGGGGGTGCGGGTAAGTACAACATGACCACAGATGAGTACACGAATCTCTCTGAGCCGCACGCAGGTTCAGCCTTGTCACTGAGAGTAAGGGGGACCCCGGTGACGTCACATGGGACTCGTCGAGGTGCAGGTAAGTACAACATGACCACAGATGAGTACACGAACCTCTCTGAGCCGCACGGAGGTTCAGCCTTGTCACTGAAAGTAAGGGGGACCCCGGTGACGTCACGGGGGACTCGTCGGGGTGCAGGTAAGTACAACATGACCACAGATGAGTACACGAACCTCTCTGAGCCGCACGCAGGTTCAGCCTTGTCACTGAGAGTAAGGGGGACCCCGGTGACGTCACGGGGGACTCGTCGGGGGTGCAGGTAAGTACAACATGACCACAGATGAGTACACGAACCTCTCTGAGCCGCACGCAGGTCCGGCCTTGGCACCGAGAGCGACGGGGATCCCGTTGACTTGATGGGGGACTCCTCGAGGGTGCAGGTCAGTACAATATATTTGTAGGAAACAGCGTTTGAAGCAAGTGTGGCCTCTCTTCGGTAATGTCGTTAACCTCTCGTCTGTGTAGTCAAAGATACAAACAATTTGTTCCATTTATTTATTTATTTGCTTTAGGAAGACATACAACATGACTAAGTTAAGAATATAATTTGCAATATTCCGCTTTCAATTAATTATACAACATGATTTTACACATAAAAAAATTTAAACACAAACTTAATACACATGCCATTGAAGTTTTCCCTGATAAAAAATGTTCATATTACACAATTATATACACCTTTAACGGCTGAAGCTGTAGACCACTATGATGGTTAAGTATTAGGGTGCCCTAATGGGTACAGAACCCTAAAAATCAAAGTTGGAGAAGGAAATTATCCGTATCGGATAGGCTTTTACAGCTGGAATTCTACGTGTGGATGGAGAATTTACCCTAGAATGTTTATTTATTTATTCAGTTATAAGAAAAATAAATGTTAAAATACTAAGGTGCATCAGAAACCTGCAAAAGTTTATACGTACACCACCATCCTGTAAAAACCGTGTTAATAAACATCGTATACAAAGATAAGTGCTATAAGTACCTATATAATAACAGTTTTTTTAAAACACACACTCGTAATTAGGTATAAACAGTAGCATGAACAAAAAAAAATATAAATCCATAGTCGCTTTTCGCAACCATTCGATGGAGATATAACAATAAACACAAAGCAAACTTATCCAATGACTTTCTCATGATAATAATGATCTTAATTCTTAATTACTAAGCCATAAGAACTTTTCTAAAATAGATTACATGTAGTAGGATTTTTTTTAAATTTCGGAATGCAATCTTCCAATGAATGGCATTGTTAAGTTCGACCGCTAAATGAGCAGTGCATAACGAAACGCATAATCTCAACTTTACCACCTAAACAAAAAGGCTCAAATTTGAACGCCAAGTGACCAACGCATTCCAGATTTAATTTTTGAAATTTGAAGCGGCAGCCATTTTGTTTGTCAGTTACAGGATGATTAAGTAATGGCTTTCGGATCGTAATATCGTATACTTCTCTGTGTTTTATTCTGGATATTTCATAAATTTGACCCTGGCCTACGTTTAAAGGATTTTGATTGCTTACCTACTATTTGTATTTTTGTGAAAAGTGTGTTCGATAACGACTCCGGCTGATGGACTTTAATTTAGCGGGAATAAGAGGTACAAAAATGTAATGTATGTAATTTTAAATGTAACTTCAATAATTACCGTAGATTACAGCCGTATAGGTATATTTCTTTTTGTATTTGTAGGTATTTACTGGTTTTTATTGGAATTACATAAGTATAAGTAAACATTATATTTAATAAATAATATTATTAATATTTAACATACAACAAATGTGCGTTAAATTCAAGTTTCAAAGAGACAAATGAACTTTTTAAACTTAAATACTGTTTTTCTTAATAACATGCATATAAAATTATGTAAAAATCTTAAATTGTTTCACTCTGTATCACACCTGCACCTTGCTGCCGCTTTCAATTTCAAAAAGTACTATGGGAATGCGTTGCCGTTCAAATTTGAGCCTTTTTGTTCAGGCGTTAAAGTTGTAATTAACATAAAATATTTTGTTGTTTATGCGTTTCGTTGTGCACTGCTAATAAATGGTGGAACTTAACAATAGAACAATGTCATTCATGGGAAGATAAGCTCTTAAGCCGATCCCGACCTTTTAAAAATAATTCCTACTATACCTATATATTAAACGAACCTATTGTGTACGACATTTTTCGTTTATTGTAGAATCCCACTCAAGAATCGTCGAAAGGTCTCGAACCAGTTTCCCTGCGCATGCTCCGGGGCGCATTTTGCCTTTTGGGCATTGGATATCTCTTGGCAAGTATGTAATGTACAATAATAAAATACTACAATGCTGGAATATATTAACTGTTCTATTTTAGCTACTATCATACAAGTTACTAAAAGTACTATTATTAGAGGTTTCGCCGGCCAACGTTAAGATTTTAACAGCGAAAACTCATGCCAGCTTAAGATTTTCCTGTTGGTATTTACCTATAATAAAAAATAACTAAAATTAATAATCACAAAACATAAGACAAAACAAATATTTATTAAAATATTGTTTTATGTCAAAATAAACATGTTTCTAGTAATAGTCCTCTGCGTGGAGGTCCAGTGCCATCGCCGAGCCCAGCTAAAGTCGGTGGCTCCAGCAGACAGCAGGCGGCCACGGGGCCCCGGCGTGGTCGCCGTGGCGCGCGCCAAGATCGTCGTACGGAGAGCCATGCGGCGCGCCACCAGGGCTGTCACCCTCAACCTGGATAAGGCCTTTGGACCATCGTGCTAAAGGAAGAATACAATTAATTCTAGTTTAGTTTCAAGATATGGACGTTGGCTTATTGACTTGGATGTGTGAAGACATTTTATCCTTCTGCACTGCTTGAAATGGTCTCATGTAAGAATCCTTGCTCCTCCTAATTTAATTATCATTCTCGTATAACTCCTATAGTAATAGTTTCAAATTAAAATTCTAAAAACTAAACATTTTAAACGTAAAAATTATCGTATCTTGCTTTCCATCAACTTTTCAAATACTTTTTAATATGATTTGTTTTATTAGTGCAAAAGCTAAAAATCCATCGTAACCTGTAGATGTTTTACCTTGTAGTAAATTTACTACTTTAAATTAGAAGTTTTTTTGTTAGATAAAAGCATTGATTTAGAATGTTATTATGGTAACATGTTATTTAAATTGACCACTTGAAGTATATACCTAGATTTTTAATTGGGCTGATAAAAACTGAGCTGCATTGTCACACTTTACATTATTTGATATATCTACGAGTTAATCTACTATTTATTTAAACTGTTATTTCTTTTATCACTTTACTATTTGTTAGTTTACAGTGACTGCACTCTGTCATGAGCATTAACTATAATTTTCTTATTGTGGTTTTTACAGAGCAAAATGATTTTATATAGGAGTTTTCATTTTATTGCTTGACTTGTATGAAAAGATAATTTTGAAAGTAAATGGCAAAAATTGTTTTGTGTGATTCATAAAATTTAACACCTCTGTTCGTTTTAGCTATTTACCTTTTCATACCTATAAATTCAGCTGAACTTAGCTCTAAACTTATAATTACTGTTGTGTTGGTGTATATTTACTTTGTTGTTCAGAAACCTCTTGCTCCATTCGTAAGTTAACTATTGTTGTTTATTGTACTTGCTTATGAATGTTTCTAACAAAAAAAAGAACAAAGGTTATAGGATGTACGAATGTACGTTTTTGCTTAGAACAAGGGGTAATATAGCAGATTATTTTTAAGCGTAGAACGCTGGCCTCTCGATCTTTATACCCAGGTCAGGCATGCACCAATTAGTTTTCGGAATTTATGTTCTTATTTCTTATATCTGTGTTCTTACCTAATACTAACCACTTGCTGAACGGTGAAGAAGAACGTCGTGAGGAAACCTGCATGCCCTAAAGAGCTTGTAATTGTGCCAGAAGTACGGCGATACGGCTCACCACCCATCACGTGGGGACGTAATAATCGTCGGTGAAACGCGGGTTACCGAGTGTGGACTGTGACTTGCATTTCACAGTTCACACTCGGTAACACCTCTGACACTCCCTCGGGGATTCATCTCGTGACGATATGCTTTTCATGTGTTTATGTTTATGCTTAAACTCTCCATATTATTAAAAAAAAAAGGTGAAGAAGAACACATCTAAAACACGGCGATAAGCTAGTCCCCGTTGAGACGTTAAAATCGTCGGTCGAAAGAGGGTGTTACTAGTGTAGACCCGTCATAATGTCGTAATGATATATATGTACATATTTAGAACCCGTGTCGGGGCTAACTACGGGAATAAAATCACGAAAACCAAAAACAATTAAATTGAAGCAAGACTTGAGTTCCTGAAACTTTTCCAAGTCGTCTTTAAAGCCCGGAAATGAGCCGGACGTAAGACAAGAACGGCGCTCATTGAATCAACGACTTCCGGAAGTCACTAACGAACTTTAAACAGGTGAAGATGTGATAATCTTATTAGTTTGTATTTCAGGGTGTCGTGCTCAAAACGCAAAACGGATCTTTGTCAATGTACAGTACGAGTACATATTTTATCTCATCTAAAGCTTGAGCTGTTCTTTCTTGCATAGTTTTACAAGTGAGTCCTACCCTCAATCACAACTATATATAAATGTCACTCTGTTGTCTGTTTGTCCGTCCGTATGTTACGGGTCTCTAGCTCGTGAATTTAATAAGGTAAAGAAAGACCCAAAATTTGGATTGCTTATGTAGAATGTTGACCGAAAATCGAAAATGAATATGAAATTTAATTTTAAAAACCACGGCGTACACATGAAAAATGAAGAAGTTTATTGAGCATGTAGTAGGTAATAGTAATATATTTTAAGGTTTAAAGATACTTTATTCTTACTAAAGACAATATGTCACTTACATAAGAAGAGATCTTAATTAATGAATTATTTATACATTTTAAATATTTTTAATACTAGGTGAAATTAAATCAACCGACCAAATTCATACTGGAGACTTGGTTAGTCATCAGAAACAACGTTTAATGATCCACAAGGTAAAATACGAAAAAAAAATTTTTTTTGCCCCGTAGTGCCTGCACTAGGAATTCTACAAACTAGTCCAACCAGTAAGGTAGCAAACAAAATATATTGTTCGAAATTGGCCAAAAGGATTACTGAACCTAGTTCTTGATCACTAACCAAGTCTCCAGTATTAATTTCGTCGGTTGATTTAATTTCACCATATATAGTTAGTACTTTTTATTATTTTGAAACTTAAGAAATGGGAGCCATTAAAGTTGTTAGTTTTGACAATTTTTTTTACGGGGTCTATTTCAAAAACTCAACGAGGAATTTGGAATTTCGGTATAATATATACCATTGTATTTCAACAACAAATACTGTAAACGTCTGTCTGGCTGTCTGTCCGTCTGTCTCTCTGTCTGTCCGTCTGTTTGTCCGTCGGTCACCAGGCTGTATCTCATGAACCGTGATAGTTAGACAGTTGAAACTTTCACAGATGATGTATTTCTGTTGCCGCTCTAACAACAAATACTAAAACCAGCCAAGTGCGAGTCGGACCTGCGCACTACTATACAACGGACATGATTTTTTTGACGTTTTTATAGATAATGTTACGGAACCCTTCGTGCACGAGTCCGACTCGCACTTGGCCGGTTTTTTCCTCAAACTCAATTAGGACTTGCGCAAAGCCATATAACCTGGGGTTACCTAACCAGCGTTTTATGCTAAGTCCATATCTCTACGATTTGATGTGAAAAGGACACCATCATTATAAAGTTAATTGGTCTGGGTTAAGTTTTAAATAGAAATAACAATAAAAAACCGGCCAAGTTCGTATTGGGCTACGCGCAGTGTAGGGTTCCGTAATGGCCCAGTACTTTATAAGTTGGTCTACTAATGCAGATCGCGCCAAACTTTTAGTCCGCTCGGAAGTTGCTTTCCCGAAGAACGGACCATACATCGCGACCTGTACTTGTAAACCTGTAAAGACTACTTAGCTGTGATAGTTTTCCTTTTAACTTCATTATACAGAGTGAACCAAACGAATACCCCCTGGAGGAAAAGTACCTGAAATATTAGAGATAGCAAATTTCACTCTAAGGAACCTTTATTTTATTTTTAAAGTTAAGAAAAACTGCATTCAAAGAATTTAAATAAATCACCTGCATAAGCCGGGATCCAACCGGCCAAATGTGTAAAAAAACATCCTGTATTTTTATGATAGCGATCGAAAGAGTCAAACATATGAACCAAATTCTTCAAAGTAACATAGTATCGTAAATTAAAGGAAAACCATGAAATTTTACATTTTAATAACAAAACTTTTAAGGACATTCCAACATTCAATATTGTTGGAAGGAAAAAAAAAAATTAGATTCTTTGAATGTATTTTCCCTTTAAAAATAAAATGAAGGTTCCTTTAAGTAAAATTTGTTATCTTTAATATTTAAGGTACATTCCCTGCAGGGGGCATTCGATTGCTTCAGCCTGTATATATTATACTACTTCTGTGAATTTTTCCACATATTTATAAACAACCGTTTAGCCGGCAGGGGGGGACATTTGACTCTAACAAAAATTATCACTTTAAAGCTTAATATTTCACCAACGGGTTCCTAAATCTAAAAACCGGCCAAGTGCGTGTCGGGCCACGCGCAGTGTCGGGTTCCGTAGCTGCCCGGTACATTTTCTAAGTTGGTCTACTAATACAGATCGCGCCAATCTTCTAGTCCCATACGACCCATACATTGCCGTGTTTAGAGGGGGCTAAATGTTTGGCGTGACCTGTACTCGTAAACCTGTAAAGCCTACTTAACTGTGATAATTTTCCTTTTAAATTCAGTCACTATATATATGTTGGAGATTGCAATGCACACGAATGAATGATGCCACTTATTTCAGTAGTTATCGATATACTCGATTATACTATGAATCGGAACGTAAGCATAGACGGCACTAGTATGTGAATGGATGTATGTGTTGGTGTCAACGTTGTACAAGCATCACAAAGGTTTATGTGCGGTGACCTTGACTGAGTTAGTCATTGTTTCTCTATCGCACGTACTAATTTAGCGCGCGAGTGAACACATGCGCTAGTCCCCCACCACTTTCGCCGAGAGCTAATAAGCCGTTGCGACACTTTTATCTGTCAGTAGGGCGTTTGGTCGAGGTATACACACTTGTTCTCGAGATAGCGCCTGCGCCGGGTGTGCGCACTGAGTTATGAAAGACAACATGGCAGACACCAACAACGAGCACGTGGATTCTGATCTAATAATTCTAATTTTCGTGTATGGGAGAAACCCTTAAAAAAATGTTTTCGAGTTTTTTTTACCGTGTTGTCAGCTTGATTAATACGAGTGTGTATGTATACCCATATCAAATTACAGCTTTCTAGTACTAATAGTCTCTGAACTAAGCCGCGGATAGAGGACATGGTAAAACTATCAGGGTTCCATTTCGGACTACGGAACTCTAGAAACCCACAACCTACCAAAGAGGAAGTGAATGACGATTCAATAATCGGCTCGTTTCTACCAATTACGATGCAAACGGTTCGTTACATAAAACATTCAACATCCCCACGATGCTTTGTTTAGTAAAACAATCAATAAACAGCTCTATCATTACTGAGTAAGTGTGACGCTAGCAGCACAGGTATCCTGGTCGGCAGCTAGTAACAAAACGTTCTGGACAAAAGGCTTTGTGCACTAAATCATGTGCGAGGTTTATTTGCTCGCATACGTTCCGCTTTGTTTATTCAAACCCCGAAAATATAGCTGTTGAAGAAAATTTAAAAAAAGTTTCATGAAAATATTTTTCTAACGAGGGTTCGGCGACTCCAAACCTTGGAAGTAAAGGATCGATGTAAAGCTTTATTTTTGTATACATTCACATTCATTTTATTCTTTTGAGCCAAATTTAAACACTGTAAAACAATTAGGTTCCATGATTTTTGATATACAGACATGCATGTCGCAATGATAAGGGCAAAGCTTGGTACAGACATGCATGTCGCAATGATAAGGACAGAGCTTGGTACAGACATGCATGTCGCAATGATAAGGACAAAGCTTGGTACAGACATGCATGTCGCAATGATAAGGACAAAGCTTGGTACAGACATGCATGTCGCAATGATAAGGGCAAAGCTTGGTACAGACATGCATGTCGCAATGATAAGGACAAAGCTTGGTACAGACATGCATGTCGCAATGATAAGGGCAAAGCTTGGTACAGACATGCATGTCGCAATGATAAGGACAAAGCTTGGTACAGACATGCATGTCGCAATGATAAGGGCAAAGCTTGGTACAGACATGCATGTCGCAATGATAAGGACAAAGCTTGGTACAGACATGCATGTCGCAATGATAAGGGCAAAGCTTGGTACAGACATGCATGTCGCAATGATAAGGGCAAAGCTTGGTACAGACATGCATGTCGCAATGATAAGGACAAAGCTTGGGCTACGACACTCTGGAAATGCGTTAGTACATCCCCCTGCTAAAGAGATGCACGACCCAATAAAAACTGCCTTAGAATTGGTTTTTCTCGTATACCAGTTATAAATACGTATCTTTAAATAAAATAACCTAATCTACTGGTCACACTGATTAACTCCTTATAGTACTGATATTGAAACAGCTACTCATGACTTATAGTCAGATTTCAGATTGACTCTGCATCGTACAACATGATGTGGTAGAAAGGTTACCAACTTACCTTCCCTCTGTGAATGGTGTGACAAATAACACTTGTTACGCCGTAGATATAGCATCAAGACAGTTTTTCGTCCGCCGACAAATAAAACGATGGTTACGTTCACTGAATACGCCGGGTGTTCACAAGATTCCATGTGACTGTGGAAAGTGCTACATTGGAGAAACTAAACAATACACGGCTCACCGAACATATACGGAGTATGAAAAAGCTTGACAGTAACGGCTCAGCAGTGGCTGAACATGCACTCGTCTCGGGAACATCACATTACATCCGGTTTGATAAGACCACCGTGTTAGCCCGGGAAAAGTTTCATGTGCTACGCAAGATTTGGGAACCAATTGAGATCCAGCGGCATCCAAATTTCAACAGAGATGGTGAATGGCTCCTACCCCATACCTGGAAACCGTTACTGAGCAACGAACTCAACAGTGAATGTAAATATTCTCGAGAATGATGATATAGTGAGCTCTGTGCTGATGTTAGGAGACAGGAACACATCTTTCGCTCTAGCACCGAATGCGGACGATTAAGTTACAGCTCCGCTTGCCGTCCCCGCCATCTTCGTCAACCCCCGCGCTGATCTCGCAGGAGCCCGCCCGCCGCGCTGAAAGACCCAGTGTCATAGTTTCAAACGGGGAACCGCTGCGTAACCATGTTTGCCTCCGAAAAAACTGTAGGAATACAGTGAAACTTGTCAGGCAAAATCTGACTATTAAATTGTGAGTAATCTAGACCACGAATATTTTAGTAGTAAGAAACTCATTAGAGGAAAAAACCTACCCTGAATTTTGTTTGGCAACCAATAATTTTTTTTTTTTTCATTTACGCTTTGTATTTCTTTAAGGTGATAGGTGATAGAGCTGATGCCGGGCTCGACTGTGGAGGTACCACCATCTTACTCGCAAATCCTCCCGAAGTTATTCGGGGGAGAGTAAGAGAACAGCTCTCAGGCAAAACCAGGCGGCCCACCATTGTCTGGGACCGGAGGATGGCGGTAATCCATCCCCAATTGCCGGGCCTTATATAAATCAGACTGGTGATGGGCAGCGGCGTCACTGGTGCAAGGGTTTCGGCACCGCGCTCACCAACCCGCCTGCCCAGCGTGTGTGAGTACGGTCATTTCTTCCACGAGGACCGCCAAGCGTGGCGAAATCCTGGAAAGGCCTATGTCCAGCAGTGGACGAAACAGGCTGATGGATGGATGGATTTCTTTAAGAAAGTTGCTCCAGTATATTAAGTTGTTTCATTATAAGCTACTTATCCATTTACACTTTCATTGGTTCTAAACACACTATCACTGAGCTTGCTCTCAGAGATAGAACCCCAAATACACTAAAAAATCAGAGCCAAAACAATAACTTCAGACTCGCGTTGGCTTTTCGCGCGTTTTAAACGAAAACTTTACTTTTTTCAATGGATGTGATTTCCAGTTTGTTCCTTTTTGTGTCGAACGATTTACTCCCGGCTTGGTTTACTTTTCTATTCCTGTCATAAAATCGGGAAACTGCCGACCTGAATAAAAAAACTTTTTCTACAGATTTGTTTTAGTATAGAAGTTTTTAGGGTTACTTCAAAAAAATGTAATCCTTAGAAGCCTTGTTGTCAGTCAACCTGTTCACGACATCACTCAAGAACTGCTGAGCTGGTTGAGCTGAAATGTGGTAGGTATGTAGGTGCTAAATTTTCTAAAATAGCAAAATTATCTAGAAACCAAGAAAAATACAGGAAATCTTCGATGACATCATTATTATAATCGTCCATTGTGTACGGGATCCTTGAATATAGATCGATCAATAAAATATACTCGAAAAATATGTAACGATTTAATATAAGTTTATGAATATTATCAAAAAGTACGTAGTGACTTTTACATTTTTTATTATTTACTAAGCGGCGGTAGCTTGGGCGTAGGGCGCTGGCCTCTCAATCTTTGAGATCTAGGTTCGATCTCCGGCCGGGCATGCACCAATGAGTTTTTCAGAGTTTATGTGCATATTATTTGTGTTCTTACCTAATACTTACCACTTGCTGAACGGTGAAGGAAAACATCGTGAGGAAACCTGCATGCCCTTAAAAGCGTGTAGTTTTGTGCCCGAAGAACGGCGATAGGGCTCACCACCCATCACGTTGGGACGTAATAATGTCGGTGAAACGCGGGTGTACCGAGTGTGGACTGTGACTTGCATTTCACAGTTCACATTCCGTAACACCTCTGACACCCTCTCGGGGATTCATGTCGTGACGATATGTTATGTGTTGTATGTTATAATTCTCTTGGAGAAAAGCAAAATCGTTAGTCAGGAGCTTCTTTCGTTGGACGTCGCGTCGCTCCGTTAAGATTTTTATAGTCTTTGATCAAATTTATTTACAAATGTATGAAAAATATTCTTGCGGTGCTTTGTTCAACTGCTAGAATTTTAAAACTTAAACGGAAGTTAATTACATAATTGTAGTAGTTGGAAAGTAAAGCATATGTCTCATACAATTCTTTTATAATATTTTTTATTAAAATTTTTATATAATGTATAATTTGGGTTCTTTTCAACCTTTGGGCAATATCTCTGTGAAGCATCTTTGTGAGCGACTTGCGGGTGAAAATAACATCTGCAATCATCACACTCAATATCTGTGCTCAAACTTTTTTGGAAATAACACTAGCAAAAGACTTCTTATTCAATTTCAATAAACTTAATAATACAATAAAACAATGTAATAATGTCAACGAATTCTCAAGAAAACTTAAAATGTATCTACTGGATAAACCATTTTATAATATGTCTGAATATTATGAATGTAAGGAATACGTAATTTGTTATTTAATTAAATAATGTATACTTTTGTCAATTATGATCTCATTATGTGTAAAGTATAATTTTTTAAATTTTCTCTAATGTACTCGTATTTCAAATAATCTTTCAATATTTTTTTCTTAGTCATTTAGTTTTTTATTTTTATTTTTATTGTACCAATGTTTTTTGCATGCCTTAGTACATTATTTTTGTATGGCTTTACTGCAAATAAATGATCTTATGTCTTATGTACGAGTTCTACAATACTGATTGATAGATTTCGTCGAATTTGACATTGTCACTGTGTAGAAACGGACTCACAATCACAAACGGACAATGCAATGTTAACGCCATCCTGCCGTTGTATTATCTGTACCCAAGAATTGGACTAAATGGATCAGAGGAAATCTTTGAGGAAAAACAATAATAACGCCATTGCCTTAGTATTTCTTCTATCATCCAAATAAAAGAAATTGGCTTTTTATTTCCGAAAAATTTAACATTATTTTCTTTGTCTGACACTGTTATTCCACTTCAACTCTTGTAAATTAATTAACTCTATAAAAACTAGGCGAACTTTCAGTACATAGTGCTTTCACACAAGTTTACTTTTGTAAAGTTTTAATGTCCGCAGGTGAGACAGGGGTGAAGCGGGCGGTGAGCGAGGTACGGGCGGGGTACGGACGTGTGCGAAGGAATGTTTAATCTGTGTCCAAATTCTTGCAGACGAGAGTGCGGTTTCTAAACGACTAACATTTGAACTAGGCTATTTACAAAATCTTATTTAGAAAATAATTTTCTTCAAAAAAACAGTTAATGCGTTTTATTTGTTAGTTTTTATTTTTAATTACAAACATATGTACTGTACAGCCATAATAAAAAGTAAAATGTGCTATATTACGACCCAGTGGGATCGTCATCAGGCGAATGGAAAATAAAATTATGACATATATAATAATGTAAGAAACACTGACATCTATTGACAGATTTAATTATAAACTTTTTTTGGAAAGGAGTTATTATTGGAGTGCCCCGATCGTGAAATTAAATATATAATATAATATTGTAAAATAAAATAACTGTAAATTAAGATTTCATGTAGGTTTATTTGAAATTGTCGTTTGTTAGGTAGTCAGATTAGTCAGGTCAAGTCGTATCGGTCTGTTAGTGTTGTTTATTCAGTCCATATCCATAATGAGCCCCAAGTGACCATATGAATGATGTCTCCCATGTCCTTAAATCGATGACAGTCAATGGAGGTGTAAATGATTTAATGATACGAAGGGTGAAACAGTCATTAAATGTCAGGTATGGAGTTGCGTGTGTGTAGGGATGGGAAGAATGTTGTTTTGTGTGCGGTCTGCGGTGTGTCAATGTTGATTCATCCTTTGTGTATCGGGTTTTCGATCGCACCTACATAGAATGCCAGACAATGTCAAAATAAAATATTTTTACGTTAGTGAGTTTTTGAGCACCAACGGAAAAATATTAAGACCAGCATAATTTTTCTTTCTTTAACAAATGTGTTTTTGGCACATTGTTTTCACAGTAAAAGATATAATCTATTATACTGACTAGCTTTTAATCGCTAAAAAGCTGGAATCTGGAAAAAGACTCGCCTAAATAAAGAAATTTTATCGCGAGAAACAGTTGTTAAACAGACACCTACTTGACCAACACGTATGAAACAGCTAATGTGATTTCAGGATTTGCTCCATAGTAAAAGTTGTTCATATAGACGGGTAAAGATCCAGGTCAGTGTTGTGTATTAATTATATTTCTAATTAATTATATGCACATATAAAAAAGTATTTTAGAGAGTTCACCTAGTTTCAAAAATAAGGCTTAGACCAACATTTAGCTGTGCTTCGTCATATATCACTGGCGCATCTTCTACCTCTTTCTTCTCTTCCTCGTTACCACTGCAATCATTCCCGTAAACAAAAGCAAAACTTATTGGTCTTCTTGCTATGGAATTTGCTACATCTGTACAACTGGCACAAGTATCTGGAGACCTTTCTTGCACTTCTAACTCCAAATTAGGACTCACCAGCTCATTTTGATCAAATATGATGGACTCCTCTTGTGCGGTTTGTCTGGTTTCTTCTTGTCTTAGAGTTCTATCGCAGGAGCATGTGCTACAATGTGTGTTGTTGTGAAGAGTCATATCAAATCTAGCATTATATGGAGGTGGATTGCTGCCTTCATTAGTAGAAGGATAGCTCACTTCTGTACTGTTATCGTCTTCAATGTAAAATCTTGACTTTCCCGTCAGCAATCTATAGGCACTTCTGACAGAGAGGAGCTGATAAGCCCCCAATACTGAAAAAAGTAGATTATTAAAATGTAAATGATATTTACCCCTGTTTGGATGAAATTTGGAGGAGACAACAGTTTTTTTAAATATTAAGACATTGTCTTTTATGCAGCAGTTGGTAATTTGAATCTAGCGACTAGTATTCGAATTCTGCCGGTCAATCATATACTTGTGTACATGTACATAATACTTGCTGACGGTGAAAGTAAACATGTCCTAAAAAGCGTGTATTTGTGGTCGAAGTACAGCAGTAAGGCTCACCCTCAATCACGTTGAAATGCTATTAATTGTCGATGAAAAGTTGATGTATGATGACTGTTAATTGTTCTAGTAACAGTAAACAATATTTCTCTTGCATTCCCTCGGGATGTTTGTCGTGACGATATATTATGTTTGTTATACTTTGTTCCACTTACAAACAAAGAACATCCCCGTGAACCTCTCCAACCAGGTGTACGTCACCATTTCGACGGCCAGGTGCACTATTATCAAGA
Source organism: Ypsolopha scabrella (assembly GCA_910592155.1). NCBI lineage: Eukaryota > Metazoa > Arthropoda > Insecta > Lepidoptera > Ypsolophidae > Ypsolopha > Ypsolopha scabrella. The sequence goes on from OU342964.1 coordinate 30,600,299, forward strand.
ACCAACCCGGGAAATTCAAGTAGAGGAAACTTTTTACAAAAGTTGGATTACTCTGTAATAAAAAAAATGTCACTGATATCAAACTGCGTATCATATTTTATCGTTTCCACACTATTTTCTTATAATTTACTAATAAACAAAAATATGTAACGCAATAAAGTTTCATAGTGATATTATGTGATTTGTAGTAAAATCCATCGCTTTGGATACTCTAAGCATTATTTAAAGTGCTACAAACTCAGAAAAGATAAGCTGCGAAAACACATCACGTCCTCGTGAGCGTTCGTTATAGGCTCGTGTATAATGTATGTAGTTACTAAAATTAGATGTACAGGGTATGATGGCAAAATTGAACGGTCCAGTTTGAAGACCGTTCAAATGCAGCGGTAGAACACTTGCCGTGAAAGTAAGTGGTCGCAGGTTCGAATCCCGAACTGAATAATTTTGAAATTTGTTTCAATTGATCTTAGTGATGTTCTACGATGATTGAGCACCATATGGTCAATGATCTTCTATTATTATTATTGTCTACACTTGGTGTACTGTTTATTTATTTTTCGTCAATAGACGCTTTTCTTTTGAAAAAGAAGTTGCGGAGAACCTCGTTTTTGCCCTAGGGGAAAAATACATTTCTGAAAATCCATTTACGCCCTAGGGGGTACAGAAACGACAAACTTTTAAAAATAGAGACCAATAATGCCATACAGCAAAGCCGACCGCTCGTTTTTCATCTTGCAATATGCAAAGATATAATAGCAATAGCACATTGTGTGTTAATGTCTACTTATTTTCTTTTTTAAATGTCTTTGGTCAAAAAGTGTTTTTTTTTGTAAAGGCCTTCTGGGCTGCGTGGTTGCAAAAACCTTTCCTTTTTCCACGGAGAGAACGAAACCAAAAAACTATAAATGACAGCAAGCCTCGGCCGCCTAACTCATCTCTTCAAGCAATACCCTTCTTTCCACTACTCGGATATAATGTACTAATATATAATTATATGTGTAAAATTATATGTCTATTTGAAAGTGTTAATGTAAATAATTAAAATCAATTGACTTTTTTGTCCTTTAAATTGTAATGTATACAGGGTGAACCAAACTAATGGAGGGAAAGTACCTTAAATATTATAGATAGCAAATTTTACTAAAAGGAACTTTTAATTAATTTTTTAAATAAAGTAAAACTGCATTCGAAGAATTATGAAAAATTACCTGCGTTTTTCTTGCGTCTTTTCCGTACTTCTAACAATATTTAATTTTTGGATACGAGTTTTGTTATTTAAATGTTAAATATCATGATCTTGCTAAGTTTCTTGCCCTTCTTCTTAGCAAAACTTATCGAATGGGCGGAGTTAGGCATATATTTATATATGTAACGTATTAGTATTTAGTATATGGTTAGCTATCATGATCATATAGTAGGTATATATATTATTGTATACATTAAGTATACCTTTAATGTAGTTCATATACGTGTATCAACTTATTAAGTTTATATACCTACCCAAATCTCTTTTAAATTTAACCATTTTACTTATTTAATATATTCTAACGTGCGATAAGTGTATTTATGTACCTACATTGCAAAAATAAAGTATTCATTTCATTACATTTCAAGGTCTTCCTTTATTTTACGATGCTATGTTACTTTGAAGAATTTGGTTTTGTTCGACCCTTTCGATCGGTATCATAAAAATACAGGATGGTTTTTTTTACACATTTGTCCCGTTCTATTCCCTGTTCATGCAAGTAATTTTTTTCAATTCTTTTAATGCAGTTATCCTTTACTTTAAAAAGAAAATAAAGGTTTCTTAAAGTAAAGTTTGCTATCTGTAATATTTGACGTACTTTCCCTCTAGGGGGCATTCGTTTGGTTCAGCCTGTATATAAACTTATCTAATGGAATACATAAAAATATAAATGATTGTGAGATATACCTCGGGACATACGAGCCCGGCATCAGTTACGTTTTATTGCTACACATAAGTATGTATCTTTAAATGAAATTTCTTTAGACTTTTTAGTTTTCTGTTTTTTAGTTAGTTTCATAGTATACCACTGCACGTTCATTTATATTCCAACCACTCTTAATACTTTTAAAATAAATTTCTTTAGAAATAAGCTTACCCTTGTATATAAAACTATTATTCATTGTGCTAGTTAGGATTTTTGTAATTAATATTAATATTGAAACCACAAATTATATATATTTACAATTCTCGATATATTTTTCCCCACGGTATAGGGCCGTCATCAGTCGAATGAAGATACATGTTGACAACTAAATGTTACAGTTATTCATATTCCCATCGTTTTTAATGTGAAAATACAAATTATATTAACTATTTTAATGGAGACGATAAACACAAATGTAAGTATTGAAATATGATCATTCCTGATTTACTTAGTCTATTAAATAATAATTATAGTATCTTGTAACAAATCAAATCAAATCAAAATATTTATTTTGTAAAATAGATACATAAAGTATACTTTCTACAAGTCAAAGTCAATCTTTACAATAAATTTCCTTAGAATGAAAAAATAATATGTATATACTAATAAGGGAAATACATACAAAAAATATTTAGGTTGGGCTACAAAAATTTAATCATACACCTACATAAAATAGAGAAATCTAGGAATAAAAATATTATATATAAATGATGCAACGAACAAACAAGTTGATAAATAAATACGGGAAATACATCCTAAAAAATATTCAGGTTGGGCTACTAAAATGTAATAAAGTTATAAAAGACTTAACTTAAGATATTTCCGTTTCCAGTTGTTATATTAAGTTTCTTATTTTTCTGTAAGGTTTCATTCCCATTTCCGGCGCTAGTATAAGTGGTTACAAATCTAAACGGATGTGAACTTGCTGCGTGTTTATTTCTGAGTTTCGAATGGCGCCAGAATTGGGAAGGCATTCATTATTCGTTTTCGGGCGGACAACCATCGCTTAGACTTTATAGTAAAAATGTGAAGTGAAACGACTTAGAAGTGAAAACTAGATGTTTGTTTAAAGAATAAACTGTATCCGAGTTATTTGATTGTTTAATTTAACATAAATAGGTAAATAAATAAAAAAGTAAAAGTGACAACTGTTAACAAATAAGTTTAGCTATCGGATGAGCTGCAAGGTGGCGTCATGATTTTCTATAAAATCACGTTCCTCGACGTAGAATTAACCATAAACCATAATAACCACATCTTCACTTTCGTGTATTTCAAACCTACTAACAAACTAGAATATTTGGACTTCCACAGCTGTGATCCGGACATGGCACGTGGCCGTCGAATCTATAACAACCCGAACTCACTGAACAACTATAACAACACAAATATGTAACAAATATGTAACAGACATAACCGAAGCCTAAAATACACACTCAACAAAACACAACAACTCACCATCCCCAACAACTCCACCAACTCATCCCCTGGAATATCCCCTTGCCGACGGCCACATTTCAAAACATGATCAACACATCCACAGATATCAATACTCATCATACTACTAGCACGTACAAAAACACAACGAAAGATAACATGCAAAATGGAAAACTGTATTTACCTACTAGAATGCCGACATTGCCGTGAAACCAAGTACGCCTTACACATCCGGATGAACAACCACAACTATACAAAACAACATCCTACCCATTCCCACACACACGCCTACACAACATTAGCTTCAACAACTGCTTCACCGTTCGCATCATTCAATCATTCACTCCAATACTGACTGGCATATATCTAAGAACATGGGAAATATCTTACACTGATCACTTGATGCCCATTACGGACCTGGGTTGAACAGACAGCACTGATATAAATGACTCATCATACTGACAAACCAGACTGTTAAAAATTTCAAGTAAAAATAACGACCGTAATATAAAGAAAGCCAACATCTCTACCATTACCATCATACTTTACATAAAAATAAAGAAGAGCAGCGATTAAAACCGCCAACATTACCTAGCAGTTCATCCGATTGCAAAACTTATTTGTTGTCACTTTTACTTTTTTATTTATTTGCCTATTTAGTTGTCAATATGTACCTTAATTTGACTGATGACGGCCCCATACCGTGGGCTTATTAAATCGAGAATTGTAAATATTTTTTCGTGTTTTTCAATATTAATAATAAGGCTCAAAAAGAGTAAAATATACATTTATTCATGTTAAGATTTTTGTGCAATAAAGAATAAATTACATATTAAATCACTGAAGTTATGATGATTGTACATCTTAAAAATATAGCTAAGACTCACCTTGATTTTTACGAGAGAATCTGGACGTTTTCAGCCCCCGCCAAGGTGTCTCACAGACAAAGTAATCCACCCGCGAAGCCTGATGAAGTCATCTCCTAAGTTTGATTAAAATGTCAAGATTTTCAAGTAAAAATCAAAGTCAGTTTTAGCTTTAAAATATATTTTGTTACCTTATGTATTCCATAAAACAATCCACCGATTGAGACCAGTATTAACGAACGCCCCACAAACCACACGATGTGGTGCGTCAGCAGCATTTGGTATATCTGCAGTAAGAACATCGACTCCTCCTGGAATGCCACTTTTATTTGTTCATCGTAAATGTTCGCTCTCGCTTCTAATTCTGGAAGTACATACCCGAAGACTTTCTGTTTGTGTTCTATTAAGCTTATCAGGTGTGTAACATCATAGTATGCTAATATAATGTTGCCAATCTGGAATCACAGAACAAAGTTCCTTGTCTATTATAAATATAATGCCAAGTCTATGTCATTTTATTATTTATATATGTTATTAAACATAACGTCACACACGACATATATCTACGAAAGGGTTTCAGAGATGTTTCCGGAAGTAAAATGTTACTGGAACAACCCACACTCATACACCGTCTTTTACCGACGATTTTGACGTCCCAGCTTGATAGGAGGTGAGACTTATCGCCGTACTTTGGGCACTAATACACACTTTTGGGCATGTAGGTTTACCTCACAGACAAGTTCGTGGCTTACCTTGGTTTACCTCATGTTTCCTTTCACCGTTAGCAAGTGTGTTATAAAATATTATGCACATTCCGGAAAACTCATTGATCCATGCTCGACCGTGCAGGAGTTGAGCCCTGCTCTCTTATTGTCTAACTTCAATATCCATCGCTATATAGGTAGAATTTAAAAGCGTTGTGATTGTCCAGGAATGATGTGTGACGTCATTTCTAGCCAATCACGGCGCGTTTTAAGGCGATTGCGATGGATGTCAAAGTTAAACAATAAGGCCTACCGTGAGTTTTGCTTACTATACACGTTAACGTCTGCGTAAAATATTTATATGAGAAATTGTGCTGCGCCCCTAGCGGCTTACTACAGGAACCAGCATTTCTCATACAAAATACTTTACGGAGACGGTAACGTGTATAGTAAGCAAAACTCATGGTAGGCCTACAGGTCGTAGAATTGAAAGTACGACGGTCCACCTACTGAGTTACAGCCACCTTAATAAACAATGATGATGTAAATTATATGTAATAAGTATATTGAACTTATAGATAAGCTGCCGCGTACAACACTATAAACATATGTACTTGTTGTAACAGACTGTAGCAGATACTGATTGAATAAGCAAAGGCGTGACGATATTATAATTATGCTTATTTGCATTTAAAGGTGTTGTGTGGGGTACGACAAATGTTTTCAGAAACAAAAAACCAGGTACTGAACTAAAAAACTTCTTTTAATTTCTCGAAATACTCTCCATTAGATTCTATAAGATATTCTTATATTAAACCACGATTTGAAGCAATCACGATACTCTTCGTTAGATAGGTCCTCTATGTACGATCGCCTTCCTTGCCTATTTCAGACTGTTGAATCGAATGCCACGAATACCACGTAAAATTTTTGGAAAGAAAATTATTTCGAACGGAGCGAGATTAGCGCTATAAGCGGGATGGGGCAACTCTCGAATGTTTACGGTCTTCAGAAACTTTTCAGTAAGTTGAGCTTTGTGAAGTGTTGCGTTGTCGTGATACAGAAATAACCCTTTCATACCGGAATTAGAAACCTTTTGTTTTGATTTATTAAACAAAACAGGCAGCCACAGTTTTTCGATCATGCAAAGAAATTGTGGCTTTATGTGCGCTAGCAGAAAATAATGTTGCCACCATGTTTTGTCCACATTACGGCCAGATTTAATTTTTGTACGATGTTGTTCGTCAAGAAAGACCCATACGGTTGATTCATGCTTCGTTTCTGCGTCAAACTGATAGATCCAACTCTCATCTCCTGTTATTAAAGACTCTGACCGTCACCATTTTTAAAACTTTGGAGCATTTTGTTTTTGTTGGTTAGTTAAAGAATCGGGCAAGCGTCGACAAAAAAGCTTCTTGACACAAATTAATATATTATATTAATATATCAATAAGTGCTGGGGATGAAATCTTCAAGGTCTCCTCTACTTGTGCATAGGTTTTTTTGGGGTCTTCAACATAGGCGTAACGAGATAGTACTAACGCCCACCATCCTAAAGACCTATCTGCACCCCCCCCCCCCTCCTCCCTCCCAGAAATACAGGTGACATTGATGTAAAAAGATGCTTTATCCAGTTTAAGGCGTTCTTTGTACGACTTCATAATTTGAAGCCAGGAGCCAGCCTCCCCCTCCCAGCTACAAATCATAATACGCCAACGGTCTTCAACTATTAATTTTCACACAGCATCAATGTTCTCTGATGACACAGAAACTGCTGGCCTGCCACTTCTCTCATCATCTTTCAATAAAAAATTTACACGTTTAAATTGCATGTACCAGGTGGCAACAAAATGGTTGCACGGGATGGTGCACAACCGTTATAAATTTCTAATCAATTTCTTTTAAACTGAATTTAAAGTCGTATAAAATGATTGAACAAAAATGTTTACATAGATATATACAAGTACTTTATTAGTAGCCAGTAACAATTAAGACGTAAGTTTATCGTAATCCTTCGTATCGCCAAAATATCGCTGTTGGTAATCCATCAATCACCGTGATACTCTTCTTGCTATTGGCACATACTCAGACACTCTCCCATTCTTTGACACAAACTCACAACAATATGAAACTAATACCTACTCCTATTCTAAATGTATCATACCTTTTACACTTGTTTATACACCCTCACACACAGGTCCCCTTTCTTATGAACATTTCATTTAAATGAAACTGTTAAATTATTATCTCTTTTTAAATGTAAAGTATTCTGAACATGTTTGATTTTTTGTATGCATGCTTTTTAAAATTTAAGGTTGTATAAGAAAAATTCGTATTTGGCCACTGTTTAGTTGATCTTATCTGTTATTCTTTAACCTGTCAAGATGTATAACATATTGGGTAATAATGATCGCAACCTGACCAAATCCGTGCAATTCTAACATCAAGTCGTTCGGAATCTGGTTTGGTGCGATGTATGGGGACATTTGAGGTACTCGGAAATGGCTAGAATGGACACATTGGACGGGTTATTGTTATGGGCTGTGGTTTTTTGTGTGAATAATACAATAAAAATGAAATAAATATCTAAAAATATCCTAGAAGTATATGTATCAAACGATTGCCATACCACTTGTATGATGCCCAAGATGTAAATTCCTGTGTTCAGGCTGCAGCATCCACAGAAGTTAGTCAGGACGGGCCAGTTCATCATATTTTTTTCTTTATAATTTTTTTCTCGTTAACGGCAAATGGCTCTGTGGACAATTTTTAATTTTATTTTATTCTGGTTACAAAAATATGTTTTATAAATATTTAATTCAATTTAATTTTAACATACAATGAATACATTAAATGATTATTGAAAATTAAAGAGGGTGTAAGTGCCCCTAAATAATTTATTGCTTTTAAATGCAGAAATTAATTATTTGCCCTAAAATATGGTACAAATGCCTTGTCGCTTTTTAACTGGTTCACATATCCATTGGGAGATTCTTTAAGGCTTTCCCGGCTTTGTCCCTTTTCAAATTTATTTAAGACAATGAAATTGTGATATTTATGTCTAAGAAAGTACCAGGCCCCTCGGAAAGTATTGCGAAAAAATGTTTTTATATATGGGAGACTAGCCAGTTATAATGTTTTTCGAAAATATGATTATTTATAAGTAAAAATAGGGTTTTTTTCTAATTTCAAAATTTCCCTCCACATTTTTTGCGAGCTAATTCAAAGTATTGTGTCTCGCTGAATATGGTTCTGCGCCGGGAACATTTTAGAGCTATGATTTTTTACGATTTCAAGTATCGCCTGAAACCGGATTATTCGTACGATAGACTTCAAATAGCATTCATGGATGAAAGCCCTTCCAAGGTAACCGTGTATCGTTGGTATAACGAATTCAAGTGCGTTCGACCAACTTTGGGGGATGAAGAAAGAAGCGGTCGCCCTTTGAAGGCTGTTACCAAAGAAAACGTGCTGGCAGTGAAAAATGTAATCCAAGACAATAGGCGAATTACATAACAGGAGATTCAATACATATTGAAGATTAGATCGGGAAGCGTTCACGAGATACTATACAGCCATCTTCGCGTGAGGAGGATAGTATAACGCTGGGTGCCGCACAACCTCACCGATGCTCAGAAGCAGGCCCGGGTGGAATGGTGCCGTGATATACTAAACAAATTTGAAGCAGGCTCGTCTCGTTACAGGTGATGAGATATATGAGTAACGAAATTATAAAAATGCTTAACTTATGGTTTGAGGCAAACGGAATCGTTTTAAATGCTAGTAAAAGCGTCATTCTGAAATACCAAGCCAGAAATACCAAGTTACAAGAGCTAAAAGCAAATCAAACAACTTTTCTTGGATACATAATTGATAAGACCGTGTCCCATAAACTACATGTTGAAAAACTTTGTAAGAAGCTATCTAGTGGGAACTACACTCTTCTAAAGTTAAAACCCCTAGTAAGTCAATCTGCCTTAATGTCTGTATACTATGCATACCTAATATACAAGCTAATATAAATTATGCCATTACGGTATGGGGAAACGCAGCAGATATAAAAAAGTACTTGTTTGCCAAAAGAAGTCAATTAGAATTATAAATGGACTCCACAGGCGGACTTCCGTCAGAAAATATTTTAAAATCAATAAAATAATGACTGTGATTGGTGTACAAAGACTGGCAAAATGCCTTGAAGAGCATGACTTTCACTTCCTTTGTACACCTAGAAAACCTACGAGCCAACATATTGCAGCGAACATAGAACGCTCTGCGCTTCCTTTCAACATCTGCATTGTCGTTTAAATCCGCAGTGACCCAATGACCCAGGTATAAAAACTTGTCCACATGTGTCACATGTTAGGTGGTAGAGCTAATGCCGAGCTCGACTGTGGAGGTACCACCATCTTACTCGGAAATTCTCCCGAAGTTATTCGGGGGAGAGTAAGAGGACAGCTCTCAGGCAAAAAAACCAGGCGGCCCACCATTGCCTGGGACCAATGGATGGCGGTATATCCATCCCCAATTGCCAGGCCTTATATAAATTAGACTGGTGACGGGCAGCGGCGTCACTGTTGCAAGGGTTTCGGCACCGCGCTCACCAACCCGCCTGCCCAGCGTGTGTGAGTATGGGCATTTCTTCCAGGAGGACCGCCAAGAGTGGCGAAATCCTGGAAAGGCCTATGTCCTGCAGTGGACGAAACAGGCTGATGGATGGATGGATGGATGTGTCAGAGGAGTCCCATTAAGTAGAAGTTCCGGAACGGTGTCATAGCTCTTCTGAACCACCCTGAACACCATTAACTCACTCTTTGATTAATTATACCGGAGTCCTTGAGTCACCGCATATGACTCACATATTCCCAACAGGTGTCTGAGGGCCCTCATCGAAGGGCTTAACAACACCATATCGTTAGCGTAGCTGATATTGTTCATAGCTACCCCGTCTATTGAACAACCAACTTGGACGTTGCTGAGCTCAACGGTGAGCCAAATTTTGTACCAAAACGTTACAAACACCTACCTTGCAAATCTTGCTTTTGACTTGGCGTAGTTTTATACAACAACTATACTATGCTTGGGACACAACATGATTTGGCATTTTCACGTTTATTTACGAGTATTATACAAACACACGAGGTTTTTAATTTACTTCACCTGTCACCTTCTAGAGATGCAAGGTTTTTTATACAACGTGTAAGGGAAATTCAATGGAATCACATCGCAATACTCTGGTTGCGTTGTTGGCTTGAATATTAATCATTGCGTTGCGGCCGACAAGCGTCTACGCGTCATATCTAGGAGTGTAATATGTTGTCTAATCTTTGCTGATACCGACTCGATAAACAAACCTTGAAGGTATTTAAAAAATGTAATTGCACCCTTTTATTTATTTGTTTTACATAATAAGAAGGCCCTAATTGGAACCATGTAAAAAAAGAAAAATCTTTTTGCTATTTTTGTTGTAAATAATTAAAGTTTTGTAGTTAATAAACATAATAAAATATAATAATAAGAAAAAGCTATAAAAGAGACATACAAAATCGTATAAGCAGGAGCGCATAACTCCCACATACCACCAGCTATGTTTACTGTATAGATTTTAGCAGTGTCTTTAATTGCGTGTATTTTGATGTTCTTCTTGGTATTTTCGGCTCTCTTAACGTATTTTCTGTTGCTACAGAATTGTTGGATACTTACCTTAGCGGTCGCTTGCAGTGAATACTTCGGAGTGGTGCCAACTACGAGTAACTGCCGGTGTACCTCAAGGTGGCGTACTCTCTCCTTTTCTCTTTTTATTTGTTATAAATTCTATCTCTGATGTTTTTTCTTCTAGCTACCATCTTTATGTAGACGATTTGCAAATATACCGCCACTTTAAACAGAATATATTATATTAATTCGAACCTCAACAAAGACACGAGTGGCGAAATTTGGGAAAGGCCTATGTCCAGCAGTGGACGAACACAGGCTGATGGAAGGATGGATGGATGGATATCAAATCATTAAATTACTTAATATATATTTATAACTTTATTGTGATTAGTTAACGATACACAATCCATCCTACAATTATTTTCACTTACTATTGTTAGATCTTGTATTATTTATTTATTCATTAATTTATTTACATGAATTAATATTTATTGGATAGTTGCAATATATTCTAATAATCCATTATTTACCTATATTATATACATGTATTAGCAAGTTAAGTTGGTCATTTATTAGGGTTCCGTACCCAAAGGGTAACCAACGGGACCCTATTACTAAGACTCCGCTGTCAACCTATCCGTTCGTCTATCACCAGGCTGTACCTCATGAACGGTGATAATTAGACAGGTGAAATTTTCACAAATGATTAAATAAAACACTATTTGTTAAACCATAATCTATATAAAGGTTACAGTGAGTCCCTGATAAAAGTTTAGTATAACCTGAGGTTCAGGATCTCGTGCTTCCTCTTGGAAGTAACAATGTAATAGTGTATTTCTGTTGGCGCTGTAAGAACAAATACTAAAAAACAGAATAAAATAAATATTAGAGGAGGCTTCCATAAAACAAACGTGATTGTTTTGCCGTTTTTACAGATAATGGTACGGAACCCTTCGTGCGCTAGTCCGACTCTCACTTGTTTAGTAAATAGGTAACAATGTCATATCATTTCATTTACACATGTAAATAAATATATTTTTTACTTTACTAGTATTGGCCTTAAATTTATTGTAGTTTTATTATATTTAAAACATAGTTACTAAAAAATTACAAAAATTAACGAAATATTTCGACTCCTTCAGTGGAGTTGTCATCAGTCGAATAAAATAAAATTAAATAAATGACATAAGAGTATGGAAGAGTTGAAAGGTGAAGTCTGTACAAGTTGAAAGAGAAAAACATAAACTTTTTGGAGATACTAGATGTAGATGATGATGATGATGATGATGATGATGATGATAATGACGATGATGATGATGAGGATGATTATTATGATGATGATGATGATGATGATGATGATGATGATGATGATGATGATGATGATGATGATGATGATGATGATGGTGATGATGATGATGATGATGGTGGTAGTGATAATGATGATGACGGCGGTGATGACAATATTTATATTTAGTAGTCAGTATTTCGTTATTTAATGGTGAGTGACGTCATGTCTGTCAGTTAGTGCTGTCTGTTAAGTCCTGGTCCATGGTGAGCACCAAATGACCATATGTATGATGTTTCCCATGTCCTTAATTCAATATCGGTCAGTGGAGGGGTGGAGGTCATCATCGTCATTATCATCGTCATCATCATCTACATCTAGTATCTCCAAAAAGTTTCTGTTTTTCTCTTTCAACTTGTACAGACATCCCCTTTCAACTCTTCTATACTCTTATGTCATTTATTTAATTTTATTTTATTCGACTGATGACGACTCCACTGAAGGAGTCGAAATATTTCGTTAATTTTTGTAATTTTTTAGTAACTGTGTTTTAAATATAATAAAACTACAATAATTCATTTACACATTTTCATTTTGAACTAATCCTGGACGGCGATTCTAATACATGCGACAATTTGCGAAGACCCAAGGGGGGTGATTTTTACAAGCTCTTTAAAAAGAAACGTATCAAGATTTTAAAATATAAACCTTTTGTCTGTACTCATAACATGTTTTACGTGTCATTTTAGGAGTGATAGTTAGTAGAATTATCATCACATGGCATCTATGACGCGATAAACAGAGGCAAACAAAGCGTGTGAAAAATTTTGCCGGAATAGCCACCGCATGGCATATAAACAACTTTAAACAAATATCTAATTACTGATATTGCGAATGCGCAATAATGCCGGAATAGCCATGCTGTACGGCAATTCTCGCACATGCGATAATTTGCGAAGGGCGAAAGCGGATGATTTTTACAAGCTCTTTATGAAGAAACGTATCCAACTTTTAAAACCTGTTTTACTTGTACGTATTCATAACAAAATGCTTTTTTTAAGGAGGTATAGTTAATAGAATTATCGTCACACGGCATTTATGACGCGATAAACAGAGGCGTATGAAAAGCAAAGCGTGTGAAAATTTTAGCGAGAATCGCCGTCCTGATCTTCTTACGGAACACTTATTTTAGTTTTGAGTTGTCTTATTTCATTACGTATGTATACAATAAAGAATGAGAATGAGAAGAAAAAGTTTCCTACCGTACCAAAACGTACGTAATAGCTACTTTATTTGTTTTTCTTGATTTCAGAATTGACTGCATAGTAAAAGTTGATCAAATAAACGGCTAAAACTCTAAGTCAGTTTTGTGTCCTCATGAAGTATATTCACATACACAAAAGTATTTTAGAGACTTCAGTGTTCACCTAGTTTCAATGATAGGGCTTAGACCAACATTTAGCTGTGCTTCGTCATATATCACTGGCGCATCTTCTACCTCTTTCTTCTCTATCTCATTACGTCTACAATCATTTCCGTTAACAAGAGCTAAGCTTGTTGGTCTTCTTGCTATGGAGTTATCTGCATTTGTACCACTGGCACCAGTATCCAAAGACCCTCCTTGCACTTCTAACACCGCATTAGGTCTCACCAGCTGATTTTGACCAAAGACGATGGACTCTTCTTGTGCGGTTTGTCTAGTTTCTTCTTGACTTGGAGTTCTATCGCAGGAGCATGTGCTACAATGTGTGTTGTTGTGAAGAGTCATATCAAATCTAGCATTATACGGAGGTGGATTGCTGCTTGCATTAGTAGAAGGATAGCTTAATTCTGTACTGTTATCGTCTTCAATGTGAAATCTTGATTTCCCGCTCAATAATCTATACGCACTTCTGACAAGAAGGAGCTGATAACCACTCGCCACTGAAAAATGAAATGATACCAATGTCAGAGACTTTAACTCATGTTGAGAACGTGAACAGAATTCAATAACTTTGATAAATATCTTTAAAAATATATCGAGACATTGTTCTTTAAGCAGCGGTCGACAACACGCTGTACTCTCAATCTTGGGACAAGAGTTCGAACCTGCCCATTAAACATGCACCAATGAGTTCTTCGGAATGTATGTGCATAGAATTGTTATAGTTACCACTTGATGACGGTGACGTAAATACTCTAAGCAGTGACCTGAAAACGTGTATTTGTGCCTGAAGTACGGCGATAAATCTCACCCTCAATCACCTCGGAATGATATAATTGTCGATAAAAGAGGGTTTTTAGACGGTTCAGTATTCTAGTGACAGTCCACAATCTGTGGCATCTACTCGGGAGATATGTCTTGACGATATGTTTGTTGTACTTTGTTATTTGTTTTTTTATTATTCGTTATAGTATATATGAACACAAAAGAAAAAAAAACAAGATATATTTCGGGCCCCACTGTATACTATAATTATATCAGTTGATATATTTTTTATTGATATATTTATTATATCAACTGATGCCGGGCCCAGTGGGGCCCGAAATATTATATTGTTTTTTTTTTCTTTTTATACAGGATGTAAATGCAAAGTCAAGAATTCCTTTAGGGTATGAAAGTATACACGATTCTGATGTCATTACGAGAAAAAAAAATATACTTTGAATTTTCACAAAAAATACCATCATTTTTCTAAGCTATGGCTACGCAGCTCACCGGCCTCCCCACACACTTTATTGCACCCCGCAACTCGCACCCCTCATCTGAGTGGTCAGTGACCGTGAGGGTGTCCACGCGATTAGTGTATTTTGAGTAAATAAAATCGTCTTATTATGAGGTTCTGATACTTTATTTAGAGATCCCAGTATTAAAAATAATATCTTTACCGATCATACTAACACCCCCTTAAAGGATTATTGCCTTTGCTTTTACACCCGGTATACTATAATATAATAAAAAACAAAAAACAAGCTATAAAGTTTATAAACATTTATTTTATTGTACTTTATTAGCGTTTCGTACCTCAAAACAGAACCTTTATAACATCACTTTGTTGTCCGTCGTCTGTCATGTCTATCTGTCCATCTGACCCCGTAAGTGATATCAAGTTGAAATTAATATCTCCCACAGAAGGCTGTGGTCCTAAAGGGGTGTCAAAAAATCAGGTTATAATTTAACTTTAAGACTCATTGTCCTTTACGTAATCAATGCCATACAAATTGGCCCACCATAAAAACCAATACGGCACCTAGCTGACTTAGAAACTTGAAATTCCAAGTAAGTCTTCTAGCACAAGTATAGGAAGAAATCGACAAAATTACATAATATATATTTAATTATACTAACTAACTTAATTAGACTCCTTGGATACATGCAGTCCAATGGATTGTAAATGTCAAGTGTCATTCATAAGTGGAGTAAGTTCGTTTTAGCGGGATGTACGGAACTCTCGGGGCACGAGTCGTACTCGCGAGTGACCAGTTTGTTGTTTCACTTACAAACAAAGATTACCCCCATGATCTTTTCCATCCAGGAGTAGGTTACCATTTCAACGGCCAGGTGCAGTGTTATCAAGAACCAGCCAGGGAAATTCAAGTAGAGGAAACTCTTTATAAAAACTGGATTACTCTGTAATTAAGGAAAAAAGAAATTTTTTATTGATACAAAATAGCGCATCATATTTTATTGTTTTCGCACGAATGTGCTTATTACTGCTTTTTCTATTTTTTAATACAACCGTTATAAAGTTCTATAGTGATGTTCTATGATGATGATGAATGAGCTGAGACGGTCTCTGATCTTCTATCTCTATTATTTTCTACACCACCAGTTGCTAATTGACAGATATATATTTATAGGTAGACGTTATTACAAAATGTAGAACTCTTTGCTGTTTTTCAATACATTTTCCGACAAATACATTAAATTTTATCAAACGTTTTGTGCACCTATGGATACCTCAAACATTCAACTCCAGAGCTTATTTTTTTTTGTCCGAAGATTAGTGTTTTTATTACAGTAAAATCAAATTCCCACCCTCCTTTTGTAAAAATAACGAAATCATGTTGAGTTTCGGTACAAATATTTAGATGATTGAAGGACTTTGACCAAAACAAAGAAAACCTGTAAAAAATATTAAATTTTGTAACCAAGGTGATAAAAAAATGTCTCAGCGAACCTAGAAAAATTCAAAGAAACTTCAGGAAGTTTTGCTTTGTCACGAGGATATTAGCTTGTTTAGTTTACTTGATAATTTTCCCAGATTTATTTGTCCCTAACGCACAATCTAAAACATACATGCGAAAAGGAAAAATATATTGGTTTTGGAAAATTTACTGTGAATTTTGTATGCAGGTAGACTTTTTTTACTTGCGCTGTTGTGTTTCTTTGGGAAAACTGTTTCGTATATTCTATCAGTAGACTGTGGTTTCATTTCGAGATAGCTGTACATTTAAATCCTTACCAACTTGAAACTTAAATCAATTTTAACTCCGTTTTGGCGGTTACAGCCCGATAGAGATAAGATTACTTATTATTATAACTGAGATTACGAATCACTTTTTAGGTTGCGTAGTCCGACAAGGAACCCTTAAAGTTATTGTGCCATGTCCGTCTGTCCGTGGCTTAGCTCAGAGGCTACGAGGGCTAGAAAGCTGTAACTTAGCATATGTATACGTATTAATTACGCCAACAAAATGATAAAATAAAATCTGGAAAAAATAATGTTTTTAAGGGTACCTCCCATACACGTAAATTGGGGATGAATTTACCTCGTCTATCCCATAGAATGGGGTATCGTTAGATAGGTCGTTCAAAAACATTGTGGATGTGTCAGAACCATTTTTCGATTTAGGGTTCCGTTGGCGAAATATTATGCTTTAAAGTGCTAATTTTTGTTAGAGTCAAGCGTCCCCCCCCCCGGCTATACGGCTGCTTATAGATATGTAAAAAAAATTACAGAAGTAGTATAGGTATATAATGAAGTTAAAAGGAAAATTATCACAGCTAAGTAGGTTTTACAGGTTTACAAGTACTGGTCGCGCCAAACTTTTGGCCCCCTCCAAACAAGACATTTTAAGGGTCGTTCTTCTTAACTAGAAGTTTAGCACGATCTGTATACTAATACAGCAACTTATAAAATATACTGGGCAACTACGGATAACCCTACATTGCGAGTGGCCCGACACGCACTTGGCCGGTTTTTATTTCTGTTTGGATCGATAGAGTTAAGGATGTTGTAGAGGACTTTAGAGGATATAACAGATCTTGGCCTCGAGTTTGGTATTATCTAGGAGCTACCTAAGTTTTTGGGGTATTTACCATAGCGCAATTACTAAAAGGAACTGAGTCTTAATCTGAAAAGGGCAAAGTGGCTATAGTATGTATATTTGTATATGATACCTTGCATATTTTATCACTAAAATTAGCATAATTGTCCAAATTAATAATACAAATAACATATTTGTACTAGAAAATCTCGAAATTTGCAGTCCTCGCGAAGGTGTCTCACGCGCCGGCGAAACCCGCCCGCGGATGTTGAGACGTTCTAGTATAAAATCAAAGTCAGTCTTAGCTGTAAAATATTTTTTCACCTCACTAGCTCAAAAATCGCACCTTTGTGGCTTAAAATCAGCGAGCAAAGGTCAATTTTGCTCACTCAGTGAGAAAACCGTTTTGAAAAATTAAGAACGTCGCGAACACAGAGGAAACTCTGTGGTCGTGAATTAACATGACATTTTTTTTTTCACCTATCTGACTTTCATTGGCTATGGTCATGACCACCACTACGTTCACCACCCTCAACTATCTTTCGAAAGTCAGTAACGCAAAAAATCATGCTTTTTAAATAAAATAAAAAAATAAAATGATTTTATTGCAGACAATATTACAATCCATAGAGATGTTAGTAAGCCTTATAACTATGTTAGCAAAACTTATCATATTAAATTGAATTAATTTAAATATTTGCCCGTACAGCTCGACCCTGCCACCTGTACATGATTTTGGGGCAGTCAAGCTTCTCGCTAATGAGTTTGAGAATGGTGTTGGAGCTCCCGCGCATTCCGCGTAGAAGTGATGCGGTGCGCTTGCGCACTATCGCATGGAAGCCATCGGTGTGCGCTAGCGCAAATATTCCGGACGCACTACAGTAACGCGGAAGCCCCAACCACATGCTAAAATAGTAAGTATATTGTACTCGGAGAGCATTGATAGCCCGCTGCGTATAGTTGACCCACAGACCGCAGGTATATAGAGATTGGCAATATGCCTTAAAGAGTGTCATTTTAACCTCGTTACTACAACGGGCAAATCTGCGGGCCAACATATTACAGCGGACTGCCAATGCTCTTCTTTCCCTGTCAATATCACTGTCATCCTTCAAGTCCTCGGTAACTATGTGACCCAAGTACTTGATTGAAGGACAACACTTCAACAAGTTGCACTCCATTTAGCTTCACGGGAGGCACACAGATCGTTTTGCGATTCTTAGGTCGGAACACCATAAGTTCGCTTTTTTAACATTATATGTGAGCCCATGGGACTTCGCGTATTGCAATAAAATGATCTTAAATATAAAACATTTTAAAGAAAAGTGACAAAGGAATAATTAATGAAAGTAGAGTGACTCGTCCGGGCCTCCCTAGAAGGATGCATGCCGACCAAATTTGCAATATATTGGAGAAAGAAGAACAAGAAGAAAAAGAATAGAAGAACTTGTATAATTAGATTGATGGATGTGGAAGAAGCGAAAGAGGTGTGTCAGGATCATAACAGAGAGAAATCTCTAGTCTCTGAACACCCCTCTTCCCAGAGACAGTCGTGATTATATGTATAGTATGTTTGTAATAATTTTTTTACATCTTTTATTTTCTCGCTAGTAAGGTGAAAAATTGCATGTGTTATACGAGAGCAAGGTAATTTTGTTTCTTGTGTTTTTGAATCCCTCACAACGCTCAGGATTCAAACTTGGCACTCGCAACGAAAACTACCTTTGCTCTCCTGTTGCACAAATAACATTCATTAATTATCATATCATTACCTTGTGTAATCCATAAAACAATGCACCAATTGAGACCAGTATCGCCGAACGGCACACAAACCACACGATGTGGTGCGTCAGTAACATCCGGTATATCTGCATCAAGAACATCGACTCCTCTTGTGCTAACGGGAATGCCACTTTATTTTGTTCATCGTCAATGTTCGCTCTCGCTTCTAATTCTGGAATTACATACCCGAAGACTTTCTGTTTGGGTTCTAGTATGCTTATCAGGTATGTAACGTCATAGTATGCTACTATAATGTTGCCAATCTGGAATCACAAAGCAAAGTTTGTTGTCTGTAATGTCAAGTATAGATGTTAATAAACATAACGTCACGACATAAATCCACGAAGGGGTCTCAGAGGTGTTCCGGGAGTAGAATGTTACTGGAACAACTCACACTCATACACCGTCTTTTACCGACAATTTTGACATCCCAGCTTGATAGAGGGTGAGTTTTATCGTCGTACTTTGGGCACATATACAAACTTTAGGGCATGTAGGTGTACCTCATAGTGTTTTCCTTCACCGTTAGCAAGTGTCAAATATCATGCACATTCCGGAAAACTCATTGATACATGCTCGACCGTGCAGGAATCGAGTTCGGTACTACCGACTGCATTACAGCTACTTTAATAAACAATTACGTATATGAAACCGATAGGTAACCTGGCGCGTCAATACTTTGTTGTAGCCGATACTGATTGAATAAGCAGACGCGTGACGTTATACAGGCTGGCTTTTAACCTAGCCCCGATAATTTGGTATTTTGTAGAAGAATACAAACTGGTTTTATTAAAACCATTAAAAGTCATATTTACAATTATTTTTTAAAGTTGAAGCCCTTTAAATATTTTCGTAAAATCCAAAGCAATCATGGTCACCCGAAGAGATAAGATAATTAGATCGATCGCGCGAAGTTATTTTTATTATTGATCCCACTATTTTGGACTATTTTCAACTTTTTCCGTACCTATGGGAATGGCTAGGATAACCATACATTTTATTTCGAAGTAACATTTTTTTATAATATTTATACTTTTAATTTTAATTGTTTTTACATTTAAGATGTGTTCTGCTAACGTTTCTTAATAATCTCTCAAATTACCGGCGTCTGTTTCAAAGTCATTCTGTATATAGTATGTCGATTTGAGTTTGAAAAGTACTATAAAAGTTTGGAGATACGTAAAACTAAGCTGCCAAAAAAAGCTTTTTAATTTCTCGAATTCCATGAGCTTCTTTACAACGATTCGTTCGTTTAAATCACGATTTGAAGCAATCTTGGTACATTTCCTCAGACAAGTTGAATTTTTGGAAAACTGAAAATTCCCACGGAGCGAGATACGTGCTATAAGAGGGATGGGCTTTGTGGTCTTCCGAATGATGCGCCGAATTCTACGATTTGCCGACAACATATATGGCATACTGACAATGGGAATGAAAAGTAAGTAAGTGTTTTATTGGTGGCCAATAACAATTGAGACGTGAGTTTGTCGCAATTATCTTATCTCAAAATTTTTGTAGTAGACAATGTACGAGTTTGTATCAAACGACTGCCATACTACTTGTATGATGCCCACGAAATAGATTCCTGTGCTCAGACTGCAGCATCCACAGAAGTTGGTCAGCACGGGCCAGTTCACCATTTTTTGATTTTCCGTGGTCTTCAAATGGCTGTATTAACAAAAAACATTTTTATTTTATTCTGATTACGAAAATTTTATATGCATCAAAACTGTTGGCAAAGTAATTATTCTGCACTTGTGCTTTATTTTTATTATTTTTTAATATATTGAAAAAGTTGGCAATCTTTTAGTGTGTACCATAGATAGACTTGACGGAAATAATAATAAGGCTGCGTTCAGTTTGATCATCTGATGACACTCGCCCACCATTGACAGCAGGACAGTAACAAGGCATGTGAGGCGGGTGTCACCCGATGATCAGACTAAAGGTAGCCTACGAACGCATTGCTAAATTTTGAATCCGGTTTATTTCCGTCTAGTTGACAAATTGCGTGCAGAGAAAAAGAATGTACCTACGCCTAAAGTTAATTTGAAGTAGGTTTTTATAGTTGGGATTATTTATTTACTTATGTTTCTTTTATTTACTCACACTAAGCAGTGAAAAATGAAGTATGACACACATGGGAAGGGGTAAAACTTACTCGTAACGACTAAAACACTCTCTTTGCTCGTATTTCAAATCATCCTCGTAAGCTATTGCCTCCTTACTTCACTTGTAGCATAAACAACTATTTTATGTACCAGTACCAGTATAAGCTACTATTATAAATAAAATGTTGTTAAATAAAATGCAAATACTAAATACAGTAACGGAACACTGGAAATAAAAGAGGGTGTAAATGCCACCAATTTTTTTTTTTGATAGTATGCTCCATCGATCGCCTTAAAATACGACACACACAAGTGCTTTTTCGCTATCCACCGGGTACATTGTATCCATCAGATAGTTCTTTAAAGCACAAATTCCTCTATATTTTGTTTTTGACAGTATGCTCCATCGATCGCCTTAAAATACGACACACACAAGTGCTTTTTCGCTATCCACCGGGTACATCAGATAGTTCTTTAAAGCACAAATTCCTCTATATTTTGTTTTTGGCACGTACACCCTTTTTTATTTCTAATAAGTATATTCAATTTTATACAGATTTCTCTATTGAAATATGTGTAACCTAAAAATGGTAGCATGTATATTCGGTAAAAAGTTATATCTCAGTACGAAAATCATACATACATAATCAAAATATGTCCGCTCACAAACTCTTAAACAAAAGTTTAAATTAATTTGAAACAAAACATTACAAAACACCTAGGTACCTTGTCTTTAGTTTTGAACTTGGCCTAGTTTTACAAACACTTATTATAAAATCTTAGGACACAGCATGATTTGACACTTCCACATTTATTTATTATACAATCACACGAGGTTGTAAATTTACTTTTCCACCTGTCACATTCTAGAGATACGAGGATTTTTATTGAAAGTTGAAATTACATCTCAAGAAGTTCATTTCGTTGTTGTCGTTAATGTTATGTTGTTATCAGCATTGCGGTCGACAAGTTTATGGACGTAATAACTATGTAGGAGTGTGTGTTGTCTAATCTTTGCTGATAACGATTCGATAAATTATTTGTATCTATGGTTAATTTAGTTTATTTATCAACTTATTTGTTCATTGCATTCTGTAGATATAAAATTTTTATTCCTTTAATAGCCTTTGCCCGTACAGCTTCGCCCGCGTTCAGTGAATCTTTGCCCTGATTTTGGCTTAGGCGTTATTTTATGAACACCCTCTATAGCTTCTGTGTTGACCAGGTTAACCCAATGATAATAAAGAAAATCGCATCCAAATCCGTTAAGTAGTTCTCGAGTTATAAAAGCGTTTATTAAATCTTTGCCCCGTTTCTGGCTTGGATGTTATTTTATGAACAACTTTTATAGCCTATGTGCTCATCAGGGTCACTATGCTGATAATAAAAAAAACTGCATTCAAATCCGTTCAGTGGTTCTCGAGTTAAAACGGAACACACAGTCAGACAGAGAGACAAAAATTTTAAAAATTGTGGTTTTGGCCTTACTAACTAGTAATTAACCCATTTTTATTAAAATTTCGCGAAAATATTCAATGTTTCAAATCAATTCAATTCTGAAAGACACGACCTTTTCACTTCTTTATTATTAGTATAAATTTCTTTATTTTATGCAGGTGTATAATTTTATTGCATTTTAGTAGCCCAACCCATTGACCTCTCATAAACAACTAGACTCACAATCTCGCTCAAATAGTGTCCGCAAATCAAATCAAATCAAATCAATGCATTTTCAATCATGCCGCGATGCATTTTGTCACCGCTATGAGGTGACAAAATCGAATGACGATTTCGTACAACTGACATTGCATCTTATGTTAACGACATAACGTCTTAATTTGGTTGAAACATTTTTGCTACTAAGCACGTCGCACGTTCGGACACTTTCTGACGAACTTTTCTTAGAGAATGTGTGTCTAGTTGTTTATGAGAGGTCAATGGCCCAACCTAAATATTTTTTGTATGTATTTCCCGTACTTTTATTTTGTTTTCATATTCTATTAATTTTGTAAAGATAAACTCAAAGTTTAAAAACTTTGAAGACTATATGTATTTAAAAATGTATTTTTTTTATTACTTTTAAATGCTTAATAGTCCCTAATTGGATGGAATCATGTAAAACGTTTTTAGTTCAAAAATCTTTTCGGTATTTTTTGTTGCGAATAATTAAAATAAAGCTTTCAATTATTAATTATCGCTGTTGTGCAGGGTTAGGGGTAGCTCTAGCGGCCTCCTGAAAGTGTTTGCCGAGAGGACGAGCGGTCCCATCTTGCGTCACTGGGTGCCATTGCATACCACTTCGACAGGCAGTGGCACAAGATTCAGTTAGATTAAGTTAAATTAATTACACCATTATTGTAATACTAATATAGTTTTTAAGACCTTGTTACTAACACTATGGGCACTGCCTGAAATAAAGATTACATTATTATTAATATTATTATTATTAACAAATAAAATCCTTTTTTCGGTCTATAATTAGGTGTAATTATTATGTTGAAACCAAAATGTTCAATGCTGTGATTATTATTTTAGAAGTCCCAAAACTTAAAATTCTTTTAATATTAATAATAATTTGCATCTTAATAATCTGATTGAAGTGTGTAAAACCATTTTCAAAATTTATACAGGTTGAAAATTAACTCACTAGCTTTATTGAACTCTATGGTTCAGAATCACTAGTAGAGCACAAAAACAAAAAAAAAAGTTTTTTTTTCTTCAGTTTTTTACCAAATTTCGAAAAATTTGCAAACCTACGCGATGCAACATGTGACTGACAATAGACCGTACGTATTCCCAGCGGTAAATAATGCACATAGGCTATGTACACATAGGTAGGTAGAGAGTCGTCTCTGTCACCGGAGTATTAGTGCTACTTTGGCGGTCGATATCTTATTTTTTTAATTATTATGAATCATGACAAAAGTAACAAAACATGTATTTTTTATTTCGAACATAGAACAGTTTCCCTCGTTATAGCTAGAGGTTTTATTTTCAATCGGTATATATTATATTGCTACGTTGAGCTTTTCATTTACATTAATTATTTAGATAAAACATCTATAAAGGAGTACGAATTTTCGAAATATATCTCGGCCCACTTTCACTCAATTGAATGACGAATAATAATTACATAAGAATTGCATAAGGATATATAAAGTTTTAAATAAAAATGTACATATTCGATGAATACAATCGTAAATTATTTAAATGTGTATGTTACGGGAAAAGCCCGAAGTCAGGTAAAGACCGAAAAAAGTCAAAAATAGGTGCGAAGACGAGCGAAGCGAGGAGAATGTTAGGTTAGACATGTTAATAAACATTGCGCGCCGAGCGAAGCGGAGGGAAGCGAGGCGATCCCCGAAGTTTTGTATAACATTACCCGTGTAAACCTAGGTAAACCCTATCTTCTAGCTTTACCCGTAACATATACATAGAGAATATGACTAAATGCAATGAACAATTAAAAAAGCAATTCCGGAAGTGACGTACAAGTTCTGAGTTCCCCCCCTCCCTCTTACGCGTTGCAAACAAAGTAGTATCCACTTCAATAAAAGATGCCGTTGTAATTATAACAGACACTACGACTTCTATAAGTACGAAGTAAAAAATAAATTGCTGCTTCCTTTGTGTTTAATTCAGCCTTTGTGTTTTGTGGCGCTACTTTTAGTTTTTACAAAAGTTAGGTACGCATTCATTATAAGCACTGACAGTAAAATAAAAACTTGGCAAGTGTGAACTGCGTTGTAAGGGCAAAAATTTGACGTCATGGCCGTATAACGGTTAATTGAATCTTGTAGAGAGTCTGGAATGTCTATGACAGGAAGCGTTTAAAACAAAACTGGTCGGGTAATAGTAGAACGTGCCCTGAGGGTTTTGTACATTCCGTTTAAAACACAAACTTATCCCACGAGCCGTAATGATCGACCAAACTAATTTGACACTCACGACCTATTAAAACCTCATTCATTCATTCATTCATTCATTAAACACCATTTATCCAAAATGTCTAATTAAGTTAGACAGTGTCGATTTGGTGCAACACGACTTAACTTATTTGACAGGACTTGACATTATTTTAAGCGTCCTGGCCTTGTCTTTTAGATACAGAAAGATAAAGACAGAATGATTAAATTAGGTTTAGTCCTGTCAAATAACTTAAGTCGTGTTGCACCGAATCGACACCAATGCTTCTTCTTAAATAACTAAATATCGGTAGTTTTTTAACTTTTTCTAGACATGTGCTATAAGATCTAAATTGTAGACGGACTTACAATTTTCTAAGTTTACATAGGTGAGCCAACTTGTATGAAATTGATTACGTAAATGGCAATAGCTTTTTTCCGCGTTAAGTTAGAAGCTTGATTTTTAATAACACTATGGGGCCGTAAAATTATGTAGAAAGTACTAGTTTCCACTTGCTATCTCTAACGAGGCCCGAGAAAAAGGGTCTTGACAGGCAGACAGACAACAAAGTGATCGTATAAGGGTTCCGTTTTTTTTAATCTGAGGTACGGAACCCTAAAAATTGTAAATGTTTTTGTAAATTACAAGCAAATTACGTCTTCTTTGACACGCACTGAAATGACATAATGAAAATTTAAAGCAAATTACTTGTGTATATTTTCAAAAGAAACAACAGGTATTATCTTCATGGTCTGAAGAAGCATTAGCAATTCGCAAGACACACATAGTTAATAAATAGTTTCATCGGTGTGTGACAATATTGGTTTTCTTTGTCAACTCACGGCTGACCTCCAAATCTGACTAAATGTTTATGCGCAATTCACTAACGAAACTTCTGAAACGGAACAGTGCGACAAACAAAAAATATCGCGCGACCTCGCTCTGTAGAGCTTTTTTTAATTCGCACCGAAACAATGCTTCGGTCCAGCAGAATTTCAGTGAAAGGGTGTAGACGATAACAAGTTGAACGAAGAAAAACTCGACAAGTCGGACCGCTGCTCGGGGCTGAGGGTTCTTCTGCGTCGTTCTTGGTACCTAGTGTCTAGAATCTAGTGTGCTTTTCCAAAATTTCAAAGTTATGTAGGTCTGTGAGGCGGGCGAAAGGCTAGCATGTCATAAACCAAAGTTCCCCACGCATGATCAATACGATCATACCCAATAACGATCCGAAAATATACATAACTTTGTTATTTGCTGCTGTTTAGGGTTTCGTACCTCAAGAGGAAAAAACTGAGCCCTTAGCTTACAGGATCACTTTGTTGTCCGTCTGTCCATCTGTCTGTATGTAAAGACCCTTTATCTGGGGAACGCGTGGAGGTATCAAGTTGAAATTAAAACCATATAACTCAAGTCTACAGTCCCTTGAACTTGTGAATAAAATCAAACTTTAAAAAAAAAAAGATACGGCCGTTTTTGCCGCAAGAAACGTATATTTGGACACTCTCAAAAGAATCAAAATTTATAGGGTAGTTATTTTCCGTTGATCTAGAACTATGAAATTTAGCAAGTAATACCGTCTTATACTACAAGTATAGAGAAAGATCTTAAAACTTTACATTTGTAATTAAATCATAAAAAGGGGGTAACTTTTTACCTCAGTACAAAATGCACGTCATAATATTGTTTTCCTTACTTTTCAATAAAAAGTATGCAATAAATGTGTTTTAAAGCAACTTGTGGAAATAGTTTATTAAATAAAAAAGTCTTCACAAAAAATTACGTACTTGAATATATTACATTTTGTTTGCATTATATTAACAAACTTTAAAGCGTGTTTACAGTTGTAATGTATTGCAGCTAAAATGTAACGCATAAAATTGAATAATTTTCTTGTGATCACCTAACTATTAACAAGCAGTATGCGCGAATTGCTATAAAACGCATTTTTGCATACTTTTTATTCAAAAGTAAGGAAAACAAATTATGATGTGCATTTTGCACCGAGATCCTCCGTTACCACCTTAACGGAACCCTCGGTGGGCGAGTCAGACTCGCTCTTATCCGTTTTTTTTGTGTAACTAAGAACAGCTTTTGCTTAACACGTTGTCCACTGACTCCATTCCCAGATCCGTGACTCTTAGACCAGTCACACATACATCACAATGTAGAGCCTATTCAGCTTGTTTTAGTGGTCGTAGGTATAAATTAAAAAATCATCATGGACTTGTGGGTTAAAAACAAATTTACACATATATTTACGAAATGTCTGAAACCCATCGTAAATATAAGGTGACATTTATTTATACAGCTAAATTCATTATGAAGACTCGGTAAGTAGTTGGTACCAAGGTTCAATTACCTTTTTTAAGAAATTCTACAAGCACAAGCCCAGCCCCGGGTCGATACTTTGAAGTCTTTTTCGAATTACGTGAAAAGAATATTGATCCGTGTTAACTTAACATTTAGCCTTGTACGAGTATGTACGCTGCACGATGGGTACATTTATATCTCATGTATAGGGGCAGGGTACGTGTTGCGCCTGTTCTTTGGGAAAAAGGAGAGATGAAAATATAGTGATTATAACATAGTGAAAAAAAAATATTGTTTTAGAAGCATCAACCAAGAGCTAATGCACATAAATTGGCAACGGACCTTTAATTCAGCATCATGCATCACTTCCGGTTGAAGACAGCCATCGGGCCCGGGTCCTGGCTGTCCCGTATCGGGTGAGAAGGGTTCCGCGCAGACCCCTGAAGCATCGGGGAGTGATTTCGACAATTAATCTTGGGACGAATCGAACTGCTCGTTATAATCCAGGTCCCGTTTCTGATGACGACATTTTTTTCTTGCTTTCGTTAAATAAGTTTTAAGTGGATGAGGAGGCAACTGTTTTACGACTGAAGTTTAAGCCTTGTTTTACAATTTGTCTGTGTGTGTTTTGGTCATCAAATAAAGAGCTTCTGAATATGAAACTTGGAAATAGCAGCCCAATTTAAAGAGGGACTTAATTTCATATAAGGATAATAAGTAAATTATTATCATAAATTGTTCGAAGATTTTAATTCACATAGATTACATCATACCGTATGTTAATGGACAGTTATCTTTAAATTAATCCACATAATATACTGATCATACTAAAACAGTTTCAAAGGAAACATGACTGCGGCAATCAAAAAACATGTTCGATCACGTTTCCTTAATATTTTTGAAACATTTTTGTGAATTTTGTATCGGTAGGCCCAATTTATTTTATATATGAGCCGGTATGTTTCCTTGAAAAGTTGTTCATTATGATCAGTACAGTAAATGGTTTCATTACGTGTCCATTTACACTCGGTATATTACATACAATTCTATATATAGCTCCAGTCGCTTTCCCGACCAGGTTAAACACCCTCCTCTTGGTTTGAAACTTCCCCACCAAACACAATGTGTGCTTTCCAAATTCGTTTTTGGGCCTCGTCCCTAAATAAAGTAACTCACGGGTTACTTTTTTGCAAATAACATAATTTACGAAAGAATATCAGAAGAAAAATTCCCCATTCCGCTTATGGGCTCATGAAGACTTTAAATGTAATACCAAGCAAATCATATTTTACGAATGCATAATGAATCACTTAAGCCATGATGTGTGTCGATCCAGGGTTTTACTTCAAAATTACTACACCTGCACAGCTAGCATAGATGAAAATAGTACAGAAGTTTTGTTTCCCGAAGACGCGTTTGATCAATGAAAACACAGGACAGAACAATAGAAGGAGTAAGGAATTTGTGACCATAACGACAATCTTTGATGACGACGTCCACGAAGAAACGTTACCATTTCATTATTTTACTTAATAACCCGAGTGAAAAATCTTGTTATAAAATCATTGATACGTGGTAAAATGGATGCTCAAAACATCACGTACTAACAAAACTAAGAAAAACGCGACGTTAACAAAATAATAGCAATCTTCCTTTTGTAAACCCTCATGATGCATCCGCCGGCTGGTGAGCGGACCACCACGCGCGCTGATCCATCTTCCTCTTCAGGGATCAATCTGTCGACCAGACAAGGGTCCGAGCCGGCCAGATAAACAAATTGGGTAACTTCTATTTTTTTCAGGGAGGTATTCAGGGCGCGTTCTTGGGCTAGGATATGGAAATAAGGCCTTTGTAATTGAAATGCCGTATAAAAACTGGTAGAGATGTGAAGAATGGTGGAAGGGAATTTTGTGACAAACTCGGGGTTGTGTTGATGGTAGCTATAACGGAAAGCGTTTACGTTAAAAAACAGAAAATCTTTATCAAAGCTATTGATTTGTCGTCAACTGAGATTAAATCTAAATGTGGCATTCTGTTGCAGAATTTATTTGTTTATTTTTTTTATTTCTTATTTACCTTTCTTACAGCTATCTTTACAGGTCAAAAAGTACGAAAATTTGACGAAATTGTGTCAAACAGTATAAACGAAATTTTTTTGTTAATTGTCACAAATAATTCTGAATGTTTCATAGTCTTTGATTAACAAACAACATGAAAAACATATCCTCACAATATGAATCCCCGAGGACCCCCGTCAGAGGTTTTCTAAATGTGAACTGTGAAATACAAATTACCACCCAGACTCGGTACACTCCGATTTCCACCGACAATATTCCGTCTCAAACGTGGTGGGTGGTGAGCCCTATTGCCGTACTTCGGGCACAAATGGTACTACAGCTTAACGTGCCTTCCAAAGCACGCAAATGAATGTGAACCAAATATTTTTAATTTAATTGATAATAATAACCACCGATAATGGGATTGAACCTTTGATCTCTGGGATAGAGGCGAGCACATCACCACTTGCCCACAGGGGCAGTTCATAATCATAATCACAAAATAGATAGGTACAGAAGACCAGCTACGGCTGACCTTTATTTTAAATACCTACTCACATGTATCGCAAAGTGCTGTCGCGGGATAAAATCGGGGTACCCGGAACTCCCAGATTCCACACGTACAAAAAAAGGAATAAATGCAATAATGATCTGTACATATTATATTATATTTATTGATTAAATCAAATCCGTCATAGTGCTAAGGTGGAATGATGCAAAAAGAAATCGTTACAAAAAGAAAATTATCTCGTTACAAAGTAGAAAAAAATGAAAACTGTGCATGTCTAACAGAATATATCTGTGACGATGAAAAAAGAATTTAAACCTTATTTCCTTTGTGACTAGTTCAAACGGAATTAAATTTTGAACACAAAACAAAGAAAATCTATTTTAATTAACATTTATTAAAAAACACTCCAGAGCATAATTCCTGAATATTCCTGGATTACAAACTAGCTGAGGTTTGAGCCTCGTTAGTTTCCTTCTGAATCAATTCAATTCTGTTAACGATTATAAATTAAATAAATTATGGTTGCGGTAACTAACCCAAATGTAATTTCCAAAAGGAAACAATTACCCACATCAAAATTATTTTTCCAAAAAACAAAATGTAATTTGTTTATATATTTAAAAATGAAATTTTAAAGACATATAACCATCAATCTGTTATTAATTTTTAAAAACATGAAAAGAAATCAAACTTGAACATTTTTGACTAAGTTATTCCTGGAACGCCAACCAAACAAAGAAACACTAACATCTGAACTTGAATACAATGTGGAATGTTTCCACATTCCATACTGCTCGTCCTGAGCTAGGAGCGATAGCAACAGCCAGTGATCAGCCAGTTTTGAAATTCAGCTCTTTTTTCTGTCCCCACCATCTGGTTCGTCGATTCAGTCTCAGGTTCAAGTTTGAACAAAAAGGAAATCACTAAAATTCCATATTAAATTTGTTTTCTACATAATAATTAAGTTACAAAAATTACATAAAAACCCTGTAAAGAAACAAAACTAGCCAGCTAGTACAACAAAATACATGAATCTAGCCTTTCAATCAATCAACGGAAAACTTACATAGTCATTTACATGACGAACCCTCCGCCCGGAACTTCTCGAAGAAAACATCTTTTTCTCCCTACATCTTCGGTTCTGCAAATGTTCATAAAATTAAAAATAATACTTCATCCAGAAACAAAACAATTCTGGGCACAAACACTCACCCCAAAAATAAAATTTCACTTTGTGAAATAAAAAATATACTCGTGTGATGACGACAGACTCTCAAGAGCTCCAGTGGAAAAGTGACGTCAGACGTCCCGCGTCCAAAGCGTGACCTCTGGCAGAAACATTTCCCCTACCAACACGCTTGGCTTCGTTTCTCGGCTACTCCGCGGCTATCAGCCAATCAGGACGTAGAAAAAACACGCGACCATATATGGTAACGCCACAGCGCGAGAAACTCGAAGTAAACAAATTACTCATTGAACGATCGATACTGGAACTAGGATTCGAGACAAAACAAAGAAAACCACAATGCTACAACGGGAATCGAAATCGAGTCTTAACAACAAAAACACTACGGTACAGTGCATGCAGTCATGCACTCGTGACCAGTCGTGACTGGCACTCTACCGAATCCTACCGAGAACGTCGTACGTACATGTCTGTGTGCGTGCGCCTGAATTCGCTGGTTGTAGTGAGCTGGTCTTCTGTACCTATCTATTTTGTGTCATAATGGTGTGTTTGAAGTTTGCGAATGCAGACCTTACATAACACACACTGAAAAGCTATTTATAAAACCCCAAAACTTTCGTCAAATTCAAGTATGGGGCACTCGGTAAACAAACGGGTATGAATCTAAATTTCATCCCCAAACCCTCAAAGCGTTACAAACAACATCACACATCAAAACTCCGTCCATAAATAAAGCCCACTTTTCGTCAAACGTCGAAACACCTATATTAAAGTTTCCCAAACTAATGTCAGTTTCGGGGCCCTCCGCATACCGGGCCGGCTCGGATGGGCCGTACTCGGGAAGACAGATGGGGGGGCCAAATTAATCAAGGTCGTGGATAGTCTTACACATTAGTGAAGACCCGCCGTTACAGGAGACCCTTCCAGGGTAGGGGCAGGGAATCAGCGGAAACATTTAGGTACTTACATACATCTTCACCACTTTTTTTTTGCTAACCAAAATTAGTGATCATTACTGGATATAAGTACATATTTTTGTAAAGGGCCCAGTTTAAACTTTTAAAGGATCAGACAAAAGTGAAAACCCTACCCTAAATTTCGAAATGGCATACTTTTTTGTTTCTCGTGATTTTATGGGATAAATGAGTACCTATTATCACAAGTTATCGTTTACTATTAAAAGTCTTTAATTTGAAGCGGGACATTTTATGAGTGTACGAAAGATTTCGACAGGTAAATAATTGTGAGGATTTATTGACATTACGCTTTGAAAATTGAGTTTTCGATGGAAATTAAATAATGAAAAAGATAAGTTTAAGTGATATATTGTTATTTATTATAATTATATATGTCAATGAATATGTCATGTTACTGTACCATGTCATCAAGTTAGGACCTAAGTACTCTTCAAAGCCATACTAAATTAGATACTAAGTTTATTTTCATCATGTTTAAAGGCATGCTCTTCTTGCAGTTTATTATAAATTGTAATAAACATAATGAACACGGAACTTCACAACACTGTATTTCAGACGGTTGTTATAACATTTTAGTACTTATGCACTTATAAAATTTTGCATGCATATATTTTTGTTTATTTAAGATTGTTTATTTTTGAACATTTTGAATAGCTAAGTTAATGTTTAGAATCGAGTATGCAATGGGAGTTCCTTTATAATTAATAATTCGTCCATTCATTTAACAATAAAATGCGAATTCCCACACATACACTTCACAAATCCTATCACTCGTTTCTCGCAAATAAATAATTTTGACATCTTTTCAACATCCATCAATCTATTCACAGAACCTATTCTACTTCTGGCACTTTTGACTTTGCCCTTTCTCAGTATGCCACATATTTAGTCTACATACGTCCTTCTGGGGCAGCCCGGTCGAACTTTGTCTTCCACTTGCGCATCATATATTTGTTTCATCACTCTACTTTTATTGATCCTCTATATAATATGTTTAAACCACTAAACCACTCCTTCTGCCTTTTCTTAGTTAAGAGAGTGAAATAGTTTAGAATTAAGTAGTATAAAGAGGTTTTTAGAATAAAAAGTCAATGTCAATTTATATATCAATGTCAAATACTTAATAAGTACTTTTTCTTCATTCGACTGATGACGACCACAAGCTGGTCTAAATATATTTCGAATTATTGCACAACTTTTTTATTAACATTTAAATATATATAATGTAAAGTATAACTTAAGTAATTTTACTAAGATATATTTCATGGCCCTTCATCTTAGGGTGGCCCACACAAGTGAACGCGGGTAGGCGCTACTTAACCGAGTTGAACATGTGTTTAAAACACGGCCTCCGGCCTTCCCGCCCTCGCACTATTGAGCTCTGTACACTAATTGCTGACTTCATTCCGACTACCTTTTTGTTTCTGGGGAATAAATGATAAAAATATTTTATTCCAAAAGCATATTAAAGTAAGGTAGCATAATAGTAGTTTATGAACCTGTTACATAAAAAGGTTATTAAAAACAGGAGTGTCAGTTTAAAAAAAGAGCTGAAGGCGAGTTTTTTAATAGAACACGAGTGTTTTAATACCTAGTTATGTAAAGTTTCATACACTACTTTATCTAAACTCATGCCTACTAACCTGTTTTCATAATCTTGGAATTTTTTTTGTTAACTATGTTTGATTGCTCTCGTAAAAGTTTTGTTCTAAAAGTGTTCGTAATTTCCGTCGTTATTTCCAGAATGTCAGGTGGAGTCAAATATCATCATCATCCCTGCTGTCAGTAATTTTAGGGTAAAATAATTCTTTTGACCTATAAAACACAGTAAGTAACAAATACATTTCCTCGAAAACTATGGCGCAACAAACAGTTCATAAATTGACAGACCGAATCTAAGGCGCCTAATCTAATACAGATTTGGGTTCCGTACTCAGACAGTGTCGGATTGTTTGTCAGCCACAAAATAACATAATATTATTTTACATTTTTACTGCATAGTGTGAGTAAATAAACTAAACCTGGCCGAAAATAAAGTTGACTGTAACCTCGTTACTGTTTTGTATGTATTATTTATTGGAGAATATATTATATGATAACCTCATTGGTATTTGAATTGAATTGAATTGATATTAAATCTCAGACATGGCTGTTTGGGCGAAGATCCCTTTGTATCACATGTACTGTAATCTCAGAAAAAGATTTTTCATAGCATTATGTTGTTTGGAGACCTATACATTAATTGATTTTTTTAATTTTTTACGTACGTCCATGAAAAATATTTTTCATTATGCCAGTAGTTTTGAGTTCGATGAGGATTTTACGATATGAGGTTAGATAATAGTAGTTTATGAAACTGGTACATAAAAAGGTTATTAAAAACAGGAGTGTCAGTTTCAAAAACACCATCACTGCTGTTAGTAATTTTAGGGCAAAATAATACTTTTGGTTTGACCCATAAAACCGCAGTAAATAGTAATTTCCACGTAAGCTACTGCGCCAAAATCCAACAGTTCACCACGCATGTGTAGGTACAGTCTGTCAAAAAATTGTTGCAATGAATATTGAAGAAACTATTTTTCTTTCGCTTGGTTACACCAAACAAATAAGTACAAAATCTGTTAAATCGAGTTAACCGCGTTGTTATTTCATAAATATATTACCTAAATTAATACTAATTGAATGTTTAAAGTCCAATAAAGTTCATAAAAGTTTCACTTTCATTTCAACACACTATACGCGTTGCATGCGCCGGCAGCCATAAACAATGCAGGCCAAAAATAAAATGAAATTGTGACCTTCTGTGTCACGCCGCACCGCAATATTATTTAGAACGTGTTAGAGAGTATTATAATATATAATCACCTTATTGGTATTTGATATTAAACCTCAGACATGGCTGTATGGGCTAAGTTCCCTTTGCCTTCCTAGTTAGTATCACATGTACTGTAATCTCTGAAAAAGTTTTTTATTGCATTATGTTGCTCGGAGACCTATACTATAATTATTTTTTTATTTTTTTAGAGTTTCATTTGAAATATTTTTCACTATACCAGTAGTTTTGAGTTCGTAATGAGGATTTTAGAGGTTAGATAAAAATACATTAAGAATGAAGGTAGCAGTCCTCAAACTAGGCCGAGCCTGTCCCGCGAGAACTTTATTACAGTGCAACTTTACTAATTTATTATTAGTATATTCAATTATTTCTTCTTAATCACAATTGAGTCATTGAGAGCAAGAATGTTTCCAGACACATTTGATCTTCAATTATACAGTACGTGACAATGGCAGGACATTAAATGAAATTGTCAGTATCTATAATTTACCGTGTGATTCATTACATTACAGTAGTTTATTTCGATCTGATTAGCTGAAAAATAATCAATTACTAAATAACTGTCTTCTTCTGTTCTGTTAAGAAATGGTGAAGAAAGAGGTGATGACTGAATCGCTTCACTCATCATAAACACGCGAACTGATTCAATTGACCCAAAACCGTAAAACAACGGACAGAACCCACCTTTCATTTGTCTATTTGAATTGAACCTCCGGACTCTGAGTGATATGCCACGTTTCTTTTTTCCCAGTGAGTGTGTGTGGTACAAGTGAAAAGAAAATGAAACAAACGGCACATAAGGAAATAACATGGTTCTTGCAATCGTAACTAATAAACTTTACTATGATGGCAAACGTTGGAAGCCATGGTAGGCTTATAAAATCTGTGTTATGAGCTCCAGCGCCGTCCTACGGAACAAATTAATCTTTTTTAGAGTTCAGTACCCAAAGGGCAACCAACGGGACCCTATTACCGTACTATTATTATACTCCGCTGTCCGTCCGTCCGTCTGTCACCAGGATGTATCTCATGAACCATGATAGTTAGACAGTTGAAATTTTCACAGATAATGTATTTTTGTTGCCGCTATAACAACAAATACTAAAACCAGCCAAGTGCTAGTCGGACCCGCGCACTCCCATACAACAGACATGATTTTTTGCCGTTTTTATAGATAATTCTACGGAACCCTTCGTGCGCGAGTCCGACTCTCACTTGGCAGGTTATTTTACTAAATAAAAACTGTTCGTTACAAATTTAAGTACAAAGAGATCAGTCAAACTGCCGATAGATGAGGTTCAAACCAGTTGAAACATAACAAGAGTGTTTTATTCGGTTATGAATTTATGATGATGGTTCGCCAAGCGCCGACAATCGCAAGTATTGTCTGTTGTGACATAACGTTTTTATTTTTCTTTCTCGTAACTGTCTTTAATCGGCTCGGCTTATAAGTTAGCTTATACTTTATCCACTGCGTTTAAATTAATTAATAAGTAACAAACACGATACACAATGAGAAAAATTACACATACAAAGATGAATGTCTCTTATAAGACATTGTAATACGATTAATTTCGTTTGTTGAAGCAGCGAAAAGGGTCCCACTCAGCATACTATTGCGATAAAAACCGCAACACGCTGTTTATCTGTCAGTCCTGATTTCAAAGAACATTAAAAAAAAATTGGTGCATTATAAATGTTAGTATAATATTACGTATATTATAATTAATTAATTAATTATGATTGTAACATTTAGAAAAAGGTGGTAAATAAAAAGGGTTGAATCCCTTTTTATTTACCACCTTTTTCTAAATGTTACAATCCTGCTACTTATATTTATTATGTTATACATTCTTACTCTTTGTTAATTCTAGTTATGTGTGATTTTTCATGTCTATTTTGTGTATTGTTGGAGGTATTTAAAATAAATTGCTTTTCTTTCTTTCTTTCTTTCTTTCTAATTATATTTCATATTTAAGACATACCGACAGACAGAACATAGTTTTTTTATCCCTCACATATTGCTTTCCTTTCCCGCTAGTTCGTGTGACTTGCGCAGTTGAAGAAACTGGTAATAAAATAATGCAACCCTCTGCTCCGCGGAGATATTATAAGGAGCGACGTACAGTGTGTGATGTGAACGGAATGGCGGCTGTAATTCTGGTTTATGTCTGCTGTAAACGCTTTATGACAGCTTCAGGGGAATGAAAACAGTGAAATTGCAATTTTTGTCCTTTACCTTCGCCTTAAATACTTCTCGAGTTTAATGAAAGAAAGAGGCATTTCCGGAGTAGTTCTTGTCCCTGCAGCTATCGCTGATACTGACCTTTTTAGGGTTCCGTAGTCAACAAGGAACCCTTATAGTTTCGCCATAACCGTCTGTCTGTCCACAGCTTAGTTCAGATACCCTTAGTACTAGAAAGCTGTAATTTGGCATGGGTATACATATTAATCACGCCGACACAGTGGAAAACTAAAATGATGGAAAACTATTTTTTTGGGGTAGTACCTCCACAACACGTAAAGTGGGGATAATTTTTTGTTTGCATCTACCCCATACCTAGTATTGGATAGGTCTGTCAACTATTGTGGGTGTATGAAAACCATTTTTAGATTCAGGCATCCATTTTGCAAGCTTTAAAGTGAAATTTTTTGTTAGTCAAGTATCCCCCCTGCTAGCTAAACGGTTGTTTATGGATATGTGAAAAAAAATCACGGCAGTAGCATAAATAACGAAGTGAAAAGCAAAACTGTACAGCTAAGTAGGCAAGTTAACGAGTAATAGCTGACTAACTTAAATTAGCAGTTTTGATTTAGACATTTTCATACATTTCGTAAGTTTGTAATTTTTATTTAATCTGAATGGTATGGAACCCACAGGCGCGAGTGTTACTCGCACTTGACCAGTTTTTTTGCAATCAAAATTATTTTCCTTTAACTTCCTTCTGTTATTCGTACCAAGTTTAAAGTTACTTTACGTTTGTTATTTATTAAAATTATTTAAATGCACAATAAATTAAACAAATACTATCGAGATATAAGGTACTTTGGGGCCAGCATCAATAAATCGATTACTTACTCAATACATAGGTACAACTATAGGCTGTTCGATAGTATTAAGCACACATTGTGTACATTTTGTTACTAAGGATTTGGACTGCCTTATGAAATCAATGATGTTGATTTCATTTATGAAATAAACCAAATTTGCAGCTATTTACTGCATAATAGAATGAAATCGGAACCAAGCACATTACTCTTAACAATTTGTAGGCAACATACATATTCATTGATGGTTTTTATTAATGTAAAGTTAAGAAAAAAGAAATAAAATTTGCCTTACCTCTCATTATTTCGCGGGCGTTCTTGTTTTTTGGCATTTTCTTTCCAAACTAGGCGATGAACTAGCTTGCGTATTTTGTCAAACACTTAAATGACTTGTCAACACCTCATACCTAATTCATTCTGGTATATGTCACAATGTAAATAATAGATGGCTGCCGTAAAGTTGATATTTATTAACAAAATGACACAATACGTACGAATCAAAGGTTATGAATCAATCATTCGGTCAATTTCGGTCATCGTTCACTAGACAACACAACACATGTTAACACATGTTGGTAACAATCTTGTAACAAGCTTTTACATTCTTACTACACAATGTCTCATTAGCGACCTATTTTACGTTTCGAAAATTCCCCACTTGTAGACGATGCGGCCGAACTGTGTGGGAACAGCTACTAAATTTGTTACCAGTGTAGTAATCAAACTCAGTAGCAGTTCCGACACAAGGACCAAAATGGTTGTATGGGCAGTATGAGTGCATCTTGAGTGTATGCGGTTTGTGTTTTCGTTGCGGTTGCTTTAAGTGCTATTTGTTTTGACGTTTGCTGATTTTTTGTTTTGTTATTGGTGAAATGAGGAGAAAAACAAAAAAAAACTTTGAACTCTCAAGCTCTGGGATTATTGCTTCGTTTAATTTAATTAATTTAGTAATTAATAAAAAGTAGTTTGGATTTGATTGCCCTTGCTAACTTTCTCGATACTAAAAAAAACGATTATATTTTGTTAAGGTACATCACTGTAACTGTCAACTTTGAACTGCCACCCATATCAAGATATCTCGGACAGCCTATAATGAACTACAACCATAGTCTGTTGGGTACAACAAGTAACGAAATCATTTCGTCCTTTGTTCTGCCGCCTTTTCATCTGGCAACTAATTCAATATCGGACAGGATTTTTTTTAATTCGTTACAAATATATGAATTAGATGAATTAGTATGAATAAGACACAAATTCTCTGAAAAAAAAAGTCAGGCGGAGCTCGAAACCAATCTCTGGCTATTGTTGTTCAACGACTTATTCAGACTGAGTTTTGAGGTTTGGTCTCGTCCGAAAATATTTTTCTCAGAGATTTTTTCCTAATTGATACCTTTCTAACTTTTAAAGCACTCTAAAAATATTTGGCGATGGATTTCGTAATAAATCATACAATCGGACATGCTCTTATTCAACTGAACGGAATGTTTGTACTATTTAAGTCAAATGGCCATTTTGAGCGCTAAATTGTGAACATTCAACCTAATTGCTGGCGGAGTCTCTAGCCAATGTTCAATGTAGTATTAAGTGGCTAACGAAAAGTAAACAGAGCCGGAAGTTTCCTCAGGCTGTTGGTTCTGGTGCACCTCCAGCCGAGACAATCGACGAACTGACTACCGACTTCCGACCTCCGACCTGCGTTACAGTCTCCGGGATGATGATTGTACGGTTAATTGTTACACTAAGAGAGAATGTAGACATAGGTACGTTTGCAATAAATAGTAAACATGTAACCAACAGTATTTATTTTATTTATGGCCCGTCTCAAAACTTGGTGATGTGCACTATCCAGAAGATAAGTTTACAAATTGAACGTATTTTGTTTGAATTACCTGCCACATAAACTATCAGGCATATTAAAATAAGGTGGTTAAACAAAAAAGACATGATCTTGTTAAGTTTCTTTTCCTTCTTCTTAGCAAAGCTAATCGAATGGGCCTCCATTAGGCATGTATTTATATATGTAACGTATTACTATTTAGTACATGGGTAGCTATTATTATTATCAGATCGTATATAAATAATTCTAACCAACCATAAACTGTAACGGGCAATTTTGTATATTTTTTCTGAAAATATAGGCTAAATCATGAAGATACATACTGTTCTTTAACTTTCAGGTGGTATTTTTTAAAACGAAATTATTTTTTGAAAATCAGTTTGGTGAAATGGGTATGTGACGTAATAGTCATATCGTTTAGGCTCAATAGGGAGAGTTCTTTGACGTAAAGAAATAATGAAAAAAAAAGTTGGGGATAAAACCTGAAGATGAAAATAAAAATAAAACACGTCGGTTTTGACATTACTTTTTTTTTCTTGTGGGCAATGGCCTATTTCCTGTAATGCCTAAATGACATGACTATTACGTCATCAAAGTGATTTATTCAGTTTCTGAATATTTTCATGTACATCTTTTGTATTTCGGGGAGAAAAAAATTTATACTTTTTTACGACCTTAAAAAAGTCTATTCCTTTCAAAAAAATCGGCAATTAGGTGCTGTTATGGTATTTTGGACCATTCGAATTGTATACATTAAATATCTTTATTTTAGTACATTTACGTGTATTTACTTATTATTTTTTATATTTTACTTATTAATTATAAGCAAACCCAAAACCTATTTTAATATATTGAAATTCCTCTTTTAAATTCAATTAATAAATAAATCCCAACGTGCGATAAGTGTATTTATGTACCAATATTGCAGAAATAAAGTATTCATTTCATTTCATTTCAACAGTTAAAAGTCTTAAATCAGTTGGCTTTCACCTGCTCACTAATTCACTGTTGGCCTCGTTTTTGCTATACTATCCTTTCCGCTCTCGGCCTTGTACACCACGATTGAGCCACCTTAACTATATTGTCTTTTGTCCTCAACTATATCGTCTGGCCATTGGGCCGATGATGGTCTGCAGTTCTGCACACTGATCATCGTCGCCTTGTTCTTGGTTACTACTCTGTGGCTGCCCTAGAACGCCACCCATTTTTCCGTCTAGCCAAAGGCCTGATTTTTTAAATAAAAGCAGTATCTTTCGAATAATCTTTGCAAACACATACTTCTATTTATAAACAGTTAATGAAAAACTATAT
The DNA here is from genome assembly GCA_910592155.1 of Ypsolopha scabrella. Classification (NCBI taxonomy): domain Eukaryota; kingdom Metazoa; phylum Arthropoda; class Insecta; order Lepidoptera; family Ypsolophidae; genus Ypsolopha; species Ypsolopha scabrella. Next base: position 30,641,320 of record OU342964.1, read on the forward strand.
ATACTTTTGTAACGACAAAATAAAGTGCCTTCCGAAATAGTAATTGCAAAAAAAGTACTGAGATTTGCGCAACTCCTTGTAAGTAAGTATTCATATAAAACCAAGTAAAATTTGAAATATTTCACATATGGACGCTAAAAAAAATTAGGGGCCAGCCGCCTATACGAAAAGTTGCATACCCCTTACATTGTTGAAATTGTTTTAAAACATTAGGTATGCTTTATTATCGAATTTTAACATTTATAAACGTTTGCAAAAGTGATTCGTCTTTTTTTTACCCATAAGTTTTTCTTGTCAGTTACAAATATCTGTTCCTCAAGCAATATCAGCCAGAAAAGTGTACACTACTAAATTATAATAATAATAAATGGTGTAGGAATGTGACGACCCCACCGCCCTCTGGTACGTACAGTGCAAGCAGCCACCGCAGGGCGACTTGTGGCGAGCCGATGGTGAGTGGCGACACCTCGGACCCTGCCTCCAAGGGAATCACACACACATGCACTTACACACACATACACACAGCGACACACCTCCCCGCCTCTGCGCTTGCCTTAACCAGCCGGCTAGAGTGGAGTCGTAAGAGCGGGACCTATGCTCCAGGTTGGAAGTGTAAAATGTCATAACATAACCGACTTTTCTAGTATGTCTACGTTAAAATCTCTACTGACGATAATTTTTTTCTTCGTATCAAATAATAGTTTTAGCACTTCTTCCTCTATTTTTTCAAAAATATTGTAATCTTGTCCCGAGGGTCGGTAGACACAAAGAATTATATATTTTTTCATCTCTATACAATCTAATTTTACTTGGCGTTCAACAGAAAGTTTTACAATGTCTTTTCTTTCTTTTGACTTTATATTATTCTTGACTTGAATCCTAGAACCACCTTTTTCTATAGTTAATCTGTTAAAGCAGCTAAGGAAACTAAAATTATCATAATGCTGGGGACATTTGACTGTTTAAGGATCTTGCGCCCCGCAGGCAGACTCACCTCTCGACAATCTTAGTTTCTTACATAGTGTTGCCCCCTGGGCGCCCCATGGTGGCTAGATAGGGGGCCCACAACGGCTATCCTTTTGGGTAGTCATCAAGAAGCAAGTCACTGGCTGCGAGACCTAAATTTGTGAGGGATTTTTGAGGCAGATGTCCGTAATCTCACTCCATAGCCCTGTTATACGATACATTTAGCATCCCATCCTCATAGCCCACTCCAAGTCGTGTCCTTCCTCGCAATAGTTTGGCAAATATGGGGGACTGTCCGTTAGTGTTAAAGTTAGTACTTATATACCTATACACATTTGTAAATGTTACCTAAACTAAGCATTAATAAAATCAAATAATTCAAACTTGTTCATAAATTTTAAATTTAACTGAATCTTACTTAGACTTAATCTTAAATTTAACATCAACTTACATAAATCTTTTAACATTTTTTGCAAGTAAGTTACTGTAATAATAACATGCCATCAAAAACAAAACTTGTAAAAAAACCAAGTCTCGCAACTTAGTTCTTCTACCGTAAAAAGTTGTGAGATCCATGTAAATCCAAGTCGATTAATTCAGTCCCTACTTAAGGTACCATCTGTCTTAAGTTATTACATTAATTAGCAAATTAATTGAAATAGGCGTTACCTTGCGGAAGTCCATCAGTAAGTTATGGATATATGAATATAATTTGCAATATTCCGCTAAATAATTCTTGTCGTGCTATTCAAAATACAGACTCGTGCACCGCCCGCCCGCCCGCATAAAACATGCAAGAAGCAAGCAATACGAGCATAAAAGCAAAGCAATCTTAAATAACAAGCAAGAAAACTTATCGACATGTATTTCGCCTCTGAAAGAGGCATCCTCGGGATGTTTTGCTAGCTCGGCTTCTCCGCAGCAACTGATGTGTTGCTCGCCCAGCCGCTCCGCAGCAACTGATGTTGTTCGCCCGACAGCTCTATCTGCTGAGTATTCCAAATTTGAAGTTTCTATGTCTGCTAGAAGTGCCTTAGAGTTTTGATGATCGGTCAGCCAGTCAGTAAGTGAGTGACAAAATTGAGAAACTTTGACTAGTTATAATTCTTTAACTACTGGTCTTTACTTTTTATTTAATATGATACATTTTATATAGTAACACTAATAAAATATAAATTATAAATAAAACTTGCCTAAATTAAAAACGGTATAACTAACCTAAAATCCTTGTTAAACTTATAATAAAATAAAACTACTAACTACTGGCTGAAATTGAATGAAATTTGAAATATACAGTATTTACCGCACCATTTTTACAATAATAATGATATTCAACCAAACACAAACACATAATACAAACACCACATTAAAAACTTATCTCGTAATACATAGTTTTCAGCCAAGTTAATAAAGATACATTAGGGAACTAAAACCTTTACAAAAGACACATTTAATTAGATACCTTAGGATATTATTATGGTTATTTCCTTACGATAATACTGTTTGTCTCTTCTCTGGTATTGATAAGCTAGTAGTTGGTTAATACTCGTTTTTTACTAGTTGTTATGTTGATTGTTTAGTCGAGTCGTTGTTACTTACTGTGGATGTTTTATTTCCATAAATTCAAAGACTAGGTGAAATACACATGAAAAATATTAAATAAGAACGTACATTATTTACAATAATATATCCATGTATCCTTAATTAATTTATTTGTGTTCTTTTCAAATTTTAATAAGGTGATTAAGATTAAGATTATTTATTTGTTTCCAACTGTAGATGTGGGTAGGTGCCGAAAAAAAAAACGAATGTTAACTCGCACAGATGAGTAGCTACCTACCTGCACCTGCACTAATTTAGTTCGAATGGTATGGCGATTGTTATTTAAAGTAAAATTCTTACTAAGTTATAAGTATAATTTGCAAAATGTACCTATCTAATGTAAGGAAAGAAGCCTGGCTACTCATTGGACAGAGGATTCTAGCTTGGGAGCCAGGAACATTTACATTAACATTTATTTTCACACTAGGCTCACTAGGTTGTAGTAAAAAACTTTTTTTCCGAATATCAAAATTTTTAATATGTATACATTGATAGAGCGCGCAAAACTTAGCAAGATGGCGTTAAAAATAGATCACAACCAAAATGGCTTTTACGTCATTTGATACCCGAAGGATCGTTAGTCGATGACACATCAGGCTACGCATTCAAGTTATTTGTGATAAAACGAGGCAAAGCAACTTTATAAAGTTGCTTACTTGATAGGAGTTCACAAAATGTAACTCCAGTCTAACCAGCCACGTACTGTGAACGTTACATCAGCTACGTATCGTTTTGCGTTGATTAGATTGAAGTTAGATTTTTGAAAACTAGTATCAGGTACGCAACCTAATAAATGCAAAACATGTACGTAGATTGCTGACTCTGAAGGGTAGGTTACGATAAGTGGTATTTCAAAATAGCAAAAGAAAGTTTAAAGCAAAACAAAGTAATATGGCCATTGTTGCAAAGCGCGATTAGTTGGTATAGCAAAAAGATATTTGCAGGCGCATTATAAAAACAGATGCAAAAACAAAGTTGATTTATTCCCAGTACAAACGTATTGTAAGAATAGCAGCTTTAGAACAGAGGGATAGACCAAGTTTATTTCAAGAAACATCAGGTTTTTCTAAAAGTACGATATCTTTTACAGTTATCACAACAATAATATTCCATCAAAAATAATGTAAGTATTGTAATCCATAAAAATTAAACCTTCTCAATAGATGTTGTCGGATTCACATAAAAACGTTGGCAGATCATAGTTGACGGTAATGTAGCGTCCAAGTTTCTTTATTACGAGCAGGAAACGTTAACAGATTATGTATTTAAAAAATACTTCCCTATTTACTTGTTTTGTTTGATTCGGGAAAAATATCGTAAATAAAATTAAATATTTGCTCTGCCAAATATAAAGGAATAGGCTATTGAAGCGACCAATTTAACATATCCCTGTAAAAGTCACAAAAAAAGACTGCACTTTTGTCATTATACTTATTGTGTGATAATTGCATAAACACTATTATCTGCTTGTAACTTCAGAACCTTAAACATATTTGTTTTTCTTGTACTACAAAAGATCAGACTGCTTGCTAATTTTTATAAAGAAACAAGTAAATAATTAAGACAATAATGTACACTTAACGCATTCTTCCATTTAATTCCTGCATGCCTTCACAATTGTAACTTTATCAGACAAAACGTATTAGAAAACCTCCTTTTCTTAATGAAGGCTCCAAGAACAAAAGCTCTTTGTTCGGCTCAACTATCATTTCTTTTGTCCGACAGTGTAATCGCGATAGTAACATCACAGAAAGTCAATAAATTAAGCCGCGCTACTCAACTGGCGCTCCAGAGGAGACTCTAAGTGCATTTTAAGTGCATGTAAATCGCTCGAGCCTGTACAAGATATTCATGGCGCATTGACTGGCACAAAGCCTCAAGTTATATTTTTTTCAAGTCTGTCAGTGTATCGATACTAAGCTAAGGCTGGTATCATAAGCAGTATCTATTCATTCACCAGCCTGTGTTCGTTCACTGCCAGCATAGTCCTTTCCAAGATTTTGTCACTCTTGGCGGTCCTCCGACCTCCTCATCCAGCTGCTATCCGCAAGATCCCTTAGGTCATCTTTCGAACTCCGGTGGTTCTCCTCGTTTCGGATTTTATCCATCAGAAATCGGGCGACCTTAAATTTGTTGATCAAGCCGTACGAATGTAAGAGACCACATCTCAGCACTGAACGTCATCACGAGCAGGACGCACTAGTTGAACATCTTAGCCTTTAATCAGCAGTTTATGGCCGTCCATATGCCTATCTTGCGCCACAATATGACACTCAGGCGCACAGGTTTAATCTAATCATCACGTCGCGCTGGCCACTGTCGATGGTCTGGGCACCTATGGCTTTGCACAATTGTCAGATTATTTTAACATTGAGATTAGATTTATTTCACCGAACTTTTACATTTGTTTGTCAAGAGAAACAGACAGACAAAAATTCTAAAAATTTATATTATTATGACAAAAATACTTTCAAGATTTTGGATAATTATTTCGGTTGAACTGTTCATTTAATGGAATAGAAACGACCGCTTCGATATTTTCGTTTGACATGCGTCTTTACAAGATACACTTTATTCGTTTTCAGGATTTACAAAAACTCGTAGAGTAAAAAACCCGTCCCAAGAGCTCAGAAACAAAGTTGACGAAGACAAAATGCGAACGTTTCCGTACCGCTCCGTTAACTAAACCGACAAATGACAAAAACATAACTCAAACGATATCCCAAAGGTGTCGTTCCATCGGTGACGAATTCGGTGGAAAACTTGGATTACCTCATGGGCCTTGGGGTGTAGGGGGGCGTCGAACGGCTGTCAGACGGACCATCCATCAATCAGACGAATTCCATGGTCTCTAGACGGACTTGTTTTAAGCAGGCTTGAGCTTTTTTAGGGGTGTAATTGATTGGTGTTAATCAGGATTTCTCCCGGATGAAATACTCAGCCAATTTAAATTATAGGTATGTAAATAGATTGGCTGGTGTGACGAGTTGGAAAAATTAAAAAGCTTGAAAAGTGGTAACATGGTTATTTTTGGTAGCTTTATCCGTCTCGGAGGAGAGTTCCTGTATAGCAAACAGATAGACAGGAGGACGAACAAACGAGTTATAACATAAGGATTCCTTTTTTCCAAAAATTGTTTGTCTGCTAATAGTTTTGGGGACAAAGATGTCGATTTCATCCTGCTCTTTCCATAAAAGAAATGTTTGTTTCTATATAAAACACGAAACTTAAATTTTCTTTCGTATTTTGGATTTTCTTCACTCTAAGCTGCGCGACGCATCAACTTAAAAGCACTTACCACCAAACTAAAAGAATTTTCGGTAATTAATTAATCAGAATAACAGTTTTTTTTTTTATTGGAGTGAGGCAACCCCCTTCCTTTTTATAGAAAATAATTTTGTCAGATCGCGTAATGGAACTGTGTATACGCCGTAATTCGTTTTTTCACGGAAAACCGCGCTTTTTTGGGATAAAACAGTTTTCACAATCATACGATGACTTATACCCATATAAAAGAATATCCTGACGGACTAAGTGTCTAACTGATATTTCATCGCCTAGACTAAAAGGACCTAGGAACATGAAATTTGGGCTGTGGGTTCCTTGCTATAGGTAGACACTAAGAAGGTATGTTAGGAAATGCCCCCGGGGTCGGGTGAAGCAGAATTCATGCAAGCAACACTAGTTTTGTTTCTATCATTATTTTGTTTCTCCTGTTTTGTATTGATTTTATATATTCTATTTGTTTTTGATTGTATAGTGCATTGGATGTGTAGTATGTAATGCTATACAAATAATAAAATAAATAAACGCTGTGGGACATCCGCTAGTAATCTTATAAGCAGCCTCTGTTGAAGAAACCAATTGAGAATATGACAAGCAGTTTACTAAAATACGCGCCACAGATTAAGGCATTTTGGTTTGGTTTATATTCCAAAGTCGATATAGACTTCACCGCAAGACTTCACTGGTGGTACATAGTCTACCAATTCCTACAAGGTTTTCTTGAGTAGAAAACTTTTTTCGATGACAGATCAATTCCCAACCCGAGCGAATAATAAAAATAAAAAAACGGTATTTTCACAATTATTCTCACCACCTAGGTAGGTATTTCTGGAATTTCTCCCAGTAGGACTGCCAAGAGTGGTGAGATCTAAGAAGGGCCTATGTGCATCTGTGGACGACCCAGGCTGTTGGATGGATGGACGAATATTCAGAATTTACTTTTAGTTTTCACTATTGCTAAAACAAAAGATCGTGATACCAGGAGATCTAAAGAGGCCACTGTGGGTTGATCATATTAAGATCTTAATATTCATCTTGCAAATTATAAAATGGCCACATACAGGTGAACACCTATTTAACAGTTTTATACGGAATTGTGGCTTTGATCCATCTTAGATATTTCTGACAGTGACGTCACATGACATAATTAATAGTATTTTAGTCAGAAAATGTTTAACTGATTGATTGAAAGGGTCCGCCCGCAGACCGACCAGGCAACCAGACCAGACAAACAGAACAATCAGACATTGCAATCAATCATGCACGGACATCTAGCAACAGAAAGATTGTTTAAATAAATAATTATATATAAAATTATGTAATTAAAAAGCCCCTGATGATGCTTATATAGTGAAACCGGTTGGGTAGTGTAGAATTAAATATTATCTGTGGAAAAGTACAAGTGTTTTTTTATTACAACAATCAGACATTCACAACGTCACACTAATTTAAAATATATTGCGAGGAGGACACCATGAAAACAGCCAACCACTAGCTACACATAAAAATAAAAAGATCCCATAAGCAATGTCAATATCATTGCCTGGAAATAAAAATTACAATATTGTAATTTTATAAATCATTTCAGGAATTCTTTCTCACGTTGCTAAAACATTATCTAAATAATAAATAATTGTTACTCTCGTCAGATCGTAGAATTGGAAACCGAAAATCTTTTACCAAAAGTGAAAAATAGGTGCGATGACGAGCGGAGCGGGGAGTAGCGTGTTCGGTCGCTTGTGATCATAAATTTGGGGAGCTGAGCGGAGCGGAGTGAGGCAACCTCCCTAGTTTTAACAGAAATATGATATGCCTGGGCAGATCATGATACGCCTGGGAAGATCATGATATGCACAATCGACAACATTAGAAATTAATAATTGATGCAAAAGTAAAAACCATTTCGAGATATGGGCTTTCTCAGCATCATATTTTTTTTCAGAATTAATTCGTGATTAAATAAAGAGATATTTTCAAAAAACTAAAAATATGGTAAACACAGGTTTTTAAAAACAATTTCCTTTGCTTTTAAGTTCATTTTGTTTAAAAAATAATCAACTGTCATGCCATGTGACAGCAGACCATAAACATGCCAAGCTTTTTTTTTAATAATCCATTGGCAATGAACATTGACTTTTGAAATCCTCAGATGCGACTTACGTCCTTTTAGAATGAGTGAATAAGAAAACATTAAATTATGCAGGAAAAACATAAAATAAAACAAAATTAAAAAATACATAAGCTTCCTTTTTACGCAGACTTTCATTTTAAATATTAAAAACAAATGGTTAACTAAAATGAAATGTCGATTCTACGAGCTGCCGACGACATTATAAGGTCAGTTTAATGTATACAGCCAAATTCTTACTGAAGACTCAGTAAGTGCTCAGTATGCTAAGTGCGAGTTGCCATCGAATGACTTTACTACCGCGAGGTCTCCAGCGCACGTTTTGTACTACACACGAAATAAAAACGTGTACACAAAACATTGTTTCGCTTCACATTTTTACTGATAAGCATGCAGGAGACACTGGCTTATAAACACAAATATGTAGCGGAACAATATACTGTGTATACGTTTTGATGTAGTGTGTAGGACAAAACACGCGCTGGAAACCCAGCTTAACTCGATTCACGCGGTAGAAAAGTCATTCGATGACAACTCGCACAGTAATAAGGTTCGATGACCCTTTTTGTGAAGTTCGTAAATTATTCTTTTCGTGTTCCTTACAAACGCAAACCCAACCCCGAGTAAATAAGCAAAAAGTGTTATCGATCCGTGTTACTGATCACTTACCAAGCCTCCAGTATGAGTTTGGTTGCATAAATTAAAGTCACCTTATATATTATTGGTACTACTAAACCACGAAAAGTAAACTTAATAATCTTCTTAAAATTAACATTATTAAGTTTCTTGAGAAGAAATCCACGTTTTTACACGTTCTTCAACAAATCGCAAAAACGCGGGGAAACACCGCAAAAAATGTATTGAAATAAAAAAGTTAAACATGAACAGCGGGGCGTTCGAAAACCAATGTTGTGCGACCTCTTTACAATTCTTACCGGCCAGTATTTGAGGCGTTTTTTGTTTGCTGAGTTGGTATTATGAAGTTGGTAAAAATGTTAAAACTTGCTGAAATATAGCGGCAATTCGCCGGCGGGTGTCGCGATCGTTTCAATTGGAGCCAAGTTTTCTGGTATTGTTTATTCTTTTTCTCTTTACCTACATTTGTGGCAACTTTTCTTTTGCTATTAATATCATTGTGAATTGTCTCACGTATGTAAAAATTATTTTATCGACATATTTTAGGACTTCTTTAACAACACTCAATAATTAAGGTTTTTATAGCTACACATTGTGGAAAAATCATACATCTTTACAAGTTATCGGTAAAAATATTAAAAACTCATAAAACGTCTTGATGATGACATTTCTAGTAGCAATTATAAATTGATTCCTGAGCAAAGCTTTGCTCTGTTTTAAAACCATATTTTTATTTTAGATGAGATTTCTTCCTGACTATGCTTCTGCATCAAAAAAAGGCAAAAACTAAAAAAAAAACTGAAGCGATATTTTTCCCCCTTTTTTCGTGAGTTCTTATTTCTCAATTTTTAATACACAGATTTTGAGAAAAGTTTATTGAACATTTATCAGTATTTTATTCAGCTTTTTTAACTTTTATGGAAAATAGATTATATATTTTTTTAGGGAGGTGTAGATTGTTTAAATACGATCCAGAGATGAAGCACTGTTTTCTTTTCAAGTTGTTTTGCAAGCATATAAGCTACGAGTACTAATGAAGCATTCTTTATTCTTTGTCTAAATAAATAAACGAAAAATTCAACAAAAATATTTCAATAATAAGAATTCTGCTCTTGTTGTAATTCCTACAAACACAGGTAAATAAGGGGGAAGGGGGCACGAAAAGCGCGTCGCTTAATAAAAAATAACGCAGCAACAAAATTCAATAAGAGAGCCTCATAAAACACGCCGTAATGAAAAATATTAAATTCCAGAGACAAAAAAAAATATTTTACTCGCGCGGAACGTTGGCGGTACCAACATAAATAATTTAATTTGGGCGCGAAACTTGCCAGCGTTATTGTTCAAATGTCGCGGGATTGGAAAAATGCGCGCGCTGTTTCCACCAATACAAACACGAACACAGAATACACAGGTGTGCGAAGAGGTATATATGTACGGATGCCAGCATGACAGGCTACTTAAAAACGTTTCAAAACGTGCGATCATAGTGCGAAATTTCACTCGTTTATTAGAAAGAGACAGATCTATATAGGAGAAAGAGAAAGAAAAATATGGTTGCATTAATCAGGTGGCCCAGTGTGATTTTCGCATTACTCGGAAGCGTTTCAAAACACTTCCGAGTAACAGTCAGGTAACAGTTCGGTTACCCTCGGCTAACTCGGGTAAAACTTTGAACGCTCTAGGGTGAAATTCGCTCGTTTCGAAATGGAACCTTATTAGCATTTCTATAAATTTTCATTTCATAACGTCATAGCCGTTAGGGAACTTGAACTGCAGCCAACTGTACGATTCGTATGCGTATATTTGGCTGTATAAATAAATGTCACTTTTTATACAGGCAAACAGACAGACAAAAAAACAAAAAAATGTAGTTTTAGCTTCAGTACAATGCCCATAATAATAACCCACTTCATTGAACATTTTAAAAATATATTCACTTGACTTGTATTATTTTAGTATAGATAATAGTAAAATTCTTCGAATTTCCAAAAGGTGTTCACAGTTTCACTTGATACCGACTGCATGTATAGGTAAATATAGGGTGAAATTAAATCAACGGACCAAATACATTCTGGAGACTCAGGTAGTGATCAAGAACTAGGTTCAGTAATCCTTTTGGCCAATTTCTAAAAATATTTTATTTTTGCCCCCTTACTGGTTGGACTAGTTTAAGTACAATTCCTAGAGCAGGGACTAAGGCGCAAAAAAATATTTTTTTCGAATTTCACCTGGAGTGTCATTTAACCTTGTTCCTGATGACTAACCGAGTTTTCAGTATGAATTTGGTCGGTTGATTTAATTTCACCTAGTAAAGTGACGGTGGCTAACGATGCGATATGCGATAACGAATGCTCCTCCATTCATCGATTAGTATAGGAATGTAATATCAGTCACCGGGACGATGAGCAAAGATAACATAAATAGGGTAGGCAAGTTCAACGGTTCGGTGAGAACTTCGTTAGCTCAGTTGGGAGAGCTGTTGTCTTGTAAGAGGTCGTAGATTCAATTTATGGTCCTTTGAATTTTTTCACAAAATATTTGTTTTTCTACTTAAAATTGCATATGCCCGAGCGTTGGCTAAAGAAATAGTAAACTGGATAGCTCTGTTGGCAGAGAATCTAGGTTCTCAGCTCCTCACGTCAGTAGCGTGCATATAACTTTTTGCTGGAAATGCAATGAGAAGGCCAAGTATGACAATAAAAAAATATTTAAAAAAATTAATGTCGCTTTAAAAAATCATTATTTGTATGGCGCCACGGTAGGCACTGCCTACCCTAGAGTACATGAACCATATTTTTTTTTCAAATTGGTTTTTTATTTTTTTCTTGTTATTTTTATCGTCAAACTGGACCTTCTTATTGCTTTTCCAGCAAAAAGTTATATGCACACCACTGCCTCACGTCCATTTACTTTTATGATTTTATATACCCCAATGATATTAACAGTAAAAATGAAATATTTTATACGATTTGTTAGTGTAGAAACACTTCGAAATTCCTCATAAATGAAAACTCTGAGCATTTTCTCAAAGAGATTTAATTATGTTTTTTTTTCTCAAAATATCTAAGCCTCATGATGAATAGAAAGACTTCAATAAAACGCGGAAAGAAAATTGTGCATTTATTCAAAACGTCAGTATCCCTGTTTTGAAAAAACGAGCTCAAGACCATTAGTTCAATTCAAATTCAAATTTGAAATTCAAATTGAAACAATTATGTTATATCATATCATTTTGAAATCAGGAAAAGAGGAAAAGCAGTACCGGGAGAGTGGTTTAAGGGGGAGTTATCCCGACGTTGTCTGTTTTTAAATTAATTTTAAACCAATAAAAAGCGACGATTAATTTATGTAAAAAATATATGTCATATTTTACTCTTTGATAATGAGAATATTTCGGCTGTTCGATAGACGATTGCTTACATTTTTCTCGATCCGATTAAATCGCAAAGATAAGTCTAAACTATGATCTAAATGTTATTTCATAGCTATATATAGTTTATATTATATTAAGTTTTAGTCAATAAAACTTATATTAAAATAAACGTCGTGAAAAATGTGGTATAAAACAGCCATCATACTAAAAACTCATCCCTCTAATTCTAAAATAATAAATAAAAACACCTCAAAACCGCGAGTTTTCTGAGCGGCCCGCTTCTGCTGAGCAGGATGAACATGTAAAAAATGAAAGCGTTGGAGCAGGACAGATTTTTCTGAATAACCTCACCTTGAGGCTTTCATCGGATAGGCTGCTTAGCGTCTTGCTTGCTTTTACACTCCGCGCTTCTGAGCGAGCGCGCTTCAATCTACGTCATTAACGACCACACCCGCTAAACCTGATATGCTAGTGACGTGAAGTAGCACACCAGACAAGTTAAAATACCGAACCCTGATGCAAGTTCGCCATGCGCGAAGACCTTGAAGGACCAAGACCCACGGATAACTGTAGGAGAATGAGACCCAAGGCCTTCCCAAGCACTCCAGCGCCCCTAGCATGATAACGTGCGAACTCGTTATTATGCTTTTTAAAGCGCATATCTGTTAAAATATCCGATATAACTCCCACCTCAGTCGCCAAAACAAAGGCCAAGTGGCGCCGCAAGATGTGCCACTCACACGCGAATTAAGAGTATAATATGGCTGCTGGACCCATGGATAACTGTAGGAGAATGAGACCCAAGGCCTTCCCAAGCACTCCAGCGCTCCTAGCATGATAACGTGCAAACTCGTTATTATGCTTTTTAAAGCGCATATCTGTTAAAATATCCGATATAACTCCCACCTCAGTCGCCAAAACAAAGGCCAAGTGGCGCCGCAAGATGTGCCACTCACACCCAAATTAAGAGTATAATATGGCTGCTGGACCCATGGATAACTGTAGGAGAATGAGACCCAAGGCCTCCCCAAGCACTCCAGCGCTCCTAGCATGATAACGTGCGAACTCGTTATTATGCTTTTTAAAGCGCATATCTGTTAAAATATCCGATATAACTCCCACCTCAGTCGCCAAAACAAAGGCCAAGTGGCGCCGCAAGATGTGCCACTCACACGCGAATTAAGAGTATAATATGGCTGCTGGACCCATGGATAAATTACTATCAGAGCGAGGCTGAAGGACTGGCCACACACTCCTAGATCCATAGATCAATTACTAGCAGAGCCAGATAAAAGTTTATCCAGAACACATGTATTTACAAACTAAAAAAAGCTACTAGACATAAAACAAAAAGAAATTATAACTAAGAATAAAATATACAATGACATTTAATTCCAAATAAAACTAAACATAAAATAAAAAAGATGTGGTAGGTATATACATCAAATATATATATATATATATAATATTTTATTTTTGCTAATACGTGTTACTGATCATCACTTACCGAGTCTCCAGTGAATTTAACTGCATCAAAGTAACTTTTAATATTACTTTACTTTATTTATATTTGAAGCTTCCTAAAAAGACATCAAACACACAGACGGTATCTGACTAGAACGCCCTCCATCCGATTTCTCATTAGAAAGCAATCCAGGACAGCCGTGTCAATTATCCGGCACGGCTGATCGAGGTCCGGTTTAATTGCGGTCCGGTTCCGGCGAGCAACAAGTCGGCTGCTGAAAGGTCCGGTCCCGATACCTATGTAGCGGTCTAATGGGACCTGATTGGGTTTTTCTGTCACATTATTTCCAGCGCATTCAACTACCTACATTCAATTTGTTCGTCGATCTTTGTTTATGTTGATGAGATGGGAGCTAAGGTATGAAAGGTAAATTGGTTGGTTTTCTGCCAAATACTCGACAAATCAAAGAATAACATCAAATATTTTGTACATGCAAACTTACGACCGCTTTCGTATTAGCGTAAGCTCAGTCAGTGCGGTTTTGGGACTTTCAATCTTGAGTATTAGCCTTAGCTCAGTGAATGGGGTAATTCGGAACGTTCAATCTTGAGTCCCGGGTTCTAAATCTGCTTGTCGAGTTTGCACCAATAAGTTTGCTCGGTATTTATGTCTTTGTTTACCTACCACTTCCTAAACGGTAAATAAAACTATGAAGTAAACGTGAATACTCTAAAAGCATGTATTTGTGCCCGAACAATGTTAGCCAATATCACGGGGCAACGTAAAAATCGTCGGTGAAAAGAGGATGTAGGAGTGTTGACCGTTTCAGTAACAGTGTGCAACTCTAACATATTATAGAGGGATGCACTCATATGTCATGCTATAATGATATATTATGTATTCTTAGCGTGCTGCTTTAATCGTTATTTCACATCCAACTATAGTTGTGCAAAAAACCCCTATTACACTTGCCTTCTCAGTCCTTGGATGAGTTTTTAATATGTCTCTTATTTGCGTATAATTTATTTATATTTAATATTTCATGTTATTTCTTATGAATTCAAATTCAAAATGTTTGTTCTGTAAAATAGGTACATCAAAAAATATTAATATTTTAAAGTCAGTACATGTTGTTATTTAAGTATGATTTAATGTATTTTATTTAGTGTACGTATCGTACGTCTGTTTATTTAAGTATCAGTAAATATACAAAAAATATTTCAAAAATACCCTTCTTTCATTTCTTTGCTTTCATTAAAATATTCAGTCGACCAACTGTAGGTACAAGTACTTACTCGTAATTATTGCTTGTGACGGCTCAAATTGAGTTTGCTGAAATATCTGATCCTTAAATAATGGCTGAATTTTTTCTACCATAATTTGTGACTCAAATCGTTGACATTGATATTAAAATATTTCTCTAATTTCTAGGTCTAGTAAAATAATGCCATCTGAAACCGAATGGAACGGAGAATATTTACAAAAATAATGACAGTCGGATAAGAATAAAGTCTTTAATGCCGTTTTCCATCTTGGATTTAACTTGCCTCTTTACAGAAAATCTACATACAGCCAGGAACACAGATCCGTGCGGTCTATAATGCCTGAATGCAGTTTCAGGTGTGACTAAGAATCTTGCCATTGCAATCTTAACCCGATGCACTAGGATGCATTGCACTCAAAATGCACTTGAATTTTTTCACTACAAACGGTGGTTGCGAGCCTCCGGGCTTGCTCCTGGATAAGTTCTAGACATAAATCTCTGCAAAAGACTTGCAGGTGTTGCACAAAAGTAAGAAAATCACAGCTGCATAGCCCATGAAGCCCACGGCGCAAAACTTAGACTTCTAGTAACGTAACGTCGATCCTAGGCTAGCTAGGCTTCCTTAATCTAGAAACGTTCGTGACGAATGTAGAGATCATGTCACGTTTTTTTTTGTATGTGTATGTGTGTGTGTGTGTGTGTGTGTGTGTCTAGTTAGTGTACGAACATTTTATTTATTTACATTATAAAGCTGTGTGTCATCCGTCACCGTCTTGCCCGCCGGACTCTCAGACGGCGAAAGCAGCAGCAAATATGTTAGCGAAAAGCGTTTTCACACTTTACTTTTGTTCTGTGGTCGTAGCAACGAAATTAACCCAAATACTTTATCTTGGGTTTTTCATAATAACTCCACGGGTGGATTAGCACGTCATTTCGTGATTCACAAAGTGCTTTTCCTCGTTATAAACGACCCGTCGTAAAATGAAACGATCACTAAAAGTCGCCTGAAAATATGTGGCAAATACATGCAATGTCGTAACGGGGAATTCCAGTGAATTTCAGCCAAGCTTGCGGAAAGTACCGTGGGCGTGAAATTATGACTGCGGCGCGCCCGTAGTGTCGCTACGGGGGCGCCGTACAAACGGTACGCAAATGTGGGCAAAATACATGCAATGTCGTAATGGGGAACTCCAGTGAATCTACGGGCGCGTCGCTAGGCGAGCACCCGCTGTGTAACGTACGACAGTACTTTCGTATGGTTTTTTCTTCAAAGATAGCACAGTCTTCTAGTAACTTCTAGTTACTTCTTACTTAGGGACTTCTAGTAACGTAACGTCGTTCCTAGGCTAGTGTCAGCTTCTACACAACAATCTAACGTACCTGAGCAAAGCTCACCTGCTCGTAGACCTTTGCTACGGACATTCCTTAATCTTGAAACGTTCGTGACGAATGTAGAGATCATACCACATTTGTATGTGTATATGTGTGTGTATGTCTATAGTTATCGTACACGTACACGTATGTTGCATAGGTAAGATAGTATGACGTGAACATGTCTTTACTACGTTTACTACGACCGTCGTCATGTAGCAGTCAGCATGTCAGCAATGATAGTATAACGTTAGGGTGCCGGAGCAGCAAGCGCAAGTACGAACGTCTGATATATGCACTCTGTATGCTGCAATGCGCCGCAACGCTCGAGACACATCGATGGTGTAATGTTGCATAAACATTATTTACATTATGAAAGCTGTGTGTTATCCGTCACCGTTCTGCTCGGACCCTCGGACGGCGAGATGTTTCGCTATGTTAGCGAAAAGCGTTGTCAAACTTTACTTTTGTGTAGCAACCAAATAATCCCAAATACCTTATCTTCGGTTTTATAAAAACTAGCACGGGTTCGTTGCTACGTAATTTCGTGATTCCCGAAGTATTTTTCCTTGTTAGCCAAACGATTAAACCCATAGGTATAGGTCAAATAATTATTTGACTTATCGACCCGTTGTAATGAGGATAACGATCACTAAAAGGTATGTATCGCTAGGCATGACCATGTGTGGCAAAGCCAAATGATGTCATTGGGAATTCGACAGAATTTCAGCCAAGTTTGCGTCATGTGTGTAGTTAATTAAACATTATCGCTGCGTCCCGTTGCTATATGCGCACCTTTGAAAACAAAATCACGGCAGGACTTTTGTATGTTGCGACGTGTTCGCTGATGGGCCCCAAGCCGCTGTCGATAAGCCTGAGTAAAATACATGGTTTTTTCTTCAAAGATAGCGCACTCGTTGCACCTCGTTCCGTTGAGTTACCGAGATTTCCATGCAGCCTTGGATAGTCACGTGCAGAGCGGTCTTATCGGTAGCTCGGTGGTACGTACGGCCAAGACGGAGTTACACCTGGTCGGCGTGCAAGTTAATCTTGTACGGAGTTTGAAAAAGTTAGCATGTCAAAACGTATGCACTTTGTATTAGCTACATTAGGTACAAACCCAACTTTAGTATAAAAACAAACGGTATGATAACATTTATTTAATTATGGCATAAAAATATGGTGAAATTCCGTTGACGTCAGGGTTTCAGGCAAACCACAGAAATAGTTGCCTATTATTACAATATTATCGGCATTATTTCTAATGGGTGACGCAAAACCGCTCGCGATTTAACCACATATGGTGATTATTTATTAATTTAATTTCAGGATTATTGCCTAATCAATTTTCCTTACATTGCGTCATTGGATCGTTCATTTTGCGGCCGCTGATATCAGCAGGCTACTATATAAGGTCCCCAAATCTTCCTTGATATTCATAAACCCACCGACAGCCACTGAGTGAACAAGTTCGCCCACAGGAATACTGTGACCCGTGACTCGTGACCCTCCGTGCTCTATGTAAGTATTGAATATTTAAATTATTTATTTTGTGCATTTTTATACTTCTCCTGTGCCTTCTTTCCAGGGATAAAGCGCCTGTTTTATGACTGAATTCAATATTTTATTTCTTTTCATTCGCAGCTACTGAATCAAAATGCTGCCAAACAGTCTGCTGGTGCTGATGGCGGTGTGCATGCTGGTCACGGCGAGGCCTGAATCAAATCTGGAGCTGCCCAACCATCAAAAAGCTGTGAGTATATAATTTCTACAAACTCCTATCAACGACCCATTCAAGTTTCTTATTACCATTGCAATTACTAAGCAAAGAGTTTGTCCTATGCCCCGACTCTCAGAACGTCTTGTAAGCTTCAACGAAATTAATGTTAATTTTTCTATTTACAGATGACCGATCCTACCAGGTCCCGCCGGAGTGCCGAAGGACCACCAGAGTCGCACGTCGTCAAGAAGTCCGGGGTGCTGGGGACCCGCATCGGATGGCGTGAGGGCCCAGACCCCAACACATACTGGGCCTTTTAGGGGAACAATACGCTTATTTGTTTTTTTATACTTTTTAAAATAAAAGTTATTGTACAATATTTCCTGGTATTATTGACGTAGATAAGCTGACGCGACACCGCGTCCAGTAGGTATCCCAACTGTTGTATATACCTGGCTGCGAGCTTAGCTTACCATCGGTCTGCTAGGCTACATGCACATGTAATGTGCATCGGACCGATGTGCAGATATAGGCGTCACACTGCAACTTGTGCAACAGATACTGCACTCTAATAGGTCGAGCATAACGGCTTGGGAGTTAGCACCATTGCATGATAGAACTGTGTCTCCTGAGTTCAAAAATACCACTCCCCGCTCCCCCTGACCCTTAACTTTGGAGTTATAGGCCGTACGGACTTGTGTCATTGGGTGTACGTATTTATGTACCTTATATAATTGGCAAGTAGAGCTCCATGTTTGTGTCCCAGTGCTCAGTCAAACCTTGATTTAATTGAAATTAACTCTAGACTTCTCTCGGAGATGATTATTCATGCTCAGGCGTGAAGTACACAACAAATATACCAAGACCTCCACACCCCCTCTGTACCTGGAGGAAATATAAGTCAAGGAGGGTTTCAGTGGAGTTTTTGCAGATCAAGTTTGCTGGTGCATGGTAATAATTGTCAAGCATCGAGCTCAACTAATTTTGTTCGTGCTCCCGACATATCGCAGAATGTTGGGACGAATTGTTGCGATGAGGAGGACGTGTTTTTGATATTAAGAAAATTCGGTCGCCGCCGGGTATTTCTATCCAAGTCGAGAAAAAAGGTCTCAGATTATCGTGTATGTTTTCTCTATTACATATATATTATCTCTTATTATATACAAATAAAGATGACAAACTTTTTATATTAAGACGTAGATTCCCCTGTGAGACGAACTGTCTAAGGATATTGTTTTACTTCAAATATAATCAGGTAATGTATCGATCTAGGGATTGTTACGCCGTTTTCATTTAGCGTAAATTTATTTTTGCTGCCACAATTTACTCATTCTTAACATTGTTATTATAAAAATCAAGTACCTGTAGAAAGTTTACTTTAAGTATCTATTTTGCAAAAATAAATATTTTGATTTGATTTGAGTTGATATATACACCGAAGGCTCGGTATTATATTTCAAATATATACATCGATGTATTTTACAGCTAGTCCCATCTACATTTAAGTTTTGGTAGCATATAAATTATGATTTTTTGAATATTTTATAATATAATAAACATTTATCGACCGCGATATTTTCCTGTATGGATTATTGTCTTTAAGCGCAATTATTTTATAATATTCGGTCTATGAGACGACAAGGACTTCTCGTACTTGAAATTTGTCACAAAAATAGCATCTACTGGCCCACTACACGTAGCGGTAAATAACATTTAGATAAATATTCAAAACTGACAATGAAAAACAACTGTTCTTGAATCAAAGTTTACTTCAGGCGCATGACAATAACAAGATGAGACCAAAACTCTTAGTCAACAGAAAAATCATGATCAACCAAAAGTTACGCTCCATGTGCATTGTCCGTCAGATGCCAAAATTTTCGACAATTTAACACTTCAAAGACCGTATCTGTAGGTACCTAATGGAGAGCGTCGATAAGTCGATAACACAACATTGCTATAAATCCTAATTAACTATGATTGCGTTGTGCCATAAACCACATTTATTTAAAACTAGCTTTTGCCCGCGGTTATTCGGTTTGACGACATGCTTTTTTCCGGGATAAAAAGTAACCTAACTATATGTGTTAAGTTGGGGTATACGCTATATCCATTCTAAATTTCATCCAAATCCGTCCAGCCGTTTCAGCGTGAAAGAGTAACAAACATACACACACAGAAACTTTCGCATTTATAATATTAGTGTGAAGTCTGATGAGATAACATAGCCTTGTCTTATTTCTCCTCAAACGATAAAGGACCGCGCTAATTAGACACCTGATGTATGAAATAACAAAGCCTTGTCTTATTTCACCACAAACGATAGCGTCCACGCTAATTAGACACCTGGTTTTGCAATGATATTGATATATCCTACAGGAACCATGAATTTTTCCGAGATAAAAAGTAGCCTATGTGTTAAGTTAGGGTATAAGCTATATCCATTTTAAATTTCATTTAAATCCGTTCAGTCGTTTCAGCGTGAAAGAGTAACAAACATACACACACACTCACACGCGCGCGCGAACAAACTTTCGCATTTATAATATTAGAAGGAATTGGGAAGTAGGATAGCAGTAAAGGATAGGATAGGATTTTTAAATCAAAAGTAAGAAGAACAATCGTACTTTTGGGAGCGAGACCCGGAGCAGTCACGTTAAGAGGCCTGTAGTCGGCGGCTTGAAGTCAGTCGCGCACGGGGTTGCTGAGCTTGCTATTTCATTCTACATTCAACTTTGGATCATAGAGCACTGACTGACTGTTATTGGTTGGCCTGAACGTTCGTTTCCCGAGCTCGTACGGAACTAACCGAACACGGTGTGAGAGGCAAGCTAACGCGAGACAACATTCATGTTTTGAAAATACTCGAGAATGGTTTTGGTGCTTCCTATGATTTCAGGAGAAATATCCCAAAAATCGAAATGAAACAAAAATATTGCTGAATAGTATAAAATGCTGTGAAACTAAAATTATTTGATTTGTTGAATCGCTTTTAGGACATTACGGTGCATAAACCTTCATCATATTTTGAAATATGTGTAAAATCCAGGACTTTTATACGCTTGTAACTTTTGTATGTATTTGATTTTGATAAATGTTTTAGTTTGATGTCATGGATATTGTATGGGATATGTTGAAAAATAAAAAATAATAAGCAAGTACCCCCCTCCCACATTCACATCATCGTCGTCTTGCTACGGCGTAGAGAGTGCTACGATCCCACAGATATACCTCTGCTACGTCTTAGACTTCCATAACTCTTCCATCCTCGCTGTACATATAGCTGTATACCGTATACCATGTTTTTTTTATCAGCCGGTTCAATTCCCGACTAAAGAAATTATTCGAAAATATGCAGTTTTGGTTTTGATCAAAATCGGCCGTGGGACTCCTTTGAGTATTTTTCGCTATTCCCTGAGGTTTTGCATTTGGCAGCCATGCGGACTTGATAAACTAATCCTCCCGTTTATTTTTTATAGTTTGGACCCATTGGCAGGTGAGGTTTTTTAGGAATATCCCAATTGAAATAAAAAGTTATATTAGGTTAGTACCAACGAAGTTTAGCAAGATTATTGTATATTTTTGAAATCTTCACGACTCATCTGATTTAGATGGTGATATTTCAATAAATTGAACTGATTTCATTCAACAGTTCTCGTTATCTATTCCGAACTGAAGAAAGTACAGTTGATTTGTCTAACACAATCAAATCGAGCTCTTTTACGCGCGTTTTCGACCTTTTTGGGAATCGCACCCTTTTTCAGAGTATTACCCGACTCATTCAGTAATATCTCTGCTAGTTTAAACTGGCCATGGCCACAACCCCCGAGGGGCTTAAAACCCAACTTTTACCTCATCCTTTACATGAAAATGAGATTGCAAATCCAAACCCAATAAGATTATCTTTTACCTCCATTACTTTCGCCCTTGAATACCTATTATAGACACAAGTTATTGTGAGGAAAAAAATTGTATTGTTTATGTTACAGAGCACAAATTATGTTATACTCGTGTGTATGTTCCTTATTTTACTTTCATAATGTTCAGCTACTTAAATGTTAGAAGATTCAGATGGTACACTAATAAAGTTGGAAAAATAAAAAAAAAACAGATACTTACGCATTAAGAAAAATATATACCTAAAATTTCATTAATTAGTACCTCTAGGTTAGCAGACGAGCGCTCTACCACTCGAGCACTGAGGCGGTAATAAATAAAAATAAAAGGTATTTATTGCAATAATTACTTTCTATTTAAAACTAAGAAAAACAATTAAATGTGCATTTTGCACCGAAAGCCTATGTATCAGAGCACGCTACGCTACGTCGTTTCAGTTGGCTAAATCTTATCTCCATCCATCCATCAGCCTGTGTCCGTCCACTGCTGGACATGACCCTTTCCTAGATTTTGCCACTCTTTGCGGTCTTCCGTATTTGTAACCTTACCTTAGTATTTGTTATTTGTGAAACCCGGTTCACGAAGCGCGCGTCGGTTCCCAACTAGCCGAGCAGTACCGAGCGGTGCCGCGGTATTGGCTACGCGGCGCACGTCCGCCTCGCTCTTTCATTACTTCATTTAAAGATGTAATTAATGTAAATCTTCCTTTGAAAAGAACTACCTACGTAATTTATTATTACCCACATTTTATTCTACAGGAATTAGGTCAGCTTTTGGGTTCTTTTTATTTTAAAAGGTTTTTAAAAGGCAACGGTAACGCAAGGGTACGAAGTTTCAATCCTGAGACATTCGAATCCAGTCATGCAAAAAACAGATTTTTTTTGGGTAATAATAATTGTGTATATTTTGCATCTACACTTTAAATTGTGCCAGTATATTGTTCATAAAATAACGCCCAAGCCAAAAACGGGGCTAAGATTGAATAAACACTTTTTACTCGGGAACCACTCAACGAATTTCGATGCGGTTATTTTTATTATCATCGTAGTTGGACAACACTTATGCTATATGGGTTCATTAAATAACGCCCAAGCCGAAAACGGGGCAGAGATCGAATAAACTCTGGCGGAGCTGCGGGCAAAGGCTAGTGTTATATAAGTGAACTGACCACTTCCTGACGCTCGCTGTAGGAAGGCCCTAAACCAGCGCGTATTTGTGCCCAGAATAAGATGATAAGGCTGAACCTATATTACGTTAAACTCGTCGGTAAAACGTGGATGTACTGTCATGATTTTTATTTAGAATTCCTGTTTAAAATAAGCACTTTAGATAGGAGAACACTGATGTGTATTTCCTTCGGGAACTAACCCCTTCTCAAAAGAATGGAGTAGTGGGGGGGAGGGACTTGAAAACTTGCTGAGAGTTCATTCGTTTGGTTGCGTTTGTAGCGAGAACATCAGAAGGGAAAGCTGTGTCTGTTTTCAAGTTGCAGCTGTAACTTAGTATTGAAAGATATTGATGTGTTAAATATAACGATGATATTCAAGGATGGTATTTGATAGTGATGATATTTTAGGTGGTAGAGCTGATGCCGGGCTCGACTGTGGAGGTACCACCATCTTACTCGGAAATCCTCCCGAAGTTATTAGGGGGAGAGTAAGAGAACAGCTCTCAGGCAAAACCAGGCGGCCCACCATCGCCTGGGACCGATGGATGGCGGTATAACCATCCCCAATTGCCGGGGCTTATATAAAACAGACTGGTGGCGGGCAGCGGCGTCACTGGTGCGAGGGTTTCGGCACCGCGCCTCCCAACCCGCCTGCCCAGCGTATGGGCATTTCCTCCAGGAGGACCCCCAACAGTGGCGAAATTCTGGAGAGGCCTATGTCCAGCAGTGGACGAAACAGGCTGATGGATGGATGGATGGATTCAAGGATGGGAAGTTGCATTATAGTGCGAGTGTGGATGGTAACCTCGCAAACACCTCTGACACCCTCTCAGGGTTCACGTCATGACGATGTATTTTATAACAAAGAGGTACATCGGGATCGTACTAAATGGAAATTTGGGATTAGGCCAGGGTTAGAATAACGACGAATAAGGCGCCTTAGAAATAGAATAATCATCTATGACTCGTGTTTGAATTGATTTAATGTTCACGAAGACGTTATCTCGGTAGTCTTCTTAGTAAATAAGCTAAGTCAACTTTTCCTCGAATTGGGACTCAATTATCTCCAAGTGTTAATTGAGTGCTTTAATATTCCTGCTGTCGTCATTACATTACCAGGTGCCTCTCGCTTTAGATTCAAGATTCAAGATTCAAAATGTTTATTTGTAAAATATAATAGATACGTAAAGTATACATGTCAAATCTAATCTGTATAAAAATAATATTTTATAATGAAACAAATATGATACTTACGGGAAATATATAAAAAAAAACTATATTTAAGTTGGGCTACTAAAGCCGTCAAATTATGCAACTTTTCTCATTACTTGCAACCTTATACACCAACTAGTGTTTTGCGTGGTGCGCGGGCTGCAAGCAGCCCGCGATATTTGTTGTGCTCTGTTTTTTCTTTTTGATTTGCGTTTTTTTTCTTTGAATCAGTGACGTATTGGACTTGTACTACAGTGAACTATTGGCAATCTGTAGAAAATCCGTGATTGACAGAGGATGGGATGTGTGTCGAGTGTCAAAACCTGTCATCGGTTGGAAGATGTGTGAAAAAGAGTCATTGGGCATTTAGTTGGACTCGCCCGCGCACCTGTGGTGCGCGACCTCGTCCCTCGGTGAACGGTAGGCACATGTTGTTTGACTTGATGACTCGGCCGCGTACCTGTGGTGCGCACCCTCGTCATAGTTCTGGAATGTCTGACCTCCGGAAGCGTGCGCTCAGCCTGCGGCCGAGTAAGTATGTCAACTTATTGTAACAACACAAAGAGCAACCTTGAAAACGTGTGGAAACTGAGTTTCAGGGCGATCGGTTGAATAAACGCGATTGACATTGTTTTGACAGTTGCCAAATGTCAAAATTTGTCATCGGTCGGGAAGAGCCCGTGATACTCATCATTCGAGTGCAAACCCGAAAGCGCTACCACCATCCGTTCCGAAGTTATAGTAATTTAAAAAAAAGAATGTCAAAAATGTCAAAAATGTCATCGGTCGGGAAGAGCCCGTGATACTAATCATTCGAGTGCAAACCCGGAAGCGCTACCACCATCCGTTCAGAAGTTATAGCAATTAAAAAAAAAATGTCAAAAATGTCAAAAATGTCATCGGTCGGGAAGAGCCCGTGATACTAATCATTCGAGTGCAAACCCGAAAGCGCTACCACCATCCGTTCCGAAGTTATAGCAATTTAAAAAAAAGAATGTCAAAAATGTCATCGGTCGGGAAGAGCCCGTGATACTAATCATTCGAGTGCCAACCCGGAAGCGCTACCACCATCCGTTCCGAAGTTATAGCAATTTAAAAAAAAGAATGTCAAAAATGTCATCGGTCGGGAAGAACCCGTGATACTAATCATTCGAGTGCCAACCCGGAAGCGCTACCACCATCCGTTCCGAAGTTATAGCAATTTAAAAAAAAGAATGTCAAAAATGTCAAATTTTTTTTTGCCAAATTGTGGCCGGTTTGATGCCATTCACTATGGTGAAAACCGCGTAGCTGTAGCTCCAACCGTTCTCGAGATAATCCAATTGCGCGGATGTGGCCGACTCGGCCAATTGTGGCCGAAATTTTTTTTTTTGCATATTCGGATAGATCTCGGCGAGCCCTTTTAAACGGACCCCCTGAACAGGGGTCTATCTTCATTGGTTTGGGAGATATGGGTCGAAAAAGAATGGACCCCTTGAAAAGAAAGAGATTTTTTTTTGGACCCCAGGGGTCCGAGTTTGAGGGTTCCAAGCCCAACCGTCATGGAGATATGGCCAAAACAAAAATTTTTCGCGCCTCGGATAAATTTTTTTTTAAATGAAAGAAACCTTTTTTCGGACCCCCGGGGTCCAAGTTTGGGGGTTCCGAGACGAACGTGCAAGTTCAGCGCGGGACGACTAATTTTTCGCCACGCCAGCCTCAACGACGTCATCCGTCGGGCCGTTGCCAGCGCCAATGTGCCTGGTATCTTAGAACCGCTAGGCATTTGCCGTGATGATGGTAAGCGGCCCGATGGGATGACCTTATTTGGCTGGTTTGGCTGCGGAGTCTTTGGAGAATGTAAGATGGCGTAAGTACGCAGCCTTAGGCGAGGGCTACATATTTGCGCCGTTCGGTCTGAGCGCGCGGCGTCTGTTCAAAGAACTGTCAGCGCGTTTGGTCGACGCCTCTGGTGAACCAAGGGCTGGGGCTTACCTCGGCCAGGGGATCAGTCTGGCGATCCAAAGGGGTAATGCTGCGAAACAAATAAATAATAAAAAAATAAACGCGAGTTACGGGGTTGGCCGTAACCGTTGGTCACCCGTCCGCGTATAGGAGTTATCGAAAGCCGCAAGGTCAAGATAGCGTGTGGAACAAGGGTTTGGCGTAATTATGTTTCATGCATTTTTATTCCGCGAGGTGAGCGTGCGAGCAGCTCTGAGTACCTCCTTGGATAATGAGGGAGCCAGCTTCTCTGGCGGGTCCAACAACACATAGTTGAGTCAATCATGTCGTATATTGTTTGACGGCGGATGAGCAGCGCTTGGTACTGCTCGGGGCTATCCTGTCTTGACCCTTGATTAAGGCGTCCTCGTTGCTCACACAGGTGGACAAAGCGTCGGATGAGGAGGGCGTGATGTCGGGTGACCTGTGCCTGTTGCGGTAGAACGTGATGATCACAGGTACTGTTGTTAGTTGACAATGGTCGATAACATCAGCGGTGAGATCCATTGCCCTTAGGTGGGAAAGAGATCACTTGAATTCATTCTTGAATCAAGTTTGAGTTGAAGTTACAGAGGACCTCCTTTCATAGCCTTGAGTTGATATTGGCGGTCCACTATAACCTAAACTAAGAAGACTGATACGGAGCAGAAAGTAAGCGTAGTGGAAGGTGAAGTAAAATGAAGTTAAATTAATGGAACTATTGTATTTTTAGTCTGATAAAAATATAATATAGACAGATCACGAGAAACATATTTTGATAGACAGAAGTCTTTACAAGTGACACATTATAAAAAGATGCGTAGCAGCCAGTTTACACTTGATGTTATAAGATCTATGTATACGATCTCTTTCACTCCTCCTTAACATCCAGTGTTAACGTCCAGTCTAACTCAGTTAACTCACAGCTGAACTCATCGTGTCACTAGCATAGACTCTCCATACTCTTAACACTCTCAACAGGACTCATTCCCATACCCTTAACACAGAACTCATGCTTTCCTTTCACCAAAGGTTTCGTCATCACATCTGCTATCTGTAACTCAGTAGATAGGTACTTCAACGCTATGACGTTGTTCTGTAGGGCTTCTCTAACGAAGTGCACCTTCAAATCAATGTGCTTCGTTTGTTTGTGGTGTGAACAGTTTTTAGCTATCGCCATAGCTGACTGACTGTCACAGCTCAGTACAATGGTTTTCTCAAGACCAGTAAGCTCCTCAAACAATCTCTTCAAGAAAGTCGCTTCTCGTGCAGCGTTGGACAGGCTTACGTACTCAGCTTCGGCGCTGGACAATGCTACAATAATTTGTTTCTTGCTCTCCCAGTTTACAGGCGCAGAACCAAACTTGAACACAAATCCTGAGTAGGACTTTCTATCGGTTAGATCACCTCCGTGATCAGCATCAACGAATGCTTCCATGTCTCTTGTACATCGCTTGAATTTTAATCCGAGATTCTGTGTACCTTTAAGATACCGCAGCACTCTCTTAGCTGCTTGCCAATGCTCTTCTCCATAACAACTATTGAATTGACTCAAGTAGCTGGTAGCATAGGCGATGTCGGGTCTCGTACACACGGCGAGGTACATCATGGATCCGATCAACTCACGGTAAGGAATGTTCTTAGGTGACTCATAGTTAACATCTTCCGGCTTAGTCAATCTCTGACCTGGAACCAGTGGGGTAGCCACAGGTTTGCAGCATTCCATGTTGAACTTGGTCAACATTTTCTCTAAATAATTCTCTTGGTCCAGTGATATCCAATCCTCTGATTGCTGAAGACGCATTCCTAAGAACAACTCCGCTTTTCCAAGATCTCTCATCTCGAAAGTTTCCATTAACTCCTTTTTAATCTGCAACATTTCACTCTTGTTGTTCCAGAATATCAGAATGTCATCAACATAAACGGCTAGGATGATAAACCTGTGCTGACTTTTTCTCACGTAGACACACGGCTCGTTTCCAAGTTGTTGGAATTTCATCTGTTTCACTGCTGAATCCAATCTCTCGTTCCAAGCCCGTGGGGCTTGTTTCAATCCGTAAAGGGATCTCTTCAGAAGACAAACATAATCTTCTTTTCCCTTCTCCTCGAACCTTTTTGGTTGCTTCATGAATACGGTCTCACTTATGTATCCATTCAGGAATGCGGTTTTCACATCCATTTGGTCAATGTGCAGTTTATTTTCTGCGGCTAGGGCGAGTAGTAACCGCAGTGAGCTGTGCCTTATTACCGGGGAATAAGTTTCAAAATAGTCGACTCCTTCTCTCTGCTTGAATCCTCGAACAACAAGCCTTGCCTTGTACCTCTGTTTATTGCCAGCTTCAGACTTGATTTTAAAAATCCATTTAGAGTCGATCACATTTTGTCCAGCTTCCCTTTTGACTAGCTCCCAAGTTTTATTCTTCTTGAGGGCATCCAGCTCCTCCTTAATGGCCTTCTGCCAATGCACTTTATCTGCACCAGTTAGTGCCTCTTTCATTGTGATGGAACCATCCAGGTTATTATCAGGCTCGTTGACAGCGTGATAAAGGATTGCTCCTGGAATGTTCCTCGGCGTCCGTTCTCTCTGTGGATACCTCCGATCAGCCGTTTCCTCAGTTACTCTAACTGTATTCTCCTCCGAAACGATTTCATCGGAAATTTCTTCAGGGATATCCTCCACCCTGATGTCCTCTGACTGTATGGAGGCATCTCCTCCTTGACGTGACTGGTCTGCTTCCACCGTAGAACTTGCAGTTTCTGAGCCCTCATCATTTTCGACGTCCTCTAGTCGTACTACAACTCTTGTAGGTTGCGATTTATGCTCTTCTTCCTTGCGGTGGCCAGCGGGACTATTCTCAAATAGTATGACGTCACGTGCTTTGTGTATATTGTAGGTAACGGGTTCAATCAGTCGATACGCCTTCGAATTCTCACTGTATCCAACATGAATAAGTTCTTTACTCTTTGGATCCCACTTCTTACGCTTTTGATCGGGTACGTGCATGTACGCCTTACAGCCAAACACCTTTATGTTGCTCAGATCTGTTTTTCGTCCGGTCCAAGCTTCCTCAGGTGTCATGTTCTTGACAGCTATCGTTGGGGATCGGTTTTTCAGATATACCGCATGTCTTATGGCCTCTGCCCACAGAATTTCATCCAATCCTGCATCTTGCAACATACTCCTGGCTTTTTCTGTAAGCGTTCGGTTCGCTCGCTCGGCGACACCATTCTGCTGTGGCGTGTAGTCGACTGTTAGTTGATGGATGATACCATTTTCCCTGGTAAACTGTTCCATCTCTCTATTAACGTACTCCTTCCCGTTATCTGTACGAATAACCTTCAGTTTCTTGTCGGTTTGCTTTTCTACGAGAAACTTGAACTCTTTGAACTTCTCTACGGCTTCACTCTTTCTCTTGAGTAGGTACACAAAAGTTTTCCTGGTCTTGTCGTCGATAAGTGTCATGAAGTATCTGTAACCTCGAACAGAATTAACACTCATAGGCCCACAAATATCTGAGTGTACTAACTCTAGTACCTCCTTGGCTTTAGTAGCCTTATTCTTTGAGAAAGGCTGTCTCGTTTGTTTGCCCATCAGACAAGGCACACATTCTAAGTTAGGATTAGGATCAGGAAAAATCACCCCATCCGCCATTTTATCTCGTAGTAATTTAAGATTGCGTACTCCCAGGTGGCCCATCCTCCGATGCCACAGCTCCAGTGAATCATCATTCTCTTTGTGTAAGTCGGTTGACAGTGCTGCCTCTGTACACTGTGGATAATGTTTTAGTTTATAAACACCTCGCTCTTCTTTACACGTAACAATCACTGTGCCTTTCACATCGCAATCATTCTCATCATAAATCTCGCATCCGGCCTTTGAAAATACTACTACTCTACCTCTCCTGACCAATGTACTTACACTCAGCAAGTTTTCTGATAGGCCAGGCACATACATAGCACCTTCTACGCAAACATCCTTCCCATCCTTACTCACCACATCTCCTGTACCTACACCATATACTTTACCGCCATCTGCGCATAAAACATCTCTATGTTCATGCTTTACAAAGTTTCTCATCCAATCTCTATTATTAGTCATATGTAGCGTCGCTCCCGAGTCAACAATCCACTCATAGTTGTTAGCAGAGAAGGTCACCAAGGCGGTGTGTGTGCACCGCTGCGCCATATGCGCCGCTGGCTTCTTGCTTGGGTTGTTTGGGCAATCACGGGCTTTATGCGGCCGGTCACATATGAAACATTTCAAACTTTGTGATAGTGGTGGTCCGCTCTTTCTCTGAGACTTCTTCCATGGCTTTCTCTTTGTAGTAAAGAGTGCTGCTCCTCTTGGTCCTGACGTCGCTTTGTAGTCAGTTAATTGAGCAGCTTAGTCTTCACATAGTCGGTGGTAAGTGTAATGTTTGTATTTTCTAGTGCTAATTTCATGGGCATATATTCCTCCGTTAAGCCCTGCAGCATCAAAGTTGCCAGTAACTCATCATCAATTTCCTTACCAAGGTCGCTAAGTTGTTGGGAGATCTTCATGACCTCTGTCACGTAATCAGCCACAGTATTAAACTTCTCTAGCTTTATACTCACAAGGCGGGACAACAATCTACATCTATTGTTTAAACCTTTGTCCTCATAGGCTGTCCTCAGGGCCTCCCAAGCCTGTTTTGCTGTTTTAGCACTTCTCACGTGTACCTTGCAGGAATTGCTTATCATAAGGCTTATTTTCGCTCGCGCCTTCTGATCTCTCTTGACGGCATTTGCATCTTTCTCATCTGGTTTGCTCGTGATGTAAGTCCATAGATCATCATGGATTAATACACATTCCATATCAAATTTCCAGGTGGAATAGTTTGAGGCACCTTCAAGTTTCTCTATTGACGGCATACCTCCCGAACTAGACTGATGCGCGCTGTCGCCTGAAGCCATTGTAGATACGATAGGTTCTACTACTTCCTCGTTACTCGCGTCTATCCACTGAATTCCTCCGAATTCCTTGTCATCTGACAGTTCCAAATATTTCTCATAGAAACTTCATAATATTTACACTTTCGCTGGCGCACATAACCTGATACGGAGCAGAAAGTAAGCGTAGTGGAAGGTGAAGTAAAATGAAGTTAAATTAATGGAACTATTGTATTTTTAGTTTGATAAAAATAGAATGTAGACAGATCACGAGAAACATATTTTGATAGACAGAAGTCTTTACAAGTGACACATTATAAAAAGATGCGTAGCAGCCAGTTTACACTTGATGTTATAAGATCTATGTATACGATCTCTTTCATAGACGCGTAGGGATCGGGATTTGCTAGTCTCTTGGGCACCCTACCCGACGGCAACGGCTTAGAAAAAAAAAATAGTTAGTTTAATATTTCAGGGCCTATTTATTTATTTATTATTAGTAGTTTAGATTTATTTTAGATCTCATTTCTCAGATAGGTTTTATGTTTATGTAATAAATATTTTTGTTTTTGTTATCAGGTTACTTTTTTAGATCAATAAAGAATCACTAATGGGACATACCTACATCTTTATTTAACAATATATGCCAATAATTACAATTGGGTAAATTTCCATATTTCTTATGTATAAATTTGTATTAAAAAATTCATGAAATCATATATTATTGTGAGATGTATTTCGGATCATTCGGGCCTAGCCTCACTCACAATCTATCACATTTTCATGAAGATTCTTTTATAACCGGATTAGTTATAAATGTTTTTTGTTTAGTTCCCAAATTTATTAGAGAATGATAAAATGGATATGCTGTTAAATTTTAAAAAAATCTACTGATGGTAAAATTACGCATATGACAGTTTTTATTAAATTATTATCTAGTCCGACCAACACTTATTGGCCTCAGTTACACGGCTATACCGAAACCGGACGCGTCGTTTGTAATTAGTTTTATGTAAATACAACCAACCGTGATAAATAGAGCTAGGGAAATGGCGTTTAGTGCAACAAATAAAAGGAAAACAACTACTAAGTAATATGAACCATAAAGAATAATACTATTAAAACACGCGTGAGCGAATAATCACTAGATTATTTCTCAAAGAATGGTTTTGGACTCACAAATTATTATTGTTGACTTACGTTTATATACCCCAAGCATAGCCATATCTCGCTGAGCGACCTTAAATCGGTGGATCAGGGCCTTTTGGGGTATCTCTGATGGGTAGAATCCGAAATGAGGAGATCCGTCGGAGATCAAAATTAACCGACATAGCCTGCAAAATCAGTAAGTTGAAGTAGCAGTGGGCAGGCCATATTTGTCGCCGACATGATGGCCGTTGGGGCCAAAAGGCTTTAGAATGGAGACCACGTACAGCAAAGCGTAGTGTAGGCCAACCTCGTGCCCGCTGGAACGATGACCTAAAGGACGTTGCGGGGGGCGGCTGGATGAGGAGGACGGAGGACCGACATGAGTGGCGAAATTTGGGAAAGGCCTGTCCAGCAGTGGATGAACACGGGCTGATAGATGGATGAACGTTTATATGTCAACTGTTTCACCGAAACTCTAAATATTAATGTCTATGGAACATGCTGAAAAACAGCGCGTCTATTGTGTCTATCTATCTGACGGCTTATGCTGAGCATCCCACCAATTTGTCAGAACATTTTACAATCAATGTACGTAGGTATTTAGGAAAAATAATTATTATACTCGTAATATTTTATTTCATAGGATTTCTTTTTACAGTTTAGTCTCTAATTAAACAGTTTTATTTTATGTTTTTGTTAAATTAAGTTGTATAAATTTTACTATATTTTTTGCAATAAATATCATTTCCTTTCTTTCTTCCGATACAATTTCGGCATTTGAAAATGCTGATTTTATTTCCGTCATACAATTAATTGGCTTAAAGTCAACAATAATAATATGTAAGTGCAAAACCGTTCCAAAATAATAATGGTTAAAATAGCCCTTGGAATTTTAATTTTTATTGTATGTTATTTTACGTACTTATGAATATTTTATATCACACTTTGGTATTAAACACTACTTGGGTCTATTGAGCTAAACTGGGTGTAACAGGTATGTTGAAATGAAACTACACAAACTACATACATTAAATATTATTGTTAAACTAGCTTTTGTCCGGGGCTCCACCCGCGTGTTATTCGGTTTAACGACATGCTTTTTTCCGGGATAAAAAGTAGCCTATGTGTTAAGATAGGGTATAAGCTATATCCATTCTAAATTTCACCCAAATCCGTTTAGCCGTTTCAGCGTGAAAGAGTAACAAACACACACACACACACACACACACACACACACACACAAACATTAGCATTCAGAATATTATTATGTGAAGTGTGAAGTTTCTTAAATAATCATACCCGTGCAAATTAATAAAATTTGTTTACATCTCCATATTAACTTTAAGAATCTACTGCAAATTTGTATGGGCAACTATTTTCATTCGCGCAGCTATGTTCCTTTGGCAAAGTTGTACAATATGATCAGAAGAGTATAGTGGTTCATTTAAACATAGAGTCTCCTTACACCCGGTAACAGGTAGTATTGTGGGAAGGTTTTTTAAAACGTAATTATTATGATCGTAGTTAAACTGTTGTATTCAGGCCATAGGAACACTCGTGCAGCATATTATGAAACTCACCTTCGCTTCGTTTCATAAACAAACAATCGTGTCCGTCATCATGTTACAGTGACACAAAATACTTACTATTTAATTATTCTGAAAAGCCCTCACAATAATTGACAAGCACAATCTCGTGGTCCCACTGATGCCTTCAATTCCTCGAGTTATATTTGAATCAAAGTGGGTCCCCGCGCTCCCGGCGTGATGTCTCACGAAATGGGCTCGATGTCCCCCAAAATGCGGCGGGGGGCCCAACACGGCCTCTAGGGGCCCCAGCTTGTTCGCCTTAATTGATTTATGTACCTATTCTGCTTTAGGCAGCCACTTAATAGATTTGTTGCCTCAGTAATAATAAGCGAAATGTTGATTTCAGTGTTGTTACATAGATAAGAAAATCACGAAGAGAATTGGTTTAAAATCTACGTATACTTAAGTACTGATCATTGTATAATGTACAGATACAAGAACTAGGCAGTAAAGCTAAGATTGCACGATTTTAGGTAGTTAACAGACCAGTTTACTAAAATGAAAACCTTTTTTATGTTAAAATTCGCTACAGGACATAATTTGGACAAGTGCGAGTCGGACTCGGTCACCGAGGGTTCCGTGCAATACATTCATTAAAATTAGAGTGAGTTGACATCATAAATATTTAAAAACGGATTGGACTCACTTTTTAACTGTGCAAGGAGGCACAGGTCGAGCTTTCGATGAGATTATGACTCATCATCATCAGGACTCTTCGGGAGTACTTTTGCCCCTTTTGTACTTTTACAAATTTTTATTAAATAAATATTTGGCTCTTTGAAGCTTTTTATTGTTTTTATTTGTAGTAGATGTATATAGATACAGCCAGGAACACAGATCCGTCCGGTCTATAATGCCTGAATGCAGTTTCAGGTGTGACTAAGAATCTTGCCATTGCAATCTTAACCCGATGCACTAGGATGCATTTCACTCAAAATGCACTTGAATTTTTTCACTACAAACGGTGGTTGCGAGCCTCCGGGCTTGCTCCTGGATAAGTTCTAGACATAAATCTCTGCAAAAGACTTGCAGGTGTTGCACAAAAGTAAGAAAATCACAGCTGTATAGCCCATGAAGCCCACGGCGCAAAACTTAGACTTCTAGTAACGTAACGTCGATCCTAGGCTAGCTAGGCTTTCTTAATCTAGAAACGTTCGTGACGAATGTAGAGATCATGTCACGTTTTTTTTTGTATGTGTATATGTGTGTGTGTGTGTGTGTGTGTGTGTGTGTGTGTGTGTGTGTCTAGTTAGTGTACGAACATTTTATGAACATTTTATTTATTTACATTATAAAGCTGTGTGTCATCCGTCACCGTCTTGCCCGCCGGACTCTCAGACGGCGAAAGCAGCAGCAAATATGTTAGCGAAAAGCGTTTTCATACTTTAGTTTTGTTTTGTGGCCGTAGCAACGAAATTAACCCAAATACTTTATCTTGGGTTTTTCATAATAACTCCACGGGTGTGTTAGCACCTCATTTATCGATTCACAAAGTGCTTTTCCTCGTTATAAACGACCCGTCGTAAAATGAAACGATCGATAAAAGTCGCCTGAATATATGTGGCAAATACATGCAATGTCGTAACGGGGAATTCCAGTGAATTTCAGCCAAGGTTGCGGCAAGTACCTTGGGCGTGGAATCACATAAACAAAAATTATGTGCGGCGCGCCCGAAGTGTCGCTACGCTAAGTGTCTTAATAGGAAACCCCAGTAAATTTCAGCGGAATGTGGGCGTGTAATGATATAATTAGAAATTATGACTGCGACACTGCGGCGCCCGTAGGCGAGTTTACGGGCGCCTCGCAGGCGAGCACCCGCTGTGTAACGTTCGACTGCACTTTCGTATGTTGCGACGTATTCGCTGATGGGCTCCAAGCCGCTGTCGATAAGCCTGAGTAAAATACATGATTTTTTCTTCAAAGATAGCACAGTCGCCGCACCTGATTCCATTGTGTGACCGGGAGCTCCATGCAGCGTTGGAGAGTCACCTGCACCGCGGTTTTATCGGTAGCTCGATGGTGCGACGACTCCGACACGAAGTCTTTTAAGATTATATGTAACGTAACGTCGTTCGTAAGCTCACCTGCTCGTAGACCTTTGCTACAGACATTCCTTAATCTTGAAACGTTCGTGACGAATGTAGAGATCATACCACGTTTGTATGTGTATATGTGTGTGTATGTATATAGTTATCGTACACGTACACGTATGTTGCATAGGTAAGATAGTATGACGTGAACATGTCTTTACTACGTTTACTACGACCGTCGTCATGTAGCAGTCAGCATGTCAGCAATGATAGTATAACGTTAGGGTGCCGGAGCAGCAAGCGCAAGTACGAACGTCTGATATATGCACTCTGTATCAATGCGCCGCAACGCTCGAGACACATCGATGGTGTAATGTTGCATAAACATTATTTACATTATGAAAGCTGTGTGTGATCCGTCACCGTTCTGCTCGGACCCTCGGACGGCGAGATGTTTCGCTATGTTAGCGAAAAGCGTTGTCAAACTTTACTTTTGTGTAGCAACCAAATAATCCCAAATACCTTATCTTCGGTTTTATAAAAACTAGCACGGGTTCGTTGCTACGTCATTTCGTGATTCCCGAAGTATTTTTCCTTGTTAGCCAAACGATTAAACCCATAGGTATAGGTCAAATAATTATTTGACTTATCGACCCGTTGTAATGAGGATAACGATCACTAAAAGGTATGTCGCTAGGCATGACCATGTGTGGCAAGGCCGAATGATGTCATTGGGAATTCAACTGAATTTCAGCCAAGTTTGCGTCATGTGTGTAGTTAATTAAACATTCTCGCCGCGCCCCGTTGCTATATGCGCACCTTTGAAAACAAAATCACGGCAGGACTTTTGTATGTTGCGACGTGTTCGCTGATGGGCGCCAAGCCGCTGTCGATAAGCCTGAGTAAAATACATGGTTTTTTCTTCAAAGATAGCGCACTCGTTGCACCTCGTTCCGTTGCGTTGAAACTATTCTCCCCACCTCTTCTTACCTACATCACTAACCTCACCTACCTACCAACTTTTTTGCTAACTACACTTTCCGTCTCACTGCCTACCCACTCTACCTTCTCACATGTAGCTTGAACTAGTTATAAATACAAACAAGGTTTGGAGGGTGTTAGTCTAGTATTAGGCCAAATGATCGTCTAGCAGCTGTGATAGGACCCCTCGTTGTGAACCGTATTTAAGTAACCCTAGTTCTTTTAGTGGTAATAAGAATGAATCCGAACTCAACATTTCCTAATAAGTGTAGTTAAATTGCCTAAAGTATCCGAGAAGTAAATAGTTCCGCTGACCCTGGTAAATAGAATAACCTCTGCGCCTAGCTAAGTTATTATGTGATGTCAATACTGAGTTGATACTATCCAAGAGAATATCACCTATTGACCAAGCTTATGTAAGAGAGTGAGATGAGAAACAGACTAAATATAATTCGTCTAGAAGATACCGCAATTTTATGTTTTTTGTTTAATAGCCCCTACCGGTCAATTTGGGTTCTGTAAAAGCAAAAGCTTCTATGGTTCTGCTTAAGTAAAGTAATAGACGAGAAGATTATACTCCTAGATAATAAGAGTATAAGTTGAACATAAAAGCCTTTACCTTTCGGATGGGGAATAACCCGTGAATTTTTTTGAACAAAGGATTTATTTAGTTTTATTTGAAATTGTGATTTAATACTTTATATTATTATAGACTTTAATTTTGCATTTAGTTTGATGATACATTATTTGTACCGTGCTACAAGGCACTAAGTACTTAGATATTTTAATTTGATAAGGCAGTATTATTATACTGAATATTTGTAAGATTTGTTACTTTGTAATAGTAAATCGTTCATGTTGGCAAGTCTTTAATTTCTACCAAACACTACTATAGTCTCATTATAAAATCTTTCAGTAATCTTTAAATAGTACATTATTTATTGTAAGAAAACCTAAGAACAGTGATTCCCTGTCTACACACCTTGGAGGAAGAATCACTAAGAAACCTCAAGGAGTACCTACTCGTAATTAAATATCGTGACCTTGCTGTGAAATATTAGTGACTTCAGTAAAAGCTGCATACTTCTCCTTATCACATGTCCAATCTCTGAACCTACTGAATTCTACATGAGAACAGCTCTAAGGTAGTTTATTCTAACAGAAATTTATTAGCAGTCAATACTGGATTAATTCAATCATACAGATAACTACCTAATTCGGTTCTACTAGTCTGACTAATTTCAATTCTTCTGAATTCCAGTTAGTAAGTAGCCGTTCTGATGTCTCAGAATCAAAGCTATAATTATATGAAAGATGTCTCACTCAGATAGATATAATTTCAGCTAGCTGGCTTCCTTGTTAGATCCAGAATAGTTTCAGCAGTATTTAAGGCTATCTCTCGGCCACATTGTACTTGAGAATATTAATTCAAGGAGAGATATATCTATTCACACTTGACGAACTAAGATTTCTGTTCCGTTTGGTATACAGAAGATTCTTATTAGCACGGCATTGCTTGGCTAAAAGGGTGGGATTTTCCCTTAGTATGAACAAATGCATCTACTCATTACCTTTATTTTTCAGGCAATATTATTCACAAATAGAAATCATTCCTTTTCTATGGAAACCAAGCTACTTACTTTGGTAAATTCATTTATATTGAAATCTTCCTTTTTTATAAGGAAATTATGATTCCAGAATTATTTACTGTAATTAAGACTTAGAACTGGACTTTGCTCCAAACTCTGAACTGATAGTTCTCACACCAAAACAGTTTATCTCAATAAAAGTGTATCTTGAAAAACTAGACACTTATGTAAGTAGGAGTGTTTCTGAGCTTGAGGTCGAACCTTTATCTAATCAGAGAACGATGATCACAAGTTTAATCCATCTGATAGCAAATTAAGAGCAAAACATTACTTATCCTTACTTCACAACAAAATAACTTTCCGTCACTTAAAGGGCTTTCTTGACCAGACAATCAGGGAGGCTTTCCACTGAATGCTTTCGACACATCGTTACAAGATTGATCTAAACAAATTCTGCCTTTATTAACTTCTGAAGTTCGTCTATTCTTTTCAAACTAAAATCTGGAACCTAGCTGATATCCGCCTACCTAGGTATCTGATCTAAATTTCACCAGTTTGTGGTTCTACAAGATTTACCCCCTTGAAAACCTTCAAAGCCTACGGATCCTAACCTGAACGTGCCTACGTGTAACACCAAGACATAATTGACTAAAACATACACTACCAGGAGCCTACAACCTTCAGAACCCTATTTTCTCCGAGCACAATTCTAACGTCCTACATTTTTCTATAATACCTGACTGTGTTCTAATCAATTCATTGTCCCTTCTTGCGACCCTACGTGAAACTCTAACGTCCTAAGATTCTTTGTAACGTCCTAGCATTCCCGCAAGTTCCTTGACTGATCTGGCTACCCGGGAATAGCCAAGAGAATTCTCAGCCTATTTTGGTGTAAAACAAAACTAGAGATAAAATCTCACATTTACTTTTAATTGTGTGATTGTGTAATGCATCCTAACAAATATCTTGACTAAATTGACTATCCAAACTTTACCTGCCTATCATTTGTACCTAGAATGAGAATTCCTAGTCTGCCAAATGTGTAAAACCCAAAACTAGAGATAAAATCTCACATTTACATTTAATTGTGTTTGTGCGGTGATTCCCAAAGAGTCACAGCGGAAATCACATCCCTCAACTAGTCTAAAATAAAGAAGCGAGGCGAGTTTTCTCCTCTACGTGTACCTACTGCCTATAAACTCCGTGCCAGTCAGCGGGTGATTCAAGGTAAGGGCCTCACCCAACTGACCGGAAGTTCCCTATATGGTTGTGTGATAAATATATTAATATATACATAAAGACCAAAACTGCGCCACGGATGATAACCTGGAGGGGCAATGTCCGGTTCACACTTCTCTCGTGATCGCCCAGGCAACATCACATGGTAACGTCAGAAATGGGAGATATTATACGGTATAACTAAACCGCTGCAGCGTCATCTCAAAACGACTGCCCCTCCGGAGAGGTTGAAGGTACCAGGGCCGTCAGTTGTCACCGTTAAGTTTACCCAACACTGGTACCCCAAAGAGACTTCTCTTTGTTTAGCATCACATATTTTCCCTACCTATTAGCCGTCAAGCCTACTGAAAATACCCCCAAACTAAACCCAGAGACACCCACCTTTGCCACGCTCGAAATACCGAGTTGCTCCCGCGCTAATATCCCCTCACTATTACCAAACCCCAGCAAAATACAAAACCCCACGCCCAGGTCTGATATCCGCGTCCCGAGAACTGTTCTGAACTATATAACACAAATAACCGCGATTCTTAATGAGGCTTTTTCCATCCTTCCCCCGGCCAGCCGAGCCCTAGGGCTCAAAGCCTTTCACAGCCGCAACATCCAGCTTTACCTTATATTATTTAAAATATAAAGCAGACCCCAGAATTCTTAGGAAATCATTTGAAACAAGTCTCAAAAGGAATGCCCTATAACCGATCTACATATTCGTCCTTTTACGGAAATCGCCTCGAACAAACACTCGCGGATCTCTAAATTTAAACTGCACTTTCTCGAAAAGTATCCCACACTCTAAATAATTCCGACAGAACTTTAAAGAAAATAACCCCGAGGAAAATTAATATATCTATAAAACAAACGCCCTGATAAAAATAAAACCCTAGAAAATAAATTCGCGACTAATTACTGCACTTGTATCTCGCTTGACGGACCTCGAAGACTGAACTCCGAAGACTGACCTCCAAAGACTGAGAGCCGTTCCCGCCCTACAACCACTTTTATCGACTCACTCCCGGCGCTAAGCCACGCCGATTCTTCCATACCCCGCTCACTTCTTGTCACTCCCCGTATCCACGGCCCACGCATTCTCTCATTTCCGTATTACCTTATATGGTCATGAAATCTCAACGCCGACATCCGGACTACAGCAATCATAATGTTTTCCTTTTTAGCTTGAAATAGTATTTTTCGTGATTCTAATTTTCCTTACCACCAATTATTAAGATAATGAAAATATCTAAAATTCATTTGAGCAGGTTTTACTTTATTTTGAATTAAAATACGAAAATGGAATCTGTTTCCTTTACTGCTTTGCTAAATACGCCACCTAGCTGAAACAAGTGGTACTTTTGACATAGCCTTAAAACCAATTCACCTAATCTGTACTATACCAAAGTTCATGAGTTTATTTCAAGATGCGCAGTGTCGCCCTCTTTTCCCCCAATACTAAATTCTAGCGGGCTCTGGCAATTTAACAATAACAGCGCCATTATGACGGAAAGACAGCGAATTATGACGGAACTTCTTGAATCAAAGTTTACCCAATTTCCCGCTACTGCGCCCCCATAGCCCGCCTTCTGCATTCCTTACTTGTGTAAAGCCCCCCAAATCTCTCTCCTCAAAAGACATTTCTTCTCCTCGCTTAGTGGACCCATTTCGCTTAGCAACTGTAGACACACGAAAATCTTTAATTCCATGCATGATACATAGCCATGAAATACCCGTTTTCGGCGCGAATTTAATGTTCGCGTAATTTAGTATAGAAACAACATCTTTACTCGATTCACGTAATTTTCACTCTTTCCCTGCTTCCAAACATTAAGAATAAAACATCCGGAATTTATTTGAACATTATTTCTTCATTTCCTGAGTACAATAAGGAAATAAGGTCTGTTCTATTTTCTAATCCCGGAAGTAATGCCATCTAACCTAAACAACTGATACTTTTATGCTTGTTGTAACATTCTTTTCAATGAACCTAATCTACCTCCAAACTCAAGCATTTCCCACATATTAAGCAGATGTCGCTTCCACCCTCAGCTAATATCAAGACATCAATAGTAATCCGAAGGTAGTGGAACCACCCTACCACAAAATGTTAGCGAGTGGTAACGGAACCCCTCGACCCGAGGTTTGTTCTGGTACAGCTCGACCCTCAAAATTTACGTAGCATACAGTTCAGCCGAAGGAAATTTTCTCTTCAGACTCGCTAACATGCAGAGACCACTGATTACAAAACAAATTATTATGGCTTTTTCCAGAATGTAGTTGGGTGTGTGCGTTTTTAAACCAATCCACTAACAGAATCCCGCAAGTATCCGGACTCCAACCTCGCAATAACTTAATTATGGATAACTATTACTTCGATTGCAAGAAATCTGACGAAACGAGAGTACCGGGTTGTGAATCCAGTATGCCCTAGTGGCAATAAGATGGCCTTCTAACCCAATCCAATTTTTCGATTAACACTAGATTTGCCATGGACTATCTCTAATTCCACCAGATACCAAGCGATGAACCGCCTCATAAAGGTTATCCTTTAATTTAACTATCTCAGCTAGAGCCCTTCCCCTTGCAAGCCCCATAAGTTTCCTGGTGAGTGTGCAGTTGCCGAAAAGGGAGTAAGAGCTTCTGTATAGTGCGGGTTTATCATGTACTTCTTTTCGTAATTTAACCTAACTCCAATTTTCCATAATAAACCGTTTGCTAGGTATAGTGCCTCTGGTCCAAGCTACAATAACTTCATCTATACTGTCAAAACTGTTGCCTCCCTAGAGCCCTCTTTTTCAACCTGCATTCTCTTTAATAAATATTATAGTATAATTTTATATTATTATACTACAATACCATTAAAATC
The DNA here is from genome assembly GCA_910592155.1 of Ypsolopha scabrella. Taxonomy (NCBI): domain Eukaryota; kingdom Metazoa; phylum Arthropoda; class Insecta; order Lepidoptera; family Ypsolophidae; genus Ypsolopha; species Ypsolopha scabrella. The sequence continues at coordinate 30,683,717 of OU342964.1, forward strand.
CTCTTTCCCCTTTTTCTTCATACTTCCCAAATGTACCACGCGTGGATTTCTCTTTCTCGCCACACTAAGGATCCACCAGCTCATTCAATACAGACTTTCCTGTTTGACCAGGTTAAAAATGAATCGTCCCAATGGCTCTGTAGCATGTAGCGTGTAAGCCATTCTTAACCCTTAACCCTAAATCACATCAAACAATTTGGCTCAAACCAACATTTCCTACGCTTAAATCTTTCCCTAGGTCTCCTAATCTAAATAACCAAAGATGTCCCTACAGTTTTTTATATACCTAATTGTTCACGTTCCGTAGCTTTGCTGGTTTCATTGACATGATCGCAATTAATTTAGCTAAATTTAATCTTGATTATAACCTTAATATTGAGACATTTCCCCAACAACTATCAACCTGAACAACTTGCCTAATTCACGAGCCGTTAGAAATAACCCAACGACTTAATTTCTCTATATTCCTGGACCTCACTCTCTTTTGTAATATTCCTAAATATTTGATCATTCTATTACATGGGTTTAAACCTTAAGGGGTAAGACGTATAAGAGCATTCTGGCACTAACTGTGACTTTGGAAACCCTGGGGCCTAATCATAAAACCAGACTCCATGACGAAGAACCATTTACTTGAGCTAACGGTATACTTTTGTGTCTAATGTGTCAGGATTTAAATAGATAGATACAACCATAAAATTGAAGTATCAGATGATCTTGTAGATAGAATTAACGATGAAACAGAACCAAAACTCATACTAGTAAGAGTCACGTTGCACCCGACTAATTGCGAAGATAATCGATAAGAATATTTCGGTCCCTAAATTATCCTATTCCCGCTCATATACATGTTGTTATAAAATTCTCACAAATTCAGGCACTAGCTTACAAAAGTATCTAGGCCCTCGTCAAAATTTAAAGACTTTACAGTCTACTATTTGGTCAAATACTTCATCTAATCTTTAAAAGGTTAATGACGATGAAAACAATCCTAGCCTCCGTAACCAATAACGTACAAGTAAATAAATTGTCTCATACTCAAGTTATTCCGCCCCTCACATAATTTCTCCTGACTCTAGAACCGTCTACTTGCATATTGCATGTCCCAACAACTCAACTCGAAACTGAGAGAATTATAGTGGTGTAATGTTTACAACATCATAGAGGTAAGTACGGCGGTAGACAATGAAGAAAGATACAAAAAAAAGAATTCATCAAGAAAAAGGGAGAACGTACCGAGCATTCTCCTCCAGAATAAGTTTAAGCTTCCCTAATTGTGAATCCGTCCCTTACTCGTAATTTCCGCTACAAATCACAATGTTTTCCCTTTTGAATTAACGTCTATGAAATATTGCGTCACTGCATATAAAGCTGATCGCTGTAATTAAGGTCCTGCAACCGAAGTGCAGAATGAAACCTTCACGGTAGAATTCCTCTGTCTATCTGTAAATCACAGTATAGTCACAAATCATCCTCTAAACCACTAGATTTAACACTCGGTAAAACAGCTTAATTCACCTATACCGCATGGGGCAATCAATCCCTATAATCCAAAATGGCTCAAAACCATATTTTTAATTTAAATGTTACCTGGCCGAATCATGTAATTTTAATAAGACGCCGCACGTTCATACTACAGGGTATGTGAAGCTTGTTGACCCTTAGACTACGATTTGACTATAACATATACCGTATAATGAATACCGTTTTCAAAAATATTTAGTTGTAGCAAGATAAAAGTGAAAAGAATAAAATTCACCTAAGCCATCTAAACCTCTTAATTAAACCCGACCCCCCTGGTTTTCGACTGAAGACGTCTTCATGGTCATTAGCCACTACGAATGTCTCGACATGTATATTATGTTAATTTTTTTACACCAATATATGGAACCCGTTTCTTCGCTCGAAACGTTTCTCCTCTCTACCATAATACCCACTTGTTTCTAACATTCCATTAAACCGTCAAACGCTATCTCTGTCATCAAATATTACCCGAAATTCATATGTATATAATATTTGTACTAGAGTTCCGTACCTCAGAGTAACAATAAGATCACACTAACTAATGAATATTTGTCCGCTCTCCCGTCACAAAACTGTTATGGCCCTATCTCTACTGTTTGTAGCCTTCGCGCCAATAAGGTAGTACATTGTTGACTAATTTCGTAACAAACATAGTACATACAAGTACATACATATATACTCATATCCGTCTCACAAAGAGGTAGGCAGAGACCATATACTTCCGATTGCCACGACCCTAACACACACATTCTTCGTCTCCTCCACATCCATTATTCTAATCACGCAAGTTCTTATTTTATAAACAAAAGTTTATTCTTGATTTTCACAAATTCTATATAATTACGTGATATTCCGCAAGTACCCTACTATATTTAAGCAACTATCGTATTCGAGGATTATAAAATAGACACCGTTCAAACATCAGACGAACATACTTATTCACGCCTATCTCCTGAAGGGATAGACAAATACTGTCAACTTTCATCCACTATGATTCCGACACACCTCTTTCGCCTCTTCCACTCCTATCTACGAGGTCATACTAGTTCTTCGATTTCGTATATCACAGCGCCAACACAGAACCCTGCGTTTTAAATTCACTCACCCTAACTTGACCCCTATTTGACACATTTTGAAGTACATTCGAGTTTTCTCGTTTTATTCATAAATCTCCCAGACTAACATCCTTTCAAACCTCCGACCCTCCAGCTTGTAAACCTGACTTCACCCTGTGTGATATTTCCATTCATTCTATCGGACAAATTCTCACAGTTAAATATAGTAAGCCACCAACTCCGTGAAACTCTTATAAATTGTGCAAGGTTACACGTTCATCATTTGTAATTAGTTTCAAAATAATATAAGTATGTAAAATGTGGTTGCACAACTCTAAACACACGACTCTCAGATTTAACAAAATACCGAATATCTAACACTGAAACTCTAACGTATACTTTTCTCGCTTAAGTTTACCTTCTTACGACCATCAAGTTATACGGTTTATCCTGTTACATCTATTTTAATACCATGTGGGTATTATTCTTCAATGACTTGAAATTTTACTAACTTATCTAAATCCACGTACTAATCCTTCCGGACTAACCCATGTTCCACCCTATTAAATGTAGGTATTTATACTAAAAAGTGCCCTTCCGTCGCTACCCAAAAATACTTCCCTCTCATTCTTAAGATCACATCAAAAGTGAATACTATGAGTACACAAGGGCCTACCTATTTTCAAAACCCGAATCTTATATTGTCTATCTTTTATTATTAATGCAAAAGTTTTCTAAGGGGATCTCATTTAACTGAAACGAAACTCTCTATACATACATACGAGTAAATACGATTCGTTGATAACCTACCCAGGTGTCCCCTTTTATCAATTCCTAATAATTTCTCCCTCTTAATTGCTTAGTACCTGACAATAATCGCTAGCTCCCGTTTTACTGAACTACAAATCCTTTCAACGCCAGTTTTAACCTCAGCATAGAAGTTTATATAAAATCATTATTTGCCTAACCACTATCTCAAGAATTTTATTTCCCCTTTCATTTACTTATAATTTCATTCAAATCATATCTCACTTAACTCCCTTTTCCTCAATAAATTTGAAACATACTTATTTTCCACACTTCTAAACTTGCTACAAAACTATTATTTCCTTTATGAACTACTAGCTTCCTCCCGCAGCTCCGCCCGCGCGCTACTCGGTTCAACGACATGATTTTTCTTCGGGATAACAGTAGCCTATGTGTTAATTTGGGGTATAAGCTATATTCATTCTAAATTTCATCCAAATCCGTCTAGCTGTTTCAGCGTGCAAGAGTAACAATCATACAAACACACACACAAACTTTCGCATTCATAATATTAGTGTGATGCCCTTCATCCCTTAGTAAGCAACAAGCTCTTGCATATTCCCGCAATTGACTCACCGCACCTACGCTATAACATTACCAATGAAGTTAATCTCTTGTAACTTATCGTCATAGCCCATCATCACATTTCACTTTCCGCACCTACGCTATAACGCTACCAAAGAAATTGTTTTCTCGTAAATTATCATTACCCATTCTTTATCACACTACAAGGATCGAACACTCGAACCCCTTTTCACTTCTCATATCGATGCAAGATTTTTTATTTTGTAATAACCTTTGTTTTCCCCGCAACGCAAAATATAACCAAAAGTTACAACGACATCGCAAAGCGTCACCCCAAAATTAAAATAGTTTTCCCTAAGTCTCGCTAATATTACCGATTCGGACTACCACGTCATCACTGAACAAATAAATTAACGTCATCTAACATAAAAACATTTACACCAATCACCTTCATAAACCTCCTTTTTCTATTAGTGCATCTACCTTCCAATCGCAAGGAACTCTTACGCAATCTTACCGAGCGACCCCCCTTCTTTCAAACTTCTCAACGATAGGAGTGCGGAACAAGACTCACATTCATCCACCCATCATTACTAGGATATTATTATTTCTAAACGATTGTGGGCAATACAAAACCGTTCTACCTGATAAATAAAACCCGTAACTGTCCGATTACTTTGCAATATTGTTAATATTTCTTGACTAAAAGTGAGCAGATGATTTCCACGGGACAAACTGAAGCTAGTATAATTCGTCATATCAATAACACATTATACAAATAAATCATACGACGGCATTCACCCGTCCATGCCGTTGTCTAACTAGTGTTATTCTTTTACCGGTTTGTGATAATGCCAGTAACTACTAAGAGTAGTCAAAAGGAACCACTACTTATAAAAATTTCAAATTAGTTTGATTATTTTTGTTTACCACGCATTGTGATGTAAGCCATTTCTAACCGTTCTGGACCTGTCGTTTGTGTTTGAGATTAAAATGTGATCAAACCAATAAATAGCGAATAATCAAAAAGTGAAAGAAGGACAAATTGAACAGAAAAGCTTTGTTGTCACCCTACACATCTACTCACATATCCTTCATACATATGACTAACCACGGAAAACATCATGTAGATGATAGATTCCTTTGATCGTAATAATTGGATTTGGATAAAATTGATCGTTTCATACTAAAATTAAGAACAAGAACGCAGCTTAAACTCGTTCAGAAAAACTCAAATCTCGACCGAACAACCTATCTTGCATTTAGAAAATTGCATAATCATGCAATGTAACATTAAACACAAATGAAATAATAAGTCTATTTTCCTTTTGTTGGATAACACAAGTTGGTCAAACTCATCACTAACATTGCCACAGCCCAAAATGTGTACGTACATTCGCAAGCCAGGTATCTAGGTGTCGCCGACATGATGGCCGTTGGGGCCGAAAGGCTTTAGAATGAAGACAACGTACAGCAAAGCGCAGTGCAGGCCGACCACATGCCTGCCGGACCGACAACCTGAGGACATCGTGGACGGCGCGGCGGCGACATGAATGGCGAAATTTGGGAAAGGCCCATGCTCAACACTGGACGAACACGGGCAGATGGATGGATGGATGACTACCATATCTGAACCGTAAAACTTCCTATAATATTCCCACATCCCTGCCTGATTAAATATTATTGAGCAAACTAATATGATCATAAATAATCCTTATATAGAATTTCATGTTGTTAGTTACCGAAATTATGATTTACATAGACATCATAGTGATATTTTTCAGAAATATTTCGTTCTAAAATGGGACAACGAATTTTAATATTAACTCTACGGCTCAGTCTAACATCAGTAAATATTCCCGATATTTCTAAACATTTATTCATCCTCTTCCTACTACATATTATTATGTGTTCGTAATAAGATTATAAAATAAAACACATAATATCTCATTTCTACTCGTGTCGCAATGTATACCACATTTACTAACCGACCCGCAATGTAAACTCATGCGATTGTTTCCGAAGTGTGACGTCATCCCTAGTCGACTTCAGATTTGCAGGTTTATACCTAAGTATTTGTGCACATAACTCACTACTAAATAAGTGAGAGCAAAACACAATCGATTCCTCACGTCCTATTTAAATACGTGAACCCTAGTCCGTACATACGATTGTACATCTTTTTAGCCCGACGTACATAACCAACCGCGTCTTTACTTTATTCTAGTAAAACAATTTTATAATTTCGAAAAGCACTAAAATAATACCACAGTGCTGCCAAGCAATCTCCCATAATTGAAACAAAGTATTTACTACACGAAGAGGAAAAACATTTTCTAAAGCAATTAGACTTGTCCACTAACACTGCTTTTGTTTTTGAACGCACGCGTCGCTATCGTTCCATGAGACTAAGAACGTTTCCACACTATCCAACCCGACATCGGTGCCGGACGACGACAGCCAACATCCGATAACCGACACCATGTGCTGTTTTCGCATTACCCGACAAAATCGCTCCGATATGGCCATTTGCTCGATAGCTTTAGTGCGGACAGGTCATTACGGAAGACTAAGACAATTTTGGATACATCCCATTGCGGAAGATAAATATTCAGACAGAGCATTTTATACTCTTTTTAGCGAGCTACAAAACGCACCGAGAAAGTTCTTTAATTACTTTCCTACAAGCGAATCCACGATATGATTATTTGCTAATTCATCTGACAAACAATATCAAGAAACAAGACACACATATTCGAATGGCTTTGGGGCCTAAGGAAATGCAAGCGCACACAGAGACAATTTAGATATAGGTATATCAACATAAAAACATTATCGTCCGACGGCTCATGGGCGTCCGATAGTGCCACCAACACATCGGTGTCGGATCCGATATCCGATACCGGATCGGAAAATGTGAAAGACTACTCATTCCATACATTTTACTTGCCCCGATATCGCACCAGCGGCGGCGGCGTCCGACCCCGACATCGGACCGGACAATGCAAAAACCCCCAAATATGGACAAATGGACTTTGAGTTCAGAGCCGTTAAAAGATACTAAAAAAGAAACCAATGCGATTAGCGATTATGACAGTCAAAACAAACAAACCACTTTTGAATATGAATAGTTCAAAACCATCACAAATGAGATATCTCTGATATCTCTATAAATAATAAATAAACTAACTTGTGCGTGCGTTGAGATGAAGATGGAATACACCTTCAGCTCGGGACAACATTATTATGAACTTAGCGCAACTCAGGATGATTCTCAAAGGTGCAAAATTGGACATGGCGTTGATGATATCAATGAAACCTACAGCTACAGATTACCAAGGATAACCCAATTAACCGAGCCGAACTCATCTCATACAATGGTACGTGTATTCATTCTAACCTGTTTTACAATTGCCTAATCATCAAGAACGCATTAAAACTACGTTTTCCTTTACCGGTCATTCATATTGGTTATTAGTACTGCCATCTTGAGCAAACATCTATAGTATTGCAATCCAAAGGTGGCCTAAATTACCTAGGCTACTTTAATAAACAATGCTCATTGGTCCAACAACGTCAAACACAACCCCTTATATTAAAGTAAATTTATGCTATAGCTTCTTAATGATAAAATAGGTATAACTATTCACAACATTACAGACATTCTCCATACATTCGCCCGAAATTAATTATCTTTTTCTACTTTTCAGATACAGCCTACGATGGTTGAGTTCTAAAAGCCCTATATGCATATTATGTATGACCCATCTCGCCTGAGAAGCTACACAGGTGTATGCAATGTGGATAATCCAGTCTACTTCCTAACCAAGAACTTCGCTTCGCCCAATCGCACTAAGGAAACTATAATAATGTGCATCTGTGTTACCACTGAATGAATTTACTACATAGAAACTAAATATCACTCTTAAAACACCTCCGTCTCACGTGCAACAATTGAACCAGACTAACACACTCCAACCAAATAAATACTAGAAATCGCAATATAATATCCCAGCCATTAAGAACATGATCACAGCGCTTTAATGAAACAAAAACACTAAAATGAATTCAAAATACAACGATACAACCATGATAATGTTAAAACTTTATTCCGACACATGTCCTAATAGCTAATTTTAATATTATAATTGCAAAAACTGCAATATCCTGGTCACGGCTTCTAATTGAAACACACCTCCCCTACATCTCTCTCATAACCTACATCACTAACCTCACCTACCTACCAACTTTTTTGCTAACTACACTTTCCGTCTCACTGCCTACCCACTCTACCTTCTCACATGTAGCTTGAACTAGTTATAAATACAAACAAGGTTTGGAGGGTGTTAGTCTAGTATTAGGCCAAATGATCGTCTAGCAGCTGTGATAGGACCCCTCGTTGTGAACCGTATTTAAGTAACCCTAGTTCTTTTAGTGGTAATAAGAATGAATCCGAACTCAACATTTCCTAATAAGTGTAGTTAAATTGCCTAAAGTATCCGAGAAGTAAATAGTTCCGCTGACCCTGGTAAATAGAATAACCTCTGCGCCTAGCTAAGTTATTATGTGATGTCAATACTGAGTTGATACTATCCAAGAGAATATCACCTATTGACCAAGCTTATGTAAGAGAGTGAGATGAGAAACAGACTAAATATAATTCGTCTAGAAGATACCGCAATTTTATGTTTTTTGTTTAATAGCCCCTACCGGTCAATTTGGGTTCTGTAAAAGCAAAAGCTTCTATGGTTCTGCTTAAGTAAAGTAATAGACGAGAAGATTATACTCCTAGATAATAAGAGTATAAGTTGAACATAAAAGCCTTTACCTTTCGGATGGGGAATAACCCGTGAATTTTTTTGAACAAAGGATTTATTTAGTTTTATTTGAAATTGTGATTTAATACTTTATATTATTATAGACTTTAATTTTGCATTTAGTTTGATGATACATTATTTGTACCGTGCTACAAGGCACTAAGTACTTAGATATTTTAATTTGATAAGGCAGTATTATTATACTGAATATTTGTAAGATTTGTTACTTTGTAATAGTAAATCGTTCATGTTGGCAAGTCTTTAATTTCTACCAAACACTACTATAGTCTCATTATAAAATCTTTCAGTAATCTTTAAATAGTACATTATTTATTGTAAGAAAACCTAAGAACAGTGATTCCCTGTCTACACACCTTGGAGGAAGAATCACTAAGAAACCTCAAGGAGTACCTACTCGTAATTAAATATCGTGACCTTGCTGTGAAATATTAGTGACTTCAGTAAAAGCTGCATACTTCTCCTTATCACATGTCCAATCTCTGAACCTACTGAATTCTACATGAGAACAGCTCTAAGGTAGTTTATTCTAACAGAAATTTATTAGCAGTCAATACTGGATTAATTCAATCATACAGATAACTACCTAATTCGGTTCTACTAGTCTGACTAATTTCAATTCTTCTGAATTCCAGTTAGTAAGTAGCCGTTCTGATGTCTCAGAATCAAAGCTATAATTATATGAAAGATGTCTCACTCAGATAGATATAATTTCAGCTAGCTGGCTTCCTTGTTAGATCCAGAATAGTTTCAGCAGTATTTAAGGCTATCTCTCGGCCACATTGTACTTGAGAATATTAATTCAAGGAGAGATATATCTATTCACACTTGACGAACTAAGATTTCTGTTCCGTTTGGTATACAGAAGATTCTTATTAGCACGGCATTGCTTGGCTAAAAGGGTGGGATTTTCCCTTAGTATGAACAAATGCATCTACTCATTACCTTTATTTTTCAGGCAATATTATTCACAAATAGAAATCATTCCTTTTCTATGGAAACCAAGCTACTTACTTTGGTAAATTCATTTATATTGAAATCTTCCTTTTTTATAAGGAAATTATGATTCCAGAATTATTTACTGTAATTAAGACTTAGAACTGGACTTTGCTCCAAACTCTGAACTGATAGTTCTCACACCAAAACAGTTTATCTCAATAAAAGGGTATCTTGAAAAACTAGACACTTATGTAAGTAGGAGTGTTTCTGAGCTTGAGGTCGAACCTTTATCTAATCAGAGAACGATGATCACAAGTTTAATCCATCTGATAGCAAATTAAGAGCAAAACATTACTTATCCTTACTTCACAACAAAATAACTTTCCGTCACTTAAAGGGCTTTCTTGACCAGACAATCAGGGAGGCTTTCCACTGAATGCTTTCGACACATCGTTACAAGATTGATCTAAACAAATTCTGCCTTTATTAACTTCTGAAGTTCGTCTATTCTTTTCAAACTAAAATCTGGAACCTAGCTGATATCCGCCTACCTAGGTATCTGATCTAAATTTCACCAGTTTGTGGTTCTACAAGATTTACCCCCTTGAAAACCTTCAAAGCCTACGGATCCTAACCTGAACGTGCCTACGTGTAACACCAAGACATAATTGACTAAAACATACACTACCAGGAGCCTACAACCTTCAGAACCCTATTTTCTCCGAGCACAATTCTAACGTCCTACATTTTTCTATAATACCTGACTGTGTTCTAATCAATTCATTGTCCCTTCTTGCGACCCTACGTGAAACTCTAACGTCCTAAGATTCTTTGTAACGTCCTAGCATTCCCGCAAGTTCCTTGACTGATCTAGCTACCCGGGAATAGCCAAGAGAATTCTCAGCCTATTTTGGTGTAAAACAAAACTAGAGATAAAATCTCACATTTACTTTTAATTGTGTGATTGTGTAATGCATCCTAACAAATATCTTGACTAAATTGACTATCCAAACTTTACCTGCCTATCATTTGTACCTAGAATGAGAATTCCTAGTCTGCCAAATGTGTAAAACCCAAAACTAGAGATAAAATCTCACATTTACATTTAATTGTGTTTGTGCGGTGATTCCCAAAGAGTCACAGCGGAAATCACATCCCTCAACTAGTCTAAAATAAAGAAGCGAGGCGAGTTTTCTCCTCTACGTGTACCTACTGCCTATAAACTCCGTGCCAGTCAGCGGGTGATTCAAGGTAAGGGCCTCACCCAACTGACCGGAAGTTCCCTATATGGTTGTGTGATAAATATATTAATATATACATAAAGACCAAAACTGCGCCACGGATGATAACCTGGAGGGGCAATGTCCGGTTCACACTTCTCTCGTGATCGCCCAGGCAACATCACATGGTAACGTCAGAAATGGGAGATATTATACGGTATAACTAAACCGCTGCAGCGTCATCTCAAAACGACTGCCCCTCCGGAGAGGTTGAAGGTACCAGGGCCGTCAGTTGTCACCGTTAAGTTTACCCAACACTGGTACCCCAAAGAGACTTCTCTTTGTTTAGCATCACATATTTTCCCTACCTATTAGCCGTCAAGCCTACTGAAAATACCCCCAAACTAAACCCAGAGACACCCACCTTTGCCACGCTCGAAATACCGAGTAGCTCCCGCGCTAATATCCCCTCACTATTACCAAACCCCAGCAAAATACAAAACCCCACGCCCAGGTCTGATATCCGCGTCCCGAGAACTGTTCTGAACTATATAACACAAATAACCGCGATTCTTAATGAGGCTTTTTCCATCCTTCCCCCGGCCAGCCGAGCCCTAGGGCTCAAAGCCTTTCACAGCCGCAACATCCAGCTTTACCTTATATTATTTAAAATATAAAGCAGACCCCAGAATTCTTAGGAAATCATTTGAAACAAGTCTCAAAAGGAATGCCCTATAACCGATCTACATATTCGTCCTTTTACGGAAATCGCCTCGAACAAACACTCGCGGATCTCTAAATTTAAACTGCACTTTCTCGAAAAGTATCCCACACTCTAAATAATTCCGACAGAACTTTAAAGAAAATAACCCCGAGGAAAATTAATATATCTATAAAACAAACGCCCTGATAAAAATAAAACCCTAGAAAATAAATTCGCGACTAATTACTGCACTTGTATCTCGCTTGACGGACCTCGAAGACTGAACTCCGAAGACTGACCTCCAAAGACTGAGAGCCGTTCCCGCCCTACAACCACTTTTATCGACTCACTCCCGGCGCTAAGCCACGCCGATTCTTCCATACCCCGCTCACTTCTTGTCACTCCCCGTATCCACGGCCCACGCATTCTCTCATTTCCGTATTACCTTATATGGTCATGAAATCTCAACGCCGACATCCGGACTACAGCAATCATAATGTTTTCCTTTTTAGCTTGAAATAGTATTTTTCGTGATTCTAATTTTCCTTACCACCAATTATTAAGATAATGAAAATATCTAAAATTCATTTGAGCAGGTTTTACTTTATTTTGAATTAAAATACGAAAATGGAATCTGTTTCCTTTACTGCTTTGCTAAATACGCCACCTAGCTGAAACAAGTGGTACTTTTGACATAGCCTTAAAACCAATTCACCTAATCTGTACTATACCAAAGTTCATGAGTTTATTTCAAGATGCGCAGTGTCGCCCTCTTTTCCCCCAATACTAAATTCTAGCGGGCTCTGGCAATTTAACAATAACAGCGCCATTATGACGGAAAGACAGCGAATTATGACGGAACTTCTTGAATCAAAGTTTACCCAATTTCCCGCTACTGCGCCCCCATAGCCCGCCTTCTGCATTCCTTACTTGTGTAAAGCCCCCCAAATCTCTCTCCTCAAAAGACATTTCTTCTCCTCGCTTAGTGGACCCATTTCGCTTAGCAACTGTAGACACACGAAAATCTTTAATTCCATGCATGATACATAGCCATGAAATACCCGTTTTCGGCGCGAATTTAATGTTCGCGTAATTTAGTATAGAAACAACATCTTTACTCGATTCACGTAATTTTCACTCTTTCCCTGCTTCCAAACATTAAGAATAAAACATCCGGAATTTATTTGAACATTATTTCTTCATTTCCTGAGTACAATAAGGAAATAAGGTCTGTTCTATTTTCTAATCCCGGAAGTAATGCCATCTAACCTAAACAACTGATACTTTTATGCTTGTTGTAACATTCTTTTCAATGAACCTAATCTACCTCCAAACTCAAGCATTTCCCACATATTAAGCAGATGTCGCTTCCACCCTCAGCTAATATCAAGACATCAATAGTAATCCGAAGGTAGTGGAACCACCCTACCACAAAATGTTAGCGAGTGGTAACGGAACCCCTCGACCCGAGGTTTGTTCTGGTACAGCGTTACCGAGATCTCCATGCAGCCTTGGATAGTCACGTGCAGAGCGGTCTTATCGGTAGCTCGGTGGTACGTACGGCCAAGACGGAGTTACACCTGGTCGGCGTGCAAGTTAATCTTGTACGGAGTTTGAAAAAGTTAGCATGTCAAAACGTATGCACTTTGTATTAGCTGCATTAGGTACAAACCCAACTTTAGTTTAAAAACAAACGGTATGATAACATTTATTTAGTTATGGCATAAAAATATGGTGAAATTTCCGTTGACGTCAGGGTTTCAGCCAAACCACAGAAATAGTTCCCTATTATTACAATGGTATCGGCATTATTTCTGATGGGTGACGCAAAAGTATAAACCGCTCGCGATTTAACCACAATTATTTATTAATTTTAATTCAGGATTATTTCATAAATGCCTAATCAATTTTCGTTACATTGCTTCATTGGATCGTTCACGTCACAGGCGATGATATCAGCAGGCCCCTATATAATGGGCCCAAATTATCCTTGATATTCATAAGCTCATCGACAGCCAACGTGCCAAGTGACCCGTGACTCTCCGTGCTATATGTAAGTATTGAATATTTAAATTAATTATTTTGTGCATTTTTATACTTCTCTTGTGCATTCTTTCCAGGGATAAAGCGCCTGTTTTATGACTGAATTTAATATTTTATTTCTTTTCATTCGCAGCCACTAAACTATAAAATGAAGGCGGCCGTCATCTGCGTGGCTATGATCATCGTCCTGATGTCGGAGGCGAGGCCTAACGCCAGGCCTGAGGTGCCTCCGCACGTCGCTGCTGTGAGTATATCATTTCTACAAACTGCTATCAACGACCCATCCAAGTTTCTTATTACCGTTGGAAGTTTTAAGCAAAGAGTTTGTCGTATGCCCCAACCCTCAGAACGTCTTGTAAGCTTCAACGAAATTAATGTTAATTTTTCTATTTACAGATTACTGATCCGACCAGGTCCCGCTGCAGCGGCGAAGCTGCGGGCCCTCACCACGTCAAGAAGTGGGAGGCCATTGGGACCCGGATGGGTTTCCCAAACGGCCCAGACGAGAACCAATACTGGTGGTATGAGGCGTCATAGCACCAGTATTGGTTTAGTCTGGGTCAGGGGGTTTTTTTTTTAAATAAAATTTTTTATAAAGTATTTCTTGGTATCATTGATGTAGATAAGCTGACGTAGGTATCCCAACTGTCGTATATACCTGGCTGTGAGCTTAGGTTACCATCGGTCTGCTAGGCTACATGCACATGTAATGTGCATCGGACCGATGTGCAGATATAGACGTCACGCTGCAACTTGTGCAACAGATACTGCACTCTAATAGGTCGAGCATAACGGCTTGGGAGTTAGCACCATTGCATGATAGAACTGTGTCTCCTGAGTTCAAAAATACCACTCCCCGCTCCCCCCGACCCTTAACTTTGGAGTTATAGGCCGTACGGACTTGTGTCATTGGGTGTATATATAAAAAACACAGAAAAAAATAATTCAAGATATATTTCGGGCCCTACTGGGCCCGGCGTCAGTTGAAAAATAATTATACATACAATGTCACTTACATATTTACAAAAAAAAGAGGTTTATTTACAATTTATTAGACTGACCTACTTAATGTTACTAACATATTTACAGAAAGAAAGAGGTTTATTTACAATTGACTGAACTAATCTATTTATAAATTTAATTTAATTTTTTTAAGTGACATTGTATGTATAATTATTTTTCATACATCTAGTACAAATTTTTAGGGACATATTATAAATAGTTCAGGAATCGAATTGCGCAGTTTTTTCCGAGCTTTTCCCGATTAAGTACTTTAAACAAAGACTATATTTTTATGATTTAATTACAAATGTATAGTTTTCAGATTTTTCCCTATACTTGTGGTAAATGATGGCATTACTTGCCAAATTTCATAGTTCTAGGTCAACCGAAAATACCCTATAAATTTTGATTCCCTTGAGAGTGTCGAAATATAAGTTTGATTTTTTCACAGCTTCAAAGGACTGTAAACCCGAGTGTATGGTTTTAATTTCAACTCAATACTGCTACTCGTTTCCGAAATAAAGGGTCTTGACAGACAGATGGACGGACGGACAAACGGACAAGTTTGTCTTATATGACTTACATGATAAGTGATCATATAAGGGCTCCGTTTTTTCCTCTTGAGGTACGGAACCCTAAAAATGCAGGCAGAGCCGTTAGCAAAGGCCAATCAAATATAAGTAGGACCAAAATATAAGCTTATGTAACCTTACGTATAACCTATCGTATTTTCCTGATATAAATTTAATTGTATAATTAAAATTGACGTGTAACAAGAGTGAGATGTACCATACATATATCATATGTCGTTACTTAATTAATCATTAATATGAAACATTATTATTTTACACTAGCTTTTGCCCGCGACTTCGTTCGCGTGGGTTTTGGATATAAGTTCGAATCAGATTTCCCATAGTTATATATTAGTTCTTCCGACAACATTTTTAAAAGTGAAGTTTAGGAGATTTTGTTTTTGTAAGCTACTTTGTTTTGTCTTCTAATGTCGATCTCAAATTTATTGTAATGTTTCTGTATGTAGACTTATTTGAAACTTGTAGGTCTTTTTGTGTATTTCTTCTTAAATGTAATTGTCTTGTGACCGTTTAGAAAATAAATAAAAATAACAATAGCCTTTTCCGTTTGCGATTTTTCAATCTTTGCCCCGTTTTCAGCTTGGGCGTTATTTTATTAACACCCCTTGTAATCTATGTGTTGACCAGGGTAACTACGATGATAATAAAAGAAACCACATCCAAATCCGTGGAGTGGTTCCCAAGTTATATAAAATCGTTTATTCAATCTTTGCCCCGTTTTCGGCTTGGCCGTAATTTTATGAACACTCCAGCCTATGTGTTCACCGGGTCACTACGATGATAGTAAAAAAAAGCATCCAAATCCGTTCAGTGGTTTTTGAATTAAAACGGAACAGACAGACATTTGGCCGAAAGGCTTTAGAATGGAGACCACGTACAGCAAAGCGTAGTGTAGGACGACCTCGTGCCCGCTGGACCGACGACCTGAAAGACGTTGCGGGGGGCGGCTGGATGAGGAGGACGGAGGACCGACATGAGTGGCGAAATTTGGGAAAGGCCTATGTCCAGCAGTGGACGAACACGGGCTGATGGATGGATGGATGGAGACAGACATACCTCAGTATACCCATACCAATAACCCATTTCATTTAAAATTTCGCTAAAATATTCAATGTACAGACACAACCTTTTTACTACTTTATTATATACAGTACAGGAGAGTACCTGAGTGAACCACATAATCCTAGCTGCATAGGAAGTATGTATATAATCAATCATTGTTATTAATTTAACAATCAACGACATAGATCTAAGAATGGATTAAGTTGACCTCACTTTTCAACAGACCGTACCAATATAGCAAAAAAATTTATCATTTATTTTCATTCAATTAATTAACATCTAAAATTATCAAAGGATATTTTTGTAGAAACGGCGGGTAGACATAATTCCGCAGTCCCTCAGTCTAATCAAGTTAATCTGGGATTATTTCGGTAAAGTCGGACCTTCCGCCGGATGTCGAGGGACTCAGCGAAGGGCAAGCTACTTCTAATGAAGCAGACGACTTCTGACTCCAGGTCTAACGAGCTGGCTGGACCCCCTCCACTCATTGTCATACCTTCGACTGCCATGAACTATACGCTATTACGTAACTACAATGCTCGCCATTGTGTATACTGGCTCAACCTTTATTCGCTTAAAGACGAAACTAGAGATAGCATTAGTCTCCACACAAGTTTGACTAAGAGTTCAACCGTGAAACGGCGTTGAAAATTAGCTGTACCACACATTTTGGTAAAGTATATCTGTGTGATACGATCTGTAACTTATTCTCCACGGAATCCTCTATATATCCCTCTGCCACCTGGTCCGACTTCCAGCCTCCATCTCGCTTTAACATGGTTAAGTTTGCTTCTGAATCGGCTAAGAGGGTGGCTGATGTTCTTCGGAAGCAATGACCCGTGTAATTTTCAGGGTTTTCTAAATTTAGAATATTCAATTCAATTCAATTCAAAACACTTTATTGCACACAATATATAAATGAATGACAAGTTACAGTAGTCTAACAGTATATGCAAAAGGCTAGCTTACCTCTGGACGAGATTTCTACCAGCAAATTTGCAATTTCTTTAGATAATACGACAAATTTATTTCGTCCTGTAACTTGTTTTGTGCATTAAATATTATTATTAGAGTGCATTACAAACTAGAAAAGATAAATTAGCAACAAATGTAAAGAGAAGAATTTGAAAAAAATCCTCGGGCCAGGATTCGAACCTGCGACCTCTTGTTATCAAGACAAGTGCACCTTACCTTACTTACCTAGACCGTTGAATTTTTCCACCATACTTGTCCACCGAATATTTTTGTAACTATTTGATCTAACCAGCTTTTAATGCACATACTGAACGCTCACGAGGGCGTTATGTGATTTCACGCCTTGTTCTTAGGAACAGATGGCGCTGTCGTCGCTACAATATGTGTTGCTTCAGACAGTTAAGAAATTCACAGTTCTCATTGACTAAGATTATGTTTTATGGTGACGCAGTCAGTAGCGAACTTGTCTTTTTTTCAAATTCTTGTCTTTACATTTGTTTCTAATTTATCTTTTCTAGTTTGTAATGCACTCTAATAATAATATTTAGAGTATTCCAAAGCGATGGATTTTCGCAATAAAAACATAATCTTGTTTTGTGCATTTTCCATTTTGAAAATTTAGGAAGAATCTATTTGTTGATACACTTTGAGGACGTAGAGCTTGGTATTTTTAACTTTATTCCGGTTTTGTCCTTTGACGACAAATGTACGCTATTTGTTTTTTTATGTGTTAGGTATGTTTATTGCTTGTAATTGCGTGTCCGTCTTGACGTCATTCACAGTAATATTGGCAAGTTCTATACCTCCGCATGCATCGCTTATGCCAAATATGAGCGGTAACAAAAATAGTAAATTGTAATAAATAAATAACATTTCATAGTTTCGACCATTTGTACATACTCGTAATCGTATATGCGTTCTTAGATGTATTTCGAGATCTCAAAATAAAACTGTTTTTACTTCAATGTATATAAATAGATTTAATGTAAATAATATTGTCAATAAATAATATAAATAGAGCTTTAGGTACTTTTGTGGCCAAATATCTTTCATCGGGTGTGGTATTTAAAAAGGGTTCCACCTAATAAATTTTTAAACTGAATAAGTAAGCAAACTTAACATGGATATTCTTAAAATTAATAAACGATGTAGCACTGAAAAAAAATATTTTCTGTACAACTTTTTTTTAAATGTCCTCGTTATAATTAAGTTTGACTCATAAACTATTAAATAAAATTAAACACTATGTCAGTAGGGACATTGGTAAAAACCATTTTTGATAAGCCGTTGGTCTACTATTATCACTGTGCGACGACGACGAGGGTGTGATACGATGCGAATCTTGTAGAAGCGACTGGTCCGTGGCCTCCGGTTAGATAGGGGATTGATTAGAGGCCTCCCTACTGTATAATGGACAGAGGACAATCACCGATTACCTGGCCGTCACTTTCTTCGTCTTTTTCATTTTGTAATTTGTTGGTTCATTTATTACTAGCTTTTTCCCATGCCTTCGCTCGCGTGGAAGTGTCTCCTAATCAATGTTCTCTAATTTAAGTGTAAATTTCAACTATTATCGTCAGTTTTTGGCTTGGCAGTTATTTTATCAACAGCTCGTATAGTATATACCGGTTGAAAATGAACCCTTAAGCTATAACAAAGGAAACCGTTCTATGTTCGAAATAA
The DNA here is from genome assembly GCA_910592155.1 of Ypsolopha scabrella. Lineage (NCBI taxonomy): Eukaryota > Metazoa > Arthropoda > Insecta > Lepidoptera > Ypsolophidae > Ypsolopha > Ypsolopha scabrella. Next base: position 30,702,683 of record OU342964.1, read on the forward strand.
AACATACATGTGTCGTTACTTTTGTCATGATTCATAATAATTTAAAAAATATATATCAATTGCCAAAGAAGCACTAATACTCCGGTGACAGAGACAAAACCTATGTGTACATCTGTACATAGCCTGTGTGCATTATTTACCGCCGGGAATATATACTGTCTACTGTCACTCACATGTTGCGTCGCGTAGAATGACCATATTTTCGAAATTTAAAACCCAACAAAAAAATCAGTTTTTGTTTTTGTATTCTATTAGTGATTCTGATTCATTCGCTGCCGTTGCGGAGAGAGAGTCGACCGCCTCGGTCACCATGGCCTGTCGTGTCAGCGCAGCGCTGGCCGCCTGCCTCGTCACGCCAGTATCAACGATATCATCCGTCGGGCTCTTGCGAGCGTAAACGTACCTGCCATTCTGGAACCGAATGGCCTGTCACGTGACGATGGTAAGAGACCCGACGGGATGTCGTTGATACCCTGGAAGAACGGGAGGTCCCTGGTGTGGGACGCGACTTGTGTTGACACAGTTGCTCCGTCCCACTTACAGGTGACCTCGTCACAGGCCGGGACGGCGGCAGCGTCTGCGGAGGAGGCGAAACGGCGCAAATATGTATCCCTTGGCGTAGGATACATATTTGTGCCTTTTGGCGTTGAAACCCTCGGGCCGTGGGGGCCGGGAGCGCGGCAGCTCTACAAAGAACTGTCGTCGAGATTGGTCGACGTTTCCGGGGATCCCAGGGCTTGCCCATACCTCGGCCAAAGAATTGGCCTAGCAATTCAACGAGGTAATGCTGCCAGTTCCTGGGTACTCTTCCACGTGATGACAGCGATTTCGGCTCAATTTTTTATCTAATTTAATTAAATATGTTTGCTAGGTAGTGTTAGTTTAGTTTAGTTTATTTCGTAGAATAATTTAGTTTTTTAAATTAGTTTATTTAAGTTTTGTTAATAAATCTTTGTTTACATTCACAGAGTTCAATAAAACTAGAGGGTCCATTTTCAAATTCAAATTCAAATTGTTTATTTGTAAAATAAATACATAAAGTATACGTTTTACATGTCAAATCTAATCTGTATAAAAATGACATTTTATGATCAACAAATATGATACGGGAAATATATAAAAAAACTATATTTAAGTTGAGCTACAAAATTTCAAGATTTCAAGATATAAGGTAACTCTAATTTATACAGCCTAACTCATACTGAAGACTTGGTAAGTGATCAGTAACACGGCTCGATAGCACTTTTTGCTAATGTCGCAAAATAAAATGTTGACGTCTCATAGTAATTGATTCGGGGCTGGGCTTGCGTTTGTAAGGAACACGAAAATAATAATTTACGAATTTCACAAAAAGAGTCATCGAACCTTGTTACTGAGGACTTACCGAGTCTTCAGTATGAATTTCGCTACATAAATTAATGTCACCTTATATATAGATACATACAAGAATGCCATACTTGTTCTACAAGAACAATTCCAGAATCCAATCAGTCTAGATCTGTTATTTGTAATTATCCAACAGAACGGGTTTAGCAAGTAATACGTCAAGTGACGTCACGACCGTTCTCATACGTCATCGTTGTTCGATGAGAGCAGCGGTTCTCCATTATCTCTCATTCATCATGTAACAATATTATAGGATTACTCGAACTGCCGTTACTTAAATTAGTTCTTTTTTTTTATTTAGTTAATAGTTATTTAGTTAAATCTTTTTTTTTACTTAGTTTAAATGTAATAAAATTTGATTTTGTAAAGTTTTAAATTTGAAATAAATAAATACTTAAATTACTCACCTATATGATCTTAAGACTGTGCGAACAAAATAAGCTAAATTGGCAGTCATGGTTAAGTTGATTTAATGACTAATATTTCATTAATAAAAATAAGAAAAACATATTTAGTATCACAAAAAATGTATGTACACTTTATCCGAAGCAAAAATTAAAAATAATTTATATTTCATAAAACAAAACTATTTAAACTAAGCCCAAAATATAACAAAGGTGCATTGGCGTTTAAGTCATTTTAACAACTTAACTGTAGAAATGTACCTCAAACTTAATTTCAAACAATCACCAAAGTATAAACTACAATTTGTCCGTCTTACATTTTAGAAATATCGCCTGGCAATTTAAATACGATTTATTGCGTTACATTTCTAGTATGGCCGGGCAGCATTTATCACGATCAAAACGACCACGAGAGTACAGAGCGAGGTGTCTAATCGTCGTACTCTCGGCGCAGCCTTAAGATGTGCTTTATTGATTGTAGCGTATGTAATTTTTTTACAATTATTAAATTTGACATTTTACATTGAACTGGTTCCATGATTTTATACACGTTAGGTTCTTAATTTTAAGTTGTAGTTTTAAAATAATATAAATACAAATTTTTTTTGTTTATGAATAAATAATGATGATGTTTCGTAATAAATGTAAATAAAAGTCAGAACTCTGTTAACTAGTTTTTTTTTGTTTTTGTTGCCATTTTAACCGTCAGTCTGGTATGACTATTTTTAACGACACTTTTTAAGTCCTAAATATAGAAAATAAAACACAAAATGCCTTAAGGTGATTGTTGTCATATACTAGTAAAAACATTGTTCTCTCATAAAATCAAAACTAGCAATAATTAGGCATTAGTGGAGCCACGAGATTGAAACCCTCAATTGTAAATTTGTGAGGGCTTTTCACAAGAATGAAAATTACTTTGTTTACTTCTTAAACCGACTGATGATCGGCCAAATAAACCAGTTACTTTTATATAAAGACTAGCTTTTTTCCACTGCTCTGTCTGGACTGAAGGCGTAACAAACTTGAACACTAAAAAAATATTTTTTTAGAATCTACATAAGACTTAGATAGAGAAAAAACTGCGCTGATTTAGAAAAAACAGTCCATATTTTTATATAAGGCACGAATCCTATTCGTTCTTGATCGATTTATTATTTAACAACAAAACATATTTTTGAACGAACGATTTTAGTAGCAGCACTCAGTGTTCAAACTTTGACTTTATTATTTGTTTCCAAAATACAAAAAATGGAAGTAGTTCTGTAATTTAGACATTACTTTCAATATTACCCGTATTATAATGATCCAAATAACTTTTTTTTTTATTCTTAGGGAAACAAATTATAGTAACTTAAAACTAAAAAAAATTGTTACCGATTAAGTTTCCACTGATAGAAACACATATTGTTGATTTACATAAATAAATAATACAATTTTTATTTTTAAAGTTGTTATAGGAAAACTGCATTCAAAGAATTTTAAAAAATCACCTGCATAAGCCGGGAATCAAACTGGATAAATGTGAAAAAAACCATCCTGTAGTTTTATGATAGTGACCGAAAGGGTCAAACATATGAACCAAATTCTTCTGAGTAGCATAGTATCGTAAATTAAAGGAAAACCATTAAATTTTTCATTTTAATAACAAAACTTTTAAATATAGCCCAAATTTCAATATCGTTAGAAGTAAAAAGAAAAATTATTTGTATGCAGTTTTCCTATAACAATTTTTTCCTATACAGCCTGTATAGTTCCAGCTATAATTTTATGTCAGACAGCCATATTTTAATGAAACATTTTAACTACCTTGAGCTACTTTCAGATGCTGTTATAATTGATGTAATGTTGTTTTAATTGTAATTTTCCAAATGAATTACTTAGAGAAACGGGTACCGTTGAAAGATACTCCAAACCAAAGCAAGAATCTGAACAAGATCTGTAATCACAACCCTATTCATCGACATATTTTTCGATGTTTCATTATTATTTTGTTCCTAACATTTTTACATTATTTGCATTTTTTTTAAACCTGCTGCTATCAGTACTCTTGTTATTTAATTAATATAATAAAATAATGATTGCAATATTTTAATCTTATTGTTTATCTCAGAAATTATTCAGAGTGAGTACAGTTATGAAAACAGAATTACAAATTTTTTTTGCAAGTTTTCAAATTATTTTACAAACAATTTTTTTAGTATTGATTGGAAAATATGAGACATGGAGATCAAGTTGATTAAAAGTAAATTAAAAAAGATACTATATCTATAGAGTTATTAATAGCCAAAATAATATGTGAAGAAACGTATATATAAGTTATTGGGTATCTGATAGACTCAATATGATAATTCAAAGACTTCCTGTTAACGCAGTAGTACAAATATCTTCTCCGGGATAAGGTTCGCGCTTGCCCTGGCTCCAGGCTACAGAAGCAATACATCAAAATGACAAGTTCATCAAGCGCCTTATTTGTCAGGGAGGAAACAATGAACCGAGTGGAACCTGCGTCACGCCACCGCCGACCGACGCGATGTCTCACTCCGCAGTCTCTGCTCTAACCCTGTAAGGAGATTATTCTTTTGTTCTTCTTGTTTTACGATTTGTTACTCAAGTTATAAGGTTTATGTTATTAATATGTATATATTCTTTTATTCGTGCTGTAATTACGGATACGACTAACTTGTTTAAGGCGTAGTAGGTCGATCACACAACGAAAGAGATAAGCATAATAGTATCTGAAAAAGCGCGCGTCTCAGCAGTGCGGTAAATCAAGAAGAGCGTGAATAATTCTGTTTTTCCATGATTAAAATTTATAACAAATTCACACAAGTGCGTTTTAAAAAAAATCTCTATGCAATCGTTTAGGTAGTTAATATGTTTTATACTGTAATAATTGATAATTTTACTATATTAGTTTCGACAGACTGCTTGTTTGAAATGAAAACATAGCCTTCACTTTGCAATTTTTTTCGATCGAGTCAATTTTCCTCTATGAGTTGTTACATCGCCTTGAAAAAGGCTATATTTATATTATATATCTATTTCAGAACCATATCTATTGTAGTTTGGGAGTAATACTTGTTCAAAAACTCCGTTTTTAGGGTTCCGTAGTACCTGAAAGGTAAAAGGAACCTTTATGGTGAGACTCCGTTGTCCGTCCGTCCGTCCGTCCGTCCGTCCGTCCGTCCGTCCGTCCGTCCGTCCGTCCGTGCGTCCGTATGTCACAGCCTCATAACTATGGCACCGTTAAAGGGAAAGGTTTGAAATTTGCTACAAAATAGCATTCACTTGCATACACAATATTGTGTAAAAAAATGAAATATAAAAAAATGGAAAATAAATAAAAAAATATTTTATAATATACAATATGCATATCAAATTGTAAATATTAAAGATTTGATTATAAAAATATATACTTTTGCTATATTAACTGGCACCAATTTCGAGAAACCTTTGAAAAACCACAAAAAAATGCATGTCTCCCCCCCTTATCTCCGAAACTGACGGATCGAAAAAAAATTAAAAAATCATGGTGATTTCGAATTATATAAAGATTAGAGGAAAAATATAACGGTCCAGAAATTCACTATAGTAAAATGACAAAATGTAATTTTTCATCCTCGAGTTTTATTTCGAGTACGGTATAAAAATATTGTCTCTTTTTTATGGTACAATCGAATCTTTTTTAAGTTAACATAAACAGTTATGGGCATAAATTTAAATACTTTTTCCCTGACTGTTCTTAAAACTGTCGAATTACGGAACCCTAGGTATGAGAGTCTGACTCGCACTTGACCGGTTTTTTTACTACCTACGTCGTCTTAACTGTGCGACGAATGACAGGTCGAGCTTGTACCTCCTTGCACAGTTAAACAACTTAGTCATATATAATATAATATATGTATACTAATAATAAAGTTATAAAAAGGTCACGTCGCACATTGATTATTATCGCGAAATTTTAAATTAAATGGGTTATAAGTATTGTACTGAGGTCTTAACCACATTTTTTTGTTTTTTTCTGTCTGTTTGTATGTATGTACGTATGTATGTTCCGTTTTAACTCGAGAACCATTCAACGGATTTTTTTTTATTATCGCCGTAGTGGCCCTCTTCTAAACATAGGCTATAAGGGGTGTTCATAAAATAACGCCTATGCCAAAAACGGAGCAGAGATTGACCAAAGATTGACTTGGGCGGAGTAGCGGACAAAGGCTAGTATATGTATAATATTATTTTTTTAGATCACCTCCTATATAGATCAATAACTTGGAATTTGTTTTGTGCAAATACTAAGTGTAAATTGAGAGGTAAATAAAATCACATGATTTAAGAGCGTGTACAACTTTCCCAAGGAAATTATTGATGAATTGGTTATAATGAGACAAGATTGATTTATTTAGAAGGGATTTTATTATTGAGAGGTGACACACAAGTTAACATGGCGGCGGTTGACAGTGCAAGAAGGAGATGACACATAAGTGAACGAGACAGCAGATGATTGCGTTCCGTTTACATTTCTAACACTGGCCCTTAAACAATGCAATCATTTATCAAACTGGCCCTTAAAACAAAAGCTATAAAGTTTTTATGCAACTTAAAATGAACAGGTAACATTATTAATTGATTTTACAATATTTAAATTGTCTCCGCTAAGCCAAGTTGACTGACAAATTTTTCAGTTTTCTCTTTAGTTAAAGGTTTAGTTAAAACATCAGCCGTCATTTGATCGGTAGACAAATAATTTAAATCAATAATACCTTTGTTTACAATTCCTCGAATGAAATGATGTCTGACATCAATATGCTTAGTTCTAGAGTGATACATTGGATTAACACAAAGTTTTTGTGCTGATTGACTATCATTAAACATAGTAATTTTACAACTTGTACCTAAACATTCATACAAGAAAGTTCTGATAAACAAAGCCTCTTTACATGCGTCAGAGAGTGCCATGTACTCCGCCTCCGTGCTAGAAAGAGCGACCGTCTTTTGTTTTCTGCTTTCCCATGATACTGTAGACTTACCTATTTTAAAGACAAACCCAGTGAATGACCTCCGATCTATCTCATTGGCGGCCCAATCTGCATCAACGTAGGCGCTGACACCCATACTACTCTTTTCATAAGTAAGACAATGATTAACCGTACCTTTCAGATATCTAAGCACCCGTTTTGCTGCCTTCCAGTGTATTTCAGCATAACTATCGTTGAACTGACTGAGTATGCTGACTGCATGAGCAATGTCTGGCCTCGTGCAAACTGAAATGTACATTATACATCCTACTAATTCTCTATACGGAAAATTATTTTCATTACAATCTGCTTTTACAAGCTTCAGCCCAGATTCCATAGGAGTGCATGCTGGCTTGCAATCAGACATTTTAAAACGCTCCAACACTCTTTGAATATAACTAGACTGATCTAAAGTCCACTTTCCATCCCTTCTGCATAGTTTCATGCCAAGGACGTGATATGCTGGCCCTAGATCCTTCATTTCAAATTGAGTCATAAGCTTCTCTTTAATTTTCAGTTTCTCTTGTTTGTTATTCGAAAATAAGATTATGTCATCGACATAAAGTGCTATAATAGTCACAGTTCCAACATGATTCTTCATAAAAACACATGGCTCTGAAGAAAACTTTCTAAAGTTAAGTTTTTCTATTAAAACTGTATTTATCTTCTCATACCAACTCTTAGAAGCCTGTTTGAGCCCATAAATCGCTTTATTCAGGCGATAGACTTTGTTCGGGTTCTCTTTATCCTCAAAGCCCTCCGGCTGTTCCATGTAGACGGTCTCCTTGAGGTCTCCATTCAAAAATGCAGTCTTCACATCAAGGTGATCTATCTCCATATTCATCTCAGCGGCCAAAGCAAGCAAGATTCTAATAGTTGAGTACCTCACCACTGGTGAAAAAGTTTCATTGTAATTTACGCCATATTTTTGTGTATAACCTTTTGCTACTAATCGAGCTTTATATTTCAATACTTCTCCATTCAATCCTCTCTTCCTTTTATAAACCCACTTGCACTTCACAGGTCTCTGCCCATCTGGCAAGTCAGTCATGGTCCAGCATTTGTTATCCAAAAATGATTTATACTCATCTGACATAGCATCTCTCCATTTCTTGGATTCTATTCCTTGCAAAGCTTGTACCACTGTCTCTGGTTCGTCATCAAAGCGGCTTATCTCGGACAAGTGTGGAGACTGCGATGCTAAGTTCACAACTTCAGTGTACTCTTCTGAACTGTCCATCGATGTGTCACCTGGAACGTAAGTTTCATCGCGCGAATCATCTGATTCAAGGCTACTCACTGATATAATACTATCCCGGGGAATTATAGTAGATTTATCAGATCCCGCATTACTGGGTATCCCTGTTACATCATTTAAATCTGATAAGGACTGATCTAGTCTTGACTGCTCTGGTGACTGATCTGATATGGACTGTTCTTGTGACTGATCTGACATGGACTGGTCTAGTGACTCTGGAACAGTTTCATTGCCCATATTATCTTCAATCTCATGAGAAGTTGAAGAGTTTTGATTGTGAGAATATGTTAGAATTAGCTCAGTGAATTCATCACTTTTACCTTTTGGTAAATAAAATTCATTTTCTAAGAAAGTTACATTTCTTGCTTTAATGCATTCTGACGGACGTGAAGGGTTTAGTAATCTATACCCTTTTGTCTCTTCACAGTAACCCACAAAAATGTATTTGTTACATTTTGAATCGAATTTCTTACGTTTTTCTATCATTGCATAAGCTAAACAGCCAAAAGTTCTAAGGTGAGTAATATTTACCCTTTTATTTGACCATTTTTCCTCAGGAGTAGTGCCCAGAACAGCTTTGGTTGGTGTCCTATTCTTCAGGTAAACAGCAGTATTAACTGCCTCTGCCCAGAACCGCTGATCAAGGCCTGCATCGAGAAGCATGCACCTGGCCTTCTCCACTATGGTGCGGTTGGCTCGTTCAGCAATTCCATTTTGCTGCGGTGAGTGCGGTACTGTGGTCTGGTGACGGATCCCGCAGCTCTTTAGGAAATCCTGTAAACATTTATTTACATATTCACCACCATTGTCAGTGCGCAATACCTTTATCTTATTCCCTGTTTGATTTTCTACCATAGCCTTAAACTCTTTAAATTTATCAAAAACTTGATTTTTGGACTTCAGAAAATACACATAGGTTTTCCTAGTGAAATCGTCAATAAATGTTAGAAAGTATTTCGATCCACTAAATGAATTCTTTGAAAAAGGCCCACAAAGATCACTGTGCACAAGCCCTAACGAGACTTTTGCCCTACTCTTGGACTTCTTTGGAAAAGGTAACTTTGTTTGTTTACCTTGAATACAAGCAACACATGATTTGAAAGTTGAGTTATCAAAATCCATGCCAGTAGCCATACCTTTTAAAAGCTGCATACTTCGCACATTGAGATGTCCAAGCCTTCTATGCCAAACCTCCTGCGACTCCCTGGATGCAGCCTGAGATCCTGGCACGGCCACCTCTGCAACTGGGTCTGTTGGTAAAACAAAATCTGTCCCCCTTCCACACACAGACGCAGCACATGACTTCTCTTTAGTAACAAAAGAAGCTTCACCTTTGGTATTGAGTACATAAATACCATTTTGAGATCTAGCCGTTGCAACTACCTCATGGCCATCACAAACTTTACACAATTTTCCCTGAAATGTTACACTAAAACCTTTACGTGCCATTGCACTGACTGAAAGTAAGTTAGTCGCTAGCTTAGGTACATATAACACATCACTTACAGTTCTTAAAGTGTTCTGTAAAGGAATTTTCACATTTCCTCTTCCCGATGACATCAGTTTTTCACCATTCGCAACACTCACCGATACTGGAGTGTCAAACACGAAATCGTGTAACATGTCTTTGTCATTACACATGTGACTGGTAGCACCCGAGTCCACATACCAAACATCCCTGGATAATTCAACAGATAACGCAGATAACAAGGCCTTATCTGAACTCTTTCCCTTTGAATGACCATCATCCTTGGCTCTGCGAGGACAATCCTTGATGCTGTGGCCCGGTTTCTTACATCTGAAGCAGCGAAACACCTTTGCCTGTTTCCTTACTATCAGCGCTGTGCTTGCATCGTCTCTTTCTTGTCTCCGCTGATATTCTTGAGTTAATCTTGACCTCACAAACTCAGTTGTGAGTTTCAAAGTCGAATTTTCTAAAGTCATGATGAGTGGGTCGTAGTCTGATGAGAGCCCGCTCAGCATTACGATAGCTAGAAAATTGTCTTCCACGCCAGCGCCTATATCGTCAAGCTGTTGGCCTATCTCGGCCACCTTCGTGAGATATGACTCTATGTTTGAGAAAGAATCGAGCTTCATCCCGAACAACGTGCGTAACAATGACAAGCGCCTGCTCAGGCCTTTACCTTCATAAACATTTTCAAGGTTGCTCCAGGCCTCGTGTGCCGTCTTCGCGTTTCTTATGTGCGGATATACACATGGTTGAACAAGAAGACAAATACGAGCTAATGCCTTCTTCTGTGTTTTGTCATCTTTTTCCTTCTTTTCTTCCACAGCGTCCCAGAGTTCTTCATGTATCAGTAACATCTTTGTTACAAACTTCCAAGTGCCGTAATGGTCGACACCACGTAGTTTTTCGATGGTCGTCTTGGGGTCGGCCATGATGCTTGGAATTACGAACTTGGGGGAAAACTATGACAATCTGTCTGAATTCAAAAAATATATTTAATTTAATCACAGGGAAGCAAGCTGGTGCCCATAACCTGATGAATTGGTTATAATGAGACAAGATTGATTTATTTAGAAGGGATTTTATTATTGAGAGGTGACACACAAGTTAACATGGCGGCGGTTGACAGTGCAAGAAGGAGATGACACATAAGTGAACGAGACAGCAGATGATTGCGTTCCGTTTACATTTCTAACAATTATAACACGTAATTGTTTGTTTAATTCCCACAGGTATGTATCTTTATTAAGTTGTTCGGTATGATTCGGAGATTTTCGTTAAAGATAACCATTCACGCTCGTTCGTTATACAGTGACTTGTACATTTAAGTTAAATGTTGTTTACTGTTCATCATATTGCACAATTGAAATATACAGACGAACTTTCTAAAACAACAACATTCGGCTCCTGTTTCATGCAAGGGGCTCCCCTGAAAATAATATAACTGAATTTATAATTCAATGTTCGGTTTTGGGTCAATATTCTACATAAAAAATGAAAATTTCAAGTCTGTGAATCATTCCCTTAACAAGACCCATGACATACTGACAGATGAACGGACAGACAATGGACGGATGAAAAGAAAAGTGACGGTAAGGCGAGGTTATCCAGAGAAATCTGTCCTGCTCCAACGCTTTCATTTTACACATGTTCATTCTGCTCAGCAGAAGCGGACCGCTCAGAAAACTCGCGGTTTTGAGGTGTTTTTATTTATTATTTTGGAATTAGAGGGATAGGTTTTTAATATGATTTAGGCCGTTTTATATCACATTTTTATGACGTTTATTTTAGAATAAGTTTTATTGTCCAAAACTTAATATCTCGTAGCTCAAATGAAATGATATTTAGATCATATTTTAGACCAATCTTTGCGATTTAATCGAATCGAGGAAAGTGTAAGTAATCGTGTATCAAACGGCCGAAATATTAAGATCAAAGAGTTTGAAATATCATAAATATATTTTTTGAAAAATTTCATCGTCGCTTTTTATTGGTTTAAAATTAATTTAAAAAGAGACAAAGTCGGGATTACCCCCCTTTAACAGGGCTCCGTTTTGCCCTTTAAATATGGAACCCTCAAAATGTTTCTTGCTGATTTAACATAATAACATGAAAGCACAAAATAACTATCGTCCGACAAAATGTGAAGAAACTTAGATAGTTCGCTGACTTGGATTCTGGCATCTACCCGCTTCTCTTTCAGATAAATTTTGAGGTTCTTTCATGGATATTTCATCAACCTTTGTTTCCATTTTCAGTTGGCTGAAAACCTCAAAACCTTTCAACCCGATAAATATTTTAAAACAAAGTCAATCGATGTAAAACCGCGGAACCACACCATCGCGCCGCGTCGCCACCGCCAGCCTCCGCTCGGGTTCTATACACAATGGACCATGATCGCCCACACCATTGTGTACAGGCGCTTGTTCAATGGCCAGCAATGGCCTATCCCCGTGAGCAATTGCGATAGTAATGGTCGCTGCGACACACTTCAAAGGAAACGAATCGTGGCGCACCGTGGCTTGCTTGGCTCGCTTGCTTTACACAATGGCTTGTCATTTAGTAATTCTCGCACGTTTACTGTAAAACCATGTATGTATTGCATTAGAGAAATATTATATAATTATAAGAATTTATGCAGACATAAATAATATTTGTTAACTGAAAATATAAATAAATCTTAGGGGTTGCAACTGTCTTAACATCCTTCCATCGATAAATGGGCGATAAACCATTGTATGAACAGGCAGCGGCGCCACGATGGCCTAATGGTATTATATGTTTTGAACGAGTTTACCAACAAGTACACTGGGTATTAAATAATAATCAGCTCAATGCAGAATGCATACGTCATGTGCTTTGATTTCGCGCATTATTATATCTTCACTTTTGTGACACTATGCAATCATTCCAAAAACACTTCATAATCTTATGTAAAAAACCGTACCGTACCTAACCGTACATACCACGCATATTATTTACGTTTGTCTGACAGACTAGTAGGCATAGACTACAGACCTCCCCGTCTGGTCTTCTGACACGCTCTTCTTCCACATCCACCACACAAGGCCTGAATTACATAGAAGCAACGTAAGGTGAAGGCACAGGCGTAGCACCAGCTCAGTGTCACTTCAAAACTTTTTCATACATAAATTATACACAAGTGACTTCAGGATATTTATATAATTTTCAACACCTTCGCTTTACGCTGCTTCTACTTCTATTTAATTCACGCCTACCGACCATATCGTAGGCCTACCATGAGTTTTGGTCTTGATATCTACGACTCTATTACTCGTTGCTTGATACTCGATAGCGTCGGGTTCCTCTAGTAAGCCGCTGCAGCGCTGTATAATTTCTCATACAAATATCGAGGCCCAAACTCATGGTAGGCCTTCAGAGATGATGTCGAGTATGAACTGTCACTAAAACATTTTAAAACCACGCGTGAACTATTTATCTATCACGAACCTACCACCGTACCGTTTACCTCATAGTGTTATCCTTCACAGTCAGCATGTATAAGTACAAATAATTTGCATGCTCGGTCGTTAGTAGATCTAAAGATTTAGGGTACGGCTTCCTACTGACTTGAGCTACCGTGTTTCTTGATCAAACATCCATATCGTCACGACATTAATCCCCAAGGGGGTGTAAACGGTGTTCCCAAATATGAACTATGAAATGCAAGCTTCGAAAGCAAGTCACAGTCCACACTTTTTCATCTGCTTTTAACCGACGATCATCACGTCACAAACGCCGTACTTCATACACAAAATTTAATGCTTGATAATTTGACTTATATAAGCTGTTCTCTAGATGCCCTGTATGGATTGGATACGCTAATATAACCATTCAGCACGAGGAGTAAACAAACGAATATTGCAACCGTGTCTTACATACAAACAATAACTACTTAAAAGTAAATCGCATAAGTTAACAAGTTAATTAAACTACGTTCTCATTGAAGTTGAAACTTGGGCCATTAGCGAGCGCATTAGGATAAGGGCGACTTACTTAACTCTGACTTAACTTAATTCCATCTTAACTTAACTGAGATTGGATTTGATTGAATTGAGACTATCCTAGTGTTAATTAGGAGTAATCCTGTATGTCTGTGATTATCTATCAATTAGATTAGGTTACTCAAACAAAATCTATTCATCGTTATTATAATTTTATTCTGTTTTTATGTATAAATTATGAAATTTCCTCAGATAATCACAGCCACAGCATTAAAAAATTATTTCAAAAACAGTGATTTCTTGCTCTACTAATTTTGTTTAATATATATTTCTTGGAAAGAAATTAAATATTTTTTTGTGCCTTTATAACTGCTTCTTACACCCCGTATAGTCTGAATGGGGACTCAAGGTTTGCATATCATTATAGACGTTTACTTACTGAGCCTACAGTATAAAGGCTTTGTTAAGGCTTATTTCTAAATTGGCTCAAGTAACTTGTGTAAGTTGAAAGATTGAATCAAGATTGAACTGAATTGTTTTTACAAGAATCTGTAAGATGCACTGTTTTCCAAGATCCGGTAAGACCACAATACGTGTTCTATTCAGGTTGTTGTTTCGTTTAAATCTCCCGGGAGCTGCAGCACGAAGGTTGCACCAGATCGACTCGAATTCCAAGAGTAACACTCAGTGCTTTATAGACGGAGAGCTTTCGTATCTTACAGATATTGAAGGACTTAAAAATGCGTTACTTTAATTATTTTCAATACAGACCGGGCATGTTTAGATTTTTTTGCTCCTAGCTTAATGGCCTTCATTTAGTGGCGTGCATTGAACTTAATGCTAGAAATGCAATCAGAAGGTCAAGTTTGATAATATCAATAAAAAAATATGTTTTTTTTATGACACTTTGAAAATTCATTATTTGTATGACGCGAGGGTAGGCACTGCCTGTCCTCAGTACATGATTTCATAAATATTTTTTTTTCTAATTTTTGTTTAACTTTTTTCATGTTATTTTTATCGTCAAACTTGACTTTCTCATTGCTTTTCCAGCAAAAAGTTAAATGCACGCCACTGCCTTCCTTCAAAACTTCAGTTTAAGAACATATTACAGTTTCAACAAGATGGAGCCATACATCTTACCAGTTGATTAAGACAGTATACAAGCTTTGTACAAATATACCGATTTCACACAGAGGAATCTTGGCCCATTAGAAGCGCCGATCTCACTCCGCTTGCACTCCGCTGGTTTATTTTCAAGGGGTCACCTGAACAGCAGAATTTACGAGAACAAGCTAACGATCCTGACGCCATTAACGCTTAATATCACATCAGAAATGAGGTATATCTCTAGCTAGAGTAATGTGCCAACGCGGTGGTCAATCTTCGTTGAGGATTAGAAGAATGTCAGCCGCGTAACGGTCAGCATTGTAACTTTGCTAAATAATTTAACATACTTGTATATTTATTTTAAAAATAACCTACCAAATAGATAATTATCATAAAATTTTATTCGACTTATAAATACAGGGTAGGTACTCTTTTAGGGTATACTGTATGTATTAGTCTGCTAAAATTCAGTTTATCTATTAATAACGATCTCAAACGATCTCAAAATAAAATTATGATGGGCAAACTTTTTGAAATCAACAAGTTTGTTCGTCTCTCCTTATTTACCAAGCGGCCCCAGAACTTGTCGGACTTTTTTATTTAGTAACAAGAAAAACATCCCTTACTTCAGTAATGCCCACATTCTACCTTTTGCGAGTTTTCCGAAGAAAAATAAGATACGCGGAAAAGCACAGCACTTACTTCTTAAGTAATTTGTACATTTACTACACTATTAAATATGTTTTATTCTTTCATTTGCACTTTTTATTTCTGAGTTTAACAACAAAAATATTTTTTTAATGCAAGTGCTCGTAAATCCCGTTTTGTTTGCGTCTAAACTGTTGTCAAAGTCAACTTTACCACAATATTGTTTTATTTTTTCGATTTTTTCATATTTTTTTCTTTGTTTTTGTTCTCCCACATAGTGGGAAGGCAAAGAAAACTTAGCGCATACAACCATGCCAGGGGTATTTTTTTATTTATTGAAAAAGGTTGCCAGTCTTGTCTTGTGTACCATACTTGACAGAAATGAGCTGGTTTCAGTTTGATGCATTCGTAGACTACGTTCAGTTTCAACAGACATGTTATGTATAGTATGACTGAAAGGAGCCTTCAAACGCATCAAACTGAAAGCAGCTTATTTCCGTCAAGTTGGCAACTTGCATCCAAAGAAAAAGTATGCCCGCCTAAAGTTCATTTGGAGTATTTATTGTATGTTTCTTTAATTACGTTTCATTTATTTAATCACACTACGCATTGAATAATGTAGTATGATACACGTGGGTAAAGGCAATAATTTACTTGTCACGTTTAAAATACTCGCCTATCGTTCGGTGTTTCAAATCGTTCCTCGTAAGCTATTGCCTCCTTACCGCACTTATAGAATAATAGTAGATAGTAGGTTCGAATCCTGGCCAGAGGAATTTTTTCAAATTCTTGTCTTTACATTTGTTTCTAATTTATCTTTTCAAGTTTGTAATGCACTTTAATAATAATATTTAGAGTATTCCAAAGCGATGGATTTCGCAATAAAAACATAATCTTAATAGTAGATTATCAAGGGAGGTAAGTTATCGATTGCACCCGAGATAATTTGGCGCACGAGCGAGCGAAGCGAGCTTTACATGTTTACGAGTACAGGTCGCACCAAACTTTTAGTCCCCTCTAAGCACGACAATGTATGGGCCGTTCTTCGGAAGAGGAACTTCCGCGCGTACTAGAAGTTTGGCGCGATCTATATTAGTAGACCAACTCGTTGAGCTCGCAGTTATTGTAAATGCGCTGTTCATACGAAACGAAGATCAAGTGGGTATTATGACAATGTTTAAAAAGTACGAGTAACTATTCATTGGTGAGTTCTATGGTGATGAGGCCAGGATTGAAGGTCAGGTAGGTATGCTGTCAAATGTTTAGTAATACCTGCAATAAGCACTCTTAGACCAAGTTAACGCCGAAATCTCGAGTTATGTACTGTCATCCGTTGAGGAGTTCCACTGCCTATCTCTGAATCAGATCAGATCACGGCCAAACTAAAACGAGACCTACATAAAAGCAATTTGTTACAAATTAAAGAAAAAAACAAATCGGTTAAGAAATGACAGAGTCCTGGAGAAATATATTAAAAAATAAATAAATATTGCAGTCGAATTGAGAACCTACACTAAAAATTAGCCTTTTAATTTACCCACTCCTGGAACATAGGTACGAGGTAATCCATGAACATAGGCCTCCCATCATACTGGGGATGTTCTGGGCAGTAGTCCACCACGCTTGCCCAATGCGTGGTTAATGGAGTATTTACTTACAAGTCGCTTAGTTCGACACCCACATTATGCTATTCTACTATACCAAATATCACACCGCATAATTCTTCGGTATTAGGGGACATCAATTCAAAGAAAGTAAGCTAATGGTCGACAGCTCCTGTACTATCAGATAGCACAGGTGTCGGATATCAGTTAAAAGACGTGGCAGTTTTAATTACGCGCCGATCGGCATTCCACGCGACGGTATCTCGCGGATTGCTCCCGATCAGTTCTGGAATCTACTCCCTCATTCATTGCTTAACCGTTTTCATACAGATATCTCATTCGATACAATATGGGCAGATAGTTATACGACTTTTTCGTGTAAAATTATATAATAATTTTGGCTTAATTTATTGTTATTATCATGCATACTTAAAACACGTTTTTGTTTTATTTTCAAAACGCAATAAAGTTGTAGACATGTTAGCTCAACAAAGTTACTGGGGAACAGTACGATATTACGTTCAATGTTTGTTTCTTAACAAAACTTTTATTCCTAGTCGACTTAAAGTCCGCAAAAAATTTTTAAATAAATTACATAAATTGTTTTTGTTATATTTAATAGTGTTTTACCGGGCAATCCGACCTAGCGGGGGGGAAACCGGGGCCCGTGCCCCAGGCGGCAAATTCAGGGGGCGGCAAATGCAAGCTTGGCAAACAAGTACGCTACTCAGCATTATCGCAACTTTACGATGACTGACACGCGCAGTACAGTACATACTTTAAGCACATCAATTATTCTCCGCGGGGTGCGTAGGCATAGATCGCGCTCGCCCGGGTGGGCGCCACAGTGTATGGAAACCTTAAATTACGGGCTCACTTACATTTCTGGGTTAAAAGATTATAAAAATATCATACAAAGTAAATTAAATACTTTTTCGAGTTAAAAATCACGTAATAAAATGGTCATTAAAATAAACAGAAATTATTTCTGTGTCGTTATACATAAAAGGCTTTGTCCTGACCTGAGCGACTGACTAACAGACAACGTACAGCCCAAACCGCTGGATGTAGAGACTAGATATTTAAGGGTGTGGTAATAGAGGGTTGAAAACGCATATTAAAAAAGGATTTTGGAAAATTCACACCACAAAGGGATCAAAGACGGGATCAAAGTTTTAAAAAAATCTATCAATATAAAAAAATAAGTATATAAAAAATACTTTCGCACCTTGAATGAACAAAAGAACAATAAACTTATAAGGTGACTTTAATTTATACAGCCAAATTCTTACTGAAGACTCAGTAAAAAGGTTCGATGACCCTTTTTTGTGAAATTCGTAAATTATTCTTTTCGTGTTCCTTATAAATGCAAGCCCAGCTTCGAGTCAATAACTATGGGACTTCAATATTTTATTTTGCGAAATTAGCTGAAATTGTTATCGATTCGTGTTACTCATGACTTAAAAAGCCTCCAGTATGAATTTGGCTTTATAAATTAAAGTTACCTTATATAAAAAACAGGAGTCGCAACAAATCTATATTTTTTTCTATTCTGACAAAGTCGGAAAGGTTTCCGCAATTTCCACATATTTATTGCTTTTAGAGCAATTTGTTCGTCCATGGTAATACATACGCAATTGATAACGCCGGCAAAGCAGTAAAACGAAATCTTAAAAAATTCTTTTTAGTGTACCTCTCCTATACTTACGCAAATGGGGTAGATATTTTTTTCGTCTATCCCTTATTGCGGGGTGTCGTTGAATAGGTGGTTGAGAGGTCCTAATTTTTGTTACGGTTTTTTTTGGATATGGGAAAAAATTCACGGCCGTAGAATATATAATGATATTAAAAGGAAAACTATCACAGCTAAGTAGGCTTTACAAGTTAACGAGTAATTTACTCGGCCAACTTAATTTTATAGTTTTGTTTCATACATTTCATAAGTTCGTAATTTTTATTCAAATCATTTAACTCTATTAACTTATTTTAATGGTACAAGAACCCTTACTACTACGCGTACTAGGACTTGATCTGTTTTCTTTTTACCATTTTAATAGAAAACGGTAAAAATAAGAATGATCTTGAATCAGGGCGGGAATTTGGTTTGATTACCGACACGACAAGTTGTTGGATTCTTTGTCGAAGCGCCGCGCCGGCCTCCGCGCCCGCCCCCCCCGATGTTCGGCAACTCCCCTCCCCGGAGCGAATTCCTCACTGCGCTGATTCCTTCAACCACTTGACTATTACATGGACCGGGAGCCAGAGGCTTAAGGTTACGTAACCAATTAAAAGTTTCTGAAGTGCTCGTGTACAGGTTGAGTTTCTTTTGAGTTCGAGAGTTCATGCGGAAACTTAAGTTTATTTGTTAAAAATTTAAACAATGCCTGATTATATTATATTTATTTGTTTGAGTTTCGTTTTCGTGGAGTTCAGAAACAACACACTTTGAAAAACTTTATCAAAGTGAATACGCTAACATCTACAGATTTGTAGGAAAGGAAAAATATGGAAAAATATTATTTTTTATTTTTAAGACTTGATTTCAAAGTAGTTCTTCTAGAAACAAATATTTTGCATTTCAAATAAAATATTGCAGCCTCATTATCAGTGCTTATTTTTAAGGTAAGAAATTTTAGGTACGCTTTAGAAGTAAAACTTTATTAAACGATTGCGAAAGTCCGTCAACAAAAAATCTGTACTAGTAGTTTATGTTAAGAAAGCGTAAACGAGGCAATAGCATATGCTAGGAATAAGCGAGTGTTTTAAACGTTACGAGTAAGTTATTGCCCTTACCCACGTGTATCATACTACGTTTTTCAATGCATAGTGTGAGTAAATAAATTAAACATAAAGAAACAAACAAACAATAAATACCCCCAATGAACTTAGGTGATAGAGCTGTTGCCGGGCTCGACTGTGGAGGTACCACCATCTTACTCGCAAATCCTCCCGAAGACATTCGGGGGAGAGTAAGAGAACAGCTCTCAGGCAAAACCAGGCGGCCCACCATTGCCTGGGACCGATGGATGGCGGTATATCCATCCCCAATTGCCGGGCCTTATATAAAACAGACTGGTGACGTGCAGCGGCGTCACTGGTGCAAGGGTTTCGGCACCGCGCTCACCAACCCGCCTGCCCAGCGTGTGTGAGTATGGGCATTTCTTCCAGGAGGACCGCCAAGCGTGGTAAAATTCTGGAAAGGCCTATGTCCAGCAGTGGACGAAACAGGCTGATGGATGGATGGATGGAATGAACTTAGGCGGGCATTCTTTTTCTTTGTACGCAAGTTGCCTACCTGATGGAAATAATCTGCTTTCATTTTGATGCGTTCGAAGGCTGCTTTCAGTCGTACTTAACATAAATTCGACTCCACCATCTTATTCCAATAATGTGAACAACAACGGCTGCCTGAAATGGTCTATTCTTTAGATACAAAGAATGTTGTTAACAAGGAAGACCGATCGATAAAATTGTATTTTTTTTTATTATGTACGGAGGATGCAAGTGGCCGGTATCATTTTGAGATCTGGCACATTAAAACTTTTTCTCTTTTGGCATTGTAATCAAAAAGTTCTTATTCATATTCCGATTTAATGAGGTTACCTACCAAGAAGTTTATTTTAACCAGATTCCAGTATCCCTCTTGTTACCTATATATTATCTAAAGAAATTAAAAAATAAAAATCAGGCGTGAATTGGTTGATTAAGTTTCATCTGAATTTTCAATTTGTAAAGTTACTACCTAAGATGTCGTCCAAACAGTTTTCATTTCATTTCATCAAATTGAACGCAGCCTACGAACGCATCAAACTGAAACGAGCCCATTTCTATCATGTATACATAGGTAACACTAAAAGTTTCCGGAACTGGCCACTTACATAAACAATATTTAAAAATTTATTGCAACATTTGAAAATAGAACTCTTTGGCTGTAGAATGCAGTTTGTTTCATCTGACTGTCTTTTGTTTTTACCTTGTGGCGCCATTTAAAAAATTGTGTGTCTGCATCAACATGGATTTAACTCGGGAAAATTTTCGTAGTATGATTTTCTACGATTTTAAGTGTAATTTGACAGCTCAACAGAGCATCGCTCGGCTTGAAACAGCTTTTGGCAATGAAGCACCATGCAAGACGACTGTTTATAGCTGGTTTGCAGAATTCAAGCGTGGTCGTATCAATCTCAGTGACGAATCTCGCGATGGTCGGCCGTCCACCGCTGTGACCAACAAAAACATCGATGCTGTGCGCCGTATGATTGAAACAGACAGGCATGTGATCTACCATGAAATTCGCGCATCCTTAGAAATAGGCATGAGTCAAATACAATCAATCCTACACAAACATTTGGGTGTGAGAAAGCTGTGCTCGCGGTGGATCCCACACAACTTGACCGAGGCTCAAAAAACGGACCGCTCCACTTGGTGCAGTGCCATGCTTACCAGATTCAACGAAGGTGCGTCAAATTTGGTGTGGGACATAGTAACAGGTGACGAAACATGGATTTATTGCTACGATCCCAAAACAAATCAGCAATCGAGCGTATGGGTCTTTCAAGATGAGCCGAAACCAACCAAAGTGGCGCGCGTGAAAAGTGCATCTAAGCGGATGATTGCTTCTTTTTTTAATAAAACTGGACACGTGGCTACTGTTGCTTTAGAGAATCGTCGTACCGTGAATAGTGACTGGTACACGACCATTTGTTTGCCGGAAGTTATTGACGAACTCCGTAAAAATAACCGTAAACGCCGTATCATCCTGCACCACGACAATGCTAGTTCTCACACGGCCAGACAGACAAACGACTTTTTGAAGACGAAAAATGCAGAACTCATGAGTCATCCTGCATACAGTCCCGACCTGGCACCTTGTGACTTTTTTCTGTTCCCAAAAATTAAGAACCAATTACGCGGTCAACGATTTTCATCACCAGAAGAGGCTGTCGAGGAGTATGAAAAACACGTTTCAGAGGTCACCACAGGGGAGTGGCACAAAAGTTTTCAAAACTGGTTTGATCGAATGAAAAAGTGCATAGACGCCAAGGGAGATTATTTTGAAAAACAATAAATTAATTTTGTACCTTTAATAGTATTCTTTCATATTCATTCCGGAAACTTATAGTGCGTCCACGTATAAGGTGGTTGATTAAGTTTCATCAGAATGTTCAATTTGTAAAGTTACTACCTAAGATGTCGTCCAAACAGTTTTCATTTCTTCAAATTGAACGCAGCCTACGAACGCATCAAACTGAAACGAGCCCATTTCTGTCATGTATATAAGGTCCTACAATTGAAAGTGAAAAAAAATTAACAGATGATAGAGTATCCCTAATAGAGCAAATTCCACGGAAAAAAAATTATTTGCTCGTACTTTTTTTTTACCTTTCCATAGAAATTTAGTCAGCTGATTGAACCACTTTATACTGGGAAGTGAAAAAATTATTTGAGCATTTTTTTTTCTTTTGGAATTTGATCGGTTCACTTATTATTGTAGGACCTTATATTTGAGATATTTATGGTACACAAGATAAGACAGGTACCTAACTGCTTTCGATAAATAAAAAAAACATACCTCAGACATGGCTGTATGAGCTAAGTTCCATTAGCCTTCCCAATATGTAGGGGAAGAAAACAAAAAAAACCACTCGTGTGGTAAAGTTGACTTTGACAACAGATTAGACGCTTATATAACAGAACTTTACGAGCACTCGCATTGAAAAATTTATTTATAATATTTCTCTAATCATCGGTAGCAGCACAAGCCACGACATGAAAAAAATTATGTCCTATTTATTCGTGCTATTTTGAAAGTAAAAAATTCTTAGAAATGTAAATAAATTCCGTACAGCGCTAGACGGTTCGACGGAAGTCCGCACAAAACACGCAAGAATAAGACAAATACTCAGAAACTTTTGTAATTTTCCGTAGTAATAGTGTGTTCGCTCTCCTCGGAGTGCGTTGTTAATTACAAAGTGGGTTCAGTTCTGGCCAACAAAGCGGGCGTGCGTGAAGTTAGTTACATATGGCGCTGCAGGCGTGCATTCTCGGAACTTCGCCGAGGAACGGGGGTGCGGGAAAGTTCCGAGAATGCCGTAACGTTTTTCTGTACCCCCCTCTCCCCGTAGTAAAACGTTACGGCGCGTTACATGGGGGTAGGGGGGCCAAAGATCTCCAAAAACTGCGTTACGTAATACTTGAACGCTCCCTGAGTCTAGGCAATGTAGCAGGGCTGAGGAAGGCGTGAGGGGGTTGCGCAGTATCCGTCGCGCCCCCGTTCCTCGGCGAAGTTCTGAGAATGCCGTAACGTTTTTCTATACCCCCCCTCCCCCTAGTAAAACGTTACGTAACCAACAAGTAACCATTTTTTGATTTGTCATTTGAAATTATGAGAAAAAAAAACGTTTAAAAAAATGCGTGAGAGAATCTCTTTACGCGACCGTTCAAAAACAATGTTACGTAACGCGTAGTTCAAAGCCACCCTCTCGCCCCTGTAACGCAACGTAACGTCTTACAAGACCCCCCCCCCCCCCCAAATCCATTACGTAATACTTGAACGCTTCGTCAGCAGCAACTAAACCATATACTGATCTTACTTAACAACTTTTTCCGATAGCTTGTAAAAAATAATACAAATTTTAAGAAACAATAAATTCTTGTAAGGAACATGTTTGGCTGTCCCGAATCTGTAATAGGTTAAAAAGTCCGCAGCCTAAACTTCGATTTTTAATTACATGGAATTGTGACGATTCAATGAAAGAGATGGAGCTCTACAAGTAAAGGAGAAACGATACAGTTCATCTCGCTTTCTTGGACAACTCCATCCCTTTCCTTGAACTGTCATAATTCCATGTAATTAAAAATCGAAGTTTAGAGTGGCAGATTTCAGAGCGGGGATTAGAAAAAGCCGTAATATAAATTTTGGTCAAAAAACCAGCCAACGGCGTGTCGGACTCGCGCACAAAGAGTTCCGTGCCACCACACAATATATGTACGGAACCCTAAAACATTATGGTAAATAACAATAATTTTTGATGCGATAGCAAAATCAAGGCGAGAAAAAACAAGACGCTAAAAAAGTAGCGCCTGACGAATTATTCAGTCCCCTCTGAGTGCGGAACCCAAATTTTATTATTTGTTGAATTTACTTTAGAGTTCTAAAATTTGACCAGAGAAACTTTTTTGGTATACTGTTTCAACGATAGAGCTGGAATAGAGTTGAAAACGGTTTCTTGTATGGGGACCCCCCGTTAGGTTTCAAATTCTTGAATATATTATTTATTTGCCATGATAGAGGCCATAGTAACACGGATTCTGTGAAAATTTCAACATTCTATCCATTGCAGTTGAAGCTGTAGACCCAAGTGACAGACGGAGAGATAGACAGACAAACAACGGAGACTTAGTAATAGGGTCCCGTTTGGCACCCTTCGGGTACGGAACCATTAAAAGAAAGGAATCTCTGCTCTAAGCCTCTAAAACAAAATCTCTAGCAGTGGTTCTAGGACTATTATCCCTTCGAGGACGGGAGACAAAGCTTAAACAAACAAACGAAATGAATCCTGAAAAGAAATAGTGGTGTATGGCAACAAGAATATCGTTACTTCATGTCTTCTCGTGGATTTCGTTAAAGGTGACTAAGGTATGATTAAAAGTTATACCAACAATCTATGTCTGTATGGTATTGAGGGTCATGTGGTCATTCTCTTGGCCCCGTCTGCAGAGACGACGTAGGCACCTATTTAGAGTTAGTAGCCTTGGACGTGGCTCGTCACCACCCTCATGACGTCACCATGCCGCCAAGCGACTCACCGTGTTCCAGTATGACGTCATCAGTAGCCGTACCGGGGACTGGTTACAAGCGGTTGTGTACTATCAGTCATTCGTCTGTTACTGGCTTCTGTTACGCCTCGCCTGCCATAACTCTCCCAATTTCTGGGCGAGTGCCATGCATCCTAGGTCTTATCGTGGCTTTCAACCAGGTGCGGTAATGGCCAAGCGTTAGACCATTTTACTTTCTTTTTTAAGAGGATATGTCACGCTTGCAAAGGTCACTGTTACTCCATGCGGAATGCCCCGCAGTGCGAGAGGGACGAATTCTGGAAAACAAACCGGACAAGTGCGAGTTGGACCCGCCCACTGAGGGCTCCGTTAAAGACTTTGTTTTATTATTTCATTACAAATGTATAGTTTTCAGGTTTTTCCCTATACTTGTAGTATAAGGCGGTATTACTTGCCAAATTTCATAGTTCTAGGTCAACCTTGAGAATATTGATTCCCTTGAGAGTGTCGAAATGTACGTTTTTTGCGGCATAAACGGCCGTATCTTTTTTCACGTTAACTTAGAAGTTTGATATTGTCCCGGCTTCAAGGGACTGTAGACCTAAGTATATGGTTTTAATTTCAACTCGATACCTCAACGCGTTCCCGAGATAAAGGGTCTTGACAGACAGAGAGATGGACAGACGGACAACAAAGTGATCCTATAAGGGCTCCGTTTTTTCTAATTGAGGTACGGAGCCCTAAAAATAGCAAAATGTCGGTTTTTAAATTAATTAAAGGTAATTTTACCTAAAATAGCTATCAAAATTTCCAACTGAGAAAATTTTGATATCGTTTAAATCTATCAAATAAAATGTCTGTATGTCATTCCCATTTGTCGCACAATGAAAAACATTTAAAAGAAGACCTCATTTCAGTCGCGTTTCTGTACTGAAGAAAACTAGAAAAAGGTTCCGTAATTTATTCAAATATATCAAAATATATCAAATTAGTCTCTTCATCTGAAAAGCAGGTACATTCAAAAAGTGCCATTTTTATCGAAATAGCCCTGTTCATGCACAGGTGTACACAAATTGAAACTTCCGAATTTGCTTTAGGTTTATATTGCGTTTATACAGCGTTTTGAATATTTTAATTTAGAGTAACAAGCGTTCGTATGCACTGACGCAGTTGAAGTGAAGGTAGGTACGGCTTATAAAAAATGATTGCGAGCAAGCCGAGGAAATGCCTGCTATTGGTTTTATATCAGGCGTTAACATCCTGCCCCCGTTGAAAAGCTCCTGTTTTCAACCCTCTAGTTCTTCTGCAGTAGGCAAGGGGCACAAGCGAACCAAGGGACGGCGTAGGCAACCTCGTGGTGTGGTAACATCGGCAACTCGGGGTATGCCATCCTTGGGACCATAAAACAATCTTGAAATTCGTCCGAGCTTCCAGCAGAGAGTTGGAACATCGTCTTCTTGCAGAAGTACCAAGTCTCCTACGTTTGGGCTTGAAGAATTGCTCTTCCATTTGTGGCGCTGTTGCAACTCGGCTATGTATTCGCGTTGCCAGCGCTGCCAGAAATGTAGATGTATTTGCTCCAGTCTAGCATAGCGGTGCAGGTTGTTAAGATTGCAGTCCTCCTTAGCAGGTGAAGGTATTGCAGTGAGAGCCCGACCAATGAGAAAGTTCCCGGGAGTTAGGCAAAGGAAGTCATCAGGAGAGGACGATAAAGGACAGAGCGGACGGCTGTTCAATATAGCCTCTACTTGTGCGAAAAGAGTAGTTAGCTCTTCAAACGTTAAGTGTGAGTTACCCATAACGCGCTTAACATGAAATTTTGCGGACTTTACACCGGCTTCAAAGATACCACCGAAGTGAGGAGCGTTCACCGGAGAAAATAGGAATTTGATTCCATCCTCACTTGCAAAGTCAGATAAAGAATCTGCATTATCTTTAAAAAATTGATTTATTTCTTTAGCACCTGACACAAAATTACGTCCGTTGTCACAGAACACTTCAGTTGGCTTGCCTCTACGTGACACAAATCTACGAAATGTCATAACGAAAGCGTCCTTTGACATATCACTAACGGCTTCAAGATGCACGCATTTGTACCGTAAACATACGAACAGGCAAAGATAGCATTTAATGATTGCGGCACCACGACCTTTCCGGTTTACAATAAGAAATGGCCCGGCAAAATCTAAACCCACTGGAAGTCTGGCGTGACACGTTGAGAGGGCAAGTTACCCATCATAGGTTTCATAGTCTTACCTTGTAATCGTCTACACTTAAAACAATTATGGACTATGCGTCGAGCTAGACGTCTACCATTTATGGGCCACACAAACTCTCGAATAGTAGCAAGTAACAGTTGTGGTCCAGCGTGTAGGTTATGTTTGTGCTCATGCTCAAATAAAATTTTCGTTAAATGATGCTCAGCATGCAAAAGCACGGGATGGTTTTTGTCAAAATTAAAATCAGACGCATCTAGGCGACCACCCACTCGAATAACACTATCATCACTAAAAAACGGAGTCAATGATAAAATAGGAGATTTAGGACTCAGTGATTTTTTGCTAGCAAGCAAGTCGTATTCAAGTGAAAATGATTCTTGTTGTGACAAGCGACATAAATGTATAAAAGATGCATTTAGCTCGTCAACAGATAAAGGACCAGAAAGTTGATTTTTTGAATTTCTCATATTACGTATGAAGCGTAATGAATAGGCAAGTGTTCGTTTTAATTTAGTTAGGCTAGAGTAGTTTTTTATTTGTATTATAGGGTCTTTGTTTGTTGTTACGTTTGTTATGATTGAATTAG
This sequence comes from Ypsolopha scabrella, assembly GCA_910592155.1. Taxonomy (NCBI): domain Eukaryota; kingdom Metazoa; phylum Arthropoda; class Insecta; order Lepidoptera; family Ypsolophidae; genus Ypsolopha; species Ypsolopha scabrella. The sequence goes on from OU342964.1 coordinate 30,730,125, forward strand.
TTTTAGTTTCTGGTAAGTTTTGTACATTTATTTTATTATTATTTAAGATAGGCCAAGAACTTTCAGGTTCAGCAAGATAAGAAGGACCCGACCACCATAGCATTGCACTACTCAGCTGATCTGGACTTATGCCTCGGGATATCAGATCGGCAGGATTAGCAGATGTTGGTACATAACGCCAAGAAGCGGAGTTTGTAAGTTCACAGATTTCTGATATCCGATTTGCGACAAAAGTTTTTAAATTTTGGAAGCTGCTATGGAGCCAGCCTAGCACGACTGTGGAGTCACACCAATGAACTTGAGTTTGTATATCGAATCTCAATGATTCCCTGACAGCCTTACATAATTTGGCTGATAATAAAGCGGCGCACAACTCAAGTCGGGGAATAGTAGTGGCCTTAACTGGAGCTACCTTAGATTTGGAACAGAGTAACTTGATGGTTATCTTATTTTCAGAATCTACAGAGCGCAGATAGACGCACGCACCGTATGCGTTCTGCGATGCATCGCTGAAAGAGTGTAACTCTACTGATTTAGGTTTATTGCAGAGAACACGTCTAGGAACCTCGAGGGTTAGAAGAGCAGGTAGCGTCGTAGAGAATTTATTCCAATCCTTTTGAATGTCATTGGGGATTGGATCGTCCCATGCTAGTTTTTTCAACCACAACTGCTGCAAAAGAAGTTTTGCTTTGATCACACAGGGACTCAGAAATCCTAAAGGATCAAATATTTTAAAAAGCGACGAAAGCATTAGTCGTTTGGTTAGGTTATGATCATTAGTTGGGGGCAGAACTTTAAAGGGGAAGTGCAATTGATCAGTACTTGGGTTCCAACCCATACCTAACGTGGAGGAAGATTCACTCACAATTAAATTATCATTGGCATTTGAAGAGATTGAATCTCGTATAGCAGGTGAATTAGTTCTAAACTTTCTTAGATGGAAGCAACCTTTCTGTAGAGCTGCAGAAACAGCTTGATGGATATAGCGTAGAGTACATTCGACAGCATGGTGACAGAGAAAATAGGCTGTGTGTGGTTTAGCTATAGGAGACTCCGAGAGATGACCTAGATCGGAGTACTCACGCATGAATTCTACGTATTGTGATTTTACTTCTGGTTGTTTTCTGAATCGAGATTCTAAATTTAATAATCGTTTTTTGGCTGAATTATAGGATTGTCCTAGACAATCTGGTGAATCTTTGAGAGGTAGACCTACAGAGAATCTACCTGAAGATAGGCGGAAGGTGTGAGCCAAAAAATGGGCCTCGCATGCCTTCTCGCTCTCACTAAGTTTAGATTTTAGGGGAACCTCCTCGAGTTCCCAGAACTTAGTAAGCTCTTGATGAATTTGGATATCGTCATCATTCAATGTACTTGAAATGACTGAATGGTTACATTGAACAATTGTGTTAGTAGAGTGAGGATTTGTGGGAATAGGACCTGATATAATCCAACCGAACTGGGAGCTTCTTAACTTCGGATTATTGAGACCGAGAGAACGTTGATCGCGGCCAAGAATATCCCAGAAGAGATCGGCACCGATGAGGACTTCAGTCGGTGCTGGCTGGTGAAACTTAGGGTCTGCAAGTTGAATATGTTGTGGTATTTTTAGCTTTGATATATCGATAGGTAGCCTGGGTAGATCACCTGTTATTTTTGGTAACACAAAGAAGCCCGATGTGACGTTAAAGTTAGTATTTAGTGACCTCAATTGCGCTACACAGGTTTCTGTAACCTGCCCAGCATGATTATTGCCAATGCCTACAACGTTGACAAGGCAATTGGAATTTATTGGTAAAGACAGTTTGTCCTTGAGAGATTGGGAGATAAATGAAGACTCAGAACCACTATCTAACAGGGCACGAACCTTTTCTGTTTGATTCGTCCGAGGATTGACTACCTCAATGATAGCTGTAGACAGCAACACTTGATTAGAATTTTGCTTTGAAAAGTTGACAGTAGTATCGTCAGTGCTGGCAGGCATGGTCTCAACAGCACTGGAAACGGAAGCATTATTGTTGACTATATTGACTGGTTTATGTATGAGAGAGTTGTGCCTTCCTTTGCATACACGGCATGGGCCCATCACGCATTTTTGTATAGCGTGACCGCTTCTCAAACAGTTTGGGCACAGCTTCAACCTATGTACTTCGGCTATACGCTCCTCTACGCTTTTTGCTGTGAAGGTAGGACAGTCGTAAATACGATGCCCTTCACTACAAACAACGCATGTTTTTGTAGGAGGATTAGCAGCATTGATATTTTCGCCGCTGGAGCATGCAAAAGATTTTGTATATGGCTTATAATTAGAGGCCGTGGCCTTAGATGTGGACGGAGTTGACTTATTATTATGGGAGTTCCGATATATAGATTCGAGGACATCAGCACGATCGAGTAAAAATTTGTAGAATTGTTCTAAGTTAGGATAGTCTTTCAATGTACCACGCCACTCCTCCCATTTCAGAGATGTGTGATTGTCCAGCTTGGAGCTCATCATGTGGATGATCAGAACATCCCACTTGTCTGTAGGCTGTCCAAGGCTGCACAACGCTCGTAAGTTTTTCGTGACATGATCCACTAAAAATCTCAGTGATTTATCGGATTCGCGAATAATTGGTTGAATGTTTAGCAACGAATTCAAATGATGATTTATCAACTGACGCTTATTATCGTATCGATCGGATAATAATTTCCATGCATTTGCATAATTAGCGTTAGAAATTTCCAAGTTGGAAATTATGCGTGCCGCATCACCCGTTAAGTATGACATAAGGTAATGAAATTTATGAATCGGAGCAATACGCTCATTGTTGTGAACTAAAGACAAGAATGTGTCACGGAACTCAAGCCAACGAAAGAACGATCCGTCAAACTGCGCAATTTGGATACGAGGCAGTTTATATCCAACTTCATGATGGTCAAGATTGCTTTGAGCTGATGATGAGTGACTCGAGTTAAGGCTTTCATTTTGACGAGCACTCGCGTTTTGTTTTTGAATTAAGTTCTGTGCTAAGGCAATGTTTGAAATAAATAACTGCTCAATGTCATCTCGCTCATCTAGTTCGTTGGTTAAATTACTTGGAGTCATCACCTCTATTTGACTTTGCAAGTCATCAAATCGATTTGAAAGTGACTCAAATTTACCAAGTCTAATTGATAATTCGGCTAACTCTATAGTCGTCGGCTTACTCTTGGAACTAAGTTGAAATACATAGTTCTTAAACTTAGTAATTTGGCCCTTTACTGAACTACGTTTTAAAAATAAATCTTGTAAATTTTGAGAGTCCTTTGCACTAGTTTCACCTCCCATTGTTAGAAAAATTTAATATTATATAGAAGTTAATCAGACTTTGCTAAGGAATTAACACTATTAAAAAACTTTAAAAACATATAAACACAACGTTTGTTTACTATGGAAATGAAACTCAATGCAAAGAAAATAAAAATGTAAATTGAAAATATGTCTTTTAAATAAAGTATTAAAATTTGTCTCACGCTCCTCGACTAGGTGTCACCTGAACCGGAGCTCAGTCTCTGCGCTTGACCTGCCGCTGTGAGGGTCCGCTATGGCTCGAGTTATCGCGGCTCGTCGAAGGGTCACGCGCGAGTAGTGTACCAAAAATGCCTGGAATGTTTCGGCAAATAGATGAATATTGATTGTAATAAATAGATACAAAGATAAGAAAATTCTACCTATACTGTAGGCTTAGATTGTAATTAATATTCGTTACACTTTGTGAGTTTGTAAGAAAAGCCTAGTAAAAAAGATTTACTTATTGTGTTGCTTATATGGGACACAAGACCTTTATAAATAGGTAAATTTAACTACGTACTCATAAATAGTAGTACGGTAAATAAACAAGTGGGTAACTTTGTAATTTTGATTTTTGGTAGAAATTGTAACTGTAATTTTGGGAATGAATTCAAATTAATGGATTGTTTGATTTTTGTTTAGTAACACTGTATAAAATAAATTAGCACAAGTATATAACTGACGAACAGACGTACAAAGGAAGGTAAATAGGTTTGAGGTGAATAAATAGGTCTGATTCGGAAATTTTGGTATAGTTAATGGACGGGATAAAATATAGGAAGGGCACTTAGTTGCATTGGCCTGGCTGCGGCTCGATGCTGTTTGCTGATCGATGGACCGGCGATGGCTGCAATGGCTGGACCTTCAGGTATCCCGTGAATGTATTGGGTAATTGATATTGTAATTGAAAGCGGCGCGGCGGCTAGCAGCGATGTTATAACATGTCTGATATGGCGTCACACACCGGCCGGCTTCAATCCGAATATTGCTTCTTTTTCGAAGAATTTTGATGGTTCCTGACACGGTCGCCAGATGTTCATGCACAGGTGTACACAAATTGAAACTTCCGAATTTGCTTTAGGTTTATATTGCGTTTATACAGCGTTTTGAATATTTTAATTTAGAGTAACAAGCGTTCGTATGCACTGACGCAGTTGAAGTGAAGGTAGGTACGGCTTATAAAAAATGATTGCGAGCAAGCCGAGGAAATGCCTGGTATTGGTTTTATATCAGGCGTTAACAAGCCCCTTAATTTAGTTACTGGAATTAGTACTTTTTGAGAGAGAAAATTACCCACTAATAATATTTTTGTTGGTTCACATAAATTACACGTTGACACTTTTATGAAAATACTAGCTTTTGCCCGCGGTTTCACCCGCGTTGAATTAGTTTTTGTGTACTCGTATAAAATCAGTCAATATTTTTCGGACTGTTACCTACCGAAAACTACCGCCTCTGTTTCCCATTTTGTGTGTCTCTTTTATCGTTTTTCCATGGGAACAAAGGGAACAAGTAGTCTTTGTCCTATTCAAAGTCTAGAACTACATTTATGCAAAATTTCAGCCTAATCGGTTTCGTAAGCATGGCGTGAAAGGGTGACACATCACTTTTCTATAGATATTTTAAAGCTCATTTTCATCCCACGGGAACTGATTTATGGGATAAAAAGTAGCCTATGTCTTATTCCAGGTCTAAAACTACATTCATGTAAAATTTCAGCCCAATTGGTTTAGTAGTTACGGCGTGAAAGAGTAACAAACATCCATCCATCCATACATCCAAACTTTGGCATTTATAATATTAGTGGGATATTTTACTGAACATTTAGCATCCCAGGTCTCAGCTCTCATACCTATGCTGTTTGTGATACAAAAGGTTCCTGAACCTCCTCCGGCACAGACTACTGCTGTTATTAAATCCCGAGCCACGATATGGACTGCAATATATTTCTTGTATTAGATATAATAAGAACAAAGAAGGGCCTAAATTGGTAGCGAGAAGAATAGTTTTCCTTGAATTGGCTCTATCACTTTCAGTGCTAGTTTTGGCACTATTTTTATATTTCAACACTGAAACTGTTGGGCTGGATGGGATAGCAACAAAAATTATAAAAGCTTGCGCCGACTTAATCGCACCCGTACTAAACTTTCTAATAAATGAATCCTTTGAACATGGAGTATTCTCTGAAAATCTCAAACTCTATGTCGTTAAACCTCTGCACAAAAAAGGAAAAAAAAACCCTAATGACCGATTACAGACCGGTTGCTCTCATTCTGATATTCTCAAAAGTTTATGAAAGGGTATTTTATAAAAGACTCATGAGCTTTTTCAATAAGTTTAACATTATAAGACATGAGCAGAATGGTTTTCAGCCAAAAAAATCGACAACACTAGCCGCTTTTACATTAATTAAACACATAATTGAGCATATAAACAAAAGAAAACCGCTAATAGCAATTTTCTTTGACATGTCAAAAGCCTTTGACTTCGTTGACCATTCAATGCTGTTAGGTAAATGTGAAAAGTACGGCATCAGAGGCCCATCATATGACTGGCTTAAGAGTTACCTGTCAGATAGAAGGCAACTTGTTCAAGTGAATAGGTTGAATGAAAGAAGAGAAATAGTTTCATACGAATCTTCCATTAGAACAAATGCATCAGGCGTCCTACAGGGTAGCATATTAGGGCCACTCCTCTTTCTTTTATATATTAACGATATACCTGACATTACTAATCACAAATCAATATCATTTGCCGATGATATATCGATAGTTATAACTAACAGTAAGGATAACATAGAACAGGATGCTAACAATACAGTTAAATCTGTAGTTGATTGGCTAGATTCAAACAACCTTCAAATTAACTTATCAAAAACCACTTATGTCCAATTTCAAATTTACAATAATGTGGCTCTGGATGTAACTATTAAGCACGATGATATTCTAATTAAGGAATCGGAAAATATTAAATTTTTGGGCATTAATCTTGATGGGCACCTTAACTGGAAATTTCACATAGATGAGGTATGCAAAAAATTAAACAGTTTTGTTTACGCTCTATACAAATTGAATCGAGCATCCGGAAGAAAACTAGCTCTAACTGCATATCACGGCTACGCTGCTTCGATCTTAAGATACGGTCTGTTGCTTTGGGGAAACTCTGTAAATATAGATAGAGCTTTTATAGCGCAAAAAAGGTGCATACGAGCGAATTGCGGTGCAAAACCCACAGATTCTTGCAAACCGTTGTTTCGTGAACTCAATGTCCTTACATTAGTCTCAATGTACATTTTAGAGGCTGGAGTTTTTGTTAAAACCCATCCTGCTTTTTTTAAAACGGTAGACGATATTTGTAATTACAATGTCAGAAATAAAGAAAGACTGGTCCTCCCTGAAATGAAATGTGCAATGTTTAGCCGAAGCACTTATCCGATGGCCATAATGATAACAAACTTCCATCAGCATCCACCAACATTATTTAAAAATAAACTGACACTTCTACTAAAACAGTCAACATTTTATAATATTAAAGATTTTTTAGATTCTTAAAATTAAATAAGTATGACATTAAATAAGACATAATGAGGACTATTATTATTATAATCTTTTTTTTTATAATTTTCTTGTTTATTTGTATTAATGATTGATGATTGTTATGCATGGAAGTTATTTTTATTAACTTTTATTGTTTAAGAATTTAATCTGTGTATAAATTGAAATTTTTGCATGCCAGTCTTGGCGGAACATGCCTGTGCCCTGATCAATAATTTAACACCTAAATGTTACCATGTTTCAAGCAAATAAATGTTTTGAATTTTTGAGTTTGAAAAATTACATACAGCACCTAGCACTAAATAGCAATCTTGAAAAACTTTCCACAGGCACGACATTCCCCATGATATTTCTAAAAATAAGGAAAATATATCTATTTTCATGTTAAAATTGAAATGTACACGCTAAAATTGGAAAATTTTTGTTTCTTTGTCAATATGTTCCGTTTTAATTCGAGAACCACTCAACGGATTTGGATGCGGTTTTCTTTATCACCATCATTGGAGCCCTGGTCAACGTAGAGGTTGTAATAGGAGTTGAATAAATAGCCAAAATCAAATTAGTTGTCAAGGCTAATGGAGGTTCCTTCAGTCATAACTGCAATAATGTACAACGTTCACCGAGAAAACTGTTCATCATAAAATAAAGTGAATTCAACTAAAATTATAATTAAAATTATAACTAAAATTATAGTAAAGTAGGATATCACCATAAAATACGATGAAACTACTGTTGCTGCTGCTAGCGTTATAATATGACGCACTGTCACTATGACTTTGTAGGAAGCAGACAGAATTATGCGCTCCGTCACCGCTTTTATGGTGGCAGTAAGCATACCGTAGTGTGACGGACCTCTTTTATGGGGAAGGCATGATGTAATCACAGGATTTAATACGAAAATGATAATCCTATTTTCTGTAGCCAATTTTACGGTGATCTGTCACCATAATATTGCGGTACTTAACTTAAAAACTCTATTATTACCCTGAACGTTTTAATTACAGCATAATATTTTTCAATTATCACCAAATTTAAAAACAATTCAGCGTATTATAAACTTATGTGATGCTATTTTATAATGAAGCCAAAAAGAATTTTATCTCAGTGTTCTTTACTTGTTTTAAAAGAAAGTTTATTAGGGTCCTTGCTACTGAATATAAGGTCCTACAATAATAAGTTAATGCACCGTTAAGTATGACGCAGATTGCGCGGCATTGCAGCGTGACATAGATCGTGTCGTGGAATGGAGTCGCAGGAATAAGCTGTACTTCAACGTATCGAAGTGTGCGACAATGACGTATACCCGCTTGCATGCACCACGTTACTATTGTTACGAAGTAGACGGGACAGCAATGCCTCGCGTATCGGAGGTACGCGATCTTGGGGTACGCATGACGCAGATTGCGCGGCATTGCAGCGTGACATAGATCGTGTCGTGGAATGGAGTCGCAGGAATAAGCTGTACTTCAACGTATCGAAGTGTGCGACAATGACGTATACCCGCTTGCATGCACCACGTTACTATTGTTACGAAGTAGACGGGACAGCAATGCCTCGCGTATCAGAGGTACGCGATCTTGGGGTACGCATGACGCATGATTTAAACTTTCGTAATCACATCGAAGACTTGTGTAAGAAAGCTTTTAAAAAGTTAGGATTCATTTTGCGGCAAGCTCAGTGTTTTAAAAATATCGAGGCTGTAAAAGCCCTTTTTAATGCTCTTGTTCGGAGCCAACTCGAATCGAGTGCAATTATTTGGAATCCACATGAAGCTAAATATAACTAAATGCTGGAGAAAATTTTAAATAAATTCATAAGGTTTGTGTATTTTAAATTATATGGAGTTTACCCTTTCTTTCCACTTATGTATCCAACCCTATTTATTTTGGGTATGGTTGGATACAGTAAGCTTGAAGTGAGAAGAAACCTGGCGCTAGTAGTCTATTTCTTCAAACTTATTCGTGCAAAACAAGACAATCCACAGGTGTTACTGTCGATAGGGCTGTTTGTGCCGAATAATTACCAAAGAGCAAGAACCCACAAGCTGTTCTATGAGCCTGTCGTGCGGACAAATATGCTGAAGGAGGCACCAGTTACGAGAGCTATCCGATTTTTTAATAAAATTGATCAGGAGACGGATATTGAAGTTTTTTACTGTTCAATGACTGACTTTACAAGAGTAGCACTGTGTTTGTAATGTAAATAGGTTAAGCAGATGTTATGTAATAGGTGATTTAGTTAATATTTTTATGTGGCTTATATTTTCATGTTTGTTAAGATCATAGATTTTCAGATTCTTCTTTTTTAATTTTTAACAATATTGCTTTAGGTTAACCTGTCATAATATTGTTAAGTTATTAGTAAATAAATAAATAAATAAATAAGTGAAAATAATTTTAGGATAGATCATGTATCGACAACTGACCACATAGAAAAAGAAAAAAAAAATGTTTTCGGCCCACAATTTTTCCACTTCCCAGTACAAAGTGGTTCAATTAGCCAACTCGATAGTTCAAAAGTTCGCGCGATAACATTTATTTTCGTTGGAAAGTGGTATATTAGGGATACTCAATCATGTCTTAATTTTTTTTCACTTTGAATTGTAGGACCTTATATACATACAACGTGAAATTTACGTCATTTTGTTAACGAAAACTGGTGATAGTACTCGTCCATATAAACAAATTTTACTATGGAGCCCCAACCCTGAAATTGTGAAAAAAATATCAGACGTTCCATTGAAAAAATCGACCAACTCAATGAATGTATGAAACAGCTGATTTTTTTCACGATTTTATTTTACCATTTTGTCGGCGTGATTAATATTTATATCCATGCCAAATTACAGCTTTCTAGTACTAATAGTCTCTGCGCTAAGCCGCGGACGTCTGGACAGACGGACAGACGGACATGGCGAAACTATAAGGGTTCCTTGTTGGACTACGGAAAGTAAAGAACGAAGTCAGCAAAAGTGTTATTTAGGTACCATTGATCGGTCAGTATATAATAATAATAAAGCCTTTATTTTCCCAATTTAACGGCAAGATTTGAGTGATAGATAAAAATAGTATTCATGCAAATAAATAGTATTTGGAGTTGATGCTCGTGATTGTTGGCACTTGGTGGAACTTTTGAAACATTTTTTGTTTGATAAACACTTGTACTTGTTATTACATTGTTTACGTACAACCAAACAAACCTTTGATAATGCTTTAACAGCGAAACCGGTAAGGGAAATTAATATAAATAAGTGGACAAGTACAAGTGTTTATCAAACAAAAAACTAGTATTTGTTTTTTCTTACTATATATGTACCAGTTTACTACAACTACCAAAAATTATATAATAGGTACTATTAATTTGTATAAATTTGCATGCATATTAATATTAAAATAAACAATTTAACATTACAAAAATTATAACTATCTAAATAATGCAATAAAAACTCAATATAAATAACTCAATAAATCCATTTTTTTATTAGATACAGTTGTTGTGTAATTATAATGATTATCAACTAATAGTTAAGAAATTATTTTAATAAATTGCACTCACACAAAACAGCTCATTTTGTTAAGGCGCTTAATCCCTTCAACTACTGCCAAATAGGTACTTTCTAAAACCTCCGCCTCGTTTACAGCTAGACCAAATAGCTTGAAAAAAATATATATGAATTATTAACTCTCAGAAAACATTTTCAACATATTTTGGTTTCGTACGACCAAAACTTCCTTATTAAAAAAAAACCCAAAGATGTTTTTTTGGCTTGAACTCACTCTACCTCTTAAGCTGATATGACGTTTGGAAATATTTACACGCCAAAAAAATTAATAATCTGTAGTAGTCTAAATTCAATATAGCTCAATTAAATACAGTGACATTTACCATTAAAAATATCAAAATATGCAAGGTTTCAAGGTCAGCGGCTGAGAGGTGCTCCCACGGGGGCAAGGCGGCAGTCATATACTGGCTGCTGAAGGTCGTTGGCGTGTGTTAATGAACACAATTCATTGGGATGTCCAAAAGGCCTCCTCCACCCGGTGCGTCGCGGCGCCATGTATCTCTATATCCAGTCCAGCTCTGAATCTCGTCCAGCTAGTCTAGCATAGCAAACCATATCAAGCTCGATAGCGCTTGATACAGTGCTCTGTTTCACTCTGTTGATCTACTTAGAGAGGGACAGACATCATCTCGCCAGCATCGTTCGTCAGTATATAATTATTTTAAACTTTTCAGTGGAGTTTTAGTTTTTAGTGTAATTATTGCAATATTCCGATTACCGCTTTTACTTTTATCATGCTTTTCAAAATGCAGACTCGTGCACCGCCCGCCCTCTCGTATAAAACATACACAAGCAAGCAGTGCGAGCACAGCATCGACAATCTGTGGAGCACAGATACAAAGCTGCTGCTGCGATGAAGCCGAGCTAGTAATACATCCCGAGGATGCCTCGTTCTGAGGCGAAACACGTATCGCTAAGTTTTCTTTCTTGTTATTTAAGATTGCTTTGTATTTGTGCTTGTATACTTTCTTGTGCATGTTTTATGCGGGAGTTTGGGCGCTGCACCAGTCTGCATTGACTCACTATTATTAAATTTATTGCTATAATTATACTGTGGCATTAGCTTTTCTTGAATAATAAGAGCTCGTTGATAATAAGTTAACAACTAATGACAAGTTACTTAAAAAAAATGTTTAAAATTTAAACAAGTTCAATAAAATCACCCTGACTACTTTTTCTAGATGCAGGAACAAAAAAGAGGATATTTTAAAGCCGGAAAAGTTTGTTGGAAAATATACTATCAACTTCCTTTAAGTTCAGTCGAAGCGACTTCATTAAAACTTTCTCCTGAGTTTCTTTTGATGTCTCATAAACAAAATACAAAGGATATTGATATCTAATAAAAAATCTATCTGCAGCCATAATATTAAAATTTTTAAACCTTTTACTAACTGAACTTTTTGCTGAAGACGATTCTTTTTAAGTTTAGAATTATTTCGTAGTGTTATACATTCAGGACAATAAAGTTGTGAGATTTATCTGGGGGCACGGGGCAGTGCCCCCGCCATGTCGAGCTTAAAAGCGGCACGTACCATCCTTTTTTCGAAACAGTTCAGGCCATTTACGACACGATAAAACTAGAAGCCTGAATTTTCAATAACCAATCAGGCATTGTATAAACACGGTATATTTCAAATTTCATTCAATTTAAACCAGTAGTTTAAGAATTATAACTAGTCAAAGTTTCTCAATTTTAATGTTTATTTAGACGGGTCTACCGCGATGTATTTAATTACTTTTTGTTTGAGAAAAGGCACCCAATGTTTCGAGGCAGTTGCATGCCTCATGGTCTATGGGAAACTCGAGTTATAATATGGATCCTTCGCCACTGATATTGGTTTGTATACAACAACTGTGGTACTGACAATATCTCAAGCAAAGCAATAAGGACGAAGTTCTCCGTAAAACTAAACTAATCTCTGGGAGGAGAGTAGTATGGTTGTAACAGAACACAATCCATGTGTGAAAAGATCTAATTAGGAGACAACCAGAAGTGGATAGTAAATAATTAATATTGTTTACAACGAATTACTATACCTACCGCAGTATTGCTTTGTAAGTATTTCTAGAAGCACCAGACTGCTTCTATTGTATTTAATCTTATGTAATAGAGAAACAAACCTGTTTTTTCATAGTAATATTAGGTACATGTTACAGATATACCTCTAGCTCAGAAAAATCCTACAGCAGTCGGGGTCGGGCCTCGATATTACATATCCTTGCCCGGGCGTCATCTCCGCGGGCGACACCCCGTGGGTCCGGGGGGGGGCGCCAGTCATGCGCGCGTGCCTGGAACATGTTGGCCGCGCTCGACGGGAGGGCTGGTACTGGCGGTCTTCTTGGTTTGGTTGGAAGCGCGCCGCGTGTCTCGACGATACTACGGGGGTGTAGATATCGGAGTGCGCAGCGCTGCTCGTGTGCTCTCAGCGACTCGCGTGGGCCGGGCCGTCGGTGGTACGGAGTACGGCAGCGCCGCCGGCAGTCTCATTCCTCGGCTGCTGGCGATGACGTCACCGGCTGGCCGGCCGCCTCAGTCGCTCAGGCGTCGTCTTCGTCGGGGCTGCTGGCAGGTAGGTTGCGCAGCAGCTCCCGGGGGTAGGGTCGTCCGGTAGGCGACCTGTTGAAGTTGGGGGTGAGATCACGTAGATGTTCGTGAAGGCCGTGGTCGGCGCGGTCGTATAACTTCCGCGCCAGTCGGCACACGAACTCTTCTACGGACTCAGCCCCTAGGTCCGTGGCGATTGTCGTGTTGCGGGTCAAGTAGTGCGCGCCGGTGAGTGCACGCAGGGCAAGGTTTTGTTGCGCCTGGAGTCTCTTCCGGTTGCGCGCTGAGGTGAAGACGTACCACGCAGGCGCCGCATATGTTAGGCGGGAGCGTAGTTACGTCTTGTAGATGTTCGTCTTCGTCCGGAGTGGCAGTCTTGAGGTTAGCACGGGCCTCAGGAGCGCCCTCGCCGCCTTGGTTTGGCGGATGGCGTGTTCAACCTGAGGCCCCATGCGGAGCCGGCGATCAATGTGGCACCCCAGGTACTTGACAGAGTCTGCCCACTCGATGTCCGTACCTCGTAACTGGAGTTTCTGGATATTCTTGGTCCAGGTGGCACCTGACAGCATGACGGTTGTCTTCCCCACGTTGACGGACGTGCGCCAACTGTCTAGCCAACCCGGTAGGATATCCAGTAGCCGCTGCATCTTCGACGCTGCGACTCTAGCTAGGCGTGAGGAGGCGAAGTAGGCGCTGTCGTTGTCAAAGAGTGCCAACATGACGTCTTCCTGCCCCTCTTCCAGCGAGTCAGCCAGTGTCGGGATGTCGTTGTTGTGGGCGGCGTACAGGCAGGGCGATAGGCAGCTGCCCTGTGGTACTCCAGCTCTGATGGGGTGCGTCGCGGAGGTCGTTCCCTCAACCGAGACATAGAAGTGTCGGTCGGCGAGGAAGGAGGCGACGATGCGTACGATCACCGGCGGGGTAGTCGTATCCTTCAGGAGCTTGTATAGGAGCCCCGCATGCCACACTCGATCGAACGCTTTCTCGATGTCGAGATAAACGCTGACGACGTGGCGTTCGCGATTCATCTCGAATGCGACGTGATGCAGGACTCTTATAAGCTGGAGCGTCGTAGAGTGCTCATTGCGGAAGCCGAACTACTCAGCACGGTAGGGGACGTGCGGCCGCAGCCTCCGCAAGAGCAGACGCTCGAAGGTCTTCGCCAGATGTGACAGGAGCGTGATGGGGCGATGGTGGGACAGTACTCGTCGATCTTTCCCGTCTTCCATGCCTCCGGGAAGTGGCACGTACGCAGGATTCCGTTGAAGAGGCGGACGAGGGCTACCACTAGCCTACGTGGTAGCTGCTTCAGGGCCTCCGTCGTTATGCCGTCGGGACCCGGGGCCTTTTTCTTGGGGAGCCACCTCAGAGTCCGAGCCAGTTCGGAGGGCGAGATGTAGGCACCGCCTTCTAGGGGCTCAGGCTCCGATTGGAGAAATTCTGCCACAGTGCGCTCCACGTGCTCGACGTGTGTTGTGACAGTGGGCTCGACTGGGTTCGGCGTGAACTGTGTCTTCAGGTGCGCAAGTATGTCCGCTCTGTCCCGAGCGGCGAACTTCCGATGGCCCTGACTATCGATGAGCGGATAGATGGGCTCCGGTGCTCTGGAGAGGCTGCGCACTAGGTGTCATGTCGCATGGTCGATGGTTGCCTCCCATGTCGAACCACGAAACTCCCTGACAGCGGCGGACAGCCTCTCGGAGTGTGCGTTTAGCTCCCGCTTGATGCGCGGGCAACGCGTCCGGGCCCACAGCTTGTGTAGCTGCCTGTTCTTCCATAGGTCCTCTTGTAGACGTGCCAGTAGCTCCTGTCTGCAATGGGTCAGCGCAGGAGTGACAGTAGCACCTGCCTCCTGCGCGTCCGCAATCGCCTTGGTTATCTTGTTTGCTGCATCATCCACTTTCTGGAGCGTCGAGACTTGCCCTTGCAGAGTTAAATCCGTGAGTTGGTCACGGAAAGCCTGCCAATCGACCAATACAATCGATTTTAGGTGGTGGTTTCACTGTGAAGTCGAACGATAGACCAACCACTATGAGTATGGGCAGGTAGTTGGTATCCATGTCGTACAGGACCTCCACCGAGATGGGATAGGGCAGGGCTTGATGCAGCACGATGTCCAGGACGTCTGGTCTGTGGGCCGGGTTTGCTGGCACGTGCGTGGGGTCGCTCGGGCCAACTACCTCGTACCCATGTTCCTCAGAGTCGTCATATAGGTGCCCACCCTCGAAGTTCACTGTTTGGAGTTCAAATCCCCGGCGAGTAGAGTGGGCGTCTGGCCATTGAATATATTGCGCAGGTCCCGGGCAGCGTAGGGTGCCGTCGGGTCCTGCGCGGGGGAGGCTTGTAGGCGGCAAACACGCGAAGTTCAGCTCCGTCGGCGCTGACGCGCACTCCAATAGAGCGCATGCGGTCAAACGCCGGTAGGTCCAACTCCTCGTGCACGACGTCTCTCCGTACCAGTACCGCAGTCCCCCGGTATGGGAGATAGGGCGGGTTTGGAGAGATCTCGTCGCGCCGGTACACGAAGAAGTTGGGGATG
Source organism: Ypsolopha scabrella (assembly GCA_910592155.1). Classification (NCBI taxonomy): domain Eukaryota; kingdom Metazoa; phylum Arthropoda; class Insecta; order Lepidoptera; family Ypsolophidae; genus Ypsolopha; species Ypsolopha scabrella. The sequence goes on from OU342964.1 coordinate 30,745,638, forward strand.
CTGAAGTTGGGGATGATAAAGTTGTGGTGCGGCGCAAACTTGGTCTCCCCGAGTAGAATTATATGGGCGTCTTGGGTCTGGGCCAGTGTGGGAAGGTCTTAAATCCCCCTGTGACACCCCCAGGGTTCCAGTAGATGACTCACAGGAGAGCTGCTGCGTGGAGGGCGTCCAGAGCCTCGCTCAGCATTGGATGTGCGGCGAGGGCGGGGTGCAGGCGCGTGCTCTCTGGTGTGGTTGAGCGGGCTGATGCCAACTGAGGCACCGACGTCGGTAGCGCCCCAGTGTGGCGCGCCGCTGGAGCAGGCGTCGCGATGGCGTGCACCTCCGCGGGACCTCGGGTTTTCTTTGGGCGCCGTCTAGTGCGTCTTCGTTGAGGCGCCGTTTGGGCAGCTTGGGCGGGCGCCACTTGTGTGGGCGCGGCCGCCGTGGCCGCAGCAGTAGGCGCCCTGGTATGGTGCACTGCGGGTTGAGGCGCTGGTACCGGCGCAGCTGTCATGGGGCGCACCGCGGTCGTTATGGGACGGACCGCGGGGGCTGTAGTGTTGGAGGGTGGAGACGGGGCTGTGGTGGTCGGCCCCGCTTCCTCGGCTCTCCTTTTGCCTTTGCCTTTACGGCCGCGCCTCCTCTGTCGCCGTCGCGACGCCGGTGGCTGGCCGGCCGACGCACTGTTTGCGGCTGGCGGGCCGGCAAGCTCGTCGCTCGGGAGCGGCTGGTGGAGGGCTTGCGGTGGTCCGGTGGTGGGCCGCTTGCGGCCCGGTTGGTTGCTCAGGGTGGGGGGGAGAGGTGGAGGGATCCTCATCCCCCGCTTGCGCGCCTCTTTGACCCGTGGCAATACAACAAAGTAAACTATAAAAAATATCTACAACTACTTCAAATAAACAATAATTTTGCTTAGCCCTTCAAGAAACTTGGCAATATCATGTATTTTCTTTTTTAAATATTTTCCCTTGTAGGTACTTATAGTAAAATTAAGTAAGGGAATAATAATATAAGACAGGAGCAATTTATGTCATGAGGAAAAAATATGTTTGTCCGCCTGTCTCGTATGGTCTATCACCTTTTACAATCAGTTTATCGAATAAAGCAACCATACGTTAGGATTACTAGTATTATTACACCATGCTTCATTATCGTCCAGATAATCATTATCTTTTTACAGAAGTCCCTGTTTAATATATAGATTTAACCATTATTAACTTTGTATTGGGGTCTTACTCGCGATAACTAACAACAAACCTTAATAGATATGTGCCTACACACACAGATAGATACCTACACGCGTCTTCACATCACCATCCTCGTCACCTACAATCTGTTGTGACCTCTCTCACAAACAGAGCATGCGATCTCTGTGACCCTGAACATTGAGGAGAGGAACTTTCACATGTTCAGGAGGTACTTAGACGTAGCGCATCATATTCGCTCACCAAAGGATGCTATACCATACATGACTCCTGGTGTCTATAAAATACAGTGCAGCTGTGGAAGTGTATATATTGGCCAAACAAAGCGAACCATAGCTGAGAGGGTCAAGGAACGCATTACAGCTGTAAAAAACAGGAAAATAAATAAATCTGCGATTGCAGAACACCTGCTAACGGCTGGTTCAAACCACTGGATAGAACTTCATGACCCAAAAACCCTTTCTACTGACCGCCACTACTACCCGAGAATTGTGCGAGAAGCAATTGAAATTAAAAAACACCCAAAAAATTTCAATCGGGATGACGGGTTTAAGTTATCTTCGGCATGAAAACTAATATGCTAATAATTATGCTAACTCAGTACGCCTTGACAGTCTTCTATAAATTGCTAATAGTATTAACAACTCAAACTGCTTAATTGTAATAATTGTTATTGTATTTATCGTAAAAACACAAACATTATGCCTTTCATAAATAAAGCCACTAATTAATTGGACTAATTCTCGAAAATATTGTCTTTCAGTTATAAAAGCGTTGTTTAATTTGAGTTTTTTAGTTAGTTTAGACCTTATAAAGCAGTATCCGTAAATGGCATAGTTTCTGCCCATTAAACAAGATGCACTATGACTGTTAAATTCATTCGAAAACCCCATAAAATACTTACAAAGCACTATGACAGCAAAAGATATTGGTGAAATGTAATGGGGCATATAGGGACAAGTATATTCATTATTAATTAGTAGATCATTATCAAACAGAAGGTAGGCTGACAAAATGTGCGCGGCAACGTGATCAACAACTACGAGCGGTAAAACATTCGAGATTGAACTAACTGGGTTGGTTATCGGCTCGAAGCTATCAGTGGTTCTCAAACTTTGCAATTCCTTCTTGTGATCAACATAATTTATGAGTTCAATGACGTAACATTGAATCTCTCGTTGTTGGTCAAATATAAACAAGTATAACATAAAAACATTCCAGAACAAAATTTCAGAAACATATAAACATTTTTAAACATGTTCCTTTTGCTGGTACAAAGTATGTTAAAAATAGATTTTTAATCAGGGCTTGTGATACTTACAATAAGGACTTCAGTGATATTGATATTTTGCATCTTTCGTTGGGTCAATTCAAGAGTGAGATAAATAACACTTTTATCAAAAAAAATTAAGCTTGTATTATTTTTTTTTCTTTGCTTGTTTACTTTTGATTCTTTTTTTTTATGTATATAATTAATTTTTAAAGCCATTTGGCTGTACTGTTTGTGCTGATGTTTTTAGTTTTGCATGTTGTGTATTTGTCGTGCATTAATTTTATTTGTTTTTAAAATTGTTAAGTGGAAACTGTTTTTGGTTAAATTGTAAGCTATAATATTATCACTACGTATGTAAGAAATGATAACTGTTTGTTTCCCAATAAAGAAAATGAAATGAAATGAAATGAAGTTCAGTCATACAGAAATTCAAAACTCGTGATTTATCTTCGAATATTTGCCTCGATACTGTTAGTGTTGTGTGTCGAGTGTGACGAAAGAAACAATTAATTAACAAAGGACAAAGTGCGGGTCGGAAAAAGAAAAATAATGTGCTACCTACCGCCGGCTCGCCAAGGACATTTTTGCTGCTACTCTCGTCAGTTAGCTTGTGACCACGACAGCCTACAGAGGCGTCGAAACGTCAAGCACATATCTATTAAGGTATGTTATTAGTTATCGCGAGTAAGACCCCAATACAAAGTTAATAATGTGTGAAAATCGCGAAAGTTTAAAGTTTGGATTTAACCAATTTTCTGTCAAACTAATTAAGGACCTCTGTTGGAACTTTATTGTACAAAAACAAAAACATACTTTTTCTCTTCCCTCTCGCACTGCGCGTTTTTTCAAGTGACAAAAATAAAATTCACCTAGCCTCTTAAAAACCAATGGAGAATAAACAAAAGTAAGTTTATCCCGATGTTCGTTCACGGTAGAGCAGCGACTGCGGGCGGGGGCGAGGGGCCATGGGGGGCGGGGGGGGGGCAGTTGTGGTCGTTAACAACCCCGCAGAGACTCCGCAACTTTACACAACTTACATTTAACCCGGTTTTAGGAGAATAGGTCTCTTGAACGTAAAAAAGTCCGTCAAGTGCAACTTGAACAAGTTCAGTGAACCAGTTCCGTCAATGTTGGTAGTCTTCAATGTACCGGGTGTAAACTGACTGCTATTGCTGAAAATGAAACCATTTTCGCAATCAGTACGACTGTGTAATAATGCTCATCCACATAGTATTCGCGACTGTCTTACTATCGGTACCTTAGAACACTACAACTCTGTCTGAATACATCAGTAGTTATTATATATATTTTATCTAACCTCATATCGTAAAATCCTCATTACGAACTCGATACTACTGGCATAGTGAAAAATATTTTTTATGAATGTCTCTAAAAAAATTTAAAATTAAATATAGTATATGCATAGGTCTCCGAGCAACATAATGCTATAAAAAAACTTTTTCTTAGATTACAGTACATGTGATAAGAACTAGGAAGGTAAAGGGAACTTAGCCCATACAGCCATGTCTGAGGTTTAATATCAAATACCAATGAGGTTATCAGATAATATTCTTTAAAACGTACTAAATAATATTGCGGCGTTACAAAGAGGTCACAATTTAATTTTATTTTCAGCCTGCATTGTCTATGGCTGCCTGCGCGCGTAACGCGTACACATGCGTGGTGGACTGTTGGATTTTGGCGCCATAAATTACGTGGAAATTATTATTTACTGTGGTTTTATGGGTCAAACCAAAAGTATTATTTTGCCCTAAAATTACTAACAGCAGTGATGGTGATGATAATTTGACTCCACCTGACATTCTGGAAATAACGACGGAAATTACGAACACTTTTAGAACGAGCTTTTCCAAGAAAAATCAAAAATTGCTAACGACAAATTTTATCAAGATTATTATGAAAACAGGTTGTTATGCATGAGTTTAGATAAAGTAGTGTATGAAACTATACATAACTAGGTATTAAAACACGCGTGTTCTATTAAAAAACTCGCCTATTCTTACACTACTATTTCAACACACTTGCTTATAAAGTGGCCATTATTGCAGCGTTCTTGCAGTCATAATGCAGTATATTAAACACGCGTGCTTTTTACTTTACATTATTTATTTATTTATTTATTTATTATTATAATTACTACGGGCGAACCCCATTACAGCAATTATGTAATATTATTAAATAAAAGTTTAGTTTACAAGATTTAACTTAACTTATGGCCATAATGGCAGTAATGGCACTAGTGTTTTTACATTACAGTTTTTTTTTTATCTTATCAAAGAATTTTGATGTCTTGAGAAATTGTAAAGTTTTTGCGAATAAATAAACTGTCTCAGTTAAGATATAATAAATAATCATTTAATTTTATCATAATTTGTCAACAAATTAACTCAATTTTTTGTTGTTAATACAAAAAATATTCAGTTTGTTAATATTTAATATTTGGCTGTTTGGCAATTTCGGCTGTTTGGTGAATGGTCAGTGCCTCTATTTCCATCTGCGCGCGCATAAACAAAATCTTCCGCATTTTTCAAAGAAAATTGTCAATTCATAGCTGTGATTTTGATTATGTGGAAAAATAAGACAGTGAAATTTTATTATTTTTCCTAGCAAGTGTGTTGAAAAACGTCGTATAAAACGCGTGAGCATTAGAGCCCGTTCGGCTCGGCCTGCAATCCCGCCTCGACTGTAATGTCCAACGCAGCTCACTTGTATCATAATGTACTATTATGTAGTTTATTCATAACATTTTTTGTGAATGTGTGCCATAACATTTAAAATAGGTTTCTATTTATTTTTCAAGTTTATTGAAAAACGAGTATGCTGCGGATAGAACGAGCAACTAACCCCAAGAGACGGAATTCGAAATAAATTCGACCAATTTTTAAAGCACTCTGATATTATATTGTACAGTACTTATATATAGCCTTTCGCCCGCGGCTCCGCCCGCGTTTATTCAATATCTGCCCCGTTTTCGACTTGGGCTGTATTTTATCAACACCCCTTATAACCTATTATGTTGACCAGAGTCACTACAATAATAATTATAAAAAACCGCATCCAAATCCGTTGAGTGGTTCTCAAGTTAAAACGGAACATTCATACCGATAGACCGACAAAAATTCTAAAAATGGTAGTTTTGGCTTCAATATACATCGTACTAATACACATTTCATTTAAAATGAAAAAGATCAGTATACAGTCACGACTTTTTTGTATTTCATTATTAATATAGTATAGATAAGTAATTAATATAGTATAGATATATATATAGGTAGTATATGCAAAATTATTCACTACTTTCGGAATCGGACCTACCGCTCGGGATTAGTTGCTTGAAGGGACAGACAGACGGTAGACCCATGAATGGATACATTATCAAAGCTATAAGGGTTTTCATTTGTTATGGAACGCTAGAAGTACCTAGTTTAGTTACACGTGAAGTTTTTGAAAGAAGTGAAAAGGGAACAAAAAGTCATGGGACTAAGATTGTATTTGTTCCAGCCGAACTTTCTGTGTATGTTTCGTAGATTTGGTTTGTTAAATTGAACGATTTCACATTTGACACTCTATTCACGTGTTTTGTTTGTAACTTTAACTCGAAACATTGTTTACTTTTTCAATCAGTAAACAAATAGGTACTTTGTTCAATTTCAGATGTTAAAATATGCCAGTTGAAAATTATATTACAGCGTTCATTTGCCGCTCGAAAACCGAAATAAATTCCAGTTGAAAATTTAAATAATTAAATATCGGAAACAATTTTCACAGTAATCATGAGTCGTGTTCGTCGTAATCAGCGCCGGCTCCCGGACTGCTATCGACAAATCAACACTGTTGGGCTCTGTTTACATTTGTACCTACAGTACTCCCAAACTTATAATGCGCATACGAATCTTCGCCACTGCTCGGCAAAGTTCGTATTTCCCTACACTTTCTATACAAGCAGTAAGGTCACGTGGTACGTCCGGTCGCTCGGCTATAGATTTCTATGCGCATTATAACTTTGGGAGCACTGTACGTAATTCCTTATAGCTTTGTTTGATGAAGTTGTAGTTCGGCTCGCGCACTAACGACGCGACTTTCGTTTATGTAGCTAAATTCATACTAGAGACTCGGTAAGTAGTCAGGACCAAGGTTTAATAACGCTGTTTTCGAAGTACGAAATATATTTTTGTGCCTCTATACTTGTTCAAGAACAACCTCGACTCAATTAGTATAGGAAGTCTATATTAAATTTTGCATATTTCTCAGAAAAGGTCATTGAACCTTGGTCCTGACCACTTACCGTGTCTCCAGTATGAATTTGACTGTACGAAAGTCACCTTATATGGAACGTGATCTTGTCGCTGTCCCGAGTCAGTACCCAACAATAAACGAGGCACGATGTTGTATAGGTAAATTGGTTTTATGCAAATCTCGGTCGGGTATTTAATTTCAGATAGAATGTTATTGCAAGTGCCGCCGTCGACGCCATACTCGAATAGTGCTAATTTGTGTACAGATCATTTCAGATGAGACTGGAACGTTCATCTGTTGAGCTGCTACCAATTTATCATTTGTAATTCTACTGACTAAATTATAATTTGTAAATTCTTTACTTTGAAAAGAACGTTCCTTTCTTTAATAGTTTGATTTTAATAAGATTCTCTTTGTTTTAACATTAAATTTTTGTCGAATTGACTTATAATTTTTCAATTTACGAATGTTTTATTTAGCTTTTAGAAAATAATTTTTTCTTCTGAAATATAGTTTTGAGCGAATATTTATAAAAATAAGTCAGTAATAAATAATTTTCTATTGTATAACTTGCTTGCTTTCTCGAAGATAAATAAACCAAAAAAAAAACCTGACAATTTCAGGACTATTGATTGTTTAGATAAATTAATTACGACCACGTTAAAAATAATTTACAGTGACGGACTTATTTTAAAATTGAGATTTCTTTCAACAAACCCAGCTTGAAAGTGAATATTGGTTTGAAAAATTGGATATACATATATGCCCAAAATAGATAACTGTAAAAACATATATATCAAATAAGTACTACCAAACTTAACCCATTAAGACCCATTTCACAAAATTGCGCTCTTGTTGCGTGACTTTATGGATCGTAAATTTCTTTTAATTTCCAGTCATGTTTATTATGTTTTCTGTCTAATTAATATAACATAACTACTCTTTATTGTGCACCATAATGAAACAAATTACAAAATATTTTAACAGAAAGGGTACAATAGGCGGTTTTATCGCTTAAGCGATTTCTTGCAGACAACCTTTGGGTAGAAGATAATGTTAATAGAGAATAAGGTGTAGGTGGTGTAAAGATAATATCTACGTATTAAATAAACTAATTAAACTAGTAACCTAAATACAAAACAATCTACATATCAATATACATAAAAATACACGATATATCATATTATATATACTAATATATTGGTTGGAGAAAAACTCTTTTCGCAAAGAGTATGTATGAACTTATAATATAATCTCTTTGGCTATACCATTTGTATCTGGCTGGTTTCGGTATTACCTATATTAAAAAGTTTAAATTTTAAAAAAGATAATTCCAAATTAAAACTATGTAAAATGTGCGATTTTCATTTGTTTTTCTTACTGTTAAGATGAGTGAATCTAATGAAGAAATTCAACAAATTTTAAAATTTTACTACAAAAAAGGTAAAAATGCAAAGCAAGCCGCGAAAAAAGTTTGTGATGTTTATGGACTTTAGTGTCTGTGAGAGTAGCACAAATTTGGTTTAAGAGTTTTCATCCGGAAATTTTGATGTCATAGATGCACATCGCTCTGGGCGCCCTGTTACGGATAAAATGGATACCATTTTTGAAAAAGTGGAGCAAGATCGGCATATCAGTAGTTACGATGAAGCTGAAGACCACAAAACAGTTTTGGCGCATTTGAAAAAAGCTGGGTACACAAAAAAGCTCGATATTTGGGTGCCTCATGAGCTCACTGAAAGAAACTAATGAACCGTGTACTCATTTGTGATTCATTATTACGACGTAATTAAACCGAACCATTTTTGAAAAACCTGATAACTGGTGATGAAAAGTGAATCCCGTACGACAAGAACGTGCGAAAAAGGTCGTGGTCAAAGGCTGGTCAGGCTTCACAGACTCTGGCGGTTATCTCGCAACAAGGTAATGCTGTGTGTATGGTGGGATTGGAAGGGCATTATTCATTATGAGCTGTTACCACCAGGCAGGACCATCGTTTCTGAACTCTACTGCGAACAACTGATGAGATTAAAGCAAGAAGTTGAGAGAAAGCGGCCGGAATTAGTCAACAGAAGGGGTGTGGTTTTTCATCATGATAACGCTAGACCTCACACATCTTTAGCCACTCAGCAAAAATTAAGAGAGTTTGGTTGGGGCGTATTAATGCATCCGCCGTATAGTCCTGATCTTGCATCTTCAGATTTCCTCTTGTTTCGGTCTCTTCAGAATTCTTTAGGCAGTGTCAGGTTAACATCACGAGAGGACTGCCAAAACCACTTGTCGCGGTTTTTTGATCAGAAGCCCCAGAATTTCTATAGCAATGGGATCATGTCCCTACCTACAAGATGGCAGAAAGTTATCGAACAAAATGGCACCTACATATTTTAGTTAAATGTAAATAAACTTTATTAAAAAATGTTTTGAATTTTCATATAAAATGCGAAGAAACTTTTTCCCCAACCTATTATGTTCATAATACCATTATCAGAGAGGGATGAATATACGTAAGAATATATTCGTATGTATCTTAATTAAGGGAAGAAAAATATTCTTTAATTCGTCTTTTGAAAATAGCCAAAGAAGGAGAATATTTTGTAGAAATAGGCAAAGCATTCCACAAACGCACAGCTTCAACTGTAAACGACTTGCCATAGAAAGTCGAGGAGTGTGGTGGTATTTTTAATTGAATGGTTTCAAAAAACGTTCGTTCATGAGATTGGTGAAGAAACTCAAAACGTTCCTTGAGACAGGAAGGAGAAGAAGGATTAAAAAGAACAGGTACAGGATGGAGAGGATATGAACATTTCGACGTGAGCGAATAGGGAGCCAGCCAAGCTGGGAGTGAAATTTCGAAACGTAATCAATTACGGAGTCCAAAAATGAATCTTATACAAAAATCTTAAAGTCGCTCAAGTCGTCCGAATTGTTCTTGAGTAAGATCGAGGTAGCAAGAATCAGCATAGTCAAGGAGGGGTAAAAGGAGAGATTAAGCAAAAACAGTCTTTGTAGCAATTGGAAGAAGGTTACGGAGCCTTCTCATTGAACCTGCAGAAGTTTCTAAGCTCTTCCAATTGGGGCACCCAAGATAAACGATTGTCGATAAAAATTCCAAGATTCTTTACCTTATTACTAAAAGGAATATATGTTCCATCAAATAATATATGTGGTAAAGTTTGCCAGTCCACTCTTGATACAAAATACGGGCTACCAATTCTTATAACTTGTGTCTTTGTGGGATTAACTTTGAGTCCATATTGAGTACTCCAGTCTGACATGCGAGCTAGATCATTATTTGTTGAATTTATAGCAGAAGGAAGATCCTTGAGTTCAGCTTGAGTGTAAATTTGGAGATCACCTGCATAAAGGTGGTAGGAATTAGATATAAGATTGGAAATATTATTTATGAAAATTGCAAAAAGAAGTGGAGACAAGACGCCACCTTGTGGAACACCGGCAGTAGTGTCAATCCAATCGGAGAGTGTATCATCAATGCGAATACGCTGCCGGCGTCCATGTAAGTAACCACAAAACCAGTCAATTACCGTTGGAAAAATTTAAATGAGGTTGTCAATAAAACTGCAGAATTGGACTGGTTAACTATCATGGGTTATTCTGACATGAAATTTTATTTGTATATTATATACTATTCTGTCTACACTAATAATAAAGTATGTAGTAAAAAAGTCATGTCTGTGCATTCAAATTGTTCTAAAATCCCCTTTGCCATGGATGAAAGGCTGTTGTCATTGTAAATAATTCCTTATTATTTCAACTGATGCCGGGCCCTACTGGGCCCGAAATATATCTTGTTTTTCTTATAAAGTGTATTTTTGCTTGTCTATATATATCTTTATCTAAAGTAAGGCCAACGGGACGATTTACAAAAGGTAAACACACTTTCAGGGGTCCAAACATTTTTATTTGAATAAATTATATACAAATTTTAAACTCTCTATTCTAATTGTTGTCGTCTGTATTAGACGAAAACGATTCGTCGGAAGTGTCCGAATCAGCCGTATTTATGATAAAACTATCTATTGTATTAGCAATCATGTTGTCAATTTTCCTATAAAAATTGTCCTATAGTTTTATGACTTTCCCTCTTGTAGCAATTTTTTCACATCTTCAAATTTAAATGTGGTATTATTGCGAGCTACGTGTCCCTTCACGTCAGCCCATACGAGTTCAATGAGATTGAGCTCGCAATGATAAGGTGGCAGTCTTAGGACTTCCACCTTATATTTTTTGGGAGCTCATCCACAGCGTATCTTTGGAATTTCGCTTTTACCTCAATCACTTTCTTTAAAAAGAAACCTTTTTCTGCGCCAACAAACTGTTGCTCAAGAAAGCTCGTGAGCTGAAGTCTCAATTGCATTACGCCCATTTGTGGATTAGGGACTGTAGGATTATGATGCGCAAGAATGATAGCTCAAAAATAATATATATAAATAATGATTCTGACCTCTTGAATGTAAAATGACTTTTTAACTTGTTTTACTTTTTGGTGGTAATGATTCTAATGATCATGGTCAGTGTTAAACTTAGTTTGTGTTGTAAAATATATAATACTCCAGCTGATTGCTGTATTTTTATACTTTTTTTCGTAATTTTCAGTTATTGTTCAGTTTTAAGAAAAACCAGTGTTATAGTTTTTGATCTTGTAATTGTGGGTTGGCGTTTGCGAGGCACTTATTTCGACTACACGGAATCATACTATTATTACTTCCTATTAAGGTTATACTTCTTTTTGTATCTTGACATGCATACGTCACTGTATATTATAAAGAATGTTGTTTTCTCTTCCATCTGCAATGTCTAATACAGTTTTGAGTGGGTATTACCAGAATGTACGGGGGTTGCGTACAAAATCGCAAAGTTTTTGTTCCCAGGTAATTCAATCCCATTATGATTTTATATGTATCACGGAAAGTTGGCTGACGGATGATTTTTACGACGCAGAATTTTTTGATGCTAGGTATTTAGTGTATTGCTGTGACCGCTCGGCGGCGGCTAGCGGCTGCGAGCGGGGCGGCGGGGTGGCCGTGGCTGTGCATAGCCGGCTGCGACCGCTGCGTCGCGCTTGGCCGGTGCCGCCTGCCGCCGCCGCGGATTGCGTTTGGGTCTCGTTGCCGCTTGATCAAAAGCAATCACATTTTTTAAATATAGGATGTTTATACTTACCCCAAGGGCCGATGTATAAAGAAGCCCTTTTATAATTTTTTGATATAGCAGAGAAATTAATAAACGATTTGCCGAATGATTTATTCTTAATTACTGGCGACTTTAATATATCTGACGCTAAGTGGACTACCAGTAGTGATGCTCGTGATTTGCTTTTAACATGTAGTGGTAATTTTGCTGTTCAATCTCTTAGTGAATTTTTATCATTTTCAGACTTAAAACAATACAACTACCTTGACAATATATCTGGTAATATCTTAGATTTAATATTGTCAAGCTCCGAATGTTATATACATAGTTGTGATAGTCCACTTGTGCGAGAAGATCCATATCATAAATCTCTTTTAATCGATATTGGTTTAAGTAATTTTGAACGTTTTAAGTCTATGGACACTTATAGATACAAATTTGAGTTAGGTAATTATGATGAAATAAACAACGAACTGTCAAAAATAGACTGGTATACTTTGTTTTCGAACTTGTGTATGGAAGATTGCATTGAAATTTTTTATAGTATATTAAATAATTTGATCTCAAAGTTTGTCCCCTCCCGTATACGAAAGTCTACTCCCTCGTATCCTATTTGGCATAGTTTACCTTTGCGAAAAGTTTTAAAAGAAAAACAAAAATACCATAAGCTTTGGAAAATATATAAAAATCCGTTAGATTATGAAAGTTTTAAAATTTTAAGAAAGAGGGCTCGGAAACTTGAACGGGAATGTTTCAATAATTACATAAAATTCTCTGAACAAAAAATAAAAAGCCATCCAAAATTTTTCTGGAGTTATATTAAATCAATATTTCCACGTAATTCTTTTCCGGATACAATGACTTACAAGGGTATTCAAGTTACGGGTGGTGACAGTATCTGCAATCAATTTAACGAGTACTTCAACTCTGTTTTTGAAAAATCCAATCAAAGCTCCTTAGATTTAGATAGCTTACAAGCTTCCTCTGTTGCCGTATTAAGTATGTCTCATATTGAGATTACTCAAAATATCGTTCAAAAGTATTTAAAATCAATAAATATTAGTAAGGGTGCAGGGCCAGATGGGATTCATCCTATTTTTATCAGTAAGTGTGCACTATCGTTAACCTTGCCCATCACTATTTTATACTCAAAGTCAATGAGAGATGGACACGTTCCTAACATTTGGAAACGAGCATGGATCACACCAATCCCCAAGGGCAAGGTCAGCAGCGATATTGAAAAGTACAGACCTATTTCTAAACTGTGTCACTTAGGAAAGATCCTTGAAAAAATAGTGACTGATCAGTTATCTTCTGCTGTGCGTCGCTGTATTACTCCCAGTCAGCATGGTTTTTATAGGGGTCGTAGTGTGGAGAGTAATCTCCTTAATTTTACGGAATTTATTCTTGATGCCTTAGATAATATTAATAATATATGCCGTGTATACCGATTTTGCCAAAGCATTTGATAAAATATCTCATAATATGTTATTACTTAAGCTCTGGCGGCTCGGTATACATGGTGACCTCTTGCGTTGGATAAAATCTTATGTTATAAACCGTAATCAAGCTGTTGTACTTGGTGGATTTTGTTCTAATTATAAATTAACTAGCTCAGGGGTTCCTCAGGGATCCCATTTGGGACCCCTGTTATTTACACTGTATATAAATGATATAACAAATAATATACAACATTCGAACTCCCTGCTTTATGCGGACGACACAAAATTATTTAGAATTATCCGTAATCCTAGTGATTGTAATGAATTACAACTTGACCTACTTAATTTTGAAAGATTTTGTGTTCAAAACAACCTATTCTTAAATCCAGACAAATGTAGTGTAATTAGTTTTAGTAGGAAAAAGCAAACGATTCTTTACGATTACAAACTATGTAACACTAATCTTAAACGGGTAACAGAAATTCGTGATCTCGGTGTGATCATGGACTCTAAACTTACTTTTGTGCCACACATTGATACAATACTCAGCAAATCTTACAAACAATTGGGTTTTATTTTGAGAGTTGGAAAGCCGTTCAAAAACCCGTTAACATATAAAATTCTGTACAATAGTTTTGTTCGTAGTAGACTGGAGTTTGCCTGTTCAGTTTGGCACCCATTTTATATGACTCATATTGATAGACTTGAGAAATTACAGAAAAAGTTTGTGAAGGCCCTCGACTACAGAACAGGTTATGCTTATCTTGACTATTATACCTCAGCTGATAGACACAAAGTTCAACTTCTATCCCACAGGCGAGACTACACTGACGCTTGTATGCTTTACAAAATAATTAATAATAATTTGATAGATACCCCGGATTTATTACAAAAAATCAACTTTAGAATACCTCGCAAATGTGAACGTGCATGTCATACAAAGAATTTGTTTTGTATTGCTTCTTGTAAAACGTGCTATGCAAGAAATAGTTTTGTTAGGCGTGTTTGCCGATCATATAATGACCATTTATCAGATGTCGACATGTTTTGTGTATCTTTTTCCACCTTTAAAAAATCTGCCATGAAAAAAATTTCTTGCAGATAGATGTTTTTGACTAACATTATTTGTTGCTCATATTTTGTAACTAGTGTATTACTTACTTATGTTTAGTTAACTTCACTTCTTATTAGAAATATACATTTTTGTAAATTAAGGAGACTTTAGGCTTAATTTGAATATTTTCACTTGTAATAATTTGTTTATGTGGCTGTTTGTTTCTTAAATAAAAAAAAAAAAAAAAAAAAAAAAAAAATAAAAGGTCTGCTCTTACGTTTTTTTCATCATAGCATACTTCTTTATTACGCAGCCAGTCTTGAATACTTGCTTTTTTCCATGCTGTGGTGGTAGTTTTTTCTTGGCGTCTTGAGTGGTAAGGAGCATTATCCAGTACCACTACTGCATTTTTACCAAGTTTTGGTAAAATATTCTCAAACCACTGCTCAAGCGGATCGCATCTATTGACTCGTGGTAATCACCTGTGTTTTTTGACTCAAATACATCATCAGCCCCCTCTACGAAACCATTTTCATTTCCCATGTGCACCACAATTAGTCGTCTGCCCTTTAAAGTAGAGTTCTTTGCACCCGTACTCAGTCCCTCCATAAAAGCTTGCCGTTTAGAAGTTATTGTAGTGTCCACGTAAGTTTTTGAAACGGTGTGCCCTGAAAACAGAAACGTAACAAAAACAAATTTATAAGCACAATAAAGGCACAATTATTTGACAAACCTGCATTCACCCATGTTTCATCCATATAGAATATAGGGCGATTCTCTGTTCTTTATTTTTTTATCTTTCTTAAATAATTCTTTCGCCATAGTATAATGTCATCTCTGTCTATTAAAGCATTGTTTCTTTGTCGTTTTATATACTTAAATTTCAAATGTTTAAGTATTTTTTGAAATGTTGATCTCTTAAAGTTAGGTAATTTTTCATCTTCATTGACAGCTCGAAGTACTTTTTTTAATGTAGGTAATTCGCCTTTCAGAAAAAAGCTATGAACTTTCTTTCGTATGCCCTTTTTGTCAAACTCGTCAACTTTTTCCGAGAATGTGAGTCTTTTTTGGTTGTTGATGGGCTTTTTACCTCTCCAGTTGTTGCATATTCTTTTATAATTTTATATACGGAAACTACAGTGATGCCCAAAATGCTCGCTGTTTTCTCCATTATACTTGTTTTGTACGGATATTCATCAGCAGGCCAAGTTTGCCTCACGTATTTGTACACATTAACGACCATTTGTTTTTCGTTCGATATAAAATACGTCCGCTGTAAATAAAAAATAGTAAAGAACAGAAAACTCAACTTGTTATTATAAAAAAAACAGCCAAGTACGAGTCCTCTCTTTGGATTCCGTACATAATCTGCAGATAATCTGTAAATCATTCCGTTTTAGAGCTAGAGATCCGTAAAATATTCAGACAAACAGACAGACAGATAACAGAGTGACAGCAATACGGCTCCGTTTGCCCATTGGGTACGGAACCCTAAAAAAAATTCCTTTTTGGACCGAAACCCTAAAGTTGACTCACTTACCTTTTGATGTTATTTGCGTGGTGAATTGATATCTTTCAAAGGTGTGATTGCCAGGCTGTGATTCCATAATTAAAATCAACAACCACTTACAATAACAGTAAAATCAACAAGAAAAACTAACAGTTACGGTTTAATAATAACAAAAAACTAAACAAATACATAAACGAAAGAATACGTATCACTTCGAACGCAATCCAAACAGGAAAGAACTTGTTCACAAAATTCAAAATGGCGACCTAATGTTGGTAGCTGCGGTACTGATTGCTCACCTGTACCACGATCCATGCAACGACAGCTGTCGTCAACCGACTGACGCCATTATTGCGTACGAGAGATAATAATGGAGATAACTCAGTAAAGGTGCGATTGTTTACCTTTTTTAAATCGTCTCGTTGGCCTTTTAATAATAAAGTAGTAAAAACGTCGTGTCTGTAAATTGAATATTTTTGCGAAATTTTAAATGAAATGGGTTATTGGTACTATACTGATGCCAAAACAACAATTTTTAGAATTCTTGTCTGTCTGTCTGTATGTTCCGTTTTAACTCGAGAACCACTCAACGGATTTGAATGCGGTTTTTTTATTATCATTGTAGTGACCTAACGCCCAAGCCGAAAACGGGGCAAAGATTCACTGAAACGGGCGAAGTTGCGGGCAAAGGCTGTATAATGTATATAAAGAAAAAGAAAACGAAGCTTTTACAAATTTATTTAATTGGATGAATGGCTAGTAATACATAAATATTAACACATGTTAATATTCCTATATTTACAACAAACACACGTACGGTAGATACTAAAACTAAATAATAAAGTTGATTCTGAAGGCTTTAAATTTAGTTTTAGTGCTGTCAGAACTTGAATTTTTCCAAAGTGATATAGCTTCTGTTGTTGACACGAAAGAACTATTTTGGAATGAAGAAAATTTAGAGTTGACAGCACTAAGACTAAAATTAGAGCCTTCAGAATCGGCATTAATATCTACCTGCAGAAGGACAGATTAATAAGACAAAAATGTAATTCTCTTTAATTCTCCTTTTCCAATAGAATTTTTTTTTCGCTTTTTACCGCATTTGTTCCAATAATTTGGTATTAATATTACGAGTATTATATATTATAGCTTTGTCCCTGTCTTAAATACGTTCATCTCTATACTAAAAAATATTAACTCTTGTTTTTCTTTGAGATTCAACGGTAAAAAATCTAGGTTCAATAATACTTGACGCGTTACGTGAACAACCAATTTGTCATTTTAACTGAGTTCACAAAAACGATATTGAAATCGTTTCCACTCCACGAGCAACCCACGATTCACAAACCTATCCATTAACCAAACTCCCACAACTTCAAGACCAGTCTATCACCTACATAATCTAATTGAAGCTAACCAATTTTCCAGCTAACTGAACGGTAAGACCGAATGATTGACCGATTTAATCAGCAGCTGAGTGAATGAATCGGCGCAAGTCCGAGGGAGATCGACTGATGCGGAAAAAAGATGCGATTCACGAAGTCAAGGGATGTGGAAAGCGGATATCCTTTCTGGGATTTTTGTGGAGAAAAGGTGAAAAAAAATCTATTGTAAATATAAATTTTATTTTTGAACAAAACATTACGATGGCCTTAAATACACAGGTTTCTTTAGCATTGTGACCATCAGATTCCCGAGCTCAGGAAAGCGAGCGAAGTCAAGTAGACAAGTCGCAGGTGTTGGTTGATTGAGAAGTGAAAACTGTAAAAACTGTACGGGAGGGTACAGGTCTGACCACTAACTAAGGTCACTATTCCTCTATGTAAATGGTTCCCTGTAAGAGGAAGTAGGCATCCACCACCAACTTTTAGTTTATCATCAGCGAATCCTACTGATTGAACATGCATCAAGGGTTTTCATTGCAAGTGTTCGTAAAGACCTATTTATATGCATGGAAACTGTTCTCAAAGTCACCATTACCACACAAGTGTTTTCTTATATTACTTATTTATTGAAAAAAGTTGCCAGTCTTTCCTTGTGTACCATAGTATAGACTTGACAGAAATGAGCTGCTTGCAGTTTGATGTACTCAGCTTATTTCCGTAAAGTTGGCAACTTGCGTACAAAGAAAAAGAATGCTCGCCTAAAGTTAATTTCGAGTATTTATTGTTTGTTTGTTTCTTTAATTACTTTTCATTATTATATAATATATTTTTTTATATTCTAAAGATATATTATATTGTTAAAATTAACTTTGACTTGTAGAAAGTATACGTATTTAAGTTTATTTAAGTATGTAGTATTTCTTCACTAACCACTTGCTGCAAAGTGAAATAAAACATGATTCAAACTTGTATGCCATAAAAAGCGTGTACTTGGGCCTGAAGTTCGATTATGAGGCGGTGAGGCGTAAAAGTTATTGTTTATGTTCATAAAATCATCCGAGTTACAAAACCCACAGTAAAACAAGCTTTACAAATAAATAACAAACAAATTGTATTTAATCAGTTTGTATTCAAGCCGACACCGCGGTTCTAACTTGATGAAAGCGAGACTAAATTAAATGGAGAGCAACGCGCGCCAGGTGGAGAAGCTTAAAGCTCCGGTGTTCAGGACTGAACAGACTCTGCAACTTTACAGTTTATATTTCACTTGCACCAATCTAACGTATCAACTTAGTTATTCAATTTCAGTTAACGTTTGAAGGCACATTACATCCAAAGTTGTAAATACAGATGCTATTTTGTTACGGGGTCTATCCCAAAGATTAAACTAGTTAGGGATTTGGAACTTTCTACCTTATATATTATTATAATAACAAATACTAAAAACACCGAGTTTTAATGTAGGTTATGGGTTACGTACCCAAATACTCGATAACTTAATTTTGCAGTTTTGTTTCATAAAGGGACTGAAAATTTTGTAATTTATATTCAATTTATTTAAGTCTTTTATCTTATTCAAATGGTACAGAACGAAATCCTTAGAGCGCGAGTCGTACTCACGCTTAGCCGGTTTATAAGTTATTTTAAAGTTAATCCCACCGAAAATAAAACAAAAGCAAAGAAAAAGTGCTAAGCAAATGAAATGCGCAATCCACAAACAGTTCAAATTGATGATATGTCCTGCTTAGTTAAAGACAATATGGTTGCTTTTTGTTTAGGGCTGGAACTATTTCGGGAATGGGTCTAACAATCTATTTGATTAATTAATTGATACGTGATTTCATGTACGTTGTACATAATATTTTGTATTTCATGTGATATTTTTATGTGTTGACAAACCTTTTATAACGTGCTCTGTCATATTTATGGTGAATAACTAACTTATTCTTATTCATACAATAAGCTAAAAGTATCAAATAATTACCTGTCAACGGATAGAGTTACTAATTAGTCAATCAAACATTGTTTGCACAATTTATTGTATGTTTTAGATACGATTGTATTGTCTTATTTTGTATGTTCACAAAACTGTTCATTAGTTTATTTATGGCGTGCGATCATGAGTAAGTTCAGTATTTATTCATTTGTTTGCATAACTCTTATACAGCATTACAGAGATAATTATAGTGTATTATAAGTACGTAATATAAAGTTGGCTGTGTTAGATTTCTTCCACGTGTCGTGTCGTGTTACGAAATGGCAGGCTATATCATCCGTGGTCACGAGGTTTACGCATTTTATACTTCATTCTATATTTAAAATATTGTTGTATCGGTACATTTGTTCAACTACAACGCAACAGAATTAGTATCTCTCATTACAAAACTCGCAATTAACAGCCCGTAATTGCTAAACCAGTCGACACTTGGGATTTGTCTTGTCATTTGTCTATGTTGTATTAGATTAGTGTACCAGCGCACCAGACTCTGGTGCTCTACATCAATCGGTGTAGATACTGCTTACAATGCTCAAAATCGTAATCATTTATTTATTGCCAAGTCACAGGTTTAAAAGATGTTACAGAATAATAAAAGTACAAGTGACGCCCTGTAGGGGCGCAGCAAACTGGAGAAGAGCAACTAGTTGACATATAATACTTAAATCTAACTATGTTAAGTATAATTTTATCAATAATCATTTTAAATATGTAAATTAAAACATACATCGTCACTAAAACTTGACCTGATATAAATGGCTACAAATCAGTAATTTGGAAGATTTAGGAACACAACAAAAAAAGAAGTCTGTATGATTTATGCACATTATGTTTGGTACACAACATTACAAATTTTACCACATCATTTAAGTACGCGAATAAAATATTAGTATTTACCTTTTTAAATGTTTACCCAAAGACTTGTTGCGGTCATCGAATGAATTTGCGAACGAAAATGTTATTCATTGTCTATTCTTTCTGCAACTTACACGTTGAAAACTTTGCCAACAGATGGCGCTATACGCTAATAGTTACTCTATGAAATTTGTCAAGTTTTTCTGTGGTGATAATTTATTTTGTTTTGTAAAGTTGGCTAGACTGATTATTGTTACCCAATCAGATTTGAAAGATTTGTTTTGTTTAGTTGGTAGACTGTACCTAATTCTATTTGATTGGTGGGAACGCAAACGTTTGGTTGTACCGCGCTTGGACATGGTTCTTGGCAGAGTTACACGAACGTCCGACTGGAGAAGATATCCGATTTTTGAAATGGAATTAGCTAGTGACTTTTGTTTGGTGCGTGGTCGAAGTAACTGGGTGCTAAGAAACTTGTCTGTTCCCACTATGAGGCTTTAGTGATTGATTGTGTTCTTACTGTAATTTCATCATGTTCGATACCGATGATATCACCTTTTATCTAGTGCATCGCGTTGAATGCATTTTAATGAAAAATTATTTTCGGCTCTGGAATGGATGCATTCTTCTTTTGACCAAAAGATAATTTTTGTAGACTTTAACCTGTCCGGTCATCGTGCATTTTTGCAAGTTTGCAAATTTTCCCGCCAATTTTGTTTTTGGCTATATCTCCGGAACTTGTTGTCCAATTCTAATGCAATTTTGTTTTTCTAAAACTGGATAAAATTTCCTACAAGAAAACATTTTTTTTTTCTTGGCGTAATTTAGGGGGGGGGGCTTTCTCCTTGAAAAAATCTTAGTTATATATATGAATATATGTATGTATACTATATATATATGTCTATTCAAATTTTATAATATTGTAAAAAAATATAAAGAATAATAAAAAAAATAAAAATAAAAATATAACTCTATACATATTATATTTAAAAAAAAAAGAAGATTTGGGCCTAAAATAACAATCCACAACTTTTTTTTATATTATTATAATATTTTTTTTTATTTTTTATTTTATTGCTCATCTTAATAGCTTTCGAAAAATACCCATATCACTAGGTTTATAATATATTAACTAACAATAATAATTTTTTATTTACAATTCGGCCTAGGCGTGACGATCGTCACGACTGTGACTCTACGGGACTTAAATTGTCTGAATATTTTAACTAAAAATGAAATAAGTACATTGAATGTTCTGTCTTTGCCTGTGCTTGTTAGTTAGTGCTAAAATAATATACTCTTAGAGCGAACAATATTCAGTTTGAAAAACGCAGGAAATGGCACAGCCTGCACTTTTTAACCATTTTACAACGCACCGCATAAGTAACGCAATTTCATACACAATATTTTATTGCTATTTTTGATCAAACACACAAAATATTTTTTTTTTCAATAGAACAAAAATCGAAGTAAATTTTTCAGGCTCCTGTGAAGAGGTTGGTGCGCATCACACACGTGACGTCATTCATTGTTTCGTCTCAGGACTAAGTTCAAATTCAAAAGATAATTGATTGAGTATCGCTAATAGACCACTTTCGACTGAAAATCAATTTTATTTGCGCGACCAGTAAGTACAGTAATTGATGTCCTCTAGCCCCCGCAACATATTCTCTGGGTGGTGGACACTAGCTTCCTTCATTTGCCTTTTGCATGGTATAAACAACTTTTTGTCCCAATCTATTTCTCTTCTCAATCGTCAGCAAGCGATGTATGGCGCGCACTTCATGTACAGAACAGTTCCCTTGAGATAACTGGTTGCAGCACCAGCAAGTGCTGGCAGGTAGTAAATACGTGTATTTACCTAGTTGCAGGTCGCGCGCCTGATGGGGGGCCAGGGGGGGACAAGTTCCGCGTCGCATTGTGCGCGTGAAACTCCTGCAATCTTACAAACTTGCTCGTGATAAGGACTTGTGTAGTAATGTATCATTGTACTCACGCAGTTTGGGAAATGCAGCCAGTGAGGCGGTGGGGGAATGTTCAATGAATTGGAATAGCTTAAGTAAACTTGTATGTGTGTGTTTGTTATGACGAAACTGTTTTGTTATAATATAATATATAGGCTGGATTAGCTTTATAGTGAAAGTTATTCGCACAGACGAGTATTTTCTTCACCGGTTTTTGCCTTTTTAGTAACTAAAAATGCATGATTGCATGACTAGATTAATGGATGTAGAAGCAAAAGAGGTATGTCAGGATCGTAGCAGATGAAAATCTGTACGCTCCGCCTACCTCTCTGGGAGACAGGCGTGAGTATATGTATGTATGTAAAATGCAGCCGGCCTTTTCAATCGGAAGAGTAGTCGGTAAATAATTGTATTTCCGCTAGTGCGTACTATGGACAGACGCCAGTATAACAAGATATTGCGGACAAAATCGTTTATAATAAGAAGCTTGAACAGCTGGTGACGCTATACACAAATTGTTTCAGCTACTTGGGTTACTATTATTTATTAGTTTTACGAAGAACACTGGGACTTTACATTACATTAAGGCTACTAATAAGGTCAGATTGAGCACCTCCTTTTGCATCAATCAGAACTGAACTCTACGACGTTTCCTTTTAGTACAAAATAGCGCGCTCTCAGGCGTGGCTGTTACAACCACCAAGAAACACGCGTCCACAAAAATCTGCGTTTTTATTTAATAATTCTGCTCCTAGATGCAATTTTTAAAATATGCTTAGACAAGCTGACGATGTCATTAGTTAACTTATTTTTAATACAAATTTTAAGGCTATATGATTTAAGGAAAGCCCTTTAACAATCGAAAAACATTAAATTTAGAGGTAACTTCATAATTATTTTCTATTGAGCAAACTTAAAGATTTTGCGTTTTTTCTAAGATCAGCCTATCAGCCATGCAGTCTACTGTATATAATATTTTTACTATAACGATTAACCAAGTAACACAATGTGATGTGCTCATTTGAAGTTGGGCATCTAGCCTTATACGGACCCTTAAGTGTTAAATACTAGAGGTTTGGTGACTTTGTTGAATTTTTGGTTAGGTCAAATCACAGACGTATATATAACATAGTAGCAGACCTAACATTAATAATAAACGCATAGGGTCGACGCGTGGCAATTTTAGCTCAGTGAACTACGGGCTCTTTTAAATATAAATATTGCTTGTTTCCAAACAAAATATATACTAGAGATTAGTTTAGGAATTAACGAATATGTTCCAAGCATAAGCCAGTCAAATTAACCCATTTTTATACGTTTCTTCGTGCCATGAAGCCTAAATGTAACTTATTTTTTGTATGGAAAATTGCCACGCTATTTAAACCTTAACTTTGGTCTGCTACTTAGTAATAATTATATGTCTGTTGGTCAAATATATGTTTAACAAAAAACTCATTCGCGTTTCTTCTGTATGCATTACCTTTCTATTTTGATGTTGTGTCACTGACATGGCCTTGTTTACAAAAGTTGCGGTAACATCTAACTTAGATAACAGTAACAAAGTATATTTCTGGGGATATCCGAGTGCTACAAAGTTACTTATTGTTACTTAGATTTACTTTAGATTTAGTTTATTTTATTGCGGAAATTCAAATTCTCGATGAATTTACTAATACTTTATATTCAATTATTCAGATAAAATGTGAAAATAAAATACTAGTAACACCTTTATATTGAATATATTTTTACATACAATAAATGTATAGTGACAGATTTAAACAACAGCCGACCTATTTAAGGTCGAAATATATTTGGAATATTCTAACACTGTTTTGTTTATTTATTTCAAACTTATCTCTATGTATTATTGTACGTATCGTATATCTACATACTACTTTGAAAATACAAGGTTATCACAGCAAATTATTTATTTCTGAACTTAAACATTTTTTTTATTAATATTCTACTCGAAAACCATCCATCCCTTTCACCAATATAATAATGTAGTCTTATAATTAAAATACTACATAGTATCTTCTCGCGGCCGTTATTTTATTACTTATTTCAGCTCCATTTTGTGAAATGAAATGAATACTTTATTTCTGCAGTATAGGTACATAAATACACTTATCGCACGTTAGGATTGATTAAATAGGTAATAAAAATAATTAAATTTAAAAGAGGAAATGCAATATATTAAAATGGGTTTTGGGTTTGCTTATATTTAATAAGTAAACACATGCACATGAACTAAAATAAAGGGATATTTAATGTATACAATTATGTTTATACGATCTGATAATATAATAGCTACTCATAAACTAAATACTAATAAGTTACATGTATAAATACAAGCCTAACTCCGCCCATTCGATTAGTCTTGCTAAGAAGAATGGGCAAGAAACTTAACAAGATCATGTCTTTTTTTTTCTTCAAATAATCAATATTTATATACAACAATGTTTAAGTAAGGAGATAGAAGGTACAGGACCAGAGAAAGTCGGATAATCAGGCCAAAAGTTGATTTAAATAATATTAAAAACAAAACGAAATTAATAGATTATCTCTTTATCCTCCTGTTCTATCACTCCTATCATCTCTTAGAGTCAGAATAAATTTTATATATCTAATAATGCAATGTCTGTCTGTTTGTCTGTCTGTTCGTTCGCTTATAACTTGAGAAACACTCAATGGATTTTGATGCAGTTTTCACTGAAAGATAAAGCATTTCTTCGGGTCTGATGATGGGACTGGAAGGTGGGTACGGGATCTCCTCAACGGACAATAGTAAAGCCTTCGAGTTTAGGATTATTTAGTTGGTATTTATTAGCACTTTGGTAAAACATGGTGACCAGGGTCCGCTGAAGGGACTGGAAGGTAGGTACGGGATCTCCTCAACGGACAACAGCAGACCCTTCGAGCTTGGACTTATTCGATTGGTATTTATTAGCACTTTGGTAAAACACGGTGACCGTTGCATATTTTAGTTCAAAAAATCATATTCTTTTGTTTTCCTTATTTCCACGAAAATCCCTTCGACGTGGGCGGAGCCGCGGGCAAAAGCTAGTCTTTTTATAAAATATAAATTATGAAAACAATATATACATTTTTGTATTGCAACAACCCTTAGTCACAGTATAATTTAACTAAGCAGTATTACGTCTTCATAGAAACAATCGAAACGACGCGCTTCCAAATCTCGGTAAACTACCGGTACACGACAGTCGCGATTGCGCCGCAGTTACGTACGGACGCGGACAGTGTGAGACGCTCCCGCGCATTTATTTACGTAAATTATGGAACGAAGTTATCGATTACATTGGTCAGGGTATAGATGTTTAAATTCATCTATATCAGAATAAGAAATAACCCATGAAAGACAGTCAGTGGGCAGCCTTAGTGCGTCATGCGTGTTTACGTACCGAATGTCGAGTTTTTTTTGCTGTAGGTAGTTGCGCAGTCAATATCGTTTCTAAATTATTTACACTTTGTTAAGAAGCTTAAAAAGTTAAAAACCAAGTGCCGGTTATTATGATACGTGTATGAAAGTGCAGTCGCCTGAAATTAGTGCATTTAAATCCATATAGTTACACAAAATACGACGGCAGCAAACGGCTTCAATAACAGTGTTAATTTATGTTTGATGTATGGTTTCTGACGCATAGGAGCGCAAACTGTATTTACTTATAGTGTTCATCTTATCGTACTCAAAATAATTCCTGAAAAATGCTTGCATAGAAAGAAGCGACATCTAGATCCGCATTTCCGAACTACTAAGTTCAACTCGTAACTGTGTCCGGCGCAGATAGATGAAGTGTGTTAGCTGTAAAAAAGTTTGTAGCTTCGGCCAAGGGTAGTTGTTTGATAAACCCCCCTTCTAGCCAGGTACAGTTTAGATTTCGCTTGCTGGGCTCATTGTATTGAACAGAATCTAAACCCTACCAGTAAGGGGGTCTTCAAAACAAATCCAGTTATATGGGAAAACTATTCAAAAACTCACATTTCTGTAGGAATGTTCACCTTCCTGTCCTTGACAGGACCTCGGCGCTCGATCAAGGTCGCGACTCAACCTTGGTTCAGAGGAAAGCACAGATCCCCTGAACGTGCTCGTTTTTTCCTTTGCAGTTGCCGTCAGCACGAAGGTTTCTGACAAACGCCTTCTTGTCGCGCAATGCTCGAGCTGCATGAGTAAGAGGACTAAACCCGAGAAGACACCCCCGCCAACAAATAAGAATGATGAAGAAGAGAAAAATAAAGGTAAAAATATTTCTCCAAAATTAACGAAATCAGAACAGGACAAACGGAGCTGGTTACAGAGTTGCGACTTTTTCGTGAGCAAGCTGTAAATCTCGCGCATGAGTTGACTGAATTGAGAGCCGATATAAAAATAATTCAAGCCGAAATGCTTGGTTGCAAAAAGAAAGTAGTTGATATCAAAGAGAAAATTACCAGCTTTGAAAAACGTTTGAACTCATTTGAGAGTAAGGATGAGGTTAGGTGGTAGAGCTAATGCCGGCCTCAACTGTGGAGGTACCACCATCTTACTTGGAAATCCTCCCGAAGTTATTCGGGGGAGAGTAAGAGGACAGCTCTCAGGCAAAAAACCAGGCGGCCCACCATTGCCTGGGACCGATGGATGGCGGTATATCCATCCCCAATTGCCGGGCCTTATATAAATCAAACTGGTGATGGGCAGCGGCGTCGCTGGTGCAAGGGTTTCGGCACCGCGCTCACCAACCCGCCTGCCCAGCGTGTGTGAGTATGGGCATTTCTTCCAGGAGGACCGCCAAGAGTGGTGAAATCCTGGAAAGGCATATGTCCAGCAGTGGACGAAACAGGCTGATGGATGGATGGATGACACAAAAAGTCTACGGCAAACTAACGAGGAGTTGACAATGCAACTAAATGATATGGAGCAGGAAATTTTTATGAACGACATTGAGATTGCAGGAATTCAGAAGCAAACTGGTGAAAACAGTTACAACATAGTTAACATGGTTGCAAGTAAAATTGGAGTTTCACTGGAAGAAGCAGATATGTGAACGTGTACCGCGCGGGACCGCGGCGCGCGGCGGCTGACCGCGGACGTTAGTTCGGGCCCGCACATGCGCCCGCGTCCGCTGACCGGCTACTGCGTATAATTTAATCTGTATTTACTTCGGTCTTGTGTGTTTATCTTGGTTTTTAATAATCAGACTGAACGATACCAATGTGCTTTTATTGAGGGATATTTTTAATTTGCTTATGACATTGTTTTATAGAATTGAATTATACCTTTTCGGTTATTATTATGGTTATGTGATTATTATTATGATATATTCTATTAAACTAATGATATGGAATAAACTGTGCGTCCATATAAATTTATTTGTAAGCTAACAGAGTTTCTAGTTGCACAAAGAACACTTTTTAAAGCAGTTATTATTCAAATATTAGTAAATAAACACAAAAGCAATAGTTCAAGTTAGGTCTACTCAATATAAGATCTATGAATACTGGTCAAGACGAACTTCTGTTTTCTATGGAAAAACACAAACCAGATTTACTAGCGCTAAACGAAACGTGGATTAAGGAAGGAGAAGACATCAGTTTGCCTAAAGTACCTGGATACGTCTTAAAACTAGCTCCCCGCCCGAGCAGGTGTCGCGGTGGCGGCGCGGCGTTGGTTTGTACGTGCCCCGCGGACTGCGCACACGCATATGTGAGAATCCCGTCTCTGACCTGGATCAGATGTGGTTACAGGTTTGGGTGCGAGGCGCGGGGCGAATAGCCGTCGGCACCGCCTACCGACCCGACGCCACGGAGAATACTCGCGTACCTACCGGCATTGCCATCGATGCCATCAGCGAGGTGATAAGCTCCTTTAGTAGCTATGAACACGTATTCCTGTCAACTGATTTCAATGCCGATCTATTAAAACCGAATACATCTCCTGCACCGGAAGTATTATCTTTTTTCGAACACCAACATCTTACTGGACTTGTTCAGGAACCTACCCAAATAATAGAAAAATCTGCAACACTGTTGGATTTAATAATAACGGATAGCCCTGAATTGTGACAGCGTGTGATTATACATCACAATCCACTTCTTAGCTACCACGCGATGGTACTAACTGAACTTTTAATTACCAAACCAAAAGAGCCATCTCAATTTGTCACTACACGTCATCTTCATAAGATAGACAGCGACTGCTTTCTTCAAGACCTTCAATCTTTACCGTGGTATGAAGTTCTTAAGTACGAAAACGTTAACGGCATGTTATCTCTTTTCAATGAATTTATTACAGTTTTGTTTGACAAACATTCTCCTCTTAGGAGAATACGTTTGAAACAAAACCCAAGACCTTAGATAACCGACGTCATTAAAATAATGATGAATCAAAGAGACGCAGCCTGGCGCAAAGCTCTTACTTCAAAATGTGAGCATAAGTTTGTATACAAAGCTTCGAAATCTCGTTATAAGTTCCCTAATTAAAGAAAAACACGCCTATATTACACATTACGTAAACAGCAACATTAGAGCTCGGAGTAAAATGTGGACGCATCTAAAATGTATATCAATCGTAGGTTATGCTAAAAGTTTGCCTGATATTATCAGTCATCTTAAAAACCCTAACGATATAAAGAACTACTTTTTAGAGATTCCGGGTGCTTCAACTGTAAATAGCGCATTGCTGGAATCATTTACTTCAAATAAATTTACTGACGAGCGATTCTCGATTAAACCATGTTCGCAAGAGGAAGTCAGTAAAATCATTCAAAGTGTCGCTACTAACGCATCTGGATTTGACAATATTTCGATGGGTATGATTTGTATGACGTTTTCCGTGACGCTACCTATTATTACTGCTATTATTAACAGGTCTATTGAGTGTAAACTTGCAAAAGTGAAACCATTACCCGAAGGTCCAGCCCTGGAAGACTACAAAGACCCCCGTCCAATTAGCGTCTTTCCTGCACTATGAAAAATTATAGAACGAATCGTACATATGCAACTGTTTCGATACGTAGAATCCCAAGACATTGTCCCTTTAATGCAATCCAGTTTCCGCAATGGTCACGAATGAAATCATCACTGCTTCTGATACCGGTCAAGGTAGCTTGCTCGTTCTTCTTGACTTCTCAAAAGCATTTTATTGTCTGAACCGAGATCTGCTTCTAGCCAAATTAGGTCACTATGGTCTCAAAGAGTCAGCATGTGACTGGTTTCACTCGTACCTACAGGATCGGATGCAGTTTGTGGAGGTAGATAATGACAATGGGACTATAGTTAGGTCAGAATTTAAAATTGTCTCAAGAGGTTGTCCGAAAGGTTCGATTCTGAGTCCGCTGCTTTTTGTGTTATACACTGCAGATCTTGTCAACAAGATCAAACATTGTCAAGTACACCTATATGCTGACAGCACACAGCTATACTTTTCCTTTAAACCCGAGGATACGGATATTTAGGCAATAACAGTATTGAAAAGGTTACCAAGGCTCGTAATTTAGGCCTAACAATTAGACTGTGAGCTACAATTTATACATCATATTAATGTTAAAATTAAAAGTGCCTTCTTTAGACTCAAAATAATGTACATCATTCCACAGACGTATAATATAGTAGCAGACATAACATTAAAAATAAACGCGTGGCAATTTTAGCTCAGTAAACTACGGGCTCTTTAAATATAACTATTGCGGGTAGGAAAAAGAAAAATAATGTGCTACCTACCGCCGGCTCGCCAAGGACATTTTTGCTGCTACT
This sequence comes from Ypsolopha scabrella, assembly GCA_910592155.1. NCBI lineage: Eukaryota > Metazoa > Arthropoda > Insecta > Lepidoptera > Ypsolophidae > Ypsolopha > Ypsolopha scabrella. Next base: position 30,775,458 of record OU342964.1, read on the forward strand.
CTCGTCAGTCAGCTTGTGACCACGACAGCCTACAGAGGCGTCGAAACGTCAAGCAAGGTATTTTGTTAGCTATCGCGAGTAAGACCCCAATACAAAGTTAATAACTATTACTTGTTTCCAAACAAAATATATAAAAGAGATTAGTTTAGGAATAAACAAATATGTGCCAAGCATAAGCCAGTTAAAACAACCCATTTTTATGCGTTTCTTCGTACCATGAAGCCCAAATGTAGCTTTTTTTTGTATGGAAATTTGCCCCGATATTTAATCCTTATGTTTGGTCTGCTACTTCGTAATAATTATATGTCTGTGACAGCATTCGGCCTTATATTCCCGAAAAAGTCCACATTATGCTTACTGAGAGTCTAGTACTTTCACTTTTTAATTTTGGTGACGCAGTATATGGTCCAAAATGTATGCTAAAACAGAACGCGCCATACAACGAGTCCAGAGCGCATGTGCCCGTTTCTGTTTTACCATACCAAAACGGGCACAAGTTACACCATTTCTGAACGAGAAAGGTATACAACTACATTTAGCAAAATAATCTCGTCCACAAGGTTGTACATACGAAGAGACCCCTGTATTTATACACCAAGTTGGTATGGGCTAACAATACTTATACTCGTGATACTCGCAGAAGGCACTTAAATCTTATGATCGTTCCAAAACATAAAACGTCCGGATTCAGGGGTATTTTTAAATATGCGGCAACAAAAATTTGTAACGATCTGCCGCCATCCCTGCATGAAAACATCACGTCTCTCAGCTTTAAAAAACATATGAAGAAGAATCTTGAAAAAAAAAACAAATAAATGAAATGCCGCTTTTTAAAAAGAACAAAGTAAAGTTTCCGCCTAAGTCCTTTAACTAAGTATGTTTTCTTTTATTAAAACAAATGTAAAAGAAATGTAACTTATACTTGCGATTGTCGGCACTTTGTGAAACATGGAAAGCATCTTGATCAAAACCACTTGTACACTGTTTACACAAAATTTACTAAACTATAGGTACTTTTAACCCAACCGGTTTCGAAATCTAATTCATTTTCATTTTCAACTCATTTTAATGTTTTAAGACCTAACCTACGTGCTGTAAATAAAATTGGATTTCTTTTTGTAAGAAATTGTTGTAAAAAAATACAAAAAAATAACAAATTTTATTTACAGCACGTAGGTTAGGTCTTAAAACATTAAAATGAGTTGAAAATGAAAATGAATTAGATTTCGAAACCGGTTGGGTTAAAAGTACCTATATTTTAGTAAATTTTGTGTAAACAGTGTACAAGTGGTTTTGATCAAGATACAAAAAATGTCCTTGTTCACTTTGTAACATGTGCAGCTTTTGATTATTAATGTTGTTTTCAACGATTTTTATTGTCATATTACTTGATTTTTATATTTGTCAAGCCCGATGTCAATTGTTATATTTATTTTTAATGCATGCTTTTTCTTTTTTGTCTTGACTACCCGCAGTTATGTTAAATCTGTGAGATCAGGGACAGGCTAAAAAACAGCGGTGTGAAGATGATATTTCTCACTTCCGGCAAGAAGCTGAGCCTGACTCCTTTTTGTCAACTACTTTATAACTGTATAATATGTATAAATAATTGTGAGAAAAATAAATTATATTCTATTCTATTTTCGGATACTGAATTCAATCACGGAGACAGGGCAGTCCATGCCAAGCCACGCCACGCCACACCCTGCCACGCCCATCTGGCCACGGCAGCTGACCACAATCTGGCAGACACCAACAATCTCTGGAACGCACCCTTCCCGGCGGTTCCGTGTGAATATTTCAGAAGAGCCCTGGAATGGTTTAACACTTCAATAATTATTTTATTTGCCACTAATCTGCAAGACTATAGATGGCGACGATTTTTGTCGCCATTTCTAGGGATTAACCTTATTATAAAAACCGGTCAAGTGTAGGGTTCCGTAGTTGCCCGGTACATTTTATAACTTGGTCTACTAATACAGCTCGCGCCAAACTTCTAGTCAGCTCACCCGAAGGACGGCCCATACATTGTCGTGTTTAGAGGGGACTAAAAGTTGGGCGCGACCTGTACTCGTAAACCTGTAAAGCCTTCTTAGCTGTGATATTTTTCCTTTTAACTTCAATTATTACTACTTCTGTGAATTTTTTTACATTTTCATAAGCAACCGCTTAGCCGGCAGGGGGCCACACTTGACTTTAACAAAAATTAGCACTTTAACGCTTAATATTTCGCCAACGAATCCCTAAATCAAAAATGTTTTTCACACACCCATTATATTTTTGAACGACTTATCCATCGATACCCCACACTACGGGATAGACTAGAAAAAAAATCATCCCTAATTTACGTGTATGGAAGAAGAGATACAAATGAAAAAAAAAACGAGATTTTTTTATCGTTTTGTCGGCGTGATAAATTTGTACGGGTATGCCCATACCAAATTACAGCTTTCTTGTACTAATAGTTTCTGAGCTAAGCCGCGGCCAGACGGACATGGCGAAACTACAAGGGTTCCTTGTCGGACTACGGAACCCTAAAAAACATTAGAAGATTACAAAATCTGAGCCCATTAAAAATGTTTTTTATTACATTTTTTTGTAATACATTCGTACTAAACGTGGTTGAAAGGATGGCAGTTTTTCTAACATCCTGTATATGGTGACTTTCGTTTACATAACCAAATTCATACTGGAGACTCGTAAAGTTATTAGGACCAAGGTTGAATGACTCTTTCTGCTAAATAAAATTCAGACTAATGTACTGATTGAGTCGAGGTTGTTCTTGAACAAGTATGGAGGCACAAAAAATATTCTTTATCAGAGCCATTGAACCTTGGTCCTGATCACTTCCCGAGTCTCAAAAACCGTGTCACCTAATTAAATAGATAAACGGAACGAAGTACATATCAAATAGCTCACCTAAGATCAGATTATTTGAAAAGAACTTGAACGCAAACCTCCGTCAGCTGTCAGCTACCAAACCTGCCTCTTGCGTTGCAAATTAAATCTGCCACCGGCCGCCTTACTTACAGGATAACTCGCCGTTAATTGAATATTCGTGATTTAGTGCTATTTAAATAACAGAATTATTATTGCGCTGCTTTCAACGGACAACCCGTTAAAATTACCAAATGTTTCATTAAAATTCACATGAAATTGTGTTTTATGACACTTTGAATAGGTATGATTAAAAGTTAAAGCCAAAAGCATTTTATTAAGCTTTTATTTCATCTATATTTATATCAATCCATACTGAATAAATATACAAGTAGTAAAAAAGTTGTGTCTGTAAATTGAATATTTTTGGGTAATTTTGAACGAAATGGGTTATTAGTATTATATTACAAGCGAAAACTACAATTTTGTCTGTCTGTCTGTGTGTTTGTTCCGTTTGAAGTCAAGAGCAGTATGTATGCAGTTTTTTTATGTTTTTTTTTTCTAGTAACTTATATTGTTGTGTATCTTCTTCATACCGAGAAACTATAAGGAACTTTAACGTAACTCCAGTCTTAGAAACATAGTTTCACCTTATTACTCGTGTAGAATTAAATTGAAGGTAAAATGACGGTCAGTAGTACAGGGTTTACGCTGTCTAGACAGTACTTTATTAGGTAGACAATATAAAGGGCTTCGTTTAAGCTATATCATCCTAAATTAATTTATCACGTTAACATTAGATTTTGAGGTCCTTTCAACAAACACAATTTTTACTGAAATAAGAAAGTGAGTTCGCGAAATTAAAATCAAATTGTAATTTAATTATGAAAAACCGTTTAAGACAGACTGTTATGGAAAAAATGGTTTTACATTTCTACAAATAATTACATATTTAGGGCCCGTTTAGGGTTGCCAGATGGTTGGGATTCGTCGGGATTGTCCCGATATTTCATATGATGTCCAGAGTCCCGACAAAATATAAATTGTCCCGACAAATAACAACGGTCGGCGGGTGGCGAGCGAATGAGCACAGTGAGTGCACTAATTTTACCCTCTAATTCTCAACTATAATCTCATAATTTTGCAAAAAAAGGATTTTGTTGTAATTATTTTATTTATAATAATAAAAAATGTTTTTTTGATTCCTAATATGTATTTGTCCCGACCATAATCCCAAAATCCCGACTTTTTGAAATTTAGACCAGACAAATGTGCTTTCCCATCCAGCAACCCTAGGCCCGTTCTCCCTGACATTGAGCACCTCATTTTGCGTCAGGTAGAACTGAACTCTATGACGTTTTATTATTATTCAAAATAGTGCGCGCTGAGCCGAAATACCGACCGCTTTCAAAAATCTCGTTTTTCTTTAAAAAACGTATTTAAGTTAACATTCAAAAAAAGTATCCATTAATTTACTTAGTATAGTACTTTTTCTCTGATTACATTTAATTTTATTCTTATTTGATCATGTAAATTTCGTATAGAAATTTATGTATCTAAAACGTCTTTTTTCACATATGAAATATCACAATTTCATGACCTAAAATAAATTAGAAAAGGGACAAAGCCGGTATAACCCCCTCTTAACTCTGCCCAACTGGTTTCGCTATGACAGTTTTATCAAGGGTTTAAATTTTGAAAATATTTAACCTCAAAGCATCTTTTCAGTACTTATTTATGTAAAATATCACACATTATATACGTCCATTCATCTGTAACTTACCGCAGTGGCACGAGACCAAGATTCGACGACTTTATTGATGTTGTCACTTTCTTTTTCATACGAAATGTAAGAGATGGCATGAATTTAAAGTCACTGTCAAACTACTCTTGCTTGAAACTGGGGTTTGATACTTAAAATATTGAATGTCTACTATATATATTACAGCAATAAAAACATCTATGAAATAAGTTATTATTATTTTTTTTTAAACTTGACAATTTAAGTTTACTTTCCTGTGATAGATGCATATTTCACACGTAAACGTGTAAAACACCTTTGAAATGTTAATCTATCACAATAAAAAAAAACAATTGTATCTGGAAAAAATAAGCCACTTTAGCGCTGAACGACTCATATATAAAACAGTTGCGTGACTGACTAAGTAGGTAACAAACTTCGCATTTTATATACGTTTATTACGTTTGTATATAAAATGTGTCCTCAACGGATACGACGGGTTTTTTATATCCCAAATCCTAACATATCCAACACGAAATCATGGGCGTCCTCTAGTTAAGTATATCCTTGAATCAAAAACAAGATTGAGTTTACCTCCTATAAAGATCAGTTGAAATTCTCCCTTACAATTTAATACCTAATAGAGCCAAGAATTCCAAACTTATTCAATTTACGTGTAACCCTTAGAGACACGCTAACAATTACTGATCTCAAATCAAAACTGTTGATGGCACCGAGGACCCCGGGGGAATCTTCGGAGCCTCACTCGATGAGAGTTTCACTAAGACAAAGTCGATTATAAAGCTTGCAGTTTAATCGATTCCAGATCGCCCGAGAGCCGAGACCTGGGGGTCCACACTGAAACTAGTTCTACCAGCCAGCTCTGACTGGGACAAGGTGGGAGGGCGAGCGATTGTGAGCTGGTGTATTTCTCATGCTAAATGTACGTATATTATGTGTCGATCGATTTTTCTCTAACCTGATTTTACGGTACCTTAAAAATCGATTCAGTTCGGGGTTGCGAATGAATTAATGAATACTTTATTTTGAAACGTAGGTACATAAATACACTCATCGCACGTTAGTATAAATAAAATAATTAAATTTACAAAATTCATTATATTAGGTTTTGGGTTTGCTTATATTTAATAAGTTAATACACGATTATATGCTATGTGAAAATACTAGTTTATTTTATTGTAATATTATTAGACTGCATTACAACATAGAAAATATTAATTAGAAACAAATTTCCAATAAGAGAAATATTTTGACAAAAATTCCTTACGGCCAGGATGCGAACTCTTGCTTACAAAGCTAGTGCTCTGCCAAATGAGTTACCGAAATGGTCATCCTAGAGAATTGAATGTTTCCAGCATACCTGTACAATACACCAAATATTTGACTATTGGATACACCAGCTTTTGAACGCTCACGACGACGTTATGTGACTCTAATAATATATTTAGAGTATCAAAAGGGATGAATATTGCTATAAATCTTATAATCAAAGTCACTTGTTATTTCATTACTTTATCACGGGTCTTACGGTACGATAAGCATAATGACGGTTCTTTAGACGATTTTTATTGGTGAAAATTATACTTACCAACTTAACTCTTCCCAATACAACAGATTATTATTGTAAATGCATGATTTTTAGAAACCACCGAAACTATTTGTTTACTTACTTAACAAGTTTAATTTTCTGATAACTAGATTAATCTTCAGGAAAATACGTCGTCAGAAAAATTTATTGCTCATTTCATTTTGAAAATAAATTAAACCTTAATTCCACATAAATATCACACTAATATTATAAATTCAAAAGTATGTGTGTGTATGTTTGTTACTCTTTCACGCTGAAACGGCTGGACGGATTTGGATCAAATTTAGAATGGATATAGCTTATACTCTAACTTAACACATAGGCTACTTTTTATCCCGAAAAAAAAGCATGTCGTTAAACCGAATAACACGGCTAAAAACCTAGTATAGTACATAACGAAAGATTTATTTGGACAAGTTGTTGAAATGTAAATAAACATGTCCTATAAACTAAAAACATACTCAAACATACTATCACACTGAATACATTTTACAAAGAACCATCACCACGGAAAGCATATCTATGGCTAGGGAAAAATTTTACCGTTCAATAAAAAAAGGCCAATGTCAAATACTTTATTAGCTCTTGATAGAGGTGATTATTGATTGGCTTAGTGACCTATTTGTCTTGGTCGGTAAATAGTAAATCAAGTGCATAGCAGCAGATTGGAGGGTTTGTAGCTAATACTGAAATATTTAATAGGCAAACAATTTTCGTATTTTAGTAAATTCCCTTCAAATTTATATTATCTATTTCATGAAAAAAAAATCAAGTACATCCCACGAGCGCGTTCTTCTAAGGAATATTTGAAAACTAGAAATTATAGGTTAGGAATATGTTTTTTTAGAGAAAAGTATACTCGTCTGTCTTAATAACATTTTTATAGTACGTTCCCTTAATAAAAGGTCAACAAAACAAAAATGTTTTTTTTCTCTATGAATTGAGTTATAATATCTTAAAATGGACACTTGGCGTTGTTCGTGTTATAGGCTCAGGTACAGCCTTAATCACTATGTATTTTCTTTTCCATTTGCGTTTTGAGTTTCTTTCAAAAAGTCTACTCGTAGAATAAAAATACCTAGTACGAGTATGCTCAAATTTGTTGGTTCTGGTGATAAAATAAATGTCTCATGACTCGGGCCACAGCAAAGTACCCTCGTAAACACAAGCTATGTGTTTGAACAGCTACCTAAATTCATTCCGTTGCAGGCAGCAGTGTATCGCAAACTTGAGTGATTTCACCAAATGACGGCTCTGTTTATATAGAGGGTGCTCCTGTAGGTACTCGTATGTCTGTGTGTACTTGGTTGATACGGCAAATTGATTGCAACATTGTGGAGGTAGGTACACGGTATGTTTGTGTATATGGCCTGTATACTTAATTATGTACTTCCTTAGAATGTAGTTTTGTTGACGAATATACAAATGAAGAAAAAGAACTTGTAAAACTAGTAAATCTTACCACTTACACAATATAACATCACCCACTTAGGGAAACACTTTGGAAAGCAATGATAACGACAGGTCATTGGTAATTTGTGAGTGAGAAGTTAAAACATTACATACATATCGACACGAATTCACGACATGAATTCCCGAGTGGGTGTCAGAGGTTCCCGGTGTGAACTGTGAAATGCAAGACTCTCTTTATGAAAGTAGGCCTACGGGTGTAAATGGCAACTTTAAAACAGATACATTGGGCGTGGTGCAATAATCATCTCCATAAAAGAGGCCAAAAACTCGTTGTGACGGCGCGGCGGCGGCGGGCTGTGAAATTCTAGTAAACCAAATCATGGCACACATCGTCGAAGAGTGAAGGACACGCAGATTCCCGAGCCACTACATAAAATTAACTCCAAAATCATGAGTTCTAAATTTATTATTCCATGTTTATAACTAATCAAGCAGGACCATATAAAACTTAAAAAGTATGGCATTTAAACAAAACCACGTACTCTACCAAAATAAACGAAAATCTAAAAAAAATTGCATGTGGGTTTATTGCCACTATTCACTTAGCATTGAAGATTCTAACATTTTAAATGAATAAACAATATTGTATTTGTTTTAGACACTCGAGTTTAACACTTTAAAACAAACTTTACCGCTTTACATCAATCTTTCTTATAAAGCAGCTATTTTATCGATCAAGCTTATAAAGTCAACAAGCATTTTCCCCCCAAAACAATAATTATAAAACGTAGGTTATTTTTTATAAATTGCAATTCCAGCTGTGAAATTTCATTAGCATACTCCTTGGGAGCCTGATGTACTACCTATAGTCTACCGCATATACGAGGTTATTTCATGAGATTCAAGAAAACTTACAGATATGGTTAAATTTTATCTCCTCGCGATGCATAAATCACCAACTGTTTAAAATACAGAAATTTATTTCTATCATAGTTACAGATATTTTACTATTTTAAAAAAACGAGGAAAAAATTTTATTTTACGAGTACATGAACAGTTTTTTACCCTATGCGTGGTTCGCTGCAAGCTGGAGGTCGCAAGTCTTTGCACACTGGGACACAAAAAAAAGCTTCCTATTGCGCCTTGTCCGGTATTTAACTGTACGATTTCTTGCAGACCCCATTAGAGGTTAACGCACATACCGTAATAAATATACAAAACGTGCAACGTGAGTTAGTACTTACGGGATGTCCTATAAATCAGTAGGCCTACTCTTACAGCCTCATTATTAATGTAATTATCTCAGACAAGCTACTACACACGTTGCTGTACTGTACAGCACAGTAGTTCTCAAAGGTTTTAGGATTATTAAAACAATAAATATGGCGATCTATGATTTCTTACGCCTAATCATGATAAATATGGATAAAAAGGTTCCAGTTTCAGCGCTTTATATGGACATGACTAAGGCGTTCGATTTTGTAGATCATGACATTTTAATTAATAAATTACACAAATACGGGATCCGTGGCAATGTTCTGAATTTAATAAAATCATATCTAAGCGATAGAAAACAGCAAACCCATATTAGTAAAATTTGTGGCACAGGAGCGTATTAGGGCCACTTTTATTTCTGATCTATATAAACGATCTACCTAAAGCAATAGATCATCCCATAACCCTATTCGCTGATGACAGTACTGCCATTTTTATTGGAGATAATTTGGACACTTACGAGTCAGATATAAATAATTCCTTAGGCAATATTATAAACTGGCTTGATAGAAATAATCTTGTTATAAATCTAAATAAAACCAGAATCATGCAATTTAAACATAGACAAAACAGGAAAGATTTGATATTGAAAATCAAATATTTAAATAACAATATTAGTGAAACGGACGTAACAAAATTCTTGGGAATACTTATTGACGAGAATCTGAACTGGAAAGCACAAATCGAAAGCGTAAGTAAAAAATTAATTAGTTTTGCATATGCACTTTACCAACTACGCAAAGTTGTAAATATAGACGCTGTCGTTACAGCATGACTACTACATGACCAGTGCCAATGTAGTCATCTTCTGGGGAAATGCAACTGACAAACTTCGTCCGTTCAAAGCACAGAAAAAATGCATTCGAGCAATGTTTTGTCTTAGACCCTTTGATACATCCAAGCCGTTTTTTAAGAAGCATAAACTACTAACTCTCCCATGTATTTATATTTTTGAAGTTTCCGTTTTTGTAAAAACTAATCTTGACCTATTTACCAAATTAAAAAGCACTCGGCACAATTATAATATAAAAACATTCCCACGTAAAACAACACACTTTACGGAGAGTATTTTCGGCATGGCGTCTACGATCTTTAATAAACTTCCAAACTCAATAAAAGAAATACGAAATATTACATCTTTTAAAAACAAATTAAAAGATTTTCTTGTTAACAAAACATACTACACAGTTAAGGAGTTTTTAACAGATATATAGGTACTAATTTGGAAACATGAGCCAGATAAGTTTTAAACTCAAAATATATATAATTTTTTCAAGTTTTGGTAATTGATGTGTTACGGATATTAATGATTATTTCTAACAATTGATAATATTTAATAATGTTTATAACGAGTGTTCCTTAAAAAACAGTTTAATCTGTTATTTAAGGTTTAGTTTTCTTAAAATGCTTAAAATGTTTTCCTTGATGTTTAGTATTAAGTTTATATTTTTGTATGCCGAATGGCAAAGCATATGGGACAAATTTTTATGTTTACAACAACCCTTTACCTATGTCTGCACAAATAAAGATTTCTCATTCTCATTCTCATTCTCGATACGTTAGCATGGGGCCGTGTGTACCACATAAAAGTTATAAGGGATCTACTGTAGCAGTGCACCCTTCACGTAGAGAGCTGCGTAGCACTCGGCGCGGCGTAGAGCTGTGTAGTACTCAGTGCGGCGTAGAGCTGTGTAGCACTCGGGGTAGAGCTGCGTAGCACTCGGCGTAGAACACTGCGTAGTACAAGTCTTAGATTGTCTAACAGTGACTTTTAATTCTTACTGTATGTATTATTTTCATGAAACCTTTACTTAAGAAAAAACTTTTAGTTCACTAATACGTTAAGAGTTATTTGTATGGCGCGCGTTTGTCTATCGTATTTTCTTGGAATTTGAAGTGATGTTAATTATGTTAAGTTTAATTAAATGAAAGGATTATCAATAAAATTCGAATGGTTAAAGATAATTAAGGTTCTGATTATGATTCACTCAGTACAAAATTCGTGGTAAACTGACGATAATAATCGGGAAAATCTTTTTATCAACAATTTATATGATGATGAATAATAAATATTCTGACAAAGTTATGTCTGACGTGACATGTATAAATTGTTTTAGCTGTTTGAAGTTGACAATGTAATTTTATTTTTCTGTAAAGAAGTTGTGGGAGATTCATCATTACAAGAAATTCTGAATTGGTGGCTCTATTTTGAACATGTAATTAATAGTATTTTCTAAGATGGTAAATTATGTGCTTGAACTTTAAGATAACTCGGATGAAGACGTGAAATGGCTCTTAAGTTTTTTTACATAAATGAAGCCTTAAGTTGCTCACCGACTCCAGTAATCACAAACCAACGCCGAACTTGTTAGCACTTAGGTTTTGTCTAAGCATAATCTCAAACTCGACAACAAATCTTGAGTTTTAGCAATTAACATGTAAATGCACGAAATTCACGAAGTTCACGAAATAATTTAACGACGGGATGTCTGAATTCAAAACAATTTATATGGTAATTCTGGGTGTGGGTGCGGCACCAGCAGGGTCGGAGACTGCGGCGCGGCGTCGCACGAGGAGAAGCCTTCCATGGTCAACTACAACGCATCCTTTGTGTACTTGTAGACTTGTTAATATATATTCTTTTACGTTTTAATTGTTTTTTGCGGCTTCAGTAAGTTTTTCTGTATCACAAAAATCTTATCTTGTATGGAATAAGGTTTAGTTTACTTGGTAATTTTCTCAGATTATTTGTCAAGTTACCTGAAGATAGAGGCGTATTACTTTTTTGGCAACAGATTTTACGTAGTATTTATTATATAAGCCTAAATAAAATTTGCAAGTATATAAAAATTCTATATCTATATACTATTAATAAAGTAGTAAAAAAGTTGTGTCTGTACATTGAATATTTTCGCGAAATTTTAAATGAAATGGGTTATTGGAACTGTACTGAGGCCGAAACAACAATTTTTAGAATTTTTGCCTGTATGTCTGTCTGTATGTTCCGTTTTTACTCGAGAACCACTTAACGGATTTGGATGCGGTTTTTTTTATTATCATTGTAGTGACCCTGGTCAACACATAGGCTATAAGGGTGTTCATAAAATAACGCCCAAGCTGAAAACGGGGCAAAGATTGAATAAACGATTTTATAACTCGAGAACTACTCCACGGATTTGCATGCGGTTTTCTTTATTATCATCGTAGTTACCCTGGTCAACACATGGACTACAAGTGCTGTTCATAAAATAACACTCGAGCCGAGAACGGGGCAAAGATTGAATAGACGCAAAGGCTATTATATAAATCTATGGGAAGTCTGATTCGAATTTATATCCGAAATACACGCAAACGAAGACGCGGGCAAAAGCTGGGTGATAATAATAATCAAAAAATTAATTACATATAAGTAAACTGACGGAAGATTCTGTATGAAATACCTTTTATGGACTTATTCCAGCTTCATTGTATATGTCGGATACAGTTTCAAACGAACATGATGCTTGTGGCGCACTGTGAGACGCTATAACAATACTATCATTATTGGAAACTAACAATAATATTGAACAATAGTACATTACTGCTAAGACCAGGAAGTTAGGGCTCGGAACTCGAGTCAATCGTCCAGGATTGTTAATTAATGGTCTAAAAAAGTATAGTGCATTTCTCAAAAATAAAATGAGACATTTTCATGGTTTTCATGATAATTAATGAGTTATATCAAATAAAATAAACTTACTAGGTAATATTGAAAATTAGTTGCTCATATTTGGGCAATCATTCAAGTTTATTTATTGATTTCTTCAGCAAAGCATTAGTGCAGTACAATCTATATCAGAGCCCTCTTCTGAACTCATTTTGTATTTTATTTGAACAAAACACTTTCAACTAAAATATAAAGCAACATAAATTCCCGCTTTTACGCAACTTTTTTTTATTATTTCCAGCTGCGCAAAGGTATTTACCGCCATGCAGCCTTCTTCAAGGACAACGCCATATAGGGGAACGCTAAGAACTAAGAACAAACAACAACGAGAAAAACGCTCATTGAGGTTAAATTTTAAGTACTTAGTATTAGTTTAAAAAATACCTATAAAATTAATATAAAGTATATGCTTTTATTTTATTATTGCAATTATAAAATATAGCAAACCTTTCTACATTCTGAAGATGAAATTGGAATTCATTTTATTTTTCTTTGTAAATTGGCCGCTTATAACTTTATGATCGCCAAAAACATAGACACGGATAGTTTTAAAAAGAAAACATATGAAATGTACTCTGTGGAACATATGGTATGTAATGGATTGTCATACGAACTTTCTGGACAGTTATTCAGATTTCCTGGACACTTTTAAATAGCTCGCCAGGATGAAGTATTTTCTGGTAGGACATTACAGTAGTAATGGTTATACTAAAAAAGTTATTTATTTCGAGAAATTATCTTAATTGTATTTCTTATCATATTAGATTGCAAATGTCTGCGCAATTGGCGCAGATCTAAAATGACTTGAAGTTTGGCTTAACTTAACTTAAGCAAGTGAGTGCTGAGATGATTACAAAGTTAAACTTTCTCATGCAAGTTGTGTGTTAGGTATGAATAAATACAAACATATAATTAGACGCTAAAAGACTTGAAAATTTACAACCTTAAGTGTAAGTTTATTTGCATACATACATAATATACTCCCGCCTGTCTCCCAGAGGGGTAGGCAGAGACTAAAAATGTATATCTGCTACGATCCTGACGCACCTCTTTTCCTGACGTATGCCGACCAAATAGGCGACATACTGAAGAAGGGCAAAGTTTTTTACTTGTACCCGGAATAGAAGAGCTCGTATGACTAGATTGATGGATGTAGACGTTAATTTTGTTTGTATAATAAATGTTAACCACGTATATCCCGCACAGAATCTCCAAAGAAATAAAAAAATAGGTAATACATCGTCACTACATCCTCCAGGTTTATGTCAGAGATGTTTCCGAGTTGGAACTGTATAGGTATGAATGTAAGTCCACACTCGTGCGCACAAGTTCCACCAACGAGCCCGGTGACGACGACCATGAGCCCTATCTCTTTATTTCGAGCACGAATATGGTGCCTTCCCAATCACACAAACTGAACTCAAAAGTACCTCCACGGGAACTGAGCCCGTGACCTCCGAATGTAGTGCTTATGTATAACATTCCGCCAAACTGAGAACTGGATCGCTCAGTTGGTAGAGCGATCGCCCGGTAAGTGAGAAGTCCCGGGTTCGAATTCCAGGTCAGAGCTCCCCAAATCCAGATTTATTTATTTTCTAATCTTTTCTATCTTTTCTTTACAGCAATGATATAGGTAATATTAAAAAGTGAATTTTATTTATATGTTTCACCAAGTGCCCACAATCGCAAGTATACTAGTATATTCAATAATATCGTTATTTAGAAAACGCTGGACAAACATACAAACAAAACGTTCAAACTGAGAAGCTCTCAATTTGATTTCGATAGAAAATATTTAATTGTTACGCGAACCAATCAGGGTTGGCAAACCTGACATATTCGTTAAAATAACAGCAAAATCTCAAAATTACTAAAAAGGCACCCAGGACTGTTATTTTTTTTTACTTTTTAAGGTTCCGTAGTCCGACAAGGAACCCTTATAGTTTCGCCACGTCCGCCTGTCCGCCTGTCCGTCTGTCCGCGGCTTAGCTCAGAGATTAGTACTAAAGGGTGTTTTTTTTAGAGGTATAGAACTTTGAAATGGAATAAAACGAAGATGATTTTTTTTATTGATATGAAATTTATTTTATTCGAAAGACAATCTTCTGGCATTATAATTTAAATATGACTTCTGGCATATGTCCGCCACGGCTGGCTCGGACGTAGTCTAATCTGGAGGTCCAATTTTCGATGACTTTTTCCAACATTTGTGGCCGTATATCGGCAATAACTCGCCGAGTGTTGTCCTCCAAGTGGTCAATCGTTTCGGGCTTATCGGCATAGACTTTTTTCGTTCATCAATTGAACAACCATGATGTGCAGGAGTTGTGGTTTCAACAAGACGGCGCAACATGTCGCACAGCTCGTGCCACAATTAATTTATTGAAGGAAACGTTTGGTAACCGCATAGTTTCACGTTTCGGACCCGTGAATTGGCCTCCAAGATCGTGCGATTTAACGCCACTTGACTATTTTCTGTGGAGATATGTGAAGTCGCAAGTCTACGCCGATAAGCCCGAAACGATTGACCACTTGCAGGACAACATTCGGCGAGTTATTGCCGATATATGGCCACAAATGTTGGAAAAAGTCATCGAAAATTGGACCTCCGGATTAGACTACGTCCGAGCCAGCCGTGGCGGACATATACCAGAAGTCATATTTAAATTATAATGCCAGAAGATTGTCTTTCGAATAAAATAAATTTCATATCAATAAAAAAAATCATCTTTGTTTTATTCCATTTCAAAGTTCTATACCTCTAAAAAAACACACGTTAGTAGTAGAAAGTAAAAAGTATTAGTATTAGAAAGCTGTAACCAGGTATGAGTATACATATTAACCATGCCGACAAAACGGTAAAAAAAAATGGTGTCTCTCATACACGTAAATTGGGGATGATTTTTTTTTCGTGTATCCCTTAGTGTTGGGTATCGTTGGATAGGTCTTTCAAAAACGTTATGGGTGTGTCAAAACTATTTTTTATTTAGGAATCTGTTTGCGAAATATTAAGCTTTAAAGTGCTAATTTTCGTAAATGGTTGTTTATGGATTATATTATTATATTATATTTTATGGCTTTACAGGTTTACGAGTACAGGTCGCGCCAAACTTTTAATCCCCTCTAAACCGACAATGTAAGGGCCATTCTCCTAAATGTATGGGACTAGAAGTTTGGCGCGATCTGTATTAGTAGACTAATTTCTAAAATGTACTGGGCAACTACGGAACCCTACACTGCGCGTGGCCCGACACGCACTCGGCCGGTTATTCTAATTTACCACGGGTCACCCCTTTAATGTGTTTTCTGTAGCTTTAAAACAAATAAATTACTTTGAATTTTTTTTCGACGATATTTTGGGGATGCTCACACAGCTTTAAATATTTTGTCCTCATACATTACTTAAACTTTTTTATGTTGATATTAATATTAAATTTATATGCAGATACTTTGATACGTCTTTGGAACGTACTCGTAGATGTTATAAAAAATATTTGAATATTAAACTCTCTGTACCTTAGCCTATTTTACTGTTAAAAAAACCGGTCAAGTGCGAGTCAGACTCGCATACCTAGGGTTCCGTAATTCGACAGTTTTGGGAACAGTCAGGAAGAAGGTATTTCAAATCTCGCCCATAACTGTTTATGATAACTAAAAATATAATTTAATGTACCACAAAATAGAGACTCAAATATTTTTATTCCGTACTCGAAATAAAAGTCGTGAATGAAAAATGTAATTTTGTCATTTTGTTATCGTTAATTTCTCATCCACTATATTTTTCCTGTAATCTTTATGTAATCCCAAATTACCATGATTTTTTTCATATTTTTTCGGCTCATTAGTTTCGCAAATAAGGGCGGGGCATTTTTTGTGGTTTTTCAAATATTTCTCGAATTTATGCCAATAAATATAGAAAAATTATATATTTTAAAATCAGCTCCTTAATATCTACAATTTTGTACCAATATTGTATTTTTATAATATATATATTTTTTTTTATGTTTCTCATTTGTTATCAACTTTTTTTAATCGCTATATTTTTCCTGTAATTAGCCAATTATGACCTATAAACATAATTTTTTTCATATTTTTCGGTCCACCAGCTTCGGAAATAAGGGGGGGACATACATTTTCTTGTGGTTTTTCAAAGATTCCTCGAAATCGGTGCCAGTAAATACAGTAAAAGTATATACTTTTACAATCAGCTCTTTAATATCTACAATTTGATACCCATATTGTATGTTTAAGAATTTAGTTTTATTTTTCTATATATATCTATATATATCTTTATCTTTATTGAAATAAACCATGTACATACATTTTTAATAGTGTTCTCTAGTCCCTACACTAGGATTCCCTTTAGGTTGTAGGTAACTAGTCTCTAACGCTCTGCTATGATTTATATATTTATGTATAATTTAATAAAATTTTAAATTTAATACAATTTAGAATTTTTAGATAAAACTAATTTAATGTTAACTATTTGAAATTGAATATAAATTAATGTTAATATAACAAACAAACAAACGGGATACTTATTTACAATTATAACTTATGTGTGTAATAACTTATGCTAGTGTGTATGTATTACGAGTGGTGGAAAGGAAAAGGTGGGAGGGGGTGTGTGAGTGTATGTAGGTGATTTTTGTAGGATGTATAAATTGGGAAATGTGGGTAAAAATTTATGAGTGTGGGTGGGTACAAATGTTTAAAGAAAAGATTTGTAATTATGATCGAAGTAGTATTGCAGGTAGTCTTTATTCGTGAATACACAGAATGTCCTCAGTCTTATCGTAGCTTACCTGGAGTAGCCACAGAGTTACTTGTTTTCTACAAGTGAATCTAGTAGCTCGACTAATGTTAAGACATAAGTTAATTTTGTTGTACAAATATGGACCAAGATAGAAGTAGCTTTTTTGTGCAAAATTTGTTCGCAGTTGTGGAACAAGCCAGGTGAATCGTCTTTGAGATCTTGTTGTTTCTTTTTGATTATTGTAAGCTGTTTTGTGGAACCTTAGAATATTCGATAAAACAAAGAGCTGTCTGACTCGAAGAACCTTACACTCTTCAAATAAGACATCCGTAGGGTAGTGAAACGGTCTCTTGTATGCAACTTTAAGAACGGCTCTTTGGGCTCTTTCAGCCTTAATGAAGATAGTTTTACATGCACTTCCCTAGGCTATGATGCAATAGTTAAGGACAGACTGGCAGAGCGCATAGTACACCATTTTTATCGTATTGTCGTCAGCAAAATTTTTAAGTTTCTTGAATATATGCAGCATTTTGCGAAGGCGATTGCTAACCGAGTCAATTTGCTGTCTCCATGTGAGCTTTTCATCAATATAAACACCTAGGTACTTAATGCAACTAACTCTATTAATTGTTTGACAATTGCAGATGCCCCCACGATCACCGCAGGAGTGAAGAATGAGATGTGTAGGAATATTAATAGATGTATGATCGCGGATGTGGAAACAGGCAAAGTTTGTTTTATTAATATTCAGCGTAAGAAGGTTCAAATTTAGCCAGTCGGAAACCAAACTCAGCCCGCTCTGAGCTACATCAACGACCTCGTCCCACGATTTTCCACTAAATATTAACGCTGTGTCATCAGCAAAAGTGAAAACCCTAGCTTGAGTGAGACTCATGTCACTAAGGTCGTTGATGTAAATCAGAAAAAGCGTTGGTCCCAAGACGCTACCCTAAAGTACACCGAAGTGGTTCTCAGAGTAATCACTGCATATACCATCAATAAAAACACGTTGTTTTCGTCCCATTAGATATGAATTGAACCATTGAAGTGCAGTTCCTCTAACACCCATACGTTCCAATTTTTTTAATAGTATCGTTTGTGACACTGTGTCGAAGGCCTTTGCGAGGTCTAAGAAGACCCCAGCACACTTTTGGCCTTTGTCTAACTCTACTTTCACATGGTCTATAAGGTTTGATACAGCATCGTCGGTAGACCTGTTATGGCGAAATCCAAATTGATTTTCGGAGAGAAGGTTTTCTTTCTCAAGGAACTTCAAAAGTCTATAATTAACAAGTTTCTCGAGTATCTTGGAAAGGGAAGTCAACAAGGATATTGGCCTGTTCTCACTTTTGTATTGGAAATATTTTGAACAATTTCAAATTTTTCACTGTCTTTTTTATACCGTGTTATGTAGGCAAGTGAATGCTATTTTTGTAGAAAATTTCCAAAAGTCTTCATCCTTAACGGTGCTAAAGTTATGAGGCTGTGACATACGGACGGACGGACGGACAACGAAGTCTCACCATAAAGGTTCCTTTTGTACCTTTTAGGTACTACGGAACCTTAAAAAAAAAATCAAGGTAAAAGAGGAATTTATTCGTGGTACGTCTCAATTTTTTTTTGTTTGAATTATTTAACATACAAAGGTGAAGCGCAGATACTTTGCAGTGGGCAGGCCATATTTGTCGCCGACATGATGGCCGTTGGGGCCGAAAGGCTAAAGAATGGAGACCACGTACAGCAAATCGTAGTGTAGGCCGACCTCGTGCCCGCTGGACTGACGACCTGAAGGACGTTGGTGGTGGCGGCTGGATGAGGAGGACGAAGGACCGCCATGAGTGGCGAAATTTGGGAAAGCCCTTTGTACAGCAGTGGATGAATACGCGCTGATGGATGGATGAATGGAATAAATCATTTAATAAATAATAATAATACTTTAAATTAAATAATGTCGACCAAATTAGGACATACTGAACTGAAGAAGTGAAAAGTACCCGGAATAGAAGACCTTGTACAACTAGGTTGTTGGATGTAGGAGCAAAAGAGGTGTATCAGGATCGTAGCAGGTAGAAGGGAGACAGGCGTGAGTATAAGTATATAAATAATAACTTCCATCGTCTTACACAAATCATACATCATGGCGTCATACACATAGAAAGTAATTATTTTAAATAACATTGGTTACAAATCACTTCCCTGTGACAGTGATTGTTCTATGAATAAAGAAATTACGAGCAAATAACAAGTAATCTACATAATTGTACAGAAGTGTATATTTAATTGCGTTCGTGGCAAAAATCAAATGTAATTGTATTATACTACTATTATTATGTAACTAGCATTAATTAAGTTTGAGTTTGCAATTTTACGGAATTATAATTACAGATCGTCATGACACGAGTCCCTGAGGCGGTGGTAATGTTGTTTTTGGAGAATTACGTCGCCGCACTTCACCCACAAATATAGCTTGCAACACGCAGACAGAATAAAGACATGTACCCTACGGGTTTGAACCCGCCACCTCCGGCTTACTACTTGACCACTTGACCACAGAGACGGATAGAAATGTTTTTTTATTTTTATATTTCTGCTGCTTACGTGTCCGCTTGTATACTAATTAGTTTCCGACATAACTGTATAAAAGGTGTATGATGCACGAACAATCTGAAAATAATTACAAAATAATATTTTTAGCGATTATACAGGCTGATTGGTAATTAGATGCAATCCTTTGAAGGGGTTGTAGAGGAGAGCAATTGCAGTCAATTCGAACATATAATGCCTTATGCAAAAGTGAACCATTTCTGAGATATTTAGAATTTAGGTTTTTTTCTAAAGTAAACTTGAAAAATTTATATTAAACAAACCAGACATTATTTTACAATTTTTTTAATGGTTTTGTTTTGATAACATCCCAACTAAAAAACAATAACCCTAAAATGCACATTATTGACGTAAACCTTGACACTGTGCTCCAAATTGTTTTGGAAACTCTTGAAAATTGCAAAAGATTTACACAAAAAAGCTAGGTTAAAACAAAAAGTCTCTATGTAATTTTCAAAAACCTAAATTCAAAATATCTCAGAAATGGTTCACTTTTTCATAAGGCATTATGGTTGAATCGACTGCAATTGCTCTCCTCTACAACCCCTTTAAAGGATTGCATCTAATTAACAATCACCCTGTATTTAATAAACTATCTCTACACTTGGACTTGGTAACACATTATTCAGGAATAAAGAGAGTTATAACGTGCAAAACACATTACCGCCACAAACTATAGGTGGGTACGTACGGGATCTCCTCAACGGACAACAGCAGACACTCCGAGTTTGGGCTTATTTGATTGGTCTTTATTAGCACTTTGGTAAAACATGGTAACTAGGGTCTTATGATGGGACTAGGTACTATGGGTATGGGATCTCCTCAACAGACAACAGCAGACCCTTTGAGTTTGGGTTTATTTGATTGGTATTTACAATAAAACATGGCCATAACCGACTTTTTGCAAAAAAAAATTATCAAGCTAAAGAAATTAAAATCTAAATTACACAACAAGAAAATTAATTTTGATGGCCTCAGAAATGAATCAACTAAAAGATCTGTGAGTATAAAGCTAAGTAACTGTATCAAACATGACTACATTCAACAAAATTTCTAATAAGATCAGAGAAATTGCCATTGAAAAACTAGGATACGGCAAAAAACAAAAATGTCAGGAGTGGATGACTGATGAAATTTTACAGTTAATGAATGAACGTCGTCAATATAAAGAAATAAATATTATTAAATATAAGAAAATGGACAACACTATTAATTACAAAATCAAACTGGCTAGAGAACAATGGCTAACAAATAAATGCGAAGAAATAGAATCATTACAGAAAAAGCACGACAGTTTCAATTTACATAAAAAAGTTAAGGAATTTACAAATAAGAACAAGAATCTATTACACAGTACACCAGTAGACAAAGACGGTAATATAGTAACAGATAACAACGAAGCTTGTAAAGTGTGGGAAGAGTATGTCGAAGATCTATTTAGATCGTGTGTCTTCAACTTGGATGAACCACAAATATTAAAGTTGGAGTTTATTTCAGCCGTAAAAAACATGAAAAATAATAAATCAGTAGGCCCTGATAGAATAGCTGTGGAGTTATTAAAACTATTGCATGATTATAACAAAGAGGATTTAGTTAAAATATTTAATTCATTTTATGATTCAAATGACGACCTGCTTCCGGAATACTGACTTGTATCTATATTTATGTTTCTACCAAAAAAAGCCAATGCTAAACAATGTTGTGATCATAGGATGATTAGAGTCATGAGCCATTTTCTAGAGATATTTTTAAAAGTAATTGAAAACAGAACTTATAAGAAAATTGATGAAAATAATGTTAAATAATGTTCAAATCAGAATGTTATAAATATGTACAGCAGGTATTATCTTACCGCCACAAAGGTATTCAGAGACACAGTGTTGAATGGACCGGCGAAAAATATTAATTTCTTTCTTGTTGCCATCGAAATCAGAACAATTAGCTTCTTTATTTTCAGGCTTTTGTTGACCCAGTCACTCTCCAGTACACCTTCGCTGACTAATTCACTCTTGAAAAACAAACTCAATTTAAATATACCGGGTGTAAATAGAATAAGATATTTATTCACCACATAACAGAGCACGTTATAAAAGGATTGTCATTACATATAAATATCACATGAAATACAAAATTTATGTACAATGTACATACACAATCTTAGATGAAACCATTTATAAAAATTTACGTAAAATAATAGCTTAAATTAAAAATAAATTGAAAATGTCATACTTAAAACTAAATTTAAATGTCTAATCAGGAAACGAACATGCCTTTACATTTAAATTCAAGAATTCATTAATTAAGTAATTTTTTTTCTCCAAAAAACGTTTCACCCTCGTTTTCAACTCCAAGAGTGGCAACTTTGAAACAGCTGTCGGTATTTTATTAAACATAGCTAACTCAATATATTTTCCTTGTTTTTTTGTCTAGTTTTTGGTGTTATAAACTTCTCTTTTTTTCTTGTGTTATATCTGTGAAGTTCCATTTTTTAGGTAAATTGTCTTTTTGTAAATAAGTTTCGATCAAATCAAATATTTCGTTGTAAATAAATAATTAAATTACGGTCATATTTTTGTCTGTTTTAAAATAACTTCGTACAGACATACGTTTATGTAGCCCATTTATAATTCTTATTGCCCTTTTTTGAGAAATTAGGACTCGTTTTATGTCAACTCTATTTCCCCATAAATAATAAATAAATAAATAAATCGTTTATTGTGAACACTTAAACATAGTTACCAAACATGTTCTCTAGTCCCCACAGTAGGATTCCCTGGGTTGTGGGTAGCTAATCTCAACCGCTAACATGACACAGGTTAATGTTGAATTACAGTTATAACGTTACAATCGAATAAATATCCATGCAGACTAAATAAAAATAAAAACAATTATAAAAGTACATGCTCAACTTAAAATTGGTAATTATAATATTAACAAGTCCAACCAAAACAAAGAGACTGTGATGTGATTGGGAGAGTGTGTATTTGTGTAAAAAGTGTAAATGTTGAGTGAGGAAGGGTGTGTGTGTGTGTGTAGTTGTAGGTAGGTATACGGTATGTTAAAGTGAGGAAGTGTGTGTGTATGTACTTGTAGGTAGGTATACGGTAAATTAGCTATCCTTATTCGTGTATAGCCATAATACTTTCAGTTTGCACATAGTCCAAGGGCAGCAGCCAAGTTAAAAGTTGTTTTTTGCAACGAAATTTGGTCATATTTAAAATGCTTAAATATTTGTTGATCTTAGTGTATAGATAAGGGCCTAGATAGTAATAAGATCTTTGTGCAAAGTTTGTCCGACTTTGCGGAATTTGCCAGGTGGTGCGGCGTTGAGATCTGGATCCATATTGTGATAGAGCGTAATTTATAATAAATTTTATGTAGGCATAATAAACAGTAATGAGGGTTTTCCTGTTAATAAGAGACTTTAATTTTAGTAAAGCATAGTTTGCGCTGGCTAGTTTTTTGCAGACTTTATTAATGTGGGCCGAATGAGTCTGAGTGTAATCTACAATATAACCTAAGAAAGTGGTCTCCTTAGCATGAATTAAGTCATTTTTATTTTTTCTAGTTTTTTAGGACATTAAAATACTTTTGTCATTATTTAAAATAATACCATTAGCTTCAAACTATTCTTTCAGTTTATTCAAGATTAATTTGGTTTTTTGTTCGATACCTAATAAACTACTATCCTTTATACCCACATGAGTATTGTCAGCAAATAAGGGAACGAAAGCCCATTCTGGTAGAGAGCTAGCTAAGTCATAAGAAATAATACCGGTCCCAGAACTGGTCCTTGTGGGACTCCTGTGTCATTTATTTCGTAAGATGAGAACTGACCATTAATAAAGACTGCTTGCTTCGTATTACTTAGGTATGACTCCAAAAGATTTAGCTCCACGTCTGAAAATCTGTAGTGCTTTAACTTACGCAGGAACATGTCGTGCCTCACGCAAACGAATGCCTTAGTGAGATCACAGAACACACTAGAGCATTTCTGTCATCCATCCAATGCCTCCAATACAAAATATAATATATTTCTACTGGTCGTTTCGGTTGATTTGTCCTTAATAAAGCCAAATTGTGTAGAAACAAATAGAATGTTATCTTCAAAGTGCTGCACTATTCTTCTTTTAATTGCTTTCTCTAAGATTTTAAAAATAACAGGAAGCATCCATACGGGCCTGTTATTACCAGGATCTATACATTCTCCCTTTTTATAAAGAGGAACTACTTTACCAGCTTTAAGAGCGTCTGGAAAAACACCTTTTTCTATGCAATCATTAATCACATCAGCAATAAGTAAATCAATGTATCATTTTTTTAAATAAGGTCTTTGATCGTTTTAGAGTCCATTTCATAAACGTCCAATAATTTTTTACTTTTTAGTTCTGAAATTATATCAAACAATTATTTTTTAGTCAATGGTGAAAACTTTATTTTGAAATTTAAATTACTTTTTGACTTCTTTAAGAAGTCGTCACACTTTATTTATGTCCGTTTTTAGACCGTTTGTCATTTTTAGGGTTCCGTAGTCCGACAAGGAACCCTTATAGTTTCGTCATGTCCGTCTGTCCGTCTGTCCGTCTGTCCGCGGCTTAGCGCGGAGATTATTAATACTAGAAAGCTGTAATTTGGCATGGATATAAATATTAATCACGCCGACAAAATGGTAAAATAAAATCTCGAAATTTTTTTTTAAAGTCCCCCTCGTACACGTAAATGTAGGGTATCGTTGGATAGGCCGTTCAAAAACATTGTGGGTATATGAAAATCATTTTTCGATTTAGGGATCCGTATTAGTAGACCAACTTATATGTACCGGGCAACTACGGAACCCTACATTGCGCGTGGCCCGACACGCACTTGGCCGGTTTTTTTAGCTATATTTCAGAAAAAGTTGTTAAATATGTTTCCAATTATTTTTGCGTCCTTAGTCGTAGTACCACATTCATCTTTAAGACTATCAACATCGTTTACAGATTTCTGTTTTTTATTTGTTTGTTCATTTATAACTTTCCATGTATCAGCTATTTTGTTTTTAGATTTATTGTTTCTATTTGCGTACTCAATTTGTTTTTCTTTAAGCATGACTTTTCGTGAAGTTTTTTTATATACTTTGATTTTATATTTTAGGTTATCACTAGGTTTAATTTCTTGTAACATTTTTATGTTTTCTAAATTGTTCTTTAACACCCTTATTCCTTCTGTGATCCATGCGTTTGCTTTTTCGATGAGCTTAATTTTTCTTTTGGGGAATGATATGATATAACAATATTGAATAGTATTGAGCAGAATGTTCATTTTCTCATTAGAATCAGTCATGTATAGTACGTCATGTTTAATTTTGCTACCATTAAATGAAACCACATATTCTACCGACCCTACTGAACCACTCTTCCCAAGAATCATACCCGCGGACACCCTTAGTGTGGGAAATATTTTAATTTCAAACAAAAATGCGTGAACCCTAACGCACCGACATACGTGCGAGTTTCGAGTGAACAGCGTCCGTGAATCGGCTGTTACGGTGCAGCGTTCTAAAATGGACCTTCCTGCTACGAGATAAAGTCTTTAAATTACAGTGGAATATCTTTTTCTCTGATGATTTGCACGGGTTTTTTATTTTCAAAGAGTTGTTCAATATGGTCAGTAGAAGATGTGGTTTTATTGGTTGAGGAAAAAATTTCTTCGCATTTTATATGAAAATTCGAAACATTTTTTAATAAAGTTTATTTTCATTTAACTAAAATATGTAGGTGCCATTTTGTTCGATAACTTTCTGCCGTCTTGTAGGTAGGGACATGATCCCATTGCTATAGAAATTCTGGGGCTTCTGATCAAAAAACAGCGACAAGTGGTTTTGGCAGTCCTCTCATGATGTTAACCTAACACTGTCTAAAGAATTCTGAAGAGACCGAAACAAGTGGAAATCTGATGGTGCAAGGTCGGGACTATACGGCGGATGCATTAATATGTCCCAGCCAAACTCTCTTAATTTTTGCTGAGGGGCTAAAGATGTGATTGTTCTAGCGTTATCATGATGAAAACCACACCCCTTCTATTGACTAATTCCAGCCGCTTTCTCTCAACTTCTTGCTTTAATCTCATCAGTTGTTCGCAGTAGAGTTCAAAATCAATGGTCCTGCCTGGCGGTAACAGCTCATAATGAATAATGCCCTTCCAATCCCACCATACACACAGCATTACCTTGTTGCGAGATAACCCGGGTTTCGCCAGAGTCTGTGAAGCCTGACCGGCCTTTGACCACGACCTTTTTCGCACGTTCTTGTCGTACGTGATCCACTTCTCATCACCAGTTATCAGGTTTTTCAAAAATGGTTCGGTTTCATTACGTCGTAATAAAGAATTACAAATGAGTACACGGTTCAACAAATTTCATTCAGTGAGCTCATGAGGAACTCAAATATCGAGCTTTTTTGTGTACCCAGCTTTTTTCAAATGCGCCAAAACCGTTTTGTGGTCAATCCCCAGCTCTTCAGCTACATCTTAACTACTGATATGCCGATCTTGCTCCACTTTTTCAAAAATGGCATCCATTTTATCCGTAACAGGGCGCCGAGAGCAAGGTGCATCTTTGACATCAAAATTTCCGGATTGAAAACGCTTTAACCAAATTTGTGCTACTCTCACAGACACTGCACTAGGTCCATAAACATCACAATTTTTTTTCGCGGCTTGCGTTACATTTTTATCTTTTTTGTAGTAAAATTTTAAAATGTATCGAATTTCTTCATTAGACTCACTCATCTTAACAGTAAGAAAAACAAATGAAAATCACACATTTTACATAATTTGCATTTGGAATTATCTTTTTTTAAATTTAAACTTTTTAATAATACCAAAACCAGCCAGATTCAATTGGTATAGCCAACGAGATTTTATTATAAGTTCATACATACTATTTACGAAAAGAGTTTTTCCCCAACCTATTATTTAAAGGTCGCCCTCTATTTGCACCCGGTATATGAAGCTTTCATCGTATTCAAGTCACAGATGTAAGTAAAACTTTTGATTGGAATAGCGGACTGCCTTTTTTCTCAGGCGAGTGAAGATGATTACTATTACGGTATTTTGCAGTAAATATTACACAGCGTTGTCTTTGTCACGGGCACGGGACTGTTGGTGCTTCGTGCTACAGAGACGACGCTGCGATATGATGTGTACCGAGACTCAGGACCTGTACGTGAGGTGACGTGTCGATCGATCGCTCTGTCTCATTTTGTCTAACACTGCGGGTGCCAGTAAATATTACACAGCGTTGTCTTTGTCACGGGCACGGGACTGTTGGTGCTTCGTGCTACAGAGACGACGCTACGATATTATGTGTACCGAGACTCGGGACCTGTACGTGAGGTGACGTGTCGATCGATCGCTCTGTCTCATTTTGTCTGACACTGCGGGTGCCAGTAAATATTACACAGCGTTGTCTTTGTCACGGGCACGGGACTGTTGGTGTTTCGTGCTACAGAGACGACGCTACGATATTATGTGTACCGAGACTCAGGACCTGTACGTGAGGTGACGTGTCGATCGATCGCTCTGTCTCATTTTGTCTGACACTGCGGGTGCCAGTAAATATTACACAGCGTTGTCTTTGTCACGGGCACGGGACTGTTGGTGCTTCGTGCTACGGAGACGACGCTACGATATGATGTGTACCGAGACTCAGGACCTGTACGTGAGGTGACGTGTCGATCGATCGCTCTGTCTCATTTTGTCTGACACTGCGGGTGCCAGTAAATATTACACAGCGTTGTCTTTGTCACGGGCACGGGACTGTTGGTGCTTCGTGCTACAGAGACGACGCTACGATATGATGTGTACCGAGACTCAGGGCCTGTACGTGAGGTGACGTGTCGATCGATCGCTCTGTCTCTTTTTGTCTGACACTGCGGGTGCCAGTAAATATTACACAGCGTTGTCTTTGTCACGGGCACGGGACTGTTGGTGCTTCGTGCTACAGAGACGACGCTACGATATGATGTGTACCGAGACTCAGGACCTGTACGTGAGGTGCCGTGTCGATCGATCGCTCTGTCTCATTTTGTCTGACACTGCGGGTGCCAGTAAATATTACACAGCGTTGTCTTTGTCACGGGCACGGGACTGTTGGTGCTTCGTGCTACAGAGACGACGCTACGATATTATGTGTACCGAGACTCGGGACCTGTACGTGAGGTGACGTGTCGATCGATCGCTCTGTCTCATTTTGTCTGACACTGCGGGTGCCAGTAAATATTACACAGCGTTGTCTTTGTCACGGGCACGGGACTGTTGGTGCTTCGTGCTACGGAGACGACGCTACGATATGGTGTGTACCGAGACTCAGGACCTGTACGTGAGGTGACGTGTCGATCGATCGCTCTGTCTCATTTTGTCTGACACTGCGGGTGCCAGTAAATATTACACAGCGTTGTCTTTGTCACGGGCACGGGACTGTTGGTGCTTCGTGCTACGGAGACGACGCTACGATATGGTGTGTACCGAGACTCAGGACCTGTACGTGAGGTGACGTGTCGATCGATCGCTCTGTCTCATTTTGTCTGACACTGCGGGTGCCAGTAAATATTACACAGCGTTGTCTTTGTCACGGGCACGGGACTGTTGGTGCTTCGTGCTACAGAGACGACGCTACGATATGATGTGTACCGAGACTCAGGGCCTGTACGTGAGGTGACGTGTCGATCGATCGCTCTGTCTCATTTTGTCTGACACTGCGGGTGCCAGTAAATATTACACAGCGTTGTCTTTGTCACGGGCACGGGACTGTTGGTGCTTCGTGCTACAGAGGCGACGCTACGATATGATGTGTACCGAGACTCAGGACCTGTACGTGAGGTGCCGTGTCGATCGATCGCTCTGTCTCATTTTGTCTGACACTGCGGGTGCCAGTAAATATTACACAGCGTTGTCTTTGTCACGGGCACGGGACTGTTGGTGCTTCGTGCTACAGAGACGACGCTACGATATTATGTGTACCGAGACTCAGGACCTGTACGTGAGGTGACGTGTCGATCGATCGCTCTGTCTCATTTTGTCTGACACTGCGGGTGCCAGTAAATATTACACAGCGTTGTCTTTGTCACGGGCACGGGACTGTTGGTGCTTCGTGCTACAGAGACGACGCTACGATATGATGTGTACTGAGACTCAGGGCCTGTACGTGAGGTGACGTGTCGATCGATCGCTCTGTCTCATTTTGTCTGACACTGCGGGTGCCAGTAAATATTACACAGCGTTGTCTTTGTCACGGGCACGGGACTGTTGGTGCTTCGTGCTACGGAGACGACGTTACGATATGATGTGTACCGAGACTCAGGACCTGTACGTGAGGTGACGTGTCGATCGATCGCTCTGTCTCATTTTGTCTGACACTGCGGGTGCCAGTTCATAAAATCAACATTATAATTATAATACTGGTCATTATTCAGTTAATAAATATCAGTGGGTTCGATTCCCGGCTAGGGAAATATTCATATTCATATTCTTTATTGCACAGAAAAGTTATACGTACAAGCAGTCATAAATTAAACGTGCTATAGGCGAGCTTATCTCTGAGAGAGATTTCTGCCAGCAAAACCTAGGTGCTAAGGAAATATTAACTAAAAGTGTGTGATCAAATGTGCACACATAAAGAAACAAGTGATATAAAAAATAAAAATGTGGAGATAATATGAACTTAAAACTACCATAAATATACCTAACTTTTAAATAAATACTTACATAATAAATTAATTAATAATTACTTAAATATAAAAAGAACAAACATACTTAAATACTGTAATATAAACATGGGCATAAACCTACATAACAAAAGTATTCGTAAATATATGTTTAAAACAATTAGTTTAGGGAAATTAGTTTTTTTATCAATCTAATGATGCAGTTTTCATCAAAATCGGCCCCGAGACTCTTTTGAGCATTTTTTGCTATTCCATATATAGGGTTAAATTAAATCAACCGACCAAGTTCATACTGGAGACTCGGTTAGTGATCAGGAAATAGGTTCAGTAATTCTTTTGGTCGATTTTGAAAAATATTCTTTTTTATTATTTTTTTTGCAGGCACTATGGGGCACATATTTCAAAGACAGGAAACTTATTTTCAAAAAAATATCTCTGCGGCTAATCGACGTTTCGAAGGGCTGAGTCACACCTCGGGCTGCATATTAGTCTAGCTATTCAACCAGGGAATGCTTCCAGCGTCTCGGGGACCCTGCCGATCGACAGCATTGATTATGGGAAAATATATTTTTTCCTATGTCATTTCTTAAAGTTATTTTTTAAATTTTAGATTTTCTTATTTTACTTAGATTTAACATTTAAGTCTTTTCTGTTTCTGATAATAATGAAAATTTTACGTTATTCAAATATCTTGGCCTGGTCCGTTATAAAAAATATATGTTAAAATATGTTTTGTGTATGCGGAAAAATGTCAAAATTCTACTTTTCCCATGTGTGCAAGGCCACAAACTACATATTATAATAGTTACTACAGCAAAGCCGATCATCGTGAAGAATATATTGTCAATAATACTGCAGTTAAGACGCAATATCAGGTGCATGAATAGACCTGACTGCTGCTCATCCCCTTCAGCAGACCATACACGAAGGCAGTCTGAAGTGCTATTCCAATCAAAAATAAGTAGTTTTATCTTACCTGAAGAGTTACTTCATTCCCGTGCCAGTAGTACATGAACAGTTGTGTGTACAATCCGTTAATAAACACAATGGCCATCAGGAGCTCCGACTGACTACACTGCAACGTAATGATGACACAACATCATATACTTACAATTTTGACATACGAGGGTGAAACCTAAATAGTTTTGGAAACGAAAACTACCTATAGAAATGTGAATACCCAAGCAACCATAATTTTTTTAAACCTATTATTTTTATTATTTTAGGTTTAGCTCTATACTAAAAGTTATTCGTATAGACGAAAACTATCACTAGTTTTCGTTTCCAAACCAATTAAATTTAAAAAAGGATTTTTGGTATTCCTGATAATATAGAAGTCTTCAACTGAGAAATGCGGAAAGCACTTACAGAACCCATGTAAGAGATGATGGCCCCGATGTTCACGGACACAATTAGCAGATGCACGAACAGTGCCGGTGACAGTGCTTCACTGCAGACTTGGTGTAACCTGCAATGTACATCGCTGCTGGATAATATACCTGACCACGTAACATGCACCATCTTCTACATATAGGTCTTTAATTCTTTATAACATCCCAGCATAGCCGCAGTTACATCTATAATTTTGCAACATCATGGTCGGCCTTGTTGCCAGCAAGTAGTTTTGTTAGCTTATTTCCTAGAAAGTAAAATAAATAAAACAAGAGTACTTACTCAAGAAGTGACAGATACTTTTTGTGACTTCTAATTAGGTTTTCTATCATCTGCTGTTCATTCGAATCCTCATCCGCTAAAGCGTACTTAAACATCGAAGACACAGCTTTCATTTGACCGGCGAATAGTATAAATATAGCAATACAAAGCCCATCCCACGCTAACACGTAGACGGTGCCTATATCTGCGTAAATATTTTGCAAGAACATATACATGTACATGTTAAGCTTTCCTGCCTCATCACAAGGCCACCAGAAATAGAACACTTTATCAGATATCCCCTTCGTTTCCCCTTGGGCTTCTTCTATAACTACCAGCCATCGTTTTGAGAAGAACGTAATGTTCGTAAACACACCTAAGATCCAAAAGCTAAAAATCACTAAACGACTATATGAAACATTTTTAATGACGATCTTCTGGCATCTGACATCCTGCAACTCTTCCTTTTCAATTTCAGAAATGGAATGTATAACTTTCTCCCATGTTTTGTGATATACTTCGTATGTTAAAAACTTCACAACCCCCATGTGGTAAGCTGAATACTGTAGGAAGGTCACAAACATTTCTGGTTTTCTCTGAACTACCATAAATATAAGCTGATTCAAACCGACAACTGTCGCAAAAATTAATACTGTGTAGTAAATAAAAGATTGTTTTTTATATCTGTCGGGTGCCCACGATAAGCAGGCTTTGAGAACCTTCACTGTTGGTCCCAGGGAAGGTCTTTCAGGATCGTGTAAAAATTTAAGCCAGTGCTTTTTTGATGCCATCTTATTATTTCCTCTCTTGACGGTGGCTGTGATCTGATTGGAACACAATCTTTGTTGGTTAAGGGATTTTTATTAAATAATTGTTAAATGGTATCGTAAATTGAGTAGAATATTATTTAGTGATGATTTGTCGAGATTATTAATTAAAATTATGAAAAAATTAATTTCAGTCGAGGAGCAAACTATTTACTTAATATGTAAACCGTTTAGAAAACTAGTGGCCGTAAAGATGTACCATTTTTATAAAAATCTAATGAACCCCTTTCGTTTGATACTCCCCAACACGACAGGTTACGAAAAAAACTGCATAAAAAAATAATGACATTATAAAAACCAAAGAGTGCAATTTGAAGGTAAACAACCGGAACCGGAACCATAGACATAGAATATGCCCGGAACTACACCATTGCGTAGCAACAATAAAGAGATTCCACATAAAGTCGCACTTTCCCTTCACAAATAATCCCACAGCATGCAATTTGCTCCTCGACTTTACCTGTCAAGGATTTGGGAAACAATTTATTTAAAACCCATAACATAAATGTTGTAATAACGTGTAAGCCTCACAAGGAGGCACAGGGCGAGCTTTCGATGAGATTATGACTCAATTGTAAGGCACAACAACATTAATTAAACAAAGGCCAATAACGGGTTTACATTATAACATAGTGTAAACTGTCAGTTTCTTTAACTGTTCCATACAGAATAAAACTTAAACATCGCCTCCTCGTGTGCATTCGTATGTGTATTTGTGCATTACTAGTTAGTCAGTAATTTTGAAAACCATTGGCTGATTTCGGTGAACAAACTAATAGCTGTGGCCCGCGATAGGCTGAAGGTACGGGCAGTGCACGCTTGATAAGGCGCGCGCCGCTCTGAGCTTCTGTATTCACGTACTGAATCAAGTTTCAACTCATTTGTTGAGCCAGCACCGACTATGTACGATTCTTGCCCTATTTACTAAGAAAACTTCTGAGCGACTATTCTCGCAACATTTTGAACACGTCTTATTTTTCATACGAATTTATTAATCGCGGACTAAATGTTAATATTTTAAATGTCGACTACGTTTCTGCCTTCGAGTAAATATTCTAAGGTTTCTGTAAAAGCTTCTAAAAATAACCCGCATTCCGCCTTCGCAAATTCTTCGTAAGCTTGCTAAGGTGGATGGAAGGCGGGTGATTTTTAAAAGCTCTTCACAGAGAAATGTATCAAGCTTTGATGATAAAAAACCTTTTTCTCGGATTCATAACATGTTTTACATGTCTTTTAAGGAGTTATGTAGAATTGTCATCACACGGCATTTATCACGCGATAAACAAATTCGTATGAAAAATAAAGCGTATGTGAAAAACGTTGCCAGAATAGCCGCCCTGGCCTGTCGTATATCGGCGATCCACAATCGCGCAGCACTTCGCGACTTAGTCTAATAATTACACGTATACCTATACTATTAGTTTCAAAGTATTTAAGGTCAATTATTTGTAAATCAAGTCGGGAAAAAGCGCTGCTTGGCTGATTTATCGGCGTGCGTTAACCAAATGGTTGGTTATACGTGAAAAAAACCGGTCGATTTCTCATATAGGAAAATTGTATCAGTTAAATTTGACTAGAGATTTCCATCTACAATAGTTTTAGCACTAGTATAGCACCTCTTGCTAATATTAAGCATGAAAACGTGATTACAGTCAGGTTTAAGTAATGATTTTGTCATGTATCAGTTTAATCTGACTACATATTTCCATCTACCACGATCCTGACATACTTGTTGCTAATTTTAAACTTGAAAAAGTGAATACAGCCAGGCTTAAGTAATTATACACATCAAACCTCAGTTTGTGGCTACCTACTAAGAAAATATATGCATCTATATCTTCAAACATTGTGAATCTCCAGAGATATTATAAATGAGCTTCTCTGTACATATAAAATGCAACGTCTTCTGTCTGTCTGTTCGTTCGCTTATATCTTTGGAACCACTCAATGGCTTTTGATGCAGTTTTCATTGTAAAATAATGTATTTCTTTGGAAAGGTTTATCATCACGCTATGACAAAAGGGAGCAGCGCAATAAGAGATTTTAGTGAAACATGTTGAAGATTCGCCGCCTTAGCGTAGTAGATCATCGCGGGTTCAAACCCACACTGTTAAAATTTGTTTTCGTTTTTTATTTTAGTTTGAGAATAAATATTTTTATTTGTGATAAAAATTAAGCTTACATTGTATCTATCCTCTTACAGAATAGAAACCCTGGTGCTGAAATCAGCACAGCTAGAATCAGTGTAAACAACTGATTGTAGTGACATTATGATATTATTATTTTACAAGTTTTTCCACTTGTATAATATTGCTTAAATGATGTTTTTGTTAGCTTTTCATTTAATTAACCTTAAATGAAAACAAAAATGTAATCAACTTTACAACTAAATTAGTAAAAACTACTTTTAACAGAAAAAATGATAAAAGTATTTTGCAAATAGAGGGAGCTATCTAGCGGTCAACACCTAATGCACCTAGAAACCACAAGATCGCATCGCTATTCTGTAATGTGAGTCATTTTAATGTTTTAAACCATGTCGTAACGAACCATTCATAACAAAATAATAAAAGTATTTTGCAAATAGAGGGAGCTATCTAGCGGTCAACACCTAATGCACCCAGAAACCACAAGATCGCATCGCTATTCTGTAATGTGAGTCATTTTAATGTTTTAAACCATGTCGTAACGAACCATTCATAACAAAATAATAAAAGTATTTTGCAAATAGAGGGAGCTATCTAGCGGTCAACACCTAATGCACCTAGAAACCACAAGATCGCATCGCTATTCTGTAATGTGAGTCATTTTAATGTTTTAAACCATGTCGTAACGAACCATTCATAACAAAATAATAAAAGTATTTTGCAAATAGAGGGAGCTATCTAGCGGTCAACACCTAATGCACCTAGAAACCACAAGATCGCATCGCTATTCTGTAATGTGAGTCATTTTAATGTTTTAAACCATGTCGTAACGAACCATTCATAACAAAATAATAAAAGTATTTTGCAAATAGAGGGAGCTATCTAGCGGTCAACACCTAATGCACCTAGAAACCACAAGATCGCATCGCTATTCTGTAATGTGAGTCATTTTAATGTTTTAAACCATGTCGTAACGAACCATTCATAACAAAATAATAAAAGTATTTTGCAAATAGAGGGAGCTATCTAGCGGTCAACACCTAATGCACCTAGAAACCACAAGATCGTATCGCTATTCTGTAATGTGAGTCATTTTAATGTTTTAAACCATGTCGTAACGAACCATTCATAACAAACACAGGAGGAAGGAGAGACAGTGAAGGAGTTTATGGCTGCACTAATAAAATTAGCTACTACTTACAATTTTGGTGTATTTTTTAATACAGTCTTAAGAAATCAGTTTGTTTGTGGGCTAAGAGAACAAAGAGTGCGAGAAAGACTTTTTGAGATACGGGACCTTACCTTAGATAAAGCCTATGCAACTGCGTGCTCAATGGAAAGTACAATAAAAGAAGCTAGTGCTGAGGGAACAATAAATGCAGTGACGGTGAAGAATAAGGAAGACAAAGATGTGTCGAGGAAGTGTTTTCGGTGTGGTGAGCTTTCCCACCTTGTAAACAAGTGCCGATTTATCAACGCCCAATGTAGTTTTTGCGACTCTGTACTGGTAGGTTAGTAGAAGCTCTAAAACCGAATCAGCGCACCCCGACTCTACACAGTCTTGTGGCTACTACCCCTAGAGTGTTTATAAAAAGACGGAGGCGCGGAGGAAGGGCAGCCCCCGCCCGCTGTAACAAAGTGCAGGCACCCGTGTGAGCCGTAGCGGCTGAGGCTGGACGCCGAAGACGACCAGCAAGTCGAAGCGGCGGAGGTGAGCAGGGGTACCTGCACTTTGTAACGCAAGGGCGAAGGGGATGCACTTTCCGTAGCGCCAAAGCAGTCGCAGAAGTGTCTAGTTGTTTAATCCAGTGAAATGTTAGAAAAAAGTTAGGTTATAAATGTACGAAAAAAAAAACGTAAAAACTATACATTTCCTGGACAAGGGGGTAAGTGGGGGGACTTTATCTCCCCCCCATCTTCCTCCCACTCCTTTACTAAGGTACTAGATGTCAAAGAAAAGACAAAAAGTGAGGTTATAATTGTCGAAAAAAAATCATATCTAAAAAACTTCTCATTTCCTAAAGTTGGGAGTGTGATTAAGAGGGTGTGCAAGCCTTACGCTGCCTTCCCTGTTGATATTTCAAATAGCGGTGTATGCGCGTGAAAATATCAATAATCATAAAACGTTTAACGGAGAACGTAATGCTGGAAAACTTGTAGGTGTTTCTCGTAAACTCACGAAATCTAACAAGTTGACACATGTTTTAGGTCCAAAAATTTACAACATGCTTCCAGGTGACGTACTGCAGTCCTCTAGCATGATAATTTTTAAAACTAGGCTAAAGCGTTGGCTTATCCAGCAGGCGTTTTACTCACTTAAAGACTTTTTAGATGGCACTAAAAGTAATTAGTTGGTAGGAGTAGATTATCTTCTTACCTGCTGACGACACAATGTTAATATAAATATTATCAATTTATTAAATTATCAATATTCTATCCGGACCTTTCTAGCGCGATGGAGGGGAAGTGGTCTTGAAGGTGGTCTTGCGTAACGTGTTTAATTCTGTAGATAGGGGCGCCCTGCTGACAGAAGTAAAGAACAACGTTCCTGAGATTTTTCACTATCTGTGGCAATGCTACAGCTGCCCCTCGAATCTGATATATAAAGACCATATCCTCAGCTCAGCAGAGGGCTGTCAGTAGGGCGATCCACTTGGGCCAGCCATCTTTAGCCTCGCGATACATAAGATCATAACTTCCCTTGACTCTGGACTAAACATGTGGTATTTGGATGATGGCACCTTAGGAGGTACAGCTCACACTGTTCTTAATGACCTTTTAAACTTAACAACTAAATTCAATTCCATTGGTCTAGATCTAAATTTTGAAAAATGTGAACTCTTTATATCGGAGCGAATCCCGAGCTTGTCAAAGACAGAAATAACTGCGGATTTTAATGGTTTTGCTCCAAATATAAAAATTGTTGACAAACGATCACTTCGCCTTTTAGGGGCGCCAATTCTTCCAGATTCCATACCTGATTTTCTAGATGAAAAAAAGGCGAAGTTTCTAGATACCCTACCAAATCTTTCAAAAATTAAAACCCACATGGCTTTTCAAATTATAAGATTCTGCATATTTGTTCCAAAATTTACGTATGTACTCCGTTGCAGTCCCATGTTCAAGCTAGAGTCGCTTCTCTCCGTCACGATTGATACGAATATCCGTTTAGCCTTAACAAAAATTCTAAATTGTTCTAATACCGACAGATGTTGGGCCCAGGCCACGATCCCTATAAGTTTAATCCATACATCAAGCGCGTGCATTTGAACAAACCTTTATGTGTGTTTAGGTTAAATGGTCCTGATCTTCATCTTTGACTCCTCATTGAAGGTAGGCATTCTTAAAAAATTCTATCTTTGAAAACTTAATCCCGCCTGCAAGGCCCTCAAACAACTCCTCTACTGTTGGTAATGGGTGTTCATCTACAATAATTTGCTGATTTAAAGTTAACTTGTGGTCCCCACATAACCTAATCTTGCCATTTGCTTTCCAGACAGGCACAACGGGTGTAGCATACTCACTATGATCTACTTTAATCAACACCCCTTTTTGAACCAAATTATCAATTTCCTTTTCAACCTGTTCTTTTAGTGAAAGAGGCACCTTGCTCTATAAAATATAGGCTTACTACCCTCCTTTAAATGCAACGCCACTGGTTCACCTTTTATCAAACCAAAATCACTATCATCAAATAAATTACCAAATTTAGAAAAAAGTTTGTGTAGCGAGTCAGAAACGTTACAAGCGGGAAAGTTACCTTGCACTCCATGGATGTCTGCTTTTAAAAGATCGATGAAACTCTCCAGCTTAAATTCACGAATCCAATCGCGTCCCAGTAAAGGTATTTTTTCCCCTTCAATGACATAAAGCTTCAGACCAGATCTACTCTCTGAATTTACTGTTGCCTCAACCTCTGCCTTACCTAAAACATTCAGAAAATTATTTGTATATGAGCATAATTTAACACTCGTTTTAGAAAGGCTGATACCCAAGCGTTTAAAATCTTTCTCCGACATTATTGATACTGCGGCTCCAGTATCTTATTCCATTAAAAAAGGACATATTCGTAAAGCTGGCATGAAGATTAAAAAAGTAAACGCTGTGGAGGTTGAAGACCACTCGGAGGAGTATGTTATTCCTATTAATATAATGTGTAATGAGGTAGGGAAGTTTATGGTAAAGGTTGAGATAAATAAAAAGAGTTTTTTAATGGAATAAGATACTGGAGCCGCAGTATCAATAATGTCGGAGAAAGATTTTAAACGCTTGGGTATCAGCCTTTCTAAAACGAGTGTTAAATTATGCTCATATACAAATAATTTTCTGAATGTTTTAGGTAAGGCAGAGGTTGAGGCAACAGTAAATTCAGAGTGTAGATCTGGTCTGAAGCTTTATGTCATTGAAGGGAAAAAAATACCTTTACTGGGACGCGATTGGATTCGTGAATTTAAGCTGGAGAGTTTCATCGATCTTTTAAAAGCAGACATCCATGGAGTGCAAGGTAACTTTCCCGCTTGTAATGTTTCTGACTCGCTACACAAACTTTTTTCTAAATTTGGTAATTTATTTGATGATAGTGATTTTGGTTTGATAAAAGGTGAACCAGTGGCGTTGCATTTAGAGGAGGGTAGTAAGCCTATATTTTATAGAGCAAGGTCTGTGCCTTTTTCACTAAAAGAACAGGTTGAAAAGGAAATTGATAATTTGGTTCAAAAAGGGGTGTTGATTAAAGTAGATCATAGTCATATGCTACACCCGTTGTGCCTGTCGGGAAAGCAAATGGCAAGATTAGGTTATGTGGGGACCACAAGTTAACTTTAAATCAGCAAATTATTGTAGATGAACACCCATTACCAACAGTAGAGGAGTTGTTTGAGGGCCTTGCAGGCGGGATTAAGTTTTCAAAGATAGATCTTAAGAATGCCTACCTTCAATGAGGAGTCAAAGATGAAGATCAGGACCATTTAACCTAAACACACATAAAGGTTTGTTCAAATGCACGCGCTTGATGTATGGATTAAACTTATAGGGATCGTGGCCTGGGCCCAACATCTGTCGGTATTAGAACAATTTAGAATTTTTGTTAAGGCTAAACGGATATTCGTATCAATCGTGACGGAGAGAAGCGACTCTAGCTTGAACATGGGACTGCAACGGAGTACATACGTAAATTTTGGAACAAATATGCAGAATCTTATAATTTGAAAAGCCATGTGGGTTTTAATTTTTGAAAGATTTGGTAGGGTATCTAGAAACTTCGCCTTTTTTTCATCTAGAAAATCAGGTATGGAATCTGGAAGAATTGGCGCCCCTAAAAGGCGAAGTGATCGTTTGTCAACAATTTTTATATTTGGAGCAAAACCATTAAAATCCGCAGTTATTTCTGTCTTTGACAAGCTCGGGATTCGCTCCGATATAAAGAGTTCACATTTTTCAAAATTTAGATCTAGACCAATGGAATTGAATTTAGTTGTTAAGTTTAAAAGGTCATTAAGAACAGTGTGAGCTGTACCTCCTAAGGTGCCATCATCCAAATACCACATGTTTAGTCCAGAGTCAAGGGAAGTTATGATCTTATGTATCGCGAGGCTAAAGATGGCTGGCCCAAGTGGATCGCCCTACTGACAGCCCTCTGCTGAGCTGAGGATATGGTCTTTATATATCAGATTCGAGGGGCA
Source organism: Ypsolopha scabrella (assembly GCA_910592155.1). Taxonomy (NCBI): domain Eukaryota; kingdom Metazoa; phylum Arthropoda; class Insecta; order Lepidoptera; family Ypsolophidae; genus Ypsolopha; species Ypsolopha scabrella. The sequence goes on from OU342964.1 coordinate 30,815,451, forward strand.
GCTGTAGCATTGCCACAAAATACAAAATACAAAATATCTTTATTGGTAAAACATAAATAGTTTACAATAATCGAGTTGTTGAAATCACCTTTTAAGCATACAATGCCTGTACCAGGTGACTCCGCTCTTCTATATCTTCACATAATTCACTGATTTTGAAAACAAGAATTTTTAAAAAGAAGTTTAATAAAGATAGCTATTGTTAGATATTATAAATATGTTATGTAGGTATATTTGTGTGTGAGAAGTCTATATTTTTAAATATACATATATGTAATATTTGTTTAGTTTTTATATGAAATGTAGAACAAAATAAATAAGTTTCTATTTTTAATTTATATTATTTCAACGATAAAAGTAAAGGTATATAGGTATTATATAATATTAATATATTCATGTGTATGTTGACTATTTTGTTATTGTATGCGGGTCAATAAACACTCTGTCTGTTCGTAGTTTAGCGGTTGTAACCAATTTGTGATTGCTTTCTTACATTCGTAATAAGGATTACTATAAATGTCCAATTCAGTGTTCAACTTATTGTACAGGTATGCTGATCGTTTTGAGTACTGTTTGCTTGCAAATTCGGTTTTAGTTGTTGGAATTTTAGCTACATTGTATTTTTTTCTCTTCATAATTACTCTTGCATCATAATCAATATATTTGTGTTTTTTTAAAACAGTTTAGTTTAGCCACAGATAGTGAAAAATCTCAGGAACGTTGTTCTTTACTTCTGTCAGCAGGGCACCCCTATCTACAGAATTAAACGCGTTACGCACGACCACCTTCAAGACCACTTCCCCTCCATCGCGCTAGAAAGGTCCGGATAGAATATTGATAATTTAATAAATTGATAATATTTATATTAACATTGTGTCGTCAGCAGGTAAGAAGATAATCTACTCCTACCAACTAATTACTTTTAGTGCCATCTAAAAAGTCTTTAAGTGAGTAAAACGCCTGCTGGATAAGCCAACGCTTTAGCCTAGTTTAAAAATTATCATGCTAGAGGACTGCAGTACGTCACCTGGAAGCATGTTGTAAATTTTTGGACCTAAAACATGTGTCAACTTGTTAGATTTCGTGAGTTTACGAGAAACACCTACAAGTTTTCCAGCATTACGTTCTCCGTTAAACGTTTTATGATTATTGATATTTTCACGCGCATACACCGCTATTTGAAATATCAACAGGGAAGGCAGCGTAAGGCTTGCACACCCCCTTAATCACACTCCCAACTTTAGGAAATGAGAAGTTTTTTAGATATGATTTTTTTTCGACAATTATAACCTCACTTTTTGTATTTTCTTTGACATCTAGTACCTTAGTAAAGGAGTGGGAGGAAGATGGGGGGGAGATAAAGTCCCCCCACTTACCCCCTTGTCCAGGAAATGTATAGTTTTTACGTTTTTTTTTCGTACATTTATAACCTAACTTTTTTCTAACATTTCACTGGATTAAACAACTAGACACTTCTGCGACTGCTTTGGCGCTACGGAAAGTGCATCCCCTTCGCCCTTGCGTTACAAAGTGCAGGTACCCCTGCTCACCTCCGCCGCTTCGACTTGCTGGTCGTCTTCGGCGTCCAGCCTCAGCCGCTACGGCTCACACGGGTGCCTGCACTTTGTTACAGCGGGCGGGGGCTGCCCTTCCTCCGCGCCTCCGTCTTTTTATAAACACTCTAGGGGTAGTAGCCACAAGACTGTGTAGAGTCGGGGTGCGCTGATTCGGTTTTAGAGCTTCTACTAACCTACCAGTGCAGAGTCGCACTTTGCCCTACATAAGTTTTCTGGGTCGATCATTTCTTTAACTTGAATAAAAACAAAGTAGTTTCATAAATATCGTTTCGTTTTACCCATTATTACCTATTCTGACAGATGTTACTTGAACAAAACCAAACAAAATATCGATATCACGTTTGATTTCATGTTGTCTTACGTAATTTAATATTTTCTAAATTAAAAAGATTTCGCAATTCCTAGGAAAAAAAATGTGCAGGGTGTTCGAGCTGGACCCCAAGAAACCCCCTACATTCATTTATTAACTCAAAATCTGCTGTCACGTTATAAGATCCAACCCGTCTACTTTACATTATTCCACCTGGATGCAGGTCGTTCCGTACTACGGTGTCCTAGACGTGACCTCCACTCGAGAATGTGTCTACTCCAACGATTATCGGCCCTTCGACAGATATCACCAGCCCACAACAGGAAAACTATAACCGGACTCCAATAGATGTTTTGCAAAGTGTGATTTTTCATGGTGATTATTTCTGTATTTGTTTAGGTTGCCTGATAACCATTCATTTGATGTAAAACATATTTGTAAAAAAGGTTTAAGAATGTGTGTGTTAGAACAGTTAGAAATACTAAAAAACAAGAATAACCCTGATTTACTAAACGAACAGACTAACTTTACCACAACCCCACTGTTACGCATGTTTTCGTCTCCCCATTTTCCCCACCAAACAACTAGTCAGGCCGGTGTATAAAAGGTGAGTTTTTGGTCGGCGGCTCGTAGCACCCCCTTCCCCCCAAAGGTGGGTCGCTCAGTTAGCACCCCCTTTCCCCCCAAAGGTGGGTCGCTCAGATAAAGGTTTTAAGACCCCCAGGGCCAAACCAACTTACTAGGTGGAGTTTAGTGGGTAGGCACTTCTAGTGAGTCCCACATAACCAATGCAGACGGCTGTGTTGGTATGCTATGAGCATTCTCCACCTCCCTCCCACCGAGACCTCCGGAGGGGGCCTTTTGCTTGGGCGCAAAAAAAGAAATCGGCGGCTCGTCACTAGCTGCTGAGCTGTCAGGCGAACAACATCAGTTGCTGCGGAGAAGCCGAGCTAGCACCACAGCCCGAACTGAAAGATAAAGCATTTCTTTGGGAAGTTTTAAGGCTATGTATCATCACGCTATGACAAAAGGGAGCAGCGCAATGAAAGTTTTAGTGAAACATGTGAAAGGTTCGTCACCGTATAGCGTATTCGGTTGTCGTGGGTTCAATTCCCCACACCGGTAAAAACACTTTTTGCTTTTTTATTTTTTTATTTTAGGCTCAGAATAAATAATTTCTTTTGAAAAAAAAACAATTAAGCTGACATCTTATCTTATCCTTATCCTTTTATACAATACAAGTACCCTGGCGCTTAAAAACAGTGGCTTAGTGCTGTAAGAACATTTTACATTGATTGTAGGTACATTATGATTTTATTAGGTTTTCCATTGTAATAATATCAAATAAATATAAATATTTTGCTTTTGGAAGCTTTATACACTTCAAGAAGTTCATAAATTAAAAAATTTCAAGACATATTTCGGCCTACTTTGGGGCTAGCATCACTGGAATGAATGATTTTAATTTAGTTACAATATATATAACCTTATGTTACGACTAATTAGTAAAGCCTACGTTTAACAAGAGTCATGAAAAAAATTGCATGTTAGAAGAGCCATCTAGTGTGCAGTGCACCAAACACCCCCTAACATTCAAAAACGAACGCAGAGTACATTGAATAGAATCAGGGAAGAGCAGGAAATGCACGTGGAATCCGCTAGATGGCATTGAGTAACCAAGTTACTAAATATGACACGACTGTATTTTCTTTGTCTAGAGGTTTATAGCAACTACAACAGCGATGGAAATTAATACAATCAATGATTAATTTTAATATAAAAATAATAAGTAGTGTCTTATTTGACTTTGAGTTCAATACGGAAACTGAAATATAGATTTGCCTTGGCCGTCAAGCCATATTAGTGACTAAGATAAAATAGATATTTCGTGTTGTCTCTGTTATTATAATCACAAAACATTACTATGTAACGTTTTAAGGGTTCCGCGACGCCGTTTGTCCGTCCGTATGTCACGGGTCTCCTTGCAGATGGAATGAGTTACCTACAGATCTAAAAATGTGGATTTGTGGTGTAAAATGTAACCAAAACCGAATATTGAATAAAAAAATGAATAAATAAACATTCAGGACGGGTCCCATACATGAAAAAAACTTGAGAACCGCTCAATGGATTTTGATGCAGTTTTCACTGAAAGATAAAGCATTTCTTCGGGAAGATTACAGGCTAGGTATGTACATATCATGACAAAAGCGCAATGAGAATTTTAGTGAAACATAGAATGATCGCCGCCGTAGCGTAGCCGATCGTCGCGGGTTCAAACCCCGACTGGTAAAATTTGTTTTCACTTTTTATTTTTTTATATGGTATTCAAAATAAATATTTTCTTTCTCTTGTAAAAAAAAGGTGACCAGGGTCTGATGTTGGAACTGGAAGATGGGTACGGGATCTCCTCAACGGACAACAGCAGACCCTTCGAGTTTGGGCTTATTTGATTGGTATTTATTACCACTTTGGTAAAACACGGTGACCGTTGCATATTGTCGTTCAAAAAATTATATTCTTTTGTTTTCCTTATTTCCACAAAAATCTCTTCGACGTGGGCAGAGCCGCGGGCAAAAGCTAGTTTTAAATAAGTTACAAATTTCACATTATTATTTATTCAAGAGAAACAATTAGAAACAAGCAATAGACCTAAATTGAATACATAATTAACGAAGTTCCAAAATATCTCATTCGGAGATTTAAAATAAAAAATAGGACAAAACTATAACTACGAGTAAGATTTATGATCTAAATCAGCAGCAGCACTGCGTAGTTCTTACTTCTCAGTTTGTCTGGTTCATTAATGTGAAGAAGCTGTAGGATCCCCGCAAAATCTGTAACAATATCAGTACATTTAATGTACGATCATAAATTAATAACAAATGCGAAAACCGGACGTGCACGACTTCTCCGGTTGTGCATACACCCGTACCAACTTGTACGAGTTTTGTGAAATGTTCAGCGTTTAGATCTGTAAATATGTACGTGGATAAGTAAGACGGAAAATTTAGTTATACATTTATAGACAAATTGAAAAAACGAACCGTGTTTGTATGACATATTATGTGCAATGTCCGTTCGTCTGTGTGTTAAATAAAGCCCTTTTCCCCGAGACAGATAAAGCTGTCAACTTAAAATTTTGCAGCTTAGAGCCTTTAAGCAGGTAGGTGGTAGTGTTATTTATGCAACAATTACTAAAACCGGCCAAGTGCGAGTCGGACCTGCGCACTCTCATACAACAGACATCATGATTTTTTTGCCGTTTTTATAGATAATGGTACGGAACCCTCCGTGCGCGAGTCCGACTCGCACTTGGCTGTTTTTTTTAATAGTTAATGTGATAAATTATAAAAAATCGGGTACATTATGTTTCAACCAATTTATATGTCTGATGTTTTGGCAATATTTTTCAGCAAAGTTATTAAACATTGTTGTAAAGTTAGTGAACATAAATGAAAGATTTAGTTCTTTAAAGTTGCCAGTGGGAGATAAATTCACTACAAAAAGTAGTATTTGGAAATGTGCTACATTAACATTCAAAACGAAAAATTTGTCTATGTTTAACATGTATTCAACATTATTAAAGCCTTTCTTAAGATGGTAAATTATGCGCTAGAAATTTTAGATTTTCGCATGAAAATGTAAACCGCCTCAATTTTATCTTTACTCCAGCGGGTAAACTCGTCTCGAACTTGGCCGGTTTTTCTAACTTCATTGCACAGTGCAGTAATAAATAAATAAATGAAATGAAATTGTGAGTATCGCTTTACGTGATAATGGCTGTGCCAAGTTGTACGGAATTCAGTTTTGGTTTTTATTTTTGGAGTTCCTTTTGTATGGATCATACATTTATGCGCTATACTATTACTGGTTATAGCCCGATTATCAAAACTGCACAACTGTCATCATTTAACTCTTTTTAATATTTTCAGTATAGTTAAATGAATAGATCGCAGTTCAGATTGCGGTTTTACCATCTTATAGATAAATGATTTTCTATACCGAAACAAAAGTGGCGAGTGACATCTCGTTGAAGGGCCCGGCGGTGAAAATGAGTCGCTTGGTGCTCGCGACGGAGAGCAGCGCCACTTGCCGCTGCACGCGCCCGTTCGCACGCCACCACGCGCTCGAGAACACGCCATAGCTCACGCGCTCGCTCTGCAACCCACACACAACCCAAACCATTTAATAGAAAATCAGCCCCCTGATTCTGTATTCTAAAATTTTGCCAAACCGAGTGCCTATCGTCGAAAACATACATACATGCTTATCTAAGAATACATTCGTAATTGAAATGACGTCACTAATTCGTAAATACCGCGGGGCAACAGACGCTGGCGGGGACGGGGTGCTCTAGACGTTAGCGGGGGGCGGGTGGTATAGCGGGAGAGGAAAGCGCGTGCAACAGTCGCATAAGAAGTTACCTCATCCCGGCCAACGTCTGTCACCCCGCGGGACTTATCAACTCTTTTATTATAAAACAAAACAAAGAACTCGCGCTGACCACAACCACCCCTGATTAAAAGCGTCAAGTAGAAAAAGGAAAACAGAAAAGAAAAACCGGCCAAGTGCGAGTCAGACTTGCGCACGAAGGGTTCAAATTCAAATTCAATTCAAATTCAAAAAGATTATTTGTAAAATAGATACATATAGTATACTTTTTACAAGTCAGAAATTAATCTTTATAAAACAATAGAATATAATAAAAAAGTAATAATAATAATACGGTAAAATAAATATATATATATATATTTAGATTGGGATACTTAAATGTAATAAATTATACACCTGCATAAAATATAGCAATATAGGAATAAAAAAGAAAAAAAAAGAAATTATATATACATGCCTAATCCAATGAACAAATAAGTTGATAAATAAATTAAACTAACCATAAATAAAAATAATGCCCATACGCACCATTCGATTAGTATTGCTAAGAAGAAGGGCAAGAAAATTAGCAAATGTGAATTTTTTATTTGTAACATAAACTTAATCTATACAATTTTCTTATACCTACTTAAGTAAAGGCAAATATATGACCATAGGAAATATGTCAGGAGAAAAAAAAATGATCTTATTCAATCCGTCTTACATTTTCTATTACCTTTTACAGCAAAGTCAGTTTACATATTAATTAACTATAAAGGGCTTAAGATTAGCCTTTAGAGGAATCAAACATTATTAAAATTTGCTAATTATGACTTACAATTTTGATAAAGATTATTATTATTTATTACACCATGCTTCATTATCGTCCAGATAATCATTGATTTAACGTACCATTGGCGAGTGCGCAGGTCTGACTCGCACTTGGCCAGTTTTAGTATTTTTTGTTATAGCGGCAACAGAAATACATTATCTGTGAAAATTTCAACTGTCTAACTGTCACGGTTCATTCATTATCTATAAAAACGGCAAAAAATCATGTCTGTTGTATGGGAGTACGCAGGTCCGACTCGCACTTGGCCAGGTTTAGTATTTCTTGTTATAGCGGCAACAGAAATACATGATCTGTGAATATTTGAACTGTCGAACTGTCACGGTTCATGAGATACAGCCTGGTGACAGACGGACAGACAGACGGACAGACAGAGAGACGGACGGACAGGCGGACAGTGGAACCTTAGTAATAGGGTCCCGTTGGTTACCCTTTGGGTACGGAACCCCAAAAATGTCCTGCAATGTAATTTCTAGCACGCAGGCAGTCTCGTGACGCACTCACACAGTCACACTATTTGCAGCAGTTACGACTAAACATAAGTGTGTTTGCATTTTCCTAATATGCGTCCTTTCGCTACAAGCACTAAGGCACGGTCAAACTGAAATATGAACGAACAGCGACACAAAGGTCCCGTGCGAAAGCCGGCAGGCGATTGAGCCGCGCGCCCCGCGCGGGGACCCGCTGCTAGTGTAATGGAAAACCGTTGTTTTCATGAAAGAAAAACTGACACTAATAAATTTCAAATGTTCATTATTTTAGATTTTTCAATTGCTCGTATGTGTGTATGACTTTTAACGTACTCCCTTTTGAGTTTGATAAGTTTAAACACATTATTTGTTTTATTTACGCATTTGTAGTTATTTATTCACTGATGCAGATCAAAGGTTAAGGTTTTTTGTTTCCACAGTTACGGGAAACATCAGTCAATAAATGTCATATATTTATTTCTAAATTTTATGATAATCGTAATAAAAGTTTAAAACGATTCAAAAACGTCTTCAAACGCAGTTTAGATGACTGAACAGCCTTAAACTTTGCTCCAACGATGTAAAATTTTATTTTATAAACTAGTATTATCACTAGTTTTTGGAAATGAAAAATCTATCTAAAAAATATTGTTTACATTGGTACAATTCAGCACTAAATTGCTTTCACGAAAATATTAGCACCTTTCGGAGTCCTATATACATTCAAAATTGAAAAACTCCTCTTTAGGCGAATAAGAGCATTTACAGAGCCCAAACATGTTTAATTAGATGGATTTTACACACTGATTTAATAATTAGAATAATACATGTTTTACATGTAACAATATTTAGATTTTGATAGAAAGAATGAAAATTAATATATTTCTTGTAAAATGATTGCTACAGGTCAAATTATGGTATGATTGTCATGCTTTGTCACGGAAAGTCTATGTGTACCGCTAGGTGAGGCAATACGCTGCCTTTAACTGGGAAAGAGATTACTTGAATCTAAGTTTCAGTTTAAGTTACAGAGGACCTCCTTTCAATAACCTCGACTAGAGTTGGTATTGGCGGTCCACTATAACCTAAACTAAGTAGACACGTAGCTTGTGGCACGGGCAGTGTGAGGCGCGACGTGTCGTCTCACGCAAGCGTCTTCACCCGCCCTGATGAAGGCTGTCTAAATCTCTAGAAACCTGGTCGGCTATCCCGATCGTAGCATTGAGGTGAGCCGTTTGTTTTATATCAAGAAAAATATACAACCTGAACAGTAACTTCATTGCTGTGCCAGTAGAAGAAGAGCAGTTGCGTCATCAGAGCTCCGAGGAACTGTACGGCCGCCATCAGCTCCGCTCGGTTGTACTGGGGAATATAGCACATCGTCACGACATGAGCCCACGAGGGGGTGTCAGAGGGATATCCGACTGTGGACTGTGAAATGCAAGTCACAATCCACACTCATATAGGTACACCCACGTTTAACCGATGATTACTAAATCCCAGCGTGATGGGTTGTGACTTACCGCCGTACGTGGGGCACAAATTGGACCTACAGCTGACGTGCCGTACGGGATTGGAACCCGCGACCTTTGAATTAGTAGTCGAGTACTCTAAGCACTAGACGTATCGTTTGTCAAACGAACATTTATGTACTCGTAGAAATTGCCGCTGAGCCGCTTTTCGCTCTTATCGAAAATTGGATCTGCGGATTTTTCTCCGATAGTGCATAATTAGTTCAATCATTGAGAGTACATAATATAGATAACAAACTTACTGAAAACATTCTCAGTATAGTGACTGCAAAGTTGCTGGACGCTAGCAGCAAATAAATGAACATCACTGGTGACAGCAGAGAATTACAAAGTGTCTGATGTCTGAAATTAAATGTTATCGTTATCAAAATGTTATCAAATGCACATACATATTTGAAATTTAATGAAGGTTTACGGCTGTTTTTAGACAACTCACTCCAGCAGCGACAGGTAATGCTGATGACATATAGTCAGGTTCCTCTTCTGCTCCTCCTCATCATCAGTGTCCAGCGCGTGCATGAACCGGATCCTGATGACCTCCAGCTGTCCCGCGAACACCACCATCAGCGATATCACCAGACAGTCCCAAGCCAGGACGTACACGCTCGTAGTGTCTCCGTAAAAGTTCTGCATGAACATGTCCGTATAGCGCGCCAGTCTTCCTTCCTCCTTGAAAGGCCAGTAGAAGTAGAATACCTTGGTGTGAGTGCCGTTGACATCTCCCGCTTCAGTCTCGTTGATGACAAGGAGCCAGCTCTTCCCGAACAGATTGATATTTGCGGCCGTGCACATTGGGAAGAAGAATATAATAACAGTTCGGACATATTTGATGTATTTCTGAAACGCCTCCTTGCATGTTTCGTCGCTTTTTATATCTTTTTCAATGTCCGCGATATACTGCACTATTTTCTCCCATTTATCGCGATATATTTCGTAGCTAAGCAGCTTCAAAACGCCAATGTGGTAGACAGAGAACTGTAGGATAGCGAAGAACATTTCCGGTCTCAGCAGACAACCTGTATAGATTAATTCGTTGATTCCCAGCAACAAAGTGATAAGAATGACAGAGTAGTATATTGTTGTTCCAAGTTTGGATCTGTTAGGGGCCCACATGAGAGTTATTTTGAAGAACTTGATCACTGGACCCAAGGAAGGGTTTTCGGGATCCTCTAGAAATGAAAATTTCTTCATTGTGCGGCCAGCGGCGTCACGGACTGACATACAAGTGACCATACGCTACACTCATTTCATTCATCAATTAAAGTTTAATGATGTAAGGAAATTGTCGCAGGAGAGACGGTAGAATCAATAGCTAGCTATAGTTTATTCAAACGATGAGTAGATACCAACTTGATGCTATCGTGATTACTTTAAATATTTTACTCTAAATTGATTTAAATTTTATTGACAGGCAAAAATTTTATAGTTAAAAAAATACATCTTTATTTGAGAATATATTTTTGGAAAACATGGCAAAACATATTTCGTTTCTCCTTTTTATAAGGATTTGCGTTTGTTGACAGAACCATAAAAGTTGGTAAAAAGCCATAAATTATTGAACTTTATTAAATCACTTCTAGCAAACCCAAACTCGCGTTAGAAACTGTATCTGTTTTGTACTCGTTACTCGAAGAAATAGCTCAATTAGTAAAGTTACATTTCTAAACATTCCACGATTGTCCGATGATGACGAAATTCTAGGCCTCAGAAGGAAAAACGTATAATTAAGCACATAGTTGCGGCCTGATTAATTACCCTCGGGAGGGGTAAACTGTACGTGGCTCGTTAGCGAACTGTAATGTGATAATATCTAGTGAAGCTCCTGTCGCCGGCTTTGTGTGTCACTGAAAGTGTTACAATGTCTAATACTTTGTTTTAGAGTAGTTCCTAATTTCGTAATACTACTATTACTTACGGCTGACTCACATTATGACCCCGGGTGCGTGCGTCTCACTCACTCGCAAGACTCGTCCCGTATTGATCTCTCCGTCGCTCGACGGGGAATCAAGTTGCGAACGCGGTAAAATATACCTTAATAATTAATTACAATTACCATAACTAAAATTCTTTAAAATAATTCAGGTAAATCATATTTTGTTGTAATATCTTCAATTTTTATTTGGTTCGTATTTTAGTTTTTATTAGTTAAATATTTTTAAGTATTTTAGGGTACCTATTTATGTTATTTAAGTTTCTATTGTTATTTAAAATATAGTTTCAATTTGTGTCTTTGCATACTTAATTAATTTAACCGGATATTCGTTGTAAATTAGACCTATGTTTGGTATTTATTTAGCCAATGATTTTGATAAATATTTAAAATTCTAATTAAGGCACATCATTCCAGATATTCTGTAGTTTATCATATATTTCTTTTTTCTATTTATTTACTTTCCGACTTTCAAGGTCACCAGCAGGTATAGCCCTCTTGGACAAGTAATTGAGCTAATGCGCTGTGCTCCCAAGTTTAAGGTTCATACATATTACTTGGAATACCTGGAATGGCCGGTAGATGTTGCGTTGAATGATAGAGCACCAAGTTACTCTTAAGTGAATGAAATGAACTAGTTAGGTTTCATTCATTCACGTAGCCGAAACGTTTGACTCACGAACACGAAACGTTTTTTTGATCAGACTTGAAAACTCTTTTTGAAGAAATATTTTGAAATAAAGTAATATCGTCTATTTCAAATCGTAGCATAATCTCTGGGCCTGATTCTTTCACAAGTGGATTGCATCAAAAGAGCCTCTCCGAGAAGTGGAAACCTGGGGTATCCCACTGATTGTTCCAAGCACGAGTGGCGATCCCTGGACAGCGAGAACAACCTTGCGACAAATCCTTTCACTTCAACTGATGGTAGGCTTCACTTCAGCCGTGGCTTATTACCAACCTTATGACGTAACTAAGTCGCCAAGCGACTCCTCGTGTTCCCGTATGACGTCACGGGTAGCCGTACCGGGGGGTGAGTTTGCAGGCTGTTATGTAGTATCAGTTATTCGTCCGTTACTGGCTTCCGTTTCTGAACGAGAGCGCTTCATCCTAAGTCTGAACGCTTTCTATCAGGCACGGTTATGGCCAAAACTAACTCGACAGGAGTTTAAAAAAAATAGGCCATTTGCTAGTCGAACTCGCACACAAAGACGGTTAAATAACGAACAAGTACGGATACTAAGAAAATGGTAAATCTCGTAGCAACACGACGCAAACGATGCGGCTCCCGCTTACTACGGACCCCAAATTCTTATTATTTGTTGTTTTACTTTAAAATTTGCACAATAATGTGAACAAATTCGAAACTTGTATGTATTACGGCTTGAGATAGAACTGAAGTATTTGTAGGGGGGCCACCAGTGGCGGATTTGCAATCTTGGCCGCCGTGGGCCATGTACCTCCCATCATTTAGCTACTACATAATGAATTGATTCGACTGATGCCGGCCCCATAGTGGCCGAAATATATTTCGAAAATTAATATTTTTTTATTATTAATACAAGTTAAAAGAAACTAAAGGCTTTATATAGCTAAATTATATATATTTATTTCATGTTAATGAATAGGTTTAAAATAAGGAAACCTATATTTTATTTAAGAACAGGTTTATTCTCATACAAATACAAGGTATAAAATGTGCTTTACATGTTACAAATACGTCTACACTTGGGCGCAGCAAAATTATTAATAAAATCTTCGCAATCCAATTTCTTTAAATAATCCGCTTTTATGTTGAGCGAAGCTGAATTGTTTTACTTTTGCTGTGGCATTGTTTTGCGTAAACAGTTTTTAACTCGTGCATCCATCCATCCATCAGCCCGTGTTCGTCCACTGCTGGACATATAGCCTGGTCCCAAACAAGAAAATGATCTTTAATATTGCCACGTATTTATTGCCACGATTGGCCGCCCCTTATATCTGGCCGCCCTAGGCCCGGGCCTACTGGGCCTTAGGGCAAATCCGCCACTTGACCCCACTGGGCTAATAAACTTTTTTTATTGTTTACCGTAACAAAGACCTTAGCAACATCAACACGTATTATGTGAAAATTTCAACTGTCTAGATATTACGGCTGAAGCTGTCAACTCCTGTGATAGACGTAAGGACAGTGGAGGCTTAGTAATAGGGGCCCGTTTATACCTATCGGGTACGGAACCCTAGAAAAGAAAGGTTTGCCATATCGAGTAACGTATAAGAAGAGATTAAACCCATACACGGAACAAGCTCGCCGTATGTAAGAAGCGTGACGTCCTTTCTGTAAGTGAACCTATTGGGCTGAGCCCTAATACAATTATTCTATTCACATCGTCATCGGACACAGACTCATTGTATTAGCTATTTAAGAAACAAACACAATTTCCGGATAATTTCCGGAGACGATGTTATCAGCTGTAATGAAGGCTTCAGCTTTCCGCCGAGATTCTTCATGAAACTTCAGTCTCACGGTCATTTATATCCTCCTTTCTTGCTTTTACGCGTTTGGTTTATGTTTAAACTAAATACTAAAATACTATACTCCGACTTTTAATAAAATTCAGTAAAATGACAGTGCAGATAAAAGACGAAGATAGTTCATTTTACTTACTTTGTACATTGCCCATTCCTTTTCCGCACTGCCATTTTATTGCATCTAATTAAAATTCGGGTTAAACCTCTATATATTTTATCGTTTGATGTCGACACAGAGCCCGTTAGGTGTCGACACGGAGCTGGTTTGGTACTGACACAGTGGCCCTTTATGTGTCGACACAGGGCCGTTAGGTGTTGACACGGAGCCCGTTAGATGTCGACACAGTGCCCGTTAGGTCCGGAATTACGACTACCGTGCCTAATTGACACTACGACTGATGGGAAGGCTTACTTCGTCCAGAAAATAAGTCTGACCAACCAAAGAGGTAATGCGTCGCTAGCATTCTAAGCACCCTATCCTGGGGAAGCACTTTTGATCCTGATTTTAATTATAAGTTAGATTATATGTTTTTTAATTTATCATGGTGACTACTAGTCGGTACGGCGGCGCTGGTCGTTCATGCAGCCGATCATCCTGGTGAACCTCCGTGTGCACTGAGCGCACGTGACTATCCCGTTTACTTAATGTAGTATAAATCGGGCTTTTAAGGGCCCATAATACCTCAATTCACAGTCCTGCTCTAACGCTTCTGCTTTTTAACTGTCTATCCTACTCTAATCCGATGCCGCGCACTCAAAACATCAGTTATTTTGAAATCGCAGCTACACTGATGGTTTTTTCATTTGTATGTTATTGTCTGCATCTGCTTTATAATATCAGTTATATTACGCAAAGTTTCAGATCTAATTTCAAGTATTCATTGAATGCTATCGGTTTATTGTACGGTTTGGAGGTAACTTTTAAATGTTTTTCTATCGAGAAAATTTAATGGAATCAAGTTTTCAACATTGCGTTGACATAGCATTATCCTGAACACAGCTAATGGGGCGGTGAGGCGCGCGGCGCGGCGAGCGCGGCGCCATTTGCGATGGTATGGCACAGCTCGCCGCGCGCGCGACGCACACTGTTCCCATATCACGAAATCGTGGACTTTGGGGTTGTCAATTTGAAGGTCAAGGAATCGAACTGATTTTTTTTTGGTAGACTGCAGACTCTGTTACAAACACCTTTTACTGATGTAGTTTTTCTGAAATACATATTACTTTCAGAGAAAAAAAATATTGAATTACTTTTTGTATGGAGAAAATTATGTTTTTGTTAATTACTTGCGAAAACTCACTCTTCGGAAACTATAGGCATATTTCAAAAAATTTACACCAGTAAAAGGCGTTCGTAATAGCGTCAGCAGTCTACCAAAAATAAAAAATCAGTTCGATTCCTTGACCTTTTCATTAAATATTTTCAAGTGCTAGTAGCTTTCAAAGCGCAGGTTTTCTCAGATAAGCGTAAAGAAATAGAAAGAATATAAATTATTATTATTATTTAACCAAAAACGCTTAGAAATACACAAAAATTATATAAAAAGACAAAATAGAAAAAAAAACTTTTTGAAATTAAATTTAACTAAAACCATATAGCTTTATTAGTTAAAAGGAGGCACACGATCAGCGTATGCTGTTGGACGTGTGTTGGACAACGAGGTTCCAAACAGCGCTGTTTTTGCAGCGTACCCCCTTAAGAATACAACATAATATTTTGTTAAATTGGTGCAAAGGCACGCAGAATGGCAAATAAATTAATAAAAACAATTAAGAGGGAGACTTCCATAAAGTTAAGTTCTTAAAGTTTGCTTTAAACTAAGCTTAGTATTAAAACTAACAATATATTGTGTCATTTTTTTGTATTATACAAATATTATTAGTCTTTATAACGCATTAACAAGATCTCATCTTGAGTATGCCTCTGTAGTCTGGAATCTTTTATATGTAACGCATATAAACTCTTTGGACAAAATTCAAAACAATTTTTTTAAATATCTTAACTATAGACAAAGAAATGGTTCGGGCTTTCATTTTGAGCGAGATACGATTGCTTCTTTGGAAGATAGACGTGCCTGCCCTGGTATTTTATTTTTATTGAAAATCATCCACAACATTTTAGATTCTCCGTACCTTTTAAGTAAAATCACATTTAAATGTCGAGCTTTCACTACTCGGAATAAGTGTTTGTTCGGTATACCACCCGCAGGTACAAACTACGCAAAAAATAGATTTTTGGTTAGGGCTTGTGATCTTTATAATAAAAAAATTATTGATCTTGACATATTGCATCTTTCGCTGGGACAATTTAGGGGTAAAACTATTGTGAAAATTTAGTAATTTTTAAATTGTACTCGCTTTTTTTGTATTATTTTGTTTTTTAATAGTAATTTTATTGTATCTTGGTTTCCGTTGTTTTAAGTAAATCGCTGTATGTGTTTTTTTACTGGTAACTTGTGTTGTTGTGGATATCCGTGCACTAATTAATTTTGTTGCTATTATTCACGTGGAAACTTTTTAGATTTTATATTTTAGCTATTCGTGATTTTATTGTGTGATAAGAAAACTGTTTGTTTCCCAATAAATAAATAAATTACACAGATAAAGTCAATAACATTATATTACACTAAATATATCTATGACTAATATTCACAATTTCAGGAAATTTATATGTCCATGGCGTGATATGTGCAACGAGCTATTATTTAAAATGTTGACCATAACCTCCCCAATGACCCGTAGTAAGTTTCATTTCAAATAAACATGAAGCACGCAAGTAATTGAGATAAATATTATTATAATTCAATATTTGATTATTCATAAAATGGAAGCCAAACCCGCGACATTTTACAACATTTTGAGAAAAAAAAAATGTGTTTTTCTCCATTTGTTGAGTGATTGTTGTAATATTTGTTGGTATAAAGCGGGTTCATGCGAAGCGAAGTGATATACTAATACACTCAGGTTCTGATTGCATTGATCGCTGTTACTCCATGCGGAAAGACCCGCAGTGCGAGAGGGACGGATTCTGGAAAACGATCAAAATGATGACTTCTATCACGCATTTTATTATTTAGAAAAAACTCAAGTTTGTATCAAATATCTATTCATTTCAGGCTTTAATAAAAAATATACATAATTTGAATTCATAAATAATATAATATGATTTTGCTCGAATAATGTTAAAACTCGACATGAAAACTTTTTTGGGAGTCATCTTTGATTTTTTATGATTCAATGTTGGAATGTCCTCTAAAGCTATGTCTCGATAAGAGTGTGCATTATATTCTTGACAGAAGTCCATTTTTTTTTTCAAACATCTAATATTGCTAGTCTCTTCAAACAAGAAAGAATAAATTATGGTTTTTCGGAACCTATCCTCTTAACTCATCGCATTTGGTGTCGAGATCTTAAACTCTATTTAAACTATTGTGTATGTCTATTCCGTTATTATTAAAATATCTAAACTCTAGTTAGACCATTTTGTAGAGAAGAATAACCGAGTCAGGTGGTGACAAAATCTCATTTTGGACCTAAGTCGTGTAAAGGCGCATAGAGATGCTACCTTAGTGCTAAATTTGATAACCCATTTCACTTTTGTTTTTCGTTATAGACTAAAGTTTGAGACCTCTACAGTATCTATTTAATACAGGAATTTACAAAGTCACTATCTTGGCTGAAATGTAAAATTGTGGTAAAGGTACAATTTGCGCAAGAAAACAACTTTGTATGTAAATCTGTTCAGCTTGATATCTTTAAAACAAAAACAATATTCAACATTTTGGCAAAATGGTGCCTTTTAAAATAACTTTAAGTCTTATATAATTCGGTTTATGATGAAATCCAGCTGACAAGGATTGTCAAATTTTGTACTAAAACGGTGGCTTATTCACTGTACCCAAAGATTTATTGTAAGTTAACGTGCAAATATTAAATTATGTCACATATTCGGTTATTTATATTATTATTAAAATTTTACCATTGTTTCCTTACTTTTAATAAAAAAAACTCAATATCTATGTGAGAAGTAGAACCAAAATCACAAGCAATCACCAAATTCTACAAACATTACAAACTATAGATTGTTTACTTACATTAACTTGAGAAATATGACCCCTTTGTTTATTTTATATGATGCCTACTTAGAATTAAAATACACATTGTACAATGGTACAATACTTTAAAACAGATCTTTTAATTATTTTCTCATAACATGCAAAAATCATTCCTTAGCTTAGGATTCCAACCATGAAATCAAAAATCGTGTTGAATTTGTAAGAAAAACATACCATACAAAAGATATTTTAGAAGAAAATGTTTGTAATGCACTCTAATAATATTTAGAGTATTCCAAAGTGATGAATTTCGTAATAAAAACATAATCTAAATTCTACAAACCTTAAAAATTCTTTGAGTAAATAATAAACTGGTCAAGTGCGAGGAGGACTCGTGCCCTGAGGGCTCCGTGCATACGGTCGAAAACACAAACGTATTCCACGACCATTTATTGAGACCAAACTAACTTGACACTTGCGATCTCTTAAACTCCGTGTACCCAAACGGTCTAATTAAGTTGGTAAATATAGTGACTTCGTTAATTTTCAGATTTTTCTCTAGACCGTGCACCATTACACCTAATTGTAAATGGATTTTCAAGTTTCTAAGTCAACTGTAAGTGCCCTATAGGTGTTCGTGGTGAGCCAATTTGTATGACATTAATTACGTAAAGGACAATAACTTTTTTTAGAAGCCTGATTTTTTTACAGCACTATGGGGTCGTAGATTTTAGGAGAAGGTATTGGTTTCAACGTGATAACTCAAACAAGGCCTGAGAAAAAGGGCCTTGAGAGACGGACAGAAAGAAAACAAAGGGTTCCGTTTTTCATTGTGAGGTATGGAACTCTAAAAAGTAATTTTTGATAAGTCATTCTCGTAGTGTATTTTTAAACATCTTTGGAGACGGGAGATCAAGTATCAAGTATATTCTGTATGTATATACTGTACAGCGGTGGTGGTTTTACCTAATTTAAAGACCAAAATAGGAAAGAATAGTGTGAAGAGTGTACTTGCTTTTAGGGTTCCGTAGTCCGACAAGGAACCCTTATAGTTTCGCCATGTCCATCTGTCCGTCTGTCCGCGGCTTGGCTCAGAGACTATGACTACTAGAAAGCTGTAATTTGGCATGAGTTTACATATTAATCTCGCCGACAAAATGGTAAAATAAAATCTCGAAAAATTTTTATCCTCCAATTTTTAGACTATTAGTCAAAGGAACCCTTGCCATTGAAAATATATTTTAAAAATACAATAGGGTTCCCTCAAGATTAGGAATTTTACATCAATAATTAATTAATTATTTAATTAATTATTACATATATTAATAATTTGACTATTGGAGATGAATTTTAGATTTTGTATTAAGTTGGATGGACTTTTATAATGCGAAACGTGACTTGTTTGGACTTTATCATCATTAAGAATTTATTACGTTTCAAATTTTTATAGTACTCTCCGCTCCCCTGCATTTTCCGAGAAATCATCCTAAAAATTAATATTCACCTATTTATTGACACTCGGAAAATTTTACATCAAAACAACCAAAGACGAACACATACTTTCTTAGAAACAAATCTACAGCTAGAACAGTCTATCTCGTCGTCTTCCAAGTTCAAACCACACTTCCAACTATGCTGATTTAATTCAAACATTTCTCTTTTATATTGTACCCGGCGACGTATATGAGATGCCTGAATGTAGTGGCTATTGGACATAGACTTTACTTAGTATTTAGAAAGAAAGAAAGACAAATGTTTATTTGGTGTCAGAAATTACTTGAAACTTTTACCTATTTATATTAACAGAACATCTTATAAAATATTTTAACTACTTAAAAACTAAATGATACCAAAAAGGTCTCCTCTCAGCATGACGTCGCAGCTATAGCCACGACGCTGATTTTCAGCGGAAGCCCAGGTATTAAAGTTGGGTTGACTGTTCCAGTTAAAGCATTCATAACAAATAATACACAAAAGAACAGAACATCATTTGAAAAACAAAAAAATATATATTATATTGATGTATAAAAATACAATGAAAATAAATAAATATATTAAAACATATCCATCCATCCATCTGCATGTTTCGTCCACTGCTGGACATAGGCCTTTCCAGGATTTCGCCTCTCTAGGCGGTCCTCCTTGAAGATTTGCCCATACTCACACACGCTGGGCAGGCGGGTTGGTGAGCGCGGTGCCGAAACCCTCGCACCAGTGACGCCGCTGCCCGTCACCAGTCTGTTTTATATAAGGCCCGGCAATTAGGGATGGATATACCGCCATCCATCGGTCCCAGGCAATGGTGGGCCGCCTGGTTTTGCCTGAGAGCTGTTCTCTTACTCTCCCCCGAATAACTTCGGGAGGATTTGGTGTTACTTCCACAGTCGAGCCCGGCATCAGCTCTACCACCTCATTAAAACATATAAAATATTTTATTTTATATAATGCCGGTATGCCGGTCGATCGCAGTTCGCGGCGCCTGATTTTAGATTCCTTTTATTTTATATAAATATCATTAAATTACTGCTTCTCTTTTTGGACATTGATTAAAAATATTTTATACGTACCTACACATCTAAAACTATTTACTGGTATTCCCGGGGGCGAGAAGTTCTCTTGGGACATGGTCATCGATTTTGGAAATCATTTCACTGTTTTAACGGTTAGATCTACACTTGAATAAAAGCTATAGTTTGTTCCCTGCGTCCGTACCCGTAACTGCCCGTACAGTTCCCTAGGGACAGCTATTAATTATATTAGCGCGGGTTATCTATGGAACTACTGAACCGATTTTGAAAATTCATTCACTGTTGTCATGGTTAGTCTTTTCAATGGAAATAGGTTATAGTTTGTTCGATGGGCTATTCCCTAGGGACAAAGTCATTAATAACTATTGAAACCATTTTGTAAATTCTTTCACGGTTGTAGTTCCCTATGAATTGGGTCACATACCGGGTGTAAATAGACTGCTACCATTAAATGAAATCACATATTCTACTGGCCATACTGAACCACTTTTCCCAAAAGTCATACCCGCGGACACCCTTAGTTATGGAAATAATTGAGTTCCAAACTAAAATGCTTTAACCCTAAAGCACCGACATACGGGCGAGTTTAGAGAGAGCGGCGTCCGTGAAACAGCTTCAGGTTCCACGCATGATGTGGCCAGTTTCCATCATTTACATCAAGCATGTAAACCATTGTTGTACCAGATTCTCTAAAAACTGTTTAAGATGAGTATTTTCAAACGTTTATATTTTATTATTAAATATATTTTATGTATGTTAAATTGCAAAAGATATTTAAAAAATTCAAAACAATTTTAGACGTCATAATTTATACTCTATTCTATATATCTTGAATCTGATTATGGGCTCCTTCGATATAGCCCACTACTATTTCAGGGCGTAGGGTGGTGAATAAGAAAACTTGTTGTATACTGATTCCAAAAGTGAACTGTAATTTTACAAATAAATGGCTCTATATTTAACCTTATAACTATACTCTTAACTAGTGCATGTATACGCGAATTACATAGAGTGCGGGGAGATGAAGACTGAGGAAGTGGGGGCGGAGGGACGTCAGCTTGCCTCGCGAGTTAGCAAAAGCCGATTAGTCACGCGCTGGCCTGCGATCCTTTTCTGATTAGTCGCTTCGGTCTGCTCTTGCTTATCGGTGTATGTTGCGAACATCACTCCCGCCGCAGCTCTTCTAGCTGAAATCTTTCCGTGTTTGCAGACCCGTGGCAAGGCAGGATAATCAGCTTTTTGGTGGGACGTCGAAGAATTCCTTTGTTAGTTTTCACATCTACTGCTCGTACCTCTCCGTCAGGACCCGGATAGACAGCTATGACCACGCCTCGTGGCCAAACATTTCTTGGTAGGCATCCATCGGCTATCAGAACCAGGTCGTTGAGTTTGATGGCTCCTTTTGAGCGTGGGTCACGTGTCGATGTTGAAGTTCAGGTAAATATTCTTTTATCCATCGTGCCCAGAAGAGATCTGCTAGTCTCTGGCTGTCTCGCCACATCTTTCTTCCTGCCTCGTCTCCTTCTGTGAAGGTACCTGGCAATGGTACACGTGAGGGCCCTCCCAGGAGGAAGTGGTTTGGCGTCAGGGCCTCTTCGTCTTCGGGGGATGTGGACACATGCGTGAGTGGGCGGCGAGTTCTGTTCGTGAAGCAACTGGTTGGTTCTTCTCTCCTCGGCGAAGCTCATGAGTGAGGAGTAGGTCCCAATTGTCCTGACCAACCAGAACTGTCAGCTTTCCTTCTTCATAGGTGAGAAGGTGTTCAATCTCGTTCAGATGAGGACATTCTCTGATGATGCGCCGAGGTATGGATTGAGGAGAGAGTTTGAGATCATCCATTGTTCTAGCAGAGATATCGTGGCAGCTAGTGTCGCGACCACGTATGGAGAATCGCACCCTCTGAGACTCGAAGGCATTTATCTTTGCGCCAGCTACCCCTTCTATGATGAATGGAGCTGATGGACCTCTGGCGCCTATCTTCTCTGCAGTCTCAGTTTCTAGGATTGTGCAGGACGAGCCGTCGTCCAGTAGAGCGAAAGTGTCGACGACTCCCTTTGGGCCACTGACTTGGACTGGTAAGATCTTGAGCAAGGCCGAAATGTTGACCCTTTCTTTGGTAGAGGCAACTGTGTCAATCGGGAGCTCTATGGTGTGTGCAGTCTTCTCTGTTTCGTCATGAAGCAGTTGGTGATGAGTGTATCTGCATCCATTGATATCGCATCTTTTGGTTTTGCAAGTGTGACGGAATTTGCGAATGCGAAGGCAGCGGAAACATAGTTTGTAGTTCTTGGCTAGTTCCCATCTTTCCGGAACGCTGGCTTTCTTCATCAAAGAGCAGTCGGAGAATTTGTGCTGTTCTTTCTTGCAGATGATGCAACGAGTAGGTGATGATGACTCGTTTTCTGCGACATGATAATTGCGAAGTGGTTGTTGCTTCTTTTGTTGTGACTCCCGCCGGTCTGGCTCTGGTGTGATATTTTCTGCTGGAGCAAATCGACTGCATCGTTCGGCTGTGAGTTCGAAGAAGTTAGCCAATTTGATAAGGTCAGGCTGATCTTCTTGTTGTGCGGCATCGTACTCGTAATATCTGTAGCGCAGAGCCGAAGGCATCTTGTCGACGACGTTTCTTACGACCTCGGAGTTGAAAAGATCATGTGGCTTCTTCAGGGCTTTGATTGTTGCTATCACGTTCAATATCTTTGATGTGTAGACGCAGATATCTTTTGCATTATCAGAGAGTCTTGGCAGGCTTCGAAGTTTGTTGAGCTCTACTGTGACAAGTGCTTCTGGTCGACCAAATCGACTTTCCAAAAGTCGAATTACTTCTTGTGAAGTTGGAGATCCGATGAAGAGGCATTGTACGGCGTCTTTAGCTGCTCCATGTAGGCTTTTTCTCAGTCTAGCCAAATTGTCTTGTTCGCTGAGATGAAGTGCTGATTCTTGGAAGGCGGCTTTGAACGCCAACCAATCTCCAGCAGACCCATTGAATGACGGTATGTCTACCACTCGTTTGTATGGCAGAGCGGTAATAGCTGGTTGCATAGACTTAGCAGCAAGTGTAATGGCAGCAGCAAGCTCTCTGTAGTCGATCTTGTCATTGGCAGGCTGGACGGCGATAGTGTGAGCAGAAGCAGGTTGTAGCGGTGCGTGACAGGTAGTGCAAGGCAACCTGGTACTGTTGGTGCTGTAGCTGAACACGCTAGATTCTGGTACCACGGCTGAATTAGAGGTGCACAACTCGGCAGTGGTTGTGTTGGGCTTGTGTCTTCAGCGGGGGTTGTCTTTAGCGGCAGCGTGCTGTGGTAGGCGGCTTCGTGTGGCTCCATGGTAAGTGCGAGAGTACTTCTGTGCACCCACTGAGACGTGCGTGCGGCTTTGATGCTGTCTTCATCAATTGAATTTTCATCAGACTCAGCCTATAGCAAAGCGATGCGTGCTTGTGCTAGTTCCACCTGTCGTTGAAGTAGCTCTTCCCGGGCTTTAGCTAGTTCTTTGCGTCTGGATTGTGACGCAATGGAACGGGGTGCGCTGGATGCGCGTGATGCTGACTTTTTTGACTTAGTGGATTTGTGGGCGGGGCCAATAGCAGCGGTGACGGCGGCGGCAGTGGCGCTGGTTGTGGCAGCGGCGTCAGCGGCAGCATTAGTGGCAGTGGTGGCGGTGCCAATGGTGGTGCCGGTGTTAGCGGCGGCGGTGGCAGCGTTGGCGGCGGTGGTGGCGGTGCCAATGGTGGTGCCGGTGTTAGCGGCGGCGGTGGCAGCAGCGCCGGCAGTAGCGGCAGTGTCGACGGTGGCGGCAGTGTCGACGGTGGTAGCCCCAGTTGTTACCGTTGAAGACGTGATTGTAGTCGAATCCGTAGCTGACTGAGACGTGGCTGTTTCATCTGTCGTGGTCGTTGTCTTGGAGTCGGTAATGGCACCGGATGTTTCCGTAGTACCGGTCCTTGATGACGACGCGACAGCGGCAGATGTATTGTCCGCAGTATTGGATGTTGACTTCAGCGATCTTGTAACTACCATTTTCAGGCTTCTTTTGACGATTCTTCAGTATTTGGCTCTTCAATATCCGTCGCTCGAATGACCATATATGGGCTCCTTCGATATAGCCCACTACTATTTCAGGGCGTAGGGTGGTGAATAAGAAGACTTGTTGTATACTGATTCCAATAGTGAACTGTAATTTTACAAATAAATGGCTCTATATTTAACCTTATAACTATACTCTTAACTAGTGCATGTATACGCGAGTTACATAGAGTGCGGGGAGGTGAAGACTGAGGAAGCGGGGGCGGAGAGACGTCAGCTTTCCTCGCGAGTTAGCAAAAGCCGATGAGTCACGCGCTGGCCTGCGATCCTTTTCTGATTAGTCGCTTCGGTCTGCTCTTGCTTATCGGTGTATGTTGCGAACACTGATTATTAAAACGATTTTAGAAAGAGACATTGGTCTTTGTAGTATAGATTGGCGCCATCCAGACACTGCGTTTTCTTCTGTCGCAACAAAATTGCTTTTGTATTATTGTTAATATAAAAGCAATTTTGTTGTGACAAATGTAATTTTTCGCAGGTGTATTAAGAAACGTCGTTTGATACACGTGCGAAACGAAATCTAAACTACTAAAATGGGAACTACAAGTCAAAGTCAAGTACGTTCAAAACATTATTGGTCCGAAAAATATTAACACATTCGATACGACTACCCATAACTAAACAACGCGGGCGAAGCCGCGGGAAGAAGCTAGTATTTAATAAAATAATACACTTGCATGAAAAAGAATTGTAAGAATAAATCATAATCACAATGCAGGTCGATAATTCGCCTTCGAGACCCTGAACAAACTGCAGCTAGCTTACTGAAGACACTGCAAAGGAAATTATATTGTGTGCGCAACAAAGTAGTCTGCTCACGTGGCGAAACTTATCAAACTTATGCGGCGTGCGGGTGAGTGCAACTTTGTGTCCGTGCAGCGGCCAACGGCGCGGCGGCGATGCCGGACGTTCGAAAATTTTACAGGAAAGTTATTTCCTATTGTTGAAACATTTGGTCTCTTTCTTTCCTATATGGTAAACAACATGTTTTAGTTTAGTTCTACATTGTACGCTTTTGCTAATTTCTGATCAACCATGAATGGAGAATTATGAAATGTCCCTAGTGAATTTCTTACCGTTCTTCTGAACCTTATTCCAATGTCGCGGTAAAATAAAATATAAAAATCTAGATCTTAGCAAGGATTCATACACTTTTGTCCTCATTTTGTTGAAGAGTGGCTAGTGAACCGACTCAGACCACCTTTGATTAAACTCATCCATGAGACCAAAAAATTGATACAATCCATGTGTTCCTTTATAAACCACACAGAAAATGCAATAATAATACTTAATAAGGCTATACCTGCTGGTGACCTTTAAAGTTGAAATTGGTGGCTAGTTCTAATCAGACGTTATAAAATTAAAAAATATGATAGGTAAACTACAGATAATCTGGAATGATGTGCCCTGATTAGAATTTCAAATATTCATCAAAATCTTTAGCTAAGTAAATACCAAACACAGGTCGTATTTAAAACCAATATTCGGTTTAATTAATTAAGCATGCAAAGAAACAAATTGAAACTCTGAAAAAATTGAAGATATTATAACAACAAATGATTTCCCTTGATTATTTTTGAAGAATTTTAGATGATAATTGTAATGAATTATTTGGGTATATATTTTAGCGCGTTCTCAACTTGATTCCTCGTCGAGTGACGGAGATATCAATACGGGACGAGTCGTGCGAGTGAGTGAGACGCACGCACCCGTGGTCATCAGCAGTAACTGTCGCCTTAAATTGCCAACCAACATTTCACATCAAAATGCTTCGCAAGAAATTTAAAAATTTAATAAGTGCATAAAAATAATACAGCGAAGAAGACAAATATACGAAATTATTTTAGATGGGCTTCGGTCTAGCAATGAAGTAATATTTTTCAAATAATAACACTAAATCGTTTGAGCAACGTGTGTCTGAGTAAAATTTCTGTGAATGTGTATTTTACTGCATTATTTTTGTAAATGTAAAATCGGCGTGTCATTACATTAGTGGCACGTCATGGAACTTTTTATACTTGCAGCACTTTTATTAGTGGACCAGTATATGTGTTTGATTTAAACAAAGATCCATTTAGTTGCTAATGTTACAGGGTATAAAAATAACTAAGCACTGGAATCAGTTACTACAATAAATTCCTTAAGCAAGGCTCTGTAACTACGCGGCTGGCTGAATAGATAAATTGGACCCCGAGCACCAGCTAGAAGTCCGCCGAAGTTTCACGAAGTATCGACTTTTCCCGGAAACTTCGGGTTGACATGATGCGATTAAAGTCAACAGCTACCCTTCGATGTTTTCACTTCGATTGAAGAGAACCAGGCGACGATTCTGTCCGATCTGAACCAGATTATCTAAGGTTTGAATCATTGGACTTGTTTCCCACTTTATTTGCACTTACCTACTATTGGAGCGAAAAATTATATCTTTGTCTACTTGTCTCATATATTCTATCAAGACAACTAACGTTAAGGCTTTAAGATATCTGAATGACCTGACGAAACGAAGTCTGCAGACACTTCTGCTGATCTTACAAGACATACATTTTATTTTACGAAGAGGTCTCTTAGTTTCTTCAACATTTTGATTAGAATGAGCACAAATTTCGGGATTTGACCCTTCTTAAAGCCTTATGAGGAAACATGAATTAGAAAAAATACTCATGTCTATTACAACTCAGATCACTAGTACTGTTACACCATGCTTCATTATCCAGATGATCATTGATTCCATAATAAGCTTTATTTATATTTATATCAGCTCATGTATGGGCAGATGCGATTCATGCAGTTTGATGGTTGCCGCGGTATTTGCATTTGTTAAATTGCTAATCAATAAATTACATTTACGCAGTCGTTGCACAAAACACGTGCACCCTCCTTCTTACAGCGTGAACTTTGGTGTTTTTAGGGTTCCGTACCCAAAGGGTAACCAACGGGACCCTATTACTAAGACTCCGCTGTCCGTCTGTCTGTCTGTCTGTCCGTCTGTCACTAGGTTGTATCTCATGAACCGTGATAGTTAGACAGTTGAAATTTTCACAGATGATGTATTTCTGTTGCCGCTATAACAACAAATACTAAAACCAGCCAAGTGCGAGTCGGACCTGCGCACTCCCACACATATTTTGATGAATGTTTATATACCGTAACGTCCTAGAAGCGATACAACAAATCAAATAGTTTTAGGTTCACAGTATAATATATTTTATACTTTTCAAAAATATTTTTGTTTCATTTCGATTTTTGGGATATTTCTCCTGAAATCATAGGAACCACCAAAACCATTCGGGAGTTTTTTTCAAAACATGAATGTTGTCTCGCGTTAGCTTGCCTCTCACACCGTGTTCGGTTAGTTTCGTACGAGCTCGGGAAATGAACGTTCGGCCCAACCAATAACAGTCAGTCAGTGCTCTATGATCCAAAGTTGAATGTAGAATGAATGAAATAGCAAGTTTAGCGACCCCGCGGCCCCGTGCGCGACTGACTTCAAGCCGCCGACTACAGGCGTTACAAACGATGTTACGGGTATTGAAGTAATCTAACTTGCCTATTCCGAGTCTGGCCCTGCCCAAAGAAATAAATAACGAGAAAAATATGTACGTCAGGTACCGCACGGGCCGGTGATGTCAGCCCTTGAACCTCAACGTCATGTTTAAGAAGAAAGTTTTCGTCATCTAATATGATATCTATACTAATAATAAGTAGCCAAAAAGTCGTGCTGTACATTGAATTTTTTTCAGACTTTTAATGTAATTTTTTAAGAAAAAATTAAATTTTAGAATATTTGTATGTCTGTCTGTCTGGATGTCTGTATGTATGCATGTTCCGTTTGAACTAAAAACCATTCAACGGATTTAGATGTGGTTTTCTTTATTATCTGATCCTGGTATAGGAAATAGGGAAAAATGATTTAAAAAAAAAATTCTTAGAGCCGACTTTTACTCTGCAACTAAACAAAGATTAACTTTTTAATGCCAAGTCATTTTCACATCAAACCATAGTAATAAGGACAAACAAAAACGGTTAGTTAACCTGGATGGACAGCTATTCTAGCATTATTTTCCACTCGTAATATCAGTCGTTCGACTTGTTTAGAGCAGTGCTGCCCAACCGGTAGCTGGTAGTCCGCGATCTGTTTTCTAGGCGCTCGAGAACAAAATCGGATGAAAAATTTAAGCACATACTGGGTGATATTATGTAAACACCAACTAAACGCTGATTATCTAAACTTACGGTCGTATGCACACTCGCACACATCAGTGCTTTTTCCCAACTAAAAGTGATAAAGAACAGTTTGTTAAAAACTTTATGATACCCAGAAGATTAGTTGGACTTTAAGAAGCTATCTGAAAGTGTAAACAAGCCAAATATCACATTAAGTTTGGGCAGTTCCGGTCTATAGTTTTTGTAGTATGTCATAGTAAATAAAAAGAAGTATAATGAAGTAATGTAGTTCCTTTATTTAATTTAGGTTTTTTTAAACTCGGTTGTGCCCGCGGTACATTTAAGGATTTTAAAAACAGCCCTCAGAGCTATACCAGTTGGGCGCCACTGGTTTAGAGTATGATAAATGTCATGCGATGTAAAGTGAAGTGAGAAAATTTCGTAAAATTAAAACTGCAGAATGTAGCAAACGCTTCCTTTAGGTTTTTAATCAAAAAAATAATTACATATCCTTAGAAAATCCGTTTTAAAATTATTCAAAATCTACCTTGGTAATTTTCCGCACGTACCAGAATAGCCAATTAGCAATTTTGATAAGATTTAAAAACTTTGGGAACTTGACCATTTTGCTGTATACATTTCTATAATATAAGTACCTAGACTTTATCAACATCCTATACCTATAGCCTACTCGTATATGTTGACCAGAGTCACTAAGATGACAATAAAGAAAATCACATTCAAATCTGTTGTTTCAGCTATAACGGAACATTTGTAGTTTAGGCTTCAGTACAATACCAATTAATTATTACACTTAATTAAACTTAATAACAACAAGACTTTTTTACTAGTTTATTATTGGTAGAGATACCAAAGCTGTGTACAACATACGGAACGAAAAGGTGGCAGCAAACGAGTTAAAGATAATGCACCTATTGAGATAGTAGTGGTAAATAAAGCTAATAAACATTACAAACCTTCTTACTGTTTTATAAATGAAAAACGCGAGAACGAAATCGAGAGTGACACAAAACGAAATCCCAAACAAAAGGCCGGTATGAATAAAATCACGGTAAAAACGTAAAGCTTATCGCTTTTTAGAACGGCCTATAAAAATGCAACACCCTCGGACAAAATTGTTTCAGAAGGGGGTGGGGGGCAGTATTTTATCAAGGCTTGACTGATAAATGGCGCGAAATTCAATTTAAAAGGGTAATGTTTGTGCCCCTATTACGACGTCACTCGATGCTATAAACTGTGCCGGCCCGGTGAACAATCGAAATATGGAGCCCCTCACAAACCTACCTACCGTTCGTATAAAAATACGGGGCCCCGACATACCAACCAACCCAGCGTTCATATAAATATGGAAGTGACTAAACAACCGTTAGCGGCTCCTTGTTTTTAATTTTATTCGACCGCTAGGGATAGGTTGCGACCACGAGCGAAGCGAGGAGGAGCGATTAGGTTGACATGTAAGTAGATATTAGAGAGCCGAGTGAAGCGGAGCGGAGCGAGGCGGCCCCCGTAGTTTTAACAGAATTCACGATATGCAGAAAAAATCGTTTTCCGATCACTTCCAATGCCTTCCGGTTCAATAATTTATTAAATTAAAGGACCGCTTCCCTTTCCGAACACTACATTGCAAATTGAACTTTATTAGTTCGTGCTAAGGAAGATATTCCAACAGCTAAATAATGACTTACGGTTCAATAATTTTAAAAATGAAAGGGCCGCTAGCTGTCCTCCTACAAATATTGGTTTAGATGTTATTGAACGAGCGAGCGAAGCGAGCGTGTTCTCCGAGTCCACTTGAACAATCCGGCGTTTGTATGTATTACGTATATATGAATGTTTGTTCGACAATAACTCGAGTAGGTATAGTTGATCGAAATGTGATGAAATTTGGCACGCGAGTAAATAAGGCAAAAATAATTGAACGAGCGAGCGAGTTCTTAGAATCAAGCCACACAGAAGTGGCGCGGCGCGCATCGAGCGCGGCGTTATTCAAATTTCGTACAAAACGCATGGAAATAAAGTCCCAATTTGAACACACCGAATGGTATGTTTCAGGCGGTGTCTGGCGTGGAACGGGCGTCCGCACCATACCTCAAATTGCAACTTTATTTCCATGCATTTTGTACGATACTATTGCTATTTCATTGATTGCAAATCGAATTAATTTTTATATCCTGCTAAAAAGTGATAATTAGTTATTTAATAGACCCTTGATAATACTGTAAAGCCGAAACCGGTTGGGATAAATATAATAACTGTGAAACAAACAAGTAGGTACAGGTGCAGTTAATCATCGTGTTTTAATTTTGTAAGTAGAGTATTACACACGGGTGTAAGTGATCAATTGCAGCCTCGAACTGTATGGACCCTCGCTCGCTTCGCTCGCTCGTGAATAAGAATAAGAAATTTTATTTGCTAAAATAAGGGTGAACGAACAGTACAAAGTAGGTACATATACTTAGGTATAAGTTCTCCTTATTGGTGTCGATTCGGTGTAACACGACTTAACTTATTTGACAGGACTAAACTTAATTTAAGCATTTTGTCTTTTTCTTTCTGTATCGAAAATAATAATATAATAATGTAATCTTTATTTCAGGCAGTGCCCATAGTGTTAGTAACAAGGTCTTAAAAACTATATTAGTATTATAATAATGATGTAATTAATTTAACTTAATCTAACTGAATCTTGTGCCACTGCCTGTCGAAGTGGTATGCAATGGCACCCAGTGACGCAAGATGGGACCGCTCGTCCTCTCGGCAAACACTTTCAGGAGGCCGTTAGAGCTACCTCTAACCCTGCACAACAGGGATGCCACCTTCTTACGAATTATCGCATGAAAGCCGTCTGTATAAGATTCAGTGAACATCCCCGAAGCACTGCAGAATCGAGGCAATCCCAACAGCATCCTGAATGCGTTGTTATATTGGACACGCAGGGCGCTGTAAGATTTTTGTGTAAAGTTGATCCACAGGCTGCAGGTATAAAAAGATTGGCAAAATGCCTTAAATAAGGTTATCTTGACGTTTTTTGTGCATCGCGAAACCTACGTACCAACATGTTACACCTTTGTTACAAAAGACAAGGACAGGACGCTTAAAATATAGTTAGTTCTGTGAAATAAGTTAAGTCGTGTTGCACCGAATCGACACCATTAGCTAATTTTAGTTCTGCATGCAAATTTTTAGAAACAGATTTTATATTAATAATTCTAAACAATAATTGACATAAATAAAAGAAGCATACACAAAATAAGAACACAATAATTAATAAATGAAACAATAGAAATAAGATTTTAATTTAATTAATATGTCAACCTAGGTATTATATGTATCTGCCATTATAATTTTGAATCAATCAATTCTTTTACATTGTAAAATGTCTGATCTAATAACGTGATCTAATTTTTTTTATTTCGGCTTAAATAAGGTGATTTTTTATACTCTGTGGAAGTCTTGGGTAGCACGATTTATTATAAGTTTGTGTTTAGGCTGGTGGCGTGACGTACGCCTAAATATCTCAGGTGCGATTCGATCGCTTACATTCCTCTACTATTTCACGAGCAAAGCAGCTATAATCGTACAAGATTGAAAATTTCGCGTTGGGTGAAAAGCATGTTGTCAGTAGCTCAGTTGGTAGAGCGTCGCTGTTGCGCAAGAACTTCCCACTTCGAGCCACAAGGGACTAAAGCATGTCAGTAGCTCAGCTGGTAGAGCGTCTGGCTGTTGCGCAAGAACTCCCCAGTTCGAGCCACAATGGACTAAAGCATGTCAGTAGCTCAGTTGGTAGAGCATCTGGCTGTTGCGCAAGAACTCCCCAGTTCGAGCCACAAGGGACTAAAGCATGTCAGTAGCTCAGTTGGTAGAGCGTCTGGCTGTTGCGCAAGAACTCTCTAGTTCGAGCCACAAGGGACTAAAGCATATCAGTAGCTCAGTTGGTAGAGCGTCTGGCTGTTGCGCAAGAACTCCCCAGTTCGAGCCACAAGGGACTAAAGCATGTCAGTAGCTCAGCTGGTAGAGCGTCTGGCTGTTGCGCAAGAACTCCCCAGTTCGAGCCACAATGGACTAAAGCATGTCAGTAGCTCAGTTGGTAGAGCGTCTGGCTGTTGCGCAAGAACTCCCCAGTTCGAGCCACAAGGGACTAAAGCATGTCAGTAGCTCAGTTGGTAGAGCGTCTGGCTGTTGCGCAAGAACTCCCTAGTTCGAGCCACAAGGGACTAAAGCATGTCAGTAGCTCAGTTGGTAGAGCGTCTGGCTGTTGCGCAAGAACTCTCCAGTTCGAGCCACAATGGACTAAAGCATGTCAGTAGCTCAGTTGGTAGAGCGTCTGGCTGTTGCGCAAGAACTCCACAGTTCGAGCCACAAGGGACTAAAGCATGTCAGTAGCTCAGTTGGTAGAGCGTCTGGCTGTTGCGCAAGAACTCCCCAGTTCGAGCCACAAGGGACTAAAGCATGTCAGTGGCTCAGTTGGTAGAGCGTCTGGCTGTTGCGCAAGAACTCCCTAGTTCGAGCCACAATGGACTAAAGCATGTCAGTAGCTCAGTTGGTAGAGCGTCTGGCTGTTGCGCAAGAACTCCCTAGTTCGAGCCACAATGGACTAAGGCATGTCAGTAGCTCAGTTGGTAGAGCGTCTGGCTGTTGCGCAAGAACTCCCCAGTTCGAGCCACAATGGACTAAAGCATGTCAGTAGCTCAGTTGGTAGAGCGTCTGGCTGTTGCGCAAGAACTCCCCAGTTCGAGCCACAAGGGACTAAAGCATGTCAGTAGCTCAGTTGGTAGAGCGTCTGGCTGTTGCGCAAGAACTCCCCAGTTCGAACCACAAGGGACTAAAGCATGTCAGTAGCTCAGTTGGTAGAGCGTCTGGCTGTTGCGCAAGAACTCCCTAGTTCGAGCCACAATGGACTAAAGCATGTCAGTAACTCCCCAGTTCGAGCCACAATGGACTAAAGCATGTCAGTAGCTCAGTTGGTAGAGCGTCTGGCTGTTGCGGAAGAACTCCCCAGTTCGAGCCACAATGGACTAAAGCATGTCAGTAGCTCAGTTGGTAGAGCGTCTGGCTGTTGCGCAAGAACTCCCCAGTTCGAGCCACAACGGACTAAGGCCTTTTCCTTATTTCTTTTTTTCTCGTTTCCTTTATGTCTTCGAAGATTTGTTCGTTTCTCCTTTTTATTTGTTACTTACGTGTCTCTGAAGACAGGCGTAAGTATGTATGTTACTGTTGTATTTCACAAACTGGCCCATTCCTGACACGAGTGCCATTCGTATCTCTATCTTCATACATAAACATCGGTCCATTTAATAAATAGCCTTAAAATCAAAGTAATACGAGTAAATAACTGCCTTTTCCCGAAATTACTTTCAGGCAATTTGTCAGGAAAAAGTGTCTCCGAGCTAAAATAAATGGAGCAACCTTTTTTCGAGTTCCTGAAATTTTTAATTTGTTACCCGCACAGAGTAAGACTGGTAAACACTACACTTCTGCCACACTTTATTAAAATTTATGTTTGAGACAAAAATGCCCAATACCTTTTATATATAAAGGTAAATATACCAGGCATATTATCTTTCACTTCTCTACTAATATTTTCTAGGT
Source organism: Ypsolopha scabrella (assembly GCA_910592155.1). Classification (NCBI taxonomy): domain Eukaryota; kingdom Metazoa; phylum Arthropoda; class Insecta; order Lepidoptera; family Ypsolophidae; genus Ypsolopha; species Ypsolopha scabrella. Next base: position 30,849,447 of record OU342964.1, read on the forward strand.
TTTGTTCAGTATGATCAGTAGATTATATGGTTTCATTTAAAGAAACCTAACCAGTTCCTACCGGTGTACCTACTTAAACTCAAATGTGTACTTCCGCAATGTAACGCCTATTTCAATCAATTCTAAGTAAGTACTCAAGATGACTTTTATGTCGATCTATTACGCCTTACATTTTGTTATGAATTAAAACTATTGATCTTTCAGATTTAACTTTTCATTTAAGACTCCCTAAAAGATCATGACCGCTTTGTGGTCTAGCGGTTTAAACGTCTCGACCGACCCGGAGATCGCAGGTCCAAATCCCGTAGCAGCACTTCGGAAGACACGTTCACTGAGCAAATAAAACAGACACGTTAGTAGGCTTAAGCTACGGCCCCATCAGGAAGGGAAGTAATAATACTCAGTGACTCATTTAACGAGTGTGGACTATGACTTTTACTTCACAGTTCGTACTCGAGAATTCATATTGGGACGATGTATTTAAACGCTCACGAAGTCACGTTAAGTTTAAAGTCCGTCTTCGTAATTTACAGTTCATGTTCGTTATTCACAAAACATCTCAAAACGAGAAAATCTCCTTCCCTCATCAACGCGGCTCATAAAGCTCATAAAGTTCGCCCCAGAAGGACATTCCCACCCTCAAAGACGTCTGATGATCATTGCACACTCGTGGTAAGTGGACGCGCTCTGCTCCGGCTGTGTGGCACTCCTCGCCGCGCTGCCAGCCCCAACACGACAGCTGACGACCTCTCGCTTCAGGCTGAAGGTTTATCGACTACAATACTGATAACCTATTACCATACCGTGCGCACAACCCGAGACATGGTGGCGAGTTGTACCTATTAATACGATTACTTTGAGACTGCATATGAATTTAAAAAGAGATATCGTTGAACAAATTAATTTAAATTTTGACGCAATTGGACCACCCATTTTTGAGTTATTGCGACGAAAAAGCTTTACTCTACCTACAGCCTGTGTATTGTATTGTCTTGTATTTATTTGATCATAAAAGCGACACTATTGGATGGTGCAGCAATACACCTATCTTAAATTTTTATCGGCGGATTGAATTCCTGGTAAGGAATATTACATTTTCAAAAATCGAATGTTGTAGTTTTGGTATCCATCAAAATCGGTTCCGAGACTTCTTTGAGTATTTTTCGCTATTCCATACAGTTTCTTATTTAGCCATGCACATTCGCTTTAAAAATTAACCTTGTATACGTCACGTATACGCCAAGAGTCAGGAAATTGTTCTCACCGGCTTTTCTATGATTTTTGTTGTGGTTCTCAAAAATTACATGATAAAATGAATAAAAGGAACTTCGATATTTATTAGAACAAAACTAAGCAAGCTTTCCATCCGAGATAATAACAAAACCAAAAACAAAAGAAAGAAGCGATTCGAACTCGAACATCATTCACATTTGGAAACACCTGTGACGTGAACGTGACGTCTCGTCGGGGATTGATGATGTATTCGTGTTTATTTTCTATAATGAACATTCCTTATTCAACTGGGGCATGTTTGATGCACGTTACAGATACAAGTTGCATATTCTGTAACGTAATGTCTCGGTTGCCGAGTGTGATCCTTCAGCAGGTGGATGTTTGCTCGCACGTACCTCTCGACTCTCGACGCGGCGTCAACTCGTCACCGGCAGCCGCCGCGCGCCGTGAAGCGGCGTGCACCGAGCGACTAACGAACGCCGCTGTCAACTCGAGGTCTCGTATCTCCCAACCTCTGATCAGCCATCGCGTCGCGACACGAAGCGACATATCAACTACGCTACGACCGACGCGACGCGGGCGGGACACATCCAATTTACGTCGCATTTCCGCACGTTTTGTGTCCAAATTGAAATTTTTGTACAGTTAAATTCATTCATTGGGTTTAATTATGTTTGAATTGGTAAATAGGTTTGCCCCAGGGGAAATGTATCTGGATGACAGGAATCCATAGCTTATGTCGAAGCGTTCGCGGCCTCTTGCTACGGCGTAGAAAAGGCGCATATTATTATATTCTTCAGAAGAGGTGACCATGGTAATATTTGCCTAGACGTAGAGCTCTTAATTTGCTACGATGTGGAACTCTTCCATCAATCAGAACTGAACTCTACGACGTTTCCTTTTAGTTAAAAATAACACGCTTTCAGGCATCTGTGTTTTATTTAATACATAACTCTGTTTCTAGATAAAATTTCTAAAATATTCAAAGACGAGCTGACGATGTCATTTGTTAACTTATTTTTAATACAAATTTTAAGACTGTATGATCTAAGGAAGGCCCTTTATCACTCGAAAAACATGCAATTTAGAGGTAACTTCGTATTTTTTATCTATCGAGCGAACTTAAAGATTTTGCATTTTTTTAAGATGAATCTATCAGACCTATAGTCAACTGTCGATATTATTTTTACTATACTGATAAACCAAGTTACACAATGTGATATACAATACACAATATAACTTTATTTGCACACCACACAAAAAGAAACAAAAATAATATACATTATGTTTATTTATAACTGATGTACTTATCCACAATATACTTAATATTAAATATTATACCCAACCGGTTTCGCTATTCAGCATTCTCAAGGGCTTTACTACAATACTTATTTAATTACATTTTCAGAATCTACAAATAAAAATACGTGCAATAAAAATAATATAAATTACACATGTACTGTAAATAGTTTAGTGGTCAGAGTGAGAGGGAGTGTCCTTTTACCAGTCTTTTGAAGACCGAGAGGGGAGGAGCTCTTTCTATAGATAGAGGATGATCATTCCACGAACGGACGGCTTGTACTGAGAAGAAATCGTCATAGAAGGACGATGAATGCATTGGGGTAGCCAGGAGTCGATTTGAGAGGACCGTAAGAGACGGTCATGAGTACCATGAAGAAACTGAAAGCGAGCTTTGAAATATGGTGGGGTAGTAAGATTATTTAATACAGGGAGCGAATTAAGACGCGAACGGAATTCAGAAATGTGATCGAATTCACGAATACCAAAAATGAACCTAATACAGAAATTCTGAAGACATTTGAGTTTATCGAGTTAGACCTGCGTAAGATCGAGGTAACAAATATATGCGCAATCGAGAATCGGTAGTAACAGGTGATACGCTCGGGTTCTCCAGCCAACAGAGATTCACGAATATTTAAAACACTTCTAAATATATGTTTTCCAAACATTATTTATTGAAATAACTTGAACTGTTACACAAATGGATCACTTTATTGCTTAACACACGGCAGCGTAACAACATAGTCAAAAAGCAATACTCGAATGCCTCAACATTCGTAGCACCACTCCTTTTATACATCTGGTATGAATATGCCTTACCTACATAATATCATAGATCAAAGTATGACTATTTACATGATATTGAATTAATAAATTAACAAGTAATAAATAAACGAGCAAGACAAATACTACGCTCGATAACTAAACAGTATTGTACTCGGCTGAGTTACAAACAAAACAATTAAGCGTCTTATTATCCCTCAAGGTATCATGACAAGGAAATGCTTTAATATTGGTAACACAGGGAATGTGCAAGCGCAATTTTAGTAGCAGTCGGAAGGAAATTTCGAAGCCTTCTTAGAGCTCCTGCAGCCGCGAAAAGTTTTCTGCTAACTTCATTTATTTGGGGATCCCATGACAGGAAAATTTTTAACTTTGTTGCAGTAGGTATGTGATGAGAGTCCCATCAAATATAATTGTAGGAACTGTTTGCCAGTCAATCCTAGCGGTGAACCAAGGACTTCCGATAATAATGACTTGCGTCTTGGTGGAATTTATTTTTAACCCATACCTATTCGTTGCTCCACGCACATAATTATGAACCACACATATATGAAATGAAAAAATAAAAATGAAAATATTTATTAATTTAACAAAAAATGTTTCACAGATCGGCATTTGTCGTAGCTTTAGCTTCTGGAAGATCTTCCAATTTGGCCTGAGTGTAAATTTGGAGATCATCTGCGTAAAGGTGGTAGGACGAAGAAATAAACTGATATATATTAATAATGAATATAGCGAAGAGAAGAGGAGATAGGACGACACCTTGAGGAACACCGGCAGCAGTGTCGCACCATTCGGAAAAGGTATCATCAATGCGGATACGTTACGTGATATGCTCATTTGAAGTTGTGCATCTAGCCTTACACGAGCCCTTAGGTATTGTATTATGCTACAACATTAACTCCCACAGTTGGTGTGCGTGACGCAGAGATCTACCGTCGCTACGTAGAGCTCTATATTTGAAAAAAACGTAGACCCCTTCTATTTCTACGTCATAGTCTATGGCTGAGATTCAGAGTGCTTTTTGAGACCGAACTCAATCTTACAAACGTCAAAAAGCGACGTGATCCCATACTAGAGTGACGTTTGTAAGATTGAGTTCGGACTCAAAATGCACTCTGAATCTCAGGCTGAGACTCATAGAACTCCATATTTGTTACGACCACTCTATATTATTATTCAGGTCAGTGGCTACGACGTAGGGCCCTGCCATTTGCTACAGCGTAGAGATCTATATTTTTTACGATGTAAAGATGTAAAATTGCTACGGCTCGGATCTCCGTATTTGCTATGCTCTACGTATATTTGCTACGAAGTAGAGCCCTACAATTTGCTATGGCTTATAGCCTTATGATTTGCTACAGCTTCCAGTCATCCATCCATCAGCCCGTGTTCATCCACTGCTGGGCATAGGCCTTTCCCAAATTTCGCCACTCATGTCGGTCCTCCGCCCTCCTCATCCAGCCACCACCCACAACGCCTTCAGGTCGTTGGCTATTCTGCAGGCTATGTCGGTTACTTTCGATCTCCGACGGATCTCCTCATTTCGGATTATATACAAAATCAAATCAATCAAAATCAAAATATTTATTTTGTAAAATAGATACATAAAGTATACTTTCTACAAGTCAAAGTTAATCTTTACAATAAATATAATTAGAATAAAAAAATAATATGTATATACTAATAAGGGAAATACATAAAAAAAAATATTTAGGTTGGGCTACAAAAATTAATTTATACACATACATAAAATAGAGAAATCTAGGAATAAAAATATTAAATATAAATGATGCAACGAACAAAGAAGTTGGTAAATAAATACGGGAAATACATCCAAAAAATATTAAGGTTGGGCTACTAAAATGTAATAAAGTTATAAACCTGCATAAAGTAAAGAAATATAGGAATAAAAATATTATATATACATAATGCCTAACCATCTGCACCATTCGATTAGTATTGCTAAGAAGAAGGGCAAGAAACTTAGCAAACATGAATTTTTTCATTTGTAACATAACCTTAATCTATACAATTTTCTTATACCTACTTAAGTAAAGGCAAATATAAAACCATTGGAATTATGTCCAAGAGAGAGAAAAAAATAAAAAAAATATTGATCTTAGTCAATCCGTCTTACATTGTCTATTACCTTTTACAGCAAAGTCAGTTTACATATTAGTTAACTATAAAGGGCTTAAGATTAGCCTTTAGAGGAATCAAACATTTCGTATTAAAATAATTTTGATAAAGATTATTATTATTTATTACTCCATGCTTCATTATCGTCCAGATAATCATTGATTTTATAATAAGCTTCATCAGAGATACCCCAAGCATAGCTCGCTCCATACCTCGCTGAGCGACCTTAAATCGGTGGATCAGGCCCTTTGTAAGAGACCACGTTTCAGCGCCATACGTCATCACAGGAAGGACGCACTGGTTGTACATCTTAGCCTTTAAGCACTGCGGCATTGACGATGTAAATATGTGACACAACTTTCCGAATGCTACCCAACCCAAGCATATTCTTCTGTCAGCCTCGGCGTCGAAGTTGTTTTTATCCAGCTGTATAACTTGACCCAGATAAACATATTTTTGAACAACTTCGATGCTGATTGATTCTGCCATTATCACGATGTCATCGGTAAAGCTAAGATGTGAAATGTACTCTCTGTTTACGTTCATGTCTCGTCCATTCCAGTCTAGTGTTTTAAAGGCGTCCTCCAGCGCGGCGGTAAATAGTTTTGGGGAAATAACATCTCCCTGTCTCACGCCGCGCTGTAGACGTATCAGTCTTGTTTGTACACCCTGTACTTGAACGGACATCGTAGCGGAGTCATACAGACATTTCAACATCTCCAAGTAACGCCAGTCAACTTGGCATCGCTGCAATGACTGCAGAACAGACCAAGTTTCGATGGAGTCGAAGGCTTTCTCGTAGTCCACAAACGCTAGACATAAGGGCTGATTATATTTTGTATAACCTGCCTTAGCGTGTGAATGTGCTCTGAAGGTTTAAAGTCGTCGAATAGTTGGGCGAGACGATTCGTGATAACTCTTGAGAACTGCTTGTAGGTGTGGTTCAGGAGTGCAATTGGTATATATTTCTTAAGCAAGATTTTGTCCCCTTTTTTGAAGAACAAAATAATCAGGCTCCTGCTTCATTCCTTTAGCGTAGTACCTGTACGAATGATGGCATTAAAAAGGTCCTGCAGCTGTCCGAGTATAGGGAAACCTCTAGCTTTCAGGAGTTCAGTTGTGATACCGTCCTCGCCCGGCCCCTTGTTTTTTTTCAGCTGTTCAAGAGCTATCTTAATCTCACCCATTTCGACATCCGGGAGTTCATCGGTGTAGTGGCGGACTAGAGGTGCACGTTTGTCGTCTTCATCGCGAGCAGTTAACTTGGGAGCGTGTGAAGAATATAAATTAAATAAAATTTCTCGATTTCGGCGATGATTTCTGGCCTAGAGGTAACGGTTCTATTGTCAGATGTCTTCAGCTTCGTCAGATTGGTCTTTCCTAACTGCTGGGCAAAAACTTTTAAGCCTTTGTTTCGCTCGATCGCGTCTTCGATGACGCGAGTGTTATATTGGCGCAGGTCAAAACGAATTCGCTTTTTGACGCGCTTGTTAAGAAGGGAGTAGGTAATCTGTAGAATCTGAAGACATTTCCCGTCTCTGCCTCATCAGGTCCAAAGTCCCACTCGAAATTTTGGACTCCTTATTCTTTCGCTCCGGCCTAAAATAAGCCCTGCCTACCTCGCGCACGACATTCGTGAAATTGTTAGCAAGCTGGTCAACGTCCTTAGTGGTTTCCAACAGCTTAGAGCTATTTATTTGCTACGACGTAGAACTCCATATGCTACGTCGTAGAACTTGTATATTTGCTACAAGTAGAGCCCTACCATTTGCTACGGCGTATAGCCTTACAATTTGTTACTACAGCTGGCCATTGCTACGACGTAGGGCTCTATATTTGCTACGACTTAAACCTCTAAATTTACTACATCTCGACAGTAAACGGTAAAACTATAATAATCTTTGTATTTAAAATGTAATATTCACATTTTTCCAACAAGTAACGTGAAAAAAAAGTACAGCCTCTATCGCCACACCTATTTCCTATCCAATCAATTACGGAATCTCCGAGTAGAACTGCCTACAACAGTTCAATTATAAGCTCGACTCGGCTCCGAATCTCGCCTAGATCTAGACTCCGCGTCTAACTAGAGACCTAAATCCGTTTACCGCACGCGACTATTGAAACTTATCCACAATGGTCTCCGATTCAGTTCCGAAACGCGGGTACTTGTGCGAGTGGCATTGTGCGAAGCGCACAATAACATCTACAGGATTCCAGCTGAGCACTCAATAATTTTATATTTTAGAGTTTATTAATAGGAAATCTACTTTATCTGTAAGCAACAGCAAGTACAGACGTGAAAAGAATGTGCATTTTCAGTTTGAATCGATATATACATTAAAATACATTAGCTTAGTATTTCACATGTACGCGTAATATTTGTTTGTTTTCTGAATATTTTTCAGAGTCTTTCTTCTTTTTTTTGTGTATTGCTAGTTTTTTTTATTAATTTATTGATTAAAAACAAGATCATTTTACAAATTTTAAACTGTGACAGCTGACGGAAACTAAAAGATGTTTATGTGTCGCTGCAAGCGCTCGCCATCTTACACTTAGATAACTTAGTTACATAATTAATAAGATGGTTTTTATTTTGTGCGGATTACGACTTAACTGACTTACAATATGACGCGGTTTGTATGTCGATAAAAGTATGTCAATTTACGAAGTTGATTTGGTCTTGCTTTTTTATATTGAATTAAATTTGTCATATTCCTCACAAATAGTTTCCATTTTCACTTTATTGAAAACATTTATGACTTTGCAGTATTTAAATAATTCTTCTTCTCTATACTTGTTTCTAATAGACAATGGCACAATAATTTTCGTTTAATAGTGGTCGGCCGCTCTTCTCAAAATATGTTTTTAGTAAAAATGGGATGATGTGATTGTTTGATAGTCGGTGTGCGCGGGGCGCGGGGCGCGGGCGGATCCTTGTCGGACAAAGACAGTTAGTTGGTGTCAATAAATATGTTTAATTTAGTTTATTTATCAACTTATTATTATTATATTTCATCTTACATTATGTTACGAAATATGTATAAATTATTCTTTATTGTTCATAATGGAAGTTCAACTTACGATAAAATTATAAAAACATAAATACAACCTAAGAAATTAAACCTAAAATAAATCTAAATTACTAATATCAAATAAGTAAAGAAATACATCCTAAAACATTAAACTAGATAAAAAATATTTTCTAAACCGTTGCCGTCGGGGAGGGTGCCCAAGAGACTAGCAGCATTACCCCCTTTAAATTAAAATATATTTTAGATATGTTAAATTAAAATATATAATTTTATCTTATGACGTTAGAAAAACATTTACGTGGTATTCTTACTTGTAAAATAAATTTAATTATTTCGTTATTTATCTTGGACGACATTATGTATTTACTTAAGTGCATTTTGTCGTTGACGAGGATCCAATATTCTATCTATTCATGAAGTATCTGTTCTCACTCTGACCAAAATCAAATCAGACATAGACTACAGATCTGCTACGATCCTAACACACTTATTTTGCTTACATATTAATCAACGAGTCATAATGCTCTTCTATTCGCCTATAACCGTCTGTTTCAGTATGTTAGCAGTTTGACATACGTCCTCCTCATATATTTTTATATTCGTTCACTATCCTCCGGTGTAAATCTCAGGCCATTGCGGAGCAGCCTCGCAGTTAATTTCGGATATATGTATCTCGCTCCTTGTCGCGCATTCGAACGGAAAATTGGCTTACTGCAATGCTTATTTGATTCCCAGCGACTCCGGCAAAAATGTGTCTCGCGCCGCAAGTACTTTGAGCGATATTCACAAGCATGAACACCCCTAGTAGTGCAAGCTTCGGCGCACCTGAAACAGACCAAGGTACCTTGCATGGTAGACCATATAGCTCGATATACCATCTTTAGTGAGTGAGGCAGAGCATGTTAGAGGTGCAAGACCCAACTAACTGACAAAACCTTTAACTTCCAACTGGTGGTGGCTCGGTCGTGGCTATCATTCCCACCCTCGTGACGCTACCACGGCGCCACGCGACTCGCCAGGTTGCGGCATGACGTCACGGGTAGCCGTACCGGGGGTGAGGTTGCACGCAGTTGCGTTGTATCAGTCACCCATCCGTTACAGACTTCTCGCCTGCTTTACATTCTCCTATATTCTGAGCTAGAACGGTTCATCCTAGCTATACGTCAGACGCGGTTGGCCAAGCGTCAGCGTTTCAGCAAGTCGGCTCTACTTACCATTGTAACAATATTATGTAATAGGCAGCCCCGCTCGGTGACCACTTGCTGAGAGGTAAAGGTAAAAACTGTAAATATTCGATGGTCTTTACCTGTCTGTTTGTAACAAAATCATAAGAAATAATGATAACGCCCAAAATCCAACTTTTAGCTACGAACAATGTTTACAAATATTTTGATATTCGCATTTACTTATTTTTAGTGATAAAACAGTAGCTTCAAAATAATAGGATTTTCCATAGTCGTGATTACGGATACGAAAAATCTCAAAATTGTCTTAATCACGACAATGGAAAATACAAAATTTATACTTGCGATTATCGGCACTTGGTGAAACTGGAAACACATCTTGAATAAAAACACTTAGTACTAGTCTCACTGAATATATTTTATGTACACATAAACATAACTCTCCCAACCGGTTTCGGATATTACACCATTTTCAAGGGACGTTTAGATGACGATACACACGACAGACGACGTACATAATATGTAAACCAATTTTTTTAGTATCTAAACATCCCTTGAAAATGGTGTAATATTGGAAACCGATTGGGAGAGTTATATGTGTACATAAAATATATTCTGTGAGACTAGTATGCAAAATGGAAAATACCATTTTCTTAAAGCTACAATATAATTAATTATGATTTTGTATGTATACAGGAACTATTTCTAAACATTGTTCTTATGTTCCCAGCTAAAAGTAGATTTTTGGGCGATATAAGTATTTATTTATGCTTTGGTTACAAAATATTACAAATCCAGAGAAAAGACTCAGCGGGACCCCGTGTCCTATACATATAAAGCATAAATAAATACTAGTACCTTTAACTAAATACCATGTCACTAGTTGAAGGATTTAGTTCGTTCGGGTTAGTTCTATCAAATCAAATCAAATTTTAATTTTGTTCCGTCAAAATAGATGAAGGACACGATTTTGCAGGCGACCTCCAGCCGGCGGGACACTTCCTATTTACAAGCCTCAGGAACTACAAATGGGTGTCAAACTTTAGTTCTACGGTGGAAATCATTTTCTAACATGTATTATTTCGATAATAATTGGGTTGAAAAAGGAAGGAAGCTAGGAGTCATATCAATCTCTGTTCCCCGATTAGTTCTACTGACTTATTTTATTACTTATAGGCTAATAATAAAAGCTCCGAAAACTCAATTAAAAATGAAGATGTTCAATTTATGAATGTTACTGCTTTAAATACTTAGTTACCGAAAACTTCTGTGCTAATAAATAAACTACCAACTACCGAAAACTACCGAAAGAAATACTCAAAATTCCGAAAACTTAATTTAGGAAAAAGCTGACATAATACTATTTCACCAGCTGAAAATACATTTCAGCGAACACTATTGTCAGTTTTTTTTGTTGCCTGACCATATCTTGAATTCTATTAAAATTTGAGGGGTCGCGTCGCTCCGCTCCGCTTCGCTCGGCTCCCAATATATATTTACATGTCAACATAACACGCTCCTCCTCACTCCGCTCCGCTTCGCTCGGCTCCCAATATGTATTTACATGTCAACCTAACACGCTGCTCCTCGCTACGCTCGTCGTCGCACCTATTTTTTGACTCAGCAGAACATTTTTTTTTGTTAAATTAGTATTTCTTTCGGAAGTTCAGTAATTTATTTGGAGGTTCATTATTTAAACCAGGTGGTCGTAAGGAATTTTAGTTCGCTATTTTTTTTTTTTTTTTCGGTAGATGTTACACAGTTAAATTGGTATATTTCGAACGATCGCCGCCGCCGAACGTGACTGCTGGGCAGCGCCGCCGAAGCATTCGTATAGGCGCGACCGGGCGGCGACTTCCGACTGCCACGTGCACTAGTGAAAACTAAAAACTATGGGTTGTGTTGTGTTTCATACCTACTGTTCATGTAAACGAATCAAAATAGGTTTTTTAACTAGTTTTCTTCATTTTTTTCGCAATATTCTCCCATATGTTATCTCTTTCAACATTGTTTTTATAAGCTTTCAGTCGAGAATCATAAGCGCTGGATGTTTAGCAATAAGCTCCACTAAATACTCGTCGTTTTCTTCATTAAAAGACGCCATTTTTGCGACCGCTGCGAGCGAGCGCTGCCATACATACTGCTACGGGAGCGGCTTCCCCCGGCCGCGCCGCTCAGCCGCCTGCGTCGGACGGTGTGTCATACAAATCCCTATAAAGCAGTGCGGCGACTGCACATTACAGTGTGCAGCAGTTCGCTGGGATTTAATTTGTTTTTCGGAGGAGGTAACAGCAATTCTAATTACATGAGAAAAAAGTAAAACATTCGATATAGGTATCAAATTATTTGTAATTAAAATATCTTATCTAACTAAATAAGCATACAAAATTACACAAGTCTAACAGTCAATTTATTATTGAGAACTTCTCAAAACACTTACACTTGTCACTTCATAAAAATCAAACCAGTAAATAAAAAAATATAAATATCCAACTCTGGATAATCCAGTTATGTGGTTTACCTCCAATAAAGTAGCTAACAAATAAAGAGCGTTACGTTATTTTGTCGTTCAACCTGTCCGTACAAAAATTAGGTTGCTGAATAAGATAAAATAAGATAAATATCAAATAATTCAATTAGAATTCCCAGAATGTTAAGCAACTGACTTAATGCAGCCAAGACACTGTACGTAGTAAACGATTTTAGCGGCTATCACGCCGCAGCAAGAACTGTCAGTAGATAGCCTAAGTACTCATGAAATAGTACCTGAAATGGATAGACTGAAAAATAGGAAATGATCTCAGTACAGAAAAAAAGCGAGGAAGATTTTATTAACGCGTAGAGCTTTTTTCCAAAGTAATGTATTATTTATGGCACTAATGCTAAAAAAAACAAAAAGGTAAAAATGTCCGTATTCTCAGAAAGCGTCTCCCATTTGACTGGTTTTTTAAAGTTTATGATATAGTAGAGTATTGTGGCTGAGAAGTTCTGTACAAATTAAATATATTATAGAAAAACAATACAAATTGCAAAAGATTAATCGATAATAATAAAAACTTTATAAGTATTCTAAATAATTCTAGTAAATTACAACCCATTACAAAATAATCTAAACTGGTTTAAAAATAAATTAAAGCTACAAAGGTTCACTGTATTGTAAACACATATTGAACTCGTATATCTACAGGAACAAAAAAGTACACATATCATTTGTACTTAAATATGTTCCAACTTATCTTGAATTATTATCTAAAACTAGCATACTTCAATATTTCAATCTCTGTAAATGGCCCTAAATCAAAATAGTAGCCTATTTGCAAAATTACTAAATACACCCCCACAAAAACAGATGTTTTTAATTACCTTTTTTCTGTTCCGCTAAATATGCCGTATATATGAACTCGAAAATAGGTTTCATTATACTAAAGCAGAAAATTACAAAAAATCTCTAAGCACAAGTTAAAATGTAGAAGTATAAAGTTATTTAGTCTGATGTGTACATTGTATTCTACGGGACATTACAATTGTTCCATATTAATTTTCCGAATTTTAGATATAAACCCGTATCAATAGACTCTGGGATTCAAAATGGTTGCCCTCTGTGGCTGTGTAGATCAAACTTACGACGTGACATTATTGTGAATATGAATTTTTATTTCATTGTTGTCTGTCCCCATTTACTTAAGTTATTATAATTTCTTCACGACCCAAAGGTTAGCTGGAAGAAATCGCTCTTAGTAATACGTCCGCCTATGTGCAAAATTATGTTACCAAACTCTGTTTTTCTTTTTTTGTCTTTTTTGTACAATCAATAAAGTGTCATTCATTCATTCATTCATTCATTCATTCATACATACATTACAGTGTGGAGTATTCGAGCGATTGACAGTAATGTATAGTCTGTCAAAAAAGTGTTGAAATGAATATTGAAGAAACTATTTTTCATTCGCCTGGTTACACCAAACAAATAAGTACAAAATCTGTTAAATCGAGTTAACCGCGTTGTTATTTCATAAATATGTTACCTAAATTATACTACTTGAACGTTTAAAGTCCAATAAAGTTCATTAAAGTTTCATTTTCATTTCAACACTTTTTTGACAGACTATACATTGGCTACTATTGTTCTTTATGCCATCTGTATTGTCAGGTGCGAATATGAGGATGCGAGGTGGATACAACAGCGGCCGTGTTTATTCCCAAGGTCTATTGATATAGATTAGGAGGTCACAACAAATCTGGTAACGATAAGGATAATGGCTGAATCTGGGTTCACAGAATAAAGGGCACCTCTCTGATGCCAAATATGTCGATATGGCCGCGCAAAGTGGTTGCGTAATATATTTTTATGCCGCTTGAAAAACTATGTAATGTCTATGTTATGTCTACTGTATCGAATCTTATCATGTTCAATGACTTAATAACTGAGTTCATGGACAATGGTGGTCAAGCTGACGTTATTTACACAGACTATAGTAAAGCGTTTGATAGGATCGATCACGTTTTACTATTAAAGAAGCTGCTAAGAGCAGGAATCCGTGGAAATCTCTACCGCTGGTTCTCTGCTTACATTATTAATAGAACACAGGCTGTTGTGACCCACAACTATACGTCTGATTGGGTCTCTGTACCAAGTGGTGTCCCTCAGGGATCTTTGCTGGGGCCGCTACTTTTCCTTATTTTTATATCAGATATTGACTCGTGTTTTATAAATTCAAGCGTTCTTATTTTTGCAGATGACATGAAGATCTTTCGATCAGTAGCAAATGTTAGTGATGCACGTGCCTTACAAGATGATCTTCTACGTCTTGATAACTATTGTTTACTCAACAAGCTGGATCTTAATCCATTAAAATGTTCCTGTATCTCTTTTACGCGAAAAGTTAAGCCCAACATTTTTAACTACACCTTAAAAAGTCATGCTCTGCAACGGATGTCTGAGGTGCGTGACCTAGGGATTATTCAGGATTCCAAACTTATATTTGATTCACACATTAACACTATAGTTAAAAAAGCAACCAAAGCTTTGGGTTTTATAATGCGAATTTCGAAAGACTTTAAAAACATGAAAACATTAAAAATTCTATATTGCACCTATGTACGTAGCAGCCTTGAATATGCTTCGCAAGTATGGAACCCATCATACAATGTTTACATTAATAGGTTAGAGCGCGTTCAGAAAAGATTTTTCCGTTACATGAATTTTCGTAACAAAATATATTTATCAAACTATTTTGAAACATGTCGTAAATATCACATTCTTCCCTTACAAGAGCGACGTTCAATAGCGGATATTCTCTTTTTAATTGGACTTGTTTTAGGCCAAATTGACAGCCCGCAATTACTATCTAAATTAAATTTCTATGTCCCCAACAGGATGCGTCGTCAAAATCCGGTCTTCTCTCTTCCCTCTGTAGGTACTAATTATAGGCAGAATAGTTACCTGTGGCGAGTCTGTCATAACGTCAACAAATTGCAAGACATTGATATATTTTCCATGTCTGAGGCTCGAGCAAGAATGGTGCTCAGTTCTAAATTCTTTTATAATATTTAATTAATTAATTAATATATTTCGCATAGTGGTGAGCTTGATTGTATGGTTTGTGTAAATTAGGTTTAATTCATATAATTAGTTGTTGTTTTTCTTTTATAATACTGGTATTAGTTTTTTCTCCTGTGTGTCATATTTTACTTGTATCATCTGCTTATCTCTCGTCAATATTGTGTTGCTCAAATTAACTTATTTAAAACTTTCTTTGTTCGATAACATTTGACTATTATGATACTATTAGTGAAAACTTTTAATTGGCCGTATTATAGTTATTCTGTTTATATCTTAAGTCATCTTGTGCTGTAAGTTTTCCTTGATATATAAATAAATAAATAAATAAATAAATAAATAAATAAACAACAAAAAAAAAATGTGGCTGAATATAGTAAATAAAGTAAGTACTAATTGTACTCATGCCAATTATGTAAAAACTGACCAAATATTCGGTTGCGTTTTGGAGCAACGCCCGTCCTAAAATGCAATATCGTGACAATATCATCAACATACATTATAGTGATTAGATTGTCTATAAGAAGTAATCATAAATGACAACATTTATGATCAGATATGATGAAATACATAATTTCTCATGTATACATAAAGCGTATTAATTTTTTATTATTTTATTTGCGATACTCGTTCAGTGGCGTGCATTGAATTTTTAAGTAGGGTAGGCACCTGTCAATTTGGAATTTATCCCATATAAGGTTATGTTTAATTTTGCGTACGAAAAAATGCAGTAGGTACTTATAACACAATTTAACCTTTTTTTTCCCACGGTGTTTATCTTATCGCCATAACCATTCCATTATTCAGTAACACATGAACATGATTTTGCGCTGAGTTGCCTAGTAACTTTACCTTTCACTTGTTTTTTTCGCGTTCAGCCCTTTTGGATGATTTTAACTTTGTCCACATAAAAAAGCTAAGAAAACGCGCAGTTTCCTAATTTATTCAGGCACATTTCTCCACTACACTTAACACAAGAATAATGTTCATTTTCACTTGATATAAGAGAAAATTAATATTAATTTATTGCAGATTTATTGCATGTGATTAGTTTATAAAACGTATAAACTAAAATGGCGGCGCCAGCCAAAACATTGGGTCATTATTATTGTAATTCAATCAAGTGAATAAAATGCGACTAAACAAACGCAATCACGTATTTTCAGCAACGCGATATAAGACTTTGGACTCTACAAATAAGTAAAGGTAATTTACAGATAGTTCAGACATCAAGCATGCAGATGTCGCCACTCTTGCTGCTTTTGATGCATCTCATACACGCCAATGCTCGTTAATAATTATAAAAAACAATAAGATATAAAGAAACATATTTATCTTATTGTTTTTTTATAATTATTAATTACTAACGAATATCGCAAATATAATAATAAAAATAAAGCTTAGCAGAGTATAATATACCTTTATTCATAATTGAAGTGTATTAATAAAATAATAACTAAAAACCTTTTTAAAAACAAACTTTGAACGGGCGTTGCTCCATATAACGCAACCAACCAAATATTTGGTCAGTTTTTACATATTTGACATAGTAGAAAAGCCATAGCGATAACTTTGATATTTTTTCAAACAACTATAGTTTATTTAAAAAAACATTGTGCTCACTTTATGAATAAGGTTATTAAAATTTTATTTTTCGTTTAATTTAAATTTTGTAATTTTATATTTTGTTTGTATAAAAGTTACTTAAGTACTTAATGAATGTTTAATTTTAGTTTTTAATTGTACATGTTGTGTGTATACGTTTTGGAAAGCAGCCTTGTTCAAACAGTTACTACGTTATTGTAAGCAATTTTTGGCTGTAATCTGTTGTATATACCTTGAAATAAAATAATAATAAAAAAATAAAAAAGTAGAACTAGCGCTTACCATTTGTATCATATTCAGCCACTATCGGTTTTTTATTATTTGTTATCATAATTAGTTTTTAGTTATTAATAGGTTACGCAATCACTTCGCACAAACAGACCCACATATTTGGCATCAGAGGGGTGCCCTTTATTTATCCTGTAAGCCCAGATTCAGCCATTTCCTTTATCCTTACCAGATTTGCCGTGGTCTCCTCAAATATTACGGGTAATATTGAAAACTTCTAATGTTAGAATTTAAATTTACAGAAATTACCACGTTTCGAATTTCAACCTTCCGAAAGATAGTGTTTTGAATTATGAAACCTCCGAATATTTTTCTTTAGAAATCACAATAAGGACAGGAAAAACGCGGCAAAAACCAAAAGTCAAACATGTTGTATGATCAGATCAGTTATCACTGATTAGAATAATACTATTAAGACATCTATGGTTACAATCTATTAGTTGTCAGACAGGAGGCCTACCAAGAGTTTGGGTCTCCATACTCGTTACCGACTGCGCAAAATCCTCCTCTCGGGAGCCGCTAGGGGCGCTGTACTATTTCTCATATAAATATTCTACGGTGTCGCTAGACTTCATGGTATTATAGGCGAATACAGTTCGGGCCAGTGCAGAGGGCGCGCGTGAAGTAAGCTGTCACTGCGCAGTGTCCTCCCGCGCACCCCCCCTCCTCCATCGTCGAAGCTCAGAGACTCCGATTGCGGCGCCATCTGTCAATAAGTTCACGCTTGCCTTCTGTGATGGCGCAGAACGGTAAGTGTAGTGTGGCTTTATACACTGAATTGCTATACACAACACACGGAACTTTCTCGGAAAAACGAAACAAGCCCCTTTCGGACAAATTAAACTTTCGGAAAAAGTAAATTCGGGAGTTTGATTATCCACAAAAAATATTTTCGGAGTCATTATTTGGATTTTGATTTTTAAAACATCGTTTTCCGGAATGTTGTAATTCGGAAACGAAATTTCGAAACGAAGTATGTGCCCGTATTTCACACTGAAATACACATTTCCATACGCATTACACCTATGAAAACTATTTCAGCGCTACAAATATAATTTGACCCACTTCTGGAAATGTGCAATAAGCAGTCAAACTATTACAAACAGCTGTCACACAAGGCCTTCAAATAAATAAGAATATAAAACATATCATTATTAAGTCCTTACATAATAAGTTTAATCAATCACAATTACTTACTTATTGCATATCTTCACTACTACAATGTTAGATGTCTGTAGTGTAGTTCAGCCGCGGAATATCGAAGTCATCTCCTGTTGAACGCGTTCGGCCTGGAGTAGGGGTGGGTTTGCATGCGCTCTCTCGCCCGTACCGCTTTAAAACCCACTGATCTTTCAGTTACATTCGTGTAAGGCCGACCTCCAGAGACTGTTAGTGGTTAGGTTGGACGGCACAACGGACATGGAATAGAAGAGTTAGTCGATTAGAAACATCGAGGTTAATACATTTCATTTATACATTATTTTACTAAGACTGGATTTTTGTCAGACAAGACAAATACTTCCTTTGTTTGTCACAGTATTCGTTTTTATAATAAAATACCAAAGGAAATATTTGGTCTTTCAGACAATAAATTCAAAAAGCAGGTTAAGAAATGTCTTTATGAGAAAGCTTACTTTAGAATTAGTCGATATTTGAAAGATAAAAATGCATGGTGTTAATTCATCTCAAACTTCATAATGTTAATTCATCTTAAAATTATCGTTGATTCATTTAAAGGCTAAGGGTTGTTGCAATACAAAAATGGATATATTGTTTTCAAAATGATATTTTATAGATAGACATATAAAATTTATTCCGACTGTAAGAGATGATAGGAGTGATATAACAGGAGGATAAAGAGATAATCTATTGTTTCGTTTTGTTTTAAATATTATTTAACTCAACTTTTGGCCTGATTATCCGACTTTATCTTGTCCTGTACCTTCTATCTCTTTACTAAAACACTGTTGTATATATAAATATAATGATGATCGAAAAAAGCCATGATCTTGCTAAGTTTCCTGCCCTTCTTCTTTGCAAGACTAATCGAATGGGCGGAGTTAGGCATCTATTTATACATATATATGTAGAATATTAGTATTTAGTATATGGGTAGCTATTATTATTTTAACGTATATACATAATTGTATAAATAAAATGTACCTTTATTTTAGTTCATGTGCGTGTATTAGCTTATTAAACATAATCAAACCCAAAACCTAATTTAATTTATTGTATTTTTCATCTTTTAAATTTATTTATTTTTATTATTTAATAAATCGTAACGTGCGATAAGTGTATTTATGTACCTACATTACAAAAATAAAGTATTCATTTCATTTCAGTAAAAAGCCGAAAACTATGTAGAAGTACTCGTCTCTACAAGAACAAATTTTACTATAGAGAAAATAGATAAATCGTGAAAAAAAAATCAGCTCTTCAATAAAAAAGTAACATAAAGTTCGCGCCAAACTTAATGAAATGAAAGTGAAATGTTATGATGACACCAGAGTGAACTTAGCTCCGGCGCGGGACAAATATTTTATAGATAGAGACAGACTAACTTCAAAGGCGCCCTTAGGTTTGGTGCCGGTTGTACCTACGAGTACGTGACCAAAATGTATTGAGTACTTAACTGTTTGATTGTTGTGTTCTGTTTTCTTGTGATTTCAGGGTTGTCTCCATAGAAAGTTGTTATTTTTTTATTTAAAATATCAAACTAAACCTAATTATATATTTTTTTAAAGAATCGTTTACAAGGCGCACTTATTGCTAAAAGCAATATCTTCTTGGCAACCTTAGGGTGAAAGAAAGGTGTATACATATAAGGTAACTTTCGTTTATTCGCAAACAGGGCCATTGAACCTTGGTCCTGCCCACTTGGCTATATAAAAAAGTCACCTTATATATGAAATTATACGAGGGTAATGTAAGTAAATATCAATAAATAACAATAAAATAAAGAATGAATAAATCTATAACATTGCTCGTGCAGACGAGTACTCTCTATGCTTTTAGACTTCTCGGTCTATATAAATCCAAACTCTTTTCACAGGTAGTGAATTTGACACTGGCGAAGGAGGTCTAAACAGTGACTATTTTAGTGAAACGAATCGGAACGGGGCAGTATCTCCACGGGCAAAATGCTAGATAATTACAAACTCCATTCTCTCAACAGTTTCGTCTCAAATCTCGATCTATTAAACAGTAGCAACAGAACTAACGCTAAGTACATAAGTACAGTATAATTTGTAGTAAGTGTAGATGGGAGTAGCGACAGAACAACAAAGTTCCGACAGTGGCATTAGCGCGCTGTGATTGGTGGAGCACGCGGTGCGACGTCGGAGTTACGCGGCTTGCATTGCGCTCCGTACTGAGGGGACGTCATTTTAGTTTATCTGAGATTCAGTTATAACGTACACACTACGTTATACTACTTCGTCATTTGGTTGTATACACGCTGACTTCTTGACCGTTAAATTCAAGGTTCATAAATAAATGTAATTTTGTATGTGGACAGGTAAAATTTAATTTTGCATTAGCGCAAGTATACAGGATGAACCAAACGAATGCCCCCTGGAGGGAAAGTGCCCTGAATCTTGAAGATAGCAAATTATACTTAAGGGAACCTTTATATATTTTTTTAAATGAAGAAAAACTGCATTCAAAGAATTTTGAAAAACGACCTGCATTTTTACTGTCTTTTCTGTACTTCTAACAATAGAGCACTGACTGACTGTTATTGGTTGGCCCGAACGTTCATTTCCTGAGCTCGTACGGAACTAACCGAACACGGTGTGAGAGGCAAGCTAACGCGAGACAACATTCATGTTTTGGAAAAACTCGAGAATGGTTTTGGTGCTTCCTATGATTTCAGGAGAAATATCCGAAAAATCGAAATGAAACAAAAATATTTTTGAATAGTATAAAATATAGTATGCTGTGAAACTAAAACTATTTGATTTGTTGTATCGCTTCTAGCCTTCTAGGACATTACGGTTCATAAACTTTCATCAAAATATGTGTAAAATCCAGGACTTGTATTTATTTATGTATTAACATATATTCTTTTTAGGTATTGTTACCTATAGTTATTAATTTAGAGTAGTATCTTCATTTAATTTGTAATTTTAAAGTTTTTACTCTTCTTGCACGCCCACCTACCTATTTATCTTGTACCATCTGTGGGTTGACTGGTAGAAAATGCTTTATGCATTAAGTCCGCCTTTTTGTACTTATTTTTTGTGCAATAAAGTATTTATGATGATGATGATGACTTTTATACGCTTGTAACTTTTGTGTGTATTTGATTTTGATAAATATTTTATGTTCAAGTCATGGATATTGAATGGGATATGTTGAAAAAGAAAAAATAATAAGCAAGTATCTATACATAAGGATATTATCAGAGAACTGCGCTAGTAAGGGAGTTCGGGCGAATAGAGTGCCCTTAAATGTTAAATTTCATGGTCTTCCTTTAATTTACGATACTATGTTACTTAGAAGAATTTGATTCTTATGCATGACCCTTTCGATGGATATCATAAAAATGCAGGATGTTTTTTTACACATTTATCCGGTTCTATTGCTGGTGTATGCAGGTGATTTTTTTTAATTCTTTGAATGCAGTTTTCCTTAACTTTAAAAATAAAATAAAGGTTTGTTTAAGTAAAATTTGCTATCTTTAATATTTAAGTTACTTTCCCTCCATTCGTTTGGTTCACCTTGTATATGTTTTTATGGGAAAGAAGGTATTCTGGAATATTCCCGCGGGCGTCCGCTAGTTGCTAATGAGAACAAAACTTTGCACTTTGAGAGCGAATGTCACCTGTATACAAGTTACCATCACCGAGCAATACATAGAGGGACAAACAATAATATCTTATGTACATGTTACCGGCTAAGTATCTAATATTTATTTAACAAACTAGTTTTACCTAGGCCAAGGTAGGTGCGACGATGAGCGAAGCGAGGGGGAGCTTGTTTAGACTGCTTGTAAATATAAATTCAGGAGCCGAGCGAGGCGACGTCTTAGGCTTTATCAAAAATACGATTTTACTAGCCGTATCATGATATCGATCTTGGTTTGTCCTAAAATCGGGTTTGTTAATACCCGGTTTTTATTCTGAAAGCCTAGCGGCACTACGGAACCCTAAAATGATTTGATGATAACAGTAATAAGTCTTCTTGCACGAGTTCTATTAGAAGACATGGTTTTATTATTGTTAGAATTAACTTCCATCAATGAGTCACGCCCTTTTTGCAATGTAGTAGATACACACTTATCGCACGTTAGGATATATTAAATAAATTTAATTATTTAAAGACAGGTAACTTTATATAAAACCACATGCTATACTAAACTGATCAGATTGAAAAACTTTTCCAAAGAAACAACACTGCTTGTCTATATAAAATTCATAGTAGTTATTTTTTACTAGTAAGTAAAGTATGTTAGCGAGATGGTTTTTCTTTGGGCCAGTTGGTCAGTATGAGTAGATCGTGACGTTCAGTTTAATGTTCCCACTCTCTTTACACCCGCTGTACTTTCTTTGTTAAGGGTCTTCAACAAAGTTTTAGTGCAACTACAGTGTCGATTCGGTGCAACACGACTTAACTTATTAATGACAGGACTAAACTTAAATTAAGCATTCCGTCTTTTATACCAGTATCAAAAAGACAAACACAGGACGCTAAAAATAAGGTTCCATCCATCCATCAGCCTGTTTTGTCCACTGCTGGACGTAGGCCTTTCCAGGATTTCGCCACTCTTGGCGGTCCTCCTGGAAGAAATGCCGCTGGGCGGGCGGGTTGGTGAGCGCGGTGCCGAAACCCTTGCACCAGTGACGCCGCAGCCCGTCACTAGTCTGTTTTATATAAGGCCCGGCAATTGGGGATGGATATACCGCCATCCATCGGTCCCAGGCAATGGTGTGCCGCCTGGTTTTGCCTGAGAGCTGTTCTCTTACTCTCCTCTGAAAAACTTCAGGAGGATTTGCGAGTAAGATGGTGGTACCTCCACAGTCGAACCCGGCATCAGCTCTACCACCTATTAAAATAAGGTTAGTCCTGTCAAATAAAAAAAACCGGCCAAGCGAGAGTCGGACTCGCGCACGAAGGGTTCCGTACCAATATCTATGAAAACGGCAAAAAAATCATGTCTGCTGTATGGGAGCCCCCTAAAATATTAATTTTATTTCAATTCGAGTGAATATATAACTAAATATTCTGTGAATATTTCAAGCGTCTACCTGTTGCCGTTATCAATACCGAGCAAAAAATAACGTTTGTTGTATGGGAGCCCCCTTTAATATTTATTTTCATTTTTCTTTAGTATTTGTTGTTATAGCGGCAACAGAAATACATCATCTGTGAAAATGTCAACTGTCTTACTATCACGGTTCATGAGATACAGCCTGGTGACAGACGGACAGACAACGGAGTCTTAGTAAATTTAGGTCCCGCCCGTTGGTTACCCTTTGGGTACAGAACCCTAAAAAGCGAAATGCGTAAGCAAAACGTAGCGTAGGCCGACCCCGGTGCCTGCTGGACCGACGACCTGAAGGGTGTCGCGGGTCACGGCTGGGTGAGGAGGACGGAGGACCGCCAAGAGTGGCGCAATTAGGGAAAGGCTCATGTCCAGCAGTGAACAAACACAGGCCGACGGATGGATGTCAAATAACTCGTGTTACACCGAATCGACACCGTTTATTATTATTTGTTAGGGAAATATAAGGTGACTTTTGTTTATCTGACTAAATTCATAGTGGAGACTCAGTAAGTAGTCAGGAACAAGGTTCAATGACCCTGTTTGCGAAATACGATAAATATTTTTTGGTTCCTCTATACTTCATCAAGGACAACCATGACTCAATTAGTATGGGAAGTCTAAATTTTATTTTGCGTATTTCACAGAGAGGGTCACTGAACCTTGGTCCTGACCACTTAGCGAGTCTCCAGTATGAATTTGGTCATATAAACAAAAGTCACGACACCCGAATGATTGCTAAATAAATACGAACCTTGTATGTTCCTGCTGAGCGGTGTGCCATCGCGAGACAACGAGGACCCGAACCCGGGAGCGCGGGGCGCCGCCGCCGGTCCCACTGCGCCCGTTACCGCCGGGCGACGGAAAGGGAACGCTTTACCCACGACCGGCTTTACGATTTTAGCTGAAAGTTACCATTTATTTGTGTTACAGTTGCATTTTGTGACATAACAAGTCGAATTATTGGGCAGATTCGGTCCATTGGAACAAAATATAGATTTTATCTGCTTTGATTAAGGTTCTTCATAGATGACTAAATTTCATGATACTTGCTTAGACGATTCTTTGATATTTAAGTTATGCTAGACTTCATTTATTACATACGGACATTTTTTTGAACGTGAATTACATCAGAATATCTGGAACTTTGTTTTAATTTGCTGTTGAGTTAAAATACACCGTATATCCAAGCAGATAACGTCTACATTTACGAATGCACGGGTCCATTATGGACGACGCAAAGTGAACAGACTTGAAAAACATCCATAAAATACTCACGTTTGTTGTCATTAAAGCCGATAGTCTTTTGCACGTTGGTCCGGTCGACGAGGGCGCGCTTGACCGGCGGAGCGAGCTCGTGCTTGACCGGCAACGTCCTCATCGTCTCAAACTTGCCCGCGAGCACGAAGGTCGAGTTCAGGTCCTTGGGGTCGATGACCGCGTAGTTCTCAGCGTCAGGGGCGATTTGTCCGATCTCCCGCGTCACTTTCTTAGCCGAGTTCATCGTCCGGGTCATGTCCAGAGCCTCAAACGAGTCGTCAATGATTATAGTCTCATTGTTGGCCAGTTTAATCGGCGTTCCCTTGCGTTTCTTCGCGGATGGTGTCGGCTCCTTATTCTCTTGGTCTTGGTCGGTCAAGTCGTCGCTGTCAGTCACTATGTCAGTAGTCACGTTTACAACACTTTTATCGGGAGGACTCAAGTCGGGGATACTGGACGGTTTGTCTAACTCCAAGGTGGTTATAAACTTGAAATGCGAATCTGTCACTTCGGTAGTCGGCTCGTCGGACCAAGAGATCCCTTTAGCGGACTTTGCCTTCTTTACAATCCCCAGATATTCATCAGTCAACGCCGGCGGAGCTTTGTCGTATCCTTTTAATGTCAGATACAACTTCTTCAACATTCCAGGCATGTCGCTCATGTACACCGAGAAGGCATCGATCTCATAATTCTCAATCATCAGCAGTTTATGTTTCAGCTCGTCACTGGCTCGGATTTGTCTGTTCTCGCTCTGGAGCTTGATCAGTTGCACAAAGTCTTGCAAGCTCGGACAGTCAAGCACGGCTTGATCGCACAGTTGGTCAAGCTGGTGTCGGCTCGTACTCCAGTTCGTCCAAGCGGACATGATCTTGGAGTCGAGCGCGACGGACTGCTTCATGTAGCTCTCCGCCATACGTTCCTGGCGAGGGATGTCTTCTGTGCATATCTGTGGGAGACAGTCCTTGTTGAACACTTTGTTATTGATGTTTACATAAGACAAGAGTTGATTGGTAGGTTAGGGGGGGGCGTTTAGGGGGGGGGGATGTTTAATACATTGTTAAATTAATTTGTATGGCAATAATGATGTGAGCAGTACAAGCTGGGTTTTGTGCTTTTTACCGCCATCCAGGGAACGTGTGCATGGGTAATCTCTCGCAAACGCAAGCAATGGCCATACCCTCTTTGTCACAAAACAAACTTTCAATAGTAACTGGGACCAATGGCGTGCGATATAGAAAGATACTACAAGATTTGAAACTGCAACCTTGATGAGTAAGCCGAAATTTAACCGCTAGGCAACAGATCCAGAGCCCACCAACTTCCTAAATACAAAATTAATTCAAAATTGTTTATTTGTAAAATAGATACATAAAGTATACGTTTTACACGTCAAATCTAATGTTTATAAAAACAATATTTTATGATAAAACGAATATAATACGGGAAATAATTAAAAAAAAAACTATATTTAAGTTGGGCTAGTAAAATTATAGGACCATATGCATAAAATAAAGACTTATAGGAATAAGAATATATACAACGGCCATTTCAAAAATAAGGCAGCCCTATCATTGAATGATGGAAAAATAAAAAAGTGTTGATTAAGTTTAAATTTCCCTTACAAATACCTTATTTTACCTTCTTTGTTTTCATTATTTGTATTTTTATTTATAGTTTTGTAACAAAAAAGACTTAACTAAATCTGGTCCCTTAAAAAGGCCACTTTGGGTGAATCATATTATGATTCTGTTCTATTGCAGTCTCTTTTGCATGGGTGAATAAATTCTATCTCTGTCCTGCTTTCAAATCATTTTATGGTTCACCCAAGTCGGCCTTTTTAGATGTCCAGGGCCCTGTCATAGAAATTTCGAATTATTTTGAAGTTCCTCACAGATTTTACTATAAACAGTACATGTTTCCCATTATAGATAAATCATTTTTCATTTTCAGTTATTTCAAAAAGTAAAACTTAAAATATAAATAAACCTAGTTAATTTCCTAACAAAACGAGACAATTTTTTGGGACAAAAAGTGAGAGAATTCTGCCGATGCTCAGCACGGCACTTTCTCGATTAGTCTCAAAGCTGCCGCTCAGTGGACGTGACATATTCCTGAATAGTATTGTTCCAGCCTAAATTATTTCACATTTTTCGGCAAGTTGTTTTAGTAATGACCGTTACAAAAGTAGACATGTCTCAAAGATGTAAAATCGTGGGACAAGCTTTAAAATTATTTTGTTCGAGAATTATTCATTAATAAAACTCATGATACTATTTTATTTTACAACAAAAAAAATAACTTATGTAGAAGAAAAATGTTTTATAGCGCAGACAGAAGTTACAAATTTCGCCGATGGGACAGTATGGAACCGTCATTTCCAGTATTTTCAATAATCGATAAATCCATTAAATATGTTATGTATTAAAAATGCAATTATTGTAATTCGCGGTCAGATACTTCTTATTTAAGTAAACAATAAGAAACTTCCGTGGCTAATAGCCTAGAAATAGAAAAAAATATATATGCATGGGACACCCAAAAAAGGCAAGGGGTGCATTATTTTTTAAATGACCCACATAATGCAATAAATAAATAAGTTGATAAATAAACTGAATATACCATAAATAAATATAATGCCTAACCAAATATATACAAACATTTGTAAGAAATTAAAATATTGTATATACCTACAATCCTACATAATGCAATGAATAAATAAGTTAATAGATATATAAACTATAAATAGATATAATGGCTAAATCCGCCCATTCGATTAATCTTGCTAAGAAGAAGGGCAAGGAACTTAGCAAGATCATGTTTTTTTTTTTCAATTTATTATCCATTATATTTTTTTTAGAAACCCACAAAAATTAAGGGTCCATAAAACACGATTGTCATCGGCTTGTTTAGGAAATGGCATCCATACTACGTTTCTTTATTCCCTGCTCTTCGCTTTGTCAAACATTTCCATAAATCTCAATACGACAAATACACTTGGCTGACAGGGAGTTGCAAAGTACATTTTTTTAATGTTTTCCTTGGTTGCTTTGCTGAGTAAGGCGATTTTTTTTGTCGCCACTGCTAACTACGTTCATGAATACCTAACAGTGTCAAATCTTCTCAGTAGTTTAGACTTCTATACTGCTGTCTATTTTCTAAAGCAAAAGTGCCGGATGGGTCAAATTCATGTACAAAGCATGTTGCATGTTTTCTGTGACTGTGGAAATCATAAAAACATACTTTAACTTTAAAGCATATAGCTGTCGACGTTTTTGTACAAAATTTGATAACACGTTTCTCTGTTGTTTTTAGTTAAAGACTAAATTTTAAGACCTCTGTAATTTAATACAGGCATTTACAAAGTCACTATTTGGCTAAAATGTAAAATTTTGGTCCAGGTACAATTTAAGGCAAGAAAACAACTTTGTATGTAAATATGTCCAGCTTGATATATTTAAAACAAAATCAATATTCAACATTTTTGCAAAATGGTGCCTTTTAAAATATTAATACCAGATAATAGAGGTCTTATACTTAGGTCTCCAACGAAAAACAACAGAGAAACGGATTATGAAAATTTTGTACTAAAACGGTGGCGTGGCTATGCGCCCTAATAAAAAAATATAATATAATAAATATAAGGCTGTTTAAAGCTGAGAAGCTGTGATCGTACAAGCCACTACATATAAGTTTGATTCACAACTTATTCCTACACTTTGTTCAATGCGGTACTTCCGCTATAGACGGCAGTATACATATAAGGTGACTTTCGTTTATCTAGCCAAATTCATACTGGACACTCGGTAACTGGTTAGGACCAAAGTTCAATGACCCTGTTTGCAAACTACGCAAAATATTTTTTTGTTCCCTATACTTGTTCAAGGTCAACCTCGACTGGATTAGTATGGGAAGTTTAATTTTTATTTGCGTGTTTCACAGAAGGAAGGTAAACCAAATGGAAGGTAAACCAAAATGGAAGGTAAACCAAAATGACGGAGTTGTGGTCTTCATTAAAAAATCAATTCAGCATTCTGTCAAAGAAATTCCTATTCACGGGGCATCGTGCTTAGAAATAGCCACAGCAAAAATTAATATATTTTGCATCTACCGACCTCCTGATGGTAAAAACCCTAAAAACTTTATTGAATCACTGGATACATATCTGAAATCGAACCACCTAAAAAATAGAAACGTTATGATAACTGGAGATATAAATATAAACATATTGGAAGGAAACGATGATATACATTGTATTACTTACCTCGACATGCTGGCGACCCATAGTTTACTTCCTGGTCATAGATTCAATACTAGAATAAACAGCTGTTTAGACCATATTATTGCAAATTTAGATCCAAAAGACTTTTCAGCTAAAATCGGAGTTCTAGACACGACAGTGACTGATCATAAAATGATCACCATGCACATCTATAACAAATCTAAACTCAATAAAGCACCAAAATTTAAAACTTTTACAAACTATCATGACGCTGTAACAAACCTACAATCAAACATGACTGCTGACCTAATGACCATAAAAGACCCCGATATCTTAACTACCAAATTAGTCAATTTAATTACTGAGTCCATAAATTTAAATACAAAAACTGTTAAAATCCCGTGTAGTAAGAAAATAATCAAACCGTGGATTACACCAGGAATATTGAAATGCATTAAAAATAGGAATAGCTTACAAAAAAAAGTGCGACTGAATGAGGCAAATGAAATCTTAAAAATTACGTATCGCAGATATAGAAATTTCTGTAACAACCTGATTAAAAAGCTGAAAAGAAACTATGAAAGAGACATGTTAGATAAAGCTAAATCAAACAACAAAACACTATGGAACTGTATTAAAACCATAACAAATCTAAACAAACAAAAATCTTCTAATAAAGATCTTCTAAACTTAAAAGATAGTCCATTGGCTTCCGCTGAATACATAAACTCATACTTTAACAGCGTAGGTAAAACACTGGCCGAAGCAATACAAAATGATCCCATTAGATTGAATGCCTATATTTCTTCACTACCTTCTCAATCTAACTCAATCGGCATAATTGTACCCGAACTCTCTGAAATTGAAACAATCATTACTCACCTTAAAAGTGAATCAGCAGCCGGCTCGGATAATATTCCTACGAAGTTTGTAAAAATGGCCATAAAAGATGTGGTGCCCGTAATAACCCATCTCTCTTGTTTAATTTTCCAGCAAGGCACATTCCCACAGTTACTAAAAAAATCAATTATACACCCAATATTCAAGAGTGGCAACAGAGACGATATTAACAAACGATATTGCGGTACTGACAGTAATTTCTAAAATCATTGAATAATTAATCAACAATCGGCTTGTTAAATTTTTGAATTCTTATGATATACTATCTAAAGCACAGTACGGCTTTCGCGAAGGCATTGGCACAGAAGACGCTATTCTCGACCTTACTAAAACTATAACTAAACATTTGGATGACAAAAAGAAAAGTATGTGTATATTCCTCGATCTAAAAAAAGCTTTTGACACCGTCTCTGTTCCCATCCTACTTCGAAAGCTGGAAAAGATGGGTATAAGGGGAACCTTCCTGGACATTCTTACTGACTATCTTAATGGCCGCACACAGCGAGTTAAACTCGACAACGACACGTGGAGTACTGACATCTTCACCACCAATTACGGCGTCCCACAGGGCAGTGTGTTAGGGCCTACCCTTTTTCTCATTTATATAAATGACCTTAAATCTGACTAACGGACATATTATTTCATACGCAGATGATAGTGCGTTACTTTTTCAGGGCGACGACTGGTCAGGGGCTTTCGCTAATGCTGAAGCCGGGTTGCGTAGAGTCATCAATTGGCTCGTACGTAACGTACTGACACTAAATATGGCAAAGACAAACTACATAACGTTCTCAATTTATGATTCTACGCAGCCAGGTAATGACTTTATACTTACTGCCCATACTTGTACTAACGTTAACAATGAAAATTGCAATTGTGTTGCTATTGACCGAACTGATTCCACCAGATACCTTGGTGTTATTATTGACAAAAATCTTTCCTGGTATCCCCAACTTGAAGCAGTAGCAACACGGGCAAGGAAACTAATATGGTTGTTTAAGTATCTACGTAATATCTCTAACAAACAACTTATAACATACATTTACACAACCCTTGTTCAGTCTATTTTATTGTATTGTGTAACTGTCTGGGGGGGCACATTTAAAACTAAATTTAAATGTATCGAAATTGCCCAGAGAGTTATCTTAAAGGTCATGCTGCGTAAAAGGAAACTATATAATGATGCAAATGTGTTGTCGGTCAGACAGTTATACATATTACAATGTGTTTTAAAGATCCACAAAAATATATCTGTAGACCCACAAATCCTTAAAAAACGAAACCCCTTTTCAGTTGTTAAAACCCCTATGGTAAGAACTTTATTTGCCTCAACTCAATTTGGTACACAGTCAATTTATCTTTACAATAAGATAAATAGGCTTTTAAATATCTATACTATGACTTATTACGAATGTAAGAAAAATATAACAAAATGGCTTAAAACATTAACTTACGAAAAAACAGAACTTCTTCTTTCAAAAGATGCTTCCATATTTAACCATATTGGCTGAAGTAAATTTAAAACACACACACACACACCCCTAGCAGTTATTATACACTGATCCCAAGACTTGTCGTAGGGCTAGGGAACCACCACCGATGAACACAAATACAAACACATATCCGCGTCACTACACACACACCCTCACGTACATATTTGTCTCACCTTTCATACAAAAAGCTAGTGGTTTCATACAAACCTACTATGTTTTTTATATTGAATAATAAATTAGGTTTATTCTTATTCTTGTATAAGACCTAGAAATGACATTTACAAAGTGTAAAGATAAATCCATTGAAAGAGCGGGTCTCTCTTAATACAGGTCAATAAGACTTAATAGGAGAGTCCCAACCCCCATAATGTTATCCTTGTAATTTAAATAAAGAATTTGTTTGTTTGTTTGTTTTGTTTGTTTGACAGAAAAGGCAACGGAACCTTGGTCCTGACCACTTACTAAGTGTCCAGTATGAATAAGGCTATATAAAGTGAGGGTGATGGATGCCCCTGACCTGTTCCATTCCGTCGGTGGAGGAGCGGTGCGCGAGCTCGAGGATGTGGGTGAAGGCGCGCGTGCGCAGCCGGTGCCGCAGCGCCAGCACGCGCTGTCGCGACATCAGGCCCAGCAGGCGGCTCTCGACCGACGAGTGTGCCCGCGACTCCGCCTCGACGCGGTCACGCCACTCGCGGTACGCTGGGGAACATTGACATTGTGATCAGAGGTTCTCCTCAATATAACATAGCCTCAGACTTGTTAACAGTGGGGTAAGTTCACTTAGAATGTTGATGCAGAATACAGCCAGACCCCTGGCAGAAAACGACAACCTTCTAACGATATAAAGTAAGGCCAACGGGACGATTTAAAAAAGAAAAAAGGTAAACACACTTTCAGGGGTTCAAAACATTTTTAAAATACGTCCGCTGTAGATAAAAATAGTAAAGAATAGAAAATTTAACTTGTTATTATATAAAAAAAAGCCAACTGCGAGTCTTCTCTTGAGATATCGTACATAATCTGCAGATAATCTGTAAATCATTCCGTTTTAGAGCTAGAAAGCCGTAAAATATTCGGACAAACAGACAGACAGACAACAGAGTGACAGCAATAGGGCTCCGTTTGCCCTTTGGGTAAACCCTAAAAAAAATCCTTTTTGGTACGGAACCCTAAAAATCGAAGTTATATTAGTGGTTCAAGTCCGGAAAAATTCATTAATAAGTTGACTTACGTACCTTTTGTCGTTTTTTGCGTGGTGAATTGATATCTTTCAAAGGTTGTCTGCCAGGCTGTGATTCCATAAGTAAAATCAACAACCACTTACAATGACAGAAGAATCAACAAAAAAAACTAACAGTAACGGTTTAATAATAACAAAAAACTAAACAAATACATAACAAAAGAATACGTATCACTTCGAACGCAATCCAAACAGGAAAGAACTTGTTCAGAAAATTCAAAATGGCGACCTAATGTTGGTAGCTGCGGTACTGACTGCTCACCTGTACCACGATCCGCGCAACTACAACTGTCGTCGACCGACTGACGCCATTATGTCGACCAATTGACGGCATTATTGCGTACGAGAGATAAGAATGGAGATAACTCAGTAAAGGGCCGATTGTGTACCTTTTTTTAAATCGTCTCGTTGGCCTTACTTTAGCTCTATCTGTAAGAGTTTGTGGGCAACGAACCATACCTCCACTTTACTTGACACGGGAAAAGGAATCATTATTCCAGCCGGTCGATCATTTCGAAATTTATGGGGATAATATTATCACTTGCTGACAGGGAAGGAAAACACTGTGTACATAAGGGTGTTTCACTTACAGCCCACACTATATGTCGTTACGGTATGTAACGCACGCTTACAGAATAAAAAGAAATAGAAAAGAGTTGTATGACTGATTACTAAGATAGACAAGAACAGAAAACCTACCCTTCTCCTTTCCGATAGCGTCGTGAGTAGGGGCGGGGGACGCGGGGGGCTGCAGACTGGAGAGCGCCAACTTAGCCTCCAGCTCCTTGACCTTGTTGGTGAGCTCCTCGCAGAGCTTCACGTACTGGCTGGTTCTCATGTCTCCGTCGACGATGTTCCTCGTGATGCTCAGCTGGATCTTGTTGGCGCGCGCGGCGTACTTCAGCGTGTTGTATGTGTCCTCGAAGCAGAGGCTGGAGGGCGACACGTTCGCGATCATCACCGTCTTGCAGTTGCCTCCGAGGCTGTCTTTCAGGAGCCGCGTCAGCTTCGAGTCCCTGTATGGTATGTAGCTGCTGCCGTCAGCGAGCTTGTTGATGCAGTTGCCCAGTGAGAGGAGACTGCGGTTGATGTTGGCTCCCTCCTTGAACCTGTCGCCGCTGCAGCCGGTGGCGGACGCGCGCTCCGAGCCCGCCAGGTCGATCATCGAGAGCTTCACCGTGCGCACCTGCCCGCTGGTGCGGTTGCGCATCGATATGTACACCTAAATTATCCACGTATTATTGATAGAGCCCATGGCAAACAGCCCATACTTAATACAGGTAAACAGATTTAATTATAGACTACTAAACGAGCACCAGACTGTCCACACATGTGTGTATGTATATGTATAGGTGTTCGCAGCGAATGTGCTTCTAATTTACGGGCGCGCGCGGGCGACATTAAACTGGCGGAGAGAAGGGAGTGTCACTTCTTTATGTACCTAGTAATAGTTCATAATATATTGTTTACATTCTTTGGCTATAGTCCTCGGGCGATGGGAGATCTGTTATTTTGTGAATAGCCTTTTATCTTTTATTACACAGGAATTAGGAAGCTGTTACATGGTAAATAGTGACTTTTACAACTTATGCATCTATAGCTATACTATGGCTCCCAATGAGCTAAATGAAGTTACGGCTCATGCACTGAGGTGATGTCTTCTAGCTGGTTTGCTTGGTATCACCTGTTACACATTACATACACTGCATTAGCATACTTTGCATTGCACAGCACAGTACTGGTGCTCACTCTAAGAGATAATGGATTAGTTCAAGTGAAGACCTGAAAGACAGCATGGCTGCGAGAGCTCTCAGCATTAGCATCAGTGGGATGCTGTGTCCGGTTCCTGTTGCCATTTTCTAACAAATCGAGGAGCTGCTGAGCTGTCTTGATTTTGTACACAGTGATGCCTGCGATCCTCACACCATACTTGTTGTCTTCTCGGAGCTGGAGGGGGGTCTTGGAAGGTTTCAGCAGGTCAAACACATTCTCGTTGTAAACCTGTAATACATTAATAAAATCTGTCAAATTAAGCCTTACTTACTGGGCTTAGTATTGTTTTAGAGACGAAGAGGCTATGACTATCATGAATTGATTAATGGAAGACTGACAAATTAGATAAAAGCAAATCAAATTATTTAATTTGGTTTTCTCAAGAATAAGAATGTAATATCATCATTGACCCCAGTGGCAGATAATGCATGTTTTACTTAGACCATACAACACGGGACTAGGCAAGCGCACTTTCCCCCTCTGCCGAAGTACATGAACAATTTGTTCATGTATGTTTGCTTGATTGTTCGTGAATGAGCAAATGTGTGCTGTGCGTGTTTACCTCCCCTCCCGTATAAAACGGCAGAATAATTTCAGTACTAAGATACGCGCTTTGCCAGGTCCCATGTTAAATGGTCTAAGATGCTTTATAAAAGTAAATAACATTAGTGGTATTTTATTTACATACCCATTGTTGCTCAAGATGTTTATCAGCATCCCCCTTTGATATTCTTTTGTATCTGCCACTGCCTGTCCCCAAATTCAGTAATATAGTAAAGCCGATTCTAAAGGCTTTAATTTTAGTTTTAGTAATGGCAAAACTTTAAATTTTCCAAAGTAATATAGGTAGCTTCTGTTGTTACCACTAAGGAACTATTTTGGAATGAAGAAAATGTTGTATTGACAGCACTAAAGCCTTCAGAATCGACTTTATTGAGATAGTTATTTTATAAGTTAAATATAACTTTGTTGAATAATCGAAAATGTTACCTCAATATACGAAAGAGCAATATCAAACTCTCTGTCCTTTTCAAATGAGTTGATTGAATAAAATAGATGTTCCATGGTCAAGTATGTTATACCCGGGTTCTCAATATTTCCAATCATGGTGAAAGTTTTTCCAGCCCCAGTAGCACCATAGACAAACACGGAGCAGTTGTAACCGTCCATAAGTGACGCCAGGATGTCCTTGGTTGTAGTTTCAAACACATCCTGGTTTGTAGCATCCTGGTTACAGACATGGTCAAATACGAACATCATCTCTTTGTTCGGCCGCTTCAAGAAGTTTCTGTTCGGTTGCTGGATACCCTGGTGGTAGAACGGTAGCTGCTCCTCCTTAGGGTCAAACACCAGCATCTGAGCATCAACCACATCGATCACATTGCGATGGTTCTGTTCGGACTCTCGCTGGTTCGCCGGACGTACCCTGACCACCACCCGAATGTTGGCCGATGTATTTTGAGTGGAACCACACCTAGAAGGCAATGCTCCACGACCCAGGGGCTTCGCTTGCACTGAACAGGAATTTTTGACCACTTTAACCATCTTTTCCGTGTTTCTCAAGTAGCTTGTTCATATAGCTAAAGATTGCACTATTGTTATACAAGCAACTGTTAGTGTACAATTTCTTATTAATCAAATAAATTAACAACTCACTCAAAAAGTTTTAAAAATATCGTTTTGTTTGTTTGATGGTGATAACCGTCAAAATTTGAATCGACATACAGCGTTCCGAATGAAGATAGCAGTGCTAAAACTACTCACGCCCATGAAGTCATTCCGAATGGGAAATGGCGTCCATCAGTGCTTAAACTTATGATCCATTCAGGGGGTCTAGAACGAGGCACAAAAAGAGTGTCTTTTGAAAGAGTCTTCAGCTATCAAACTTGATTTCTTAGATTAGCAGAGCAAAAAAAGTGACTTTTCTTTTACTTTGGCTTCTAAAGATAAAGAGTCATAGAGTCGTTTTTCGAGTTTCGTTCATTCAAAAAGATACTTTTTTGCTTATTTCCGTAGAACGGCAGCATTTTGACAAACATTTGGTCTTTCTTTTTGCCGCCTTTTGCAGAGCTAAAGTGACTTCTACTCTTCTAAAATACGGTCACCAAATTTAGTGCCTTTTGTGAAGTTTTCGTAGGTTTTTTGTCATGAAATTGGAGTTTATGACTCAAAGACATTATAATTACTAAATACTATTACATTGTCATTGCAACGACCATCATAGGTCGTTGGTACATTGTAATAAATTTCATGAGAAAACTTTCGACAAGGAAAATATTTTTCTAAAAATTCTAAATTGGACTAGGTATTAGTTATGTACTTAGGTACCTACCTCGTCATCGAGATTTCGCCAGCGTTACCGCGAGCGCCCCTACCGCTCCCAGTAAGAAGGCGCGCCGAACCGGGCTATTGTTATTGGTTTCGAGACTGCAAAGGAGGAAGCGCCAACCACGTACGACCCAGAACTCAAGCAGAGCTCTTAGGGAGCCCAAACAGAAGCTGCGTCCTGCGAAGCCAAACACGCCTGCACTAAAACACTAAGGTGGAGGACATCGCGGAGTACGTGCTCCAAAAGATGGGGTATCATCCGTACGCCTAGGGTGCAGTTGCTGTAGTCGCGCCGCAACGTCAACTTTTCGGCGTTTGTGGTGAGAGTTCTCCGTTGCTTCTGTGGACAAGTGCCGTAGGACAGCACCATGACATAGGTAATGCGAAGTGAAGTGATAATAACAAAGTTGATGTTCTATTTACTAATTCAATTTTGTACCAATATACTAATAAGGTTGCATGACACTAGAATGAAAACTTATGGTTGAAAGTCTATCTAAATTATTATCACTTGTCATCTCTCTCTTTTAAAGTGTCAACGAGTAAATACTGAAAATTGTGCAAAATAAAACGGAAATATTAACTGTGCTGTACCTATGTGTTATCTCAATCAATCCATAATAAAACCTACATCTCACTTCTCATTCCACATCCGTGCATCGTAACCACGCTCTGCTACAAATAAATATAACAGGTTCTGTGCCCCACAAGAAGAAGAGAATAGGGTAACAATGGATTTTTCAACAAAAATAGATATTGGGAAACTTGAAGGCAAGAAAAATTGGTCAACATGGAAGTACAAAATTTCTATAATGCTAGAAGGTACAGAAGGTGCCTTAGATGCTGTCCAAGGGAAACTTCAAAGACCAATACTTGCTGCGGAAGGAGGTGACGCTGCGACTAGCGCCTATAACGCCGCAATGGCAAAGTATAGGAGGACTGAAAGCGGCGCTCTGCTGATGCTGACCACCAATATGACAGAGGAAACACTACAAAAAGTTATGAGGTACAGAACGGCAAACGAGGTTTGGCAAGAGCTCCACAGACTTTTTGATGGACAAACAGATGATAGAGCCTATAATTTGTGTCTAGAATTCTTTGGACTGCAACATAACAAAGAGGACGATATACCTACTCATATGTCAAAGTTAAAGAATTTATGGAACGATTTAAAAGTTGAAGTATCAAAAACTGACACAACGGCGAAGCTACCTGAACTCCTTCTGATTTGTAAAGTTTTGGATACACTTGATGATAGATTCTTCAATTTCAAATCGAGCTGGCTAATGCTGAAGCAGTCCGAAAGAACTATCGATAGTTTGACGAGTCACCTCTGCACATTTGAGAGAGATCTGGGTAGTCAAGAGAACTCACAAGAGGAAACACTAGTGACTACGCCCATATATGGACAAAATACGTATAAGAACGATGACCAGTTGATATGCAACTATTGTTCTGGAAAAGGACATAGAGTACGCAAGTGTAAGAAGTGGATTAAAGATGGGAGGCCACCTAAACCAAGCACCTCATCTTCTGGGTCGAAGTCCAAACAAGTACAACAAATTTCGTTGATGGTAAATGCATGCTCAATCAGTCAAATCCAAGACCAAGAAAACTGGTATGTCGACAATGGAGCAACAACGCACATTGCAGTAAGGAGGAATGTTTTCAACGCTTTTCATGAATTTGACTCAGATCACACCGTAACAACGGCAGACGGAACTATCATACCTGCGTTGGGAAAGGGTTCCGTAGTGGTTGAATCAAATGTCGGTGAACACAAGGAGAAAATAACCCTCAACGATGTGTGGTTAGTACCATCGCTAACAAAAAATCTATTTTCGCCATTAGCAGCGCAAGATAGGATGCAGAACAGCATCTTTATGTCGACGACTAGAGAGTGCAAACTAGACATAGCAGGCACGACTAGGGTTGTTGGCAGAAGAGTCCCGCATGGTGGACTGTACAAGTTGGATATGAAGACAGTCATTCCAACAAAGCAAGTGACAATAGAAGTCAAAGATATAACAAATGGAGAACAAGTTCAAGAGGATCAAGGTCCAACTATCAGAGCTGAGGGCAAATACAATAATGATAGTGACGATGAGTTTGTCGACGCACATGAGCGATTAGAAGTAATTGAGCCCCTGCAAGAAGCGGATTCTCGATATTATTTAAGAGACCGACAAAATACCGCACGTCCTAAGAAGTTTGAAGACTACGTATGCATCGTCAGCTCTGACGATTTCCCGGTAACATACGAAGAAGCAATTAAGAGACATGACGGTGTTGAATGGCAGAAAGCCATGAGAAGTGAACTAAAGTCTCTGAAAGACAATGATGTCTGGACATTGTGTGAGCTACCTTCCAATCGAAAGGCGCTTCCATGCAAATGGGTTTTTAGAATTAAGCGCAACCCAGATGGAACTATTGACAAATATAAGGCCAGGCTGGTAGTAAAAGGGTTCAAACAAAGAAAAGGAATAGATTACGAACAAACTTACAGTCCCGTTGCGAGAATGGCAACTATCAGAGCCTTGTTAAGTGTCAGTGCTAAAGAAAAATTGCATGTCACACAATTTGATGTGTCAACTGCATTTCTGAATGGCAAGCTAAAAGAAGAGATCTATATGAAGCAGCCAGAAGGATTCAGCGATGGCACAACCAAAGTCTATCGTCTGAAACGAAGCCTTTATGGATTAAAACAAGCCCCTCGATGTTGGAACTCTTGTTTTGAAGACATACTGCTAAGCCAAGGTTTCGTTCAGAATGAGGCCGACTGCTGTTTATTTACGAAGAATGTGGGAGATAAGAAGATTCTGATCACATTATACGTAGATGACGGACTCGTGGCTACAACAGATGAAGAACTAGCAAACCAATTCTTCAAAGAATTGGGAGATAAGATTAAAATTACGACTAAGGAAGCATCCTACTATCTAGGTCTGGAAATTGCACGTTCGAAAGATGGTTCTATTTTCATTAACCAAGAGTCGTACACGAGAAAGATTTTAGAACGTTTCGGTATGTCAGAATGCAATCCAGTCTCAACGCCTATCGACCGGAATCCGACTTCAGAATCAGGGAAAGTCGAAGATCGAGTCCCTAAAGAGAAGAAATTCCCATATCGTGAGGCTGTAGGTGCTCTCGCGTACCTCATGACGGGTACACGCCCCGACATAGCTTATGCTGTTGGGGTAGTATCAAGAAAGTTGGAGAATCCAACAGAAGCGGATTGGTTAAAAGTCAAAAGGATATTTCGTTATCTAAAAGGAACAGTATCCTACGGCATTATGTACAACGCAAATATTACCAGTGGAAAAATAGATGGCTATAGTGATGCAGATCACGCCGGTGATGACCAGACTGGACGCTCCACTACAGGAGTTATTTGTTTGTTTGCTCAAGGTGCCGTTTCATGGCTGAGTCAACGACAACCATCTGTTGCAATCTCAACAACGGAAGCAGAGATTGTAGCCGCAAGCGAAGGCGCACGTGAGCTAGTGTGGCTTCAAAGGATATTCAGTTCATTAACGGTCCTGGAAGGAATACCTATATTGAAGGTAGATAATGAAGCTGGTAGACGTCTTGCATATAACCCCGAATTCCACAAGCGGACTAAACATATCCGAGTACGACATTTCTTCGTTCGGGAGACAGTGCAAGAAGAACTTATCAACGTTCAAAAAACAAGCTCTGCTGAACAGTTAGCTGATCTTTTAACAAAGGCAGTTCCTAAACCCAGACTGGTAAAAATCAGAGCTGACTTGGGGCTGCAAAGTATTTCCTGCTAGTGAGGGAAAGTAATAAGGTTGCATGACACTAGAATGAAAACTTATGGTTGAAAGTCTATCTAAATTATTATCACTTGTCATCTCTCTCTTTTAAAGTGTCAACGAGTAAATACTGAAAATTGTGCAAAATAAAACGGAAATATTAACTGTGCTGTACCTATGTGTTATCTCAATCAATCCATAATAAAACCTACATCTCACTTCTCATTCCACATCCGTGCATCGTAACCACGCTCTGCTACAAATAAATATAACATATACTACCTATGTAACTTAGAATATGTAAAGGAATATGTGTACCTTGGTCAAATAATCTCTCCAAATGACTAGACACACAAAGAAATCAACAAGCGAATAGCCAACGAGTGGAGACTAGTCCCTAAAAAAGATGAAAAGTAAAGACTTGAGGCTATCAACGAAAACAAAAGACACATTTATTCTTCCCTGTCTAACATATGGTTGCGAGATGTGGGCCTTAAACAAAGAACACAAAGACAAACTCGAAAGATGCCAGAGAGCCATGGAGAGAAGCGTGTTGGGAGTCAAGAGTAAAGGATAGAACTCGAAATGAAGACCTACGAGAAATTGTGTAGCACACCTAGCGGCTTACTACAGGAACCAGCATTGGCAGGTCACATCCAGGTCACGGCCTAGGGCTGAGATTCAGAGTGCGTTTGGAGTCCGAACTCAAGAGGAACTCAATCTTACAAACGTCACTCTAGTATGAGATCACGTCACTTTTTGACGTTTGTAAGATTGAGTTCGGACTCCAAATGCACTCTAAATTTCAGCCCTAGTGCGATGATGACAGACGCGAACTAATGGCAGCTTATTACCACCAGGTGGCGCTTTTTGAAAGCATTCAATTTTTTTTATCATAGGGCCGTAGGGCGGGCCCTTACGCTTATGACTATTCGGGTAGTGACAAAAGCGTGAAATTTGGCACAGATGTTCTCTGGATAGATCTGAGCAGATTAAGCCCGGTTACCAGTGGTTCCACCCACTAATGTGGGTGTTGGTGGGGGTGAAGTCCGCCCCCGCCGCACCTGAAATAAAAAAATCTTACGGATCTAGTTTAGCTAAAAGAACAATATTATTATTATTTTTTTATGGTATCATTTTGGTGTGAAAAACATATAACAAATCTATTCAACACAATAAAAAAACATAATTTCGTAGTGAATTACTGAGATTTATGCAAAAAAATAAAAAAGCGCCACCTGGTGGTAATAAGCTGCCATTAATTCGCGTCTGTCATCATCGCACTAGGGCTGAGATTCAGAATGCGTTTGGAGTCCGAACTCAAGAGGATCTCAATCTTACAAACGTCACTCTAGTATGAGATCACGTCACTTTTTGACGTTTGTAAGATTGAGTTCGGACTCCAAATGCACTCTGAATCTCAGCCCTAGTGCGATGATGACAGACGCGAACTATTACCACCAGGTGGCGCTTTTTGAAAGCGTTCAATTTTTTTTATCATAGGGCCGTAGGGCGGGCCCTTACGCTTATGACTATTCGGGTAGTGACAAAAGCGTGAAATTTGGCACAGATGTTTTCTGGATAGATCTGAGAAGATTAAGCCCGGTTACCAGTGGTTCCACCACTAATGTTCACCAAAAAGGACCGGCAGATCGAGAACATTCCTCTTATTGAAGATGCCCTTTTACAGCACACTTTGCGAGCTGTTTATCAGGGCGTTTATGTATGGAGCCAGATAACCACACTACAACCAAACCATACCTAGTCCCCAGGAGTGGGGTTGGACTAGGAGGGATGATACCTGGGTTTCACTTTGGACCACGAAATCTATAGCTATACAAGCTTGCCTTGAATTGATAAAATACAGATGTAAGAAAAAATGCACAGATAAGTGCCAGTGCAAAAAAGGGAACTTAAACTGTACCGATCTGCTTGCTTGTGCAGTGGTAAATGTACATAATTATTTCATTTGAGTACAAAAACATGAAAAAATGAAATGAAAAAATGTTACGGAATTTTCTTTAAGATACCCACAGATACCTTACTTTTGACCTATCATATTAATTTAATTACCTGTATTAACTGCTTGGTTAAATTTCTTGTTCATATATAATGTATGAAAAACAAATTTAATTTTGAAGTTGTCATTTCAGGAAAGCAAAGGGATCTATATTTTTTTTATTTGGTTTGATCATAGACATTATTAATAATGTCTTTGGGTTTGATAATGAAATTTGTTTTGTTTATTTCGACGTTAAGTAATTGTAATTATGCACGTCTAAAAAACTTACCTCGCTGCTGCGCGACTATTTATATTTTTTTCTCAGGAAAATATTTCAGGAAGTATAAAGTGTATATTTATAAAAAAATATATTACTTGAGCTTTCTAATACAATTTTTACTGTTCCCTACAATGATTAGTTTTTAAGTGATTGCCCATTGGAGACGAAAGTCTTGGATACGTTTTTTATTTTTTTGCATAAATCTCAGTAATTCACTACGAAATTATGTTTTTTTATTGTGTTAAATAGATTTGTTATATGTTTTTCACACGAAAATGATACCATTAAAAAATAATAATAATAATAATATTGTTCTTTTAGCTAAACTAGATCCGTAAGATTTTTTTATTTCAGGTGCGGCGTTGGCGGACTTCACCCCCCACCAACACCCACGTTAGTGGGTGGAACCACTGGTAACCGGGCTTAATCTACTCAGATCTATCCAGAGAACATCTGTGCCAAATTTCATGCTTTTGTCACTATTCGAATAGCTGATATCATGGATCAGCGTTAGTGCTCGGGCTATAAGGATATAGTTAGATACAAATACAAGTGTCGCAGCAGTTTATGAGTGGTGACCTTGACTGCGCTAGTCATTTTTTTTCTCGCACTTAGTAATTTTGTGCGTGAATGAACACATGCGCTAGTCCCCCACCACTTTTACCGAGCACTCAAAAACCGTTGCGACAGTCAGGCACGTATCCAGACTTTTGTTTCGGGGGGGGGGGGAGATATTCATTGAACCAACAACGTGAATTGTGAAAGAAACCTCTGTAATCACTGTACTTTATTATTATTAAGTATCTAAAGTCCATGTGTCGCAAGGGTTTATGAGCTCTCGGCGAAAGTGGTGGGGGACTAGCGCATGTGTTCATTCGCGCACAAAATTACTAAGTGCGATAGAGAAAAAATGACTAGCG
Source organism: Ypsolopha scabrella (assembly GCA_910592155.1). Taxonomy (NCBI): domain Eukaryota; kingdom Metazoa; phylum Arthropoda; class Insecta; order Lepidoptera; family Ypsolophidae; genus Ypsolopha; species Ypsolopha scabrella. Next base: position 30,893,038 of record OU342964.1, read on the forward strand.
CAGGCAAGGTCACCGCTCATAAGCCGTTGCGATACCTGTCTCTCTCTCTCTCTCTCTCTCTCTCTCTTCAGTCCCTTTACTTCCCCGCGGAGTCTGGGGCTGACACTAGGCTCTTCCATGCCTATCTGTCCATGGCCAGCGAGGTGAGCTCTGATCATGTCATCTTTATCTCTTCGGCCTCGTTCAAAATGGACCTCTTCCACGTCTGAGTTGGTCGTCCTGGTCGTCGAGAACCTACACACGGCTTCCAATTTAGGGCTACTTTAGGGATATGGTCTGCAGGTCTTCGTAGTGTATGTCCTAACCATCGCCACTTTCGTTCCTTGATTTCGTGGGCAACGAGTTTCTGATTTGTAACCTTCCACAACTCAACATTGGTGATGGTGTTGGGCCAATGTCTCTTCAGGATGCTTCTTAGACAGTTATTAATAAAGACCTGCAGTTTTCCAGATATTTTACTGGTAACCTTCCAAGTTTCGCACCCATATAAGAGGACAGTTTTCACGTTCGTATTAAAAAGTCTGATTTTCGTTGTGCGGGATATGTTGGTGGATTTCCGGAAGTTCTTAAGTTGGGCAAAGGCTCCTCTCGCTTTGTTAATGCGGTTGTTGACATCCCGTTCCGTTCCTCCTTGTGGTGTGATTACACTACCAAGATAGCAGAAGTTGGTAGTCGGCTCGATGCGACGGTTCTCTAGCAGCAGCGGTGTGTTATTATCGCTGAACACACGCATTTCCTCGGTTTTCTTTCTGCTAATCCTTAGCCCAGCCATGCTCGTGATCCTTTGGAGATCCGAAAGTTTGCTCTGCATGTCGTCTAGGGATTCACTTAGTAGACATAAGTCGTCTGCAAAGTCTAAATCCTCCAGAGACGATGGCGCTGTCAATGGTATCCCCCTCTTCTTATTGTGGATTATCTTCAGCATTATTGCGTCCATAACCACGATGAAGATCAGCGGGGACAGCAAGCATCCCTGTCTAACTCCAGTCCTCACATCGAATGGCTCAGTGAGCTTGCCATTATGGACTACCCTGCAACTAAACCCGTCATATGCATCCTTAATTATGTTTATAATCTTTTCAGGAACTCCCTTGTGGTGTAGGGCGTCCCAAATAAACTGTCTGTTGATGCTGTCGAAGGCCTTTTCAAAGTCAACGAAAGTCATGAACAAGGCTTTCTCCATTAGACGGATTCTTCAACAATGAGACGGAGGGAGTTTATTTGGTCCACACATGACGTTCCTCTGCGAAATCCAGCCTGTTCTCTACGGATGGTCTTTTCAATTGCTGTTTGAATCTGGTACAGAATAATTTTGGACAACACCTTCCTTAATGTACTGAGGAGTGTGATCCCTCGCCAATTATTGCAGTCCGTGCGAGTTCCCTTCTTGGTTAACTTAATGAGCAGGCCTTCCTTCCAATCACTAGGCAGGTATTCTAATTGCCAAACTTCATCAAGGAGCGGTTGGAGGAAGTGTGCAGCTGTTGATGGGTCAGCTTTCAAAGGTTCTGCAGGAATGTTATCCGATCCAGGTGCTTTGTGGTCCTTTAGTTCTCTTACGGCTTTGACAATTTCCTCAATAGATGGTGGCTCGTCATTTATACCATCAATGGTGCGTGCTGGAAAACCACGCCAGAAGTCTTCTGAGTAATCGCTGTTCGCAGAACGCCTGTTGAGAACTGCGCAGAAATACTCTCTCCATCTAAGCAATTGTTCTTCCTCTGTGAACAGCAGCTTTCCGTCTGCATCCTTGCCAGGTTGTGTACACAGGGTATGCTTTTTGCATAGTTTCTTGGTTATGCTATACAGCTGCCGGAGATTGCCATTCTTGGCGGCGATTTCGGCCTCATCTGCTAAAGTGTTAGTCCAATTCCGATAATCCCGACGCATTGCTCTGCTCACCCTTTTGCAGTAAGTGCAAATATAGAGAGCGCTTCATTCGATTGATCGGTAGTAAGAGCAATCTTTGCTTGATGTCTCTCCTCAACCACATTCCAAGTTTCTGTCGTTATCCACTCCTTCTCAGCATGTTTACAGAACCCAAATACTTCTTTTGCCGTATTGGTATATGAACCTTTTAGTACAATCCAATGATCGTCTATTGAGTTAATCTGGTGCGAGTCCTTCATCTTCTCTAGTCGTTAATGAAGATTGCGTCGGAACTGAGATGCATAATTTGTGTCTTGTAATTTTACAACATCATATTTGCGCTTAGTTGCATCCGAGTGCTTGTGGATGCGGGCGATTTTAATCCGTACTTGTGCAACGACGAGGTGATGATGTCTACCAATGTCAGCCCCCGTCTTACTTCATACATCAAGCAGAGATGATCTCCATCTTCGGCTAATTGCTAGGTGATCTATCTGGTTGCGTGTACGACCGTCGTTGGAAATCCACGTAACTTTATGGATGGTCTTGTGCGGGAAGAGAGTTCCACCAATAACCAAGTTGTGTTCCGAACACACCTCCACAAATCTATCACCGTTATCGTTCCTGACACCGAGCCCATGTCTCGTATACCTGTACCGTACCTTTTTTATTAAAACGTACTTCAACGTACGTTACAGTGCTTATGAATATAAACATTCCCGGTCCCGTGTATGTCACGCCAAATTTCGGGAGGGGGATAAATCCCACCTATCCGCCCTGGATACGTGCTTGGCGGCACTTGTACCTGTGTGAATTCTTGAAATTAAAGTACATGCAACTTAATGCCATTTATTTGTAGGTTAGAGCAAGAAATAATAAAAATGAGTTCATTCTGATTGTTCATTCATCAACCGCACCTTTTGTCTAATTGCACATAAAATAAAGTTGTCCATATCCAGAAAAGGACCGCCTCTCTTATTTTCCCGGGTGTCAAAAACTTTATGTCACCGCTTTCACCTTCTTTGACGATTCGTCTTACCGTGCTTTCAGATTTTCCTGAAAAAATAATAAACAAAAATAATTTCCGAGGTGCCACAAGGATCAAAACTTTACAGTCTCCACATAAAAAACGTCAACAGGGCATTTTAAATTATTTGTAAACATAACCTCCAAAATTAGAATAAAATGTATAAAGCAGGTCTTTTATGTGTATTTATAGGCTTGGATAGGATTTATTACACTTAATTAGGTCATAAATGATACATTCACTGTAATTAAATACCTGTAATAACAGCAACTCGTTTGCACAAGTCACCCAAATCAGTTAGAACTTTTCCTGCGTGTACTCCGCCCAACACCACTCAAATACATGGTAAATGACATCTCTTTCACCACTCTTTATGGTTTTTTCCATTATAAAGCACCAAAACGTAGGTTTTTCAATTTTTCTATCGATATCAATACGAAAATCACAAAGAACCTCTATAGAAAGAAATTTCTCTGTGATTTGAAACTGTCAGTTAGAGTTTTAGAATTGCCTTAAGAAGAGAAAATAATAGTTCCGCTTTATTTAATATCTAGATTTAATTGACAAGTTATAGTAGTATCCAGCCATAGAGTAGAATATACTATTGAATACTGGGTCCAGCTGTGTGTGAAGATTATTTTCAAAGAAATATCTTCGCGGCTGGTCGACGTTTCGGGAGACCCAAAGGCTGGGGCATACCTTGGGCAGCGTATTAGCCTAGCCATTCAACGGGGGAATGCTTCCAGCCTTTTGGGGACCCTGACGATCGACGGCGGCGGTGATTTAGGGAAAATATTTTACATAGAATGTTTTTTTTGTACGTGGGTATGTTTTAGGTAATTTTAAGGTTTTAGATTGTTATTATTTTATTTTTATTCAACTTTATTTGATGTTATTTTTGTTTTTTTTCTCTTTCTGTCAATAAAAAGTATAAGTTATAAGTTATACTCCTACATTTTTTAAATCTGTTTCCTTCTCGGCGTTTGCGTTTGGTACACTTATACATAATATCAGGTGGGTTCGTAATAAAACGTCTGATATAACTATTAAACAGTTTATGAAGACTCACGACACCTTGAAATTCACATGAAATTGTTGGACGCTCTTTCTCGTCCCAAACGAAATCGCCATCTTGAATCTCTCTTATTTTTTGTCTCTCTCTATGTGGCCTGCGAGCTTTTACGGAAACAGTCGGAAATGCGCGCGAGTTTTGCGCTGCAAATTTATAAGGCAAGCTTGTACGCCACACACTCTTTGAGATTCGAAACTAACTGTCCGCCTAGCATAATTCGGAATGGGGATTCCATATGACGATGGTGACGTTTCATCGAGTTGTCAAAAATGTCGGCCAACAAGGAAAATAACCTTGTTCAGGCATATATTGAATTAAATAAATTTTGTCAAAACGGAGACTATGAAAGAGCTTTAAAAGCAGCAGGGAAAGGTAAGCTTTATTTTATAAAATCAATTTTTTGCACGCTTAACCCTTATTTTATTATTTACAATTTCCATTGCAGAACATTCGCCTTTTAAAATTTACATATTTCTGACTGTAAATTCCTTTTAATCATGCTTTTTGGTAATTTGTATCTCAAACAGTTTTCGATATCCTATATATAATCTAATATATAAAAGTTGGTTATCTTTCTTTCATAAACTGCTTGGTAAAGTAGCCACATAGTTTGACTGCTAGACTCTGTTAACCACTAACAGCTGACTTTCTGAGATTTCTCATCTACTTATTCACTATTACTGCTTTTAAGCTATATTCTTGTAACTTCTACTAATACCTTTATTGTAACTACATATCACTTTAATTTTTATATTGCCTTGAACTGGAAATTAAAAACACCACTGTTTTGAATTTCAGTTCTACAAATAGCTCCTGGTGAATCTAAAGCCTTCCACTGCAAAGTGGTATGCTTCATACAGCTGCACAATTTCAAGGAGGCCCTAGCCATCCTCTGCAACCCCAAGAATGCAGCTCTCGCAGCTGATTTGCACTTTGAGAAAGCATACACACAGTACCGACTCAACTGTCCAAAAGATGCCTTGGTGACTGTTGATGCAGCACCAGAACTAACTCCCGCACTCAAAGAATTAAGGTTCATATTAATTTGTTTTGTCATTAAAACTGTAGCAGTGAACAGCTACCACAATGATGTACAAGTGTCGCAATGATTTATGAGCGCTGACCTTTACTGCGCTGGTCATTTTTTCTCTATTGCACTTAGTAATTTTGTGTGCGAGTGAACACATGATGCGCTAGTCCCCCACCACTTTTGCCGAGCGCTCATAACTCATTGTGAGACTTGTACTTATGGGAGACAATTGCTCAGACCAACTAAAATGACCACAAAAGACGCCTGCAAAACTTTCTTTGTTTGTACCTATGCTTATAACAATAAAATAAAAAAAATATAAATGCAGATTCCTGTGTAGGAGCCCAATGAATCAGTAAATGAATTTTGCCTGAATTTAAGTCTGACTTCTGACGTATTTAGTACTTAAATAAAGCAACAAATTATTTTATGGTCCAGGGCTCAAATCCTGTACCGGCTGGAGCAGTACCAGGAGTGCTATAACTTGTACAGAGACCTTGTTAAGAACACCACTGATGACTATGAAGATGAGAGGAAAGCCAACATGGCGGCTGTTGTCGGCAACCTCGCAGAGATCAATCCTGTAAGTTACATAAACCTTGTATATCGGTGTGCCTTATAAAAGTCAACTTCTGGAAAGTTATGTCAAATGGCAAACTAAAGGAACACACTTATTTTTAAGAAAATACAATTGAATTTCTATTACATTACATAATTGAACCTTTTTCTCGAAAATTGTGCAGTACTCAACATTACATGATTATTGATTCCAACGCATAAAGTACAATTGTAGAGTCCAGATCAGTGGCGGCTGGTGCCCTAGAGAACCGGTGGTGTACTGCATGGTTTTATTAAAAAGAGCAAATAAAATGCCGCAATTTAAGGAAACAAATTTTATTTATATTCCGTCCAAATCGCTTCTCCGCCGAAAATAACACAGGGAAAGCAAAAAAAAGCATTTAGTCTCTCACATCCACATAACCATTTCTTTTTAACATACATTTCACTTTTGAACGTTCTCGTGAACGATTTATTTTTTGTTTTGCATTCCTGTTTTATATTATGAATAGGCCGGGTTTTCATAAGTCCTGTTGGTTTTAATAAAGTCAATATTGTAATTTACACTCATTATTATCACTCTTTCTAATCTTTAGTTTACTTTTTTAGATAATTATAGTAATTAAATAAACAATTACTCCTCCGCAAGCGCGCGCAAAAAGTGACAAACTGACGACAAGTGCATCGTGCGTAGGTCAAGGCCTCGGGGTAATGAACTACTCGTTTCGTTTCGTATTCTTTCGGCAATTTCCGGTCGCGTGCGGCGCACGAATCTATCCTAAAACTGCCATACATTTTGTACTACGCATCTTCTGTCTCACGCGCCGGGCTGTTTACACCGTGTTTCATAGAAGTTGTATGAGCTCGCTGCGTGCGCTTTCCCGAGCGCACGGGGCCGATTTTGTTCAAGCAAAAATAAGATTTAATTCCTTTGCAGTAGAAATATATACATTTTTATTTACCTCGTAATAACATGTATATAAGGTGTAATCGAAATACCTGCCACGGATGAAATAGGAGATACTATTATGTTTATAGATTACATTAGTGAAGAAATTTCGTACCCCGGAATAGTTAAATAAATTTGAGAAGGTAAAGTAATTAAATAAACATTTTCTTCATTCTGCATAACGTGGTTCACAAATTACGCTTGACGAGTCGTTTAGTCAATGATAACAATTGCTATCTCTTTCTAACCGTTCAATGAATGAAATCAGCTGCCCAGTTCGTCTCTACCAGGTAGAGATATTTGTACCTATTCTGTGTAGCACAAACTTAAATGTAGAGTTGTGAAAACCCAAAATAATACAAGCTCATTTAACTGTCATCCCTCCGCGTTAAGGTCTATTTTGCTATGAAAATTCTTGGGTTTTTTAGCTCGAAATTTAAAAGTGCTACACGAGAATAGGTGCCATTGCATGCCTCTCCAATGTGCTTACGCTCACACGCAAAGTAGATGTAAATACGAAATACATTGCAAATTACTCTTCGTCATTGGTCATTAAGACACCGGTAAATTAACTAATTAGGGTACTGTTAAATTTCCAAACGGCTGGATCTGTTGGCCAACCAGTACCCAATAATACGCAGGCAAAAGTTTAAAAGTGCACTTACCAGTTATTGCATTCCTCTAATTCATTCCGCAGATAAAAACTGATGTAATAAGATGGTAAACTTCCCATCACACTTAAAGCCGGGTCTCCTGATTATGTTTTGCCGTAGGTACACATTACACAAAAACATTATGTTCTGTCTTTGCATTTTTACACCAATTGTACCTTATTTACACCAATTACACCTTAGCTACAGTTATTTGCATAATTTACAACAGTATTATTTATCTACAAAACTGTTGCACAAGTCCGCCTTCGCGTTGCACACAAATGTAGGCACGCTTGCGTACATGTCTTTGCACTTTATTTAAGGTGTCAGTTTCACTTTTTACTTGCTGAAAAGCGCGCTTGATGCGCCTTTTTAGTTCTCGCACAGTTCTAATATCATGTCCGGTTTGGCCGTACACAAGGTCCTTTACACGACCCCATAAAAAAAAGTCTAATGGGGTTAAATCAGGCGAGCGAGGAGGCCACGGCACTGGCCCTCCTCGGCCGATCCACCTCTCGCCACCGTACCACACACCATTCAAATAGTCACGTACGTTCACAGCGAAATGAGCTGGTGCTCCATCATGTTGGAAGTGCAGTCCACTTATTTCTTCAAGAGGAATACGTTCCAACATTCTGCTTACACGGGTTCGCAGTAAGCGAAGATATGTTTCCCCGTTCAGTCTGTCCAAGAAAACTGGTCCAAGAACTCTATTGCCGAGTATGCCCGCCCACACGTTAACACTAAATCGTATCTGGAAGTGGTCAGGCCGAACAACACGAGGATTCGTCTCGGTCCAAAAATGCGCATTGTGGATATTGAACATTCCAACCCGTGTGAAAGTGGACTCGTCGGTCCACATAATGTTGCGACGTTCTTCTCTAATCCAATGACAAAATGCGAGTCGAGCCGCGTAGTCTTGTGGCTGCAATTCTTGCACTCTTAAGAAGTGGTAAGGATGGAGCCCTTCCCGATTAAGAAGTTGCCGCACGTAGAAATGGCTCACATCAAACACTCTAGCAGCGTCCCTGGTGCTAGCAAGAGGGTGACGCCGGAAAAAGTCTAACACTTCCTCTTCAAATTCGGCTGAGTATCGAGGCCTGCCTGCGTCAACCGGAGGCGGGTCAAAGCGACCATGCTCTCGAAATCTGTATACGGCGTCCAGAATGGTATGATGGCTCACTCGTACACCAAATCTCTGCTCGTATAGGTTTACTGCATGCGCGGTTACGTTGTTACACTCGCGGTAGCACGATACCATCTCAAGATATTCTTGATTTGAATATCGTGGTCTAGGAGGCATTTTTAAAGAATGCGCGCGAGATACGCACCTCTGCGACCAGCGAAAACAGCGAACTGGGGTGGGGGCACAACAACAAACAAAAACAAGCGCGTGCGACGAAAGGGGTAGTGGGGGACGGGGTGGCGGCAGGCGGTCTGCCCTTTGACTATTTGACGAGCGGCTCGCTCGGATAGAGCGGCGTCCTTTGACAACTTCATTGAAGTTTTGCGACTACTACCTAACGGTTTCATACAATTAAATGAATTTCATTCATTGAACGGTTAGAAAGATATAGCAATTGTTATCATTGACTAAACGACTCGTCAAGCGTAATTTGTGAACCACGTTATGCAGAATGAAGAAAATGTTTATTTAATTACTTTACCTTCTCAAATTTATTTAACTATTCCGGGGTACGAAATTTCTTCACTAATGTAATCTATAAACATAATAGTATCTCCTATTTCATCCGTGGCAGGTATTTCGATTCCACCTTATATATATGTACTATAATCAGATATTTAATTTCCGTATAGAGCAGTATGGATGGATGGGTAATGATAGGTATAGGACATTATTGTGTAAGTTTAATTTAAATGGTAGTGTGGTGCACGGGCGCACTTAAGGTGCAGCCGCCACTGGTCCAGATGTGTATTGAAAAGTAGGCACTAATAGTTACAGAATGAGTTATATATGAAAACCTAAAAATCTGAAACAGATTATTAAAAATAAGCACTTTTCTTTAGTTTGGCGGATTTCATTACTTCCCAGAATTCGATCCCTATAATATAAGCAACACTATCGGATGGTGCAATAATATACAGTGTGTTTTTTTCTATTGTAGGGTTTGATTCTTGGGACGGAAAATTATTTATTCAAAAATCCAATGATGCAGTTTTCATCAAAATCGGCCCTGGAACTTCTTTGAGCATTTTTCGCTATTCCCTATAGCTTCGGAATTTGCCATCCCCGCCCACTTGAACAACTAACCCTAGTGTTCTGTTTCAAGTACCTTAACACTACAGTAGAATTTAGTTGTAACTCCAGGCCCATTATCCCCAGACGAGCGAGTACCCTCAGTTCGAGGAGAGCACGTACGAGCTGGCGTACAACAGCGGCTGCACGCTCGCCGCGCGTGGCAAGTACCAGGAGGCGCTGCCGGTGCTGCGACGGGCCGAGGCGCAGTGCGTGGAGAGCGTGCTGGAGGATGGCGGCACTGAGGAGGAAGCGAAAGAGGAGGCGGCCATCATTCGGTGCGGGCTACTTTAATTTGTTACAGTTTCAGTAGAGCTTCGTTGTTCTAGTGCTTCTAAAGTCATGTCAAGCTAAGTTCATATTTGGTGTTTGGAGTATGGCGATAGGGCTCACCACACATCATGTTGAGATGTATAGTAGTAATTTTGTCGGATTCATGCCGTCATTTTTTTTTTTCAACAATAATATTATAGCTGTATCAGTAGCGCAGTTCATAGATAGCTGACCGAAGCGACTATCAGTCACAGCTTTGTTTGATTAAACTAGTAAGAAGCATGGATTTTGATCATTTTTTGTGTGAAAGAGGACTAGGCTTTAAAAGTACTTACTTAATACTAAAAGCATTTTTCCAAATAAGCTTTAATTCGTTGATCGGTAAGTAATAAGTCTGTTAATAGCTCCATATTGTTGCAGAGTGCAGCAAGCTTACTGTCTACAGCAGTCGGGACGCGAGAAGGAGGCCGGTGCCGGCTACCAGAGCGTGCTGAAGGAGCGGCCCAGCGAGCAGGCGCTGGTCGCCATCGCCAGCAACAACCTCGTCGTCATCAACAGGTACAGTAGTACTGCCAGCAGCAGGTGGGACGCGAGAAGGAGGCCAGTGCCGGCTACCAGAGCGTGCTGAAGGAGCGGCCCAGCGAGCAGGCGCTGGTCGCCATCGCCAGCAACAACCTCTTCGTCATCAACAGGTACAGTAGTACTGTCAGCAGCAGGCGGGACGCGAGAAGGAGGCCAGTGCCGGCTACCAGAGCGTGCTGAAGGAGCGGCCCAGCGAGCAGGCGCTGGTCGCCATCGCCAGCAACAACCTCGTCGTCATCAACAGGTACAGTGGTACTGTCTGCAGCAGGCGGGACGCGAGAAAGAGGCCGGTGCCGGCTACCAGAGCGTGCTGAAGAAGCGGCCCAGCGAGCAGGCGCTGGTCGCCATCGCCAGCAACAACCTCGTCGTCATCAACAGGTACAGTAGTACTGCCAGCAGCAGGTGGGACGCGAGAAGGAGGCCAGTGCCGGCTACCAGAGCGTGCTGAAGGAGCGGCCCAGCGAGCAGGCGCTGGTCGCCATCGCCAGCAACAACCTCGTCGTCATCAACAGGTACAGTAGTACTGCCAGCAGCAGGTGGGACGCGAGAAGGAGGCCAGTGCCGGCTACCAGAGCGTGCTGAAGGAGCGGCCCAGCGAGCAGGCGCTGGTCGCCATCGCCAGCAACAACCTCGTCGTCATCAACAGGTACAGTAGTACTGCCAGCAGCAGGTGGGACGCGAGAAGGAGGCCAGTGCCGGCTACCAGAGCGTGCTGAAGGAGCGGCCCAGCGAGCAGGCGCTGGTCGCCATCGCCAGCAACAACCTCGTCGTCATCAACAGGTACAGTAGTACTGTCAGCAGCAGGCGGGACGCGAGAAGGAGGCCAGTGCCGGCTACCAGAGCGTGCTGAAGGAGCGGCCCAGTGAGCAGGCGCTGGTCGCCATCGCCAGCAACAACCTCGTCGTCATCAACAGGTACAGTGGTACTGTCTGCAGCAGGCGGGACGCGAGAAGGAGGCCGGTGCCGGCTACCAAAGCGTGCTGAAGAAGCGGCCCAGAGAGCAGGCGCTGGTCGCCATCACCAGCAACAACCTCGTCGTCCACAATAGGTACAGTGGTACTGTATGCAACAGGCGGGACGCGAGAAGGAGGCCGGTGCCGGCTACCAGAGCGTGCTGAAGAAGCGGCCCAGCGAGCAGGCGCTGGTCGCCATCACGAGCAACAACCTCGTCGTCCACAACAGGTACAGTAGTACTGTCTGCAGCAGGCGGGACGCGAGAAGGAGGCCGGTGCCGGCTACCAGAGCGTGCTGAAGAAGCGGCCCAGCGAGCAGGCGCTGGTCGCCATCACCAGCAACAACCTCGTCGTCCACAACAGGTACAGTAGTACTGTCTGCAACAGGCGGGACGCGAGAAGGAGGCCGGTGCCGGCTACCAGAGCGGGCTGAAGAAGCGGCCCAGCGAGCAGGCGCTGGTCGCCATCGCCAGCAACAACCTCGTCGTCCACAACAGGTACAGTAGTACTGTCTGCAACAGGCGAGACGCGAGAAGGAGGCCAGTGCCGGCTACCAGAGCGTGCTGAAGGAGCGGCTCAGCGAGCAGGCGCTGGTCGCCATCGCCAGCAACAACCTCGTCGTCATCAACAGGTACAGTAGTACTGTCTGCAGCAGGCGGGACGCGAGAAGGAGGCCAGTGCCGGCTACCAGAGCGTGCTGAAGAAACGGCCCAGCGAGCAGGCGCTGGTCGCCATCGCCAGCAACAACCTCGTCGTCACCAACAAGTTCAGTGGTACTGTCTGCAGCAGGCGGGACGCGAGAAGGAGGCCGGTGCCGGCTACCAGAGCGTGCTGAAGAAGCGGCCCAGCGAGCAGGCGCTGGTCGCCATCATCAGCAACAACCTCGTCGTCATCAACAGGTACAGTAGTACTGTCTGCAGCAGGCGGGACGCGAGAAGGAGGCCAGTGCCGGCTACCAGAGTGTGCTGAAGGAGCGGCTCAGCGAGCAGGCGCTGGTCGCCATCGCCAGCAACAACCTAGTCGTCATCAACAAGTACAGTAGTACTGTCTGCAGCAGGCGGGACGCGAGAAGGAGGCCGGTGCCGGCTACCAGAGCGCGCTGAAGAAGCGGCCCAGCGAGCAGGCGCTGGTCGCCATCGCCAGCAACAACCTCGTCGTCACCAACAGGTACAAATACCCAATGTTCCTGTTGCCAGGAACAACCACCACCCATCCCCGTTTTCACCAAGTCTTGGTATCAAAGGGGGAAGCCGGGGGAACATGCGCAGCGGGCAGGCCTTAGTGGTACTGTCTGCAGCAGGCGGGACGCGAGAAGGAGGCCGGTGCCGGCTACCAGAGCGTGCTGAAGGAGCGGCCCAGCGAGCAGGCGCTGGTCGCCATCGCCAGCAACAACCTCGTCGTCATCAACAGGTACAGTGGTACTGTCTGCAGCAGGCGGGACGCGAGAAGGAGGCCGGTGCCGGCTATCAGAGCGTGCTGAAGGAGCGGCCCAGCGAGCAGGCGCTGGTCGCCATCACCAGCAACAACCTCGTCGTCATCAATAGGTACAGTGGTACTGTCTGCAGCAGGCGGGACGCGAGAAGGAGGCCAGTGCCGGCTACCAGAGCGTGCTGAAGAAGCGGCCCAGCGAGCAGGCGCTGGTCGCTATCACCAGCAACAACCTCGTCGTCATCAACAGGTACAGTGGTACTGTCTGCAGCAGGCGGGACGCGAGAAGGAGGCCGGTGCCGGCTACCAGAGCGGGCTGAAGAAGCGGCCCAGCGAGCAGGCGCTGGTCGCCATCGCCAGCAACAACCTCGTCGTCATCAACAGGTACAGTAGTACTGTCTGCAGCAGGCGGGACGCGAGAAGGAGACCGGTGTCGGCTACCAGAGCGTGCTGAAGGAGCGGCCCAGCGAGCAGGCGCTGGTCGCCATCGCCAGCAACAACCTCGTCGTCATCAACAGGTACAGTGGTACTGTCTGCAGCAGGCGGGACGCGAGAAGGAGGCCGGTGCCGGCTACCAGAGCGGGCTGAAGAAGCGGCCCAGCGAGCAGGCGCTGGTCGCCATCGCCAGCAACAACCTCGTCGTCATCAACAGGTACAGTGGTACTGTCTGCAGCAGGCGGGACGCGAGAAGGAGGCCGGTGCCGGCTACCAGAGCGTGCTGAAGGAGCGGCCCAGCGAGCAGGCGCTGGTCGCCATCGCCAGCAACAACCTCGTCGTCATCAACAGGTACAGTGGTACTGTCTGCAGCAGGCGGGACGCGAGAAGGAGGCCGGTGCCGGCTACCAGAGCGTGCTGAAGGAGCGGCCCAGCGAGCAGGCGCTGGTCGCCATCGCCAGCAACAACCTCGTCGTCATCAACAGGTACAGTAGTACTGTCTGCAGCAGGCGAGACGCGAGAAGGAGGCCAGTGCCGGCTACCAGAGCGTGCTGAAGGAGCGGCCCAGCGAGCAGGCGCTGGTCGCCATCACCAGCAACAACCTCGTCGTCATCAACAGGTACAGTAGTACTGTCTGCAGCAGGCGGGACGCGAGAAGGAGGCCGGTGCCGGCTACCAGAGCGTGCTGAAGGAGCGGCCCAGCGAGCAGGCGCTGGTCGCCATCGCCAGCAACAACCTCGTCGTCATCAACAGGTACAGTAGTACTGTCTGCAGCAGGCGGGACGCGAGAAGGAGGCCGGTGCCGGCTACCAGAGCGTGCTGAAGAAGCGGCCCAGCGAGCAGGCGCTGGTCGCCATCACCAGCAACAACCTCGTCGTCATCAACAGGTACAGTAGTACTGTCTGCAGCAGGCGGGACGCGAGAAGGAGGCCGGTGCCGGCTACCAGAGCGTGCTGAAGGAGCGGCCCAGCGAGCAGGCGCTGGTCGCCATCGCCAGCAACAACCTCGTCGTCATCAACAGGTACAGTAGTACTGTCTGCAGCAGGCGGGACGCGAGAAGGAGGCCGGTGCCGGCTACCAGAGCGTGCTGAAGGAGCGGCCCAACGAGCAGGCGCTGGTCGCCATCGCCAGCAACAACCTCGTCGTCATCAACAGGTACAGTAGTACTGTCTGCAGCAGGCGGGACGCGAGAAGGAGGCCGGTGCCGGCTACCAGAGCGTGCTGAAGGAGCGGCCCAGCGAGCAGGCGCTGGTCGCCATCGCCAGCAACAACCTCGTCGTCATCAACAGGTACAGTAGTACTGTCTGCAGCAGGCGGGACGCGAGAGGAGGCCAGTGCCGGCTACCAGAGCGTGCTGAAGGAGCGGCCCAGCGAGCAGGCGCTGGTCGCCATCACCAGCAACAACCTCGTCGTCATCAACAGGTACAGTAGTACTGTCTGCAGCAGGCGGGACGCGAGAAGGAGGCCGGTGCCGGCTACCAGAGCGTGCTGAAGGAGCGGCCCAACGAGCAGGCGCTGGTCGCCATCGCCAGCAACAACCTCGTCGTCATCACCAGGTACAGTGGTACTGTCTGCAGCGGGCGGGACGCGAGAAGGAGGCCAGCGCCATTGGTGAAAGTCGCTCCTTACTTCCGTCCGTCCGTCAGCTTGTTTCGTCCAGGATTTCGCCACTCTTGGCGGTCCTCCGGGAAGAAATGCCCATACTCACACACGCTGACACACTGACACGTGCGGGTTGGTGAGCGCGGTGCCGAAACCCTTGCACCAGTGACGCCGCTGCCCGTCACCTGTCCGTTTTATATAAGGCCCGGCAATTGGGGATGGATATACCGCCATCCATCGGTCCCAGGCAATGGTGGACCGCCTGGTTTTGCCTGAGAGCTGTTCTCTTACTCTCCTCGGAATAACTTCGGGGGGATTTGCGAGTAAGATGGTGGTACCTCCACAGTCGAGCCCGGTATCAGCTCTACCACCTAAGAATAGCCCACTGTTCATACCACCTTAGTAATAGTAAATGTTCTTTGCCCCAGGGACAGCAACGTGTTCGACTCGCGCAAGCGCATGAAGGCCGCCTCTGCGGACGGACTGGAGCACAAACTGAACTCCCGCCAGCGCGCCGCCATCACATACAACCAAGCCGTACTCGCCATCTACTCTAACCAGGTGGATATTCTATATAAAGTCTGGCTATCAAAAGATGAAACTGGAAAACGGCGGCTAAATAAAACAATTTACTAATTTTAACACTGGTTATGTTATGATAAATTTCAACCATAGACGCTGTGCCCTCGATAGCAAACAAGTTAGTGACAATTTTTGGAATGTAGTTCCTTATCGCACGTTTCACTTGAGACACTTGGCCAATGAGAGCTCGGCCGACAAAGTGTAAGACATTGACCCTCACGATACTTTGCTATAGTGTGTTTACAAGCTTATGTCTACGTATACTCGTAGGTATATTATTGCAGTATGGACGTGCGGAGTGCGCGTCAGTAGCTAAAGGGGTCGCTTCTCTTCTGATTATGAGACAAGGAGGACGGCACTTTAGTCACACAACATATTTGCAGAAATGCTACAGTGTAAATTTCTGCGAAGTTGACCAGTTGGAATGAAATTATTATTGCGGTTACCAGCTAGTAAAAAAGTCATTCTAATCTTTCGTTAACAGCTCTTTAAGCCGTAACTCTACGAGTAATAAATTAAATTTTCAGCCGGAGTTCTGCAAACAGTGCTGCGTAAAGCTGGTGAAGGAGTTCGGGCAGACGAAGCGCGCCGCCCTCGTGGAGGCGTGCTCACTGACGCGCGACAACAAGCGCTCACAGGCGGTCGCCTTGCTGATGAAGCAGGGCGGCGCGCTCACGCTGGCGGCTGCGCACCTGCTACTTGCCGCGGTAACATGCTCGCTACTTGCGACTGACGCATCCAACTTTGCTCTTGGAGGCATACTCATCCAGCTAGCAATTTTATGGCCATGGCACATTCAATCAATGCTTCTTTCTGAACAGTAATAGTACTATCCCACATTTTAAAACCACTAAATACGACCGGCGCACCCTAAACATACCAAGACCGAACTAACTGACAAAACCTTTCACTTTAACTGGTGGTAGGCTTCAGCCGTGGCTTGTCACCAACCTTATGACGAAGTCATGCCGCCAGACGTCCCGTGTTCCGGCATGACGTCATTAGAAACCGTTTGAAGGGTGCACGGAAAGAACGAGCGATGTCGATTTTTTTTTTCAGATTTTGATCCCATGTTTAGATTGCGTTGAAGTGTGGTCACTGACCTCTAGGTCAGTGAGTGTGGTATAGCTTCGATAAACAGGGAAAAAACGTGCCTAGTCATGAGTATTATCTATGTAAAGATTTTGTAGAAAGGATATATCTGCCATATCAAATTGTTTGTAACTTTATAAATGTAATTGTGAAAATATTGACTTAACTGACATGGCACGTTCTTTCCGTGTACCCTTCTTAATGGAAAAGGGGTCATTATATTACTACAGTGCAGAAGGTGTGCGTGCACACCATTGACATTGTGGAAAACAACTCTTATAGCAGAGCAGGC
This sequence comes from Ypsolopha scabrella, assembly GCA_910592155.1. Classification (NCBI taxonomy): domain Eukaryota; kingdom Metazoa; phylum Arthropoda; class Insecta; order Lepidoptera; family Ypsolophidae; genus Ypsolopha; species Ypsolopha scabrella. The sequence goes on from OU342964.1 coordinate 30,909,692, forward strand.
TAGGTCTGTTTAAAAAAAAATGGTTTGACTTTTTTCTTATCCTTCTTTTGTTACGATGCATACTTTATGTTTCTCTGATTTTTCAAAAACAGACCTTGCCAGCACTGCTATAAGAGTTGTTTTCCACAATTTCAATGGTGTGCACGCACACAATTGCAATTCTACAGTGCACTGTATTACAGTAAGTTGGGTAGTATAAGCAAATCGTTTGTAACCGACTTCCGTACATTTTGATATTTCTCGAATGATTAACGCCTCGCCCACTTTCTGCGTTTATCCTAGGCCTTGTCGACGCTTTCTATCAGGTGTGGTAGTGGCCAAGCGTATATAAGCAATAGTCTCTCTCTCATTACACCCCACCCCCGCGCCGCGCGCCCTCACCCCGCGCACCCCCGCGCCGCGCTCCCCAGCGCCGAGCGCCCCCGCGCTGCGCCCCCCCGCGCAGCGCTCCCCAGCGTCATGCGCCCCCGCGTCGCGCGCCCCCGCGCCGCGCTCCCCAGCGCCGCGAGCCCCCGCGCCACGCGCCCCAACTACCATCGGTAACCCGATACCCGCGTCGCGCGCGCTCGCGCCGGACAGGACCAAACACCCGCGGTTCCTCTCTGAGTAGAGCCGAGCTCCTCCCTGAATCGAGCCGTGCTCCTCGAGAGTAGAGCCGCCAACTCCACCGGATAAATCAATCAACACCAAGACATGCCCATAGTAATGGGCATCGAAAGACACCACAGCAAGGGGGCACCCGCCCCGACGCAGAATACCCCCGCCCCAAAGGGGATGTGTGAGATAATCACTGGTCATTACCTTGTATAGACCGACCGGGTAAGTCAGTCTACGCCCACGACATTACAGGGGCGCGGGGTCGGGGGTCCCGCTCCCCCCTTGTCCCTGTAACGTCTTGGACGAGGACTGTAGCTGAGGGTGTCCGCAGGGGGACCGCAAGGCGGCGAGCGCTCTGCTGCTGGAGAGCGAGTACCGGTTCGCGCCGGGCGTGGTTGCGGTGCTGTGCTCGCTGCTCTGTGCCGACAACGAGCTCCAGAGGGCGAGCCAGATGTTCAACGACGTGTACGACCATTACAAGGACGATGAGGTCTGTGCTTTTTATTATACATGCTGCATTATTTGTAGCTCAAAACTGTGAAGCAAAACCGGACATCGCGAAAAAAATCTGTTCCGTGCCTTTTCCATGAAACAGCTGATTTCAGTGTTAGTCTAACAGTAAAAGTTGTTCGTATAGATGAGTACTATTACTAGATTGAGTAGTTTTAGATTTTTCAACGATTAAAAATTCAATTTATATTTTTTGTTGTTTACTTTTTAAGTTACTTGGGTTGGTGACTTTATTGTTGCTGCAATATCCTGTGATGATATTTTAAAGTGATAGATAAATAGTATAAAAATACATATTCTAGTAGTTGGCTACTGATCCAAAGGTCACGACTACAAAGCTCGTAGGGGCACATTGTTACAAGTTTGGACTGTGATTTGCGTTTCGCAACACCTCTGAGTGGTGTCATCCCTTCATTTCTCGACGATTTATAAAGTATCGTGTGTTCCTCCCAGCGTCAGTTCAGCGCACAGCGCATGCTGTGGCGCGCGGCGGCGGAGGTGCATGCGCGCGCGGGGGACGCGGCGGCGGCTGCGCGTGCGCACGAGGCCCTCGCACGAGCCGCGCCCGCCGACAGCAAGATGCTGGCGCGGCTGGTGAAGGTGCTCGCGCAGGCCGACCCCGACCGCGCCAAGCTGCTGGCCACAAGGCTGCCTCCCGTCGAGGAGCTAGAGGTAACTCTGCTGCAACCTGACCACTCTATTCTCAATTTAGTGAATGTGCTACTTTGTGTCTTCATCTAATTATTCCAGGATTGTTTACGATTGTTTAACAGTGCAGAGAGCATTGAAATAATTATGACACATATGGGAGGTAATTTTCAGATAAAAACAGTTCGTTTATTGTTTATGCATTTAAAAATTTGTCAAGTGAAAGGATTTAATATTGTCTAGTTTTCTCCAGAAACAATGTTTGTAAAAGAATTCAAATAAACATCGATAATTAATAAAAACACCTCTAAGACTCGAGTTTACTGAGCGGCCCACTCCCACAGAGCAGGATAGACAAGTGCAAAATGAAAGCGTTGGAGCAGGACAGACTTCTCCGACCGAGTACCATCGCTATAAGTAGCTCTTTTGACCGCTGATTGAAGGAACGACGACCGTTATCACATGTGACCATATTTTTATCATCAGGGCAAGATCGACATCGAAGCACTCGAGTCTTCCAAATGGATGATGGGAGCCAAAATAGTGAAGAAAACTGGACAAAGCAAGCAGGAACAATCGCCCGGGTATGTTCGCTAGATACACTCGTTCGTTTATTACAGGGCTATACGACTTCTGGTGACCTTGAGAGCCACAATGAAGGGCCGTTGTCGCACTCAGGTACGCCACCGTTTTACTACAAAATTTGATAACCCGTTTCTCTGTTGTTTTTCTTTATAGAAAAGTAAAAGAACTGAATCTGGTTCTGATATTGCAAAGGTCACCATTTTGCTAAATTTTTAAATATTGATTTTGTTTTAAAGTACCTATTTATATCAAGCTGGGGAGATTTACATAGGTACACAGTTGTTTTCTCGCCTTAAATTATTATTGTACATATACCAAAATTTAACATTTCAGCCAGATAGTGACTTTGTAAATGCCTGTATTATACTATACTTTAGTCTTTAACGAAAAACAAGAGAGAGACGGGTTATCAAGGCCGGGTTCCGAATGGCGCTGACAGCACTAAAGGTACCATCAAACTACTCACGGCGTACGGCCATCAGTGATTCGGAATGACGATAGACGCGATCTAATCGCTTATGTCTTGACTCGGAACGCACTACACATTTTGTACTAAAACGGTAGCATGTCTATGCGCCTTAATTCAAATGTTAGTTGAGTGAAAAAATTGAAAATAATATAATTAACTACAGAATATCTGGAATTATGTGCCTTGATTACTATTTTGAATTTTCATCAGGAATTTTAACTAAATAAATAACAAAACAAGGTCCAATATAAGACTAACATCTTGAAGATTAGTTAAATTACAGGTACGAGTATTATAACTACAAGCGAGTTCCCGTGATTATTTTTGAAGAATCTCAGTTATTGTAATTGTAATTATTTATTTAGTTTAGAGCGCGTTCGCAGCTTGCTTCCCCTCGAGCGACAGAGAGATCAGTATGGGACGAGTCGCGTGACAGAGTGAGACTCACGCACCAAGCTCACCAGCAGTAATCTTTTCAACTAACAATTTCAAGTTTAAAAAAAAAAGCGGAATCTTTTTAAAGGTTCGGTACCAGAACCCTTTCAAGAACACTCTCGTGTCTGTCTTGTCACAGAGGCTTTTTCGGATACGTATGTAACATAGGAATTTAAAATGTATAATAATGTCATGTTTTGTTTACATATATCGTCACAGATAAAAAAATGGTTTTAATGGAGGGTCAGGTTGGGTCCAATGAAATTTTAATTAATTTATCGTGTGATATTCGGTATCGTTGTTGACACTTGGTGTAACTTGTAAAATTTATTAAGAAGAGAAAATAATTTGTACTATCCCACAGTACGTATCACCTGTTTCGCGTCTAAGGCATTTCCAAACGCTGAAAACTGGGGAATGAAGTGATAAGTGAGCAATGTTTTTGTAATGTTGCAGCACGCCGGGCGCCGAGCTGTTACAGAACAAGCCCCAGAAGCGACGCAAGCGCAGGACCAAGCTGCCTCCCACCGCAGACCTCAGCAAGCCGCCCGACCCAGAGAGGTAACCACTAGGTGGCGGATACAAGATTATTTTCCAGGCGGGCAAGGAATGTTCTCACAAAGTTCTTAATCTTGTGTGTTTTACGTGGTCTGTGACGACCGTCTGGGGAGGGGCAAGTGCGTCCGCGCAATGATAGAGTATTTATTTATTTATTTATTTATTTATTTTTTAAGGTCTACCAACAGATATACACACTAACATAGTATATAGATAAATGGACAAATATTAAAATTATAGTGTACATCCAATAAAAGGTAAACTCAACATGCTGTATACAAAACTACGATCACTTACGTGCTAATAAAAGTTACTAGTAAATACAAACAACAATTTAGAAAATAATTTAGAAAAATAATTAACTTAACACATTACTTAACTTTATCTCATAAACTGGAATTTAACAATACTTCAAGTTAATGAACTTATATATACAGCTTATGTACCTGGCTAAAGATTGAGAAAATACATCAAGCTCACAAACCTTCTGCAAGTTATTATAGTCACTGCAGACTCTGGAAAGCACGATCTTACGACCAAGATTAGTTTTCGATCTGTTAATGGTGAATATTTTGTAATTTGCTATTCTAAAATTACTACGCGGTATGCTAAAATTTATCAAAGAAAGTAAGTATGGACTATCAATAAAACCCCTCAACACTTTGTACAATAGCACCAAATCGGAAACCCGTCGACGGTCTTCAAGAGAAACCATTTTAAAATATATTGAACGACTTCTAGAACAATTTAATTCTGCCAACTTATTTTGATGCACGGTTAAAAAGAATAAAAATCGCTTCTGAATTTTTTCTATACGTTCAATATGATTTTTGTAGAATGGGTTCCAAGCACTTGAACAATATTCTAATACGCTACGAACCAAAGCAAAATAAACTAATTTTAAAGTTACAATACTCTTGAACTTTTTACACGTTCGCCATAGGAAACCTAGCATTTTGAAAGATTTATTTGTTATCGTGTCTATGTGCTGTCTAAAACTTAATTTACTATCCATGATAACTCCCAAGTCTCTTATTACATCGACTTCTTCAAGGCATATGTTGTTGAGTTTATATGATGTATTCAAGGGCAGACGTTTCCTGGTAAATTTGATATGTTTACATTTGTTTACGTTTAGTGGCAGTTTGTTCCGCAAGGACCAGTCACATATTCGACCTAAGTCTTCTTGGAGAGCTATTGCATCTAGTGAATTCTGCACAATTTTGAAAACTTTAAGGTCATCTGCAAACATATAAAATCTTGAATTCTTTATTTCTAAAGACAAATCATTAATAAATGCCAGGAAAAGCACTGGTCCCAAGTGCGAGCCTTGAGGGACACCAGAGGGCGCTGCATAGCTTGAAGACTCATACCCACAAAGCACCACTTTTTGTGAGCGATCAGATAAATACGAATCAAACCATTCAAGCAGGCTGCCGTGAATACCGAACCCCCTAAGTTTTGAAAGTAGAAGACCATGGTCAACCCTGTCAAAAGCCTTGCTGAAGTCTGTATACACAGCGTCAACCTGAAGACTTTGATCTACAGCTTGTGTAAGCTCAGACACAAAACAAGATAAATTAGACATGACTGACATTTGTCTGCGGAAACCATGTTGCTCTTCGATTAAAAGAGGATTCAAATGATGTGTTAGTATGGGACAAACGAGGGACTCAAAAACTTTTGCCATAATACACATTGAAGAGATTGGCCTGTACTCTTTTACATCACTAGTGTCCCCTCCTTTTGATATTGGTAGAACATTTGCACACTTCCATCTCTTAGGGAAGACACCAGATTCAAGCGACTGATTGAAAATAATAGCCAATGGAACTGAAAGACTTTTAGCACAGTTAGTTATAAAGTATGCCGGTATGCCATCAGGGCCCGCACTGTGATTTTTATTCAATTTATTTAGAGAGATCTCGATGGAGCTGGTTTTGAGTATTAATCCACTCAATGTTCCACATTGGTGTGAGTTCATGTCAGTGTGACTACTGGGGTGGACAAGAGAATCGCTGGAGCAATAAACAGATGAGAAATTTTTGGCAAATGCTTCGCATAAAGAGGCAGGACAAGAATATGTCTTTCCATTAAGATGCATTTCACTGGGTACTGTTTCTTTCGTCTTACGTTTGTTCTTAACATAAGACCAAAACGCTTTAATATTATTGGAAGCGATAGAATTTTCAACCGATTTTAGATAATTAATATAACTAATTTTAATTAAATCATGGCAACGTGTACGAGCCTCAATAAAATCGTATTGATCTAAAGGATTTTTTGTTTTTTTGAATTTAGTACGAAATTTTTCTTTTTCCTTGATAAGTTTAATAAGATCTTTGGAATACCAAATGGGGTAGTTATTGTTACTTATTGTACGTAAAGGAATATTTTTAGTAATTTCTTCATTAATAATTAAATAAAATCTATCTACCATTTCGTCAACAGATTTCTCCCTGCTTAGCTCACACTGCCAATCTATGTCTTGTAAATTACTATTGATTAAAGAGTAGTCCGCCCTATGGAAATTGTGTTTTCTAATGGAGACTTTTTTAAGAAAAGATAAAATGGGAAACTCAATGCTAACCAGTAACGGAGGATGATGGATGTCAACTTTAGTTAGTGGATTGCAGGTTGTTGCTTTTACAGCCAAGACATTGCCTAAGACCAAATCAAGTGTCTTATTATGATTATTGGTGACTGGGTTAAATTGGTGTAAATTATTCAACGATAAAAAGTCAAGAAGACAGTGCTCGAGATTAGAACGTGCCATAGTTTCGGTTTGCGTTATCGTGGACTGGTGTTGGCCGGGTACTACTTTCCAATGAATATTACCCAAGTTGAAGTCTCCAAGAATCAAAGTTTCACAATCATGCATATGGGTTAATGCGTTACTAATACTGTCAAGCTGACCATCGAGCTTTTCTATAGATACTGGCGGAGGAATATATACCGCACAAATTTGTAAGTGTTTTAAACCGTTCTTAGTTGGTATAGCAATCTTAACCCATAAGTCCTCGAAATTACTTTCATATGTGTAATGCCAAGAAGAAGAAAATGTTTTCAAGACTGCTATAAGAACTCCACCACCATCTAGTTTTGAGCTCGTGCTCTTACAACGGTCACACCTATAAATACGATAACTATCATTCAACACTTCTGCATCAAAAACGCTATCATTTAACCAAGTTTCTGTTAAAACTATGACATCATAATTACAGTTGAGACTAGATAAAAAGAGATCATGCAATTTACCTCGAATGCTTCTACAATTTTGATAATATACAGTAAATTGAGACATCTTAACATTTTGAAGCTTATTTAACATATGTAGGAAACTAAAATTAAGTTACTTTAGGTTTTTAAGAAAGTCACTGCTTTTAACCCACAGAGCTGGGGAAGAATCGTCTTTGCGCAAAAGTATTCTGCCATTACGGACCCACAAGTATTTATATCCATTATCTTTTTTAAAGGCTCGTGCTTGAGCTTGTAATGTACGATTGCTCGGGGAGAGATGTTCTACAACATATATTTGTTGTTTTTCTCCGGCTATTCCCAGATGTGAACTGTTCAGCTTGTTAGTTGAATTGGCCTTGTTGTACTTCAGGCAGGACGCAAGCAGCGTATCACGGTGACGAGGAGATGCTAATTTGATCACTATAGACCGGGGTCTATTTGACTTGTGATCAATCTTTGCCACTCTAGTGCAGGACATTATGTCCTTTTCATCCATAGGACAGGATACCACTGTCGCTAGCTGCATGGTAGTGGTCACTAGGTTTTCACTCTTGTGCTCTGGTATGCACTGAATCTCCACATTGCAATCACGGGCATGTTGTTCGATCTGAAGGATTTTGGTGGTAGCGTCCTTAACATTTTCTTTGAGAAGTAGGATAACTGAAAGCATGTTTGTATTAATATGACTGTACTGATCATACTTCTCAAAATATTCGAATTTAAGAATCTTTTTTCAACCAAAAGACGACCTGATAGTGCACAACACAGTTCCAAACTCATAGTAACGATTCATTTTTATATCAACATATCTCTAGGCAAACCGGATAACTCAGTCTATGCCCGCGTCGTTACAGGGACGCGGGGGGATAACCACAACGGGAATCGGGCGGGAGACAGTGTATCTACACACACACACACACTCTCAATGCAACACAAGCCCGCCCCGCGCCCCTGTAGCGTCGCGGACGAAGACCGACTCATCCGGTCGGTCTATTACTTGCATTGTTCCTCCTAGATGACATTCGCCAAATGATTCGCTCATTAAATTAAAGAAATACAGCGTTGCCGCTAGCGATGCTCTAATAAGACCGGATGCTGTACCGTCAATGGTGGCAATGTATACACTCCTAATATAAGACGATACGTCGCCGCTAGTGGTACTGTAATACGTTCGGTTGCAGTGCCGCGAATTAAAAAACAATATGGATTTTAAATTAAACTATAAGGATCGCATCGCTCCGTTTCGCTCGGCTCCCAAATTTACATTCATGTAACATGTAAACCTAACATGCTCCTTGTTCCGCTCGTCGTTTTTAGGGTTCCGTAGTCCGACAAGGAACCCTTATAGTTTCGCCATGCCCATCTGTCCGCGGCTTAGCGCAGAGACTATTAGTACTAGAAAGCTGTAATTTGGATATTCATGCCAATAACGCCGACAAAACGGTAAAATAAAATCATGAAAATAATATTTTTTAGGGGCACCTTCCATACACGTACATGAGGGATGTGTTTTTTTTCTCGTCTATCCCATAGTGTTGGGTATCGTTAGATAGATCGTTCAAAAACATTGTGGGTGCATGAAAACTATTTTTCGATGTAGGGATCCGTTGGCGAAATATTAAGCTTTAAAGTGCAACTTTTTGCTAGAGTGGAGTGTCCCCCCTGCCGGCTAATCGGTTGTTTATGGACATGTGAAAAAATTCATAGAAGTAGTATATTTAATGAATTTAAAAGGAAAACTATCACAGCTAAGTAGGCTTTACTACGAGTACAGGTCGCGCCAAACTTTTAATCCCCTCGAAACACGACAATGTATGGGCCGTTCTCCTAAATGTATGGTACTAGAAGTTTGGCGCGACCTGTATTAGTAGATCAACTTATAAAATGTACCGTAAAACTACGGAACTCTACACTGCGCGTGGCCCGACACGCACTTGGCCGGTTTTAACTATTTGCTGAACGACTTTCGTAAAATAGAAAACTATTTACAAGGATCCGAACCCTGAACATATTCAAGTTTTTCTTGTGATAGTCACGTGACCTCTCGCGGCACCGCATCCGATAATAACAGGAGCACCGCTAGTGGCATCGCATACACTTCCTTAATTAAATTATAATTATAGCATAATGTGAGTATTGGACGCACTGATCAGGATTTTGGGTTTGAAGAGGAACTAAAAGACTTCCCATCCCGTCGCATCCGTCTAGCGATCTGTTGCACTTCAAGTTACATACATATACTCACGCGTATCTCCCAGACGGTATACCCAGTACCGATATCCATCTGCTACGATCCTGAACCACTTCTTTCTGCACCGTGTAATAAATGTAAAATCGGCAGATGGTTGCCGAAGTACGAGCGCACGGCATACCGGAAGCGTCGCGGGGTGCGGCGTGACGTCATCAAGGGCAGTCAGGGCATGTCCACCACCGCCACCGATCAATAGTGAGTACCTACGAGTAGCTGCGTGTATAGACTCAGAGACCGCGGGGGAGACGCTCCCTGCCAACGCCGTACATTCATAGCGTGCAGTACACCCGACGCTATGTCTGATACTATACAATATGTACCAATTGGACAATTTAATGTTTCCACACTGCGGGTGTACAGCGACGCCGGCCCTTTGTGTCGGTATATCAAAGCTTATGAACTATTTGAGCTGAACAAATCCACTAGTTACGAAACTACTGAGCTTAAGGCGCATAGGCACGCCACCGTTTTACTACAAAATTGTATAACCCGTTTCTCTGTTGTTTTTCATTATGGACTAAAGTTTAAGACCTCTATAGTTTAATACAGGCATTTACAAAGTCACTATTTGGCTGAAAAGTAAAATTTTGGTATAGATGTAATTTAAAGCAAGAAAACAACTTTGTATGTAAATCTGTAAACCTTGATATCTTTAAAACCAAATCAATATTCAAATCATTGGCAAAATGGTGCCTTTTAAAAATATCAATACCAGATGATAGAGGTCTAATACTTTGGTCTATAACGAAAAAAAAACGGAGAAAAGGGTAATCAGATTTTGTACTAAAACCTTATGCGCCTTAAGTAATAGTGGCCCGCCAATACCGACTTGAGGTCATAAAAGAAGGTCATCTGTAATTTATAACCCTCCAATACGACCAAAGCCCGACTACCCGCGGCCATTCTCTACTAGAGGGTTCACTCACTTGGACTCAGTGCTCACGGGCGGGGGTTTACTAAGAAGACCAGCGCCGTACCTAATAGGAGTAGAAGTAGTCGCCATAACCGAAAAGAATCATTATACAAGGTCCTAAAATTCAAAGTGAAGGAAATTTAAGATGATAGAGTATCCCTAAAAGATCAGACAATGGAATAAAAAATTTTTGCACGAAATTTTTTTTACTCTCATTTCAGTTTTGTCAGATTTTTTCTTCTTGAATGTGGTCAGTGATCAGTTAACGATACATGATCTACCCTAGAATTATTTTCACTTATTATTGTAGGACCTTATATAATAATCATCCTCTATCGAACAATAAAGAGTGAAGGGACTGTCCGTTGTCCTCAGCGACATGAGCAAGCAGCCCCCGAGCGCGGCGGCGGCGGGCGCGTCGGCCAAGTCGCCGCGCGTCGACACCAAGTCGAGCGGCGAGAGCGCCTGGCAACGCAAGCAGCACACCAAGAAGAAGGGCAAGGGCCGCAAGTGGTAGGGCTTCTCCTGCCTTCAATATATCAGTGTTCACAGATATCGGGTTTTTGTTCACACCTACTACATACTTCCCCAAGCGTTATTTATAATATACTGTGTATCTATCCTACTTGGTTGGAATATCGGCCACATAAAACTCGGCCGCGTGGCCTAGATACTCCATCCTATTAAATAACGTCAAATAATCCTATTGAAAGAGACATCAGAATGTTGAGCACAGAAATGACTCGTTTCGGGTCGAGCAGGTTTGACGGAGGTGGTAGAGTAAATCATTATTTCGTATAATCAAATAATCAGAGCCGATTCTGAATGTTTTAGTTTTACTGCTGTCAAAGCTAAATTTTCTTCACTCCAAAATAGTTCTTCAGTTTTAACAATATTACTTTGGAAAATTTCAAGTTTTGACAGCACTAAAACGTGTTCGTTCGTTTGGCGGACCCTACGTTCCTAAAAGATTTTCACTTATATCATGATATCGCCACTTTTTCGTGAAATATTTTTTTTTGGGTTCACTTTATGTCGATAATAATTTTTCCACGTCCAAATACTTACAATGCTGATATGGCATTTTTGTGCCTAAATTGGTAAATTTGAAATTCATGCAAAAATCTAGGCCGTAGGTACAGTACTTTTGGAAAATCAGAACCGCGGCGCCGCCGGCTAGAAAGAAAGTTTAAATCTTTAAAGGCTTATAATTATAATATTTAACATTTATTCAAATGTTATGCTTTATTTTGTGCCTAAATGTTTTTCCATAGTACCTACATAGTTTGGTATAGCTTTGGACCAAACTATACTGTTTATGAAGTTTCAGCCCGTGGCCGCTGAACGGACATCTTTCTAGCGGACACATATATTTTGCGGCATAGTATTAAAACGGTAAAATATTATAAGATTAAGTTTTATATCCAGAATGCACAATTTTGGAGCAAAATATGAGTATCGGAATCAAGTCAATACCTGTTTTAGTTTTTGAGTTACCAAACTTTGGCCGCTGAAAGAATCTGTCTACCAGCACATAAAGAAATTAACACTTCCACCCACAGCTTTGTCCTTTGGCATACAGTATTGGCAAATTCGGAGCTAAATCATGATATAAGTGAAAATCTTTTAGGAACACCTCTAAAACTAAAATTAAAGCCATCAGAATCGACTTTAATATAAACACTTCCGCGGTAATGAAATGAAAAACAAGCACCTGCGTTAGAACAAGTAATTCATTACCTAGGTATTTTAAATAGCCGTGTATCTCAAATAGGTACTGAGTAACATGGTGTGCATACCACCGGTCGTATACGAGAGCTTGGCGACGCCCTTCATCAATCAAAACCCTTAATTTGTGTAAAGAATTATTATTTATTCCAGTAACATTACTAACTTACATACAAAATCATCTCTTTGCATTCCTCCTCTTAGATTTGCCGGGCCTTTGATTCTTCTTCTTGCTGTTAGGTTGGAAATTTTTAGTCTTGAAGTTGAACGGTTTCTTCTTGGCCGAGCTATTGAACCCGTCCAGCTGGTTGGTGGACTCCTTGGTGTTTAACTTTGACCCTTTCTTCTTACCGCCGAACCCGAATTTCTGATCTTTGTGGGCTCTCTTTTTGTTGAACTTGGCCCCTTTGCCTTTATTGTTATTGTTGTTGTTTCCCTTGCCATCCTCGAGGAAGTCCAGATCGTTTGACTTGCCTTTCCGGACCCGCTTGAGCTGCTCCAACATTTGTCGCTTGTCGGCGGCCTGCTTCAACTTGGCTTCGATCTGGGGAAGTACGAAGGTTCACTCGGTTATTGAGTGATAGTTGCACAGCCGCCCTGTCTACGTAATACGGGCACACACAATCAGGGGATTAACAGTTATACGTCGCGGAGCACGCAGACCGAACGCAGGTTTGCGTTTGGTTGACCTTCGGGTCAATAGTCGAGACCTTCGAACCGCTGCTGGGCCACTGGCGGTCTGATAGTTACTGATCAGATCAAAATTATATTTTGGAACCACGGCTGCATAAAATATATAAGTATAGTATAAGCAATGAATGGAGACACACACCAAACACTCACCAAGCTTAAAAACAACGAAAATTATGTTATTACGAGTATGTGCTTGGTTGTACACACAACTCAGTTGAAAAAGAACAATTTAAAAAAATACAAGAGCATGATATTATAATCATAGGACAGGAAACTTACAAAAAAAAATTACCCCGTAATGAATTGTATTCTCAATACCTGATTTAATTTGTGTTTAGCTGCATAACTCGGATAATTTGGCAAAGTGTCAGTGAAGTGCAAGCTTCTGCGTCTAAAAACTATCATTGTGCACAATCGGCGACATTACAAATTAATAATTGGTGCAAAACTGAAAACCATTTCGAGATATAAAGCTTTCTGAGCATCATATTCTTTTTCAGAATTTAATCGTGATAAAATAAAGAGATATTAAAAAAAAACTAAAAATATGGTAAACACGGGATTTAAAAAAAAAATCCTTTACTTTTAAGTTCAGTTTGTTTAAAAAAAAACAACTTTCATGCCATGTGACAGCAGACATAAACATGCTAAGCTTTTTTTTTTAATAATCCATTGGCAATGAATATCGACTTTTGATATCCTCAGATGCGACTTACGTCCTTTTAGAATCAATGAATAAGAAAACATCAAATTATGCAGGAAAAACATAATACTTTATGCCACTTTATGTACTCGCGGTACATTTGGTAGTTTTTGTTATTAAATAAAAACCACTAGATCCTTTTAGATCTTATAATATTTATTTTATTTTACTAGTTACAATATTTTGGAATATAGATGCGGTCACTAGAGCCATTAGATGGAGAGTCAATAGTCGCGCGCGCACTCAAGCGTACGGACGTGTTGCCTAATCGCGAGTGTGTGTGACTCACGCTACGATAGGCCGAGATGGCTTCCGAGGTTGTGAAATGTGTATCTTGCAATATTGTTATTAACGAACTGCTAGCTTTTGTGGAGAATAAAATCGATGTCATGGATGAAGTGGGTCTCTCACAAATATGTACGAGTGCATTTTCGCCTGAAGAAATACAAAATGCGAAGAAACTTCTTTTCGACTCCATACCTACATCCCAATGTATGAAGAAACGTAAGCGTGAAGGGAAGACACGTCGGGATATAGAAGATATTATCACACTATTTAAGGAGACCAAACCTGAACATACCCCTATGTTTGTCGCTCGTGATCTACAAAAATTACCCCCGATCACATTTGACCATATTGATGTGACTCGGTTATTAAAAGACCAACTGAAGATGCAAAGCGAAATTAAAATGTTTAAAGAGCATTATGTTACTGTGGAGCAATTTAATGAACTAAAAAATGATTTCGAGACCTTAAAACAGGTTTCCATGGTGAATGTTTTTGAGCGAAATGTGAATACAAGACGAGGAGCCCACTTTACGGAAATTATAGACAGCGGGCCCGTGGGATTACAAGATTTGTCCGGCGGGATCATTCAGCTCGAAGAATCATCGGATAACATACAGAATAAGTTATCCCCTTTATCAAAGCCAAATGCTTTTTTAAATGAAAACGAGGGTAGGGTAACAGATCTACAAAAGCCAACAGACGATTGCGCACATCCAGTCACGAATGTGACTGAGCGCTCAAAAACGACTACGTGCCGAAACTCGAACAATGAGTTTGCGCCTCCAATGTTGAATGTGTCTGCGAGCGCAAAAGTGGCTATGTGCCCGAACCGGAACGAGGAGCGTGTTTTGAACGAGACTGCGCGTCTAAAAGAGACTTTGAGCTACACACAACCACAAATTAATTGTGTTATTACACCAAAACAAAAGACTATGGCTGAGGTAGCTGCTGAACCTGGTGAGTGGAAAGACAGACAGCCATCTGAAGATTGGGTCACTATGCAAAGAAGAAGATTGAGAAACCGATTAGTGGGAATAAAGGGAAAAGCAGTGACAGAGCCGGAAGGAAATTTCAAAGCAGCTGTCAATAAAGTCCCCTTATTTGTTTATAATATTGATAAAGGTACATCGGAGAGTGATATCAAAAATCACATACTTAATAAAACCAAATTGGAAGTTTCTATACACAAAATCAATATGAAATCGATAAAAACATATGATGCCTACAAAATTTTTGTACCTGGCTCTAAACTTGATGTTTTCCTGGATGAAAATTTCTGGCCTAGTGGGATCCTGTTTCGGCGTTTTGTGGATTTTAATAGGAATAAATTTGCTGAAAATCAAATAAATAAATAAATACATATAAATGAATACAATGGATAGTCCAACTCATATCAAACTAGTTACTTTTAACTGTAAATCGGTTAACAGGTCTATAGAATGTGTGAGGAACATATGTGGGACGGCGGACATTTGTGCTCTCCAGGAGACTTGGTTATTACCACATGATATAGCATTACTTGGGAACATCGATCAAGATTTTGGTTTCACCGGAAAATCCGCGGTGGACACTTCTTCGGGCATCCTCAGAGGCCGACCTTACGGAGGCGTGGCCCTACTATGGCGGAAAAGTGTTTTCCCTTGTGTCACGGTGATAACGTGTAACAGTGACCGGTTATGTGCTATAAAAGTAAGCACAAGTGTTTCCGCTGTCCTAGTGTTCTCAGTTTATATGCCTGTAGATTCCGCGGTCAATCTGACGGAGTTCACGGAGTGCATGAGTGAGATAAATGCTATTGTGGACACGAATGATTGTGAATCAATATATGTACTGGGAGATTTCAATGCGCACCCCGGTGAGCTATTTTACAATGAACTGGTAAGCTTTTGCTCTGATTTGAACTGGCTGTGTGCGGACACGGAAATGTTAGGATCTGATACTTACACCTTTATCAGTGAGGCACATGGGTGCAAACGATGGCTGGACCACTGTGTTGTATCTGAAGTGGCGAAGTCAACAGTTATTAGTATAAAAGTTTTGTACGAAGTATATTGGTCTGACCATTTCCCGGTAGAAGTCACTTGTAATTTCAATGTACTAAAACCAAAAATAAATGCTAGTTCTACACTGAAAAATAAAGTTATTTGGGGAGAACGAGATTGCCCTCAAATAAATAAATTTTATGAATATTGTCATGAACATCTTAAAACTGTAGATTTTCCATTTCAATTATTAGAATGTTGTGATGATATGTGTCACAATATGGAGCACAAATCAGTTATAAATAATCTGTATAATAATATAGTCAATATACTTACTGAGGCAGCTGTTTGTAGTTATAATGTAAAAATGCTTAGAAAACGCAAGTACTTAACTGGATGGAATAAATACGTTCTGCAAGTACACCGGGAGGCTCGACTTGAGTTTCAATTGTGGGTGCTTAATGGTAAACCATCTTCGGGCTATTATTATGATAAAATGTACAAAACCCGGAAATTATTCAAGTCTAAGTTGAGATGGTGTCAAGACAATCAAAAACAAATTAAGATGGATATTATAGCAAAACATCATTCAGATAAAAATTTCAAAACATTTTGGAAAGAAACAAATAAATTGAACCCAAGACCGAGCATTCCGGTGAGTGTTGACGGTTGCAGTGATCCAAAGCAAATAGCGAATATTTTTAGAAAGCTTTTTACAGTTCAGCCTGTTTCGGGACCAGAAGCGAGGGCCTCGAGTTCAGTGTCTAATACCGAATGCAAAAAAGACTATAAAGTTTCAGTTAACATTACTGCGAAAAACATCGCTAATATTATTACTAAGATGAAACGCGGAAAATCACCAGGACACGACTCGCTCAGTATTGAGCACCTGCAGTATGCTGGTGTCCATCTTCCCAGGGTATTGGCTATGCTGCTCAACTTTTGTATTCGACATTCTTACTTACCACCGAACTTAATGAAAACATTTGTTATTCCCATTGTGAAAAATAAGACTGGAGATTCTTCAGATAAAAGTAATTATCGGCCAATATCCTTAGCTACTATTATAGCGAAAGTGCTTGACCGTGTGCTTGATCAATACCTGAGTAGATATTTAAATCTACATGATGCACAGTTTGGGTTTCGACCTGGACTATCGACGGAATCTGCAGTGCTCTGCCTAAAGAACACAGTCGAGTACTACACTGAGAGGAAGACACCCGTATACGCGTGCTTTTTGGACCTATCGAAGGCCTTCGACTTGGTGTCTTACGACATACTCTGGAAAAAGCTTGCAGAGGACTCTGACTTGCCTCCAGAACTAATCCAGCTTTTTAAGATCTGGTATGACAACCAGACAAATGTAGTTAGATGGACGAATGGTTTGTCTGAAGTGTATAGGTTGGAATGCGGGGTGAGACAGGGGGGTTTGACTTCACCAAAGCTTTTCAATCTGTACATGAATCAGCTGATTATTGGGCTCAGTAGCTCCGGGATTGGGTGTTCCATTGACAGTAGTCCTGTGAACAATATAAGCTATGCAGATGATATGGTGCTGCTGAGCCCCTCAATCAGCGGCCTTAGTAAAATGATAAAGATGTGTGAATCTTACGCGATGGCTCATGGGCTTAGGTACAATGCTGAAAAGAGCAAACTTCTGGTCTTCAAGGCGGGAAACAAAACATATGACACGCCTCCTGTCTCTCTTTGTGGCACTCCCCTTGCCAGAGTCAAGCAATTTAAGTACCTGGGTCACTGGGTCAACGAAGAACTATCTGATGATGTAGATATAGAGAGGGAACGCAGGGCGTTGGCGGTGAGGTGTAACATGTTGGTACGTAGGTTTGCGCGATGCACAAAAAACGTCAAGATAACCTTATTTAAGGCATTTTGCCAATCTTTTTATACCTGCAGCCTGTGGATCAACTTTACACAAAAATCTTACAGCGCCCTGCGTGTCCAATATAACAATGCATTCAGGATGCTGTTGGGATTGCCTCGATTCTGCAGTGCTTCGGGGATGTTCACTGAATCTTATACAGACGGCTTTCATGCGATAATTCGTAAGAGGGTGGCATCCCTGTTGTGCAGGGTTAGGGATAGCTCTAACAGCCTCCTGAAAGTGTTTGCCGAGAGGACGAGCGGTCCCATCTTGCGTCACTGGGTGTCATTGCATACCACTTCGACAGGCAGTGGCACAAGATTCAGTTAGATTAAGTTAAATTAATTACACCATTATTGTAATACTAATATAGTTTTTAAGACCTTGTTACTAACACTATGGGCACTGCCTGAAATAAAGATTACATTATTATTATAAAATAAAACAAAATGAAAAAATACTTAAGCTTCTTTTTTACGTAGACTTTCAATATAAATATTAAAAACAAATGATTAACTAAAATGAAATGTTGTCGATTGCACCTTTTCGCAATACAACTGAATTATTTGAATATGTTATGAATTCTGCAGAGCATCTGCATCTGCTATGTTATGAAGTTCGCGGGGCGCGCGCTACAGCAACAATGTAGACATGTGTATTTACAGATAACAGATCCAGACTATTCCTGATTCATCGCCCTTAAGGTCTTGGCAGACAGAAAGCGTGTGGCGTTGCGTTTTCGGTGCAACATGATAATGCTCGGTGGGGGCTTTCTGTGTGGCGTCTCATAAACGAGTAGATAACACTATCCCTCTCGGCCCAACACTTTCCATCTGGCGAGGCCTTTATACTATAATACGCATAGTTTCTAAATCGCAAAAACACTATACCAGTATGCAAATGGAGTTAATAGTAAGTTTGTTAGTAATAGTATTCAATCATTATGAGATAACTCTCTTCGTACAGCTTCATATTTCATCAATTACACCGGGTCGTTACGGTGTATAATGGGTCGTTCGCAGATTGTCCCATTCGCAACTCGTCTCGTTCTTAACTTCGCAGTTTTCACATTTAAGATTAAACTTTCCTGAATTTAGTTGACTTTCTATGGATGTACGATTTAGTTGCCTTGCAGAATCCTACACAGATAGCATCTGTGGTTAAGATTTACATGATCTGTCTAGCATGAGCGTGCACTTCAAACTGTATTAACATGCAAAAAAGAGTTTTTGATCTAGCCGCGTTATTCCAGTCCCATCTGTTGATAGACAAGACTTGAAAGCAACAGTTAAGAAGCAGAAGCTCGACACAAACGCAGCGTCCACTCTCACCTGCACTTTCTTGGCACACTTCTTCTGGTCCCGCAGCTGGCGCACCTTCTCCACGCGCGCCTGCGCAGCCTGCTTGGCGAGTAGACTCTTGCGTACTTTCTGCATGTGCTCGTCGCTCTTAGCCATCTCGGCGAAGTAGTCGTCTGGTCTGCAGACACATGCAGGGTTTAGATACAATTAGCTAAAGACACCTCGTGGTCACAACCTAACTGTCAGATATAAGTGTTTATAATACAAAATCCATACAGTTGTCCAATGAAGTCGGAAGTCGGAGAAGACGGAGCGGTTGCGCAGGGCGAGATTCCGAATTGCTTGTCGAAAATCGTATGTAGCTTGGTGGCTTACCTACCGTGTCTCGCCCCACACGCCCCGCTCAATTGCTCTGTCTGAGCGCTTTCGTAGTTGGTAGTTAGTACTGTCATTCGAGCCCCCTGATCTAGGTACGCTATTGATCGAAATATTCCTAGATTTTGATCTGATTAAATGAGATTTTGATAGAACTTCACATTGAATGAAAAGTAAATTAAAACAAATCTCTTAAATAAAAGTGTTTATAGCACACCGTGCGTAAAATGACCGCTTTACGCACGCTGCGCTTGCGTAAAGTCGGCATTTTCCCCACTTGTGCTATAAAATATTATACGATACTCGTGCGAGAAACTTTTTCGAGAAACGTTCCGTCGCTCTCGTATCGTAATGTACTATTTTGAATCTATCTATACAGCAAGGGTGGGCAGACTTACACCATCGGCGATATACCAAAGTAAAATTGTACGACAAGCGATCGACTCACAAGCAGAAAAAAAGAATTTTATAAAGGCCTTTACATATTACATAGATGTCGATGTATGGCACTGCGTGTTTCCGCTAATTCCTCGGAAGACAGATGTTCGTCAGTAAGCCGATTTGCACAAATACGTTGATCCAAACAAAGCAGTTAATTGCTGGGCGATTGGTCTTAGATTTGGTTATTTTTCTTGCTTAAAAAGAGACCAAAATTTGGTATCTATTGCTCCGGGTCTGAGGTTTATATCTGAAATTATCTGCATCATCTCGTTTCCAAAAGAAGGCAAGTCCATGTCAAAGGTATTCGATATTTCAGAAGCAGAACAGTTATTTCAACATCCTCACAAGAAAATTGATAAATCATAAAAGTAGCAAATTATTGGGCCGGCCGGGCAGGGCTTTGTGAACAATTAGGTACATTATTGTAAATATGCGCGCGATCGACAGACTGTTTGCCCACCCTGTTAGACAGGGTTAATTGTTCAAGTAGGTGAGGATGGCTAAATCCGAAACTACAGGGAATATCACAAAATGCTCAAAGGAGTTTCAGGGCCAATTTTTATGAAAACCAAAACATATTATTAAATTTAAAAAGAATTCGCCCTAACCCATAACCAAACGCGCTAATTTATATGTAAAGCCTGACAACGAATATATGGGAGCTGTCAAGAGGGACCCACTTTCAAAATGAATATGGCAACATTTACTATAGTGCGCACAGATTGAATTGGCCGTTTGTTGAAAATGTTCTTTAAAAGAAAGTTTATTTTAATTTAATGAAAGTTTTATAT
The DNA here is from genome assembly GCA_910592155.1 of Ypsolopha scabrella. Lineage (NCBI taxonomy): Eukaryota > Metazoa > Arthropoda > Insecta > Lepidoptera > Ypsolophidae > Ypsolopha > Ypsolopha scabrella. Next base: position 30,930,082 of record OU342964.1, read on the forward strand.
TTACGTTGATGTCAGTGTCAAAAAAACTAGCCAACATTTGTGATGATTTAATGAGATATGTAAATTTGACTAGCCCAAGTATACAATGGGCTTATTTTGACATCTAACGCTTTCAATTTCTCTCAAATACCTTTCACGCGAAGCAATAAGATATCATATCCTTATTATAGGATTGTTCGGTTATTCTTACATTTTTTTAATTTTTAACCCAATTTATGCAATGGAAGTCGTTACGATTCCCTAATTCCAGGGAAGTTAATGTCCTCTTTTAAGACTGCTTATATTTTTTTTATGGTCGGCACTTCTGTTTTTACTATATAAAATTCGTGTATTTTTCGACGTATGACACTGGAGTCAAAGTCAACTAAGTCAATTTCCTTTTTGGTTTATTCTTTTTTGGTGACTGAAATGGTAAGCCAGTACGCCCCTCATTTGCTATACGGAAAATTGATGCTTGGGACACATCTAGAATCAAAAATAATTAACTAATTGTAAATTACGGAGGCCAATTCATAACACTTGCACTACAATGACATACTGTTTTTACCCACCAGTTAGTTCAGAAGCCAACTTTACTTTCACATCCTGCACGTTTTTTTATCTTGTAAACACTTATAAATATTGCACACAGTATTCCGCTCCCTGCTATGAATAGTTTTTGGCATTTTATTCAGATATTTTATATTTTACGCAAGAACAAAATACAATGCGATGGTGAAATTGTGAAAATGTCGCAATGACAAATGATTATAAAGAATAAAAAATATCGTAGTTGCCAGTGTTAGAAATTAGTTCTAACGAAATTCCGCAATATGGGGACCTCTCATATATTCCTGGTCAGGCTTATTTTCCGTATTATATTTTGGTTTATCATATTAGTAATATTGTTTTTATAAAGTTTACATATAACGTGTAAAATATATACTTTATGTATCTATTTTATAAATAAACAATTTGAATTTGAAAAAACACATGTATGTATTATTGCACCAACTGATAGTGTCGCTTAAGGATAAATTTCTGGGAAGTAATGAATGATATATGGCTATTAACTAAACAAAAGTGCTAATTTTAAATAAAATGCACGGAGACTCCTTTCGAGCATTTTTCACTATTCCCTATATTTCGGATTTCACCATGTGCGCCCACTTGAAATCTTACCCTGAATAAGACAAGATTGTAGTTCCCAACCATCACACTTTGGCTTCTGTATCACGGTGCAAAACAAACTTTATGTCCTTAATGTTTCACTCAATAAATAAACTTTTATGATATGTTCACCAAACGTGAAGTTTCCCAGTGGAACGTAAAGTCTGTCAGCTGCCTTTGACAAATACTAGGAATTTACTGGCCCCACACCACACCATCCCACGTAGTACTTTGAGGACTAAGGAAACAGCAGCAATAGGACCAACAGAAAATCCAACACATATGCCCTGAAGCAAGCACATTCTTAGTTTCCAGCTGAGAATAGAAGAGACGGGCACTAGAAATGTTTACATCCAATGCCAGAACCTCGCTTACTTGAAACTCATTTCAGAAACATTCATTGAAACATGTCATTACATGTCTCATATTGTGGGATGAACATCTAGCTGACCGGAGGAAAGTGCATAATACCCACAATTGCAGATAGTCAGTGCAGGACCCATTGCCTCTGCTACAAATTTAGAATTTTATTTTAATTATATATGACAATCTTGCAATGTCAAGGTTTTGCCACTTCACACCCATGGTTTCTGACCAAAATCTAAAATAAAATGTCCTATATACTGAGGAAATAAGTCCTTTAACATGTACAATGCCACTGATGCATAATTGCCTTCAGAGAACTGTGCTCACCATACGAAAAGTGTATGTGATCATGTTAACCTATCAAGACACATGTGTTATTTTTTTAACATTATAATTTTTATTTTCAATTAGCCAATTTAAATCATAGCAATTAAATTTTTATAATCTTCAGGAAGAGGTCTTGGGGATCCTTGATATGAAATTTATGCTCAAATGAAGCTTTTAGATGTTCAGGGTGTAGATAACATAAGAGTCAAGTATAAATTCACCTTCTAGTAGGGACATTGAGTTCTTTCAATAGTTTGATGCCCTCCAACACAGCAGCCTGAGCCTGTCGGTGGATGAGGTTCTCTCTTTTAAACTCATTGAGGACTGGATCATTGCTCGGGTCATAATTTTGCTTACCTTTGCTGTTTTCTTTTACATTTCTGAAAATATATATATTTTTTTTAGAAAAATGTATTGATAGTTCTGACATCCCATTCCACAAAGTAGATAGGTACAGAAGGCCTGCTCCCTACAAGCAGCGATTTCGGGCGCACGCACACAGACGTGTAGGTACGACGATCTCTGTAGGATGCCAATACGACTAGTCAGGAGTGCATGCGCTTTGCGATACATTTGATGAGTAGGTATTTAAAATCAAGGTCAGCTGTAGCTGGCCTTCTGTACCTTTCCATTTTGTGCCTATTCATTATACCTAGTAGGTGCTTAAATTCTGTCACAAACAAAATTGGCTATAAAATGAAAACTAGTCATGATATTCAAAAAAAGTTTTTTTTAAAAAAAGGTAATTTAATTAGCTTACATTAAACACAAATTTTATTCAAAATGATTGCCACCATTTTCACACAAGCCTTCAATCTTCGCGGCCAATCATCAATAGCAGCACGGACCATATTCATGTCCGATATCGGCCACTGCTTTAATCAATGATGACTTTAGGCTGCTCAAATTTTTGTGAGGTTTAGAACAGACCTTCTCCTCCAATTCCTGCCAAATTTTGTAATCCAGTGGATTGAGGTCAGGGCTAGATGAGGGCCAATCTTGATGCCCTATTAGCTTGATATTCTGGCGCTCGAACCACTCCTGAGTTGTTTTGGCCGTATGAGCAGGTGCGGAGTCCTGTTGAAACACAAATGGCCGTCCTCCAAAGAGTGTCTGCGGCAGATCTTTTACTATGCGATCTAAAACCGTGTCTTGGTACACTTTTGCACTGGTTTTGACACCTTTTTCACAAAAATGCACTTCAGTAGGGCCATAGTAGGACACTCCCAACCAAATCATGACTGATGATGGATGATGGCCGTGCTGCACTCTAGGAATGGCATTTCCAGCGGCCGCAGAGCTGGTAGCGTACACCCTGTCATTTTGTTTGTTGTACTTCTCTTCGATATTAAAAATTTTCTCGTCTGTAAACAGGATATCGCGGTGTCTGTTTCTTGCGTACTGCTTTAGCAAAACTTTGCATTTTTTGGCTCTCATGGCTATCAGACGCGCGTTCAGAAGATGTCCACTCTTTTTTCGGTAAGCCCGTACTCCCAGGTCTTCATTGAGTACTTTTTTTACGGTACTTCTGGTTAATCCCATCTCCAAAGCCATCAGTTTCTGCTTGCGGACAGGATTTCTTGCAATATGCGCCTTGATTGCTTTGATGGCCCCTGGAGTCCTAAAGGAACGAGGTCTGCCAGTTCTTTTCTCGTCATTGACACTAGAGGTTTCATTGTACCTCTTGATGATACGGTACAGGAACCTCTTTGTGATTTTTAATTTTTGAAGCAAGTTGGATATCGTCTTCGGTGGATGGCCGCAACGTGCAATGCAATTACTCCTACTCAGTCCTCTTTGCGAGTCTACTCCATCGTAAAAAATGAATGAATGTAATTGTGATTTGGCAGATTATTAATCAAAAAATATTTGAAAATCGAACACTATTTCATTTTTTTTTCTAGATGTTCTATTTTTAAAATAAATGGCCAGTGACAGTATTTAAGAACCGACTAGGTACATAGGGTGCAGTTGTCCTCCTACCCAACTCGAAATAGTTAAGTAAATTATGTAAATTGTAAATATAGTAGTTAATAGGCCCTTACTGGACCAGAGTAACACAAGACTGCCAACAGTGGAAAGAATTGGAGGAAACCTATGCCAAAAGGCACACGGAACCAAGGGACATCATTTAATAACTTGAAAAGTGCAAACACAAACAAATACAAAGTTACATTTTTGTAACTTCTTTGCTCCGAATAATAGGCTATATTATTAAATATAGTAGTTACTAACAATAGCAGTTAAGGTCAAATCAAATTTCTTTATTGAACATAATTGGTTTACAAAAAAGATAGTTGTGACTCTGAACCCCAAACTAATATAATTATCCTTTGGAGAACAGTTCGATGTTACTTCAATATTTCACACGGACATAGGTACACACAAAGAAAACTAATTTTAGCTACAGGCAAAATATGGCTCAAAGTATACACTTATAAATAATAATTTTAAAATAATCAATTAATGTACATAGAAATATTACATAAGTATATTATAAATTATAGTATAAGATAGACATAATTTCTTTACATAAATACATTACTAAATTGATATTTCTGTGTAGATATATTATATTGGGTACACAATAAGATAACAAGTCTTAGGATATTTTATTATACAAACAACAATAGATAAGTAAATAAAATAATGCAGGTAGTTATAGAAATCAAATAAATTAAACACTATAGGTAGTTAGCTAAGAAGCAGTAAACATTAAAACTTCCAGTATTGCTTGACACTGGTTTCACAAGTATTTATAGTTATGGCAGGTCTAACCTAAACTGGACAACTAATTGGAAAGAAATATAAGGATAGGCCACTTGTGGTTGCACAGAGACGACAAAAGGTTAAGTTAATATTGTAAATAAGTCTTCGGTTTTGTTTTAATCAAGTTTGTAAGAAAAACTGTAACTAAGATCTGAAATAAACATTTAATAATCTTAGTTTAATTACAAAAAAGGTCAAATACCATCTCAAATGAACTCACTTTCTCCTTATAGCAGTGTCTTGCAGTTGTATAGCTACATCCGGGGCCATTGGGGCGACTGTAGTTACCAACTCCAAAGTCTCAACCCATGGTAATTTCAGTTTAAATTCTTTGAGTTTTGTCTTCAACTCAGCTACGTTGTTTACGTGGGCCTTCTTCTCCTTCTCCACAACCTCATTGAGACCAGGCTGTAGCAAACCTTTTGCGAAGGCTTCTTGTAGCTAAAATATAAATTCATAAGAAATCAAAATAGTGGTTGGAGTGTAGTTATGAAGCGTTATGGCAAAAAAAATGTACGCTTAGGCGTCGTGCCCCCTTATCGACACTCAACGGAAATATATATTGTTTTCGGACGTACCTAATAGAAAGCAATGTAAACATCTATAAAACAACTGAACGTACCTCTTCATCTGAATCACCTTCTGAATCACTTTCGTTCATCACAAAATCAGACATCGTGCTTTAATTTTTCATTCAAACCCAATAAGAGAAGTTCAGTGAAATAAAACCAAATCCAAAAAATTGAGAACTATTACGAAACTAAGGTTATTTTTGAAAAACATAACCTTTTCATTTGACGCATGCGTGCGTTTGTTTTTTTTTATTATTATTTTAACCGGCACTGGATTCTAGTCCTTTAGCCGTTTCTTATTTTTTTTTATTTTGCCTAATGTAATCTTAATGAATTTGAACAATGGAATATAATATTCCTTTGTATCTCTTCTAGGTGGCCGGGAATTTCTTTATCACTAATTTTATTCATTTCAGCAACCAACGAAAGTGTTGTGCATTTCATAATCATGTGTTCTAAATCGGCAACACTGTCATGGTCGTTACAAAATTGACATTTGTCTTTAACTGAAAGTCCAATTTTGTGTAATGTGAAAGGGATTTTCGCATGGCCAAATCTAAGTCTGTTGAGAGTATTGTAAAAGTCTTTATTTGTTATTTTAAAAGGTTCGAACCAGGGTTTTCCAGGAATAGATTTTTGTATAGATCCATACCATCTTCCTTTACCATTTTCATCTTGGTCTATTTTCCTAAATTCTTTCCACAAGTCCATAATTTTCATTTTCATATATGCTAGACAGTCCTTAAAGGGTATCATAAAGTCACTAACTTGAACACATTTATCACCATCTATACGAGTAGCTAAGTCGACAATTTCATTTCCACTAATTCCTTGATGAGATGGTGCCCAAATAAATTCAATGTTCTTAGTGGTTTGAATAAGTTTTTCTCTTATTTGGTAAATTATAAAGCTGTTTTTGTAGTGCGTCTTTAGATGAGGAAGTGTAGTTAATGCACTTAGAGAGTCTGTTACAATTATAAAGTTGTTAAAATTTACTACAGTATTAATATAATCAATCGCATTTAAAATAGCAAAACATTCTGCTGTAAAAACACTACATTTGTCATCAATTTCAAGAGTAATAGATTTTTCTCCTGCAGGGTCATAGTATGCGCTTCTTACTGTTTTAGTAATTTTACTGCCATCTGTGTAAATTTCATAGAAATTGGAATATTTATTGTTTAGTGGTTGTAAAAACTCATATTTATCAAAAACTTTATAAAAAGATATTTTTTGGAAATTGACTTCATAATTGTAAGAATAACAGGGCCATATGTTATTACAATGTAAGTTAGTAAATATTTTTTTCATTTCTGACATTACTCTAATAGTTGGCGTTTCAATTGTACCATGTAATTCTTTTGCAGTTACAAATAGCATATTATCAGAGTAAACTAAGGCAGTGGAGAATTTTTGAATAAGTATCATATTATTATGGGTTATGTGTTTCAAAAAAAATCTTTCTAAAAACAATAATCTTCTTATTTTTAGAGGCATAATTTTAGTTTCTACCTCCATTGCCATGATAGGAGTGGGACACATAGCACCAGTAATTATTCTCAAACATCTGTTTTTAAGTACATCCAATTTTCTCAAAAGTACAGAACTTTCATTTGAATATGCCAATAAAAATGACTTCTTTTTAAGATAATAAGATATATAATAGACCTAAAATTTTAGGGTCAGCGGCCCAGGATACTCCAGTCGAGCATCTTAAAATGTTAATAGCTTGCAAAGATTTTTTTTAATGTGATTTATATGACTGTTGAAGTTAAATTGATTATCGATAATAACACCTAAAACTTTGTTTCTCTAACAGTAGGAATTCTTATATTGTTGTATTTAATGCTAATTTGTGGGCTGTTATTTCCAACATTATGTATTGAGCTCTTTTCCACGTTAATGCTTAGTTTGAGATGGTCATTATAATATCTGTATAATTTTTTTAGACTTTCATTTATATTATTTGACTAATATCAGAGTTTATACTATAATGAACTAAGTCGTCTGCAAATTGAAGAATATTAATATTACTATTAGTGACATATTTTAGTATCTGGCTTGGGTATAAATTGTACAATAATGGTGAAAGTGTTCCACCCTGTGTAGTGCCTTTTTGAGCATTTTTTGGTCCAAATAACTTATCATTAAATTTAACAAATATCTCTCTATCTGTTGAAAATACTGCTGATTAATGGCGTATTTTGAGAATATACTTTCTCGCTCGAACAAGGCTTGAGGCCAGAAGAGAGCTTTCAGAAAACAAATACAGCTCCCCAAACTTGGATTTAGTATAGAATTTTAAATCGGGCTTCACCCCACTAGTTAACATTGTTAAGTTACCTGGGTCTTAGCAGACTATTTTTTATTCTGAATTTTTAACTTTTATACGTCGCTTCTCGACTATGTTAATGTATAAAGTAAAAATGAACTTCAAAGGCCTGACCCAGTGCTGTAGAATCCTGAAATAATGTGAACATATTCTAAAAGGTATCTACCGCCAATCAGAAAGCAGAGTTTCCTTTCGCGGGCTTTCCCCCACTAGTTAACATCGTCAGTTTGCCGGGGTCTTTCGGATATGTTCAAATTATAGATTTTTGCCTTTTTAGACCGCTTAACGGTAAAATATCAATGTAATTGGTTGATAAGTCACTTGCTGGCCATGAAATGAATGAATTTCAGCCATTTTCATGCTTACAAAGGGCGCGCAGAGCGTAACTGTTTAAAATAAGAAAGTTATTTAAATAAAAGAGTGAATTACGAGGGGCCAAACGGGCGAGCAATCGTCAAAAATATAAGCGCTAGCGTCGCGCGTCTGTGCGGCAACGCCGTCTTATAGGGGGTCAATCCCATACAAATCCAAAATATCCTGACCGACTTCCTAGTCGCCGTCACCAACGCTGTCAGCACCGGTACGGCGGCTGACGTCACGGCGGTGACTCTCAAGGGAATGGCCCTAATTATGGCTTTCCATGGGGCCTAAGGCCCTGAGAGTCATCTACTGGAACCCTGGGGGTGTCGCAGGGAGGACCTACGACCTCCGCACACTGGCCCAGACCCAAGACGCCCATGTTATACTGCTCGGGGAGACACTGTTAGCGCCGCAACGGAACTTCAGCATCCCCAACTACTTCGTGTACCGACGCGACGAGACCTCTCCTACCCCGCCGCACGTCCCATACCGGGGCACAGCGGTACTAGTACGGAGAGACGTCGTGCACGAGGAGTTGGACCTGCCGGCGTTCGACCGCATGCGCTCTATCGGAGTGCGCGTCAACGCCGACGGAGCTGAACTCCGACTATTTGCCGCCTACAAGCCTCCACGCGGGCAAGACCCGATAGCACCCTTCGCTGCCCAAGACCTGCGCAACATCTTCGATGGCCAGACGCCCACCCTCCTCGCCGGTGACTTGAACTCCAAGCACCCGGCATGGGGTTCACATAGCGTGAACTTCGAGGGCGGGCACCTCCACGACGACTCTGAGAGACATGGGTACGAGGTAGTTGGCCCGAGCGACCCCACGCACGTGCCAACAAACCCGGCCTACAGACCAGACGTCCTGGACATCGTACTGCATCAGGCGCTGCCCTATCCCATCTCGGTGGAGACACTGTACGACATGAATACCAACCACTTGCCCATACTCATAGTGGTTGGTCTAGCGTCCGACTTTACAGTAAAACCTCCACCTCGCAGAAAGGTCGATTGGCAGGCCTTCCGTGACCAACTCACGGACTTCACTTTGCAAGGGCAAGTCTCGACGCCCCAGCAAGTGGACGATGCAGCAACCAAGATTACCCAGGCGATCGCGGACGCGCAGGAGGCAGCCACCACTGTCACACCTGCGCCGACCCATCGCAGACAGGAGCTACCGGCACGTCTACAAGAGGACCTACGGAAGAAGAGGCAGCTACATAAGCTGTGGGCCCGGACGCGTTGCCCGCGCATCAAGCGGGAGCTCAACGCGCACTCCGAGAGGCTGTCCGCCGCTGTCAGGGAGTTTCGTGGTTCGACATGGGAGGCAACCATCGACCATGCGACCGAGCACGAGACGTCCCTTCGACACCTAGTGCGCAGCCTCTCCAGAGCACCGGAGCCCATCTATCCTCTCATCGATAGTCAGGGCCATCGGAAATTCGCCGCTCGGGACAGAGCGGACATACTTGCGGACCACCTGGAGACACAATATCACTCCGATACTGCACCCTTGCAGTATTTGTATTTGTATTTGTATTTATTTATTTAAGGAAAAAAAAAATTGACATATGCATTCGTGTTTAAAAAGGAGCACTCGTGTTTGGGCCGACAGGGACGAATGTATCGACTGTGATAGCCCTAATGAGCCAAAGGCCTGTTACAGGACCATCAACTTTGATGCGATACTTTAATGACTATAAGGTTTGAAGGAAAACAATTTGTTGGTAGCATAGCGCGGTTAAGTTGTTTAGTATCGGATATTAAACAACCCCGGACCAAGATATATTCTGTTTATATAAGCCGAACCGAAATGGTAGCTCCGTTGGCCTTGTAAGTTAATTTGTGAATTATACTTTGTTTTAGGTAGGTAGTTTGGAACCTTGTAACCTAAAGCGAGATCAAATAGAATATTTTGTTATTTCTCATACTACAGTACTCGGACTGTGTATATGAATAGGTTTATGTAAGCTGGAAGGATATTTACACAGCTCCTTTAGCTTTAGGTATTGTATTATATGTTTGTATTGTGGATAAACATATAACTTTATAAGCGCGGTTAAGTCTAGTGAACCCGGCGACAAAACTATAATAGTTTGTAAATTCATACAGCATAACCATTGCTAGCAAGCGAAGCGGCTTAATTATTAGTTATATAGTTGTTGAAAGCCTCGGCTTATATAAATTACAAAGTACATAGCAGGGCTAATGTGTAATGTGTAGTTTTTGGTTAGTGAATCATATTAACTAAGCGAGCGCTTAGGTATAATATTATAACAACGTACATAGGTTATGTTACAACTTGGAATTGTTAAATTTGTTTGTTTTGGAGTATGTTTAGTCTTTAACAAGTGTTTAATGTGATTACATACTTTCAGAAGCCAATTACCTTTGGATATACTGTTAGTTAGTGCTACAGTTTGGTTTATATTGTTTATTTTGAATGAAAACTTCTTGACACCTGCGATTGAGGCTTGGACATAGTTGTTTGTCAAAAGTGTAGCATAAATGTAACTAACTGGTTTATGTTGTATGGATTATATATATGAAGCAGCAGAAACGGTCTGTCTGTCTGTTCATAAAGTTATGATATTTTGTTTATTTGAAAGTGTTTGATCATGGACTCTAAACTTACTTTTGTGCCACACATTGATACAATACTCAGCAAATCTTACAAACAATTGGGTTTTATTTTGAGAGTTGGAAAGCCGTTCAAAAACCCGTTAACATATAAAATTCTGTACAATAGTTTTGTTCGTAGTAGACTGGAGTTTGCCTGTTCAGTTTGGCATCCATTTTATATGACTCATATTGATAGACTTGAGAAATTACAGAAAAAGTTTGTGAAGGCCCTCGACTACAGAACAGGTTATGCTTATCTTGACTATTATACCTCAGCTGATAGACACAAAGTTCAACTTCTATCCCACAGGCGAGACTACACTGACGCTTGTATGCTTTACAAAATAATTAATAATAATTTGATAGATACCCCGGATTTATTACAAAAAATCAACTTTAGAATACCTCGCAAATGTGAACGTGCATGTCATACAAAGAATTTGTTTAGTATTGCTTCTTGTAAAACGTGCTATGCAAGAAATAGTTTTGTTAGGCGTGTTTGCCGATTATATAATGACCATTTATCAGATGTCGACATCTTTTTCCACCTTTAAAAAATCTGCCATGAAAAAAATTTCTTGCAGATAGATGTTTTTGACTAACATTATTTGTTGCTCATATTTTGTAACTAGTGTATTACTTACTTATGTTTAGTTAACTTCACTTCTTATTAGAAATATACATTTTTGTAAATTAAGGAGACTTTAGGCTTAATTTGAATATTTTCACTTGTAATAATTTGTATATGTGGCTGTTTGTTTCTTAAATAAATAAATAAAAATAAAAATATATAGCAACAGAAAGGGTCTGTCTGTTTGTTCATAAAGTTATGATATTGTGTTTGTTTGTACACATTTGAGTATTAAAAATTGGTTTTGGTTGAACTCGCATAATTGAACAACAGGGTTGTATTGTGTATTAATGTATTGAAATTAACATACTGACTAGAGTCTAGTATATTTGGGTCTACAATAGGATTGTATACGGGGACGTTTGTGATTCGTGCCAGAGTTAGTTCGGTTTTTAATTGTTGGTATTTTCTTTGATTTCCCGGTCTACAATGTCGAGGACTTCTCCGAGGAGCGTCTTGGCCAGCCAGCTGCGCTGGTTTGTCAGCGTTCGAGGCTTGTTGGCTCGAGTTGATCGGGGCGATGCAGTCCTGGAGCGGTACTCACAGATGGAGGATCGCCTCGAGAAAGCTGAGCAGGCGCTCATCGAGCTGTTGGACCAGGAGCTGCCACCGGAGGTAATGGCTAGCCCTAATAATGACATGGATCAAATTATGGATATTTATAACGAGGTCACACAGGTCGCCTGTCAGATTAAAAAGTGACAGTCAGGTGTTACGGGCACACCTGATGTAAGACATGCAGCGCAAGGTACATCGTTGCACAGTGGGCATTTTGAGTTGGGACATTTTGACGGTACCATGGAGCTATGGGTGGCATATAAGAATATGTTCACCTCGTTGGTTGACAGTAGGCAGGATTTAACCAATGCACAAAAGATGGCATATTTGATGTCCACTTTAGAAAGTGAGGCAAAGAGCTTAGTGCAACATTTAAGAGTAGAGGACGATTCTTATAGTATAGCGTGGGAACTATTAAATAATAGATATCAGAATGTCCGTCTGTTGGCCGATGCTCATACGAGCCAATTGTTAAGTTTGCCTAGGGTAGGTAATAAGGCTCAAATTCGAACACAGTTACTGACCCCGGTTACAGTAGCCTGTAACGCGTTAAAAATGTTAGGTTTGCCCGTGGATGAGTGGTCGTTCTTGTTGGTACACATTATTTTGGGTAAGTTACCGTCTGATACTCGTTCACGTTTCGAACGTGAGACCGCGGAAAGGGAGGACAGGGCCCTTCCTACTTTCGCTGATTTGATGAAGTTTTTAGAATTTGAGGCTGGGGCCGTGGAATCTTCATCGACTTCGGAGGTGGCGCCACCTGTCGGAAGTTTCAGGGAACCCGCCGGTAATTCGGGGCGAAGGGGGCCACAGGGAGTGCAACCGCTTCGGGGACGCGTTGCTGCACGTCTGGCTGCACTGGCCGCTGTGGCTGAGAGCCCAAATTGCCACCAGTGTGGACGCCCAGGACACGCGTTATCGCAGTGCCATGATTTTGCTGCATTACCGGTAGTTGACAGACGGCGGTTAGTTAAAATTAATCGATTGTGCTATTTTTGTTTAGAGGACCATTTAGCGCGTGAGTGCTCCAGACAGCGAATGTGTAGAGAATGTGGCCGGATAATGATTTAATTTGTGCGATCAGGTCTGGAGCCTACGGTCACGCCACGGGCGGGGGAGCCGCGGCGCAGTCCACCTATCAGTCACGTCCGTCGGGTGGCCCCTCTCAAGGACGAGGAGCGCACCCGTTAGAGAGTGGAGAGAGCCCTCGCGTGAGTCGTGCTCAGTTTGATAGTGGTGTGGATCGTGCGCCTGCGGTACGAGGCTATATTGCGGACCCGGGTGGGGGACCCCTCATGGGGGGGGGGTTCAACGGGTCAGGGCCGCACTCAGGATATTAGGAGTGGACCCCATGCTTCCGCGACAGCGGGCCCGAGTAGGGACCCCCCGAGGGGGGGGGGGGGGCTCCACGGGCGGGGGCCCCACTCAAGGTTGTATGAGTGGACCCCAGTTTGCCGAACCAGTGCCTGCGCCCACTGTAGGACAGTATAGCAGGGCGGAGCCACAGCAGATACACGAGTATCCGCGGTTAGAGTATCACCCGCCTTTTTCGAGATATGGTAGGGCAGCGGGTTACGCACCACCTCGGATGGCTTTGTGTATACGCTCACCATATATGGTGCAATGGATGCACCCTGGATTGGAGAGGCCGGGCTCCCAATAATTTGTCTGCCCCTCTACCGGTGCGGAGCCGAGGACAGTTCTTCGGCCCACCATATTAGTTAGTAGTTGGGCCCCCCCCCCGGGGGGAGATTCAGTTAGAGTAAGGACCACTGTTGAATTTCGGGACGTGTATGCATGATCGGATAGTCAGGTTGCGTTAGCATGGCTACGCGCGTCCCCACGTACTTTAGAGATTTTTGTAGGAAACCGGGTTTCACAAATTCAGAATATAGTTATTCACAATAAATTGGAGGCACGTCCCAGGTGAATGTAATCCTGCAGAGTGCGCATCTAGGGGCTGCACAGCGCCGGAGTTGGTGTCGCATCATCTATAGTGGGGGCCGGAGTGGCTTAAAGAAACAGGTTTCTTGGCCTGTCCAGCAGTTGGATAGGACACCCCAGATTTTACCCGGGTTGCGTGTGCATGCTCTAGTTCTAGGGACCAAACTAGTTCCTGATTGGACGCCGTGAGTTGGGTCACCGTGCGTTGAGACGCTGGGGCGTCGCGACGGTGGCATCGGCACGGTGTGCGTCGGGTCGGAGCACGCAAGTCGCCATCCTTTGTTGTTACCCAAGGAGGGCCTTTGATGAGGCGTTTGCTGTCCGACCGACATGTTTGTAACTCACACGCGGGATGAAACGTGTTATTGGCGATTTTACAGCGAGAGTTTTGGATTTTGTCTACTCGCCGGGTAATTCGCAATGTTCTCTTCTCCTGTGTTTCTTGTTACAGGCTGCGAGCCTTGTTGATGCAGCCGCAGATAGGAGATCTGCCAGCTGATGGGATCACACAGTCGAGACTCTTTGATGGAGTGGCTACGGACGTGGGGGGACCGTTCCTCGTCCGAACGTCTAGCCTTCGCAACGCTCGGACTGTTAAGGCGTACCTGTGAGTATTCGTGTGTCTGTACTCCAAGGCCGTCCACTTGGGATTAGAGTCCTTGTTGTCCATGGAGGCCTTCGTCGTTGCATTAGACCGATTAGTATCGCGTAGAGGTTTGCTTTTTTAATTAGTTCAGACAACGGCACGAATTACAAGGGTACCGCAAATTACTTGAAAAGATTTATACATTTTAGAAGATAATTGTATTTAGTTAAGTCATGATTATTATGTGAAATCGGCCAAGACCCACCTCCGCCGCGTCATTGGGGATGTAATCTTATTGAAAGATGCGAATTTGGAATTCTTTGTATTGGCGACGTGGTCGCATTATTAAGTTGATAATTGGCGGGGATGAGACTCCTCGCGCCGCTGAGGTGATTGGTCGAAGGTTTGATTCTGTGACGAGCCTTGGCGACTCTCTCCCGGCTCCCGGTTGAGTAAGCTAGCGGTCTGATAAGGATAACAGCCTGGAGCGGGGGATTGTTCGGTTTAAAAGCGTTCGGAACGCGCAAGTATGTGTCAGATTCTATTTTATTTGATATGGCAACACTAGTTGTAAAAAAGTGAAATGTCAAAGTTGTTTTTTCCGGTTTACTGTCAATTTTGGCTCTCGAGGAGATGCGTGTAAAAAATGGGATCAACCAGTGTTGAAAGAATTATGGGTTTCAAGGAAACAAACGTTTAAAAAGTGGTGAAATAATTCTATTGATAAGCATCAATCGCGATCCGAGTCGTGCGTGAAAAGTTTCGCGAAATATTATTGCAAGTGGAGTGAGATGCGAACAGATTTGCAATTCCACGTCTTAACAAGTGTTATTTCTTAGGGGGTCGGCATGCCAGGGTTAGGGGTTGAGTTTAGAGAATTCCTCCGCAAGCTGCGGGCGGGGCCAGTAGTTTGTTGAAGACCTGTGACGCGCCAGACCGACGAGAGGACAACGCTGTCTGCCCAGACACCAAGATTGAGTCTGGTGGTCTGAATCCAGCGCAGAAGTTCAAGAAGTAAGGCTGCATCCAAATGTGAGTCTTTGAACCATTTACCCTTCAGAAAGGAATTGTAGTATATAAGAACCCCCCTTTGTATGGGAAGCCCCTTTCTGACAGGTTTTGGCCTCCTTATAATATTCAAATGGGTCCAGCACGCGAGGTTTAAATCATATCTGTGGAGAGGGGGGCTTTTCACAAACAGTATGCTATAAGTATCATTGAGACACGCAGCGCGCCCCCCCTACCCTGCGCGGCCCGACCACGGGTGAACGACCCGGCTTGCACCTGCCGCCGCATTCTAATGCCCGGCAGGCACCTGCGCTCGCATTCCGACGCGCGGGTCAGCGACCGAGCACCGTTACCACCTGTGGAACGGCCGCCCACGCAATACGAGCTGCGCCACGCCCTCCAATACTTCATCTCGCTCTGATGTATCGTCGAGGCGCGCAGCGCGCTCCCTCACATCGCGACGGCAGTCAGTACCAGCCCGCCCGTCGAGCGTGGCTAACGTGCTCCGGGCGCGTGGCGCATGAGTGAGATGCAGCCTAACACCTGCTGACTGCCTCACCCCCACCATGGAAGGGGAAGACCCTCCCCCTCCAGCCCCCCTACCCCCGCGGGAAGGCCGCAAGGGTAGGAAACCTCCTATCCCCCTGGTCGTAGCCCAGTGCGACCTTTTCACGCACGACATCACAGTCGTGCGTACCTCCAGTGACGGCCAAGCGAGCAGCTCCGCCCCTACAGGCGTCGAGCAGCAGCTGGCAACAGCTGCACGCCCGCTTAAAAGAGGCCCGCTTTCGCCAGAACAGACTGGCGCCGAGGAGAAACGCCGCCCCATCGCGGCGAGGTCCTCCTCGGAACCGGACCTCTCACAGCTTCTAGAGGGCTACAGAACCCCCCCCCCCCTCCTCCTTCTCAGGGATGAGGCATGTGCTACCGCCCAGCTCGCCGTTGACTCCGAGGAGAGACGCCGGCTCGAGAGGGGCTGATTACCCAAGCGACCTGTGGGCGGACTCCAGCATGGAGTCGCTCAAGGAGGTGGGCTTGCGGACCCCGTCGCCGGCGGAGTCCACATACAGCCCGACAAACCCCTTCTACTCGCCGACGAATACCCCGGCCCCGCACGCACACACTGTGTCCGGGCAAGTGACGCCCACATTCCTCTCGCCGAGGAACAGCCCGCCCCCTGCGCCCTTCCTAGCGACGTACGGGCAGCCGTGGCTACAGTCACCGGCACGAGGGACGGATGCGCCTCACTGCGTGACCATCGCGCTAGGAGTGCTGGCACCACCTGCCACCACCCGCGCGCCCGCACCGACAACCGCCAGCCCAAGCGCGGTCCCCGCAGTAGGGGTACGCCAGGGCTCGCACTCGGCCCCAACGACCGCACCGATTGCCACTTACCGGCCACCAGTGTGGCCAAGTCTGCCGCCCCCGCGCGCCTCCGCTGCGCCCTGGGGACCGCAACCCTCTGCCGTTGCCTCCACAACGGCACCAACACCCGCCGGCCCAAGCGCGCCCCTAGTCCAAGGGGTGCGCCAGGGCACCACCACGGCCCCAGCGACGACCGCAAACCAGGCGTCGACCTTGGCAGCCGCGGCGCCGGCGGCGCCAAAGAAAACATACCCCCCACTGGTAGTCTCCAAACTACCAAACTGGGGGGCCCACTTCAAGGAGCTGCACAAGCTCCTGGGACACGCCCCCTCTGCACGCCCCCTCGGGAACGGGTTCCGGTTTTTACCAAAAACGAAAAATCCGTACCGTGCAGAGGTACCTGACGGAGGCGAAGGACCGGGACTCACAAGTGTCCTGGTATTGCTTCAGCTCCTCCAGTGACCTCCCCACGAAGGTGGCCATAAGAGGCTTGCCGGCGGATACACCCGCAGCCGACATCATGGAGGCACTCACTGAGCTCGGCTTTCAGCCGACGCACGTGAGGGCCATCCCGGCTCGGCGTGGGCAACCCGGCTGCCTCTTTCATATGCAGCTGCCTCATATGTCCCAGGAGGAACTCGCCCGGCTGTACAAAGTAACTGAGCTATTGTACATGCCGGGCGTCACCATCGAGGGATGGCAGGGAAGAGGAGGTCCCGCCCAACGCCACCGCTGCCAGCTCTTCGGCCACTCGTCGCAGAACTGCCACCAGCCGATCCGCTGTGTGAGGTGCGGCGACGAGCACCGGGCCGCAGACTGTCCGCGTCCCCTACAACAACCTGGCAAGTGCACCAACTGTGGCGAGGCGCACACAGCCAATGACCGGCGGTGCGCCCTCTTCAAAAAGGAGGCGCGCAAGCGGGGTATGAGGATCCCTCCACCTCTCCCCCCACCCTGAGCAACCAACCGGGCCGCAAGCGGCCCACCACCGGACCACCGCAAGCCCTCTACAAGCTGCTCCCGAGCGACGAGCTTGCCGGCCCGGCAGCCGCCAACGGTGCGCCGACCGGCCAGCCACCGGCGTCGCGACGGCGTCAGACGAGGCGCGGCCGCAAAGGCAAGAGGAGAACCGAGGTAGCGGGACCGACCACGGCCCCGCCCCCGCCCCCCAACACCACAGCCCCCGCGGTCAGTCGCCCGACGACCGCGGCACGCCCCACGACAGCCGCGCCGGTACCGGCGCTCCAAACCAGGGCGCCTACTGCGGCGGCCACGGCGGCCGCGCCCACACAAGCGGCGCCCGCCACAGTCGCCCAAGCAGCGCCCCGACGTAAACGCACTCGGCGCGGCGACGCGCCATGAAGACCCCAAACCCCGCGGAGGTGCACACCACCGAGACGCCTAGTACAGCGGCGCGCCACACGGGGGCACCATCGACGTCAGCGCCCCTGTTGGCGCCGGCCCGCCCTACCACACTGGAGAGCACGCGCCAGCACCCCGCCCTCGCCTCACGCCCACTGCTGAGCGAGGCCCTCGACGCCCTCCACGCAGCCACAAACAATACTGCTGCAGAGCCCCCAACAGGCCGCCGTGACTGACTTCTTAGTCGCCGTCACCAACGCTGTCAGCACCGGTACGGCGGCTGACGTCACGGCGGTGACTCTCAAGGGAATGGCCCTAATCATAGCTTTCCATGGGGCCTAAGGCCCTGAGAGTCATCTATTGGAAACCTTGGGGTGTCGCAGGGGGGATTCGAGACCTTCGCACACTGGCCCAGACCCAAGACGCCCACATAGTACTGCTCGGGGAGACCAAGTTAGCGCCGCACCGCAACTTCAGCATCCCCAAATTCTTCGTGTACCGGCGCGACGAGATCTCTCCAAACCCACCCTATCTCCCATACCGGGGGACTGCGGTACTGGTACGGAGGGACATCGTGCACGAGGAGTTGGACCTACCGGCGGCGTTAGACCGCATGCGCTCTATTGGAGTACGCGTCAACGCAGACGGAGCTGAACTTCACCTGTTTGCCGCCTACAAGCCTCCCCGCGCGCAGGACCCGACGGCACCCTTCGCTGCCCGGGACCTGCGCAACATATTGGATGGCCAGACGCCCACCCTACTCGCCGGGGATTTGAACTCCAAACACCCAGCGTGGGGGTCACACTTCGAGGGTGGGCACCTATATGACGACTCTGAGGAACATGGGTACGAGGTAGTTGGCCCGAGCGATCCCACGCACGTGCCAGCAAACCCGGCCCACAGTTCAGACGTCCTGGACATCGTGCTGCATCAAGCCCTGCCCTATCCCATCTCGGTGGAGGTCCTGTACGACATGGATACCAACCACCTGCCCATACTCATAGTGGTTGGTCTATCGTCCGACTTCACAGTGAAACCACCACCTCGTAGAAAGGTCGATTGGCAGGCTTTCCGTGACCAACTCACGGATTTCACTCTGCAAGGGCAAGTCTCGACGCCCCAGCAAGTGGATGATGCAGCACTACTGTCACCCCTGCGCCGACCCATCGCAGATAGGAGCTACCGGCACGTCTACCTAGTCGGTGCTTAAATTCTGTCACAAACGAAATTGGCTATAAAATGAAAACTAGTCATGATATTAAAAAAAAGAATTAAAAAAAAAAGATTTTTTTAAAAAAAAGGTAATTTAATTACCTTACATTAAACACAAAATTTATTCAAAATGATTGCCACCATTTTTCACACAAGCCTTCAATCTTCGCGGCCAATCATCAATAGCAGCACGGACCATATTCATGTCGATATCGGCCACTGCTTTAATCAATGATGACTGTATGTGAAAAGCCCCCCTCTCCACAGATATGGTTTAAACCTCGCGTGCTGGACCCATTTGAATATTATAAGGAGGTTAAAACCTGTCAGAAAGGGGCTTCCCATACAAAGGGGGTTCTTATTTACTAAAATTCCTTTCTGAAGGGTAAATGGTTCAAAGACTCACATTCGGATGCAGCCTTACTTCTTGAACTTCTGCGCTGGATACAGACCACCAGACTCAATCTTGGTGTCTGGGCAGACAGCGTTCTCCTCTCGTCGGTCTGGCGCGTCACAGGTCTTCGACAAACTACTGGCTCATCCAGCAGCTTTTGGGAGTTTACCTAAACACTCATTAATTGGGTTATTTTACCACTTTTCCACTGTTTATTTCCTTGAAATACATAATAATTACTTCAACACTGGTTGAATCCATTTTTACACGCATCTCCTCGAGACCAAGATTGACAGTAAACCGGAAAAAACAACTTTGACATTTTACTTTTTTACAACTAGTGTTGCCATATCAGTAAAATAGAATCTGAGACATACTTGCGCGTTCCGAACGCTTTTAAACCGAACAATCCCCCGCTCCGGGCTGTTATCCTTATCAGACCGCTAGCTTACTCAACCGGGAGCCGGGAGAGAGTCGCCAAGGCTCGTCACAGAATCAAACCTTCGACCAACACCTCAGCGGCGCGAGGAGTCTCATCCCCGCCAACTGCCAATTTAATAATGCGACCACGTCGCCAATACAAATAATTCCAAATTCGCATCTTTGAATAAGATTACATCCCCAATGACGCGGCGGAGGTGAATCTTGGCCGATTTCACATAATAACCATGACTTAACTAAATACAATTATCTTCTAAAATGTATACATCTTTTCAAGTAATTTGCGGTACCCTTGTAATTCGTGCCGTTGTCTGAACTAACTAAAAAAGCAAACCTCTACGCGATACTAATCGGTCTAATGCAACGACGAAGGCCTCCATGGTCAACGAGGACTCTAATCCCAAGTGGACGGTCTTGGTGGACAGACACACGAATACTCATAGGTACGCCTTAACAGTCCGAGCGTTGCGAAGGCTAGACGTTCGGACGAGGAACGGTCCCCCCACGTCCGTAGCCACTCCATCAAAAGGTCTCGACTGTGTGATCCAATCAGCTGGCAGATCTCCTATCTGCGGCTGCATCAACAAGGCTCGCAGCCTGTAACAAGAAACACAGGAGAAGAGAACATTGCGAATTACCCGGCGAGTAGACAAAATCCAAAACTCTCGCTGTAAAATCGCCAATAACGCGCTTCATCCCGTGTGTGAGTTACGAACATGTCGGTCGGACAGCAAACGCCTCATCAAAGGCCCTCCTTGGGTAACAACAAAGGATGGCGACTTGCGTGCTCCGACCCGACGCACACCGTGCCGATGCCACCGTCGCGACGCCCCAGCGTCTCAACGCACGGTGACCCAACTCACGGCGTCCAATCAGGAATTAGTTTGGTCCCTAGAACTAGAGCATGCACACGCAACCCGGGTAAAATCTGGGGTGTCCTATCCAACTGCTGGACAGGCCAAGAAATCTGTTTCTTTAAACCACTCCGGCCCCCACTATAGATGATGCGACACCAACTCCGACGCTGTGCAGCCCCTAGATGCGCACTCTGCAGGATTACATTCACCTGGGACGTGCCTCCAATTTAATATGAATAACTATATTCTGAATTTGTGAAACCCGGTTTCCTACAAAAATCTCTAAAGTACGTGGGGATGCGCGTAGCCATGCTCGCGCAACCTGACTATCCGATCATGCATACACGTCCCGAAATTCAACAGTGGTCCTTACTCTAACTGAATCTCCCCCGGGGGGGCCCAACTACTAACTAATATGGTGGGCCGAAGAACTGTCCTCGGCTCCGCACCGGTACAGGGGCAGACCAATTATTGGGGGCCCGGCCCCTCCAATCCAGGGTGCATCCATTGCCCTATATATGGTGAGCGTATACACAATGCCATCCGAGGTGGTGCGTAACCCGCTGCCCTACCATATCTCGAATAAGGCGGGTGATATTCTAACCGCGGATACTCGTGTATCGGCGGAGAGTATCGCTGTGGCTCCGCCCTGCTATACTGTCCTACAGTGGGCGCAGGCACTGGTTCGGCAAACTGGGGTCCACTCATACAACCTTGAGTGGGGCCCCCGCCCGTGGAGCCCCCCCCCCCTCGGGGGGTCCCTACTCGGGCCCGCTGTCGCGGAAGCATGGGGTCCACTCCTAATATCCTGAGTGCGGCCCTGACCCGTTGAACCCCCCCCCATGAGGGGTCCCCCACCCGGGTCCGCAATATAGCCTCGTACCGCAGGCGCACGATTCACACCACTATCAAACTGAGCACGACTCACGCGAGGGCTCTCTCCACTCTCTGACGGGTGCGCTCCTCATCCTTGAGAGGGGCCACTCGACGGACGTGACTGATAGGTGGACTGCGCCGCGGCTCCCCCGCTCGTGGCGTGACCGTAGGCTCCAGACCTGTTCGCACAAATTAAATCATTATGTGGCCGGCCACTTTCGTAACTTTGTTTGGACCAGTTTCCGCTGTCAGGTATAACTGACCAGGAACTACCATAGAAAACAACAAAACAGTGTCATCAGCATAGGAAAACACTTGACCGCCTTGAAGTTGCATTTCACAAAGGTCATTAATGTAAATAGCAAATGCAAGTTTGCCAAGGTGGTGTGTGTGCACTGCTGCGCTGTATGCGCCACACCGCTGGCTTCTTGTTTGGGCAGTCACGGGCTTTATGTGGCCCGTCACATCAGAAGGGACTTCTTCCATGGCTTTCTCTTTGAAGTAAGGAGTGCCGCTCCGCTTGCTCCTGACGGGAAGCAGAATATTCCGTCAGTTTGTCAGGGGAAAAACTAAATTATTATAAGGCAGCAATATATAGTTTTAACAGTTATGTCATGGCCATACATACCCATTCAACACGTTCACCATTGCGACCTGAGTACCTAGCATGGTAGACCATATCGAGCTTTGACAGCGCGATATACCACTGTCGGGACAGCAGATTAGGTAGATCAGCAGAGTGAGACAGAGCACTATAGCAAGCGCTATCGAGCTCGATATGGTTCTTCATGGTTAGAGGTGCTGACTGAGTGTGCAACTCTTATAAGACCATGTTAATTAAATTGTCTAAGGTGCAACCACATTTTTCTCTACGATTTTGAATTATGTTGAATGAACTTCGTGACCTAACGGTGGGTGTTTTTTGTGGAAAATTGTAATTTAGTGTGGATTCACGACCCCCCCCCCCCTAATCGTGGGTGTTTTTGGTGGAAAATTGTAGTGTAATGTGATTTCATAACCGCTCCCTTGCAAAGTAAGGCACCGTGTTCCGAGTGGCGCTAACAGTACTGTTTTTACACTGTGACTAAAGGTTACTCAACGAATCGGTGGTGGAATCATGGATTAAAACTCAGATAAAGAAAAAGTTCTTTCCTAAGAACTTTATACTAAGAAGAAATCGTTCTTTATCTGAGGTATATAAATACAATCTTTGCTGATTTCGGAGAGCTCAAGACGATGTCATCATGCATGACTTTGGAAATTACTTGTATCTGTGTGTGACTATTCAAGCTCATAAAATGACGTCTCGTTGAGCAAAGCGCGTTCTTAATATTTAATAATCTCAGTAAAGCCATATGAGCTCCCCTTCTCACTCATTCACACTCATGCAAAAATACATTATGTTATCCTGTTGTCAGTGCTCAAATTGAAGTAAGCGTAAGTTTTGGAATGCAAGCCTAAGGAACAAGCTTGTTTAGGCCGTGAGTGGAATAAATATCATCCACGATATCATCTTCTAAGTGATAAACATACTAGGTACATAGAGTATAGAGTACGAGCTTCCGACTCCCCGCGCCGCGCACCTCATACATGCCGCGGCTCGTACATAATAACGTGTTCCCGCGTGTGGCTATAATACCTCAGACTAAGGAACGCAAAGATATATAAAGGGAACGGCTATACTGGCTATAGTTGCCAAGCCCGTTTTGACAGCTAAAATAGACCATAGAATGTAACTTCGAATTATATAAACGAAACCGTAAACAAATAAGTATCACCTTATTGGGTTAAAATAAAACCGTTAATATTTAATGGTTAATTTAATTCTATATAATATGACAGAACAAATTTCAGGGATAATTTTTACGCGAATTCCAAAATAAAAGGCCGTCTCAAAAACAAAAAGATAATTATTTTTAAATAATAGTGTTGTAATCACTTAATCGCTGAATTTCACCGAATTAGTTCGATTCGACATTGAAATATTGATTGGTTAAATATTAAATACTCCAAGCCTTATAGCAATTTAACATTTGTTTTTTTTGCAACTGTTAATGGCGTTTAGGGCATACTTACTTTTTGAACTTTTATATACATTAATAAATAACAGCGTAATTATACTGAAAAAATATAATCAAATTACTGTGCCAAATACGTTATATACCACTTTCATAACTTCTAAGCCAGCCATAGGTACTCAAGGTGTGCTCCGCAGAGCCCTAGGGCTCCGCAAAGCCTCTTTGGGGGCTCCGTAAAAATACTGGCCATAATAAAAAATATATATACTGAATGTTGCACATTGAAATAAAATCCATTATCCATAGTTAAAATTCATAATCCAATCCACAAATACATACATACATATACTCACGCCTGTCTCCCAGAGGGGTAGGCAGAGACTACAGATTTCCATCTGCTACGATCCTGACACACCTCTTTTGCTTCTTCTACATCCATCAACCTAGGCTCTTCTATTCCGGGTACTTTTTACGTTGCCCTTTTTCAGTATGTCGCTTATTTGGTCACAAATATTCCAACATAAAGTTGAAAGAAATCCAATGGTGAATCCAATGCCTCTAAATGATTTTTGGTACAGTATCCGTGGCATGAAGGTTGTGAATGTTCTCCCGTTTCAACAAGAAATTGTAAGATTGAGTTCGGACTCAAAATGCACTCAGGCTGAGATTCAGGATGAGGCTGAAATTCAGAGTGCATTTTGAGTCCGAACTCAATCTTACAAACGTCAAAAAGCGACGTGATCTCATACTAGAGTGACGTTTGTAAGATTGAGTTCCTCTTGGGTTCGGACTCAAAATGCACTCTGAATCTCAGCCTTAAATTGTGACAACTTTAAGCTTATTTAGCTGTTTTCAGTCTGAATTGCATGCAGGCAGGACCGTGAATTTTGCTCATAATTTTTCTTTGAACGCTACTTTTCTGCATTGTCTGTAGACTTCATTTGGAAACATCATATTGTCTTTGGTTCCGTTGAAAAAAAAATATTGTCTATGATTATTGTTTTTCAGAAAAATTCATAGACAATTCTAAATAAAAAAAAATCTTTTTTATAGAAATTCCATTTATTTAAGATATTATTGGAAAATGTTATACTGGTTAAATATCACTTATTGATATAAAATTGAAAAAGTATAATTTATGTATATTCATGATTTATCTAGTAAATTAAAAATTAATGTAGAGATGTGATGACCGGAAGTAGCTTAGTGTTTCGACATGGTTCGTGAAACCCCGTTGTTTTGTATGGAAAATGCAATGGCCGCCATCTTCGACTCTTGTAAATGTTTTGGTCGTAGTTAGGAACTCTGAAGATATTTCCACAAGTGCTGTGCAATTATTTGACGGAAATAGTTTCGCTGAATCATAGGTGTTATTGTTTTCCTGGCGTTCCGGTTGGTATAAGTTTTCTTTGGGTTTTTCTTGAAAAGTGTTTACATCTGGATTTCTTTTTCCATAGCTTTACGTATTGCCGTAGAAGTTTATTAAAAATGATCTCATTTCTTCATATCATTCCCTTATTAAAGTTATTCATTATTTCAGTCATTAATTTACCATCTTACAACAATAATAATGTATGCCTCATTTTCAAGTACATGGAACGCATTCCTCTTTGTCACTAAGCGGGCTTGGGTAACACATAATATGTCTTTAATTAAACATCATGTTTTTCTTAAAATACACAATTATTTCCTATAATATTCACGTCTTTATTGGTTCTGTTTACATTTTTTGATGTCTAACACTGCAACATTACAGTTTTCGTGCTACAATAATGGCGGCAGTGGATTAACCTATCTACATATTTTGTGTATTTATTGCGTTGTTAAGCGTTTGTTGTGCATTGTTTTGATGATTTTCTCTATATCTTTTGTCAGGGAACAATTGAAAGTGAATTTCCATTAATTTTTGGAACAATGACCTCTACCGTCGTATCATATTCGTGGACTATACATACCTATTTTACCAAGAAATATTATGATGTTCATCGCGTTTATTTGTGAAGACTGAAGAATAAAAAGCCAATTTTCGGTTGCAGTCACAAGAAATAAGCTTGGAGGCCGGGAAGCACTCCAAGGCGTCATCTAGGGCTTGACCCAAGATGATAATATTTACAGCATGTCAGCTTCATCTGAATTTGAACCAGCGGCCCGGCAAGTAAGTAAAAATCAAACTCGTTCTTATTCAATATCTACTGTACAAGTTATTCCATTTTTTTTAAACTTATCAATTCCATTATTACAAGCTTACCATAAGTATAAAGATGCTTAGCCTTAATACATGCATTTATCCCATTTATGGTCCATAACAGTTCACAAATTCAGTTATCTATGTCCATGGGGCTGTATCTGCCTATTTTCTTATTTATCTTTTTGTAACTTAAACTTATAGATTGCTACACATTTAAGTTTTAATATAATTCACCTACCAAAATGCACTAACAGTCATTATCTTAGGTGTTTGAATACATGAAGTAACCATCAACACATTATCTATAGTTTTTATTCTCTATAATGTTTTGTATAAGTTGGTAAGTAGTTCAGCTATCTTTCCATCATAGGTTGAAATTTTTTATGATACATTTGTGCAACCTTTACAAAGACAAAAGTGGGTCGAGATAGTATTGAAATCAAAGAAGAAAGAAGATCATCAAAAGATGTAGTAAAGCTTAGGATCAGTAAAAAACAAAAATTTTTATTTTATTTAATTAATATTATATCATTGCGGTATATATATCAGTTGGTAGAGCAATCACCCTGTAAGCTATAGGTCCTGGATCTAGATCGTCACATCCAGATTTACTTTTTTTCTGCATTTCTGTACCGCAATGATGTAATATCAATCTCATTCTTAACTTCAACATACACCTGTAATAAAATAAATATTTTGCATTTAAAGTGTATTTATTATTGACCTTTTTCTGAAGACAATTTATTTCAAATTGTTTTTCATGTAATAGGTAAGTGCTACAATTGCAATGTTTTAAATTGAAAAAGCCGTATTTTTACTATCTCTGTTTATGAGGACATGAGTGATATGATAGTCGCATCCATTGTATAAGTTGACACTCAGGACACAATGTATGTTGAACAGATTATAATGCATTCATCTGGAGGGGACCGTTGTCACTGGTTTTGCTGGCTTTTACTATCCAATATTGTAAACTTATACTTGAACTTATCTTGGATTTTTATTTATATCAGCTACCTGGTCACATTACATTCCCCCTTGAGCCCATAATTTTTTGTAAATCAAATGATGATACTCCACATGCATAAGACATGAAACTTTTAGTGTAATCAAACTTTTCACTGACAGTTTCTATTATTTGGATATTATTGTTTTTGGGTTATTAATTTTCAATGTCTTGTTATAGGATTACGGGCCGACCACCTCCAGTGAAAATGTGTATGAACATGTATTGGATCACAAATTAGCAGAGAATATGAGTGTCCCAATGAGGACTCCCTTGCTAAGGGCGGTGCCCCTCTCCCTCTCTCCCCCTGAGGGGGACCCTGAACCTGACTCAACTGACCCTGAGAACATTGCCCATTCTTCACACACCAACTTAGATAAAGAAATAGAATATCCCATCAGCGAGAAGAGTTGTGATACAGGATTGCCTGTAGAATCTCTTTCTGGTATTGTCAGAATTGAAGATACAACATTAGATAATGTCAGTCATATTGCATACCCAATAATACAAGAAGCAGATGACTCGAGTGATGCTAACTATGTAGAGAACTCAAGTGCAACACTCATCCAAGCACCTCTGAATACAGCCATAGTCCAAAATGTCACTAAACTGCCACAAAACTTCACAATAAATGTAGACGCTACAGTCAGCAATATCACAGCCCTACAGAATGTCTCTCAAGACATTACTGGTGCTGGCCAAACTCTGTGGCTTCCTACACTTGTAGCAACAGGCACCCCAACAGACATTAAACCCGAAGACGAGAGATCTCAAGCTGGAGTCTCCCAGTTTATAATCACAAGCGAGAGTTATGTGACGAGTGAAACTACAGGTGGCCAGACAGGCCCTCGGCGCGCCAACATTCTCACCGAGACCAGCTATATCAGTAGGCCCAAAGCTTCCAAAGTACAGATTCTCAGCAATGTAGCAATCCCAAAGAACCCTACTTATTCTCAACAGTACTCTCAAGCGAGCAAGGAAGTCGCGCCAGTCTATGGAACACAAAATCACGTGTATAAACTGAGCACGAATGTCATATCGCAAAAACAGTTCAATAATTCTGTTCTTACAAATAAACCCCCAAAGAATCAATCTCTGATCGGGTCTGGCATGTCACCCACAGTCAACAGTCCAGGCAAGAACCTCTCTTATAGTCATACACTTACTAAAGGGACAAACTTGAATAAGTCATTGAACAAAGTAAACAATGGTGCTAATCTTAACACAGTGGTTGCCACCTCTTCTGGCACCACACAATGCCATATCCTCTCTCGTGTTGTTTCTGGACCTAACAAGCTATCTGTACACTCAGGAAGGAAATCTGTTAACACTTTCAAAGGGGCGAAAAATAGTACTTTATCGAGTGCCCAAAAACAATCAAGAGCTATCAAGATAATACAGCAGACTGGCTCGACGCACAAATCTGATGGAAACAGTTGGCCGGTCACCAACATGGCCACTTACAAAAGTCAACAGCCGTCTTACGGCGTCATCGACGCGAACAATTCTAAGATCATCCAGAAAGTGGGCAGTCCAGCCCACAAGAGCCAAGCGGCGATGTCCCTGCAGAAGGCTGCGTCCAAGGGAGAGCGTCTAGTGCTGCAGTCGCCCTGCGGCCCCGTGCTCATCTCCACCGCGCCCATCAGCACGAGCTTGCACAAGGGGCCCCACTACGTGCAGTCGGGGCCCACTCCCAACCTGCGCTACGTCCACTCTTACGGACCGGAGAGCAATCAGCTCTCCAACGTGTCACAAGTATCCGCGAACCAACAGCTGACGGCTCAGATCCTGCAATCGCTCTCGCAACCGAAGCTGCTGATGCCGGCCGCGCCCAAGATCATCAATCACAGCTTCCCGCCGGCGCCTCTCGCCGACGACTACGTGGATATCAAACCTGCCAATCAACGGAGAATCGTGTTGTAAGTATACATGTGACGCGTCGCGGTTGTTTTGTTAACTTCTGAAAATACTCGACAAAACATGTGGCTGCAGAGTTGTAGTTGTAATATTGTTTCTTTTCGTTTCAGTGGCGACCCGTCGACACTCCTGACGGCCGACGACATAATCGGCATGGAGGAGCGGCCCAACCTGACGGAGGAGCTACGGCGCTACTCGTTCCACTCTCTTGCGCTCGTCATGCTGGATCACACGTACTCGCAACCCGCGCAGAAGCAGCCCGCCGCGTCCTCGCCCCCCACTGCGCCGTCGCCCGCCGTCGCCGCGCCGCCCTCCCCCGTGCGTCTCTCGGAGCCTCAGAGCCCCATCAAGCAGACCTCCCCGGTCGTTACCAGCACGACCACCTATGAGCTGCAACACTTACAGCCTCTGTCGGTGCCGACCTCCACGGTCGGTACTCTGATCCCCGTCTCCTCGTTCGCCGCGACGCTCCAGCTGGGCTCCCTGTACAAGCCCACGGTGCAGGACGACGACGCCGGCTCCGTGATCTCGTCGGTGGAAGGGGAGAGGCGGGGGGGTGATCGCGCCGGCAGCGACACGGAGACCGCGCCCGAGGTCGAGGAGGAGGGCAAGACCCGGTGCTGCTGCGACTTCACGCACGACGACGGGTACATGATCTGCTGCGATCGCTGCGGCGAGTGGCAACACGTGGACTGCATGGGCATCGACCGAAACAACATCCCGGACGCGTACATGTGCGAGCTGTGCCAGCCGCGGCCCGTGGACCGGCGGCACGCGCGCGCCATACAGCTGCGCAAGCGCGAGGAGCTCAGCGCTATCGGCGTCGCCTCCGACTCGGACTCGTCGGGTGGCGGCCGCCTGCCCGGCCAGCGCCGCAAGCGGCTGTTAACCGTCACCACCTACACCGACACGAGCGGCTCCTGCGTCACCACCTACAACTCCAACCTGCCCAAGTTAGCGCCGCTGCCCGCGCCCTCGTTGCCGCTGCCCAAGCGCGGCCCCAAGCGACCTAAGAAACCGGATGCGGTCCGGAAGGGCGCAAAGAGGAAGCTCTCCGAGAAGAGAGTCAAACGCAAGAAGGAGATGATGCTCAACAGGAGCAAGTACAACGCGAGCGTGTCCACCTCGTCGCACTGGCAAGACTCGTACGAGTCGGCGATGACCAACCACTACAGCCCTGAACTCCGCGCCAAGATCGTCAAGTACAGCAGCAAGCTGGGCAGCGCTGGCAACGTGGCGGCCGCCATCACGGCACACCTGTGCACCACGGTCCCGCACGCCGGAGGCAAGATCCTCATAGCGACCAGGGACCTGCGCGAGAGCACGCCCGTCATCGAGCTGCGCGGCAAGTACATGCTGTCCACGCAGCACCGGCCGCAACCGCAGCACGCGCCGCGCGCCGGCTCTCAGAAGCCGGGGCCCTTTGTCTTCTTCTACCGGCTACCCAAGGACAATACGCAGGTGTGCATCGATACGCGCACGTACGGCAACGAGGCCCGCTTCGTGCGGCGTTCGTGCAAGCCCAACGCGGAGCTGCAGCACTGCATCGTGAAGGGCGCTCTCCACGTGTACCTCGTCACCATCGGGGCCGTGCCCTCCAACACAGAGATCACGGTCGGGCACGACGCCGCCGGCGGCAAGCAGCCCTGCGCCTGCGGGAACCCCAAGCACTGCAGGGTCAACGGTCTCAACCCGATGCTGTCGAGGCGGAGCGTCGACTACCCGCCGAGGGAGAAGCGCAGCCGCAACCGCACCACCAGCCTCGCCGAGACGCCCATGTCCCCTCCCGCGCCTGTCACCCCCCTCAAAGACACCTACCCGCTCATACAGCACATCAAGTCTGAGAAGAAGTCTCCGATCAAACAGGAGATGTCTCCGATGTCGCCGGTGAAACACATCGTTGCGCCGTTGAACTTCGACAGGCCGGTCAAGTCGGAGCCCGAGGTGAAGGAGGAACAGCCGCCAATCGAGCTGCTCGCCCGGGAGGAAATGAAGTCAGAGCTTGACGAGCCGGACTGTGCCGGCCCGGCCGAGCCGCCAGCCGCGGACGAGCTGCCGCCGCCCCCACCCCCACCCCCTGAAGAAGTCAAGGTGGAGGTGATCGAGCACCCACCTTCCCCGCCCGTCGAGGAGAGACCTCAGGAGATCTTCAAACCCGAGGAGGAGAAGAGCGAACCCATTGAACCGGAGCTGAAAGTAATAAAAACAGACATTGAACCTATATTCTCTGATGAAGAGAAGATGGAAAAGCCGGAGAAGTTGCCGAGCAAGGATGAGCCTAAAGAGGAAGAAGAGGAAAAGCCAGGTCCTCTGGAGGTGTCGGCCAAGTCGGCTTGCCACGATCGGTCGGCCCGCACGTCGCGCACCGCCTGCGTCAGCCAGGACTCGCTCGACGACAAGACTGACGACTCGCAGGACAAGCTGCTCACCAACACCAAGGAAAAGGACAAGAAGAAAATGGTAAGAATTTACTTTAACAGTGAGGATGACGACTCTGTTAAATGTATTGCACATATCGTAGAGTTAGCAGGGCGGTTATTCTGACACGTGCGCAAAAATTGCGCAGGCAGATTGCGGGTGATCTTAAAAGGGATTTTGTACAGATATGTGTTGATTTTTTTTATTGAAAGCTGGTTTAGTAACTCTAGTTTTTATCAAAAAGCATTTATCAAACTTTAAACAAATATCGAATGACTAATATTGCGCATGCGCAATAATGCCGGAATAGCCGCCCAGAGATTTATTTCTATCATCAAACATAACAAAGTTACATGCTACAACCCGCGAATATTAGAATACAGTCAGTAGAAACTTGAACCCAGTATTTCTTTGTTTGGCATTTCTATTAAACTTCCATATTCCATGTTTTTAAATAGAGTTCAATTTTTTTTATTCAACTTTTCATATCAGTTGTAGTAAAACGGGACCAGTGATCATTCTCATTCTAGCCAAGTAATTTGACGAGCCTAACATCATCGCTTACTCATAGTTGCGCATTATCTTCGATTCGACTATATCCACACGCGCAAACCTTTTTTACTGACTTGATTTCTTGTCGCTAAAAGTCTGAAACTATAAAGATAGTACTTATCTACACAACAGTTTCTACAATTAAACTAGCCTGAAATGGCGAAAAAAATAAGCTGTAAGAAAAGGTACATACCTACAAACACGCAAGGAACCGCTGATGATCTTTTTGCGTTCAGGGTAGGTTCCATAGCATAGACAAACTGTGTTCGCCCGCGTCGTTACAGGGAAGATACCTTTTAGTTTAGTTCCGGTAAACGTGTAGTTGAAGGTGTTGAATGTTGCAGACGCGAGAGGAGAGGAAGATGGAAGCGATAATGAAGGCGTTCGAGCGGATGGAGAAGGCGGAACAACGCAAGCAGGAGGTGAAGGAGCGACAGAAGCGGCGCGAGTCGGACCCGCACCCGCACGCCACCGCTCTCGGCGACGACGACGACGACTCGCACGCATGCACCAAGAGGAGAAGGAAGTCAGTACTCTCTACACACCTATATCTAGATATAGAACATTAACCCCTAGCTTTATTAAAATCTATGAATCAGAATCACCAATAGAACACAAAACCATTTAAAAAAACATTATTTTTGTTCTCCAAATTTCGAATGAATGGCTAACCTACCTGGCGACGTGTCATGTGACTGACAATAGACTGTACATATTCCCGGCGGTAAATAATGCACATAAGGCTATGTAGCTTCGATTTCGTAGAGCGTCGTCTCTGTCACTGATATCTTTTTATTATTATGAGTTATGACCAAGGATCGGATTTCCCTGCTGCTAATTGATACATTAGTATGGATAAGACTTTTTTACCGGAAAAGGATCCGGAAACGGATCTTCTGTAATTAAAATTTAAAAATTTATGCAAAACACGTACAAACTCACTTACGATTTACCCAAATACAGTTTCGGTGTTGCCAGTAATAATAATTTTCACATTGCCAACAAAAAATCTATTTATACATGATAATATGCATTTTAAAATAAGGTTTCCGAAAATGCATAATAAGTAATTTATGATCATTTTGGAAAATCTATGGCAACACCACGAGGGGAAATCTTCCGATTTCGGTAATATGCCTGCTAAGTGCGTGGAGGTTAGCATAAAATGGAATTATGATATTATATTATTAACGAGGGATGATTTGAACTATTTTGGACTTTAGTTAGTCGGACAGTTAATGTTGTCTGAAACGAGAGTGAGTCTAATTTGTACGCAAAGAATTTTTACCACTCAAACCAAGTATGTAGTTGGCTTATACATTTTCTGCCATCAAGCCCCCTAAAATATGCACAGCATTACCGTGATTACAACATTATTTTCATTCCTATAATATCCCTCAAAATGTTCTGAGAATGATTGGTATGGGTAAAAATAATGCAAGTGGCGCGTCAACGTCACAAAACCACTCTACGATGTTAGAGTCTACTATGGACCTTGCCAACCGAACACTGATTTCGCTTTGTGATTTGGAGCTGATTGCACTTATTTCGTCGTTGGTAAGTAAATTGAAATTATTTTTATTACTTTTCGTCACATCGTTCCGATTTACTATACTTTGCTTTGGGATTCATAAAATATATAGTTTGAAATAATAGTTTATTTTCTTTTCAAGCAATGACAGAGTTTATAAAATACATATGTTAAGTAAACTGACATTTTGTTAAAAACGCCAATTTTAAATCGTTTCCATGAGCAGCCACCATTTTGTTTTGTAAGAGTAGCATGTTTTGTAAATTAAATTTTCATTTTGAAATTCTGTAGGTGCGCTGGTTATTTTAGATAGGCACTTATTGCTTAATGTATTTACAAATAATCAAACTGCTGAATATTTTATAACTATAGTTGTCGTTTCAGATTGGTTAACATGCCGAAACCTGAAACTATTTTGAAGTGGATTGCCGAGGATTCAGATATCGTTTGGAACTCATCGACTGGTTCTTTATTTTGTAACAAATGTAATGTTTGCTTTCAAGCAAAGAAAGATATTTTGGACGGACACAAGCGGACTAAAAACCACACTGGCGCGGGGCTGGCAAACAATAAAGGAAATGAGGAATTTCATACATTTTCTCATACAATTTCTTATAATGTGCAATATACCCTGGTATCAAATAAATAATCCAGAGTTCAAGTATTTTTTTGGAAAATATTGTTGCCACGTAGTGCCAGAACATTAAGAAAGAACTATTTAGGTGGGTTTTTCAAATCAAAAATCGAAGAGGCTTACAATGACATCAAAGATGAAAAGCTCTGGTTTTTATTAGACAAAACAACTGATTTTTTAGGAAGAAATATCATGCACTTGACCTTTAAACAAATATAACAACAGCAAGCCGTACTTGATTGCTTGCAAGGCACTGGACGCGGTCAACGGGCACACAGTGTCGCAATTCGTAAAATACTGTATGGAAAAGTTATGGAATAATTCTTTTGAATTTAATGTAAAAGTAAATAATGTGTTAATGTTGTGTACTGACGGAGCTTCTTATATGATCTTGGTAGTTAGGTTGTTAAAACAAATTTTCCCATCTATGAAACATGTAACATGCTTAGCACTAGCTATAAATCGTATATCTGAAGAGATTTGGTCGGAATACCAAAATGTAGACGTTTTAATTTCAAATGTCAAAATTTTTTTTTTAATAAGGTCCGCCTTTTCAAAGAAAAATGTTCAAATGTTCCGTTGCCTCCACAGCCAGTTATTAAAAGATGGGGCACTTGGCTGGAGGCAGTGTCGTATAACGCCAAATATTTTAGGGAAATTAAGGACGCACTTTCTTGCTTACAAAACTCGGATGCGGTCGCAATCAGAAATGCTAAAAATGTTATAAATAGTGAAAATTTATACAGCGAATTGCAATTCATAGATGAAAATTTTAGTATAATACAATTTGTTTTAAAATAACTTACAACCAAGTAATATAAGCTTATGTGATTCTTTATGAGCATTTGACCAAGTAAGACTTTGTTTAGAAAGTGCGTCCAGTAAAATTAAGCATAAATTGGAAAAGTTTTGGATCGAAATCCAGATTTGGACTCAATACGAGAAATTAGTGAAAAACTAGACAGGTATTGAAATAAATGATCCTGTCTTAGTTTAATTTAAATTCGCTTTAGTTACTTCAACGGATGTAAAGCGCTCATTTTCGAGTTATAAGTGGATCCTGAAAGAGAAAATAAACTCAAGGAAGAAAATATTGAAAAATTCATGATTATTTATTTCAATACCCCAAATATGATTTAAAAATATGATGTTTAAACCTGTATATATATTATTATTTAAGTGTATTCATATTTTTGTATCTTTTGGTTAATAGAACATGATTTTTGTTCTTAAAACTGCGTTTGGTTTATTTTTGCATACAAACTTAGTTACGATCATAGAATGTAATACGGTCAATAAATGGTTGTTCAGTTGACGATATTGAAAAATATATTGCTGGCAACACCAAAACAGAATTTGGGTAAATCGTAACTGAGTTTGTACGTGTTTTGCAAGATTTTAAATATTTTTTTTTTTTTTTTTTTTTTTTTGTACCAAATATCCGTTTCCGGTATAAAAAGTCTTATCCATACTAATGTATCAATTAGCAGCAGAAAAATCCGATCCCTGGTTATGACAACAAAACGTGTTTGTTATTTTGAACATGGAACAATTTTCTTTGTTATAGCAGAGGCTTCATTTTCAACCTGTGTAGCGAAAAAAGATAACTGATCACCGGATTTTTCATCAACTATACAGTAAAACGACAGATGCAGACTGTCGGTCCTGACATCTTTTCCTTTTATATTAAACTAGCATTCCTCGCGTAGATCCCGATTTCCTCAATGCTGTGGGTATTTTTCGAAGTCCCTTCTTGGCGGACGTCATACAAAGAAGTTCTAAGTAGATTCCAAATTTCAGGTCCTAGGTCCAGCAGTTTGGTCTAGGTGTTGATAGATCAGACATATCCATATTTAGAATAATCTATACTTGTACGGGCAATCAACCGTACATTTTGCTACGTTGCGGCCTACTTACGTCCAGCGCGTGCGTCATGTGTTACTTTACTTTTTACCTTTTCTTTATTTATTAACTGAGTACACTACTTGGCTACCGTAGAGAACCTACACATTTCTCTACAATAAGCCACCTTCAAACTTCCAGTCTGTTTCTACTTATAACTCCACTACCTATATATCTACCTACAACAATCAACGTACGGCCAGACCCGATCACTCTGACCATACAATACTCATAATAAAGTAGTAAAATAGTCTTGAAAATTCACTTTGAATTTTCGGACTTTAATAACTGC
Source organism: Ypsolopha scabrella (assembly GCA_910592155.1). Lineage (NCBI taxonomy): Eukaryota > Metazoa > Arthropoda > Insecta > Lepidoptera > Ypsolophidae > Ypsolopha > Ypsolopha scabrella. Next base: position 30,966,274 of record OU342964.1, read on the forward strand.
TGAATGTATAATACAATTACCGTATCAAATCAAATATTATTTTGTTAAATAGATACATAAAGTATACTTTCTACAAGTCAAAGTTAATCTTTACAGTAGGTATATATATTTAGAATAAAAAAATAATATATACCGGGTGTAAATAGAGTGCGACCATTAAATGAAACCACATATTCTACCGACCCTACTGAACTACTTTTCCCAAGAGTCATACCCGCAGACACCCTTAGTTTAGGAAATAATTGAGTTCCAAACGAAAATGCGTGAACACTAACGCACCGACGTACGGGCGAGTTTAGAGAGAGTTTCGTCCGTGAAACCTGCAGCTTTTTGAGCTTGCCTACCTTGGCAAGTCTGAATTTTGGAAAAGCTAGTTTATGATCATAGATTTAAGACCTCGTTAACTACACTCAAAGGCACAATTAACCGCCCACTTAAATTTTCCGACGTAACTTCAAAAATTCATTATGGAATGTTTTTTTTTCTTGGCGACATTTTACATTAGATAATTTCAGATGAAAAAAAATTAAAATAAAATTTGCTATTGCTTTAATTTTTTTTATTATGAAAAAAGTTTTAAATTACCAATTAATCACAAAAACAAATGTGATGATAAACAATCTAAAACTTTTTGTTGACATTGAAAACCTAAATTTTAATAATGAGTATTGCCTCCTCTGGCTCTTATGACCTCCTCCAGTCGATTAGGAAGACCATCCATTATGTCTTGAATATCTGACTGCGGTATATTCTCCCATTCCTCGACCACAGCAATTTTTAACTCATTAATGGAGGTAGGAGCCGGAACCCGACTTCGTACTCGCCTTTTAAGATTGTCCCAAACGTGTTCGATAGGGTTTAGGTCCGGGCTGCGAGCTGGCCATGGTAATCGCGCTATACCCACGGCATCAAGGTACTCCGTAACCACCCTAGCGAAGTGCGCACGAGCATTGTCGTGCATTAAAAGAAAATCTTCTCCAATAAATGGGGCAAAAAGGATGACATGAGGTTCTAAGACCTCTTCCACATACCTCTGAGCATTTACGCTGCCTCTTTCAAGCACAACCAACCCTGTACGAGCCTCATAAGAAATACCACCCCATACCATTACTGAGCCACCTTGATAGCCCACTGTTTCTACAACAGCACACTGTGCAAACCTTTCACCGGGGCGTCGGTACACGCGCTGGCGTCCATCGGGACCTCTTAAAGCGACTCTCGACTCATCAGAGAAGAGAACGTTCTTCCATTGCTCTATGGTCCAGTTTCGGTATTGTTGATCAAATCGAAGTCTTGCTCTCCGGTGCTCTGTGGTCAACGCTGGAACTCGAGCTGGCCGGAATCCAGTCAAATTACGCTCGGCAAGCCTTCTTCTTATCGTTCTAAGGCTAACGCTTACATTTCGTACCTCAAATAGGCGATTACGAGCTTCGGGAGCCGTAGTGAAGCGATTTCTTAGAATGTTGGAAAAGATGAAGCGGTCATCTCTTGCAGAAGTGCACCTCGCACGACCTTGTCCCGGTCTTCTGGTGTAAGATCCAGTTTCTCTGTATCGTCGGATGGCATCACGTATCGTGGTTCGAGGATATCCCATCATACGGCCTATGCGACGCTGGCTATACCTAGCATCTGAAAGCACCACCGCTCTAGCTGCACCAGCTGCATCCAATGGCATTTTACTGGGTAAAAAGCAACTGACAAACTCTGACGCACCTTAAGAACTAAGAAATGTACCTAAAAACTTCAAAGGCAATACTTTATCTACGCGTAAAAGAATCAGTTCGAAAGTCAACATTCGACTGAACTCAATAAAAGAGACTCACAATTGAGGGTATCTTTAAAAAAGGGTCATAAATTGCCCTAATTTATCATAAACTACCCACTTAACAAATTGTCATTCAACATCATAAGCATTTAGTTATTGTAAACAAAGTTATGCTACTTCAGCCGAGTGGGCGGTTAATTGTGCCTCTGAGTGTACTTACCTGGCCCCTAAACCACTGTTCTCATATCGTCAAATAATGTAATGCATGCCAAATTTCTATTTATAGGGAAGTATACACTGAAACTATGTTTTATTAGATCATTATTTTTGTTCACGTGTATTCTCAGCAGATATATTATTTGTTCCTCTCGCATTTTTATTCAAATCAAATCAAAATCAAAATATTTATTTTGTAAAATAGATACATAAAGTATACTTTCTACAAGTCAAAGTTAATCTTTACAATAAATATCTTCAGAATAAAAAAATAATATGTATATACTAATAAGGGAAATACATACAAAAAATATTTAGGTTGGGCTACAAAAATTAATTTAAACACATACATAAAATAGTGAAATCTAGGAATAAAAATATTATATATAAATGATGCAACGAACAAAGAAGTTGGTAAATAAATACGGGAAATACATCCAAAAAATATTAAGGTTGGGCTACTAAAATAAAGTTATAAACCTGCATAAAGTAAAGAAATATAGGAATAAAAATATTATATATACATAATGCCTAACCATCCGCACCATTCGATTAGTATTGCTAAGAAGAAGGGCTAGAAACTTAGCAAACATGAATTTTTTCATTTGTAACATAACCTTAATCTATACAATTTTCTTATACCTACTTATGTAAAGGCAAATATAAAACAATTGGAATTATATCCAAGAGAGAAAAAAAAATAAAAAAAATATTGATTTTAGTCAATCCGTCTTACATTGTCTATTACCTTTTACAGCAAAGTCAGTTTACATATTAGTTAACTATAAAGGGCTTAAGATTAGCCTTTAGAGGAATCAAACATTTCGTATTAAAATTTGCTAATTATGACTCACAATTTTGATAAAGATTATTATTATTTATTACACCATGCTTCATTATCGTCCAGATAATCATTGATTTTATAATAAGCTTTTTTATGTAGTCCCTGTTTAATGTATAATTTAAACTTATTTTCAGGCAAAGTAAGGACCTCCTTTGGAAGTTTATTGTAAAATCTTATACCATGTCCTACAAAAGAGGTACCTACCTTGGCAAGTCTGAATTTTGGAAAAGCTAGTTTTCTCGGGAGACTATCAATATTTTTTCTGACATATCTAATAACTTGATAAATAAATTCACATGGGACCGTAAATATATTAATTTCCTTAAACTTTTCTCTTAATGAATCTCGATACTTCATGTTATAAATAGACCGAATTGCTCTCTTTTGCAAGACAAAGCCTGCTTCTATATCCGCGGCTCTACCCCACAACATTATGCCATATGACATAATGCTGTGAAAATAACTGAAATATACTAATCTAGCAGTATCTTCATCAGTAATCTGCCTTATGCGTCTAACAGCGTATGCGGCTGAACTAAGTCTACCACAGAGAGCTTCTATGTGGGGACCCCACTGAAGACGAGAGTCTATAGTAATACCCAAAAACTTAGTTTCGTTAACTAACTCCAGCTTGGACCCCTGCAAAAATAAACTGACATTCACTTGAATTACATTTGGTAAAGTAAACTATAAACATTTCGTTTTTTTTCATTTAGAACTAAATTATTTGCAGTGAACCAATCAAGAATCAGAGAGAGAGTTGAATTCGCGTCATCAAGAATATCGTTATGTCGATTCACTTTAAAAATAAGTGACGTGTCATCTGCGAATAGAACTATCTCAGACAAGTCTCTAACTAAGTAAGGAAGGTCATTTATGTATATTAAAAACAATAGGGGCCCCAATATGGAGCCCTGCGGAACACCCATTTTGACCAATGCTCCAGATGACTTTACTCCATTAATGTCTACCTTTTGAATCCGGTCACTAAGGTATGACTTAAATAACGCCAAAGATTTACCCTTAACTCCATAGTGATCTAATTTACATAAAAGTGTTTCATGATTAACGCAATCAAAAGCTTTTGAGAGGTCACAAAATACACCGAACGCATCCTGCTTTGCTTCCCAAGCGTCAAATATGTGCTTGACTAAAGCAACTCCTGCATCAGTGGTTGAGTGGTCAGTATTTGAAAGATGCAACGATAATAAGTCATAACGTATTGTGCGCAGACGCAAAGGTCGCGCGCGCACCACGTCGCAGTCGAACCGCCGCCGGCTGAACTCGGCGGATAGCGACATGGTGACGTCAGGGGACGAGGCGCCGGCGATGACGTCACCGCGCCCGCCGCCGCGCCGCGTCTCCGCGCCCAACCACCACGCCGCGCTCCCCGCGCCCGCCGCAGACCTCGGCGACCCCGTCACTGAGGTACGTGCCTCGACGAACATACCGGGTGCGGCAGTAGGACTGCCCTGGAATAGTTAATGTATGAAATTAACTGCAAAATTCAGTTGCTCATTATTTAATTTATTCCTTCACTTGTGCCAAAAGATCTGTTTTCATACCAAATTTCATTTAGAGCTATGTATTTTACAGTATGAGACCTTTGGACCTATAGAGTATACACCTTAGTTTCCGATATTAATTTCAGCTTGTTACCTCAAGCCGGTGCAGAGGCCTTGAATGATAGGCACCCGGGCAACAGAGTTATTATATGTTTTGTATGAAATTTATCTATGATGAAGTATGCAACTAGCTTAGTAATTATCGTTAAACTGATACAATGTGGTCGGTACAGGACTTAGGGCTGAGTTCAGCCTGCCTGCTGGTGGAAGCCGCCGTCGGCTGCGTCGAGTCCGCCTTCAAGCTGCCCAAGACCAAGAAGACCATGGCCACCGAGTGGGTGGGGCGCTCCCCCGAGCCCGAGCGCACGCCCTCCCCCTACCGCGAGCCGTACCGCTCCACCCTCGTGCCCGCCACGTCCCTCGAGAGTCTCGTGCGGGTCGCCTCCACCATGATCGGCGACCTCAGCGGGGGGCACTCGGAGCCGGAGGAGACGGTCTCCCCACCGCGCACCCCCGCCCGGGATCGCAGCAGGCCCCCCAAGAAGTCGAAGCGGGTAACGAGGTCGACGCCGCTGGAGCCGCCGCCGGAGGTGCCGCCGCCCGCCGCGCCGCCTCAGCACAGCGCCAAGAAGCGGTGGCTGAGGCAGGCAATCAGCGAGGAGAGCGAGGAGCCCAATGCCGGTCAGTATCCCACTCGCGGCTCGGATCTCTATGAGCAGCAGTCTCAAAGTGTTAAAGTAGTGGACGCGTTTGTTCCAGAGTCGCCCCCCAGCGAGATGGTCACGCCGCTGAAGAAGCGGCGCCTGGCGCGAGAGTCGCTCTCCTGCGAGCAGAGCGTCGCACCTGTGAGTACTTGTTACATCGACATTTTACAGCTTTGTTATCGGAACGCGCGCTATTCTCTGATTAGAACGTAACTCCGCAGTGCACGGAGGTCGGCTCGCCGCGCCTGACGTCCGACGAGTCGCCGGTGAAGGATGACCGGCAGCGGGCCGGCTCGGACACGGTGTACCTGCGCGACCGGACTCGCACCCGATCCGACAGCGGGCAGGGCTCCGACGACCACGAGCCCTGCCACATGGAGCACGTGCTGCTGAACCTGAACCTGCGCGGGCCGCACGCCTCGGAGAACATCCGGCGGATCATCGGCGTGCCGGAGGAGCCGCCGCCGCCCGCCAAGCCGGCGGAGCGCGCCGCCAACAACAACGTGGGCGAGCCCGCGCCCGCACCCGCGTCCATGGACCCGGACGTGGACCCCTCGCACCCGCACTCGGCTGATACGAGCGGCAACTCCTCGCCGCTGCCCGACGAGATGGACGACATACAGAAGAAGATCCACTCCTTCCACACGGAGAACATCCTGCGCCTCAAGAGTAGGAACAAGAAGCCGCCCAAGGAGAAGCGGAAAAAGGTGAACCTCAACTTCGACCTGAGCATGGTGGACGACCAGATCAGCGTGCAGCTGCGGACCGAAGCCGAGCCGCTCTTGGAGAACGGAGACGTGCTGCACGAAGAGGCCGAGGCTAAGATCCACTACGTGACCACCGAGAACATCCCGCTACCGCCCGTCGAGACGATTCCGCTGCCGGCCACGGAGCACATCCCGCTGCCGGACGACCCGCTGCCCCTCGAGGAGACGAGCCCCGCGCCCCCCGCCGCGAAGTCCGCGGTGCCCTTCTCCTCCCGGTTCAACTCGACGGGCCTGTTCTCCGGCATCTTCAGCAACATGACGCAGACGTACACCGTCAACGAGAACGTGCCCGGCCTGTCCGTGATGAAGAGCACGCTCGGGCTGGAGAGCCTGCCGCCCGGCGACGAGCTGCGCAGCGTGCACGAGATCCTGACGCGCGTCAACAGCATGGACTCTAGCAGCAGCGTGCTGCTGTCCGGCGTGCTGAAGAGCTCCGAGCCGGCGAGCAAGCCGGCGCTGCTCTCGCCCGGGCCCAAGCCGTACGGCAGCGTGCGAGCAGACCCGCGCCTCAACCCGCCGCCCTCGGACAAGCCCAAACCTGTACGGAGGAAGGTGAGTCACCCATCACGCGGTCAAAGGTCAATGTACTAGGGCCTCATACACTCCCAAGGGGATTCATGTGTTATTTACCATTACTTTTGGTAGATGAATCGAAATTAATCGCTTTTATTACACAGCTATCGTAGGTAAAAATAGGATTAAATATTTTGCACATTAAAATGCAACAAAAATAATCGCTTTGACTTTCAAAAGTCAAGGGTAAACTGGTGATTGACGTCTGACATTACTGTACACGTGTTCTTTCAATTCATATCTAATTCGATTGAAAAACGTATTTTTTACCCAACATGAATTTTCTGTGACGTCATCGAAGGTATGAAGTTTTGCATTGTCGACCTTTGGTTTAATGGTGCGAGCGTCTCGACATAACCAACGATAGATAAAAAATTGTTACATTATAACTCCCCTGCACCAACCGAATTTCCAGCTCTGCGACTCAAATAGCTCTACGGAACAAGTTGAAGTGACACAATTCTAATAAAAAATACCGTTTGCCTCCACAAGACGCTCCTACTACGGCAAGTTAGATGTTGTTCCATATTTGTGCCTAAAGTACGTATAGGGCTCACCACCCATCATGTTGGGATTGAATTATCGGTCGAACGTGGGTGTACGAGTGTGGACTTTCACACTCCATACTCTGAAATATCTGGTACCTCGGGCATATTACATATATGTGACAACGTATTCTTCCTACTATTGTATAGACTGTTTGTCTATTTGTTACTCTTTTAAGCTAAAATTATTGAACTGTTTTCGTTGAAATTTTGCATACAGACCATTCACTATAAGTAGTCCCCTGGCTTAGGAAAAGGTAGCACTGCATATAATGTCGCCAATGGCTCACGTAGCATTCACCCTACTACACATTCATAATATTTACTTAACTGCGTTTTTTTATATATTAAATAGACTACTCTTTAATGAAAATAAAATGTACAGAATGAAAAAATCAAAATGATCAATTATTTATATATCTGTATTTCGCAAACAATACGTATGATCTAATGGTATGAATATCTATACATGTGTCTCTGTACTAAAACGGTATTTTTTATATCTTGTTCTAGCTCGACGACGTTTGTTCTAAATCATCGAGCTCCCGTTTTTTACGTTTTTGACGATTTTTTCCAGGCGACTTAATGTGAACACTTTTTTACGATATGCCTGCAAAAGTGAATAGCTGATAATTATTTGCCCATAAAATTGGCTTTATGTTTAAAGCTGGTAACCCTATTTTACTAACCCGTCATGGCATTGACACGAGATCGAATCTGATCAAGAGGAATCACGGTGCATTGTTTGCATTTTCTCTTTCACAAAAGTCGTACCTTCAACACAATCTCTTTTGCACTATTCAACGGTTCAACGGTTTTGGCAATAATAATACGTAATTTATCAAATAATTTTGAAAAATCTGACTGACGACAATATGACAGCAAAAGCTTGACAAGCAGTGATGCCAACGTGACTCGAAGAAACAAGTTATGATGAGTGGTCTGTAGATGTAAAGGGCAGAGTTTTGAAACTTTTGACATCTGTCACTTGAAATAAAACAAAAATAAAAGTCATAAAAACAGTGCAGTATATTTTTTTACACGAAGGAGGAAACTTGAAGTTCGTGATAGTGGGATGTGCTTTTATTTCCTATGGCGCAAGAGCCATTTCACACTGTCGCGAACTTTTAAATGTTGCAATGTGAATAGCTCATGCATCATAGGAGTTTAAAGCGCATTTTCCACTAGCATGAACTGTCAGTTTCCTCCTTCGTATAAAATAAAGTTTAGTATATAAGTGAAAGCTATTTCGTATGTATTGCAGCTCTCTATATCTGAGTACCGCAAGCGGCACCTGTGCAGCGGCAGCGGCGAGGCGGGCGAGCTCGGGCCCGCCAGCGCCAACTCGTCTTCGTGCGAGGCGGGCCCCGGCGTCGGCGAGTGGAGCTCGGAGTCGTCGAACGCGGGCTCACTGTCGCCGCTGCGGCTGGAGGCGGCGGCGGCGGCGGCGGCCGACGACCTAGAGCAGCGGCTGCACCGCGCGCTCGCCTCGCCCCCCGCGCCCGCCGCGCAACATCACAACGTCAAGGGGAAAGGTACGTGCTTGTGTGTCGATGCCGATTGTGTCTACTCAACTACCCTCCCTAAGAAACGTCACAAGTTACACTGAGTTTTGTTTTAATTTCCGCTGTTATGTTACTTTAGGAAAGTTGTTTAGTAGATTAGTTTAAAGAGACCTGTCGATTTACAGACAACATAATCATAGATCTACGTGTATAGCTAGAAGGCGCAAAAGTACAGATGTATTTATTCAGTCATTGTAGGCGGTATAAAATTAACAGTTGGTAGGTAGGTACCTACTATTAGTTGTTAACCAACATCTTTAAAATAGAATCACTAATACACAACATAAGTAATATACTCTCTTTTAAAACAATCATTTGTTAATCTAACCTCGTTAAAATCGCAGTTCGTAAGTACAATAATTTAAACTTCACAGTCTGTTTATACAACAATTCAAACTAATATCGTCTAAGAAATCACAGTTGGTATTATTGTTCCACGATTGGATTGGGATTCAAAAGTACCGTTTGCATAATAGAACAATCAATCAATTTATTTATTGTATTAAATTACATGTCAGTTTTAGATGTTATAGGTATGTACATAATTATGGTTCAATGTAATTTTACCCATAGGGTGTAACAATATTCTTAATTTATTAATAAAATATAACTAAGTATAATAATAATAATCAAATCTTTGCTATTTCCATGCATACAACTTATTTTAATATATCGTTCATTTGAGGTATACTTATAGTTAATTAAATACATTTATTCATGCAATGGTTAATAATATAACGGTTTTACATTTTTATGGTGTAGATTCAAGAAATTCTTTGAAACTGTATGGAAATTCCGTGATCAAGTACCGTTTCAATTGAATGAAAAACTTATTTCCTGTTACAGACTTAATTTCATCAGGCAAATGATTGTTAGCCTTGATTGAACAAATTGATTACTTAGGTACTTAAGACCATCAAGTAAAATGATTATAATTTTTTTCGCGTTTTATGTACTTATTGATGTTTATAAAAGTTTATTGATCAATAATATTGCTTCTTCAAAAAATGATATGAGCGCTGATTTATATGTCTGCACTATTTGCTGAATCCATTTTCAACTGTTTTATAAATTAAATCTTAAGAATATCATTTATTTTAATACCACATTCCTACATTTTCTTCACATTATAATTTTGCAGCACTGAAAATGTTTTTACGTATTTTTGCACATCCTACCTTTAGTAACTGTCATTTCATACATTCGCGTAAAGTTGACGATCGCACTTCATTCCCAACCCAAACGTGGAACAATAATACAATAATTAAAGCTCTGTGTCAAAACAAATTTCACTACTTGCACGGAAGCTAAGTAGGTCATTTTGTTAAAACAATTTAAGCCTGCCATTGTAAAATTAATACGTTATAAATAAGTATTTATTTTCTACATCGTAGCACTTTTCCGACAAACTGTACCCATGCAGCTGATAAAAATATAAAAATGCGGGTGAATTTGGACGAAGCCCATAGATAGCGTCGCAGCTGCGCGGCAGGGGAGGGGGGTGTACATTCAGACGTAACTCAACATTCTATGGCGGGAATTGCTTTCTTGTTATTTTTTAAATTGAGGACATGTTTGTATTACCAACTAATTGATTTATGGTCATAGGGTAATAAAGCGGTAATTAGTTGGCACACGTCTGTTCTGTTTCGCTTATTGTATAGTGTAGGTATAATGCATAGTCCGTGTACTTTCTCTTACCGTATCTTATGAAAGATAAGACCTAGGATGAGGCGTGCTGGCCCAGAAACTAAGAGAGTGACAGCAAGGGGTTATAACTCATTTTAGGGAATTCCGCAAAAATCTACGGAAATCGTCTGATACTACACAAACAACAGCCTGTGACCACTCCCCCGGTACGGCTACCCATGACGTCATACTGGAACACAACGAGTCGCTTGACGGCTTAGTTACGTCATGAGGGTGACAAGCCACGGCCTGAGCTTACCACCAGTAGTTAATATGTGCCTACGTCGTCTTTGCTGGCGGGGCCAAGATCCGATGACCATAAGTTATGATATGACCCACAATACTACAGAGACATAATATTGTTGGCTATCTTTTCAAGGCTTTAGAATAGAGACCACGTACAGCAAAGCGTAGTGTACGCCGACCTCGTGCCCGCTGGACCGACGACATGAAGGACGTTGCGGAGGGCGGCTGGATGAGGAGGACCGAGGACCGACATGAGTGGCGAAATTTGGGAAAGGCCTATGTCCAGCAGTGGACGAACACGGGCTGATGGATGGATGGATGGACCTTTTCATAATCCCTCAGTTTACGACATCCACGAGAAAACATGGAGTGACAATATCCTTTTTAGATGGCATCACCACAGCTACAAACGATGTTTAAGATGGCATCGCCACACGCTACAAACAATGTTTTCAATGTTGACATTAGAAGTCCATAAGAAACAGTCTTCAGTTCCCATATAATAAAAGAAATGTTTTCTTATCAAAACATTACGTGCAAATACAATTTCCGAGGCATCATATTAACTTTATTGCTCTTGAGTTCTTTGTGCAGTTACTTATACTTATATCAGCACGCCTCGCTAATTCAGTGCAATTAGAATCTTACGTGACTGTAACAACTGAAATATTAATTAGTAGAGTACATAGGTAACACTAAAAGTTTCCGGAACTGGCCACTTTCATAAACAATATTTAAAAATTTATTGCAACATTTGAAAATAGAACTCTTTGGCTGTAGAATGCAGTTTGTTTCATCTGACTGTCTTTTGTTTTTACCTTGTGGCGCCATTTAAAAAATTGTGTGTCTGCATCAACATGGGTTTAACTCGGGAAAATTTTCGTAGTATGATTTTCTACGATTTTAAGTGTAATTTGACAGCTCAACAGAGCATCGCTCGGCTTGAAACAGCTTTTGGCAATGAAGCACCATGCAAGACGACGGTTTATAGCTGGTTTGCAGAATTCAAGCGTGGTCGTATCAATCTCAGTGACGAATGTCGCGATGGTCGGCCGTCCACCGCTGTGACCAACAAAAACATCGACGCTGTGCGCCGTATGATTGAAACAGACAGGCATGTGACCTACCATGAAATTCGCGCATCCTTAGAAATAGGCATGAGTCAAATACAATCAATCCTACACAAACATTTGGGTGTGAGAAAGCTGTGCTCGCGGTGGATCCCACACAACTTGACCGAGGCTCAAGAAACGGACCGCGTCACTTGGTGCAGTGCCATGCTTACCAGATTCAACGAAGGTGCGTCAAATTTGGTATGGGACATAGTAACAGGTGACGAAACATGGATTTATTGCTACGATCCCAAAACAAAGCAGCAATCGAGCGTATGGGTCTTTCAAGATGAGCCGAAACCAACCAAAGTGGCGCGCGTGAAAAGTGCATCTAAGCGGATGATTGCTTCTTTTTTTAATAAAACTGGACACGTGGCTACTGTTGCTTTAGAGAATCGTCGCGTCGTACCGTGAATAGTGACTGGTACACGACCATTTGTTTGCCGGAAGTTATTGACGAACTCCGTAAAATTAACCGTAAACGCCGTATCATCCTGCACCACGACAATGCTAGTTTTCACACGGCCAGACAGACAAACGACTTTTTGAAGACGAAAAATGTAGAACTCATGAGTCATCCTGCATACAGTCCCGACCTGGCACCTTGTGACTTTTTTCTGTTCCCAAAAATTAAGAACCAATTACGCTGTCACCGATTTTCATCACCAGAAGAGGCTGTCGAGGAGTATGAAAAACACGTTTCAGAGGTCACCACAGGGGAGTGGCACAAAAGTTTTCAAAACTGGTTTGATCGAATGAAAAAGTGCATAGACGCCAAGGGAGATTATTTTGAAAAACAATAAATTAATTTTGTACCTTTAATAGTATTTTTTCATATTCATTCCGGAAACTTATAGTGCGTCCCACGTATTCATCAGTTTCCAATTGCTTTTTGCCTGATGATATCGATGAAATCGGTTGTGTGGTCGTTCTTGACAATAATATATCAGTGGAACTCGTAACCCGCCTGCCCAGCATGTGTGAGTATGGGCATTTCTTCCAGGCGGATCGCCAAGAGTGGCGAAATCCTGGAAAGGCCTATGTCCAGCAGTGGACGAAACAGGCTGATGGATGGATGGAACTCGTACAAGAAGTTTTAATATTTTTCTGTTGTTAAAATTATCCAGCAAAAAGTGGCAACATATCCTATGGTCGATTCGGATTGAAAAATGAGGTAAACAAAACGTTTCGGAAGAAAATTACCGATATTGTACACACCTCTTATTAAAAACTTCATATACATTGATTCTAGATGCTTCGATCTTCATGTAGAACTTTTGGTCACGATAAAATACACATTAACTCACTTTTGTGATAAAAAAAACTTTTCGACAAAACGATCATTCGTTTTTTCTAATGGCGGCTGCACATTTTAATCGTATGTGACCATATTGACCAGTAGTAATGTTCCACTTTTACACAGATTGGAAAAAAATCCAATGAACAAGTGAAAAGAAGACGTTCTGTGTTTTTCCAACAAAATTTCCGTAAGCACCTAAAAAAAATTACATTGCTTAAATTTTAACAAATTAAGTGATTAAAATAATTTCGTTCAATATCTTTCATCGCATATGCATTCGCAAAATTTTTGACATCCCGAATCGTAAGGTAAGCGAGCTTTCGTAGAATTCTGTATGCACCATGATGGCTTAAATATTACAGATCAGTCATTGCCCCTATTGCAGTCATTTATTTTAGTTTTTTAAAGTAAGAAAATATTTTATCTTTTATTTTAATTATCGGCAATGCTTAGACCTCAGATCAATAACTGACGAACATCTGATCTATCACTGAAATAGTAGAACATCGCCACTGTTATTAAGGTACTGAGGTACATCACTAGATAACTGTCAAAAGTGATCAAGTGTGAAAGAATCTTTTCTTTGTTTACATCACTGCTCAATCCGAGTTGATCGTAGTATACAACATCAATTTATTACATCAATCTTGTCATTTACTGTCCTTTGTGTAGAGTACGTATGTACACTCGTCTCGCCTGTCTCTCGGATCGAAGAGTACAGATGCCACGATCCCTCCCAACCTCTATAAATTGAGTGATACAAGCTGCTCCTTCTGCAGTACATATTCTTCGTATGTAAAGACAAATAATAATAATAATAATCGTTCGAAAAAGCTGGGCTATTTTAAGTGTAAGATGACTCAGTAATGGAGTTTACAACGACGCAGTGGCCTTCGGGCGACTGTACCTACCTACCTACACTTGCACAATGAGATGTATGTGTGTATGTTGTTTACTTTACATATGCGTCGCACGTGGCCAGCCATGGGCCCGAGCTGCGAGCCACGCCATTTTGAACTTTATTTTGATGCTGTTAGAGGATAAAATTAACAGATTTATTCTGTGGAAACATGCATTTCCGTGTTAGGTTCAATGAATAAATTTAGCGTCGGAGCTTCGTAGTTTAGGTACATTTTGACCTTGTTTAAACATTTTCCGTTTCGAGTTATCACTGGCGGTGCTGATATACTTGTTTATCTGTCTGCTACAAGTTGGTTGAGCTAAAGGCATGCACTTCGAAATTAATTGTTTGCCTTAATGAAGATACTTATAAAAAACTTGTAATTAAAAAGTGAGATAATATTTGGGCCCGGCGTCAGACACAAGTCACAACGAAGTAAAAAATAAATAATAGTTGGATGGAATGTCATAGAGGTAAAGGAGATCTCGTCATAATGAAAAAGTCAAGGTTTGTTTTCTAGTTTCATATCCTCTTGTCAAGAATGCGAAACTTCCTGTTGCAGACTTTCAACCAAACAAAAAGTTTCCCCATTTTTTCGTATAACTTCAGATTGTTAGTAAAAAAAAACAGTAATCAATGTATCGAATACCTTATCGATTATTTGTTACTAACGCCGCCGGGTGCGTTCAGTTTGATCGTCGAACGACCAACGCCCGTCTAACACTGACAGCAGGATAGCATAAATACAAATTTAACACGTGCAAAAGAGATGCCATGTTACCATTCGTGAGTCTGCATCGCCTAACTTGAGCTTGCACTGCCAATTTCAATATCGAAACCATGTATTGAATAATTCAATTTTAGTTAAATAATTTTATTTGAATTAAATAATGCAATTTTAATTAAATAATTTCAATAATATGATGGTTCATTCAATAAAATGTTATCGACGTACTTGTAGATGAAATGTTGGTATATCACATTTCCATGAAACCTGGAGAATTAGGTTAAAGGTGTTAGTAATTATCTGTAGTAGCCTATTTTAACGTTTTAAATAATGTAGTTTGACTGAGACGCAAAAATTATTGAAGCGATACTTAAGTCTTTCTTTAAGTATTTTGGGCAATCTCCTTTAAATTAACATTACATCATCGTGGTATAGGAAAGCATTAGATGTGCAGAGGGCTGAACCGGGAAAATTGAAATTATATGTAGGGACTAATCTCTGGAACTACAGAACTGATTTAGAAAATTCTTTTGTTGTTCTGAAGGTTAGAGTGTTCACGTGGCCATAGGCTAATGTTTGTTCCTTGGGGACGAACATGGCCATTATTTATATTAAAACTGCCCGTCCCCAGTGAACAAACTAGAAGGTCCGTCCGCGGCTTAGCTCAGATACTATTAATACTAGAAAGCTGTAATTTGGTATGAGTACTATTAATCACGACGACAAAACTCGAAAAAAATGTTTTTTAAGGTTATCTTATCTCCCATATACACGTAAACTGGGGATATTATTTTTTTCTCGTCCGTTCCATAGTGTGGGGTATCGTTGGATAGGTCGTTCAAAGACATTGGGGATGTGTGAAAACCATTTTTTGATTTAGGGATCCGTTGGCGAAATTAAATTAAGCTTTAAAAGTGCTAATTTTTGTTAGAGTCGAGTGCTAGAATCAAGCCTGCCGGCTAAACGGTTGTTTATGGATATGTGAAAAAATTCACAGAAGTAGTATATGTAATGAATTTAATAGGAAAACTATCACAGCTAAGTAGGCTTTACAGGTTTACGAGTACAGGTCGCGCCAAGCTTTTAATCCCCTCTAAACACATGGCGATTCTTATCGGCATGAACAAAATGTATGGGCCGTCCTTTGGAAGAGCGACTTCCAAACGGAGTAGAAGTTTGGCGCGATCTGTATTAGTAGACCAGTCCGCATATTCTGTAGGTTGACTACGGAGCCCTACACTGCGCGTGGTCCGACACGCACTTGGCTGGATTTTAAAGTATATGTACAAAAGATAAAATACTAGACAGTCGGTAGCAGTTAAGACGAATGTACATATATCAAGGTCGCCATGTCCCTATTCCCAGTGAGCAATGTCTGTGTTGTTGCAGGCGTGTTCGACGCGCAGCCGACCGCCTCCGAGCGACAGCGCGAGAACCTGAGCTCGCGGCTGCGGCGGGAGTTCGGGCTCGCGCTGCCCGACGACGAGACCGCGCGCCCCGCGCCCCCGCCGCCGCCCGGCGACGTGCCGGCCCCGCCCCCGCCGCCCGCAGGTACCGACACCATGCACTTCGGCATCCTGGGGCAGATCGCCGCCGCCGCCGCGCCGCCCGCGCCCCTGCCGCCGCCCCCGCTGCGCACCACGCCCGTCAAGTGGGGCCGCCGCGGCGCGTAGCGTCTCTAACATAGTGTATCTAGTAGCTAAGTGATCGCAGTACATAGTGTAGTGTAGCGAGCAGCGAGCGAAGGTCTAACGCTACGTTTGTCCGGCAGATGGCGCGGAAGGGGGCGGGGCGAGGTAGGCCCCCGCCGATACGCAACTACATATATAAATACGAAGGAATATTTTTGTAAAGTTGGGCCGCTGCGACTCTGCGGTGGATTCTCTTGTAATATAATAATAATAATTAAATTAATTTTTATATGAACTCTTGTTTAGGATTGTATATTTCTGTTTTAATTCTTATCTTCACGGTTTTCTGCAAGTACAAATTGTTTTATTTTCCTTGTAAATATTGTATATAGGCGAGGCGAGAGTATGTAATGACGCGGTGAATAGATTATGCGTCGAGTTTTCTATTATGTAATAATATGGTATATTTTGCAATGATATGTATTTATCAGAAGTTTACCTTATGTCATGGATATATTTATTTATTATCGATCTACTACTGCTGGCTCACTGGAACGATAGCTAGGATTTTGTACGCATAATGTGTAAGTAAATTATAGTTGTTTTTTATCGTTTTACTTTTAGTAGCGTGTAAAGAGGGCTCGTGGACCCGACCTAGGCATCTCAGGGCTCGTCCCACTCGTAGCGTGAGACGTGAGACACGCCCAGACCCCAGGTCACATCACAACGGATGCCGCTGCGGGTTGCCCCTTGTTATTTATAATTGTCAGTACTTTCTTGTGCAGCTACCGTGTTAAGTTGATGTGTTTTCGTTTTACCCTCTTCCTACAGATATTTACAATACAATATAGCATAAATGTTAATGGAGTGCTAATGCAACGAATCGATGTTGTGAACCCCCGGGGCGGCTCGATCACGGTCTGCACAATCCAGTGACTCTAGCGCGCGGAATACAGATTAATAGTTGCAAAATATTCTGTTCGTTACGCACATTTATTTTAGAATTAACATTATTTTAGTTTGAAAATGCCAGGCTACATTTTGATAATGTTTCACGAGTGTCGTTATAGTTTTTTACTTTAGCTTCTGTAAGCGACATGTTATCACAATATGTGTACATGCAGGTACAAGTAGCGGCCGTCCACTTGCTGTTTGTGGCAATGTTCCAATATTCATCAATAGTCGCCGTTCGACATGCAGACCGAGCTTGGCATTTCGATTATTTGTCAAATGGTTATTTTTACACAAAGTATATCGTATGAACTGTTTGAAGAGTGTAGAGTTAATATTTTTATTTTTTACTTAACTATTATTTCCGTAGTTGAACTACATCGTATTTAATTATAAATTGTATGTAATTAATTTATAGTAAATCATCCAGTGCATTGTGTCGATGACAAGAATCTTTGGCCTTATTCGACACTCTGTTGTCTCTGATGGATTGTGTGCTTTTTGTAAAATAATTATATCATTACATTAGGGACACAGCTGATTATTATCTGTTATGTGTTTTATTTATATGTATTTAATATGATTTTATTTACTTAAAATGCATTTATTGTATCAAAACGTTCGTTTTTGTGTTTTGCTTCCGTAAAGTATATTTTAATTAAGTATACTTCGCCTATTCGAATAAGATCTAAGATGCTTCTAAAGAATAGGCTATGTTTTTGTAACTGTTCTTTATTCATAATAAAACGTCGATCAAGTTGTATAAACAGTCGTTGCATAATATAATTCTAACACTATGTTGCAATAATATAATATTTGCCTAAGGCGTTACACTTACAGTTACATTGTTTACAGTTTTAGGGTCGTCTGCGACGGAACACGGGGAAGTATTGTTTTTGAAGTATTTTCTGGAACAGAAACTGATCCGAGTATATTGTATATAAATGAAATGAAACATCTAAATGTAAATCTAGATTATAGAAAATCTTTCTATTGCTGAGGTTAATGTCGGTACACGCAGGTAGCGCGACACAGATTCACTGACCGGCCAGCACAACCCCAATGGTACAGGCGGGTAGCGCGACACAGATTCACTGACCGGCCAGCACAACCCCAATGGTACAGGCGGGTAGCGCGACACAGATTCACTGACCGGCCAGCACAACCCCAATGGTACAGGCGGGTAGCGCGACACAGATTCACTGACCGGCCAGCACAACCCCAATGGTACAGGCGGGTAGCGCGACACAGATTCACTGACCGGCCAGCACAACCCCAATGGTACAGGCGGGTAGCGCGACACAGATTCACTGACCGGCCAGCACAACCCCAATGGTACAGGCGGGTAGCGCGACACAGATTCACTGACCGGCCAGCACAACCCCAATGGTACAGGCGGGTAGCGCGACACAGATTCACTGACCGGCCAGCACAACCCCAATGGTACAGGCGGGTAGCGCGACACAGATTCACTGACCGGCCAGCACAACCCCAATGGTACAGGCGGGTAGCGCGACACAGATTCACTGACCGGCCAGCACAACCCCAATGGTACAGGCGGGTAGCGCGACACAGATCAGTGACCGGCCAGCACAACCCCGCGTCTGTCTACCATTGAGACGTCGCGCAACCGGACGTGTAGCGAGTTAGCTTTGTGAATGTTTACCTATTCGTAATAGCACGTGTTTCAGTAGTGACAATTAGTATTTTCATGTGATAAATGATCTTTAATAATCCGTAGAGAAATATCTGTAAATAGTTTCAATGTATGTAATAAATAATTAAGAAAAGAATATTTTGTGATGGTTATTAATTCTACAAAAAGCGCACTCTCTATATGTATCGATTGCCATAAACTTAGTTTATTTTCGTTTTATATTATGTGATTGCACCCACCTCGGTCTCTGAATTTCGTTTATTATTTTATGAGATGTCGAAGTAACAATTGAATATTTTGCAATGTATTATTTTATTGCTGTGTGGGTCATAAATAGTAGAGTTGTATATTATCGAGATGTTAAATATTATTATTTCTTACTTAAATGTTTGAGCTAAACATGTAAAATTTAAAATAATAATATAGAATAAAAAATGTTATGATAATTAATTACATAATTCTTTATTTATTTGTCTGCCCTTCTCCGATCCCACTCCGCTTGTGTGATTTGTCACCGCTTATTATAATACACAAGATGGCCGCCAGCTCATTAATAAAAAGCCAGAAATAAAAAAAACGCAAAGACGCTTCGTCTATAAAGTTGCAGCAGGATGAAATCCAGGGTTCCCGGACTTCCCGGCTTTCCATCCAGTACAAAGAAAGAATTATAAATTAATAATGTGGGTAGGGAGTAAATAACATACAAATGCGAACGTATCATATTTATATTATACTATATTTTGCCTGCGGCTCCGCCTGCGTCGAAGAGATTTTCGTGGAAATGAGGAAAACAAAAGAATATGATTTTTTAACGACAATATGCAACGGTCACCATGTTTTACTAAAGTGCTAATAAATACCAATCAAATAAGGTCAATCTTAAAGGGTCCGTTGAGGAGATCCCGTACCCACCTTCCAGTCCCATCAGCAGACCCTGGTCACCATGTTTTACCAAAGTGCTAATAAAGAACAAATAAAATAAGCCCAAACTCGAAGGGTCTGCTGTTATCCGTTGAGGAGATCCCGTACCCACCTCCCAGTCCCGTCATTAGATCCTGGTCACCATGTTCTACAAAAATACTCATAAATACCGATAAAAAAACATTTACCAGTGGATGATTGAAACCTCGAAGATGAGACTACATACGTACGACTACGCAAGGCGTACATACCACATGATTAACAAAAAATCTTATTGAGTGCTTAAAGAATTTTTATTGTCAGTTCAATAGTTCTAGATATTACCCATTATATGCAAACAAACAAATCTTTCTTCTTTATATAATGGTGTAGACCAGGGGTGGCCAACTTGATTGGACCCAAGATCTCTTGTTTACTAACGAGACCCTGTGCGATCTACCAATTACATACTTCTAGAAATCTTAAATGAAACAGCATAGTTCAGCACACAATCATGTAGCATTTTTTTATTTTATTAAGAGAATAAACATAAATGTGAAAATTATACATACTAACTACTTATTTACATATATACATAGGTAACACTAAAAGTTTCCGGAACTGGCCACTTACATAAACAATATTTAAAAATTTATTGCAACATTTGAAAATAGAACTCTTTGGCTGTAGAATGCAGTTTGTTTCATCTGACTGTCTTTTGTTTTTACCTTGTGGCGCCATTTAAAAAATTGTGTGTCTGCATCAACATGGATTTAACTCGGGAAAATTTTCGTAGTATGATTTTCTACGATTTTAAGTGTAATTTGACAGCTCAACAGAGCATCGCTCGGCTTGAAACAGCTTTTGGCAATGAAGCACCATGCAAGACGACTGTTTATAGCTGGTTTGCAGAATTCAAGCGTGGTCGAATCAGTCTCAGTGACGAATCTCGCGATGGTCGGCCGTCCACCGCTGTGACCAACAAAAACATCGATGCTGTGCGCCGTATGATTGAAACAGACAGGCATGTGACCTACCATGAAATTCGCGCATCCTTAGAAATAGGCATGAGTCAAATACAATCAATCCTACACAAACAATTGGGTGTGAGAAAGCTGTGCTCGCGGTGGATCCCACACAACTTGACCGAAGCTCAAAAAACGGACCGCGTCACTTGGTGCAGTGCCATGCTTACCAGATTCAACGAAGGTGCGTCAAATTTGGTGTGGGACATAGTAACAGGTGACGAAACATGGATTTATTGCTACGATCCCAAAACAAAGCAGCAATCGAGCGTATGGGTCTTTCAAGATGAGCCGAAACCAACCAAAGTGGCACGCGTGAAAAGTGCATCTAAGCGGATGATTGCTTCTTTTTTTAATAAAACTGGACACGTGGCTACTGTTGCTTTAGAGAATCGTCGTACCGTGAATAGTGACTGGTACACGACCATTTGTTTGCCGGAAGTTATTGACGAACTCCGTAAAAATAACCGCAAACGCCGTATCATCCTGCACCACGACAATGCTAGTTCTCACACGGCCAGACAGACAAACGACTTTTTGAAGACGAAAAATGTAGAACTCATGAGTCATCCTGCATACAGTCCCAACCTGGCACCTTGTGACTTTTTTCTGTTCCCAAAAATTAAGAACCAATTACGCGGTCAACGATTTTCATCACCAGAAGAGGCTGTCGAGGAGTATGAAAAACACGTTTCAGAGGTCACCACAGGGGAGTGGCACAAAAGTTTTCAAAACTGGTTTGATCGAATGAAAAAGTGCATAGACGCCAAGGGAGATTATTTTGAAAAACAATAAATTAATTTTGTACCTTTAATAGTATTTTTTCATATTCATTCCGGAAACTTATAGTGCGTCCCACGTATTAGTGTGAGCATTGCGTCTGAGTATCTTCCACTAATTTAGCATAATCAGGTTTGTAGTTGGAGATCGCCAACCTTAAAGAATCCAATGTATGAGCGTCTGTCAAGCGAGAACGGTGTTTACTTTTTGTTTGCTTTAAGTAGGAAAATGCCGACTCACATAAATATGTTGAACCAAAACACGAATGAAGTTGTTCAACACATTTCTTCAAATTTGGATATTTTTCGTTGGAAACCAATGCCCAGAAATCTTGACCTGAGGATGACCTTGCTTTAAGAAATATGTCGCAGCGCAGAGTAATAATTTCGTTTTGTAACATCATGTCCTCCATTTGAAATGTATCTGCAAATTTTTTAGCCAATTCATAGATATCACTATGATCAGTGGAATCATTGAACGGATAACTGATGAATTGAACCAAGTTCTCAATTTTTCTGAAATCACCAAAGCGAATTTCGAAGTCTGCTACCACTGCCCTAATTTCTGTCGTATATTTCTTAGAATTGAAATTGTAGGTAGGATGTTTTTCCATATGATCCTTGATGTTAACAAATTGTTCAAATTTTTTCTTCTCTATGTCAACTATCATAGACGCTGTTTGACATTGAAACGCTGCAATAGAACTCATCATTTCTGTTAATGTTTTATTTTTGCCTTGTAGACTCAGATTTAATGTACTCAGTTTTCCAGTAAAATCTGCCAAAAAAGCTAAATCACATTGCCAGTCTAAATCACACAATTGCTGATAATCATCACCCCTTTCATCAAGAAATTTTATTATTTCGTCCAATAGATCTCGAAATCTTTGCAAAAACTTGCCTCGACTCACCTCGAACCACCTCACGTCAGTGTGCATTGCCAATTCTGGTTCCTTCTCATCTAATTGCTGTTTAAAGAGCCGCCTTTGGAGGGATTTTCCCTTTATAGAATTTACAATCTTAAAAGATATATCCATCACATGTTTCGTGTTTAATCTCTTACTAGCCAGTACTTGTTGATGAATTATGCAGTGGTAGCTAATGAAGTCTGGAAAATCGTCGTCTTTGTGACAAAGAGCAATAAAACCATTATGAATACCTGTCATTGCAGGAGCTCCATCAGTTGTCATTGATACAAGTTTAAACATGCATAGCTTGATCTGGCAAATATATGCTTTGAATTCTGTGAATATATCAAAGCCACGAGTTTTTCCTTTTAAGGAAATCATACCTAGCAGTTCTTCTTTGGTCGAGAAATCTTCAAAGACCATCCGAATAAAAACAAGTAATTGTGCAGTATCAGTGACATCTGTTGACTCGTCAAATTGAAGCGAAAAAGCAACGCAGAGGGCGATATCTTTTTGTAGTTGTTCGTTTAAGTTTTTACTTATTATTTCTATACGGCGCATCACAGTGTTTCGCGACAGCTGTAATCCATGAACAGCTTTTTTAATTTCGTTTTTATTTTTGAAATTAACGAACAGCGAATCTGACACTTCTTCGAAAATTTCTTTGATGTATTCTCCATCGGAAAAAGGTTTGCACTTTTGTGCAATTCTGTAGCTTACTTGGAAAGAAGCTTCAGTTGCAGCTTTACTTTGCTCAATAGGCCCAGAAAACATGTTTTCTTGGACTTTTAATTGCGATTTCAGTGCTTGCAATTTACTCTTTCTTATTTCGCTGTTAGGTGGAAAGTCAGTCTGATATTTACTATGAATTGTATTAAAATGTCGCTCTAAATTTCCTTTTTTGGGCATTGCCAGGGATGTATTGCATATTGGATGGATTCGATTGATGGTTCTTGGTGGAATATCATCTTGAATAAATTACACGCAAATTCTTGTACTTTTATTCAACATATATTTATTTTTATTCTAACTTAGGCTATGTATTGCATATTAGGTAGCAACAGTTTTCTTTCACCATAGTAAAGAAGTAGTCCAATTCCCATTCTTGGTGAAAATGATAAGCTTTTGATTTCTTTGGAGCACATTTATCAAGAATCTGTAAAAAATGAAATTGAAATTTTAGGAACATAAGTGGCATAATAACAAATGTTGAAATCCAATTTAATGAGAATAAATTTCCTAATGATGGCACAAAGTAAACGAGCGAACAATATTTTCCAGTTTTTTACCCACTTACTAGGTGGATAATTCGTTTGAACCAGCGAGTACCTACCTAAAATAATAAGGCACTGATTTAAAGAGGCAGTTGTAAATAGCAGTTTTGGTATGTTAAAAATTATAAATGGCACGTTAAATAACTAGTTCAGCAGTTAAAACTAAGCAGTAAAGTGAACAATAATTAGTAATAAAAAATAATGAAATAACTGCTCAATATGTTTTTCAACTGATCATAATAACATCTCGAATATTAAAATAGGTAACAGCTTAAAAAAATTAGTTCCCAAATGATAATTGTTTAATAATACACCAAAAAATTAACAGCATACACCATTAATACATAGTTTGATGTATTATGGGCGCGAAAACTTTGTAAAGCGTTTGGGAGGTCAATGACATTAGCGCGGCACGTAGGTACTTAATACTCAATGTTCCGCAACGATCGGTTTTATTATTTGTACTTGCTTATTTTTAATGTAAATTTCGTGATTCTTGTTGTATAGGAAAATTATTGAGAGGTCGTTTGCAGTAATAACAATACTAAAAATATTAACTTACTTTATTTGATGAACCTTCAGAAGTATTTCTTTTTTCATTTGATGTTCCTTCAGCGCTTCTTTTCAACCACTTATCCATAATGTACGTAAACAATTATGAGGCGTGCCTAATACAAAGTCTAATCGTGATTTACATCGACAATCGTTGAAACGTCGTAAGTCGTAACTCCGGTAGTCTCTGTCGTTAACTGTCAACTGACTGACTGAGACCTTCCCGTCCCTCCCTTCCGTATTTATATTTTTTGCCTTGCCACGATCGACTTGACTAACAGTCGCGATCGACCGACCGGTCGATCGCGATCGACCTGTTGGCCACCCCTGGTGTAGACAAACTTTAACGTGAGTTGATTTGAACCAAACTGCGTCAAATTCGAAATTTTTAAACATGCAACGCCATCTAGTGTATTAAAATAAAAACAATTTCAACGCCAGCTTACTGAGCCGTTATCCAGGATAGCTTCCCAGAGATGGCGCTTTCTAAGCACTTGAAAATAAAAATATTTTAGTTATTGGTCTTTGCTCAGTCAAGAAATATAATTTCAACTTTAATATTTTTTTTACAAAAGGAAAAATTTTTGCTGAAAATAAAATTAAAAAAAATTTTACCAGTCGAGGTTTGAACCCGCGACGATCGACTATGCTACGGCGGCAAACCTTCCATATCTCTCTCTCTTCAGTCCCTTTACTCCTCCGCGGAGTCTGGGGCTGACACTAGGCTCTTCCATGCCTGTCTGTCCATGGCCAGCGAGGTGAGCTCTGACCATGTCATCTTTTTCTCTTCGGCCTCGTTCAAAACGGACCTCTTCCACGTCTGAGTTGGTCGTCCTGGTCGTCGAGAACACGGCTTCCAATTTACGGACATGGTCTGCAGGTCTTCCTAACCATCGCCACTTTCGTTCCTTGATTTCGTGGGCAACGAGTTTCTGATTTGTAACCTTCCACAACTCAACATTGGTGATGGTGTTGGGCCAATGTCTCTTCAGGATGCTTCTTAGACAGTTATTAATAAAGACCTGCAGTTTTCCAGATATTTTACTGGTAACCTTCCAAGTTTCGCACCCATATAAGAGGACAGTCTTCACGTTCGTATTAAAAAGTCTGATTTTCGTTGTGCGGGATATGTTGGTGGATTTCCAGAAGTTCTTAAGTTGGGCAAAGGCTCCTCTCGCTTTGTTAATGCGGTTGTTCACATCCCGTTCCGTTCCTCCTTGTGGTGTGATTACACTACCAAGATAGCAGAAGTTAGTAGTCGGCTCGATGCGACGGTTCTCTAGCAGCAGCGGTGTGTTATTATCGCTGAACACACGCATTTCCTCGGTTTTCTTTCTGCTAATCCTTAGCCCAGCCATGCTCGCGATCCTTTGGAGATCCGAAAGTTTGCTCTGCATGTCGTCTAGGGATTTACTTAGTAGACATAAGTCGTCTGCAAAGTCTAAATCCTCCAGAGACGATGGCGCTGTCAATGGTATCCCCCTCTTCTTATTGTGGGTTATCTTCAGCATTATTGCGTCCATAACCACGATGAAGATCAGCGGGGACAGCAAGCATCCCTGTCTAACTCCAGTCCTCACATCGAATGGCTCAGTGAGCTTGCGATTATGGACTACCCTGCAACTAAACCCGTCATATGCATCCTTAATTATGTTTATAATCTTTTCACCCTTGTGGTGTAGGGCGTCCCAATTAAACTGTCTGTTGATGCTGTCGAAGGCCTTTTCAAAGTCAACAAAAGTCATGAACAAGGTTAGGTTAGGTTAGATTACGACGGATTCTTCAACAATAAGACGGAGGGAGTTTATTTGGTTCACACATGACGTTCCTCTGCGAAATCCGACCTGTTCTCTACGGATGGTCTCTTCAATTGCTGTTTGGATCCGGTACAGAATAACTTTGGACAACACCTTACTTACTGTACTGAGGAGTGTGATCCCTCGCCAATTGTTGCAGTCCGTGCGAGTTCCCTTCTTGGGTAACTTAATGAGCAGGACTTCCTTCCAATCACTGTGCAGGTATTCTAATTGCCAAACTTCATCAAGGAGCGGTTGGAGGAAGTGTGAAGCTGTTGATGGGTCAGCTTTCAAAAGTTCTGCAGGAATGTTATCCGATCCAGGTGCTTTGTGGTTCTTTAGTTCTCTTACGGCTTTGACAATTTCCTCAATAGATGGTGGCTCGTCATTTATACCATCACTGGTGCGTGTTGGAAAACCAAGCCAGTAACCAATGAGTAATCGCTGTTCGCAGAAGGTCTGTTGAGATCTGCGCAGAAATGCTCTCAACAGCAGCTGCATCCTTGACAGGTTGTGTACACGGGGGATGCTTTTTGCATAGTTTCTTGGTTATGCTATACAGCTGTCGGAGATTGCCATTCTTGGCGGCGGTTTCGGCCTCATCTGCTAAAGTGTTAGTCCAATTCCGATAATCCCGACGCATTGCTCTGCTCACCCTTTTGCAGTAAGTGTTATATATAGAGAGCGCTTCTTGCGATTGATCGGTAGTAAGAGCAATCTTTGCTTGATGTCTCTCCTCAACGACATTCCAAGTTTCTGTCGTTATCCACTCCTTCTCAGTATGTTTACAGAACCCGAGTACTTTTGCCGTATTGGTATATGTCTCACTAAAATTCACATTGCGCTGCTCCCCTTTGTCATAGCGTGATGATACATAGCTTTAAACCTTCCCGAAGAAATGCTTTATCTTTCAGTGAAAACTGCATCAAAATCCATTGATTGGTTTTTAAGTTATAAGCGAACGAACAGACAGACAGACGTTGTATGTATAGAGATTATCTATATGCGTACGTATTTATTAATAAAAGTAATCCGAAATAGTTTATAGTGTGGTACAAATCGTGCAAAAAGGGGAGTAAATAACATCCAAATGCGAACGTATCATTATATTATATTATCTATATGGGTACGTATTTATTAATAGAAGTAATCCGAAATAGTTTATAGATCGATCAAATCGTACAAAAAGGAAAATTAATTCCTAAAAATAAATTTCGTATCAGATAGGAAAACTGAACATGTCTAATTGTAATAAAACAGTGACGTTAAAAAAAGAATTTAAACAAATAAATCTATTATGCTACATAAAGGAAACTAAACAATTATATTATAGGGAAGCGATATAACGGCATATTATTATATCCGTTAAACCTTGTTTACTAATAGCCCGGGCGGTAGCATTGCATTTTAGGTAGTGATTTTACGCCGATTGATTTCCATCTTTTAAATAGATCTGGAATGGCTAGTAACCCATTAGGGTGATCCACAGTTGCATGGGAAAAAAAATGTTGAATCTTTTCTCCACATAGCTCTTTTTTGTCTATGGTCATGTAGTAATTTCTGTGCTAAATATGAAGTCAGTAGGTTACGGGTTTACTGGTCGCCCAGAAAGTAGACTTGTTCAAAAAACACTATTTTTCGAACGTGGACTTATCTGGATTGCTTGCCGGCCTCATGTCATGGAGTTAATAGTTAAGCTGTATTTTCATGTGTATTCGGCGCTACTGGGGGACCGGAAACTCGACTATTCAATCGATCTCAGAAAGATTGGCCCTCTACTGGTAACACTAATTATAGCGCAGCTGATATTCGCCTGTTTAAAAATCCTCCATTCATTGGTTTAAGAGCAGAATTATTGGAGTACTTACTGAATGCTCTTGAAAAACAGTAACCAAGAGACGATTATAAGGAGTTTTTGAGCTTTTCTCTTCTATTTCTTGGTGGCGGAAACGGAACAGAAAAGTTTAGAGCTCCTGGGTACCTAGCATAGTAGACCATATCGAGCTTTGACAGCTCGATCTACACAGTCTGTCCCTCTCTAAGTAGATCAACAGAGTGAGACAGAGCACTGTATCGAGCTCGATACGGTTTGCTATGCTAGACTAGCTGGACCCACAGATTACGCTCGATGGATGGCCAGAGCCACTTAAGCCCTCAAGATTGCCATTTGACGGCTCAAGAGGCAAAAAGAATATAAGAGTACTAAATTTGCAAGCTTAATTTACATAAGATATTGGACTGAACCACCGGGTTACATTGAATTCTTGGATAGGTATCCTAAAAACATACCATAATAAGATAATTAGTGAAAAAGTTTCCTCCACTTTTGCGAGGCATCTTTGGTCTTTATCAGAGCACTTGACAGCTTTTGCATTTTTTGACGATAGTGTCTACAAAAACGAAAGAGTAAATGGTGAAAAACCTTAAGCGTCCAAAAATTACGAATTCTCCACTATGTCAATATGACAAAGGAAAATGACCTCTCTGTGGAGAAGTTTGTCACTGAAAGAACAAGTAGTTACTTTGATGCTATCATGATTGATAGAAAAAGTAAAAGAGAAGAGTTTCTGGAAATATCATGGTTGAAGGAAACACTTGTACTGGAAATATCACTTGAGAAATGGCCATTGGATCTAGTAATTTCAGCGTTATAAAAAAGTGCAATAAGATGCGAGTTGTTAATGATACTGCTGAATGGGGCATCAGTCTTATTAAAAAATACAACCATTCACTAACCAAGGTCCAAGAACAGATGGAATACATGTCATACTCCGCCTAGTAGCAAATTACAAAAAACAGTTTCCTAAGCCATCTAAAGCATCTCTTACTGCATCATCATTCTATACCGTTTAAATTCATGCATTTTTCTTTTACACTTTTGTTCCATTATGGGCGACCTCTAAATGATGTTCTATCAAATTTTGTATACTTGCAATTTATGTGTCTTACAATAAAAATAGCCTTGTGGAGAAACAATATTCGGAACTTGATTGACCACCCTAATAATAACAGAACCAAGCGTCAGCTGGCACACCCGCGGAGGGTATGGGAGGCAGAGGAAGTACTAAAAAAAATTAAATAGCACGCCCCGGCTGAAACTTTTCTCACAGTTAGATGAGGCCTTAATAAGCTAAAAAAAATCGTCATAGTGGAGGGGGAAAAAATCGTCAGCTGCTCGCATGAACTTGTTTGCATTTTAGGAAGTGATTTTACGCCGATTGAATTCCGTATTTTTCAATAGATCTGGAATGGCTAATAACAGAAGCAAGCGTCAGCTGGCGCACCCGCGGTGGGTGTGGATGTGAGAGGCTGCGAAACTGGTAAAAAAAAAGTAATTTGCCACCGCTACTTGAGCAGCTGACGGTCGATTCACATATCAGTCATGTGAGATGTACGATCGATGTCAATATCATGCGGGCTTACTTTTGTATTTGCAACGGTACCTCCCGGGCTATAATAACTATTACAAACGGAATGAAATTTTAACACAATGAATTTGTACTCTACAGTGGCGGTCCGAGGAGGGGGTGGGGGGGGGGTATCACAGGGATCATGCCCCCCCCCTCACCAAATCGAAAAATCCCCTATAACTTGAACATTTCAAACAAATTTTTATCTGCCTACTAACGTCTAAGTCAAAGATGTTCAAAATAACGTTAAATTAACGGTGCAAACCACATTTAAAAAGGCCGCGATATATACTGGTCAACGAGAATGTTGGTGGCGGAAGCCGCATACCCTATAAAATTTATAGAAGCCTTCCATTTGTTTTATGACTAAGATTTTTTATTTTATTAAAAATATATATATTTGCTTAACCTGCTTTACTGTTAAAATTGGCTTAAGGTACTTGAGCCAAGATGACCCCCCCCCCCCAAATCTGGAGCTGTGACCGCGCCTGCACCTTACTACAATTATATAGATAAACCCTTACACATTTTTGATTGAAAAACACTTGTACTTGTCCACTTATTTATATTATTTCCCCTACCGGTTTCGCTGTTATAGCATTATCAAAGGTTTGTTTTTGTTTTTTGATAATGCTATAACAGCGAAACCGGTGAGGGAAATAATATAAATAACCACGGACAAGTACAAGTGTTTTTCAATCAAAAATGTATCAAAAGTTCCACCAAGTGCCAACAATCACAAGCATCAAAACCCTTACACATTTAGCCGCTGAGTTCAGCGGAAAGTTATGATCAATAGGAACCACTTTCAATAAATTACATTTTCATTAGTTACAATCTTACAATACACCAGTGAATAATTCCTGGATTAATACTAGCCTATTTCCTGAATCAATTCTGATAATGATTATAAATTAATTTACCTGTGGTTGTGGTAACCAAGCTAACGGTAATTTGCAAATACCCACAACATAGTTACTTTTTCCACAAAAGAATACGGTAACTTGGTTACATATTTTTTTATGAAAATGAATTTCCATGAAATTGTTATTTACTTTACAACCGTGACATTAATTAAACCTGTACTCCATTCATGACTAAAATAAACCCGGTTCGGCGAATCAAACAGTGAAACAACAAAAAAAGTTCCTTAAAATCTGTTGAGTAGTTTTTAAACTATACGCATTTCAAAAGATGCGTGCGGTTTTGAAAGCCGCCACTGCACGTGATGTGATTCATCATAGGATCAAAACGAGTGCACCGATTTCAGTAATTTACATATCAGACGATTTGTATTTATATCTTGTAATTTGTGAAAACCGGCCAAGTGCGAGTTGGACTTACGCACAAAGGGTTTCGTACCAAGTAAATAACCTGTTTATATGTTTTGGTCACAACCAATGTTGGGTCAGATACCTTTTATATTTAGACATAGGCCTTTCCCAAATTTCGCCACTCATGTCGTTCAGGTCGTCGGTCCAGCGGGCACGAGGTCGGCCTACACTATGCTTTGCTGTATTATTTATATCTAAGGTAGATATAGATAATTCAGTAAATTTTATCTTCATTTAGATATTAGACACTGGGTTAAGATTGTATCTAAAAAGATACTAGATACATGAAAGAATCTTCAGATACTAGCTTAGATACTTAATTTTATTCTATAAGTTTATATCGACGGTGGAAAGGAAGAACTCCTGAAGCGACATCTCGACCGAAATTAAGTTATATATATATCATTGAAATCAGCATATTTTTCTGCTTCTTTTGAGCTGGGTTTCGCAGCGATCTGACGAAGTTCATGTCACTTAAAGGACCGTAATATCCGGTTTCATTTTTAAAAACCATAGCCTGATGCGACCTAAAGTTTGAGTAAAATAGAACCAGTGTCACTTAAATTATAACCTTTTATATATATTTGCGCTTAAGACCATTCAAAAAGTATTCGTTTTTTCATGCGAGTCATTTCGGTGTTTTTCCTGGGTACAAATTTTATAAGCAAACACCGTTGCTTAAATGTTTCTTCTGGTAAGCAAGATGATAACTACAGTCGCTTAACCATACGTATCAAAATATAAACCACAATTGTGTTCCTTTAAGCGACACCGGTTACTTCCGAGGAACAGTCGCTTCAGGGAAATTTGAAAGTAATGGTTTACAGAGTTTACAGAGTTAATTACAGCCGAGAAACAGAGTTAATTACAGCCGACTAACAGAGTTAATTACAGCCGACTAACAGAGTTAATTACAGCCGAGAAACAGAGTTAATTACAGCCAAGAACAGAGTTAATTACAGCCGAGAACAAACTACAGCAACTCCAAAGACTGGCATGTACTGATCAGGGGATGCATGAGATCAACACCCTCCGCAGCACTGGACATCCTACTAGGGCTCACACCGCCATATCTGCATATACAGCAGGAGGCGATGGTTGCAGCCCTTCGGGTGAAGTCCACTGGTCAATGGAAAAGTAACAATATAAAAACCAATCACTGTCGAATCCTGGAACGAGCTTTAGAGATTGTACCAGAGGCAGTCACAGGAACGGATAGGATACCGAAATCCTACATAATGGACCACAGATACGAGATACACTCTCAGGGAGAACCAAGCTCCAATCGAAAGGTACTGGCTTTTTACACTGACGGCTCCAAGATGAAGGATGGCAGTGCTGGTTGCAGCTACATGTCTCCGGAACTAGGGCTCAGTAAAGCAGTTCCACTCAACAGCTTAACAACGGTGTTTCAAACCGAGACGGCAAGTATACTCCTAGCAGCTAAGGCAGCGACCGCAATTTGCACAAGTAGGCCTTTCGACATACAGGAGGTCACAATCACTACAGACAGCATGGCTACATTAACAGCGCTAAGCAAACCTGTAAGTAGATCCAAAATCATAGTAGATTGTCATGGGGAACTACAAAACCTATCAACGATGTGCAAGGTAAATATATACTGGACCAGGGCACACAACGGAAATGAAGGTAACGAACAAGCAGATTCTCTTGCTAAATTAGCATCCCACATGGAAGGAACGGCACATGGCATTAACCTGTGTCGACCATCGGCGGAAGCAATCAGAGGGGAACTCAGAAAACACACACTGACCATACACAACAAAAAGTGGGCGGAACGAAACGACTGCCGTCTATCAAGAAGAATGGTACCGCAGTCAAATGGTAAAGTAACACGATACTTACTAAAATTAAAAAGGTCCGATCTACGTGAAATTGTAGGTATCATAACTGGACACTGTAACCTGAATAAGCACCTTTTCACTACAGGTGGCACCGATAGCCCTCTATGTAGAGGGTGCCTTCTAGAGGACGAGGCAGTGGAACATGTGCTACTCCACTGCTCTGCAACCGAAGACATAAGACGAAAAGCAGGGATCGCGACGAACTCCACCTTCCCTTCACTGGACCAGTTTTTGTGTCAGCATGCTGAAGCTGTTCGGCTCTACTTCAAAGAGCTGTCCTGGCTGGGCTGACTGACCGGGGGGAAGTGCACAATACTCACGATCAAGGAGAGTCAGTGCAGGACTCATCGCCCCCGCTACGAATTTAGAATTTAGAATGGTTTAGATGTGAATCTGTTATATTACTTTATTATTTGAATTTGAATAGTCAAAATAAACAAACAGGTTGTTACCAGTTTGAAACAAACGAAGTTCGCGTGGTGGGTGCGACAAAGGCGTGCAACCTGCGGTCACATTTAGACGCACAGAGCTATCTACCTATATTATCATTCAATCAAAATTAGTTTATGACGCATAAAACTAGATGAAGCTGCGGTTAAAAGTAACCAAAGGGTGTAATTAATATTAAAAAGGGCGTAAGAGCCCGAACACCCCTGGTGCACCCAATGCTTCAATTGTGAATAACAGTTTCTGAAGGATGCGTACTCGCCTTGTATAAAATGGAAAGACGCGGCCGCAAAGATCAAGGAGAACGTACCTACGCTACGTATTACAACAAAACAAATACATACAGAAGGCGAGCTCCGTGCAGTACAGCCAGCGGTTCCGGGCACGCGCACATATAGACGATCTCGTTAGACACGTGCACTGGCATTCGACCGAATCCTACAGAGATCGTCGTACGTACGCGTCTGTGTGCGTGCGCCCGGAGTCGCTGGCTGTACGGAGCTCGCCCTCTGTATTATTTGTGGTTTACGTGACTCTTTGACGTATGTTCTGAAAGTTGTGTCCAGCGGCGCTTTACTGAATAAATAAATCTGATAAAGCAGGTAATAAAAAGTAAAGATAAGTAGCTACTTACATAAAATATTTAATGTATGTAACATGTAATAAGTATTATATTTTACTTACAAAAATATCTAACAGCTTACAGGTTCATAATCGTAGCATCCAAAATAATTATACAGAAATAGAATGTATTATTAATCTAGCGTTACAATGACACATCGGGTAGTTCTTGAAGGAACTCTCTGATAACGATATTCTACTTGGTGCTGTGGTGGGCACAGACGCCTGTTAACCGTATTATATTAAATGTATGGAGCAGAGTAAGAGTAGACTGTACATGTACATATGGGGCCAGCCATCATCTTTGTCTACAGATCGGGTTACTAGGTAAATAAAATCCAATTTCTAGTGTATGAACCGAATCGTATAAATAAACTATACTACTTCTATAGACATTCGTCAAATTGCAGCAACTGCAATACTTACTTTGTTTAATTTCGCCATTCTCGCAAAACCCTTTCTTCAAGACCGACCGAGTAATAGGCACTGACATAAAGACTGGCTGTGCCATGTACAGCTACAGAGACAGACGATTTGTGCATTCTGTTGTCACAAACAACATCAAATTAATCAAATGTAATAATCTTAGCTCTATCTTATAAAAATAAAAACAAATAACTTTTACCTATGGATAATTTATAATAATGACTACATTTATAATTTTAGTGTTTCACTCAAATTCTCATGAAAAATTGACCACTTGTCACGTGGCTTGTCGATAGACTGCCGATATTTTAGGTAAAATCTCAAAAATATTGCACTGCCCTACTGTTTGCTCCTAGCTTTTACAATTATAATAAATAGGAGGAAAAAATGGGCCCTAAAACTCTCGGAATTTGCTTTTATTTGGTTGGCTATTTAGCCTTTCAACTTTACCGGGTGGTATACCTGTGTGTAAGTATTCTGCACGGCAATTTTGACATTCGAAGACGGAAGGCGTGTGATTTTTACAAGTACTTATTTATACAGAAACGTAAAATTCTAAAATAAAAGCCTTTACCCGATTTTTAGTTATGGTCCGGGCGGCGATTGTAAGCAACCCTACCTCACAATACAACTGAACCCATCCACTTTGTAGGGACAGCCGACCTTTAGTAGCTTTGAAAGCATTTTAATTTTGCAACAATTCAAACTTTATTTCATACTAATTGTATAAGGATTTTATTTTGCGTTTTCTGAGAGTTCTAATACCTTGACCTCCTTAGAGACTTGTGTTGGGATCGAACCATGGGTCAAACCCAAGCTCAGTCCATAAGTATACCACTGTAGACTACGTGTTCATATCACTAAAGTCCATATCACAGCCAAACTTTAAGAACCCTGACACCCTGACACCAGACACTCTCTACATCTCACAATAATCTTCGCACCTGAATAGTCTTCATGCCTATGTTACAAGTTATTTACAAAAATATTATATACGTAGTATAATAATAATTATTCTGTAAGATATTTATCAAATATATAATACAATTTCATAAAATTAAAAATATTGAAAAATATAGATCTTCGATAAATTATACCTGGACAACGTTTTGTATTTATCTTTAGACTAATAATAAAGTATCAAGTAAAAAGTCGTGTCTTTACTTGGAATATTTTTGCGAAATGAAATGTGTTGGTAAAGTACCGAGGCGAAATTATTTATTTTTGTCTGTCCGTCCGTATGTTCCGTTTTACCTCGAGAACCACTCAACGGATTTGGATGCGGTTTTCTTTATTGTCATCGTAGTGACCCTAGTCAATAAGGCTACAAGGGGTTTCAATTAAATAACCGCCAACCCGAAAACTGTCGATTCTACTCAAAGATTTAAAGACACTACACTACGCGAGCGAAGTGGTGGGCAAAAGTTAGTCAGATAATGGGTTTTAAACTGTCTACTACTCAGACCAAAACGAACAGTAAACTTCTCTGTACAGCAGCTAAGTACTTATAGGTACCTACCTACTATCACATCACCTGTAATATTGTTGGACAGTGAATGGATGGTTTACTTATTGTATTAACACCAACGGAAATTTGATATTTCTGAAAATACCAACTAAGCTCCGTTGGAATAAAATGTTACATTATGTAATAACTGAGCTAGTAGCTCAGTTCCACCCAATTACAATCCCAGGTAGCATTTTTACGTCAAACACACGACAAAGGTAGACTCGTACCTAGTGCGACGTCTGTTGATCAACATTGAATCATTTAAATAAATAAATAATCAAATAATAGTGTACAGTTCGTATGGCTAGTAATAAATCAAGGAGTTGACTATGTAAGAGAAAATCAACCAAGGTTAATTAAATCACAAAAATAATTTCATAAATCACGTTAATGTGGAATAAATTAAGTGAAAATAATATGACGTCATCAAATGAACCATTACAGAACTGAACCTTTTAAGACAATAATATAACGTCATCAAATGAACCATTACAGAACTGAACCTTTTATGACAATAATATAACGTCATCAAATGAACCA
Organism: Ypsolopha scabrella; assembly: GCA_910592155.1. Lineage (NCBI taxonomy): Eukaryota > Metazoa > Arthropoda > Insecta > Lepidoptera > Ypsolophidae > Ypsolopha > Ypsolopha scabrella. The sequence continues at coordinate 31,002,419 of OU342964.1, forward strand.
TTACAGAACTGAACCTTTTATGACAATAATATAACGTCATCAAATGAACCATTACAGAACTGAACCTTTTATGACAATAATATAACGTCATCAAATGAACCATTACGGAACTGCACCTCTTATGACAATAATATGACGTCATCAAATGAACCATTACAGAACTGAACCTTTTATGACGTAAATATGACGACGTAAAATTATCCAACACGGGAATGAGCCTATTGTATTGTGTATGTGACGTGGCTACCTGATACATAAGTGAGTATATCGTGGAGACATTGCGGATAATTCTGCTGACTGACCCACCGGGATGTAACAGGTACTTCAAACATTTGATGAACCATAATAGGAATGATTTCGTATCAATCTTAATGACTTAATACAATCTTAAAATTAAATTAGGTACATTAATATGTTACATAGCTGTTGCATACAGGTAACCCTAACACTTTATTGTGTTCTTACACAAATGGCACATGAAAGAAAAGAGTTTTATACCTACTTATAATCTAACAATAGACATAGAGCACTGGTTTAAGTAGGACTTGTAAACTTATACATTCATCCTTATACATTCTTTATATTTTATATTACATGCTACGTTATGTAGTCTGATTTATAAAAATAATTTTATCTCTTAGTTAAAATAATTAGAACATCAATTTCAACGGTGGTAACACATTTTAAAGATACCTATTTATTATGTCATTGTAGTTTCTACTAAAACTTATCTTGGATAAATCTAGTTCACTTAAACATTTAGACGACCCCATTATAGGCTTAGGATCATGGCTTAGCTTTAATATCTAAATAAATTCGATGCGACTGTTTGAGTCACTTCAGTTCAGTCAGACACTAATTGGATAATCTTTATGAGCGGATATCCATCAAGTTTCATATCATAACATAATATAACGAATGGTGCGGCGTATTTAACAAGTTCTATAGCGTTTCGATTCAATTCGTTTCGTTAGTAATCGACGTATTGATGTATTTATATTAACCAACATTAATAGCTATCTGAAGGTGTGTTCCCAAGGCCCGGCAGTCGCAGTTGCTGGGGTCCCGTTCCCGCTTGACCTGGTAGTTGAGGCAGGGCTGGAAGTTGACGTGTATGGTGACGGGGTGGAGGGGCGCCGCTAGGGACGAGGCGTGGGAGTCCAGCACGTCGTGGGGGCCCAGGTGACGCACCAGGCATGGGTACTCCACGCTCAGTGGCACGTAGTATCTGAAGGTGTGTTCACAAGGCCCGCCAGTCGCAGTTGCTGGGGTCACGTTCCCGCTTGACCTGGTAGTTGAGGCAGGGCTGGAAGTTGACGTGTATGGTGACGGGGTGCAGGGGCGCCGCTAGGGACGAGGCGTGGGAGTCCAGCACGTCGTGGGGGCCCAGGTGACGCACCAGGCATGGGTACTCCACGCTCAGTGGCACGTAGTATCTGAAGGTGTGTTCACAAGGCCCGCCAGTCGCAGTTGCTGGGGTCCCGTTCCCGCTTGACCTGGTAGTTGAGGCAGGGCTGGAAGTTGACGTGTATGGTGACGGGGTGCAGGGGCGCCGCTAGGGAAGAGGCGCGGGAGTCCAGCACGTCGTGGGGACCCAGGTGACGCATCAGGCATGAGTACTCCACGCTCAGTGGCACGTAGTATTTGCCTGGAATTCAAAAGTTGCTGTTAGGACTGACGTTGATAAATATACACAAAAATATAGAAAGCAATAAAAATACGAATAAATAATACAATCTCTATCAATAACAAAATATGCTATCGTAATACTCAAAAAAATGCCAACAGAAATTAATAGATAGTATACATCGACATATAATATTAGTTTCCCACATAAATATCTTACCATCCAAACTAGGGGATAATAATAATCAATTGATTGAGTATACTGTTTATTTTATTTGAACTTGCGTATGCAAACGGTTCAATTAATTTAAAAATAGATTCATTACATTTTGTGAATTAAAAAAGCTTCTAAACTGTTCATAAAATGGAGAACCAAGATTTTTATACGTAAGTTTCAGTGCTTATAATGTCAATCGCATTTATTTTGATTCATTTATTGACGTCACAACGTCGCAACCGGAAATTGATAAAATCGATGAGATTGCTTGAAGTTATTACGTGGGACGCACTATAAGTTTCCGGAATGAATATGAAAAAATACTATTAAAGGTACAAAATTAATTTATTGTTTTTCAAAATAATCTCCCTTGGCGTCTATGCACTTTTTCATTCGATCAAACCAGTTTTGAAAACTTTTGTGCCACTCCCCTGTGGTGACCTCTGAAACGTGTTTTTCATACTCCTCGACAGCCTCTTCTGGTGATGAAAATCGTTGACCGCGTAATTGGTTCTTAATTTTTGGGAACAGAAAAAAGTCACAAGGTGCCAGGTCGGGACTGTATGCAGGATGACTCATGAGTTCTACATTTTTCGTCTTCAAAAAGTCGTTTGTCTGTCTAGCCGTGTGAGAACTAGCATTGTCGTGGTGCAGGATGATACGGCGTTTACGGTTATTTTTACGGAGTTCGTCAATAACTTCCGGCAAACAAATGGTCGTGTACCAGTCACTAATCACGGTACGACGATTCTCTAAAGCAACAGTAGCCACGTGTCCAGTTTTATTAAAAAAAGAAGCAATCATCCGCTTAGATGCACTTTTCACGCGCGTCACTTTGGTTGGTTTCGGCTCATCTTGAAAGACCCATACGCTCGATTGCTGCTTTGTTTTGGGATCGTAGCAATAAATCCATGTTTCGTCACCTGTTACTATGTCCCACACCAAATTTGACGCACTTTCGTTGAAACTGGTAAGAATGGCACTGCACCAAGTGACGCGGTCCGTTTTTTGAGCCTCGGTCAAGTTGTGTGGGATCCACCGCGAGCACAGCTTTCTCACACCCAAATGTTTGTGTAGGATTGATTGTATTTGACTCATGCCTATTTCTAAGGATGCGCGAATTTCATGGTAGGTCACATGCCTGTCTGTTTCAATCATACGGCGCACAGCATCGATGTTTTTGTTGGTCACAGCGATGGACGGCCGACCATCGCGAGATTCGTCACTGAGATTGATACGACCACGCTTGAATTCTGCAAACCAGCTATAAACAGTCGTCTTGCATGGTGCTTCATTGCCAAAAGCTGATTCAAGCCGAGCGATGCTCTGTTGAGCTGTCAAATTACACTTAAAATCGTAGAAAATCATACTACGAAAATTTTCCCCAGTTAAATCCATGTTGATGCAGACACACAATTTATTAAATGGCGCCACAAGGTAAAAACAAAAGACAGTCAGATGAAACAAACTGCATTCTACAGCCAAAGAGTTCTATTTTCAAATGTTGCAATAAATTTTTAAATATTGTTTATGTAAGTGGCCAGTTCCGGAAACTTTTAGTGTTACCTATGTAACACGATATTATTTGATTTTAACTGAAACGTGGTAACGCTCTTACGGGCTTACTGCTCTCTTATCGGTCAAGTTTAAATTATATTACTAGCAATATGAGTAACTATAATTACTTTGATATTTTGCTTTTACTAATATTCTGGACACCATATCGATGCCTTGAAACAATGTCTTGCAATCCGAAAAAGGACGTCGTGCAGTGGCGGTACCTTCATACAAGCCCAAAAGCCCGGCTTGCTTGCCCTACTAAGATATGTACTCGATCAAGAATATTCAAGAATGAAGAATATCTATCTATTTGAATATTATTTATTTAAAAATTCACGGTTATTGAAACAACGCTATTATGATTGTTTCTTGCCAACGTAAACATCAGGGTGCTAGATTTACATTACTCGCAAGAAACAATGTAAATAAAAACAGCTATTCTGAGAAACGGTTGGTCATCTCACTTGCACGCGTTCGTTGAAACTTGGCTTTTTAAGCTCGTTGTTATCTCTTTCTTACCCATGGAACACTTTCCATTTAGTAATATAAGTAATTAAGTCAAAGTTCTTATTTTCAAGGCATAAATACCTACGAAAATAGTATGAACCTTTGAGCCTGGGTAAACTTTAAACTTTCACGATTTTCTTTAAGGCTGGCCGCGACGACCCTTGGTAGTTTTATGATATAATAAATAATATAAAATATGATACAATACGACACGGGGACAGGCGGACAGGCGGACAGGGGACTTCATTTAATTTAAATTTGTCTTTGAGCTAGTGAAGTCGTTTATTTATCAGTGTAACATTTTGTGAAAAAAGGATTTCGTAAGAGTATGGCATAGGCTAATACGAGTACTAATAATTAAGCTCGAAACAACAGATCGGAGGGTTTTTAGCTAATTCTGAAATATTTTGTAGGGAGAACAATATTGGATTCAAGTAGAAAACCTTTATATTTCTATTAACAATTTTATTTAAAAAAATCAAGTCGATTACTTAGCCGCGTCCTTGAAACGAACGTTTGAAAATCAAAAAAAGAGGGTGGAAACCTTTTTTTTTGAGAAAAGTACATTGTTTGTAAGTAGATCACCTAGATAAAAGATCAATAAATCAAATATGTTCTTTTCAATATTATGATAGTCAGCTGACGCACCCGCCGCGGTGGGTGTGGGAGGTTGCGAAAGTGGTAAAAAAAAGTAATAGTACGCCGGCTGAAACTTTTCTCACAGATAGTTGACATCATACTGAACTGAAAAAAAAAAAAGTCAGCTGCATCGTGGAGGGGAGATTATGCGTTAGGTACTTGCATGAACTTGTAAAAAAACATAAAATAAAGTAATATAGTACGCCGCATGACATTTGACTAGGTGATTCTTTAAATAATTAAAAGTACAAAAACAACAATCAGCTGCATGGGTAGCGGTGGAAAGATCGTCAGCTGACGCAGTAAAGTTACAGATCAAATATACTAATCCCGTTTTACACATAATACGACAAAGAGACGCACACGCAGATGTTTCTTTGGAACGTAGGTACTATTACTTTTTTTTTACCACTTTCGCAACCTTGGTCAACCAGTTTCATTCGCTCAAGAAAATCAAAAGGCTTTTCTCAAAGCCACCGAAGGTATGCAATCGCTGATACGTTTGTAAAAATTCTATAGTAAAGTAGAATGCCTTCTGTGTGCTTTGGTAAGCTCGTCCAAGACAAGAAAGTCCACTTGAAACTGAAGTTTGAAGAGGAAAAGGGTAACAAGATAGATTTATTTAATTTGTTGTTAAAAACCACAAAATCAATGTTGGGCTTGCTCTATTCTGAAACCGTAGACACGCCACTGACGCCGCGTCGTCGTATAGCTGTGCTGTGACAAACCATTGACGTCATTTGTATGACTAACTGGTAATTGCTTACAGTATTCACAGCGTAATTGTACTCCTTACTCGGAAACCTTTAGAAAGTCATGTAACAAAATAGTACATTTTAATGCAAGTGCGAAAAGGGTGATATTTAGAGTCACGATTGACTTCACAGTCGGGCGTCAAACGACGTTTTTTAATACACCTGCGAAAAATTACATGAAATAATAAAATAAAAGCAACTTTGTTGCAAATTAAAACAGATACAAGTCGACAGAAGAACACGCTGTCTGACTGGCGCCAATCTGTACTACAAAGACCAAAATTTTTATTTTTATAATTGGTCTGTGTGATGATCATATAGGCCTGACTGAAAAACAGCGCGTTGCGGTTGTCATCGCAATGCTTATGCTGAGTCGGACCTTTTCGCTGCTTCAACTAAAAACCATTTTTGAAGTTGTTTTATTTAAGCTGTGTGTGTTATCTTTTAATTTACTTTATTTTTATATTTTGTTTTTATTTTTAAGTGCATTTTTTTGGCAGCTAATAAATGATATCTTATCTCATCTTATCTTATCAATGACACTTTCTAGAAATATTGATGGTTGTGATCACTTCATCTGTGGTTGTGATTGTTGGCACTTGGTGGAACTTATTATATATCTTGTTAAATAAGACACTTGTACTTACTTGTCCACAGGATTATAATTTAACTTCAATACACCCGACCGGTTTCGCTTATAAGCATTATAACATAAAAATAACTAAAATAATATTTACATGTTTAATACGTGCGATAAAATCTTTCTAGATTTCCCCTAGATGGCGTCAGTAGTAAAAACAAAAAGCACGAGTGCGAAATATGTTATTTTACGCACGCTAAACAGGCACGTAATCTATCATATTTTAAGAAGGTGTATTAAAAAAAAAATTAATCTGCCCAGTGCCAGTATAAATGGATATGATTTACGTACCGAGTGCATTGAGTGCGAAGACAGGGACGAACTGCTGGGACGGCAGGGCCGGCTTCTCGTAGTGATGGTGTGGCGATTCACTCGATGTGTCCTGCCAACGTAACGAAAACAGGTTATTGGCTGTAAACCGTTGGAATGGAGCTTCTCCTTAGTGGCGTAGACTGAGAACTACCACTGATTACTCCCAAGGCAGCTAGACGAACACGCAACTAACTGAAACATCCCTTCACTTCAACTGGTGGTAGGAGTCGGCGTGTTCCGACATCGAATCTCCTCCTTTCAAGCACCCCAAAGGATAATGGTTTGATCAGAAGATGTTAAGGGGGAAGGTCCAAAGCCGCTCTCCATAGAAACTTGTCTGAACCAACAACCACGACAGAAGCATTATAATTTCGTTTCTACACATCCCATTAATTCTACACCCGTTAATAAACAGGTTTTTCACAAAAAAAATGTTTTTACCTTCTATAAAATTTTGCTATTTAACACTTTCATACATTTTCATGTGGTAAATCGAGTGTACCTGTGGCGAGGTATCGACGGCGTCCTCTGTGGAGCCGCTGTTGGAGGTGGTGGATGTGGACGCGCAGGGGGGCGGCTTGAGGGCGCGCCGCCGCTTGTGGGAGTACACCTTGCCGTGAGGGCCGCTCGACTTCATGGACATGTCGTGTACCTGCACCGACGTAGCAAACATTGTTACATTCCGCTCTTTCAATGATACCTACTGCGCGGTTTGAAGTTATTTTATTATGGAAGAGGTGAAAGTGGTGTGTCAAGATCATAGCAGATAAAAATTGTAGTCTCTGCGTGGGGTTTATTATGTAATTTTACGCTGCATACATTTTTGATATGAAAGCAACCTGCACACTTGAAATTCTTCTATTGAGAAGATAAAAAAAGGTAGTTTTTTGTTGAAAAGCAGGAAATTATGACACACACAGTATTATAGTATGTTTTTACACGATTATTTATAATGGGAATGCATGTAATTATGTAATTTCCGTCGTTAGAACTTTTTGTTATATAAATATTTTACTCGTAATCGATCATTTGCAAAACGAGTGATCGGCTAGTTGAAAACAATTTCTATTGTTGCGAAATTTTATTGCAAAAGAAATATCAGCCAAGGGTCAACGGCACGTACAACATGCGCAATACAACCACAACAGATGGTTCGTATAGTGTCTAACTAAACCTCATTCTCACCTCACAGTCTTGGGATCTGGAAAATCGCCTTTCAATTGAATTCTTAAACTTGTAGGAGTGTAGGTAGTCGTCGTTGTGGTCCAGTTTCCGCACCCCGCGCAGCGTGGAGTCACGCACCCCCCGCATGGCCAGCTCGCGCGCCCCGTGCAGGGCCGGCTCGTGGGGCCCTTGCAACGTTGACTCGCTCTTGTGTCCCATGTCTAGCTCGTCGTCTGGGAACGGTGCTTCTAACTCATCGGGAGCTACAGATATAACGCCCGCTGGCACTGGAAATAAAAATAACATATAAAATAAGGGGTTCAAGACACTTATTAACACGGCCATGCTAGCAGATATTTTTGACCAAACGAATTCCCTTGAATTTCAATATACCATGTGAGGAGCAACAGATCAAATCGTATTAACTCCCGCCATCCAAAAAATATGAAACGGATTTTCATCTTTTTGAGGGCTCCGTACCTCAATAGAAAAAAACGGAACCCTTATAGGATCGTTTTGTCGTCCGTCTGTCCGTCCGTCTGTCTGTCAAGACCCTTTACCTCGGGAACGCGTGGAGTTATCGAGTTGGAATTAAAACCATATACTCCAGTGTACAGTCCCTTGAAGCTGTGAAAATATCAAACTTCTAAGTTAACGTGAAAAAAAGATACGGCTGTTTATGCCGCAAAAAACGTACTTTTCGGCACTCTCAAGGGAATCAAAATTAATAGGGTATTTCCCGTTGACCTAGAACTATGAAATTTGGCAAGTAATACCGTCTTATACTACAAGTAAAGGGAAAAATCTGAAAACTATACATTTGTAATTAAATCATAAAAATATAGTCTTTAACGGAGCCCTCGGTGGGCGAGTCCGACTCGCACTTTTCCGGTTTTTTATAATACCTTCTAACTTCACTTATGTCAAAACTTGACGTATCAAATCGTATTACATCCTAAATTATAAAGTGACAAAATGTGTTGCCTTGTTGCCTTAATCTCAAGAATTCTATTGGCGGAGTTCAGACGCTTTGATATGTTACTCCTCATGTGATCTCATATTTAGTATTGTACCGGTCTATGTGTGTTTTGTAACTCGGCTTTGTACTTCATCATATAGCCACGTCGGTTCTCATTATGATTACCATACCACCTTTTGATGGTAGAAAAGAATATTATAATATAAGCTATAAATAAATCATATACAAGTAAATGTGAGTAATTTACTATCCGCAGCACAGCACCGAGTTTAAATTAATAAAAGTAACTTATTTGCTTTAATCATTTAGATACTTACAAAGATTCCATGTGACTGAAATGGTAACGCACCTCTATCACACTCCATGGGATACGCAGGATCTGTCACCGCGACGAGCTCATAGGCAGGGTCGCAGTAGCGCGGCGGGTCGGGGTGCGGCGCCGTGCGGGCGATCACCCCGCCCGCCTTCAGCGCGTACCCCTGGGAGCTGCTGGATGAGCTGGCTGTCTCCGAGGCCGTGGAGCTGTTGCCCAGTTGAGGACGCGCCTTCTCCCGGATGTGATGATCTCCTGCGACAATAAATACACTTTCATTTCAATGTTCATGCTGAATACTCGTAAAACGTGTATTTGTGTTTCATGTAGGTAGAGTAGAGAACGTTCAGCTCAAATAGTGCCTCTTAAATATTTTTAAATGAGCTAAAAAATTGTAACTAGACTATTTATTTATTTATAAGGTTTGCCAACAGATATATTACACTATGACATACGTATAAAAATAGCTTAAGCGATTTGCTTAGTTAGAGTGCATACGCAATAACAGGCAGAGACAACATACTTAAAAAATACTGCTACATAAGAAAACATGTATCGCAACGTAATTAAAATTTAAACTAAAAAGCAATACAAACTAGAAAAACTAATGCTAATATTAAAAATTAATCTAAACGAAAACAAACCAAAATAATACAAAATTAAATAGTGTGGATTCCATACAACAGAGCAGTATTTAAGTAGACTACGGACAAGAGCATTAATATGACATAAGAGCACTATATAAGAGCTGCCATATTTTTGAATCCTTTACAGTTGCGTCACAAAAACCCAAGCATCTTATTAGCTTTTTTAATAACTAGATCGAGATGTCGATTGAATGATAGTTTTTGTCCAGTATAACGCCGAGATCTCTGATTGTGTCAACTTCTTCGGGGGTAATGTTGTAAAAAGTAGGTAAAATATTTTTTTCCTGAAAAAATTTAATATACCTACTTACATTTTTATATATTTAACGGCAATGTATTTACAGTGGTCCAAAGCTCAATTTGATCTAAACCCTCTTGTAAAAGTAAAGCATCAAACAGATTGTCAATTTTCTTCTAAATTTAGAGATCATCCGCAAAAAAAGAGAATTTTGAGTGGAGAATTTCCTCTTCCAAATCGTTTATAAAAGCTAAAAATAGAACAGGTCCTAAATGTGACCCCTGTGGCACTCCTGATGTTGTTAAAAAGGTCTCAGATTCATATCCACAGGCAATCACTTTTTGTTTCCTGTGAGTAAGATATGATGATATCGAAATTAAGTATTTTCCCATGTACTCCAAGGCGTGAGAGCTTAAGTAACAGGGTTACACGATGCACACGGTTGAAAGCTTTACTGATATCTGTGTAAATTGCGTCAACCTGTGCTCCTTCATCGACGAGAGCTTGCAAATCAGATATAACTTGCAAGGTTTGTACAAGTTGACATCCCGTTACGAAAACCATATTGATTCGGAGACTATGAATAAAGAATTATTAACCAAAAATAACCATCGTTATTAACGAGCCCAATCACTCACGTTTAAAAATAATACTGCGGTATAGCAAAACAATGCATTGTAAAGATAATAAGATGTCGTCTCACCTTTGGTCATATGTTCGCAATGCCTGTGCAGATGCGAGGCTATTTGCACGCAGAGTCCGTCCCCGGGCGCGTACCCCTGCGCCTCGACGAGGAACCTCACGGCCTCCGCCACAGCCTCCTGGAAGCCGGCCCTGTAGTGCTCGGTCAGGTCGCCGCTCGGCTTGTCCTCTGCTAGAACAGAACCCCACACAATGAGGATGCTACTAACCTTAGCGGGTGCATTCACCAGCGATAACTCCACTCAGTCCCCGGACACAATAAGTAGGTAATAATACTTATTATTCGTTTATGGGTTCAACCAAAAGATAATTTGGTTCTGCTTTTATGACTGATAAGGAGGTTCAATATTTAGTTTCTTTTATAAAACAAACAAATTGTTTTTAAATTTATTTGTTTTACTATAAAAGAGTGACCCAATAAATTTCAAACACAGAAAACTAAATAAATTATTAAATTAGGTAAATATCAAAAATATAAAAGTTGATAAGCAATTAAAATAGATAATTTTAATTATTTAAAACTTGAAATTTCTATTGAATTATAAAAAATAGAAAATTATAGCCATAAGTGGATTAATAATGCAGTAGAAAAAGCTTTGAACTTGTTAATGTAGGTAAGGGGGACTGGGTGTATTTCAGTGTTATAAATAATTTCATGGGAGTTGTAATCCGCTGAAAGAACATCTAAATATTACGCAAGAATGCCAGGTCTAGAAGCCATGCGGACTAATGGTCCAAGACCATCAATAGATCATCATAAGAAAAATTATAATGCGAGAAAAAATAAGTTACTCTGCAGGCAGCAATAGCATTTATTAAAATACAAAATTAACAAGAGTGGTGCCTGTATAATTGCGTTAAAGAAGTAATACAAACCTTCTGTTTTATAAGATTAATTGTTATGTTACGTACCGACAATCTTTATAATATAAGAGTATGTACTTTTTAAGAAACACATATCTGTATTGAGTACTTAAATGCAGTGTGTAGAAGAATACATAAGGTAAATCACGATTATTGCCTATTAAATATGTCGTGCGATACAATATGCTCAGACAGATCAACACACAGAAGCACAAACACGAATGCCAGTTTCAAAATACAAAATACATATAACTACAAAAATCTACTCCACATAATATTTCAGATGAGATTTTAAACAAGTAATGAACAAAGTTAATCGGAAACAGTTAGTTGCATTGCGATATAGGCAACCAACCAATGTAATGAAATATACTCAATTGCTCTTAGAGTGCACAAGGAGTTTAGGTTCCGTTTAACCTTGCGATTACACCTGGCACACCTGTGCGGCTTTCAACTCCATCGAATAAATGTTAAAAAATGATATGTTACCGTAAGCAGGCTTGCCCTTATTTGTCTGGTACAAACCGTTGGCCCGTTCTTGCAGGAACTTGATGTGTCTGATCGCCATCTCGATGATCTCTGTCTTCTCGACCCTGCCGCGGCCCTTCTTCAGGTACTCGAGCGGGATGAGCCGCGACAGGTCTGCCAGGCAGTTGTTCATGCGGTCGCGTCGCCGCTTCTCGATTATCCGGTGCGACATTGGGTCTTGCTGTTTAACACATATAAACTATAAGCAAAACATCTTTAAAAAGCTAACTTCATTCAGGTGGGGCTGGACCAGACTTTTCGTCCTCCTTTGTAAAAAAATCGGAAGGGAATAAATAAAACATACGTCGTCATTAAATGAATCTCTGGGGAGCCAGAAATGTCTTCAAACTCGTAGAACCACATTCCACCGACGACTATTACTTTCCAGTTATGAGTCGTAGGGAGATTGAGACATTTGAACCACTATCACAGATTAAACTATAAAGTTAATTTTGAATTTGTTGTATGTTTAGGTTGCAGTTTATTCTTTTAAAAGAATGAACATCAAATTGACATGGTAAAAGAAAGAGTAAAAATCGGGCATTTCAGTGTAACTTGCCCTCGAGACCTTCCCCTTCTTGAGGTAGCCGGGTGCCTGGTAGTCGGCCTCGTCCTCCGAAGGCGGCGTGAAGCCGAGCTGCTCGCTGGACGCCGCCGTGCGCGAGAACCCGTCGCTGGAGTTGTAGCTGCGGACAACCACAAGCAACGTCACTCACCATTAGACACTTCTACGGGTCACGTGATCGAGACGGGGCTGTCAGTCATCAACGCAATATGCCCCGGGCACTGTTCGATGCACCGCCCACGCTATTTGCATCTTTCTTGTATCAGACTATAGGCCTCGCTCCAGCTCGAGCGAGTCCCGGCTCAGCCAACTGATCACGGCCTTTTTACCTAAGTATTTAACTGATCAATCAAAGTCACCGTATATCTATCTATATTAAGACATGTTTACGTAGCTTAATTATGTACCTACTCGTAAATACCGCATTATCTAATTACATTACAAGATATTCCTATCCAGTTGTCAGTCACGTGCTATAGCATCTTAGTGCCCACGCACACTAATGCGGACAGACATAAAAACATACAAACAAATATAATCAGCCAAGTGCGAGTCAGACTCGTGCACAAAGGGTTCCATGCCCCCGCACAATATGGGTATGCTGCGGAACCCTACGTGGTAAATAACAACAATAATTAATTTGTTTTATTGAAATTACCGTTTTAAAAACAAATGACGTTGAAAATATTGTATAGCGAACTGTTGGGCTTTTAAGACGAAGATACAAGACTCGGGAGGGAGTTACAGCACCACGCTATGGTCAGTTGGATGAGCCACACAGGTGCACAATTACAATTTTAGTCAATATTCCAAAATAATAAAGACTTCAGCACAGGACTTCATTGGTGGTGCCACCTCTATTTTCAAAGAAATTTTCGCTGAGCAGTCGATTCTGAAGGCTTTAGTTTTAGTGCTCTCAGAACTATTTTTTTTCTAAAGTAATATAGCTTCTGTTGTTAACACTAAGGAACTATTTGGGAATGAAGAAAAATTTACTTTTGACGGCGCTAAAACTAAAAGTAAAGCCTAAATCGGCTTGAATTGAGGGTGAAAGATGCGCCTTGTCTTCCGGTAGTTACTATAGACTAGGATTACTTGTGTCCGGGCAGCATACTCGTATAAGCAAAACCTAACTAACTACAGAGTTTTGATACCGTTCTGCGGTTGGTCGAAATACTCCATAGTTGTAGATAGAAATGAAACAGTCTATGTTAGGCCACACCGTCTAATGCTTGACAGAAGAGGTGTTGGTTATGAAGACCTAAAAGTACAACATTTTGAAAAAATAATTGCAGTCTTTGTCTTAAATAAATACATATACTATTACAATAATAATAACGATGTAATATTTGAAAATTATACAGGTAATATTACAGGATTACCTTATGGATTCGTTAACGATCAACAAGAACAAACCATTAACAAAATTGTAAAATTAACAAGTAATGAGGATGTAATGCACGATGATTCGAATTTAGACGAAAAAGAAGATTTTATCGACGATGTAAGTGAGATAGAAGATGTACTCGACACCATAGGCTGCCCTATGTTAAATCAGATGACCAACCTGTTATCTACCTTACATCTTTTTTACAGAAGGCACTCTAATTAATGCACAAAACAAAATAACCACTGGAAGGGTCACATCAAACGAAACAAAGTAAAATAGGAGGTCACAGCTGGAGCTGCAACACATCTGACGAATATGAAGCAATGGCACTAAATTTAGCGGCGAAAGTGAGAAGGATGGAGAGCACTCAGCAGATCTTTGCTGAGCTGTTAATTCACAAGGTTTTGGCGCGAGGACTACCGGGGCAGTTGCGTGAGGAGTCAGACCTCGTGGACAAATGCATGTCGTGAATGTGCAGCATGGAAGCGGCTGCGAGGCGAGGGTCATCAGCTCTGTGCCGCGGACGGGACTCTGCCCTTGATCTAGATACGGAACATTTTTCGTGGGTTATCCTTTGAAGTGGTCAAAATTGAGATGAAAAAATAAAATTAATTTCAATAGACACTTGTCCCTGGTAAAACGATAAAATAGCCGACCTAGAATAATCTGAACCCTGCATAAATAAATACCTCAGATCACTCATGCGTGTTTTATTACACTCGTATCTACTGTTTATAGGTTAACCTATTTTTACCCGCAATAACATTGAATCAATATCCATTGTTTTGTTTGTCCCATCGAGTATTGTGCTGTATGTACATATGTGTAGCGAGCGACATAGCGTGCAATGGTAAGTATGTATGTACATACACACTTTATTGTACAGTGGGTATGGGTCGTTGGGCCTTGGACCACAGATCATCCCCTGGGGTATCCGTATCTAATCACTTTGGTTTGGCACCAAACACTAGTGAAAACACCTTCCAAATACGTTTTTAGTGAATCACGAACATACATACTCCATCCATCAGCCTGTTTCATCTACTGCTGGACATAGGCCTTTCCATGATTTCGCCACTCTTGGCAGTCCTCCTGGAAGAAATGCCCATACTCACACACGCTGGGCAGGCGGGTTGGTGAGCGCGATGCCGAAACCCTTGCACCAGTGACGCCGCTGCCCGTCACCAGTCTGGTTTATATAAGGCCCGGCAATTGGGGATGGATATACCGCCATCCATCGGTCCCAGGCAATGGTGGGCCGCCTGGTTTTGCCTGAGAGCTGTTCTCTCAATTGTTGGTCACGTGTGTCACCGCACGTGAGCTGTGACGTGTGTTACGTACCAAACCAAACAACTGATATATAAATACTATCAAAGAAGGTATTCAGCCCAAAGTAACCAAATCAAAGTCATGTATTTCCCCAGAATTTTTTAATTTAGTAATTGCCCTGTGTTCCGTTTGTACGTGGCACGCTACACAGTAAAACATAATTGTCAAGTGAGAATCGCTTTAAAGTCAGGCCAGTGTGCGCATTGTAAATTACACAGATGTCATCTAAAACGACCGTATAGGTATATAGTGCAGATAGTCATTTACTTTCTAACTAACTTTATTTTAGTAGCCCGACCTTAATATTTTTTGTATGTATTTCCCTTATCAGTATATATATATATATAGGTATTATGTTTTTATTGCGAAATCCATCGCTTTGGAATACTCTAAATATTTATATTAGATTTATGTATATATAAATATTTATATTATTTTTTCATTCTAAAGATATATATTGTAAAGATTAACTTTGACTTGTAGAATATCTATTTAACAAAGGCTCATTCCACGATAATCGAGAAAAGAACAAAAAAAGTAAAAATGATAATTTCATTGGAAAACTGTTATATGTGGATAGCTAAACTATCCTACTTTAAGATATCCGTAATAAAATTCGCAGATTTTAGAATATAAGATTATAAAAATTATGTTTCATTAATTCGATTTCATATTCACACAATAGTAGTTTGAACATGGTGATATGGCAACACTATTTTTCCGCCATTTTGATTCGGCAACGTGTTCCCGCTTTGTGTAAGTGTTAGGACGTTTGTGCTGAGTGTTTTGGTGTTTTGTTTATATATATCGGTGAATTTATTCTTGAAGAAACGACGCAAATTCATAACACGATTTTGATGTAACACCCGTCACAATTTATACGTAAAAGTAAGTACTTGAGAGACGTTTCTTACTTTTATCTTTTGATAGGTCGCCAAAGTGAGGTTATGGTTAACTGTAACATTTTCATTTGCTTTATTCTTTTATAATTTGTAAGACTGTAGAATTTCTAGCACTTAAAACTATGTAACGCCCGTCACATGTAACACCCGTCACATATAATTATACTCAGTCTCTTACTGCATGACATGGTTTCGGTGAGGAAAAACATAATGAGGACATCTGCTTACAAGCGAAAATTATTAAAAGAGGCCCGCCATATTATAGGCCGTAGATTGCGATTGTCATCGGTTTTATTTGGCTTCAGCATTTTATATTGATTTGCAATCGGTTCATAAGGTATAATGCTTTTTTTCAGATGGACAGTTCTGAGAGAAAGGGGAGAAGCAGAGAAAAACTTAGAAGCGACCCGGAGAAGTGGCGGATATATTTAGAGAAAGAGAAAGCAAGAGATAAGAAACGTAGAGAAAAGAAAAAAGAAATACTACGCAATAACAAGAAAAAACTTGATGAAGAAAGGGCAGCTATTAAGCTTAGAGTGAGGAAAAGCAGGGAGCGTAAGAAAAATACTGTTATTGTTGAAAATCAAATATCTCAAATGGGCAGTTACAAATGCCGATCAACTTTGAGAAAAGCTATTATTAAGGCAAAAAAATATCTCCCTAGCAGTCCAAATTTATGGAAAATCTGCCTGTCTTTGAAAAATAATGTATTATTAACTTAATTTTTATAGCATTTGGTTGTGCTAGTAAAATAAAGTCTATTATTTCTGAGAATGTTTTTCACTCGTAACGCCCGTCACTCTCCTCTGTAACACCCGTCACACATTTGACTGTAATTAAATACAATTAATTATTGCTAGTTTCTTGATTTCTCTATGAAAACAAAATAACCGTACATTGATCTTTTGTAACATGCTGCATTTTGTAAATAAAACAGCACATTTGACCTAAACTTTTGAATTTACCACGCAAGATCCCAGTACATTTTCTGAGGAAGTAACACCCGTCACAGCATTGAAAACTATATTTACTACTATTGAAATTAATTTTAAAAATGATTCCTTTTTGTGAAATGTAAACATCATTGTAATTTATTTAATCGCCTAAAAACGAATAAGCTGTTATGTTTAGTTTATGATTTATGCTAAATTGAGTAAGTGAAAATGTAACACCCGTCACCATGGAATGACCCCAAAATAAATATTTTGATTTTGATTTTTTTCGCAAAAAAATTTTCGTAATATTTTTTTTTGACTTTATTATATATTATGTAATCTCCATTCTTCTTACACACGGAGCTTGAAAGTATGATACGAGTATACGTCATACACAACCTGCTGCGGGGGGGGGGGGGGGGGCGAATGTGAATTATTACAAGCAATTATCGTCACGACATGAATCCCCGAGGGGTTGTCAGAGGTGTTCCCGAGTGTGAACTGTGAAATGCAAGTCACAGTCCACCCCCGGTATACCCGCGTTTCACTGACGATTATTACGTCACAAAGTGCTGGATGGTGAGCCCTATCATATACAAAAATGGTATTACAATAACAAATGAGTTCCGTAGTTTACTTTTATGTATTTTTAAGGGTGTTCGCGTTCGCAGCTTGATTCTCCTTCGAGCGGGAGAAAAGAAATCAGTGTGTGACGGACGAGTTGCTTGTCACGCACTCCGCGCCGCACCGCGCCGCTTGGGGTTATTCCCATCGGCTCACTGGCCAGTCCGTTTCAGAATTGCTTTTACTTATTTAAAATCACATTCTTAAACATTTGAAAAGTAAAAACATCCATGACAATACATATTTGAAATTCTACTCATTGCATGTTTTTATTTTTAAATGTTTAAGTGTATGATTTTAACTAATTTAAGAAAGCAACTCCGCAACGGACCAGGCAGTGAGCCGATGGGAATAACCCGCCGCATGTGGCTAGTTCTGTTCTAGTTCCAGAGTTACATCCAAACGAGGGAACCGTGTCATCGTCGTCGCGTAATCTCATTTACTTCCGATGAAGTTGTATGAATATTACAGTACAGTGAAACTAGTCGGTCAATATCTGGGACACAAAATACGTGCCCCCCACCAAGACGAGCCAAAGGAACCGGGCGGGGCACTACGTACCTTTTCTCGAAGTGTTTCGTCATATTTTCGAACCCTCATAGCTTCGGTCTGGATAATACTAGAGATACCAAATTCTCAAGATAAAAGATAAAGACTTGAAATTTGCCACAAAAATAGCATTCACTTTCCCACATAATACGGTATACAAAAATAGAAAAGTTTGAAATTGTTCAAAATATTTTCAATACAAAAGAGAGAGAAAAAGAAATTCTTAAAAATACAATGTGGGTACCAAATTGTAGATATTAAAGAGCTGATCATAAAAATATTTACTTTTACTATATTTACTGGCACTAATTTCGAGAAATTTTTGAAAAACCACAAAAAATTGCATGCCCCATCTCATTTCCGAAACTGGTGGACCGAAAAAAATGACGATTATAGGCCATAATTGGCCAATTACAGGAAAACTGTAGCGATTAAAAAAAGTTAACAACAAATGAGAAATATAAAAAAATGTAAAATAATTTTTTTTTTTTATAAATATGCAATATAGGTATTAAATTGAAGATATCAAAGAGCTGATTATAAAAATACATATTTTTACCATATTTACTGGCACCGATTTCGAGAAATCTTTGAAAAATCACAAAAAATTCATCCCCCCCTTACTTCCGGAACTAATGAACCGAAAAATATGAAAACAATCATGGTAATTATGAATTACGTAACTATTACAGGAAAAATATAGCGGGTGAGAAATTCACGATAACAAAATGACAAAATAAAATTTTTCATCTACGAGTTTTATTTCGAGTATGGGGTACAATAAATTCTTTTTTTTAGTTATCATAATCAGTTATGGGCAAGATTTTAAATACCTACTTCTTGACTGTTCCCAAAACTGTCGAATTACGGAACCGTATGTATGCGAGTCTGACTCGCACTTGACCGTTTTCTTCCTAAATACAACGTTAGCTAAAAGTAGTTTTAGTACAAGATAACACAGTCCATAAGCTACGATGCTGTCACAGGGCTTTTTTGCCTTCTAAGTAATAAAACTAATTTTTAACATAGCACCACATTAAATATTCATAATTAAATTACGTGTTGGTCAAAAACACAATTTAAAATACAGCGAAACCGCATTTTTCTCCAACGAAGTGGTCAGCCTATCTTTTTTGTCAGAAGTGACATCATATTAGCACAGCCCGGACACTGCAATACAGTACAACAATTAGGAAAGCGGGACACTATACCTACATAATGTGTATACGTATAGTAGTCGATGTCATGATACTATTCGTCGTTGCAAAGAGGAACAAGATACTCGCAGCAAACATTAGACTATGTACTCGTAGTACAGGTAATATAGGTACACACAATACAGTACAACAATTAGGAAAGCGGGACACTATACCTACATAATGTGTATACGTATAGTAGTCGATGTCATGATACTATTCGTCGTTGCAAAGAGGAACAAGATACTCGCAGCAAACATTAGACTATGTACTCGTAGTACAGGTAATATAGGTACACACAATACAGTACAACAATTAGGAAAGCGGGACACTATACCTACATAATGTGTATACGTATAGTAGTCGATGTCATGATACTATTCGTCGTTGCAAAGAGGAACAAGATACTCGCAGCAAACATTAGACTATGTACTCGTAGTACAGGTAATATAGGTACACACAATACAGTACAACAATTAGGAAAGCGGGACACTATACCTACATAATGTGTATACGTATAGTAGTCGATGTCATGATACTATTCGTCGTTGCAAAGAGGAACAAGATACTCGTAGCAAACATTAGACTATGTACTCGTAGTACAGGTAATATAGGTACACACAATACAGTACAACAATTAGGAAAGCGGGACACTATACCTACATAATGTGTATACGTATAGTAGTCGATGTCATGATACTATTCGTCGTTGCAAAGAGGAACAAGATACTCGTAGCAAACATTAGACTATGTACTCGTAGTACAGGTAATATAGGTACACACAATACAGTACAACAATTAGGAAAGCGGGACACTATACCTACATAATGTGTATACGTATAGTAGTCGATGTCATGATACTATTCGTCGTTGCAAAGAGGAACAAGATACTCGTAGCCAACATTAGACTATGTACTCGTAGTACAGGTAATATAGGTACACACAATACAGTACAACAATTAGGAAAGCGGGACACTATACCTACATAATGTGTATACGTATAGTAGTCGATGTCATGATACTATTCGTCGTTGCAAAGAAGAACAAGATACTCGTAGCCAACATTAGACTATGTACTCCTAGTACAGGTAATATAGGTACACATTCTGATTGGGGGATGTTCATACATAACCATCAGTCATAAGTACAACGTTCAATTTTATAAACACGTGTACGTTATCTTCTTTTGAATTTAGAATTGACTTGCACGCTGTCCGCTATATAGTCTTCACAACTTAGGAGAGAATGCGGAGTACGATAACCTTCAGTAAAGAGCCCCAGCGGGGAACCTCGGCTCAAGGCGCTGATGGTGTCGTCTATCGAACACGTGTCTTTGTCTTGCATGAACAAGTGTCACGTGACCCACGCTAATTTAATTTTATAGCTATTTAGACTGTGAGTCATTTACACGAAAATAGCACCGATTTCAAGCCATATTCTGTGTTTTCAAGTAAAAATTATATCCTCAACAACATTCTTAAAGTAATATTTCTTGAATATGTTTATAATTTTACTATTATCCTGTCATTTGTTGACTAAAATCTAAACAGCTTCTTTGTCGACAAAATAATGAAAAAGCCACTGGCACGTTTCGCGCCGCTTCACTTGGACTTTGTATAAAATCGCAAGAGCAATAGGTATAATTATAATGCTTATTTTAACCGGTGTGCGCGTTAAAAAGCGTGACTATGGTCATAGACTATGCTATGGTCAAATAGCACGTTATACGTTAGTGTGGTAGTTAAGGGCGCTCGCTGGTGTATGTACTCTAGAGCTACCTACAACCCGTCGAAAGATTTATTGACTTTTGATAGAGGCGATTATTGGTTGCCTCATTGACCTAGTTGTATTGGACGGCTATGTATAGTAGACATTTCTATAATGTAGAGCAATATAAACGCAAACAAATTGAAAATATAGTTTAATTCCATAGTTCATTATGTTAGTTGATGAGGGTAATAAAAACCGACGCGACGACGCTTGGCAATGGTCGTTTTTCTATTGAACAACAAACACGAGAAGACCTTCTTTTCTGCCTAGGGAAAAATAAATGTATGGAAATCCTGGGGAAACATGTATGGAAATCCAGGGGAAACATGTATGGAAATCCATTATTGCCCAAGGGGAAATATAATTGTCAACAGACACGATGAACTTAAAAAATTCTGAGAATTGCGTGTAAAGTCAAAGGGAGCAAGGGAAAGCCGTGCTGACCTCAACACCGTTTATTTTTACATTACCCTACAGGCCTTAGAAATATAACTACTATTAATTTTGAGGATTCTAGAATAATCTAGCTGACGAAACTTGGTAAGTACCTACTTAGTAGTCCGACGACTAAGTAGTCGCCTGTGCGATAGTGAAAGTCCCTACAGTTCTATTTTCCACAAAGGTCATTTGATGGACTAATCACCTTACTCACACAAACGTGAGAAAATACGAGATAGGTGAATCAGCAGGTAGAAAACGTGGATAAAACGTAAATTTTCCGCCTGTTTATAGCGCAAATAATAATACCGTCGCGTCTGCGGTACAGTCGACGCGACCCGCGCACGTGCTCCGCGCCGCCCGCCGCCCCCGCCCGCCACCGCCGCCGCGCTGGGACGCAGGACGTTGACCAATCCGCTATACTCAATACTTATCTAACTCATATCCAACAGTACAGTATTATGGGATAAAATGCAATATGCAAGAATAGGCCACGGAGGACTTCGCTTTTTCCACTAGCCAAGGAGATGTCCTACGAAAAATAATTTTGGTTTTACCTGTAATAGTTCTCTATCAAGTCAGGGATTACTTTGTATTGTGTATGTTAACTATCTCGGAGTCTGATTAGAAATCGAAAGTGGGCCCGCTTTGAATTTCAAATCAAACACACGATATCATATCACATCCATCACATGCACATGGTTATAACTTAAAACCTTAATTACAGTATATTAGTAAAGAAATTATTTCAAAGACATACATTTAAAACATGAAACCTGAAAACATTTCTCACATGGGCGTCGGAAGGGGCGGGCAGGGGGTTCAGCCGCCCTCCCCCCCCCCTGCAAACGGAATGGGACAGTAAGAAATAGACAAGACCGATCGGCAGTTTTTGTCTGCACAAAAGTACGTTTTTTTATTTTTCAACCATAAATCCCGTTGATATTTGAAAGGTCTTCCGACGCCCATGATTACTCACTCTTTTTTTCTGGCAATCGTGTAAAAAATATTTTCTTGGATTGACGGAGTTCAGATACAAACACTCATTATCTATTTCAACCCTATCTAAAGGGGATGATTTTCTAAAACACTGAAACGTGTCATTTTTAACTTCTAACTAAAAAGCATATACAAAATTTCATGTTTTTTTACTACAAAACTAATTCAAAAAACTCTTAAAATTTGTTATTCCTTATTTCTAACCAAAAGGCTTTGATTTTCGTGTTTGTAACTAACGAATTTCCCGTACAAAATTTTATCCTCTGTTTTAGCTCCGTAAGGGATGATTTTCTAAGAAACGCTTTAAAACATCATTCCTTATTTTTAGTCAAGACTTCATACCAATTATTATGATTGTAACTGCAAAAATAACGATGTTCTCATACAAACTTTCATCCCCCATTTTACCCTTTTAGGGGACGAATTTCAAAAACTCTTTTCTTGTTCTTGGTCTACAACATAAAGGGAACCTCTATGCTAATGTTTACCTTTCTAGTAAAAGTAAAAACTTACGTCTTACTTATGGTTTGGGCTGGGCGTTAATGAGTCTGTCAGTGAATAAGTGGATGTTTAACATTAGAATCATCATCAATATAGAGGTGTCCCAAAAGTCAACGTTATCTCATGAAGGGCTGATAGGCCAGCTCATGACTGTCTAGCTAGAATATCAAACTAAGACCTAGTAAAAAGTCGATAGTTTTCCAGTTATCGATACTTTTATGAATTTCGTGAAATTTGACACCTTAGATGTGAGTCTTTCCAGTGCCACAGCTACACATTTCCATATTCCAAGATTCTAATTTTTGTTTCACAATTCTGAATAGCCCTGCTATTGATCTTAGTCCAAAATTAAACTAATATGATACACCTTTGTAATGAAAAAGAAAAAACATTTTTGTTTGAATTATGAGTTTGAAATTCTTTATTTGCTAACTTTGACTCTTCATATTGTGTAAAAAATGTACTAAGCTTAGCTGGCAAGTAATTTTAAATAATAGGTCATTTAGTTACTTTAGATAAAAGTATTTTGCTGTTCTACTGTAAAACGTGCTCATCTTAAAAATATTTAAATACCATTGACCTCTCATAAACAACACGACACACCCTCTCTAAGAAAAGTTCGTCAGAAAACGTCCGAACGTGCGACGCCGTGCCGACGTGCATAGTAGCAAAAATGCTTCAATCAAATTAAGACGTTATATCGTTAACATAAGATGCAACGTCAGTTGTACGCAATCGTTATCGTCACGCCATAGCGGTGACAAGATGCATCGCGGACAATTTTTGAACGAGATTGTGAGTCTAGTTATTTATGAGAGATCAATGTTAAATGCTTATAAATTCGAATTAAAACACTTGTTAAACTTAAGTGGTAGGTATGAGGAGGACGGAGGACCGACATGAGTGGCGAAATTTGGGAAAGCCCTATGTCCAGCAGTGGACGAACACGGACTGATGGATGGATGGATGGATGGTAGGTATTTACAAAAAAAAAACTAATTTAAATTAGAAGCAGGTGTTCAAACTGCTTGCTACGGCAACTTTTTAGAAAGGAGCGATATTATATTGTATTGCATGAATCAGAGTGAGATAGATAGTAACGCCATTTTACAAGAGTTAGAGTGAGATATTAACCCTGTAAGTAAGACAAAGATAGAGAGTGACAAAATATGACATGAGATAGAGTAATCACTGTTTTTTTTTATTTGTTTGTCAGTATGCTACGCTACTTCGTTTGCTGTGCATAATTACGCTGCGCTTTTGTCTCGGTTTTTCCTTTTTAAACTAACGAATTTTGCTTCGTTCTCTGGGCTTGTGTGTAGCCTTGTGGTTTGAATGAAATAACTACACTAAATAACCTACCATTTAAAACTTACTTGCAGTCTTTTTATCTCACTCTAACTCATAAAAAATGGCGTTACTATCTATCTCACTCTTGGCCATATTGAAAGGCCAGATTTATTCTGTGGCTGAGGTAGGTAGGTAATTAATACCAGCCCTAGTCATCGACCAGATTTGAAAACTTCAATATAATTATAGACTTGTTAAAAAATGAATATAAACAAGAAGTTAAAAAATAATCGAGTATAGGCCACTTTAGTCAGGCGACACGAACGTGAGCAGGGTTGTGAATGTGTGCGTAATCTCGTGTAGAGCGTGACGTTTCTGTGCCTGTGTGGGAGACGGTCACGTTTCGCGCGGCGTGCGGCGACCGCTGCGCGTGTGCAAGGACGCCCCCCCTCGTCCGCGCCTCACCCGACTCTCGTGCTATTCTAATTCTATTTTCAAACACATTTATTTTCGCAAGTTGCTGTCGATTCGTAATCATTTGTTAGCGCACTGTTTTGCTACAAAGCGAACTTTCACACAGACCAACCATGCTGTTTTATTTTCCGTAAAAACTTTTAACGAATTTAATTTTGAATGAACGATGCATTTTCGCATTGAATTATAAAATTACTTGAAAAAAACAGTCTTGATTTAATCTTTATTAAACTAATATAAAACTTATGTTTGGTTTGGACATATTATAGACAGAGATCCTCTCCGAGAGAATGAATGAAAGTATAGTGACGAAAGAAGGGCAAAGTAAAAAGTACCCGGAATAGAAGAGATGACTAGATTGATGGATGTAGAAGCAAAAGAGGTGTGTCAGGATCGTAGCAGATGAAAATCTGTAGTCTCTGCCTACCTCCCTGGGAGATAGACTTGAGTATATATGTTGGAAATCAACACAAAATAGATCTGTCGTTTCAAGTTTAGTTGGAGAGTTAAAGGTTACAAAGTTTGCTTTAGCTTTCAGTCTTTTAGCCTAGCCTATATTTAATTACGTATATAAAAAGAACGAATAGATCAACCCAATTAGACCTATTGATACATAGAATTGAATGGAACATAAGCGTCAAGTTAAGTTGGTTATCATAACTGTCCGTAGAGTAAGTTTGTGTATCGAACAGCATGTACGAAACCCTCAAGGAACGTGTCCTACTCGCACTTGACCGGTTTCCTTCACGTATACCCAGTCATTTGGTCAAAGCACGCCGACAAACCAGCCAAGCAGTGCTTTTTCTTCCGACTTGATTCACAAAAATGGAAATTTAAAACTGAAACATTTTTTAGGGTTCCGTAGTACCTAAAAGCTACAAAAGGAACCTTTATGGAGAGACTCCGTTGTCCGTTCTTCCGTCCGTCCGTATGTCACAGCCTCATATCATATCATAACCATGGCACCGTTATGATAAAGACTTGAAAATTTCCTCAAAAATAGCATTCACTTGCCTACTTAACACGGTAAAAAATATATAAAATTTCCAATACAAAAGGGGCCGTTCAAGTATTACGTAGGCACCATGGGGGGGGGTCTTTGTTTTGCTTATTTTCGATGACATGGGGGGTAGGGGAGTCTAGATGATGATTACGTCATCGGTATATTTTTGCCCCTTACTCTATGTTGAATACTGTATCAGTAAAATCTAATATCTATCCTAAATCTATTTTCTTATTTTTTAAATTATAATTATAATATTATAATATAAAAAAAATATATTTATAATTGAAAAATGTTTACGTAAGCATGGGGGGAGGGGGTAAGAGCTTTGCTTACTTTTGCTGACAAGGGGGATGGGGAGGTAAATAATTGTAATAAATCTGCTTACGTAATACTTGAACGGCCCCAAAGTGAGAAAAATAAAAAATAAATTCTTAAAAATACAATATGGGTACCAAATTGTACATATTAAAGAGTTTTAATATTCTAACATAATGATAACAATAAAAAATTCTGTTGATTTTCGAAATATATTTCGGCCCACTTTGGGGCCGGCATCAAAGTAGGCCGAAATAGGTATATTTCGAAAATCAACAGAATTTTTTATTGTTATGATTATGTTAGAATATTAAAACAAATGAAGAGCTTATTATTTACTGGCACCGATTTCGAGAAATCTTTTACAATTATCGATCATAAATTCATAACAGGCCAATTCAAGGAAAACTATAGCGATTAAACAAATGGGAAATATAAAAAATAAGTAAAATAAATGAAAACAATATTTTATAAAAATACAATATGGGTATTGAATTGTAGATATTAAAGAACTGATTACCTATAAAAATATATACTTTTACTACATTTATTGGCACTTATTTCGAGATATCTTTGAAAAACCACAATAAAATGTATGTCCCCCCCTTATTTCTGAAACTGGTGGACCGAAAAATATGAAAAAATTACGATTATAAGTAATATCTGGCCAATTACAACAAAATATGGCGATTAAAAAAAGTTGATAACAAGTGAGTAATATGTATACAAAAATGTAAAATAAATAAATAAAATATTTTATTAAAACACAATATGGGTATCAAATTGTAGATATTAAGGAGCTGATAATAAATATATGTATACTTTTACTATATGTATTTACTGGCACCGATTTCGGGAAATCTTTGAAAAACTACAAAAAAATGCATGTCCCCCCCTTATTTCCGAAACTAATGAATCGAAAAAAATCATGTTAATTACAGGAAAAATAAAGCGGGTGAGAAATTCACGATAGCGAAATGACATAATGAAATTTTTCATCCACGGGTTTTATTTCGAGTAGGGTATAAAAATATTTGGGTCTCTCTTTTGTGGTAGAATCAATTCTTTTTTTAGTTATCATAAACAGTTATGGGCAATATTATAAATACCTTCTTCCTGACTGTTCCCAAAACTGTCGAATTACGGAACCCTAGGTTTGCGAGTCTGAGACTGGTTTTTTCTTAAAATTAAATATAGCCTACGCAGCGATAGCGTTGCTTTCTGTTAGTAAAGTAATTATTAAAATCAGTTTATTAGTTCCAGCGATTAACCCCTTTGTACAAACAAACAAACAAACAAATTTTACCTTTTTTACAATAGTGTGGATAATGCCAAAATAAAAAAGAGTGATTTTATACCAAGTTATACTCGTGCCGATTAAAAAACGTGCCTTTGACTGGTTATACGTGAAGGAAACCGGTCAAGTGCGAGTAGGACACGTTCCTTGAGGGTTTCGTACATGCTGTTCGATACACAAACTTACTCTACGGACAGTTATGATAACCAACTTAACTTGACGCTTATGTTCCATTCAATTCTATGTATCAATAGGTCTAATTGGGTTGATCTATTCGTTCTTTTTATATACGTAATTAAATATAGGCTAGGCTAAAAGACTGAAAGCTAAAGCAAACTTTGTAACCTTTAACTCTCCAACTAAACTTGAAACGACAGATCTATTTTGTGTTGAATTCCAAAAAAAAAACTTCAACTCCAGTGCCAACTCCGGAGTTCCGGAGTTGATTGCTCAACATCGTAACTGGCTCCGGAGTTGGAAACGATCCGAGTTTGGAAGCCCTAGACCACAGAACAGATTAAATGGGACTCTGCTACAACCAGCCAAGTGCAAGATTTGCCGTTTTTATAGATAATGGTACGGAACCTGGCCGGTTTTATTTATGTCCAAAGACAGCTATGAACAATATTCAAATAGCAAAGTTTTCATAAATAAAGTCTATTTAAAGCGGCTGTTTACAGAAAAAGTTGAAATTTTAACTCAGTTGTCTATGAAAGAAAACTGTGCTATTTAAAAACAGTTCATTGATTATTGAGTAGACTTTCAGTCATTTTTCTTATCGTTAAGTTTTTTTTTTTCAAAAGCGATTATTTTTACTCTCCTGCAGCTCTTTACACGTTCTCTGTCCAATGATTCCATTCGGTAATAAGTAAATGTACCTACGTATCTCATATGGTATGAGCACGGGGAGAAGAAAGGATCAAATAAAAGCCCTTTGCGAAATGCTTAGATCTAAGTACCTATCTTTTAAATGAAATGCTCTTGTGCTTATCCACTGTATTTTGTTAATAGCATTTTCAAAGGGCATATTATTGCTGCTTGGGTTTGTTTACAAAGTTACTGTCTAAATCAATGTCTATAAAATATATTTTGGATATAAACAATTCTTACATTTCCACGACAGGAAATTTAAATTTACTTCTTCAAATTCAATCCAGAGCTACCAGGGGGCCAAGAACGAGTCACAAGAAGAGTGCCTTTTTGAAGGAGTCGATGGCCCCTTTTCCACTTACCGGCAATCCACCGGCACCGGCAACGGCGACGGCACGGCTAAGGTGGTAAAAATGTATGAATTTACATTTTTACCACCTTAGCCGTGCCGTCGCCGTTGCCGGTGCCGGTACCGGTGCCGGTGGATTGCCGGTAAGTGGAAAAGGGGCCATCGACTCCTTCAAAAAGGCACTCTTCTTGTGGCTCGTTCTAGTGTGAGTCTCGATTTGTATTTTGATATTGACGGCGATTGAACCCCAAATATTCCTGTACTTTAGGCCGTTACTGTACCGGCAAAGAACAATGACTAAATTGGACCAAGGTTGGTTGGATTACATTTATAGGGTTCCGTAACATGAAATTTTAAAAAAATAACGGAACCCTTTTCAGGATCACAATGACACCTATTCTCATGTAGCAAATATTAGATTTAGAGCTGCCATAACCTAAAACTTTTCATTGCAAAATAAGTTTTAACGCAGATGGATAAAAGTTAAATGAGCTTGTATTATTTTAGGTATTTCAACTGTAACTGAACTCTGGTTTGCTGCACGAGAATAGGTCACTTTGTTGTCCGTCTCTAAAGACCCCGTGAGAGATACCACAGATACCTACGACCCTATCACGTAGTAAATATTGTAATAATCTGTGCCTATAGTGCTGTTAATAAATAAGGTTTGACATTTCATTTCATTAATTCTAACTCAACGCGACATGAAGTTATTGTCCTTTACGTAATCAATTTCATACAAATCGGCTCACCACGAACACCTCTATGGTATTTCCAGTTGACTGAAAAACTTGATATTTCGTTCACAATTAAATATTATAAATAGCACACTTCTAAGATTGTTTTTAGGGTTCCGTAATGCCAGAAAGATAAAAGGAACCTTTATGGTGAGAGTCCGTAGTCCATCCGTCCGTCCGTATGTCACAGACTCATAACTTTAAAGACTTGAAATTTGCTACAAAAATAGCATTCACTTGCCTACACAAAACGAAGATTTTTTTTTGAATAATATGAAATTGCTCATCATATTTCAAATACAAAAGCGAGAAAAATTAAAGAAACTATCTTAAAAATAGAATATGGGTATCTAATCCATAACATTTCAAAATACTAACCCGCAAATTTCATTAGCTATTTAGAAAGTAGGTAAAAAGCTAAGGGACTTGTATATATCCCTTTTCCAAAATTGTGAATTTTACATACATAATTTTAAACTTTGACTTTTCAACAAAAGCCTTGTAGGCATAATGACTTTCGTACCACTACCGATAACTACTTTGGTTGTATTAAAAAAAACGAAATGGCATGACCATATAGCTTAATATATCAAATGTCATTGACACCATGATATTGACAGCTAGTATTTTTATTTATTGCTTCAGCCCATATCCTTAAAATTTGTTTTTTTTCTACATATCTCTAGAGCTAAGGAATAAAACAAAAATATTTAAACGCTTTTCGGAATAAGAATAAAAAGATTAACAGAAATGAAAACTTGTGGATTGTAGGTATTAAAGAGCTTATTATAAAATTTATACCTTTACTATATTTACTGGCACCGTTTTCGAGAAATATCTGAAAATACACAAAAAATGCATGTCCCCCTCTTATAACTGAAACTGGTGGACCGAAAAAAATTGAAAAAATGTCGATTATAGGCCATAACTGGCCAATTACAGGAATACTTAGCGATTTAAAAAAAGTTATAAAATCACGAGAAATATTTAAAAAATACAATATGGCTATCAAATTCAAGGTAATAAAGAGCTGATTGTAAAAATATATTATTTTACTATATTTACTTGCATCTATTTCAAGAAATCTTTGAAGAACCACAAAAAATATGTGTCCCCTCCCTTATACATATAACGATAAAATTAAAATATCTCCAAAACGAATGAACTGAAAAATATGAAAAAAATAATTGGTAATTTTGGATTACGTAAAGATCACAGGAAAAATATAGCGGTTGAGAAATTCACGATAACAAAATGACAAAATTAAATTTTTCAGCCACGAGTTTTATTTCGAGTACGGTATAAAAATACTTGTGTCTCTCTTTTGTTGCTACAAATATTATGATTACGCGAAAAGAAGTATATATTAGATAACCTATTTTACCATCCATTACAAAATGCAATAGCACAATTTTAGGTACTCGTAGGTTCCTACTACCAATAGTCCGTTCCGAGTCAAGACATAATCGATTGCATCGCGTCTATCGTCATTCCGAATCACTGATGGCCGTACGGTGTGAGACTGTGAGTACGTAGTTTGATGGTACTTTTAGTGCTGTCAGCGCCATTCGGACCCGGCCCAAATATACATTCCCAAAACTGATAAATGAACGAATGAATAAACACTTTATTGCACACAAAACAAGATATTTACAAACATACAAAGAACAGACAGAAGGCAAGGGCGGACTTATTCCTACAAGGAATATCTTCCAGTCAACCTTGGGAAAACATAAAAGCATTTTTATTGTAGAAATTCACATCAGTGCATAGGTACAGTAGGAGTTAATTCTAAATCTATAATCTAATTATAAATATACTACATACAAATACATACATAAATACAGAAATACTTACAAACAAATAAACAAGTAGCTTAGTCAGTAAGTCATTCAGAGAGAGGAGAGGTAATTTTTTTTAAAGTTATAATTAAAAGAGGACACAGAAGGAAGATCTTTGAGAGTTTGCGGAAGTTCATTGCGGAAGTCGAATTACGGAACCCTAGGTCTGACTCGCACTTGACCGGTTTTTTAGTCATCATTAACAGTTATGGGCAAGATTTTAAATACCTTCTTCCTGACTGTTCCCAAAACTGTCGAATTACGAATACATTTTTACCACCTTAGCCGTACCGTCGCCGTTTCCGGTGCCGGTGGACTGCCGGTAAGTGGAAAAGGGGCCAAGTACCTAGCTTTTTTAGGCAACTCGCCTGCCCAGCGTGTGTGAGTATGGGCATTTCTTCCAGGGGGACCGCCAAGAGTGGTGAAATCCTGGAAAGGCCTATGTCCAGCAGTGGACGAAACAGGCTGATTGATGGATGGACCTAGCTTTTTAGGGTTCCGTAGTCAACAAGGAACCCTTATAGTTTCATCATGTCCGTCCGTCTGTCTGTCCGTGGCTCAGCTCAGAGATTTAGTATTAGGAAACTGTAATTTGGCATTGATTGGTAAGGTATACAAATTAATCACGTCAACAGAAACAAAAGTTGAAAAAAATTTTTTTTGCCCTGTAATTACATTTTTACCACCTTAGCCGTGCCGGCGCCGCCGTTGCCGGTGGATTGCCGGTAAGTGGAAAAGGGGCCGTTTACTAAAAGCGAGGACATAAAGGTACATAATGAAAGGCTTAGCTTACTTTTCAAACTTGACAGCATGTCCGTTCTCCTCCCAATAGTTTCGAGTTTCCATATTCACTTGTTCTCACAACAAAATTAATGAATCAGTGTCAAAGCACTATCACAAACAAAATATTTATTTGTTATCACTCACATCCTTCCCGAATTACGGGCTAACACTGGCTGACACACGCTAACACTTAGGTGAGATCCTTGCAATCCATTTTCTCAGGACAAATACAGCGGTAATGGTTTATAGATATCGCATCAAACTGCATGTAGGACAGCACTAGCGCACTAACTGAGCACTGAATGAAGTAAGTTCGCGGTCGTAGCGTGGCGTGCGGCACTAGCGTAGACGACAACTCCGCCGAGTATCGAGCGACTGACTGGTGCGTTGTGTGTTGTTGATGCCGGCCGGTCGGTCATGTGACGCGCTGTTGGCGTCAAAATATGGCACAGGCACGGGTGTTGGAATGTGCGGAGCGCGCCGCGCCCGGCGGGCCACGCTCGTCCGCACGTGACCGGGACCTCACCTCGCGCCCCCCCCGCTCCCACACACCGTGACGTCACTGCTACTTTCAGCCCTATACTCTACTGTTACTTCAGAAATTTATTTTTGGCCGTCGCGTGTTTTATGTGAAATTAAATCAACCGACCAGATTCATACTGGAGATACGGTTAGTCATCAGGAACAAGGTTTAATGACCGTCCAGGTAAAACTAGAAAAAAATTTTTTTTTGCCCCATAGTGCCTGCACTATGAGCAATTGTACCTAAACTAGTCCAACCAGTAAGGGAGCAAAAAAATATAAATCAGACTGGTGACGGGCAGCGGCGTCACTGGTGCAAGGGTTTCGGCACCGCGCTCACCAACCCGCCTGCCCAGCGTGTGTGAGTATGGGCATTTCTTCCAAGAGTGGCGAAATCCTGGAAAGGCCTATGTCCAGCAGTGGACGAAACAGGCTGTTGGATGGATGGATGGAGATTGAGATCGGTCTCAAAAAGCACTCTGAGGCTGAGGCTGAGATTCAGAGTGCAGTTTGCGTCCGAACTCAATCTTACAAATGTCACTCTTAGTATGAGATCACGTCACTTTTTGACGTTTGTAAGATTGAGTTAGGACTCAAAATGCACTCTGAGGCTGAGGCTGAGATTCAGAGTGCATTTTGAGTCTGAACGTGACGTGATCTCATACTAGAGTGATGTTTGTACGATTGAGTTCCTATTGAGTTCGGACTCAAAATGCACTCTGAATCTCAGCCTGAGATTCAGAGTGCATTTTCAGTCCGAACTCAATCTTAAAAACGTCAAAAAGTGACGTGTTCTCATACTAGAGTGACGTTTGTAAGATTGGGTTCGGACTCAAAATGCACTCTGAGCCTGAGATTCAGAGTGCATTTTGAGTCCGAACTCAATCTTACAAACGTCAAAAAGCGACGTGATCTCATACTAGAGTGAAGTTTGTAAGATTGAGTCCCTCTTGAGTTCGGACTCAAAATGCACTCTGAATATCAGCCTGAATCTCAGCCTGAGAGGCCCGTTTTGACAGCTAAAAACGACCATAGAATGTAACTTTAAATGAAATAAACGAAACCGTAAACAAATAACTATTACTTTATTGTATTAATATAAAACCGTAGTTTTTTATTATCGCGTTATATAATATGACAGATAATATTTCAAGTATTATTTTTACTTAAATTCCAAAATAAAAGGCAAAATTACCACGAAACATCTCAGAAACAGTTAGGTTCTTATTCGATTATTTTTTAATAATAGTGTTGTAACCATTTAAAACACTAGACTGGAATGGACGAGGCATAAACGTAAACGGAGAGTACATTTCACATCTTCGCTTTGCCGATGACATCGTGATAGTGGCGGAATCGCTGCAGGAACTGGAGGTAATGGTGCGCGGCCTTAGCGATTCTTCGAGACGAGTGGGCCTGCGTATGAATTTGGAGAAGACTAAGGTCATGTCCAACTGTCACGTCATCCAAGGGCCAATAACCGTCGACAATGTCAGCATCGAAGTTGTTCAGAAATATGTTTATCTGGGTCTCATGCAGCTGGATAAAAACAACTTCGACGCCGAGGCTGATAGAAGAATATGCTTGGGTTGAGCAGCATTCGGAAAGTTGCGTCACATATTTACGTCGTCAATACCGCAGTGCTTAAAGGCTAAGATGTTCAACCAGTGCGTCCTTCCTGTGATGACGTATGGCGCTGAGACGTGGTCTCTTACAAAGGGCCTGATCCACCGATTTAAGGTCGCTCAGCGAGCCATGGAGCGGGCTATGCTTGGGGTATCTCTGATGGATAGAATCCGAAATGAGGAGATCCGTCGGAGATCGAAAGTAACCGACATAGCCTGCAGAATCAGTAAGTTGAAGTGGCAGTGGGCAGGCCATATTTGTCGCCGAGATGATGGCCGTTGGGGCCGAAAGGCTCTAGAATGGAGACCACGTACAGCAAAGCGTAGTGTAGGCCGACCTCGTGCCCGCTGGACCGACGACCTGAAGGACGTTGCGGGGGGCGGCTGGATGAGGAGGACGGAGGACCGACATGAGGGGCGAAATTTGGGAAAGGCCTATGTCCAGCAGTGGACGAACACGGGTTGATGGATGGATGGATGGATGGAACCATTTAATCGCAGAATATCACCGAATTAATTCGATTCCACATAAAAATATCAATTAGATAAATATAAAGTGACTTTGTTTACAAAGCCTAATTCATACTGGAGACTCAGTTAGTGGTCAGGTCAAGGTTCAATGTCACTTTCTGTGAATTAATCAAACTAAAATTTAGACTTCCTATTTTAATAGAGTCGAGGTTGTTCTTGAACAAGTTTAAAGGCCCAAAAATTTTTTTTCGTATTTCGCAAACAGATTCTTAGATAAACTTACCGCGTCTCCCGTATGAATTTAGGCGGTTAACTGAATTTCACCTTGTTTAAGCAATGAACATAAAATAATCAAAACGATCACAAACTGATACAATTTTAAATCGATTTCTCGTGAGAATCGGTTATTCTAGTTACCGATTTGTTTGATTCAAAATTTTACACCCTTATGTAGTACGTTGCGATGACAGATGCCAAAACGGGCCTCTTAAATTGTGGCAAATATACGGCTGACTGACTGTGATTTAAAAAAAAAACTAGGTAGTCGCTGTCGTGTTGTTACCGAGTGTACGCAGCATCGTACGAAGGTTGATGATTTTTGATTTTAAAACTATTTTTGGCTAAATGGAGTCTTGTCTCTGCTTGCATGGCATTTGCTTTTCAAAAATTATTATTTAAAACGAGTTTAATATTTGTAATCTTTTACAAAAGCTGGTCCAAAATCGAGCCGAATATTGAACGTAACATAAACGTAAAAAATTACGCCAATGGAAAGTAACGTGGATAAAATGGTCACAAGAAGTATGATGAGACAGATGTCTGAATCGGGAAAGAATGCCGCCGGTAAGCAGGCTTCGGTCTATGGCGGTAGTGGTCCTACATCACAAGCGACTTCGAAGGCTTCCCAACGTGCTATGTTGGCTAGATGTGAGTACGAAGCGGCATGTAAGCGGGCAGAAGTGGAGTAGAGACTCATAGACAAGAAGTTAGAGTTGGACAAGGCAGAAATAGAAGCACAACATGAAGAAGAAAATGCACGAGGATTAGTATGCAGCAACCCGTGCAAGGCGAGCGAGCGTGTAGAGGAATGGTTGCAGCGAACGGTGCCATTACACGCGCCTCAAACGGTGCCATTGCGGCCGTGCATTAATAAGATCGCCGGCCCTGGAACTCTGCGGGGGGCGGTCGGAGTTGTGCTGAGTGAGCCATTATGTCAAAGGTCGAGATGAAGATGAGAATCGCAACCATGTTGGAAACAGCAACCATAGTTTCGATTTTGGTCACGACTTCGAAAGGGGCGCTGATGGTTGTGACATACGTCATCAAGATGACGGCAGAGCTCAATGTTTTGACACCGTTGGATGTCAAGCGGTTGACAACGGCGGCAGTGATTTGAAAAACTTGGTCGATGCTCTACAATGATTGGGACGAAAACGACCAATATCAAAACAATTGTACGAATTACCCATGTTCGCCGGGAACCCTGTTGATTGGATTGCTTATAGAGAAGCTTATCGAGATACCAACGAGCGCTACAAATTTACGCCACGAGAAAATATTACGAGACTACGCGTATCCTTACAAAGTGAGGCGAAGTTGGCAGTAGAAGATCTGTTGCGAACAAGTTCGAGCCCGGAAGAGATCATGGAGGCTTTAGAGAACGATTTCGGTCATCCAACGTTGCTGCTAGACTGCGCTTTGAAGAAAATACGCGATCTACCGAGAGTTGGCGATTGTAGTAAAGATCTGCGGAAGATGGCTTCGACCGTACGCAACTCAGTATCTTTGTTGAGAAATATTAAGGCGGACGGGTATGTGAACAACCCTCAGTTGGTAGCGGACTGCCTCAACAAGTTAACACCTGCACAGAGGGCAAGTTACGGACAGTTTGCAATGCAAAAGGACAAAGTGAGCAATGTGGACTTACGAGTATCTCCGAACTTGAGTGTGTTGGCTGAATTTATATCTTCTCTAGCACAACGTGCATCATATGTCATCACCAGTCCGCAAGTAGCGTCCGTGAGTGTTAGCAAGCCACGGGATAGTGTGAGTAGGCCTACAGGCGCTATTACTAAAGGATTTCACAAAGTGAATACTTACCTCCGAGGTAGTGGAAGTAGCCGTAAGTAGTGGTGGTAAGGACTGGCTATGCATTCTGTGCAATAAAAAACACAGACTGAGTGAATGCAAAGACTTTACTGCTAAAGATGTTTCTCAACGATGGGACTTTGTTAGGGAACATAAACTATTATAAATACTATAATACTATAAGAGATTCTCTTAGCCATTTTACGTTCTCTTAACATATCTCCAACGGTAATTGACTGGTTTCGTAGTTACTTACTTGGATGCCGGCAGCGCATTCGCATTGATGATACACTATCCGATTGGAGTGACACTACTGCCGGTGTTCCACAAGGTGGCGTCTTGTCTCCACTTCTTTTTGCAATTTTCATAAATAATATTTCCAATCTTATATCTTCTTCCTACCACCTTTATGCAGATGATCTCCAAATTTACACTCAAGCTGAACTCAAGGATCTTCCTTCTGCTATAAATTCAACAAATAATGATCTAGCTCGCATATCAGACTGGAGCACTCAATATGGACTCAAAGTTAATCCCACAAAGACACAAGTTATAATAATTGGTAGCCCTTATTTTGTGTCAAGAGTGGACTTGCAAACTTTACCACAGATATTATTTGATGGAACATATATTCCTTTTAGTAATAAGGTAAAGAATCTTGGAATTTTTATCGACAATCGTTTATCCTGGGTGCCACAATTGGAAGAGGTTAGTCGGAAACTGTTTGCTTCTGCAGGTTCAATGAGAAGGCTCCGTAACCTTCTTCCAATTGCTACAAAGACTGCTCTTGCTCAATCTCTCCTTTTACCCCTCCTTGACTATGCTGATTCTTGCTACCTCGACCTCACTCAAGAACAATTCGGACGACTTGAGTGACTTCAAAATTTTTGTATAAGATTCATTTTTGGACTCCGTAAATTTGATCACGTTTCGAAATTTCGCTCCCAGCTTGGCTGGCTCTCTATCCGCTCACGTCGAAATGTTCATATCCTCTCCATCCTGTACTCTGTTCTTTTTAATCCTTCTTCTCCTTCCTATCTCAAGGAACGTTTTGAGTTTCTTCACCAATCTCATGAACGAACGTTGCGATCTTCTGAAAACATTCAATTAAAAACACCACCACACTCTTCGACTTTCTATGGCAAATCGTTTACAGTTGAAGCTGTGCGTTTGTGGAATGCTTTGCCTATTTATATAAAATCTTCTTCTTCTTTGGCTATTTTCAAAAGACGAATTAAAGAATATTTTTCCTCCCATAATTAAGATACGAGTATATTCGTAGGTATATTCATCCCTCTCTGATTATGGTATTATGAATATATATTAGTATATATAATATGATATATCGTGTATTCTTATGTATATTGATATGTAGATTGTTTTGTATTTAGGTTACTAGTTTAATTAGTTTATTTAATACGTAGATATTATCTTTACACCACCTACACCTTATTCTCTATTTAACATTATCTTCCACCCAAAGGTTGTCTGGAAGAAATCGCTTAAGCGATAAGACCGCCCATTGTACCCTTTCTGTTAAAATATTTTGTAATTTGTTTCATTATGGTGCACAATAAAGAGTATTTATGTTATGTTATGTTATGTTTTAGGTGTGTTGACAGGAAGCACCCGAGACAATTCTGCAAGTCAAAGCTGCGGTATGCAAGCTGTTCGGCAAGACATCACACACTTCTACATACTGACCGGGCAGAGAATGGTAAGACAGAGCGTGCACAGTCACCAGAAAGTGCAGAGCCGCCACCCTTAAACTCTGAGGCGGTTTCAAATATTGGTGAGTACCATGCGAAAGCATTGTTAAAGATATTACCTGTGTCAGTAGTAATCGACAATACAGAGCATCAGACTTATGCTTTATTGGATGATGGTGCAACGATTTCTCTGCTTGATGACAGTTATGCCCAAACGGCTGCCGGAGACTTAGAGCCTCTTAGAATTATTAGTGCAGGAGGTAAAATCATGGAAGATAAGAGCTCTAAGCGTTTGGTCATTGAAATAAGAGGCTCAAATGGACTGCCACATAAAATAGCAGTGCGAACCATGAAGAATATAGACTTACCTTCCCAGTCCGTGTCGTCGGAAATTATAGAAACAAATCCTCACTTGTTTGATTTGAATTTTAGGGAACTGGAGGACGCCAAGCCAATGCTGTTACTGGGTCAAGACAACTTTGAGCTCATATTCAACCGGTAGCTGCGCAGGGGGCGGTCCGGGCAGCCAGTAGCTTCGCTAACGCAGTTAGGATGGGTCATTCATGGTCCAGTAACACAAAGTGTAAGTACTATTTGCGAGTCAGTCTTTTGTAGTGTAGAAGGCCTTACTGACCTGCATGCCATGGTAAAATGCAGTTTGAATTAGAAGCTATAGGCATAACAGAAACGTCCCGTCAATCTGATGAGTCCATAAGGGCTAAAAAAATACTCGATGATACCAGTTGAAGGGTAAGTAGTGGCTGGGAAGTCGGGCTACTCTGGCGGAACGATGATCTTAATTTTCTAAATAACAAGCTGCAAGCACTTCACCGACTTGGAGGTATTGAGCGAAAAATGGATAAGGACCCGGCTTATGCCGAAGCCTACACAAAGCAGGTGGACAGATTATTAGCAGAAGGATATGCAAAAAAGTTACAACCAGGTATGTATGAAGGGCCGGTTTGGTACTTACCTCATTTTGGGGTAGTAAACCCCAATAAGCCAGGAAAGCTGCGTTTAGTCTTCGACGCAGCTGCTCAGTACTGTGGCGTAGCACTCAATGCATGCTTATGAGTGGGCGATCTTATGAACTCTTTGATGGGGGTG
This sequence comes from Ypsolopha scabrella, assembly GCA_910592155.1. Classification (NCBI taxonomy): domain Eukaryota; kingdom Metazoa; phylum Arthropoda; class Insecta; order Lepidoptera; family Ypsolophidae; genus Ypsolopha; species Ypsolopha scabrella. Next base: position 31,041,792 of record OU342964.1, read on the forward strand.
CTGATGCGCTTCAGGATCGGACAGGTAGCATTCACCACAGACATAGCAGGTATGTTTCTTAGAATAAAGATAAGGAAAGAAGACCGCGGTGTGCAGTTGTTCTTGTGGAGAGGACAGAATCGTACCCAGGAGCCAGAGACTTACATCATGGAGTCCATGATATTTGGTGCTGCATCGTCACCAACTACGGCGATTTATATTATTAATCGCAATGCAGGTGAGTTCAATAAAGATCACCCAGATGCTATGATGGCCATCAGGGCTCATCATTATGTTGATGATTACCTCCACTCTGTCAACTCCGTAGACAAAGCAGTAGAACTGGTACGTGATGTTTCCAAAATTCATGCCGCTGGTGGATTTAATATCAGAGGATGGGCCACAAACTCGGCGGAATTGCGTGAATTAATGAAAACGGAACTTACTGATAAGGTAGTAGTAGATAAAAGTCCGAACAGTACAGAGCGCACGCTGGGCATGATTTGGAAACCTGATGAAGACTCATGGGCTTTTAATCTGTCATTCAAGAAGCTTCCAGCTGAGTTGGTGAATGGTGACAGAGATCCGACAAAACGTGAGTACCTTAGATGTATAATGAGTGTATTTGATCCTCTCGAATTCCTATATCCTGTTGTAATTCAGTCTCGAATTTTATTGCAACGCATATGGCGGTCAGGTATAGGCTGGGATGAAAAGATAACAGAGGACGATGCAACTGAGTGGCGTCGATGGCTTGCCCAGTTGATGGAGCTCACTGAGCTTAGAGTTCCACGGTGGTACGGAATAAGTAGCGAAGCAGTCGAGCTTCACGTATTTGGAGATGCAAGTGAGTTAGCTTATGCTGCAGTGGCATACATTGCTGGCTTGGACGGATGTAGTTGTAGGCGTGTTGTAATGGTGGCGGCCAAAGCTCGCGTAGCACCGGTTTAAGTTGTTTCGATACCACGCCTAGAGCTTCAAGCTGCGGTATTGGCATGTAGGTTGGCAGTATTTGTAGAAAAAGAGCTAAGCTTTAATATTACCGCAAAATACTTGTGGACTGACTCGCGGACTGTACTACACTGGATCAGATCTGATCCACGCGATTATCAAAAGTTTGTCTCGCATCGTCTCGCAGAAATTGATAGTAAATCGAGTGTGAGCGACTGGCGCTGGGTCCCCTCTGCCGGCAACCCGGCGGATGAGGCGACCAAGTTGTCAAAACGTAGTGAGAGTATATGGTTCTCTGCTCCTATTTTTCTCTGGGGTTTGCAGAAGGAGTGGCCTGTTGAAGAACGACGAGACATGGCTAAAACTGAGGACTTGGAGCTGCTACAGCGCGTGCACGTGGCCGTCAGCAAGCCGGCCGAGCTGCTGGATATCAACAAGTACTCTACTTGGAATCGAGCGCGGCGGGTGCTTGCGCGTGTCTTTGCATTCATCAAGCGGTGCCGAAAGCAACAAGAAGAGGCTCTAACTGTGGAGAACATATCCGCTGCGGAGGAGTTCCTGCTGCATCACGTGCAGGCTCAGGCTTTTCCAGATGATATACAAGCACTGAAATCTGGTATGCCACTGCCCTCGAACAGCAAACTTGTACGACTCGACCCTATGCTCTTTGAAGATGGTCTATTACGTGTGCGAGGAAGACTGAGTGCTGCGACTAATCTTTCATTTGCCGCTCGATACCCGATCATCTTAGACGGGCGGCATCCTATAACCCGTCTATTAGTGCTGCATTATCATGTACTTGCCATGCACGCCAATCACGAGACTGTGATTAATAATATGAGGGAGAAGTACTGGGTGACACATTTGAGAACTTCAGTGAAAGCTGTAGCGTCCCGCTGCCAACAATGTCGCGTGCGACGTGCGACACCAACTACGCCAAAGATGAGTGATTTGCCATCTGAACGACTTTTTGATACGAGACGAGCATTCGTCTACTCTGGTCTGGACTACTTTGGCCCTATGGAGGTGAAAATAGGACGGCGCAGAGAGAAACGATGGGGTGTCCTATTTACATGTTTGGCAACTCGTGCCATACACTTGGAGTTGGCTGCTTCTTTGAGCGCTGATTCTGCGATACTGGCGCTGCGGCGTTTCATTGCACGCCGTGTTCAACCAAGCACGCTCTTTACCGATCGAGGCACAAACTTTATTGGAGCGAACAACGAGTTGCGTGCAGCGCTTCGTGAACTTGACACGAGTAAGATGCAAGATGAGGTGATGACGCGCGGCATCAAGTGGCGGTTCAATTCTGCGATGACGCCACATATGGGTGGCTGCTGGGAACGGCTGGTGCGCTCGACGAAGAATGCCCTGAAGGCAACACTCAAGGAAAGAGCTCCGAGCGAGGAGGTCCTTTATACCCTGTTGCTAGAGGCGGAAATGATGATCAACAGTCGACCATTAACCTATGTAACAACGGACCCTGACAATCCGGTTGTGCTCACTCCAAACCATCTGTTGTTGGGGACAGCATCAGGGACTTCACCTCCGGGTAGATTTGATGCGAAAGACCTGGACGCCCGAGCGCAGTGGAAACGAGCGCAGGCTCTAGCGGATATATTTTGGCATCGCTGGGTGCGAGAATACCTACCAACGTTGCAGGGTCGCTCCAAGTGGACGAAAGAATCTCCAGCAGTGCAAGTGGGAGACATGGTGTTAATTGTGGACAAAAATATGCCACGTAATGTGTGGCCAAAAGGTGTAAGGTGTAATCAGTGCTGTACATCCGGGTAAAGACGGACGAATTCGTGTAGTGACTGTTAAGACTATGAATGGTAGTTTAGTTGGACCTGTTGTTCGTTAAGCGGTGCTGCCTACTGATGGAAATGTTATCGGGTAGTATGTTACCCTCAAACTGGGGGCGGAATGTTACCGAGTGTACGCAGCATCGTACGAAGGTTGATGATTTTTGATTTTAAAACTATTTTTGGCTAAATGGAGTCCTGTCTCTGCTCGCATGGCATTTGCTTTTCAAAAATTATTATTTAAAACGAGTTTAATATTTGTACACGTGTCGTACTGGATCCTACCGAGATCGTCGTACATAACATCGCTCTTTCATAGATGGACGTTAGCTTCGTGTATAGCTCTTTGTTAGAGATATTCGCTGGGACAAATCGTATTATTCCTGTTTTTTCTATTTGTGCAACCGGTATGTATGTTTTGAATGAATGAATGAATTGACACTTTATTGTACACAAAATTATAACATTAAAAAGAAGAATATACATTAAAAAGAAAGAAGAACAGAGTTTTGTTAACAAAATTATGTACAAAGGCGGACTTACCACTTAAAGTGATTTCTTCCGGTCAACCTTTGGGTGGTGAAGAAATTATTATAATACGAACATTAATAATAATAGTCTTTTACAATTTGGTTTGAAATATGGTAAACAGTACATAATATTACAGTCATTTCGCTCACCGCAACGCCACCGCTTCCGAAGTCCATTCCGGTCCCGCCGCCCTCGAACCGAGAGCGTTTGTTGGAGTGGGGCGGGTTATCCCCGCCCCCCTCGTTCCCGTCCATTTATTTGCTAGTTTGTATAACAAGCAGGTAATTTATAACAATTTTAGGGAAATAAACTTGAAAGAAACAGGAAAATTTCAATCAATCAAATCAAAGCCGTTTTATCTGGCTTCCTATAATGTGTCTCCGCACATTAGTTCCGCCAATTATCTAGTTTTAAGTGAATAGACTTGCTGGAAGTTTTCAAGTTAAAATTTGGTTAACTTGAGTTCTCAAGCGTTAACCTACAACAAAATACAAAAAACATTACTAATTACTTACACACAGAGAAAAATAAACATGAATAAAACCGTAATATGTTACCTACATTAAATACTGAATATTATTAAAACACTAGTAAGTACCTATACAACACACTATGCTACTTTTATATTATTTAATGTGTTTACAAAACGACTAGATACAAAAGTCAGCAGAAAGCTGAAGTTAGCTGGACGGGGTATTTGTGGCAAAGAGAATATAATATACTACGATTTATGGAGGGACAACATCATAATAATATAAAGAATACTGTAATCTTTGACACTCAAAAAACATATAGGTACATGTATAGGAAAATTTCAAGTTCCCGCTATAGTTTTTTTTTGGATTTTTTTATGGCCTGGTATCAAAGACCTATAAGCCACCATTGTATAGATAAAAAGATCAGTGCTGCCAACAAAAAATTCTCGATTCCCCGCGTCAGTGCTGTCAATTCCCGAAATTCCCCACTTCTATTGATTCATTCCCAGAAACGATATTTTTGGAATAAAAACACAGTTTTATAAAAAAAATTAACAATGAAGCCGATTCTGAAGGATTTAATTTTAGTTTTAGTGCTGTCAAAACTAAGTTTACTTCATCCCAAAATAGTTCTTCAGTGTTTACAACAGAAGCAATATTACTTTGGAGAAATTTAAGTTTTGACAGCACTAAAACTAAAATTAAAGCCTTCAGAATCGGCTTTAATAGCTGCACTTTTTAACCACTTTTCCATTATCATCACATTAATATTATAAATGCGAAAGTTTGTGTGTGTCTGTGTGTGTATGTTTGTTACTCTTTCACGCAGAAACTACTGAGCGGATTTAGATAAAATTTATAATGGATATAGCTTATACCCTAACTTAACACATAGGCTATTTTTATCCCGAAAAAAGCTTGTTGTTGAACCGAACGTGGGTGGAACCGCGGGCAAAAGCTAGTTTTAATTAAATTAAAAAAAAACAACCATAAACAATGAATTATTAATGTAGAAATGGATGCGTTCAAAAATACAAAATCGCGGTCAAATCAAATGAGAGTTGAGCAGGCATTTGATCGTGTTGCCATTCAAAATTATGTTAGTAGTGTCGACCTGTATCTGCCAAGTCCAAACGTGACTTCTTGAGTTGTAAGTATTACCCACGTATTACCCGGCATAAAATAGTTTTAGGCAACCGAAAAAATTGGTCTGGATTCCCTGAAATTCCCCTAACCCTCAATTCCCCGCAAATCGGGGATTTTCCCCGTTATTGGCAGCCCTGACAGGATGTTTCCTTTTCTTTTGGCTTAAAGGTCTTTGATACCAGGCCACCAAATACAAAAAAAAGAAAAAATATGCTTTTCTCTAAGCTCTAAGATGCGTTCAAAAAAAAAATCGTTTGGTTACAATACGGGGTGAGGCCACACTATCGCCAAGGTAGAAGGAAAAAAAAAACGGTCTGACTCCGAATCGAACTACCTACTCAGAACGAAACATACAATCAAACAGTGGAAATTTATTTAACCTATCCAATGAATATCTTGCTTTTTTTTTAGTAAGCATGTACGTGTCCACATCCAATAATGCGTTTCATCAAATAGTTCCCCTGCACCGTTAAGTTGGTTCCCTTATTATTGTAAAAATATTCTATCAAGAAGTGACAACATACAGCATCAATCGCTTGATACTAAATAGGTATACTTATAGGTTATAGGTAAAACGCAATATTTGTTTCAACACATTGGGAAACGTTTCGAAACGTGCGATCGTATGATCGTAGTGCAAAATTTCACTCGTTTACTAAAAATTTTTTAAGTTTTGAATTTTCGCCAAAACCCGGCAAAAATAAGTAACAATTGCCGGGCGAACTTAAACGGTATCCAGAGTCGCGTTAATAAATTAAGGGTCTTGACTCGACAGGGGTTGGGTTCTAATGCCATCTCTCTCTCACGCGTTGAAAGTTATATACGATATCCTACTGTCAGTGTTGGAACCTGACGAAAGTGTTAATCAATGAACGGAGGTCTTAAGTGCGTTCATTAAAGAACCCTAGGCTGGGTAGGAACACCGGAGTTGCATGCAACTTTGCAACGCTGAGTTTTTTAACGAGTTTGCCGAATTCCTACACTCCAAACTTCATTTGACAGTATATTTTCAATAGATTTAGTTTTAATTTATAGGGAAATTATAAGTCTAGCCTCTAATAAACTAATTCATATTTTTTACATCGCCAACTAAATCTCTTAAAGAAAGCGTTAAGTGATGATCAACAATTATCTTTACGAATCCTTCTGATTTATACATTGCCACCTAATTTACTAACTCAGCCACGGATTTTACAACTTATCACAATTTTTTTGTTTTACAGCTTCTGCACAAGCTCCTGAAAAAATTATCCTTCAAGCTTCAATAGATAACATCATATATTATAACTTAGCATGAAAAATAATACATCATATTCCTTTATCGTGAAAATACCTACTGCAAACACTAAAACTGACCATGTTTTACACGGAAGTGGCCATTTTGTAATTCAGAATTCCTTCGCAAAATCGGTAAGAGTGTAGAACTCCAACATGGTACTGTAGCGGTGATTAGGCTAGCGAAGCACGCCTTCTAACTTGTCCATAGAATGTATATAAAAAAATTGGAGGCGTCGAAGGAGCACGCCACCAGCGTGCGGTGAGGACATCTGCTACGAATTTCATGGTGTCAGGAGCCGTGCTTGGAGCGCCGGAGCTAATGCAAAAACAAATTTTAGTTAGATAGACAAATTAAAAGACCAAAATTACTATAATTTACTAGGTTCGTAATTGTTTTTGGAAATAAATGTTTGAAACAACCACGAAATTTTATGCTTTGATAATGTAAGATACATTTGACGATCAATTAATGTAAGATGAGTTATATTTTGAACGTACTGAGATGTAAAATTAGAAGCAAATATAATTAATATTTGGGTGCCATATATTAATATTTTAGAAGTTAACTGCTTGAATGCATGTTACAAATTTAGATGCTAAAAAATAACCACCATGCTGAGTTATATTGAGAGTGGCTTAAATAGAAGATAACTAGTGGCTAAGATAGTATTATTCAGACGCGCGTTGATTGTGACTGACTTAGAAGGCAATTTAGATTTATAGAGGCGAATAATGCTACTATAAAGAAGTCTGTTTAATTATATGCCTAATTTATGTCTGTCATTTTGACGTCCTTGAATAACCTTGCCTTGCAAACCCTGCTTAAAGTTGATGTTGAAAAATTCGACACCGTAGCGACACTGCTATTTTTCAACGGTCGGTGTTGCGAACCGTGTTGGTTTTTGACACTTATGAACGGGTTAGTGTAGCAACCCAGGTAGGAAGCCCAACCCAGCAGGTCTAGAAGCACCACAACCGTTCGAGGCTCGTTCGTCTCGTCTTCGCGTAAGTCTTCCACTTCTATACTAAGAACTTGCAATTGTATACTGGCACGCCTGTGGAATCACTTTTAATTATGCAATTTACACCATAAACAAGGATCTATCAAGAATATCAGAGTGGGCTAAGGCTTTTGGACTCCTTGTTAATCCTGGAAAGTCACAAGCTATAGTCATCGGGATGAAGAAGAATGCGTGCCAACGTAAACATTAGCGCTACAAATAATTCCCTTTACTGAAACTGTAAAGAATCTGGGTGTCATATTTGATAAAACACTATCTTGGGCACCTCATATTGAATCTCTTAGCCGAAAGATGTTTGGAACCTTCCACTCACTTCCACGCTTGCAGAACTTTTTGCCCATTCAAACCAAAATCATGTTAGCACAATCGTTCCTTCTTACGATTCTTGATTATGCTGACTCTTGCTTTCTTGATCTCACTCAAAAGCTTGCTGACAAGCTTGAGCGCCTACAAAATCTGTGTATACGCTTTTTCTTTGGCCTTCGTAAATTTGGCCATGTCTCTGAATTTCGCACACAGCTAAAATGGCTCCCTTTTCGTTTTCGTAGAAATACTCATATCCTTTCTCTTCACTGTTCTTAACAATGCTTCTGCACCCAATTATCCACTACGGGAAAGTTACATTTACTTTTCTGATCGAGGCAGACTGCAAAGCCCTGTCAACCAGAAAAACTTGTGTGTACCTACATATAAAACTGGTTTTTACTCCGACTCTTTTACCGTGCATACTGCACGATTAAGGAATCATCTACCTGAATCCGTTCAAATCTGTCATACTTTAAACACATTTAAAATTAAACTCAAAGCCCATTACTTTAGTGAGCTTCACTCATAACTTGTCCAATTGTTCATGTGCACTTCATATAAAATTATCCGTAATTTATTATATTTAGGTTGGGGAAAAAGTTTCTTCGCATTTTATATGAAAATTCAAAACTTTTTTAATAAAGTTAATTTACATTTAACTAAAGTACTGCCCAGCATGTGTGAGTATGGGCATTTCTTCCAGGAGGACCGCCAAGATTGGTGAAATCCTGGATAGACATAGGTCCAGCAGTGGACGAAACAGGCTGATGGATGGATGGATGAAAGTATGTAGGTGCCATTTTGTTCGATAACTTTCTGCCATCTTGTAGGTAGGGACATGATCCCATTGCTATAGAAATTCTGGGGCTTCTGATCAAAAAACCGCGACAAGTGGTTTTGGCAGTCCTCTCGTGATGTTAACCTGAGACTGCCTAAAGAATTCTGAAGAGACTGAAACAAGTGGAAATTGAAGGTGCAAGATGAGGACTATACGGCGGATGCATTAATACGTTACAGGCAAACTCTCTTGATTTTTGCTGAGTGGCTAAAGTAAAGATGTGTGAGGTCTAGCGTTATCATGATGAAAAACCACACCCCTTCTGTTGACTAATTCCGGCCGCTTTCTCTCAACTTCTTGCTTTAAGTCCAAGACTTGCACAGGATCTTTTGAGTGATCACGTGCCTCAGTGCCATTCTGTATTTGCTTTTAAGCATATTAATTCGCAAACTGTCATTAAACTATTTAAATCTCTTAACTTTAAAAAAACCGAGGACTTATGGGGCCTATCTGTTAAAGTTGTAAGCTGTATTGTTGATTTAATAGCTCCATATTTAGCTTTAATCTTTAATAAATTGATCACTCTTTTTAAATTAGGCGACAATGAAGACCCTTCCAACAATAGATCGGTCTCAGTTTTACCAGTATTTAGTAAGATTTTCGAAAAAATTGTTTTTTATCAATTATTATCTCATTTTAACTTACTGTTTCACAGTGAACAATATGGATTCACTAAAGGGAGGTCAACCACTGATGCAGGAGTTGCTTTAGTCAAGCACATATTTGACGCTTGGGAAGCAAAGCAGGATGCGTTCGGTGTATTTTGTTACCTCTCGAAAGCTTTTGATTGCGTTAATCATGAAACACTTTTATGTTAATTAGATCACTATGGAGTTAAGGGTAAATCTTTGGCGTTATTTAAGTCATACCTTAGTGACCGCATTCAAAAGGTAGAAATTAATGGAGTAAAGTCATCTGGAGCATTAGTCAAAATGGGTGTTCCGCAGGGCTCCATATTGGGGCCCCTATTGTTTTTAATATACATAAATGACCTTCCTTACTTAGTTAGAGACTTATCTGAGATAGTTCTATTCGCAGATGACACGTCACTTATTTTTAAAGTGAATCGACATAACGATATTCTTGATGACGTGAATTCAACTCTCTCTCTGATTCTTGATTGGTTCACTGCAAATAATTTAGTTCTAAATGCAAAAAAGACGAAATGTATAAAGTTTACTTTACCAAATGTAATTCAAGAAGACGTCAGTTTATTTTTGCAGGGGTCCAAGCTGGAGTTAGTTAACGAAACTAAGTTTTTGGGTATTACTATAGACTCTCGTCTTCGGTGGGGTCCCCACATAGAAGCTCTCTGTGGTAGACTTAGTTCAGCCGCATACGCTGTTAGACGCATGAGGCAGATTACTGATGAAAATACTGCTAGATTAGTATATTTCAGTTATTTTCACAGCATTATGTCATATGGCATAATATTGTGGGGTGGAGCCGCGGATATAGAAGCAGTCTTTGTCTTGCAAAAGAGAGCAATTTGGTCTATTTATGACATGAAGTACCGAGATTCATGAAGAGAAAAGTTTTAAGAAATTAATATATTTACAGTCCCATGTGAATTTATTTAACAAGTCATTAGATATGTTAGAAAAAATATTGATAATTTCCCGAGGCTTGGTGTGCACCACTCTGTTGAAACCAGAAACAAACATAAACTAGCTTTTCCAAAATTAAGACTTGCCAAAGTAGGTACCTCTTTTGTAGGACATGGTATAAGATTTTACAATAAGCTACCAGAGGAGATCCTTAGTTTGCCTGAAAATAAGTTTAAACTATATTTAAATAATACATTCATCGCCTCTTACTCATCGACTACACTCGGTACCATTAAATGAAACTTTTCGCACATCAAGTATTATCCTACAATAGCTCAGGCGTTAAGACGTCACCGCACATAGTGAACGGACCGACCGAGCACAGGTTCGATCCTCGGTAACAGAATATATTTTTCATATTTTTTTTTTTTGCTGCTCCTTCTACTAAACTAAATTACAAGGAACAATGGATGGAAACGTTACACGAAGAAAAATCAACAAAAAACGTAATGAAAGTCTACTGTGCCGCTCGCTTTCTTCGGATAATATCAGTAGATGGAATCGCGATATCTCAGGCTCAACTGTATTTGACAGTAGTATGCATAGTCTACCTAATATTTTGGACCACGACATGCAGTTTGAGTTAGAAAAAAAAAAGGAAAAAATACTTGAGCTGGAAATTCAACTACTCAGCGCAAACACAGAAATTGAAAGGCTGATTAAAGAAAATTACGACTTAATAGAAAAAGTTGAACAATCAAAAAGGAGAAATGAAATGTACAAGAAAATGCTAGGAAATGTCACATCGCCAAAGACTCCATATGGGACACCTAAAAGGAAAAAATTACACGCACCAAATTTAGAATCTAGCAAAGAAGCTGCAGATCCAGAAATAGAAATTAATTTGGAAGCACCGTTTGATAACTCTATAACGTCTGAAAACTTACAAACTACAAACATAACAATTTCATCACACTCACGGACAGAATCAACAATTCAGAAAGCCACTGTAACAGAAATAGAAGGATCATTTTATAACGATTCAAAAGAAACAGAATCCACTGATGTAATAACATTCCAAAAAACTATACAAAACGAAAGTGGTAAAGAAGACAGCCTTGGTGAAGCAGAAGAAACAGAGAGCGCTGAGAATACTGAACCAGTAAGTGATTATAAATCACCTGGATTACGAGGTAACACAGGCAATAAAGAAACAGAATCTACATCAACAACAAAAACCGATCAAGCTGACAACTACAAACAAGTCACTGATGACCCAAACGAAGACAAATTAGGCGGGAAGAATTTTACCTTAACAGACAATCATACACAAACAGAGCCTTACCAAAATGAAATCAAGATCGAAGAGGTGAACAGAAAATTAATAATTCTTAGTGATGATGAGTTAGCTGCTGGCCTTAGCTCAGAGCTGATAAGAAAATGGGACAAATCTATAAACACCTACAATGTCTTTTCTTACGTTATGTCAGGAGCAACGTCTGAAAAAATACTAGAACAATGCAGTCAAATAGGGAAGCAAATAAACAAACAAGACAGAATTATGTTGTTTGTTGGAAGAAATGACAAGAATCCTACTAAACTAATAGCTGAGCTAAGTGCTGCCTTTAAAGCATTAGAGCCAGCACAAATATTCTTAGTGGATACTAAAACTCACGTTTATCTAAACGAAGAGGCACTTACTAAACAGATGAAACTTATAGTAAATTGCTTCTCTCATGCAAACTACATAGAAATTACGCACAATTATAAGAACTTCAAAGATGATTTCTGCAGAGCGATAAACCATGTTATTAATGTGAAAGATTATGAGATGGAATACCTAAAACCGTACAAAAGTAACAAAAAAAATAAATAACAATCTCACTTTGAAGAAGCCGAAATCAAATAAGATCCTCAGAAAAGGAACTATTCCATACCTCTTCAACAAAATGCTAATGGAAAAACCAAGAAATGGTAAAAAACACAGTGAAACCAAGGTAAAAGATGGCAAAAACATATATCACAAAAAAGGGACACTGCCATTTTATTTTGCACGAATGAAGTTAACAAATAAACAAGACAATGATTCCACCACAGACCACGGACTAAACAATGATACATTTTTTCGTGGCTAACACTAACGATTTATTGATATATCACCAAAATATTGCTGGTGCACTTAATAAAATGGATAGATTAACCATAGCTATTGATGAACTAAGCGAAAAATACAAAAAAGTATACGTTATTTGTCTTTCTGAGCATTTCATGAGAAAAAAAGAAGGGGAGAACTTAAAAATGCCTGGATTCAAGCTTGCAAGTTACTACAGCAGAAGCAAACTTAAACGTAAAAGGGAAAATAGAGGGGGTGTAGCTATACTGGGAAGGGGCAATTTGGAGTTTAAGGAAATACCTCTGTTAAATCAATTAGCTGTTAATTTTACTTTTGAATGCTGTGCTGTGGAGATTGCAAACACAATAATTGTTTGTCTATATCGCATACCAAGCACAAATTATGAACCTTTCTTCAAAAAATTAGAAAACTTACTTTCACTTTTAAGTAATACTCGAAAAAAAATCGTTCTTTGTGGAGACTTTAACATTGATAGATTATCAAAATCTGGTGCTTCCTCTGATGTTAACCAGAGATTCGAAAGTATTCTAGAGGAGTATAATCTAAGCATGCAAATCACTGAACCAACCAGAATTACGTCGCGATCAAAGACATGTATTGATAATTTTGCTGTAAATTATACAAAAGTTAGATGTAGAACCATAGAGTTAGATTTATCTGATCATAAAGGGATACTCATGTTTGTTCCCCTACAAAAGAAATTAAATAACAAACTGCAATCTTGGTACGCATTAAAAAGAGATTACAGCAATGAAAATATTAATAAGTTCGTATATTACCTAAGTCAATTAACCTTTAATGAAGTATACAATGAAAAGGATGCAGATTTAGCTTTTGAAAGATTCTCAGAGCTGTTTAGACTATTCTATGAGTTGTGCTTTCCTTGGTGTAGGGTCAAAGTAAACCTTAAGCGAAAGCCATCTTGGATTTCAAAAGGAATAAAACTCTGCTGTAGAAAAAAACGACAAAAATTATGGCAATATCGAAAGTCACCAACCGAGATTAACAAAAAAGTCTACAAAGAATTTTCTAGAAGACTACATACTATAATAAAACAGACAAAAAAGGCTCAAAATACAAATTTCATAAACTCTGCTAGTAGTAAATCTAAAGCAACTTGGAAAATTATTAAAAATAATAATAACAAACTAAATAACAACCACATTGATAAAATTGAATCCAAACACAATATATTTATAACTGATCCTACAGAGATAGCGAATGCTTTTAATAATTTCTATATTGACCAAGTGAACACAAAACCCAAAAAAAGACCAGAATGCAGTAATAATGAAAAAACGTACAAATCTATTTTTTTGACACCAACCGACAAATATGAGGTAGAAAAAGAAATAATTAACTTGAAGAACAAAAGTAGCGTAGGTAATGACGGAATCCAAACAAAAATCATAAAAATATGTCATCAAATTATAAGTAAACCAATCACATATATATTTAATTTAATGATAGAACAAGGGATTTTTCCTAATGGTCTCAAAATGTCCATAGTAAAACCTATTTACAAAAAAGACGGTAAAACAGACATGTCGAAATATAGGCCTATCGCGCTTATCACGATATTTTCTAAAATATTTGAGCGTCTAATATATAAAAGGCTTTACGCATTTTTTGACAAACAGAATATACTTGTTAAGGAACAAAACGGGTTTAGAAAAAACAGGTCCACTAATCTGGCTATATACGATTTTTTAAAGTTGATGATTGAAAGCATCGACAAAAAACATCAAACTGTAGCTCTTTTTTTGGACATGTCAAAAGCTTTCGACTACGTGAGTCATAAGCGTCTTTTATCAAAACTTTATGATTGTGGAATAAGAGGCATAGCTTATGACCTACTTAAGTCTTATTTAGATGACCGTAAACAAGTCTGTGAAATAAGTCGACTTTGCCTAAAGACCAATACAGAAAGAATTTTTACATCCAATGTTAGATCAGTAAAGAGTGGAGTACCCCAGGGCAGTATTTTGGGTCCTCTCCTTTTTCTCATTTACATTAACGACCTACCGAGTCATGTACCAAAGCCAGTGATTCTCTTTGCTGACGATTGTACTGCTATTGTATCATGTAAGGACAAAAATAACCTAAACCATGAAATAAATTTAACCTTGGATTCCATAGTTAACTGGCTCAGCAATAATGACCTTTTAATAAATTTTAGTAAAACTAAAGTGATGCAATTACATCATACACAAAACATTCCACCCATATTAAATATTAAATATAACAATAATGTGGTAGAGGTAGTGGATAGTATAAAATTTTTAGGAATCCAACTGGATAAGCATTGCAACTGGAAGTCTCATGTTGCAAAGCTAAGGAATAAAATAAACAGCTTTGTGTATCCCTTAAGACAACTCACAAGAGTAGCGTCAATAAATGCAGCCATAACAGCATATCACGGATATGTAAATTCTATAATCCGATATGGTATAATCTTTTGGGGCAATAGTAGTGACTGTATACAGATTTTTAGGATGCAAAAAAAATGTATCAGGGCAATTACTGGAATAAAACCTTGGGACACTTGCAGACAGCACTTCAAAGATTTGAAAATATTACCGTTCCCGTCGCTTTATCTTCTCGAATGTCTTATATTTGTCAAAATTAATTACACAAAGTTCAAAGAGACGCAACATGTATCAAGGCGGCTGCAACACAGAATGCACTTAGAAATGCCCTATTCAAAGTGTAAACTACGTGGAAAGAGCATCTATAAAGAGCAAACTATATAACAAGCTTCCAAATTCAATAAAATCTTTACCTATTGGAAAATTTAAATCGATTTTATTCAAAATTTTGTTACAAAAATGTTATTATGACATAAATGAATATTTAAATGATGTTAATTTTTTATCATAATGAAGCCTAGAGTGTGTCTATCTATGACATTCAAACGGTATTTGACAATAAAATTTGTATGTATAATCTATTTTATATTGTTGTTTTGACATTTTACTTGACATTTGTATTAACTTTCTCATTGTGTAGTATTCCTGTATTTTTTAGATTAGTTTATAATTATAATTTGTATGCTTAGTGGCAAAAAGCATTGAGCCAAAGTGACATGTTTTCCAACTTATTATGTAACATGCTTTTTACAAATAAACGATTGATTGATTGATATATTAAGCAGGGTCTACTTAAGAAAGCTTATGATAAAATCAATGATTATTTAGATGATAATGAAGCATGGTGTAACAAATAATAATAATCTTATTCAATATTGTAAATATCTTTTTTCACCAGAGGGCGCTCTTGCCATCAACACCGTTGTTTACGTTACTCCAATTGTTTTTAATCAAAATTATCCAAAGCAGTAGTGTTTTATAGTTTAAATATTTTCCATGTTTTTGTTAATTGGTGAAGTTCATCAGTGAGTGTTATCACGTCTGTTCTCGGCATATTTTAAAATTTAAATGCAATAATTCAAAGGATTGTTCCAATACCCTCGACTGTGAAGATTTTTTGTAAATCTCATTAGGTTGTGCAATTCAATGAGTGCAAATCAGTGACTTTTTTAGTGAAAATTATATAGTTTATATCAGTGCTGCTGCCTACTAAAAACAACCTGAAACTGGACTTTTTGCAGAAATTTCAGACGCAGTGCCATCTATCCGTGATTCTAAGAATTAACTTCTCTATAAATGTACATTCTGCGCGGACGCTGTCGAGTATTTTGGCTCTAGTTGTGACCCTACTTGTTAACTTGATAAACTAGGAAGTTACTACCCGCGACATCAGAGGGCGCGCTTAGCTGTGAGCTACGCGGCAAGCACGCGAGTGCTACTTGATTGAGGCTACGCCTATTCATAGTGCTACGAGTTCCTTAGCACGCAAACAATCGCCTACATTCCAACGCCTTGTTACCAGCTTAAACACGACTGGACCAAACGAATTCCTACCCTGATTTCTTCTCTTTGTACCTTTGAATATGCTGTGCGGTGCATGCAATAAGCACCTTCTCGATGAAAAGGAAGGGAAAAATACTCCACATGTAAGTTGTTCAAGATGTACATCTAAGTTTCATGCACCGTGCCTCAATTTAAATAGAGATGATTACAAACAATTAAGAACTGGTAAAAACACATTCTTATGCCCAAGCTGTAAAGCGACGTGTAGAACTCCACGGACCGACTCGACACCCGCTAGTCCGTCATCTTTTCAAAAGTCACCTTTAAATCTGGGTAACGAAGAGGATATCAATGCTGGCTTTTTATCGGCAACTGAATCTCTTTCATCAATGCAGGTCCCAGCGGAAGTGCTGTCTTCTTTTACCGCAGCGATTCAGCAACTCGAAAGGGTTTTCAACTCAATGAAGTCTGAAATGAGCTCATTTACAACGTCTCTAAACTCTACTACCGAGGACCTGGCAGAATTTCGTAACGAGTTCAAAGTAATGAAAGAGGAATTAAAGGAGCTCGAGAACTACAAAGCTGAAGTCGCATATCTCCGCGCTGAAGTAGCAGAATTGCGCCAGGAGTTTTCGGCTAAAGAACAACGGAGACTACTTAAAGATATTGAGATCACCGGGCTCACCGAAAATAAAACCGAGAACCTCCCCCAGTTAGTGAACGTGATCTCGGCGAAACTCGGAGTCGAGCTGGACCCCCGGGACGTGGACGACGTGAGGCGAGTGGGCTCGCGTACTGTTGGCGGCGGCGTTACTCTGGAGCGACCTCGTCCTGTGGTGATAACATTCACCCGACGTGCCCCACGTGACCAAATGTTGCGTGCAGCCCGTGTACGCCGTGGTTTGACAACAGAAATGATAGAAGTGCCTGGAAACTCTCGCCGTGTGTTTATCAACGAACACCTCACCAAAGAAAACAGAATCCTGTTTAGTAAATCCCGAGCGGCTAAAGCTGCACTGAAGTTTAAGCACGCATGGACTTCAAACGGAACAATTTTCATGAGACGCACCGACACGAGCTCCGTGCTCCGTGTGACCTCCGAATTGACCCTGGAGAAACTTGTGGACTCGCACAACAAAACTCCATCGTCGGGATCGTTTACTAAGCCTATTAATTGCTCCTAACCCGTTTGTCTTAATTAGTTTTTTAATAACAATGTTGCTCATAAAACAAATCTTTTCTCAATTTAATAATACATTTTATATTAATTTAAACTCAATAAATAAGCATGACAGAATGCGCCTCACAATACATACAGTAGACTCACTAAAAATGCCTAAAATAAAATTGATAAGTTTGCAATTTTGTTTTCTAACTGAATGTTTTTGGTTCGCAAATTGTTCTTACTTTATGGAATTGGCTTCTTATCCACCACTTCTACAATTTTTCAATTATGTTTTGATTCATGTTTACATATGTGAACATCACTGTACGAGTATGTGTTTTTTTAAGCTTGTTTCACTATCGATCACCTGGGTAAACTTACACAACTACTTACTTTCACCGATTTCTCAACACGACTTTGAAAACTCTACCTTAATCATAGCATCTTCTCACAGTAAGTTTTATACTAAAATATCGATATTTATAACGATGATAGATAAATCTGTCTCAGAATATGAATAATGTAGTTTTAGCAGATGATTTGGATAAGGCTCTAGAAATTGTGTGTCATGAAGTTGAGTTACCTGAACTTTGCGAGAGTATTTTGAACCCAGAGTATAGTTTCAGAGTGCTTACATTCAATGTGAGAAGTATAAACAGAAACTTAGATAATTTTTTGGTTGCTGTGCGGCGTATGAACTTGGTTTTTGATATTCTTGTTTTAACTGAATGTCGAATAGATGAAACGACAGTGATTGACCAGTTACCAGGTTACGCATGTTTCAGCACTCTCAATAATATCAACCAAAACGGAGGAGTCGTTGCTTATGTAAAGTCTACCTGGAACGTAAATGTTACTGAACCCCAATTCAATGAAGCATGCTGCCTCACTTTAGAAATCCAAAATCTTGTATCAGTTATCTGCCTATACAGATCTCCCTCTTTTAAAAACACAGATGTCTTTTTGAAGTCTCTTGAAGAAATATTAGTTAAATATAATAATAAATCTTGTGTTATAACGATAGGTGACATTAATATTGACATAATCTCAACTAACTCTTCTAAAGTCGACCCATCGGAGTATTTATTTTTAAATGCAGAGCATGGACTGTTGCCCGCTATTTCCAAACCAACACGCATAAAAACATGTTTGGATCATATATTTGTGAAATCTAAGGCACAGGTAGTTGGAATTGTCTGTAACACCAATGTTACTGATCATAATATCGCCATTATGGGTATGAAACTTAAGGCTGGTACCAAGCGTGAAAATAGATTTAAAAATGTGATCAACTACGCGGGTGTTGCTCAGGAATTACAATCGGTAGATTGGTCCGATGTAATAAATCAGATTGACGTCAACGTTGCTGTTAACAACTTCCTTGATATCATTTCAAATGTCATCACCAATCATACCAAACAAGTTAGATTAAGTAGAAGTAACTTTGCCCTTAAGCCCTGGATGACCCCTGGACTCCTGAGATGCAGTCGTCATCGTGATCGACTACATGCTAGGCTAAGACGATTCCCAGATGATGAAGTACTAAAACTTACTTTTCATCGCTATAAAAATTATTTCAACGGATTACTTCGAAAGCTTAAATTAGAATATGAAAATAATGAACTGGAAAGAAATAGCTCTAACTCAAAATCCCTTTGGGATGCTATCAAAAACGTGTGTAGCTTAAAAACAGTAAAATCTCAAGCCTCGGAACTGATCTCAATTAGCAATAATCCAAAAGAATCTCTTGACCAGTGTAATAGCTATTTCTCATCGATAGGTTGTAATTTAGCAGATCAAATTCTTACAAAACTGGGTGTCTCTGAGGAACAGCTAGCTGCTAGGGTCAATATGGCGAATAGCCCTGGAAACTCGTTTTTCTTGGAGCCTACCAGCGAGGAGGAAATTATTGGTGCTATTAATAATTTGAAAAACAATAGCGCACCGGGTCTCGACAATATAAACAACCAACTTATAAAAAATATAGGAAATCTTATAGTTGAGCCACTGGCGTCCATATTTAACTTAAGTTTTAGCACCGGTTGTTTCCCTGAAAGTTGGAAAGTAGCAGCTGTTACACCTATTCACAAGGATGGTCCGAAGAGTTCTCCCAGCAACTATAGGCCAATATCATTATTGAGCGTTCTTTCAAAATTATTGGAGAAGTTAGTTAACAGACGACTGGTTATTTTTCTGGAAAAATTTGGGCTTCTTTCCAACAGGCAATTTGGGTTCAGACAGCACAAATCCACTGAGGATGCTGTAGTTTTGTTGACTAGCTTAATATCATCGTACCTGGACAAAGGTCTTCGGTGCGTGGGTGTCTTCTTGGACCTAGCAAAGGCCTTTGATACGGTCTCTACTCCTATACTTCTAGGTAAATTAGAGCTTTTGGGTATCAGAGGTGCAGCATTATCGTGGTTCCGTAGCTATCTTTCCCATAGAAAACAGCTCGTTAAACTGGGGTCGTACAAGAGTGATACTCAACAGGTAAAATTTGGCGTTCCTCAGGGAAGTATATTGGGCCCCACCTTATTCATCATATACATGAATGATCTTCATAACCTTGAAATAAGAGGAGCTGAGACCATTTGTTACGCTGACGATACCGTTATTCTGTTCCATGGTAAAAGTTGGAAAAATACCTTTAGGTCAGCTGAGGTGGGAATGGCTTCCGTATACCAGTGGCTGCAAAATAATTTACTTACCCTGAATAGCAATAAAACCAAGTACGAATGTTTTCATAAAACAGCTGCCTCCGAGCCTCCAATACACGACGGAATCAAAATACATTGCTGCAAAAACTTGAACTATGACCATCCGTGCGACTGTGCCATAATTCAACGAACAACCAGTCTCAAGTATCTTGGAGTGGTGGTGGATGAAAAGCTTAATTTTAGGGAGCACATTATGCAACTGTCTAAAAGGGCCCGTAAAATAATTGGCATTATGAAAAAGTTACGAAATGCAGCTAGCCTCCAGATACTTAAATTAGTGTACACTGCTCTTTGCCAATCTCTTTTGTCTTACTGTATTTCGGTTTGGGGTAGCGCCTGCAAGACATTCATGATCGTCATCGAACGAGCACAACGTTCTGTGTTGAAGGTTATGATGAAAAAACCTTATCGTTTTCCCACGAAAGATTTGTACACAAACGCTCAGGTACTTACGGTACGACAATTATTCATTCATAAAATTTGTATAAATACCCATCGAAATATTATCAGTTCAGCTGAGTATAACAACTTATTGAATAAACGAGTGTTTAGAGTACAGCCTCCTAAAACCAATACAGCTTTTGCTAGGAGGTTTGGCACATTTATTAGTTATCGAATTTACAATAACATACTCAAGTTTTGTGACATTAAGGCATGTTCTGTTAATGAAGCTAAAATCAAGGTGGCAAACTGGCTTAAAACTGTTAATTATGAGGACACTGAAAAATTACTACTTTCATTCGCTGTCAATAAATTTATGATTAACTAGATGTTAAATACTACAAATGTTTGTTTGGCATGTTCTTTTAATTAAGTATATAATCTTGGTTTCAATATATTCCTTTTTTCTCTCTGTGTTAGGTATTTAATTTAATTTTGTACTAACTTTATTTCTTTTTTCTTGTAAATTTCACTTTGTTTTAGAATAATTCTGTTTTATATATATCAAATTATGTAACTTTTCTACACAAAAAATTTCTGGTACCCCAAGTTACTAGCCTAGCTGAGTTTGGGGACCCCTGGTAAATTTGTATTATAACTATGTGCAGTGTATTTAAATGTTTGTATTTATTTTGTAACGCAACCGTTTTTGCAATAAATCTATTTTTCTTTTCTTTTCATTGTAATTCATAATTAGCATATTTTATTCCTCTAAAGGCTTGAAATTAATTAATACGTAAACTTACTTTGTTAAAGGTAATAGACAATATGAGACGGGTTGACTAAGATATTTTTTTTTTCTCGTGACTAATTCTTGCAGTCTTATATTTTTTTATGCCTTTACTTGAGTAGGTATGTATATGATTTTGTATCATATGTTTTATTTTGAAAAAAAGGAATGTTTGCTCAGTTTCTTGCCCTTCTTCTTAGCAATACTAATGGAATGGTGTGGATGGTTAGGAATTATGTATATATGATATTTTTATTCCTATATTTCTATATTTTATGCAGGTGTATAACTTTATTACATTTTAGTAGCCCAACCTTAATATTTTTTGTATATATTTCCCGTTTTTATTTATGAACTTATTTCTTCATTGCATTATGTATATATAATATTTTTATATTTTTATATTTTTATTCCTAGATTCCTCTATTTTATTTATTTATTTATATAAAAACTTACGACTATCATTTATTTATGCAGGTGTATATTTTATTTCCCGTATTATTATATATTTTTTTATATTCTAAAGATATATTATATTGTTAAAATTAACTTTGACTTGTAGAAAGTATACTTTATGTATCTATTTTGCAAAAATAAATATTTTGATTTTGATTTGATTTTAATCTCATTAATTGTTCGCAGTAGAGTTCAGAATCGATGGTCCTGCCTGGCGGTAACAGCTCATAATGAATAATGCCCTTCCAATCCCACCATACACACAGCATTACCTTGTTGCAAGATAACCTAGGTTTCGCCAGAGTCTGTGAAGCCTGACCACGACCTTTTTCGCTCGTTCTTGTCGTACGTGATCCACTTTTCATCACCAGTTATCAGGTTTTTCAAAAATGGTTCGGTTTCATTACATCGTAATAAAGAATCACAAATGAGTACACGGTTAATCAAATTTCTTTCAGTGAGCTCATGAGGCACCCAAATATCGAGCTTTTTTGTGTACCCAGCTTTTTTCAAATGCGCCAAAACTGTTTTGTGGTCAATCCCCAGTTCTTCAGCTACATCGTAACTACTGATATGCCGATCTTGGTTCACTTTTTCAAAAATGGCATCCATTTTATCCGTAACAGGGCGCCCAGAGCGAGGTGTATCTTTGACATCAAAATTTCCGGATTGAAAACGCTTAAACCAAATTTGTGCTACTCTCACAGACACTGCACTAGGTCCATAAACATCACAATTTTTTTCGCGGCTTGCGTTGCATTTTTACCTTTTTTGTAGTAAAATTTTAAAATGTATCGAATTTATCCATTAGATTCACTCATCTTAACAGTAAGAAAAACAAATGAAAATTACACATTTTACCTAATTTGAATTTGGAGTTATCTTTTTTAAAATTTAAACTTTTAAATAATATCAAAACCAGTCAGATACAAATAGCCAAAGAGATTTTATCATAAGTTCATGCATACTATTTGCGAAAAGAGTTTTTCCCCAACCTATTATGTGTAAGTGTATGTACTTAATTATGTCTGTCTATTTTTTTATAAATATTATATTTTTTGTTTAAGTTCATGTATTCGTTTATTGTAGCTTTAGGAATGATTATTATTATTAGTTGACTTTATTTTACATTTACATGCTTCCCTCTATACTTTTTCCTTCCCATCTTGTCTCACCCAAAGGTTGCCTGGTATATATTGCTATTAGCAATAAGTGCCACCTTTGTACAATATGTTCTTTTTTATGTCTTGTTTTTAAGTACAATGTACATTAAGTGTAATAAAAAAAATAAAAAATAAACAGACAGAGTATCTGTCTATGAGAGACAAATAACAGGTATCCTGCTCACTCACGTAAGTTTCTTCCCTTTGTCGTTTGTCGAAGACGAGTCGAATGAACCCCGAACGGCTTTACTTCTAGAGCCACAGTGTGAGTTTTTGAACGACTATAGTGTGCTTATAGGTGTGATTTGAAATTCAAATCACTCCGAGTAAAATCGCACGTTTCGAAAGGGAACCTCGGTATATCTTTTTCGGAATTTTACATTTCAGAATTTTAAATCCACTTTAAAAGCGTAAAATTTTTCATATTTACCGAGCATGTTTATTTATTTAAGTATCATATTTATTTATTATATTACAAGACGACAAAAACTTCTCGTTTCTCTTTCCTGTTGGTTAAGGTTTGAAGGATTTTTGCCTACTATTTCCAAATAAAACACCATCAGAAAAAAATCTCAAATACCCATCGCCACAGGTCCACAGTAGCAGCTAACAGAAAAACTAAGAGATTAAACAATTTAAATACCCTAGTTATTTTAATACTTGTGTAAAGTTAGAACATGCTGTGTTAGTGTAATTGCTAATTTGGTTAACCAAACGTATAGTAGGTGACTGTCAAATAATTTTGCAAGAAGCAGCAGGCAGATGTACTTTCTTTCTTTCCATTGTAAAAGAGGCGTAAAATATTTAAATTTTCGGGATCAATTTTGTGAATAAATCGCCAAAATGTTAGCTTTGATCAATCGTATTCTCGATTGGATCAAAAGCTTGTTTTGGAAGGAAGAAATGGAGCTCACACTGGTCGGGCTTCAGTATTCGGGAAAGACAACCTTTGTTAACGTCATTGCTGTTAGTATCTAAAAACAATACTATTTTGCTTATTATTAGTTTTTTGAATCATTCATTACACTCATCCATCTAGTGGAGCACGGATCATTATCTCCAGTACGTAACATCTGGTCCCTTCTTTGCCGAATCTATTTTATATGTCGAAATTATGCATATTTTGTGTAGCTTTTTATGCGGTTTAGCAGTCCAAAATATCGTGTGTGCAAATATTCGGGCTGGTTTACATATAATTTATTTTGTGGTGAAAGTCTAAAACTATAATTGAAGTCATATTCCTTGTTAGTGAAAGTTCACATAACATTTTTATTGTTTATATTTTATCCCCACAATTTTACATAAATATTATAAGTAGGTACCTACCATTAGCATATTCTAAAAGATCTTGTTTTACATAGACAAGAATGTCACAAGACATCACAAGAATGATAGGCCACCGCCAGACACAATTCCCAGCAAGATGAATGTGTGCATAATATTTGGTGCAATAAGCTTGGACTGTGTATAATTTATGAGACAAAGTTGTGAAGCCTTAGGTTCTGACGATAGAGCTAGATTAGGAGCGGGCAATGTTTGTATTTTGTTTCCGAGGGTTCAATAAACATAACTTACAATAGGTAACACTGATAGTTTGGTATCAAAGAGAAGGAAACTCAGTAAGTTGCCCATACTTGTAGAGCATGTACTGTTATTATAAACTTGCATTTTTATTTATAGGTAATAAGTAATAATAATAATAAATAATAAGGAAATTCTTTCTATTAACAAAGAACCCAAATTATCTAACTTTCTTAGTTTATATGAACTGAAAGAACAGAAAAAGCAGTTTCTGAGTTATGCTGAACATGGACAGACAGACTAACCATTTTTTTTGACAGATCCCATTGAAGTGTTGCTATTCAGTGTAGCTATTTGGTATGACAATGTTGTTTACATGTGATGGTAGGGATGGTTAGGTAATTCTTGATCAATATGTCAAGCTGACAAGTTCTCAGTGAAAGTTAAACCTAACAACCTTCAGAGGTTAAGTTCTGAACCACAAAAGTCTTTTTGCTAATCAGTTATTGAATGTATGGCATTCAGAAGATAGGTACTTCGATTGATAATAAACATTCCATGCACTTGAACATTCTTCATTATCTTTCAAGATTAATAGCTCACACAGTGAACATACAAATAATAGTACATTGGAAAGCTTTGTTATCGAATTGATGTTTGTAACTTTCACTATAATGGGTTATGTGATCTAAATGTGTGAATTCAATTAAGGATATTAATGTTTTTTTTTATATTTACACTTTCATTACTTGTTATTAGATTGTGCACATATGGTCTTTCGATTCACGAAGGGGTGTATCTGATCATAGGCGCACATAGACATAGACATGGGTGGGCACAAGTGGGCATGTGCCCCCTTCAGGTTTAATGTGCCCCCTTCAGGTTTAATGTGCCCCTTCAGGTTTAATGTGCCCCCTTCAGGTTTAATGTGCCCCCCTTGGGCCAAGGATTTGAACAAGAAAATTGTTTAAATATCGCGCTTGGGAATGAGTGAGGGCCCCCTCAACTTTACAAAACACACCCAGCATCGCACCATTTGCTCTCATATGCAGCTGTTGTGTGTGCCCTTTGGGTTCAAAGTGCCCCTTAGGTTTAAATAAGTTAAGGATTCAAACAAGAAATCAAACTTCTTTTATAATTTACTGAAAGTTGGGCCCCCTTCTGCCTTTGCTTGTGCCCACCTGATTTCTAGAAACACCTATGTATCTGATTTTTATCAACTATACAGTGGAGCCATTTTTAACAAAATGTACAGTATTGATTTAACAACACATGTATAGATAGCAGATGTTCTGATATATATATATATATATATATATATATATATATACAATACTTTAGCCCCGTAACACCCATAGACATGAAGTTAGGATCGAACAATACGGTACATTTTACTGTAAAATTGATAAAAATCAGATACGCCCCTTCATGAATCGAACAACAATATGTAAGCCATACTTTTTATATTTGCACTTTCATAACTTATTATTAGATGGAGTTGATGCTTGTGATTTTTGGCACTTGGTGGAACTTTTTATTGAAAAACACTTGTACTTGCCCACTTATTTATATTATTTCCCTTACCGGTTTCGCTGTTATAGCATTTTCAAAGGTTTTTTTGGTTGTTTACATACAATATATGAATCGCTTGGCATGCGGGTAGGACAAAGAAATATATTAAGAAATGAAAATACTCAAATGTTTCTGTAATAGAATTTGACATAATATAAATAAGTGGACAAGTAAAAGTGTTTTTCAATCAAAAATATTATTAGATTGTGCACATATGTAAGCCATACGTTTTTACTTAATCTGTAGGATGGATTTGAGCCACAGTAAATTTTTCCAGAAACTTTGATGACAGGCCTCAATAAACAAAGTGTTATTTCATTACTATAATTGTCAGGTATCCAATTTTCAAACCGAAATCATCAGAAAAATTTGCTTTGGCCATACAATCCATAACATTTCAAAATACTAACCCGCTAATTTCATTGGCTATTTAGAAAGTAGGTAAAAAGCTAAGGGACTTGTATAAATCCCTTTTAAAAAATTGTGAATTTTATATACATAATTTTAAACTTTGGCTTTTCAACAAAAGCCTTGTCGGCATAATGACTTTCGTACGAAAGCCAGTAACTACTTTGATTCTATTTTATTAAAAAACGAAATGGCATGACCATAGAGCTTATTATATCAAATGTCATTGACACTTGGCATTGACAGCTAGTATTTTTATTTATTTGCTAGGCAAATGTATTCTAGCTGTTCAGCCCATATCCTTAAAACTTGTTTTTTTTTTAACGTATCTCTAGAACTAAGGAATAAAAAACAATATTAAAACGCTTTTCGGACTAGGAATAAAATGTTATCTCCGTAGATTTTTTATTTTTTTACCTTGACAGAAATGAAAACTTGTGGATTGTATCAGTTTGGTATAACATGTCTTGACTTATTTGACAGGACTTATCTAAATTTAAGCATTCTGTCGTTTTCTTTCTGTATCGAAAAGACAAGGACAGGATGCTTAAAATAAGGTTAGTCCTGAAAATAAGTTAAGTTGTGTTACACAGAATCGACACCAGTATCTACAATATATGTATCATCAATCATCATTATATCTGATACAAATGGCGCTGAACATGATCATATAAATCTATCAATATATTTATTGCCGTAAATCACATGTAAGTACATTAATGTCAAGATCTTATATTAACAACTAGCTTTTGCCCGCGGCTCCGCCCGCGTGTTATTGGGTTTAACGACATGCTTTTTTCCGGGATAAAAAAGTGGCCTTTGTAATAAGTTAGGGTATAAGCTATATCCATTCTAAATTTCATCCAAATCTGTCCAGCCGTTTCAGCGTGAAAGAGTACATCACAAACTTTCGCATTTATAATATTAGTGTGATAGTTTCAATATGATTTTACCAGTAAGGTGTAGCACATTATATTCTTAATATAAATTATAACTACAATTCTTATAACTATTCATTTATTATGCATAAATAATTGCATTATGTTTATTTATAACTAACACATGTACTTATCCACAATATAGTTGTCTTAAATATTATACCCAACCGGTTTCGCTATTCAGCATTCTCAAGGGCTTTACTAAAATACTTATTTAATTACATTTTCAGAATCTACAAATAAAAATACGTGCAAAATCCCTTGAGAATGCTGAATAGCGAAACCGGTTGGGTATAATATTTAATATAACTATATTGTGGATAAGTACATGTGTTATAAATAAATATACATAATGTGTATTAATTTCCACCAAGTGCCAACAATCAGAAGCATCAACTATAAATAATTTCAAGTTATAAACATTAAATTATCATTCTGTATATCATAATGATCCATTATAATTTTTATTTGCCTTACAGAAGTCTTTTAAATTATAAGGACACATTTTAGCCAGATACCTGTTTAAAGTATTCATGAATTTACTACCAGACAGACATTTTATTTCAATTTGTAGACTACTGAAATTTTTGATCAAAGCATTTTGTTTTAGCATTAGTTAGGTCCAAGTATGGCGATAAGGCTCACCAAGTCACCACCATCATGTTGAGGATTTAATAATCCTTGTTGAGAAATGGTGTAACAGTGCTTGTATTTCACAGTAACACTTGAGAACAACTCTAACGCCCCCTCGAGGATTTATGATGTTTGTAATTGTTCTACATGAGAACTAAAAGGTTGGATTTAAACCTGTGACCTCTTGCTTTCTCGACAATGTTTAATGTATCTAAAGCAAGATTTCACTATACATCTTGAAGTCTTAAATTAAGTTTTTACTATAATTTCCAGTCGGGTCAATTCAGTGAAGACATGATCCCAACGGTGGGCTTCAACATGCGCAAGATCACCAAGGGGAATGTCACTATCAAGGTAAGGTATATCTCTGACTTCAGTATAATAACATTTACATACAGAATCAGTGATGATAGGAAACTATATCTTAAATCTATATTGCTAATTCATGTAAAGTATTCATATAACAAGTCTCTTTACTATTCTTCGTATTATACCACTTTTGTTTATGGGACAAATGATACATTTCGTTAGAGCAGTGGTTTTTGTAGCCACGGACCACTTTCAAGATTTCAAAGATTCCACAAACCGCTGTCGAAAAATATTTTGGGAAAAGAAAACAAAGCATGATATTAAAAATCACTTTTATTGTTTAGTTTATATAATTACTTCATTGAATTGTATCAAAACTAAGTTAATGAAAAGGATGCTGTTGTTCGGAACACAGGGAGGCCCTATTTGTCTATACATACAATCAGTTATACAAATATCAATATGAGGTTCGGACCCACTATGATAGATATGTTAAGAGTGAACTGAGTGGCTGTGGAGTGTGGACCCCAGGCACTGCAGCTTTATAATTACTCAAATAGTAACTTGACTATTGTTGGGATTCATGTTCTAACAATGTGTGTGTTACCAGTTTAATCAGTTAACTAATTTTGCATGTCAAAATAATACACCAAGAATATTCTTTATTTTATTCCTTCTCTTATTAATTATAAATCTAATAATTGATCAACATCTAAGGAATTCGGAATTCAAATTTAATTTTATTGTAATGCCCTTCCATACAAAATATCGAAAATTTTATCAAAAAACTGAAAATGGCGGTAAACTATTTTCTCTTCAAGGAGATATTACGTAAAGAATAGTTACTTTTTAAGATTAATAAATTGTAATAGACATTCTCGTTATCCTAGTTTATTAAAATATATATATCATATATTATATACTTACTACTCAATAAACAAGGGCGTATTTGCTATTTGTTATTTTTGTAAAGATATATATATTTTCAGTTTTTCGCTTAAATTTCGATTTTTCGTATGGCCCTCCCGTAAAATTAAATTTGAATTCCTCATTTTTAATTTATACGAAAATGATATCAAATACGCCCTTGTGTGAAATAACGACGTTTTAGCATCTTTTGTTTACGGAGCGGATTACTCGCTCACTGCCGGTCGTTCGTAGATTTTTTTTTTGTTAATATTGTTAAGTGATATATATATTTTCATAAACTACGATAACGAGACTCTATTACAATGTTTTTTTATCTTAAAAAGTAACTATTGCAACACTCATATTCATACACACAAACAAAAAACAACACCTCATTTTCACAGCACATATACACACACGCATACAAGAAAACAACACCACACTTTGACGCAATCAACATACCGCATAAAATTGTGTATAATATATACTCGTATTTTTTCTATATATTTGTTTCTAATCGTAAATAGTAATATTCGTAGGTGTGGGACATCGGAGGCCAGCCGCGGTTCCGCTCAATGTGGGAGCGGTATTGTCGAGGAGTTAATGCTATTGTGTAAGTACTTCCCTTATAATGTTTATGACACATACACTAATATATAATATATACACATATACAGGATCAACCAAACGAATGCCCCTTGGCCTGCAGAGAAACTACCTTAAATATTAGAGATTTTACATAAAGGAACCTTTATTTTATTTTCAAAATTAAGGAAAAGTACACTATAAGAATTTAAAAAAATCACCTGCGTAAGCCGGGAATCGAACCGGACAAATGTGAAAAAAAAACATCCTGTATTTTTATGATACATATCGAAAGGGTCAAACATATGAACCAAATTCTTCTAAGTAACATAGCATCGTAAATTAAAGGAAAACCATAAAATTTTACATTTTAATAACAAAACTTTTAAATATATCCCAAAATGCAATACTGTTAGAAGAAAAAAAAATTCATTCTTTGAATAGTTTTCCTTGACTTTAAACATAAAATAAAGATTCCTTGAAGTAAAATTTGCTATCTTTAATATTTAAGGTACTTTCCCCCCAGGGGGCATTCATTTGGTTCATCCTGTATATTTGAATTTGAATCAAGCTTGTGTCCCAGAGGGTAGGTAGGCAGGGACTAGAGATTTCCATCTGCTAAGATCCTGACATCCTTTTAGGGCGGTTCGGTCGAGCTTTACCTTCCATTTGCGCAGCATTTCTTTCGTCAACCTACTTTCTTTCATCCTCTCTATATGCCCAAATTACCAAAGCATTCTTTTTTCTAGTCACCACACCTTCTTAAAGGGTGCGCCGACCAAAAGAAGCTAAATCGGCAGTAACGGTTAAGTTGATTTAATGAGTAATATTTCATTAATAAATATAAAAAATCATATTTAGTATCACAGAAAATGTATGTACACTTTATCCGAAGCAAAAATGAAAAATAATTTATAGTTTATAAAGCACAACTATTTAAGCTAGGCCCAAAATGTAACAAAGGCGTATTGGCGTTTAAGTCATTTTAACAACTTAACTGTAGAAATGTATCTCAAACTTAATTTCAAACAATCACCAAAGTATAAACTACAATTTGTCCAACTTACATTTTAGAAATATTGCCTATCAATTTAAATACGATTTTTCAAAAAGAAACCACAAATCCGACATTTTTAGTATGGCCGCGCAGCAGTCAATAAAACTGACCACGAGAGTACAGAGCGAAGTGTCTAATCGTTGTACGCTCGGCGCAGCCTCAAGGCGCATAAGCACGCCACCGTTTTAGTACAACATTTAATTATGTAGACTGAAAAACAATATGGAAATGTGAAAAAACATATGATCTTGCTAAATTTCTTTCCCTGCTTCTTAATGAGACTAATCGAATGGGCGGATGGTTGAGCAATATACTTATCATTGGTTTATTTTAGTTTCTTTATCAACTTATTTGTTCATTGTATTAGATATGTATACAGGTTGTAAATAGAGTGCGGCCATTAAATAAAACCACATACTCTACTGATCACACTGAACAACTATTCTAAAAAAAACTCGCGCAAATCTTTAGAGAAAAATATATTCAACTGTAACTCAAAGACCTATCTCGTAGGAGGAAGGTCTATTTTAGAACGCTGCACGCTAACAGCTGTTTCAGGGACGACGCTCTCTCGAAACTCGCCCGTATGTCGGTGCGTTAGGGTTCACGCATTTTTTTTAAACTCAATTATTTTCCAAACTAAGGGTGTCCGCGGGTTTCATTCTTGGGACAAGTGGTTCAGTAGGGTCGGTAGAAAATGCGGTAATGGTAGCAGTCTATTTACACCCGGTATATATAATGTTTTTTTACTTCTCATGCTCTTAAAGTTCTTGTTTATGCTAGGTGTAAGCGGACTAAAACTACTTTTTATGTTCTAGTGCATAAAAGTGTTTACTTCTTCTAAGACTATGGCAATAGGCATTACAGCCAAATACACAGTACAACTTCATTAACAAACTTTTTCAAACTCAATAGTGTTCGCGCTAAGATTCTATCATTTTAGCGCGAACTGACAGGACAGCGATGAACACGGGCTCTTCAGACGATGCTCAGAAGGATATACAGTGACTTAAACAAATATGATATAAAATAAATAAACCTCAGACATGCATGTCTAATTACTTATTTACGTTATTTAGACATGGCTGTGTGGGCTAAGTTACCTTTGCCTTCCCAATCGGTGGCAGAATTTAAAAAAAAAGTAGTGGCGGGAAAGACCTGTTGTTTTTTCTTAGCAGTACATATTTAGTTGTTTGATTATTTAAATATCGCCAAGGCTCAGGCAGCTAAATATTTCGGTAATATGGCTCGTTTTATGCACTCGTATAACAATCTACTATTGTTCCTATATTTCTTTATTTTATGCAGGTGTATAATTTTATTACATCCTAACCTGAATATTTTTTTAATGTATTTTTTAAATTATATTCTATAGTTATATAAAGATAAATTTTTGACCTGTAAAAAGTATACTTTATGTATCTATTTTACAAAATTTTTTTTTGAATTTTTGATTATAGAACTTCTCTTTGTTTTTCGTTATAGACCAAAGTATAAGCCTCCGTCATCTATAAAAAACACATAGTTTAGTGTTCGATGCAATTTAATAAAATCAATTTCCTAGTCGTGATCATCTCTTTTTTAGACCGCACTCGGCGGACTGTCGCTGCCGCTACGTGCCGCTAGTGCGACATGGTTCATACGGAACTAACATAGTCGCACGTCGCATCTCAATAAATAAAATGTTGTAATTGCGGCAGGTACATGGTGGACGCGGCGGACGGCGACAAGATCGAGGCGTCGCGCAACGAGCTGCACTCGCTACTGGAGAAGCAGCAGCTGACAGGCATCCCCGTACTGGTGCTGGGCAACAAGCGGGACCTGCCGCACGCGCTCGACGAGCACGGCCTCATCGAGCGGATGTCAGTGCCCGCTTCCATTCTATATCTACTGTATACGGTGAAATTATCACAACCTGTCAAGTGAGGTGTATCACCACAATCACAACCAGGCCAGTCAAGGGGCCGAAACCAACAGGCAATTAAAGTCTGCGTTTTATAATACTGCCACTAAATCCTGAGAGGCAGGTGTAGACGGTTTTATTGAAAGAAAACAAAGCAAATACTTCTGCAGATCTATGAATTTAATCTAAGACATCAACTGAAGTCTACATAAAAGCCTTTTGTGAGCTCTTTTGGCCGTTTCTTCATTAGATTCAGCCTGGACGCCCTGAATTCGATTTCCACCTTTTATACCTCTTTGAACTCAGCTCCCAATGGAGGTCGGTTGAACTCTAATATTTTTCACTCCATGAGCAATCTTTTTTTAGGGTTCCGTAGTCCGACAAGGAACCCGTATAGTTTCGCCATGTCCGTCTGTCCAATCTATCTACACTTTGATAGTATAGTAGATTATATAAAGAGGAAAGATTTGTTTGTTTGTATGTTTGAGGTAAACTTTGGAACTACTGAACCGATTCTAAAAATTCTTTCTTTTGTAAAAAGCTACACAATTACATTGCGTTTTTTAATAAGTTTCTTAGCTTAAAATTAAAACCTTCAAAGTCGGCTTTATTATCGTTTTTGAGATGCAGCTCGAACAATAATCGATAATGTCCTAGGCATGTGTGTGTGTATTGTTTATCTAAGCCGTAATAGAAGCCAAAGTAACACAGATTCTGTTAACACTTCAATCTATTACGGTTGAAACTGTAGACCCCTGTGACAAACGGACACACAGACAGACGGCGGTGGTTTAGTAATAGGGTTCCAGTCCAAGTGTAATAGCGATATATGTTTATACGTTATGTGCTGCAGGAACCTATCCGCGATCCAGGACCGGGAGATCTGCTGCTACTCCATCAGCTGCAAGGAGAAGGACAACATCGACATCACGCTGCAGTGGCTCATCGCGCACAGCAAGTCCGGCACCGCGCGCTAAGCGCACACGCACACCCTCACTCTACTGTCGCTTAGCTATCGATACTTCACCTTGAAACAATTTACAATGTTGATTGACAGTGCTATAGATAGGTTTTGTGATCAGTGAACTGTCTCAATGATTACCGGCCGCTCTAGTGCTACTGTCAGTCTGCGAGGGGGGCTCCTCCCCGCACCGCGCCGCTACCTAACGAACAGACTCAGTTAAACGGGTGCTGTTGCTCCGTGAATGTGTCTCGCTTCCGCATAGCGCTTCGATTAGATCATGATGACGGTTAACCGCTACGGTCAACGGCTTTGAGCTATTTTAAGTTGAAATAGTTTGTATTATTTTGTTATGGCGACCGCTTATACACTAAAATCGGTTGCATTAAGTCAATTTGAAGAATTATAATTAGATCGTGATTTGAGCGAAGTCCGGAACGAGAGACAATAGTTGAGACGACATCAGATCAAACTGATATCACAATGAAGATTATTATTGTTGTAACGATTTCTGCTGCCTTTGAAACGAATTGCTGTTGAAACGATGAGCCTTAACAAGTGTCGTGCGGAGAGTGAGCCCAACGTTCTACATCTGATACATTGACTGCACCGTATTGTAAGGTGTGACATTATCGTTTTAAATTTTGTATATATTTTAGTTTTTTCATCGATTTACGTCTCTGAGTTGTTTGCTAAAGGAAATGCTGATGTCACACCTTAGTTTGTGAAAGGTTCAAAATGTAACTACTAGGATGCAGCGGGCGTTGCGCCTGCGACATATCAAACAATTATCTGTTTTTGTTTGTCACTAGTTTTCATTCCAATCGTTCACAGAACTAGCCAGTAAGTAGCTATGTTTTGGACTTTTACCGATGTATGATATGATAATATTTAGATTCTCTAATTAATATATATTTCGTATATAAATTATATAATATATACTTTATATCTCATATTGTTAGCGACAAAGAGAAGTTAAGTTTAATGGTACTGAGAGCGACTCGAGACAACGGTTTTATAATTGTGTGTTATATGTATATACGTATATATAACAGATCCAGGAGTCCTCTTTTAAACTATTGTGGGCCTCGCTCGAGGGAAGGGGGGGGGGGGGGGGCGAGACCAAATATGCTTTTTAAAATCTATACAATCATTTAAGTATACAATTTAAATGAGGTAGGTTTTCCACTTCCTTGTAGTAAGGCCCATAATAGTTTAAACAATCTGTGAAAATGTAGAATATAGTCACTAGATATGTAATTTAAAATATACTGCTTGGACTGCACATAAAGAGATGTTTGTAGCAAACATAATGTTAAATAAATTTATATAAAGAGAGTTAGCATCCTTCTCTACTTGTATGAGTTAGGGAAACAAATGTTACATTTAAATAATAACCTTATCTATATTTTTTGTAATGGTGCGTTTTTTAATCAATCGCTGTATAATAGTATCTTTTTATTTTATATTACAAAAGACACGAAAATTGAATCTAGTAAAATTGATAGGTACCTATCTTAATTAGCCTTGTGATAGTTCTATTGAATTATATTAAAACTGCGTTCAGTCATTAACAGAGTGAGGCGGCCTTAACCACGGTTCGCACACGGCGTAAGTACGTAAGAAACGTGCGATGGTTGCGCCATCTAGATCTGTCATAGCGGCAGCGGAGCGAAACACGAGGCTGTTCCGCCGTGCCGCCGTCACGAGACGGAAGCGGCGCTAGCGTCGCATCCCAATAGAGTGTCAGAATTATCTGGACACACGGAAATGTAATCAAATTTAGCATTCGTTCCGTCAAATGTTAGGAGCCGCCGTACTAACTGGCATAGGCGTAACTAGGTAGCGGCCAGGGGGGCACGGCTCCCGAAGTTAGAGCCAGGGGCCGCTCCCCCCCCCACCCCCCGCCGATTAGCTCTAGTTACGCCAATACCAACTAGGACTTGGAGTCGTTCCCTACATTACATAGTGTAGTTGTTTGAAATTGAATTGGATAGCAAGATGTTAGGTGGCGCGAGATGGAACGTATTCATATGGCAATCAAGTTATAAATCCCGATAGCTCTGTCGAGTACATTAATTAAGTACGATGTTTCTAAACGCTTGATCTCCTGTAGTCTTTGATCTATCGAACAATATCTGTATTACTTGTACAGTCGAAGCGGGGAACGTATGAATGTAAATATTTAGGCAAGAGTTTATTATTGAAGATTGTATCGGAACCAATTAATATTGTTCTCTAATAAAGTGTCGGCTGGAATAGACATTACGTGTTAAGAACTTGATGGATCAAGTCCAAATTATTATTTTGATACTCATTATATGCCAAGTTCCTAATTTATTACCTTGACGCAGTAAAATGACAGTTCAGTAGTGTATCTATTACCATTTGCGATGTCATGCATATACAGTGTTATTGTGAACGTGTGAAACAGCAAGTTGGACAACTCTATACATGGCGTAAATAGAGGGCGACCATTAAATAAAACTACATACTCTACTGATCCTACTGAACAAGTATTCGAAAAAAAAAACAGAAAATTATATTCAACTGTAACTCAAAGACTATCTCGTAGGAGGAAGGTCTGTCTGAGAATGTTGCACCGGAATAAATGTTTCACGGAGGACGCTCTCTCTAATCTCGCCCGCATTTTCGTTTGGAACTCAATTATTTCCTAAACTAAGGCTGTCCGCGGGTATGACTCTTGGGAAAAGTAGTTCAGTAGGGTCGGTAGAATATGTGGTTTCATTTAATGGTCGCAGTCTATTAACACCCGGTATGCGAGTAAGAAATGGATCTGTGATAGATAATGCAAGTATGTGAACGGTATTATATCTCGCTTACTTGCTGCACAACTTCGTCCCTTTCCCGGACTGTCACTTTACTGCGCTGCACTACTGTACTCTTTTAAACCACACTGTTTAATGATGTTTATAAATTAATACGAGTATGAGATATGTTTGTGTCTCGATAATCGCTAGTAATATTGTATTAGAAATTGTACAGTACGACGGCTTGACAGAGTGACCAGCTCTTGTAAACCGTTGTACAATCTGATACAAATATTGTACGCAGTCTCTAGCGAGTATCGAGGCCTAAACTCGCAGTAGGTATTACAGCTGTACGGTGTGTGGACTCAGTAAAAGCTCATTAGTCTCACACATACGTACGGAGGTTTACCCACTCCGCTCCGCATTGCATGGCAGATAGATCATAGAAGAAACTTGTGTATAACACCATTTTAACTATGTTCAACAAATAAAGATGATTTGAATCCCGCCACTGCCGGCAACTGCACAACTATTAGTATTGGCGCGCCCTCACGCTGTCCCAACTGTCATTCATTGACCTCCAATATGTAGCCACAGAGTAGGTACAGAGTTGACATCTGCGTTGTTCGCCACGCAGGCAGAGGACCGTGATGTTAGTGGTATGAAGGATTATATCGTTACCACACGTTAGAACCGCGCGGCCAAGTTAACATCACACTGGTTTTGTCTTTCTTTTCCATCTTTTAAAGGAAGCTATGAACATGGAAGTTTTTATTTGTAGTAAAAAAAGATAATTTGTGTTCGCGGACCATTTGTTATATATTTTGCCGGCCATACCAGGGCAGAGGGAGGAGTGGAGAGTCTACTGTGTGAGTTATGCACGCAAAGATAATGCTCAGACAGTATGCATATTTTACTTTGCGCGTGCGCCGTGCCATGCATCCCACCATTGCACGGTCGAGGCACGCGGCACAAGTGTGGCGACCACAGACCAGTGGCGACAGTACAGCGAGTCAGCTGTTCTACCTACCAGTGCCAGTGCAGTGTGTTGTGTTCTACTCGATACCTATCTACTGTTTGAACATTGCATTCTTGTATATTTCCAACCATTGTAATAGTTATAGTTTTTACTCTGTTTTTAAGAAACAAATAAAACGTAATAAGGGCTGTAGTATTGGGCTTTCATTTATTTCTCCGATCACGAAAAGTCAAAGTTTTGATAACAATCGTTCGAGCTGGAAAGCCTCAAGCAGCTGCTCAAAGGTTAGGTCACGTTCTTGCCGAGAGCCTCCAGTTTAGTGGTATTTATGGAACGCTTCAAATAATATAAGAAATTTATTATTTTGTAGTCAAATGTTGACTAACTCAAAGTAATATCGTTTACCAAAACAATGGCAAACTTACTTTAAATATTAAATATTCATTTAACCAATTTGTTCCACTCCTTTAACTACAACATCGTTAGTCGAAAATATTGTGCTGCCTTTGCTACACACTTGACTTGACAGTGTAATAGGTAGGTATGTACTAGAAGGTAGGTAAGTAACGCAATATTATGATGGAGATTACCATTTTGGTATTACATCATGCCTTCCCCATAAAAGAGGCCCGTCACACTACGGTATGCTTACTGTCACCATAAAAGCGGTGACGGAGCGCATAATTCTGTCTGCTTCCTACAAAGTGCGTCATATTATAACGCTAGCAGCAGCAACAGTAGTTTCATCGTATTTTATTGTGATGTCCGTATGCTCCCTACTTTACGTGAATCATCATTATTTCAAATGAATTCACTTTATTTTATAATTACCAGTTTTCTCAGTGTAGTATTTCGTGTTAGTAAACTCTCGATAAACTATTTTCATGTATGCCGGGCCACACCTCCCTAGAATTCTTGGATTGTTGTTTACTATTTGTATGAGGCACTCATACTTAACAGCTGAACTGATGCGATCGGTCGTTATTCCCATAGTTAAAAACAAAACGGGTGACATTGCTGACAAGAATAACTACCGACCGATCACATTAGCGACCACTACATCTAAGGTCCTTGATGGTTTGCTTGAGAGAAAACTGAAGATGCATCTAGACCTGCATGATGCTCAATTTGGATTCAGGCCTCACTTATCCACAGAGTGTGCTATTCTGTCTCTCAAGCATACTGTCAAGTATTATACAGATCAATTTTTATTTTAATAAATATTTATTAATTAACCATTCAACTGATGACGGCCTCTAGAAGAGGCCGAAATATTTTGAAAATTGTGTTTTTATTAAATTTTTCTTGTAACTAGTAATATTTAAAGAAAATAAAAAGCTAAACATAGCAATTATATCTTTATTTTTATTATACAGATGGAAACACAACTGTTTGTGCTGCCTTTCTAGACCTCTCTAAGGCTTTTGACTTGGTTAGGAATGATATCCTTTGGACCAAACTAATTGACTCTGGTGTTCCTGGCGAGTTTGTCAATATTTTAAAATATTGGTACAGGCACCAGACTAACCAGGTCAAATGGCTAAATCAGCTTTTTGACTCATACAGGTTGGAGTGCGGAGTAAGACAGGGTGGGTTGACGTCTCCTTCGCTCTTCAACCTTTATGTAAATCAGCTGATTGGTGGGCTCGGTAGCGCTGGTATCGGCTGCTACATTGACGGACACTGTGTCAATAGCATCAGCTATGCAGACGACATGGTGCTGCTGAGTCCATCAGTTGCTGCACTCAGAAAGCTGATTGCAATATGTGAGGGCTACGCGAAGTCCCATGGGCTCACATATAATGTTAAAAAAGCGAACTTATGGTGTTCCGACCTAAGAATCGCAAAACGATCCGTGTGCCTCCCGTGAAGCTAAATGGAGTGGAACTTGTGGAAGTGTTGTCCTTCAATCAAGTACTTGGGTCACATAGTTACCGAGGACTTGAAGGATGACAGTGATATTGACAGGGAAAGAAGAGCATTGGCAGTAATAATGTAATATGTTGGCCCGCAGATTTGCCCGTTGTAGTAACGAGGTTAAAATGACACTCTTTAAGGCATATTGCCAATCTCAATACATGCGGTCTGTGGGTCAACTGTACGCAGCGGGCTATCAATGCTCTCCGAGTACAATATACTTACTAATGGTTTTAGTATGTGGTTGGGGCTTCCGCGTTACTATAGTGCGTCCGGAATATTTGCGCTAGCGCACACCGATGGCTTCCATGCGATAGTACGCAAGCGCACCGCATCACTTCTACGCGGAATGCGCGGGAGCTCCAACACCATTCTCAAACTCATTAGCGAGAAGCCTGACTGCCCCAAAATCATGTACAGGTGGCAGGGTCGAGCTGTACGAGCAAATATTTAAATTAATTCGATTTAATATGATAAGTTTTGCTAACATAGTTATAAGGCCTACTAACATCTCTATGGTCTGTAATATTGTCTGCAATAAAATCATTTTATTTTATTTTTATAACCTATGTCTGCTCTGCAATAATAGTCAATGTAGCACCGTAAGGTATACAAGGTCTGGAGACTCGTTTAGTGATCAGAAACAAACCTCAATTACTTGAAATTCTAAAAATATATTTTTTTGATTCCTTTCTGCCTAGAACACAGAATAAATAGTACTATCTAGACTAGGAACTAGGTAGTCCAACCAGTAAGGGAGCAAAAAAATATATATTTCGAATTTGGCCAAAAGGTTTACTGAACCTAGTCCCTGATCACTAACCAAGTCTCCAGTATGAATTTGGTCGGTTGATTTAATTTCAACCTATATAAGGTGACTTTCAGCCAAACTGATACTGGAGGCTTAGTAAGTGATCAGTAAGGATCGATAACACTTTGCTGATTTCGCAAAATAAAATCTTGACGTCCCATAGTAATTGACTCGGGGCTGGGCTTGCGTTTGTAAGGAACACGAAAAGAATACTTTATGAATCTCACAATAAGGGTCATCGAGCCTTTTTACTGAGCACTTACCGAGTCTTCAGTAAGAATTTGGCTGAATAAATTAAAGTAAATAGATCGATCAACATTTAGATGAATAATTATTTATTTAACTATTCGGGAGTACAAAATTTCTTCAAAATTGTAATATACATGCACAATAATATCTCCCATTGCAGCCGTGGCAGATATTTTTAGAGCACCTTATACATAAATCTCTTACATATAACACACTTCATGGCAATAGCTCGGCGAACACATTACAGAGAGGGTAAAGCTAGCGATAACATTACATTAAGTTTACTTGCTGTTACTAGCACTATTTTAACTCTCAATACTACTCGTACATCGTCCAGTGCTGTTGGGGTTAAATTTGTTTGCCGACTCCTCTATGTCACCTTTAGTTAGAATTGAGATACTCCTAATTGTTACTCTGCATTACAGTCTGTAATATCACTTTAAGTTATAAAAAAAATCTGTAACTGACACTAAAATGTTAGTTGGGGCAGTGACTATCGTTCAACGTCAGTTGAGCCATACTAAAGCCAGGTAAACATCATTTTTATTTTTTAACTATGTTCTATTGTTTTTTAAAGATTAATTTCTGACTTGTAAAAAGTGTAATATGTATCTATGTCACAAATAAACTTTTTGAATTTGAATTTTTTACAATATTGCCCACTCACAGTCATAACCTTCATATTAAGGTATCATTGTGATGTTTATGACGTTATTTATTTGTTGGATCCGTTTCTCACCCACTGACTAACTAACCGACCAACTGGTTGGTCCGTGGGGAATTGTAGTACTTTCACTTGGTCCGTGGAACACTTAGTAACGGAAGAAATACTACGAATATTAAAATTAGAATTCGCGTTAGTACCATTGAAAGTTTTTTTGCACAGATTTTGTGAAGTGACAGATGATTTAACTTTTATGCAGATTTTGTGACAGGTGATTTATTTTTTATACAAAGTTATTGACAAATGTCAAACTGACAGATAATTTATGTTTATTGATTTTGTGACAGATGATTTATTTTTTATACAAAGTTATTGACAAATGTCAAACTGACAGATAATTTATGTTTATTGATTTTGTGACAGATGATTTATTTTTTATACAAAGTTATTGACAAATGTCAAACTGACAGATGATTTATGTTTATTGATTTTGTGACAGATGAATTATTTTTTATACAAAGTTATTGACAAATGTCAAACTGACAGATGATTTATGTTTATTGATTTTGTGACAGATGAATTATTTTTTATACAAAGTTATTGACAAATGTCAAACTGACAGATGATTTATGTTTATTGATTTTGTGACAGATGATTTATTTTTTATACAAAGTTATTGACAAATGTCAAACTGACAGATGATTTATGTTTATTGATTTTGTGACAGATGAATTATTTTTTATACAAAGTTATTGACAAATGTCAAACTGACAGATGATTTATGTTTATTGATTTTGTGGCAGATGAATTATTTTTTATACAAAGTTATTGACAAATGTCAAACTGACAGATGATTTATGTTTATTGATTTTGTGACAGATGAATTATTTTTTATACAAAGTTATTGACAAATGTCAAACTGACAGATGATTTATGTTTATTGATTTTGTGACAGATGAATTATTTTTTATACAAAGTTATTGACAAATGTCAAACTGACACATGATTTATGTTTATTGATTTTGTGACAGATGATTTATTATTTATACAAAGTTATTGACAAATGTCAAACTGACAGATGATTTATGTTTATTGATTTTGTGACAGATGATTTATTTTTTATACAAAGTTATTGACAAATGTCAAACTGACAGATGATTTATGTTTATTGATTTTGTGGCAGATGAATTATTTTTTATACAAAGTTATTGACAAATGTCAAACTGACAGATGATTTATGTTTATTGATTTTGTGACAGATGAATTATTTTTTATACAAAGTTATTGACAAATGTCAAACTGACAGATGATTTATGTTTATTGATTTTGTGACAGATGAATTATTTTTTATACAAAGTTATTGACAAATGTCAAACTGACAGATGATTTATGTTTATTGATTTTGTGACAGATGATTTATTTTTTATACAAAGTTATTGACAAATGTCAAACTGACAGATGATTTATGTTTATTGATTTTGTGACAGATGATTTATTTTTTATACAAAGTTATTGACAAATGTCAAACTGACAGATGATTTATGTTTATTGATTTTGTGACAGATGATTTATTTTTTATACAAAGTTATTGACAAATGTCAAACTGACAGATGATTTATGTTTATTGATTTTGTGACAGATGATTTATTTTTTATACAAAGTTATTGACAAATGTCAAACTGACACATGATTTATGTTTATTGATTTTGTGACAGATGATTTATTTTTTATACAAAGTTATTGACAAATGTCAAACTGACAGATGATTTATGTTTATTGATTTTGTGACAGATGATTTATTTTTTATACAAAGTTATTGACAAATGTCAAACTGACAGATGATTTATGTTTATTGATTTTGTGGCAGATGAATTATTTTTTATACAAAGTTATTGACAAATGTCAAACTGACAGATGATTTATGTTTATTGATTTTGTGACAGATGAATTATTTTTTATACAAAGTTATTGACAAATGTCAAACTGACAGATGATTTATGTTTATTGATTTTGTGACAGATGAATTATTTTTTATACAAAGTTATTGACAAATGTCAAACTGACAGATGATTTATGTTTATTGATTTTGTGACAGATGATTTATTTTTTATACTGACTTTTGAGAGATGTCATAGGGTCATGTCATGCCTATTATTACTGGAAGTTTGGAATATTAAAAATACTCAAGTATGATTAAAATGTTCTTTTTATTTATAATTTATATTAACTAAACACTAAATTATTTAACATTATTAATATTGTTTAAAATATTTAGATTTTGGGAATAATAATATAAAATGCTATACAAAATACTTACTTACTTAAATCTATATAAGTCTTCAAAACATCACCTTCGGGAGCATTTTAATACAGTTCTCATCAAAAAAATCGAAACACTACCAAGACTTTCTTTCTGGCGACAAATAACCTAAAAAGAGAAATAATTCTTGAAAAATATAATTAATTTGAATTTGGAACGTTAGTATAGGGAATTCAAAAACTTTTACCTGATGTACGACATTTTATTTTTTTCCGCATAGTATAATATTTTTCTAATAATCCATTAAAAACACAAACTTGAGAAGTGTTTTGATTTTTTTGATGAGAAGTGTATTTGAGAAATATATAATTATTTTTAATATATATTTACATAATCTTGAGCATACCAATCTTAACCATGGAAAATATTTTCAGTCGATTTTTGAATTAGTGAAATTGTTTGCACACAGTGGAATGAAACATTTATTGTAGGTTAATGAGGAGATCGGTGGCGGCGGAGGGGAGAGGTATGGGGACGGGGCCGCCCAGCATGCTCAGTATGATCTCCCCGGCGCCGGCGGCCGGCTCGTCGCTCGGCGCAGCTTCGTCGCTCAATGTGAGACTGTGTACACCTCGCGCCACCGAGCACACACTATCCTTCTGTATGATGCCTCCGTGGTTCATCTCCTTTTTGATTCCATCCACCATTGTGTAGAGATTGTCGACGTTCCGGGTGAGGTAGTCGACCTTGTTCTCCAACTTCCTGGCGAGAGAGTCGAGCTTCCCCTCGAGTTTCCTGTTGGAGGCGAGGATCTCCCGCAGCAGGTCGCTCGTATCACTCTCGGGTCTACAGTTGAGCGAGTCGGCGGACTCAGCTCGCAGCACGAAGGGGGCGGGGGGCGCGTCGCTCGCCGGGAACGACTTGTACAGGTCGGAGCTGCGGAAGTGCGCTAGCTCGTCGGGGGTGAGCAGGTAGGCGACCACGCTGTCGACGTCGTTGGCCCGCAGCCGGGCGAGGAAGTCCCTCAGCTTGGCGGAGTAGACGGCGAGTAGGCTGGGCCGCAGTCCCGCGATGAGGTTGTGGTCTTTGTGCCAGTAGTAGCGGATGCGCTTGGCGTCGACGGCGGCGGCGAGCTTGGCGACCATGTCGGTAAAGAGAACGCTCACCTTGTTCTGCCAGTACTTCTTGTCCTGTCGCTCGTCGATCTCCCACAGAAACAGAGTCTTGATGTAGTAGCTTGCGATCTCTTTCAGCTCGAGAGAGTCGCGCAGTTTTTTTACCTGGGAATTGTTTTATTTTTTAATACAACATTTCACTTCGACGTAGACTAAAATATGTACTCTAGAGGGTGTACCCACTGCTTATACATATATTTCTTTGGAAAAGTTGCACAAGATGATCAGTAGATTTTGTATTTTATTCGGAATGAGATTGGCTACCACGACGCCTGATGTAACTTAGTATGAAGGGTGCACGTCCCGAAGAGACCCTAAAGGAATCCTGGTTGTAACTCTCTCGCAGGCAGTTCTACATTACAGCTGTACGGATGATGAACGGAGATTTGAAGCGATGTGTTTGAGTTGTCAATGTTAATTTACAAGTGGTGTACTGACCAGCCTGATGGTAAGCTTCAGCAGCTCGCAGCCCTTCATGATCTCGCGCTCGTGGTCGTGGAAGGCGAGTCTCCAGCAGCGACTTCTCGCACCCGCGTCGCCGAGCGACTTGAGTGGCTTCGGCACCACCAGCCACTTCCTCTCGGCACCACCCTCCACCGACCTGCGGGTGTCATGGAATAGTCAACACTCGTACACCCTCTGTTCGCCGATGGTTTAGGGCGAGCCTTATCACGCTTTTTATTCCTAGATTTCTCTATTTTATGTAGGTGTATAATTAAATTTTTGTAGCCCAACCTAAATATTTTTTGTATGAATTTCCCTTATTAGTATATACATAGTATTT
This sequence comes from Ypsolopha scabrella, assembly GCA_910592155.1. Lineage (NCBI taxonomy): Eukaryota > Metazoa > Arthropoda > Insecta > Lepidoptera > Ypsolophidae > Ypsolopha > Ypsolopha scabrella. Next base: position 31,086,755 of record OU342964.1, read on the forward strand.
TTTTATATTTTATTATTCTAAAGATATTTATTGTAAAGATTAACTTTGACTTGTAGAAAGTATACTTTATTTATCTATTTTACAAAATAAATATTTTGATTTGATTTGATCTTAAGTTAATATTGGGTATCAAGGAAGACTGTGACCATCAGAAATTGCAACAAGATACATAATAAATAAATGAAATAAAATATCTTTATTTCAAGTAACTCAGAGACTCATATAGGCAGAAAACATAAAAAGATAAATTACCTATATACATACATAACACAAAAACATATTTACAAGAATTATCCGCCACGGCTGGCCACATGCCTGTCGCAACAATGGCGGATAAACGGACAATCAAGCCTGCTTGCAATCATTGCTAGGACAGCGTTGGGGCTACTCCGCACCCTGTGTATCAGAGACGCGCATCGCCTATATAGACCGTGTGGTGGAATGGAGTCGTGCGAATAGGTTAGATTTTAACGTGGACAAGTGCGTTACAATGACGTTCAGCCGCGCACATGCTCCACTAGAGCACTTGTACAATATAGACGGGAGTGACATGAAAAGAGTGAAGGCAGTAAAAGACCTTGGAGTACGCTTTACATCAGATCTTAAGTTTCGAGACCATATTGTAGAAGTATGCAAGAAAGCTTTCAGGACGTTGGGCTTTGTGTTGCGACAAGCTCAGGGCTTTGACAGTATTGGCGCGGTGAAAGCCTTATATAATGCACTTGTTCGGAGCAAGCTTGAATGTAACGCGGTTGTTTGGGCTCCACATGAAACCAAATACTGCCTGATGTTGGAGCGTATACAAAACAAATTCATGAGGTTTTTGTACATGAAAATGTTTGGGGTCTATCCTTGCTATCCCTTGATGTATCCTACCCTATTTGTTTTGGGTATGGTGGGATACAACAGATTGGAAGTAAGGAGAGATTATGCTCTGACAGCTTATTTATTTGAAGTTTTTACTGGTAGGATATGTAATCCCAGTATTTTAGGCAATATGAGGCTAGTAATTCCTAAGCGATACTTTCGACAACGTCGCGGGAGGCTGTTCGGGCTGCCGAGAACGAGGACGAACCTCCATGGGGAAGCACCACTACAGCGCGCTACTCGAATTCTCAATGAGGTTGGAGATCACATCGATCTTTGTTCGTGTTCATTGAGCGAGTTCACAAGAGCAACATTATATTACTTGAGCTATCGTTAATTTATGTACCTATATTCTAATATCTTGAAATTTGTTTTTTGATTTTTAATGTAAGATATGTTTTTAGCATTTATGGTTTTTAAGTGTTTTTAAAGATTGTTTTGTGTACCATGCCTGCACTGTTGCATTAGGTTTTCAACCTGTAATGATAGTGTTAGTTGTTAAATTAAATAAATAAATGAAAATCTGTTCATACAAATACGAAATATTTTTGACTACTAATCAAATTGTAACATTTATTGCGTAACTCTCTTATTTAACGGACTTCTTCGGATCGGTGCGGCTTTTGACTGATAGCGTATTAAGCCGCTTGAGTTTAGGATTCGCCTATAAAGTCCATCGGACCGAGTTCTATTCAAACGGCTTGAATTCGGACTTTTCTTTAGTCCATGTGACAGCTCTGATTTTTAGGGCATGCAAGTGTACCGCACAATGTGGGTATGTATTTCTTCGCCGTCAATAAGTGGTACATATCAGAATCCGTCAGGAAGCTAAATCGATATTGTATCGACAGTTAGTCACTTAAGTGTGTTATCTGTAGTAAATATCAGTCATAGATTATCTATTTTGGTGTATTTTAATGATAATTATAAAAAATTGTTTATCAGTAATACGATAAGTAAAGTACCTAAGAAGTACACGGTCCTGATTCCGAAACCATTTCGAGATATTGTGACCTATTCTCGTGCAGCAAACCTTAAATTTAGAGTTGAAAAATCTAAAATAATACAATCTCATTTAACTTTTATCCATCTGCGTTAAAGCCTATTTTGCAATGAAAAGTTTAAGGTTATGGCAGCTCTAAATCTAATACTTGCTACATGAGAAAAGGTGTCAATAGGTTCCTAGATCGTATTTTTCAATTCAGTTTTAAAAACTATGATATTTATAACGTGTATATTTTAACAAAAATACAACAACCAACATCACTTTCATTTAACTCCTAAATGACGTCAGAGGCTAGGCTGATTAGGATTAGGTTCATTGCAAAAAATAAATAAAACATAGTGTCTTTGCCTTATCGATGACAACAAATTAGACAGTTGACAATGACAATCTATTCAGGGTTGTCGGTACGGGTACGTTTAGCGAATTTCGGGTAATTTTGGGTATTTTTGAGAAAATCGTGTACAAAAAATGCATTTAATTTTTTCCTTTCTTTTCCGAAAGTAAATGGAAATTTGTGATATAAACAAATCGATTTTCTAGCTGAGCATTTAGATGTATCTTGTTATTTCTATAGGTTGAACTTTATTATTTATTCCTGTAGTTACTTACTTACTACAAAATATCAATTCATTTAAATGTTTACATGAGTACAGGCCTCTAAACATTATAATTTAGAGTGCATTACGAACTAAAGATCAATCAAAAGATCATTTGAACCTGCGGTCTCTTGCTTACACGGCAAGTGTACTACCGACTGTGCCACTGAGGTACTCATTGTAGACCCTTGAGTTTAAGGCGATACAAACAATTTTGGTGGGGTTTCTTGTTTCCTCTAACTTTACCAAAACATAAGTTATGCAGCGATGCCAAGTTGATTGGCGGTAGGTGGAGATGTTGAAATGTCTTTACGGCTCCGCTACCAAGTACAGGGTGTACAAACAAGACCAATACACCTTCAGCGCAGCGTGAGATGTTATTTCTCCAAAACTGTTTACCGCCGCGCTGGAGGACTATAATAAGATACTAAAGTGGAATAGACGAGGTTTTAACGGTGGAAAAGCTGCAGGAACTAGAGGAAATGGTGCGCGGCCTAAGCGATTCTTCGAGACGAATGGGCCTGCCGTAGGGTGGGAACACTAAGATCATATCCAAGAGTCATGTTATCTTTGTCAAAAAGTATGGCTTGGCCGTTTCGCGGCCATCAGACACATACTCCCATGGACTTTATGTCATGCAATAGTTCCATGAAACGGCCAAGCCATACATTTTGACGAAAATGTAGGTTTGTAGAGTTAGGGCTTGTAGAGTTAAGGGCTTGGCTCTACATGTGATCTGATAACCTTTTAACCGTGAAAGCGTTATGAGCTTCTGTGTCTTGGCGACCTTTGCATGAAATGTTTTTGATGGGATTCCATTTCTTTTTGTAAGGTGCTCTACTTTTTTTTTTCAGGCTGCATTTCTTGCGCCTCAGCTATGACTTTTTTATAGCCCCCTTTCAATTTTTGCCTCTTTTTTTTGTTGGCCCATTATTTGCATTAAGCGATAGATCAGGGCTGCGACGGCAGCGACGTGTGAGGAGGCTACGACGATAAGCGCGCGCGACGCGTTTGACATCCTTCCATCCTCTTACCCCTTGGATCACAGATATAATTAATTAAGGTTCCAGAAGTGAGTCAAACGGGACCTTATTACTAAGCCTCCGTTGTGTGTCCGTCTGTCACGGGGGCTACAGTTTCATGCTATATTATTTATTGTTATATTATTTATCTAACACACACATGATATAGGTTACACACACATGTCCAATGCGTATAACATGGGAGACAAGCTTTACAAATTTTAGATAGCCACTGGATTATTATTTTCACAGATTACCTACCTGTTACTATGGCCGCTAACATGGCAGATAATGAAATTAAAATAAAATTAATACCCAAAGGTGGTCTCCAAAAAATATCCTCAAAAAAGTCCTCCCCTTCTTTATCTCCGAAACTAGAAGACCAAAAAATATATAAAAAGTCATGGAAATAGGTCTATTGATTATGTGTTATGTAAAGATTACAGGAACAATACCGCGGTCAAGTTAATATAAGGGTCCCTTACCCAAGAGGGTGTCGAATTGTTTGTCAGGCGCAAGAATTTTAGTGCCTTGTTTTCTGTCACCTTGGTCCCTTCATGGGGTAGGGAGTTGGAGGGTAAAATTAACAGATATTTTAATATTTTCGTTGGGTGTGTGCAAATCGTAGCCTTCATACCAAATTTCAGATTTCTAGGACTTTTGGAAATTGGGAATATATTTTTTTAATAATACAGAGCCGGACCTGGACCGGGGGACCCCCTTAAGAGGGTTTGGGGGGTGAAAAATACAGATTTCTGAATTTATTTGTTGTTTATGTGCTAATCGTAGCCTGCATACCAAATTTCAGCTTTCTAGGACTTCAGGAAGTACCCTAGAGGTTTTGATGATCATCAGTGAGTGAGTGACCGAGTGAGTGAGTGAGTGACGAAATCAACGTATTTTGGGCATTAATAAAATTCAAAGTACAAAAGCTAGACAAATGAAACTTATCGTGTTTAATGAGACTGCTTACTGCATCTTATCTTGAGAATTTGGTATCTATAGTATTATCCAGACCGAAGCTATGAGGGTTCGAAAATACGACGAAACGCTTCGAGAAAAGGTACGTAGTGCCCCGCCCGCTTTTGGCTCGTCTTGGTGGGAGGCGCTACCGTGCCCCCAGATATGAACTTCTTTTGTATAGCTGTTATGGTATACAGGGTGTAAATGCAAAGTCAAGAATCCCTTTAGAGTATAAAAGTATACACGATTCTGATGTCATTACGAAGAAAATGATATACCTTGAATTTTCACAAAAAATTCCATCAATTTTATAAGCTATGGCTACGCAGCTCACCGGCCTCCCCACACACCTAATTGCACCCCGCAACCCGCACCCCTCATCCGAGTGGCCAGCGACCTTTAGGGGCGATTCGTGTATTTTGAGTAAAGAAAATCATCTTATTATGAGGTACTAGTACTTTATATAGAGATCCCAGTATGTAAAGTAATATCTTTACTGCCTTTGCTTTTATATAATTATATCACGGAAATAACAATCTTACTGCGACATTATGCAATCAACAATGTGCAATGCACCTGGCAAACAAACTTGTAGGTACTATTTAAGAATAGGTCTGTTTCATTAGGTACCTACTCGTATGTGTAACAGACCTGTATCCGGGCGGCCAGCGCGGCAACATGAACCGGATGCAGGGTACCAGGTCCACGTCCAGCGCGAAGGTGTCCGCGCCGGGCTCGTTGCGGACGAGCAGCGTGTAGGCAGGGCCGGACTCGCGGAACGTGAGCAGGTAGTGGGTGCCGCCGACGGCGACGCGGCCGCCCAGCTCGTTGACGGCGCGCTGCACCACGCGCTGCATCCACTGCCGGAAGCGGCTCTGCAGGAAGTACTTGTCGGCGTCGCGCCACTCGCGCGTCACTTTGTGGCACTTCTCCCAGTCCTGCTGCTTGTCGAGGTTGTCGAACGCGCTGGTGATCTTGAGCTTCACAAAGCCGGGCTGGTGCGGCTCGATGAGGATGCCGTTGTCGCCATCCTCGTAGCTGATAGGTAGCCGCACCACCACGTCCAGGTCGAACTCGTCCAGCTTGCCCACCTTGATGCCGTCGTACACGCTGCCGGCGTTCAGCACCTGTCCGGGCACAAGGGGGCCTGTGATAGTTTCACATATCCATAAACAACCGTTTAGCCGACAGGGGGAACACTTGACTCTAACAAAATTAGAACTTTAAAGCTTAATACTTGGCCAACGGATCCCTAAATCGAAAAATGCCTTTCACACACCCATAATGTTTTTGAACGACCTATCTAACGAGAACCCACATTATGGGATAGACGAGGTAAATTCATCTCTAATTTACGTGTATGGGAGGGTACTCTTAAAATTTTTTTTCAAGATTGATGAGACCAAAAATAATCTTTCACGCAAAACTGCGGACAAATTGGAATGACATGAAATTCAGAACACCTCTTTTCTAAACAGAACTCCAGCAAGTCTAGCATAGCAAACCATGGCGGCTATTCCGACATTAATACGCGTTCGCAATATCAGTCAGTAGATATTTGTTTAATATAAGGAATGCTCACTATAAGTTTTCAATCAAAAATATCAATACATATCTGTACAATATCCCTTTTAAAGTCAACCGCAATCTGCCTTAGATATTTTTGCGCACGTGCCAGCATTGACGGCCATATCAAGCTCGATAGCGGTCTCTCACTCTGTTGATTTACTTAGAGAGGGACAAACAGTGTATATCGAGCCGTCAAAGCTCGAGGCGATCTATTTGGCTAGTAAATCCTTCATTTGGCGATCTTCAAAAGGGCATTTATTTTAGTGCTAGCGGTACAAACCGAAACTCAGTAAATAGCTGCAAATGGTGATAAAGCAATGAAAATCGGAAGGATAGATCATATCCATCAATTAAACCCGTAGCACGAAAAAAATTATAAAAGTAGGGTGTTATTATTACGTCATCTTTTATTGTATTGGGAAAAAATGTTTTGTTCCAAAACCTATCGTGTGTGGTATCAAATGAAAGGGCTTTCTGAACCAATTCTAAAAATATAACACATCATTACATTTCGTTCACTTGTTTTAAATTAAAATGAAAATCATTTTAAAAACACACCAAGTTTGGGCTCCGCTAGATACGATATACGGTTGAACATTTTTTTGTAAAATATACCTCAAATCACAGACCACAAATGATACGTAATATCCTCAAAGCAAACCTCAAGAAGGCAACTTTAAAAGTATTTACTTTTAGTATTTTTTATTTATTTTTCATTATTACGTTATTATATTTTCATTTGTAATTCGCGTTAAGAATAATAACTAAAAACACATGTCACGTTTTCTTAATACTCGCACCTCTCATTGTCATTTACTAATTAATTCATTATTTCAATTCAATATTCATTCAACATTACCTACACAAATATATATCAAGTATTAACTCAGTCTAAAATTATCTGTAAATACTGAATGGTATCATAGCGTAGGACAAAACGTGCCGTGAGCAGAGTATCGCTCGAACGAGTCACGTACTAATGGTACTAAATGAACGAACTAGTACGTTTTGATGAATGTACGAGATCGGATCGAACCGCGCAGTGACCAAGTAACCACAAGCCTATTATTGTTTGAGCCGGTTTCTCTCTATCATACTTTATAGTCCGTAAGCCCGGTCCAAAATTGCCTACGTGATATGACAACACTATAAAATGGTCACGGTCAGACAAGCATAGCACCTAAAATTGGCCGGAAGTCTGAGAAAATCCTTCACTTCCGGTCACTATTTTAACGTTCTATTTACATAGAACATTAAATATACAATATATTAAATATCCATTTATGGCTTGTGTCACCGACTGTCCCTTGTGATGACGCATGGAGGAGAACGGGAAATAATATATTTAATATTTTTTGTGTGGAGGAGATCGGGAAATAAAAACTGAGATTCTTGGAGGAACTTGGTAACAAGCCCAATTTCGTACTAAGTAGTGATGAATAAACTTAACTTTTAACTTCTAAACAGAAAACAAAGTTAAGTTGTGCACTTTGTACATTTCGTTCCTAAACGCACAACTAGAGATTGTTTTTCTTATCAATACCTATATAATAAAACAGTATAAACCGCTGTGTCTGTACATGGAAGAAAAGTAATGGAATTAGAAAGGGGGTGACTTACGAAGAGTAATATAACACAAATCAACGATTTTTAGAATTATTTTCTGTCTGTCTGTTTGTTCACGCATATCTCTGAAAGTACAGAACGGATTTTCATGTAGTTTCCACGGCTATACAGAGCTTAATTTGGAATAGAATATAGGCTTTATTTCATCAAAATCGGATCTCGGAAAAAAAAGTTAACGACATTTAAAGATTTTTGGAATTTACTTTTCTACTGGTGGTACCTACTTAGTAGTTATGTAGCAAATAATAATTCCTGAACTTTTGTAAAATTTGGTTAGAATGCAGACCCTTCGAGTTTGGGCTTATTTGATTGCTAATAAAGTAGCACTTTGATAAAACATGGTAACAAGGGTCTGATGATGAGCACTTTGGTCTGATGATGGGACTGGAAGATGGGTACGGGATCTCCTCAACGGACAACAATTTTGTGCCAAAATATCACTTTTGCCGACTTCTTTTTTCCTGAAACACATGTTTTCCAGAAGTCAGCGCTCTCACGTTTGCTCTGCTCTGCGTTTTTGTGTTCTGAGAATGCGCCGACTTCTAGATAACATAATATATTATGCTTTAGGAAGAAATTAAGAAGTCGGCAAAAGTGTTATTTTGGTACCATCGGTCAGTATATGATTATTTTAAACTTTTTAGTGAAATAAAATTTCAAGTCGGTTATTATTTTTTTGTTAAAAGTCTATTTATTTCACGCTAGACTACAGTGAGCACTCTGATTGTCGTACCGTGGCATAATGTCAATTTTCAAGTTATATCTTGGAATCAGCATGCTCACACCAAGTGATTGCCCAAATCTCATTTTATATGCTGTCATACGTTGAGGAGTTCTATGGTGATGAGGCCAAGATCGAAGGTCAGATAGCATAATGACAATTTTCAAGTAATATCCTGCAATGAACACACTCACATCTCCTCTTTTTTTGAAGTCGGTTAAACAGTATTAAATAAATACATAACATCGGAACCCTGTTGGATGCCAACTCGTTCAGAGTGGCCATTGGACTGCGCCTTGGCTCGACTATAACACATCCACATCGTTGCCCCTGCGGCCACGGTGTTGACGACCTGGGACACCAAGGGCTGTCGTAATAATGATATGTCTGTGGGGCTGTCTTGTCGATTGAGTACAGGTCGGCGGTCGTCTCGCCATGCGGATCTAAATGATATCATAGGAAGGGCTCTTGCTACAGTCAACGTGCCTGCTATTCTGGAACCAACAGGCATTGCACGTGACGATGGCATGGCATACCCGACGGTATGACTTTAATACCGTGGAGACAGGAGAGGCCGCTAGTACGGGATGCGACCTGCGTCGATACGCTGGCGGCCTCCCGTGACTCCCAATCTAGCAGGGCCGCTGGTACGGCTGCCAAATCCACTGAAAACTCCCAACGGCGCAAATATGCATTATTAGGAAGCTTTTATTCGTATATGTTTGAGCCGTTTGGGGTTGAAACTTTCAGAGGCGCCCAGAGCGAGGTGCATCTTTGACATCAAAATTTCCGGATTGAAAACGCTTAAACCAAATTTGTGCTACTCTCACAGACACTGCACTAGGTCCATAAACATCACAAATTTTTTTCGCGGCTTGCGTTGCATTTTTACCTTTTTTGTAATAAAATTTTAAAATGTATCGAATTTCTTCATTAGATTCACTCATCTTAATAGTAAGAAAAACAAATGAAAATCACACACTTTAGCTAATTTGAATTTGGAATTCTTTTTTAAAATTTAAACTTTTTAATAATACCAAAACCAGCCAGATACAAATGGTATAGCCGAAGAGATTTTATTATAAGTTCATACATACTATTTGCGAAAAGAGGTTTTCCCCAACCTAATATTTCAAGTGCGTCTACAGGATCCAGCTCCAGAACAAGAAGCTACCAGCTCACACGCCCGCATCATCGCGGCCATTTTGGTCACATCATCCAGGTTAGTCCAGTACCCACTCCTGTCTTTCTCCTAATCAGCTCTGCATTCCTGTGACCCTAGCGGTTAAAATGTGGTTTATGGCACTAGGCGGCAATAGTTTAAAGCTAATAAGGCTTTTATAGCAAAGTTGTGTTATATTTTGCATTACTACTTTGTAGATGATCCTGCACAACAACTATAAACACACGAGCCATAAAAAGAGTAATATACCTACAAAATATGTAAGATAGACTCTCTATATATCTATTATTTTACAGAACCATTAAACTTTACCTACTTACACATACCCTCTCACATACATACCCTACATGCACACCCACCCCAACTCTCTGACACACACTCACACCCTCCCTCTCCCACACTAAACGCAGGTACTCACTGTAAATCGAGTTCCTATTATTAATTTTATTATTATTAATTTTCTATTTCATATTTAATCAATGTAATGAAGTGTAAGGTGATAGTTTTTTGTAAAATAATGTTAAATTAATATAAATAAACTAATTCATATGTGAATAATGTAATTAATTATTATATAAATTTTGTTTTAGATATAATATACATTTTGGAAGGACCTAGTCTCCATGTTACCAGGGAATCCTAGTATGGAGGCTAGTGCCACAAATTATTTTGTACAGTTGAATCTTTTGATGGTGTCAATAAATTAAAATTATTAAAATTAAAATTATTAAATTAAAATTATATATTTACCTCATTAGCATATTTGGAGTAGTAGTTGTCCTGCTCGCACATCTTCTGTTTCACTTGGTCGAACACGCTGCTGAAGACGGTTTGAGCCTTCTTATAATCTCCATCCTTTATCGCAATGTACTGCTTAAACACTTCTCTCAGGAACACGTCCATGTGCTTCTTCTTCGCCGAGGCTGCCATTGTGTGCTGCTACTGACATGTAACAATGAGTATTTTGTTGATTTGATATCATTCAAAATTCAAAACAGTATCTTAAGCCGCATGGGGGACTCTGATGCAAGGCAAGTTTTCCGCTGATTGTTGAAAGGCTAGATTCATTTTCTTTTTGTTGTACTGGTTTGGCTAATAGAATAGAATGACGTTCATTTCGATCGATTAAGATCATAATTATTAATACACATATATATATGCATGCTGCAATGATTCAGGTACTGACAGTCAAACCGTTCCGCAAATGCGTTCAGGATACAGTTGCGGCTGGCCCGCACCCTGCGCAACAGGGATGTGCACCGCCCGCGCATCGTTGCATAAAAGCAATCCACAATCCGCGAACATCCCCGATGCACTACAGAAGCGAGGCAGCCCCAAAATCATCCTAAACGCATTGTTGTATTGGACTCGTAGCGCGCTGTACTGTCTTTGCGTATAACTCACCCACAGACTGCTCGTGTAGAAGGACGTACAAAATGCCCTGAAATTATTATTTATTATCATATTAGCACGAACAGACAACGCCCTACGCTCCCTCTCTATGTCTGCATCATCTCTCAGGCCCGAGGTTGTAATTGTAATGTTTTGTTTCTTTCTTTTCGGGTTTATTTTTGTAACTTGATTATTAAGTAGATAAAGCAAAGAAAAATTTAATGGAATTTGATTGAATCCTTTTCGTTCATGGATGAACATTGATCTGGATCGTTGAACCAGTTGGTGAGACCGGAATAAGGAGCTGAACATCTACCTTCTCTAGTTGACCGCTAGGTATCACTCCAGGTCCAAGGTCAAGAATAAGCAGTTTGGGATGTGGAAACCCCGAAATTCTAGGGCAGGGTAATCGTTTTTTTGTTTGGATGGCGTTCCGCGACTAATTTTTCAAAGAATGTTCAAGTTTTATTTCTGTTCTCGGTTTTAAAAGTAAATAATAATAAATTGATGGTGTAAACCTTTGGTAATTTTTTCCTTTTGGAAATTACATTTTTTTAATTAAAAAGTCCCAGTAGTTCAACGTTGAACTACTCAGTTGAACTATTGGGAATGAGTCGGCCTACCACTAGCACTATTAGGCCGCGCACCATTTCCTGGAGCGTTTCCGCCATAATGACTAGGTATATCATCAGCAAAACGAAGATGTGAAATGTATTCTCCATTCACGTTTATGCATCGTCTATTCCAGTCTAGTGTCTCGAAGACGTCCTCCAGCGCGGCGGTAAACAGTTTTGGATAAATAACTTCTCCCTGTCTCACGCCGCGCTGAAGGTGTATTGGTCTTGTTTGTACACCCTGTACTTGGACGGACATCGTAGCGAAGTCATAGAGATATTTCAGCATCTCCGCGTACCGCCAGTCAACTTGGCATCGCTGCAAGGACTGCAGAACAGACCAAGTTTAGATGTAGTCGAAGGCTTTCTCGTAGTCCACAAACGCTACACATGACATGAAGGCTGATTATACTCTTGTTTTTTTGCCTTAACGTGTGAATGTGGTCTACGGTGCTGTAGCCTTTTCGAAACTCAGCCTGCTCTAGAGGTTGGAAGTCGTCGAATCGCTGGGCGAGACGATTCGTGATAACTCTTGAGAAGTGAGAACAGCTTGTCGGTGTGGCTTGGAGCGCATTGGTCTATAGTTTTGTCCCCTTTTTTAAGAACAAAATGACCAGGCTCCTTCTTTTTTTTTAGTGTAACTTTTAATACCTTTCTCTTAATGTTTTTGTGTGTTTGGTGAAGTCTCCAACTTATAATAATTAAAAGATTTAAATTTAACTTCGACCATTTGTAAATATTTGCATGCCTTCTTAAGGTGAAATATGTTGGACATTTTTAATTATAATATCTCCTTAAGTACCATATTTGAAGCAAATAAAATTATCTTTATACTACACCTGCTTGGAAAGTTCCTTCTTACCTTTTCGAAAACGATGGAGAATATACGTCATTGCTGTCATACCAATATGCGGGCGGAAAAAATGTATGAAAATCCAATGTTAACGTGCTAAGCGGGCAAAAAAAGTATATGAAAATCCATTGTTAACGTGCTGACCGGGCAGAAAAAGTATATGAAAATCCATTGTGAACGTGCTGTTTTTTTTAATTTGTTGACAACATCCGTACGATAAGCATAAATGTTACATTAAAAAGGGTATAAACTTCTTGGTACATAACCTAGCTTGAACAATAATGCCAAAAGACAAAAAGTTTTTATGTCTTAGTTTGCAACTGGCCACTTGCTATTTATGATCATAAAAAAATGAAAAAAGTGAAAGTCAAAAAGTTCTTATGTCTAAATTTGTAAAATAATACTGGCCATTTGTTATTTGTGTACATAATTTAAAAAAAGAAATTAAAAACTGCAAATCGAACGCGAGTCATCAATCTGTTTCTTTGGTTGTACCTTCATTAAAAGTAACTCAAAATGTCGTCTAGTAGTGATATAGAAGAATGGGTGATTTTGTCTTTTATTTTCCTCGCAGGTGTAGTATAAAGCACTATGTATCACTCGGGAGAAAGTGCGATTCCCAACTCGGCGAACAATGTACTATTATCTTATCTACTCCATCGCCGTAGTTCCAGTACGAATGAGAGGTCCTGCAGCTGTTCGCGTATAGGGTAACCACCAGCTTTCAGCTGTTCGGTTGTGATGCCGTCTTCGGCAGGTGCCTTGTTTTTATCACCCATTTCAACATCCGAGAATTCATCGGTGTAATGGCTGATTAAAGGTGCACGTTTGTCTTCGTTGCGTGTGAAGAATATAGGAGCCCATAGAAGTTCTCGATTTCAGCGAGGATTTCGGGCCTAGAAGAACTAAATACGTTTTTGTGTTTGTATTTCAAATACCCCCTAAAAATATTTTTTCTATTTCATATACCTAACGTACATGGCTGAATAAAAAACACTTGTAATGTTTAGTAAATTGTGTTTTTTAAATAAAATTATCATCAGGGGTTAGTCATCAGGCGATGTTTGTTTTTTCTTTGTTTTTATTAAAAAAACACTATTTACTATAAATTAAAAGCCAATATTTGGTTCTTATAATAGTACATTACGATACGAGAGCGATGAAACGTTTTCTGACGAGTGTGAGTTTGCGGCACGAGCCGAAGGTGAGTGCTGCAATCACACGAGTCAAGAAAAAGTTTCTCGCACGAGTATCCTATAATATTTTATAGCAAAAGTGCGGAAAAAGTGGTCATTTTACGCACGGTGTGCTATAAAATATGTTTAATATTAACTTATCAAATGTTGTAATTTCCAATTAATGATGTTTCACCAAGTGCCGTCATTTGCAGGCATTAACCTAACGTACCTACATGTATTTTGTATTTCAAATACTTTTGATCAAAAATACTTCTCGAGGAGTACAATCCAATGCGCTGTGCATATTTTTTATTTTGGTTTCCTTTCTAACCTAGCTACATTCCTGCTGGGTAGGTATTGTACACTTTCCTGTCGTTTAACTCACCAGATCTGGGCACAACAGGCGATGGTGGTCATCCATTCATTTTAACGGAGATGTACCTTGTTCCTTATGGGTCACAGGCAAGATAGCCGTCTATTAGCCATGGCTATATTGTCTGTGTTATGCGCATAGGCATAGTGAATAACGATATTACAGACGCAGTTCACGCAGTCGAGGTCACTTGTTGGTCGTTTTTGAAGGCTAAAATAAGCCGAAAGCAATTTTAGACGTAAGTTGAAAAGAAAACGAAGTAAGTCAAAGAGAAATAACAATAAGTTAAATCCTAAACATGAAATTTACGAGAACAGTAGATTTTACAGTCTAGAATTTCCATGTTTTGGTCGCGGCTCCCAGTACCGTCTAGATCAGGTATGGGCAACCTTTGGGAAGTCGCGGGCCAAACAATCATATGCTCATGAATTCGCGGGCCATAGGTTGACGCGTATAGTATACAAAAACAACGACGCAATCGGTGAACCGTAGGTTCAGTTTTTACTTATTTAAATTCAAGTTTCCTAATAAACTAGGAAAGTTACAATGTAATATTTTCCTTGAGCCTGATTTTAAAATGCAAGACTACTAATATTAGAATCAATTCCACTAATATACAGGCAAAGAATTTTGCAATGTTTTGTAGGTCGGTCTGGTTCGTGACTTGGATTTATTGATTTTCATGCTTTCATGTGTACAACATTTGTTAAATTTAAGCTTTCGCTAACTCACTTCTTACTCAGATGGGCAAATAATTTAAGCGCAGCCTGTACTTAACTCTTTCAGTAACACGGACCTCCCACAGAGGCGGTTCTATTGTTCTTTCTTTTTCGTCTCGAGTATTAAAGTTGCAGGAAAACAACGAATCGCGACTTTCTGGTAAAAATGTTAGTCCGATTTTAAATTGTTCCTCACCGCGGGCCGTATTAAAAACCGTTACGGGCCAGATGCGGCCCGCGGACCGGTGGTTGCCCATATATAGTCTAAATACTATGCCCTCGGGCCAAAACTTTGGATCCAGGAATATTTCTTTGTGCGTGCTGGCAGCCGGAGCACGAAAGACCTGAAGTTAGCCATCCTCAGTGACTGTAGTGCCACCACCTCACGTGCGATAAATCTCTTGACTCGTCCACAGCACTTCTCCTCGATATACCGAATAATATCATGTACGACGTATTCTGCTCAAATCGGGATTGCTGACAAAAAAAATTTTGCATTTTAAATAATATGTCTAAAATACTACTCTATTTCGTATTTTCAATACATCATCTAAAAGTATTTTATATTTCGTATTTTAAGGCTTGGCACATAGTGCACGATAATCTTACTGAGTGATTTTGAACTTCAATGTGTGGTCAGGAAGTCTACATTAGAATGCTCGCTTCGCGCGCTGCCGGCACGCATTCTGTGAATTTTCGAGGTTTTTATGGATTTTACGAAAAAATATTTGATGTAAGAGGTTTTTTTACCTGACATCGGAAAATAAACCATGTTTTCTTGTCATAGCAGTAATTTCAGACATAAAACTCAAGCCGTTTAGTCATAAAACGAATTAATAAATTAAAAATGTATCATTTTCAAAAAAAATATCTGTCCAGTGAAATGTGTCCAATTAGGTAACCGACCGGAAAACGGAAAGACAAAGGTCTGAAAAAACACGTGTCCAAGTTTTAGATTGATCAGATAAGTAGTTGACTCAGCATATTAATGCAAAAACCGTTGAAAGACCAAAGGCAAGCCCTCAAGCACGAAAGTATCTTAGATTAGGGTTTCCCAACCAATTACAGAATACAATTGATCAAAGTCATAGGCTATTTTGAAATGCAATTTTGAATGTAAAATAAGCTGTATTCAATACAAAAACTCGTTGTATACTGGCTACATTAATTGGGAAAATTGACGGAATTCTTTTATTTTTTTTGGGGATAATGTGATTATTTATACATATTCTGGTAAATGATGTCACAACAAATTTATATGTCTGATGTACTGGTATTTTTTTTTAGCAAATTTATTGAAATTCATAGACAGAATTAGATCCTTAAAGTTGACAATGTGATCAGTTTTTCGTAAACGAGGTGTGGGAGATTGATCACTACAAAAAATACAAAGTAGTATTTGGAATTGTGGTAAATTAACACACAATACGAAAGATTGGTCTATGTTTATCACGTATTAAACGGTATAAAAATTTTTCCTAAGATGATAAATTAGGCGCTTGAAAATTGAGATTACTTCAGGAAAGTGTAAGATGCCTCTTAACCGCCTGGCATCCCCCGGATTTTAAACAATATTTTCATACCCCGCTGCCCCCTGTATTGTTTTCCATTGATTCAATAAAAAACACGTTATTTATTTTCACGTCATTTAGGTATTTATAATGATAAATAAATCACAACTTTGATTACTAACTAAAATGTAAATGAATTAAAATTATTTTATCAGTGTGATGTTTGCGCCTGCATTTTCTGAACAAGTTGGTCTTATAAGGTTCAGTTTTTGATAGAGCTATCATCAAATCATTATCGACAACAGTCTTAATTTGCACTTAATGCTGAAAATCCGGTTTCACATAAGTAAGTCGAGGAAAATGGCAGAAGTATTCGCAAAGCAAGAGTGGCAACTTTTTGATAAAGAAGGAAGCCTTTTATCCAATATTTCTGCAATGTCAACAGGTGGAAGTCATCTTTTACAGAAATTCTTCTTGGACCTCTTCTGGTAACTGTAATTAAATTAGGTAGATTAATATGTCCGAATATATTATGCCCCCCTTAGGAAATCTCCACGCCCCCCCAGGAGGGCGCGCCCCACCGGTTGGGAAGTCCCGCCTTAGATAATCGGATTTCAATTGTAGGTCTACCTGTTTTTGACGTTTGGCAACCAGTTGGCAACAGACTCAATGATACATAGGTAAATTTAGGGGCTGGAATCCTGGAACTAGGAATAGTACTTAAGACATTCGTGTTTGGACTCTATTTGTTATGGAGCAGTTGTTGCAAGCAAACTTTACCAAGTTTGTGCTGGTGATAGAATGAGTACTTGAAAACTAAAAGTACCGGAACCCTGGAATAAGGAATAGTAAAGTCATGTCTGTACATTGAATATTTTCGCGAAATTTTAAATGAAATGGGTTATTGATACTGTACCGAGGCCAAAACAACACTTGTTAGAACTTTTGTCTGTCTGTCCCGAGAAACATTCAACGGATTTGGATGCAGTTTTTTTTATTATAATCGTAGTGACCCTGCTCAACACACAGGCTATAAGGGAAGTTCATAAAATAACGCCCAAGCCGAAAACGGGGCAAAGATTCTCTGAACGCGGGCGAAATTAATACTTTGTACATAAAGGTTAATTTCCAAACTGCAGCAGAGAGGATAACTGGAGCGGCATCTAACTAACCCTCAGAGTTTCCTGCAACACGATAGCCCGACTTTGTTAGTACATATTTGTAAATACCTACAAGTTCAAGGTGGTTCCGCGAATGTTTGAAATGTCCTACAATAACAATTGAACCCAAAGGAACATTATTTTTATAAGTAAGAATACTTAACATGTAAATATTTGACGGAAACAAGTTCACAGCAAATTAATTCATATTGTTTATTGTAAACACAAAAGGTGGGTTTTAGGAATGGGCCCTCGTACTTAGAATAATTACCAAATTCAATTAGAGAACTTGATAAGTAGGACTACCTAAGACCATAAGCAGTTTTTCTACAAGTATCTATCTGTGGCGAAGGGTTAACAATTTATAAAGTGAAGCCGGACAAAACAATCTGGTTGTTCTCACTTTCATCCAAGAATGTCGAAAATTAATTCTCATCTTCATCCAACAAACATGAAGGTACAGTTTCTACAATCTACGAGCGCACGTGATCATTATTTGTAGTTGTAAACGTAAATACATAATTGCGTTAGTGTGTGTACCCGACGGAGCGGTCAGTAGCGAGCGAGCCATCGTTCGAGTCACTTGTGCATAGTGTTTTCACGCTGCTAATGTGCATGAAATACCATCAGCATGTCAAATCACACGGGTGAAGGAAAACGCAAAGTAATTCATAGCGAGGTAAGATTTTTTATTCATTTTAAAACTTATTAAAGGTAATTTTCTAGTTCGATAAAGTCCGGTTTGTGGATCGCGTTTGATATTTAAAAATTTTTCTCGAGAAAAGATATCGTGTCAAAATTTTTTTAAAACAAATGTTAAAAAACTATCAATTAAAAATAGTTATTTATTATTTTCAGGGACGCGCCATTATTGCTCGAGTGTATCACTTTCTTCAAGACGAGTATAATTTTATGAAAGCAAACAATGTGGATAATTGTGATTTAAGTCCTTTGGCTAATATACGGAAACGTACTGCTGAAGCTACAGGAGTCAGTGAACGCACTGTAAGTACAATTTTAAAAGAAGAAAAAGAGCTGCCATCTTCATATAGACCAAACCACCTGGCGAAATACATGCAATCATGTTGAAAAAATTGAAAAAGAATACATGAAGTATTTTGATTATGATTTCCAGTTTATTATAAATGTTGGAGAAGATGATGAAAGTGACAATGACAGTGAGGATGATGATAGTGACAGTGTAGAAACATTAGATGAAGGATTGATATAAATTATGTATGTTAATCATATTAATTGACAGATCTTTTTATGTTGTGTAAAGATATGTTTAGGTTTAATTTCTTTTGTGTTTATTTAATTTTCTACCTGTAATTCATTATATATATATATATGTATATATATATAACTTTAAAGGTGTTGACTTTTATTTATTTTGACCAATCCTCATAAATATAAAGAAGACCTTAAAATTAAGAAATTGGAAATATCCACAACTTCAATGAATTAATTTTCGTTTGCTAACCGTACGCACGGTCACTGTAACGCCTACATTGACGCGTAAACAGATTGGTCCCCCACACAACTAAAGGCGCCGTGCGCTTGTAGATTGCAAGTACTATACAGTCGGTGAAAGAAGCTTAAGTGAAAAAGTGTTATACACGTTATCGTTTACCAACAAGGTAAACAATTGATATTCATTGTGAGAGAGATAAAGCATATAGTGCTATCTTTTTCTTTAGTCTGCCATTTTGGCCAGCTCCATTGTTCTAGTGCTTCGTTCTGAGTTGTTTCCAAAAAGCTAAGAGGTACAGTCAGCTTATGAAGTACCTAAGTAATAATGTAATAGAATATATTAAAACTTTGGTCCGTACCTTACAACCTGTACGTTTAGTTAACCGGCTACTATAATAGCGTTTATTTTACATTATCGGGATGGATTGCATGATAAGAAGTTTTTCTAAGAAAAATTCATAATTCTAAATTGGTGATTGTCCTAATAATATAGGGCATAATTTAGAACAATAGATTTGACCAAGTTCTCGTTATTCAGCCTGGGGCTAAAATAAAGAGCCGTATTTTAAATTATGGGGATGTTTCGCATGATAAGAAGTTTTTCTAAGAAATAATGTAATTTTTCGAATAATATAGGGCAGTATTTAGAACAATATATTAGACGAGTTCTCATTATTCGGGCTGGGGCTAAAACAAAGCCAGGTAAAAAACTGAGTGTGCAGGCGATGGCATTCATGTCACAAAACTTTTTAGATAAATTAGTTGTTTTCGCACCCCCGTTGTAATAACATCAAACGCGTTCCTGTTAGTCAGTGTTAAATAAAGTATGAGTGCTAGTGAAGACAGTGGTGGACCGAGCGTATCGCAGACACGGAACATGAAATGTTCAGGTGCGAATCATGAAAGAGAGAAAGGTGTGGACGGTGGTGGGGGTGGCGCTGGGCCGAGTGTTATAAATTTTTATTATGTTATGTCTCAAGTAGAAAAAATAAATCATTACAAAGAATTATAGGTTTTTCTTTTTCAAGTCTTTAACTCAAACTACTACGCTACAATAAAAATAAATCAATGCTTCTATTTTAAAATAACAAAACCTTTACAGTTTTGAAAAGTCTGTATATTAAAATATTAGGCTGCAGGGCATCCGTCATACTCTATACACTTTGAAATTAATTACCTGACTGTACCTCAGCTACCTACTTGGATGAGATTAAGAACAGAAAACGATAATAATATTAATTTAATAAAACCGTGGATAATTTTGAGAACTGATGTAGGCAATGTTTATCTTTTCCATAACAAAAAGATGGAGGAACTTGAGAATAAATATTAATTTAATAAAACCGTGGATGATTTTGAGAACTGATGTAGGCAATGTTTATCTTTTCCATAACAAAAGGATGGAGGAACTTGAGAATAACCCTCCATGGCCCCCGCAACGAATTTGGAGCCAACCATGAAATCAAAGTAAGCTGTTATACATGTATCTTAAATATTTAAGTTTTATATGTAGCAGCATATTTTTTTCAAGTGTATATCTAGAGGAGACATGTTGTTGGTCTCTCTCTCTAATAACCGCTCCATATTTTTCATCTGTTTGATGCGAAACATTATTTTAATTATTTTTCTTGTCATTGCCGCCATGTTTTTGTAAAAATCAGAGACATACAGCAGTTCATATTGGCCATCTAAATGAAGACCTTCAATTTATTTGATTCATTTGTTTCTCCTTTGTGCGTTATTTTGATACTCAGATATTATGAATAATGATTCGGAGCAGGCTCGTAAGTAATAAAATAACTTGCAAGAGAGAAACAATTCAATCAAATAAATTCTAGGCCTTTATATAGATGGCCCATATGAAGTGGTGTATGTCCCCAGTTTTTCCAAAAACATTGCAATAAAGGCCAGAATAATATTTAACATATTGTCGTCGTCGCGGACCGGGCTCTTAAACCAGGATTATTTTAAATCATGGCTAAACTGTAAACTAGATACCTATCGCTTTTGGGGAGAAATAGGGGAGAGGAGTCAGGATTGGGGCTACCCCTTGGTACCATCCCTCTACTGCATGTGCACATTTTTACCTTTTGATAAGTCTTCAGTAGCTAGGTATTAGTCTGTACACAGCATGACTTAAGAACGACTCGGCTGATGGAGCTGTTTGGCATCAATGGGATGGGAACACGGTCGTGAGTCTTTTTTGCTATTGCACCCCCTTATGTACACCATAATGGGGAACCCCAGTAAAATGTGCAAAATTTTAGGGTCAATGGGTCAGATTGTCGGGGGACCAAGCGAATAATTTCAAAGTCGTTTTGCCATAGTCCCCCATAATAGCTAAGTAGGTACCTATTTTGAAAATATTAGTAAGGAGGTACTTACCTATAATAGCAGGGGAACACCTGCAGGGTATGAACAAAGCCGAATAAAGAAGACTAATCGAATTTAGGCAATATTTAAAACTTATTAGGCAGCGATAGGTATGAGTATAGTCATTTCTTTCGCTGTTAATTATTAGGCACATCAAAAATTTACGAAACAAAGAAAAGATTGCCCACTATCTGCTGCGTAGGTACCATGCGACTGCTATGCTACTACCATACCACTGAGCAAATACTGCTACTGACTGCGGCGAGGGAGGCGAGCCCGGCCGGCATTTGTGTTTTTTCTTTGCCTTTGATAACACAGATCACACAGCATAATTATTTACCTACATTTTTGTTTTTGATGGTGTTGCCAGCGTACGATTCAAAAAAAGCACTACTATTCTGCTGGAAATGGCACTTTTTTGAAAAAATTTACTGAAATTAAATACTTTTCCCTGAACTAAAAAAAAAATCTCTTAAAATAAAAAATAAAATATTTAAATAAAACTGAAAAAGAACTTGTTTTAGTAAAATCAATGGCTCAGGCTTCGTCATTAGAGTATATATCGAAAGGTACCTTCAATTTTTTTGACACTAGCTCTGCTTGTACTGAACAACCCCCCAAAATTTCAGACTTAGGAAATAAACAGTTTTCCCAAAAAATAAATCTTAAGTTTTTAAAATAACCTCAAAGAAATTTGGTATTCGTCATTGTGTTTCAAAATCACCCATACAATTTTTATGAAGGAAAATTGTTTGTTTTTGTTACATTTTGGAACTCAAGTTTATCAACAGGTCATCAATGCACGCCTTGTACTCGCGTTGGAGAAAAACCTTTCAGCAAAAGTAAGAAATAGGTAATAATAATAATTAGGTGGTAGAGCTGATGCCGGGCTCGACTGTGGAGGTACCACCATCTTACTCGCAAATCCTCCTGAAGTTATTCAGGAGAGAGTGAGAGAACAGCTCTTAGGCAAAACCAGGCAACCCACTATTGCTTGGGACCGATGGATGGCGGTTTATCCATCCCCAATTGCCGAGCCTTGTATAAAACAGACTGGTGACGAGCAGCGGCGTCACTGGTGCAAGGGTTTCGGCACCACGCTCACCAACCCGCCAGCCCAGCGTGTGTGAGTATAGTCATTTCTTTCAGGAGGACCGCCAAGAGTGGTGAAATCCTGGAAAGGCCTATGTCCAGCAGTGGACGTAACAGGCTGATGGGTGGAAGAAATAGGGGTGACGACGAGCGGAGCGAGGAGGAGCGTGTTAGGTTGCTTGTGATAATAAATTTAGGGAGCCAAGCGAAGCGAAGCGGAGCGAGGCGACTGCCCTAGTTTTAACACAAAATACAATATGCCCAATAAGACCACGTTTACTAGACTATGGTATAGGAAGAATATTGTTTGGTATGGGTGTCTAATTAAGTTGGTCAATTATTAAAAAAAAAACTGAGCCCACCCCACACCCCCAAAGGGGTAGGCTGTATACCCCCTCCCCCACGTCCCCCTCCCACTATACATATGTATAATATATACTTATATAACAAGAATCACATAAGTACAAGTGCCGCCACGAAAGTCTAGCGGTGAACGAAAATAGCTGCGCACCGGTACAGTGTCGGAGGGCCAATCAGCGCTTACGTATGAGTACGTGCGCCCGCCCCGCGTGCCGCTTTCTCCGCCACGACACCTTATTTTTGACTTCTGCGCATTAACGGTCACCGCTACACTTTCGTTCCGCCACTTGTAGTACATTATATCTTTATAATGACATTAAAGAATATTTTTTCAGAATTTTAAATGTACTAAATGGTTATTTTATTGGAAGTTGATATGGTTATTTTATTAATATTAGGCAATAATTGTTTACTTTCGTAAATCTCTGAATATTTCAATGCGTGTTAAAGAAACCTTTTAATTTTAATAAAGCCTTGTTATTACTATAACATCTTTCAATGGTACGGAACGCTCAAGGCGCGAGTCCTACTCGCACTTGACAATTTTATTAGCCGGTTTATGGCTCAAGTTTGTATAACAATTTAGACAACACTTTCAAGCCTAACATTCTCGTAGTTTTGCGTACGAGAGCCTTGTTTGCCATTTAAATCGTACAAGAGTTAAAATTCGCATACAAGTACGAGAATTCTCATACGTCTGGCAACCCTTATATAGTGCTTCACTTAATTTCATTCACGAAATGTTACAAAAAGTAACTTGATATGTTAATGTATTAAAAATGATAATTTATTACGAAAACTAATATGCCTATAACCTACATTGAAAACAAACAATTTTATCATTTCTTGCCAATTTCAATTATTTTCATAACTGGTAACTTTTATGGGAATTCACCCGATTCTAAAAGTTTTGGCTAGGGTGTGTTCCGTTTTGGTATCATCAAAGCATCATCTTAATTTAGTGCGTAGAATCCATTGATGTATAATAAACGATTAATTAATCTTGTTCTGAGGTAAAATCTAAATATTTTAGAGCAAAGATGTTGTTATCTTTGTTTCAGAGTGCATTACAAGATAACTTTCAAGGAAGGAAAATATTTCAGAAAATCCCTCCGGTTATATAAGAGGATATGTCACGTTTGCAAAGGTCACTGTTACTCCATGCGGAACGCCCCGCAGTGCGAGAGGGACGGATTCCGGAAAAAATAACAAAAATGAACTAAAACAGCTATCAAAATTTCCAACTGAGAAAATTTAGATATAAATACAAATACAAATTCGTTTATGGAATTAAAAAAGAGAGTAACATAAGTTAGTGTATTACAAATGTACCCTGGACTAGACTATTCTGATTTTCAGGGTACGGTCCAAGTTATAATTTAACCTTATTGTTAAGCGACAGTTTCTCTATCCTATAATTAATCTTATTAACTTACTGTTTATTACATTTTTAAGCAAATTATACTACTTATATACACGGAAAAATCGAAAATAAATATAAATAATTCGAAATCCAAATAAGAACATCTTGCTTCATAGTTTTAAAATCAATCTAAATAATGAAAAAACTTTTATGATGGGTTGGTGGAGTGATGTGGACTTATTTTATGGTTTCGATAAAGTTTTCGGTATTAATGTATGTTAGTTTTTGAAGAAAGTCGTTTAAGATGAATCTGTGTTTTGATTTGGGGTAACTGTGTAACTTGATGGATTTGTTAGCAATATTTAATAAGTGTGGTTTTTGGAAGAATCCGAAACGTTTGCCAAATTCAGTGCGACACAGGGGTACTGAAACTGTAGGTGGATGTCTGGTAGAAAAGTTATCAGTTAATATATTACTGAAGGATCTGATTTTAAGAGTGACAGTATCGATGAAGAAACATAAAGCTGTCTTAAAGTCAAAATCTATGTAATAAAATATCGTTCAGTATCGTATTATTAGATATGTCAGAAAAAATATTGATAATTTCCCGAGGCTTGGTGTGCACCACTCTGTTGAAACCAGAAACAAACATAAACTAGCTTTTCCAAAATTAAGACTTGCCAAAGTAGGTACCTCTTTTGTAGGACGTGGTATAAGATTTTACAATAAGCTTCCAGAGGAGGTCCTTAGTTTGCCTGAAAATATAATAAGTTTAAACTATATGTATATTAAGCAGGGACTACTTAAGAAAGCTTATTATAAAATCAATGATTATTTGGACGATAATGAAGCATGGTGTAATAAATAATAATAATCTTATTCAAAATTGTAATTCATGATTAGCATATTTTAATACTGTATGATGCCTCTAAAGGCTTAAATTTAATTAATATGTAAACTTAGGCTTTGTTTAATTAATACGTAAACTTACTTTGTTAAAGGTTATAATAGACAATATGAGACGGATTGACTAAGATCCATTTTTATCATGACATAATTCCTGCAGTCTTATATTTTTTCTTATGCCTTTACTTGAGTAGGTATGTATACGATTTTGCATCATGTTTTTTTTTGAAAAAAAAGGAATGTTTGCTGAGTTTTTTGCCCTTCTTCTTAGCAATACTAATCGAATGGTGCGGATGGCTAGGCATTAATTTTATTTCTTTATTTTATGCAGGTTTTATACCTTCATATTTTTTGCATGTATTTCCCGTATTTATTTATAAACTCATTTGTTCATTGCATTATGTATATATTTTATTATTATATATTTTTATTCCTAGATTCCTCTATTTTATGCAGGTGTATATTTCATGTCCCGTATTATTATATATTTTTTTATATTCTAAAGATATATATTGTTAAAATTAACTTTGGCTTGTAGAAAGTATACTTTTAAGGTAAGTATCGATACCTTGTGGGTATGGGAACATCCCTATACGGAACATTTATTTAAACAAACTAACGCCAACTTGTCAATCTTCTACTTTTTAATTTCATATTTTTGACATCTTTAATAAAATTCGAATGGGTAAACTAACGCCAACTTGTCAATCTTCTAATTTTTAATTTCATATTTTTGACATTTAGTATATTGTCTTTGATAAAATTCGAATGGGTACGGAATTTTTGACGGCGTTTTAAGCCGAAAGCCGGTCTAGTGTATTAGAATAATATTGTAAGATGTCTATGGTAGGCATGCATGCGCCTTAAAATATACAAAAAAAAACCGGCCAAGTGCGTGTCGGGCCACGCACAATGTAGGGTTCCGTAGTTGCCTGGTACATTTTATAAGTTGGTCTACTAATACAGACCGCGCCAAACTTCTAGTCCCATTCAATAGAGGGGACCAAAAGTTTGGCGCGACCTGCGGGGCTATTATGTAACTCAGTTTCGGTTGCTAGCTATTCACTTGGTTTGGCAACCGAGTTTACGATACAGAATCAGGGGGCTGTACTCGTAAACCTGTAAAGCCTACTTAGCTGTGATAGTTTTCCTTTTAAATTAATTATTTAAACTACTTCTGTGAAATTTAATATTAAAATCACAATATCCACCGGAAACAGCCATGTTATTTTAACGGATGTCTCCCGAGCAATGTATACGGAAATAGTCAAATCAATCTCAATTCAATATTAAATTCACAATGTCCTGAATAATAGTACTTATAAATTCTAATAAATTGAAGCATTCTGTTGAATTAAAGCAACCTTACAAATGATTGATAAAATTTATTATTCTAAGACTCGTAGGTACCTGCCTCATTGAAAATTATTTTATTTCGGACGCTATTTATTACAAAATGTAGGTACTAAAAACCTTTCATCCATGATAGAAATGATCGAATCCGGCAGATACGTTAATACGATAAGATAAATTTATTTGTTGTTTAGTGTTATGTATTCTGAGCTTATTTGTATGATGGATGAAAACTCACCGTAATATAAATAAAATAAACCGGTCAAAGGCATAGACTAAATAATACAAGAAGTACTATTTAGTCTATGCCTTTATTTGTCAGAAAATAAAACACATTCTTGAAACAAAATATATTTAATACCACCTTCGTTTACAAATAATTTCTCCAGAATGGACCGTCGCGTCATCTCGCCGGCTACCTACCTATATTCACTATCTCTCTTACATTATGGGTATCTATTGTAAACACAACCGTTACAACGAAATGTTCTAATAGTTAGTGCCTTACAAACGAGGAACGTTACTGAGATATTTACACAGAAATAGATGTTATCGCTATATAAAACAACTGGTTATTTACTAAACAGATACTGATATGGTCTCCCTCGGTGTAGCTCCGCTTTCATTACATTAGAGGGTCATCATTCATTGCTTCTACAACAGACGAGGAGAGTTAAACACCTTCAGTCGTACCCATTACTCAAGAAATTATACATACTTATAAATAAATGTAAATTTCCATCGAAACTTGAGTTGGATTACCTCTCGATGTTCAGATCAGAGCTCAAAATCGAACGGAATCACAACTCGTCTCGCGACTAACCACTTTAGGGTGTTTGCAGGTACATTTTTGACACTATTTTTAATATCTACCAATTTAAGGTTCGGCGCACACTGGACATTAATAATGAGTCGCATGCGCATGGAACGCGGCTCCAATACATTAATACGTCCAGTGTACACCGCTCCGTATCTAATAAAACTAGCGTCGTTAGACCAAATTATTCTAAGTAACATTTAGTAAGTACAAGAAATCAACTGGAGACAGATTTGGCTAAGCATGAACTAATGTATACCTACTAAGGCCAGTTGGAAACTCGACATCGACTGTAGACTTGACATTGACACCTACAACTAGAGGAGTCAGTGTTGAATGCGTGTGCTCCCGAGTGCACTTTAGGTACACACACTGCTCCGTATACAGCACTTCCTACTTCAGTGGGACATGGAGGGAAACTACCTAATGTTGAAGATCACTGGATACTGCACTTTATTCTCTCACCCGGGAATCGAACCACTCAATTGAGACCAATTCTTTCTAAACAACTTTGCACCTTCAATGGAAGGAAGACCATAAAAGATAATCTTTTATCTAAAAATTTGATTGAAAAGAAAAAAGAAGTCTTCTAACAAGTGAAATTTGATGTATTCTTATATTGATAGTTTGGTCAGGTAATTGTGTCACAACTGTTACTAACACGGGTATGGAGAAGGTTAACTTTTTCTACCTATGTACCCGTGTAGAGTAAAGTCGAGGCGCGATCCCCTGACCAAACTCTAATACTTCCAAAATGTTGATGGTCGTGATTGTCGGCACTTGGTGGAACTTGAAAGTTATTTATTACTTTTAGTTATTTTTATGTTAAAAAGCCCTAGATAATGCTTATAAGCGAAACCGGTTGGGTGTATTGATGTTTAATTACAATTCTGTGGACAAGTAAAAGTGTCTTATTTAACAAAGATGTCTAGTACTTTCCCTCCATGTCTAATTGAAATGGAACGACCTGTATATGTAGTTAGAAAACTGAGCGAGTATTGTATCAGTTAGTAATGTATATAAACTTTTCTGTGGCGTAATGGAGTCTGTGTAAAGTCCACTAATAGAAGACACTATAACAATTGAACTGTACGAAATTGCAAAGTATATCAGTTCCCTTTGGACGGACACATAATTGCTCCTCGATATAAAACATCAGTATGGCTTATAATAAATCAAATTCGATCAATCTGGTCACAGCTGGATTGATATTTACCAACTAACGTGACAACTTCGGTAGGGTTTACACTAAAATGTTTACAGAAAAGTTATGGTTATTTTGGCACCCAAACAGTTTTATTAACCTGATTACTTTTGGATAAGATCAGAGGTGCAATTGTGTAAGAGAAACGTATTCATTTACAAGTGAAACCGTACGTTTTTGGCTGTCAAATTAATACGATTTTCTGTCACAATTCCATGGCAGATCTACTTCTGGTTATGTTACAGACATTAACTGTATTCATAAATAAGAACTAATAATTTCCAATAAATATTTTTTAGGAATATGTGTAAATATGTACTTTAAATACAAAAATATCTTTCTAGTTTCAATGATTCAGGAAATATTATTGTAAAACATTTTATACTTGCACGAATGTACCCAACATTAGGCAGTCATTCTAACCTTACTGTGGCTATATACATATATTCTGTAAAGCAGCAGTCTGAGCTCGGAGCCCAACATTACGGACAGCTCTGTCTACCCAATTTAGTAAGTTCCTTTTGAAATGAAAATCCCGCTAAAACCTGATTTAAGTTAGACCGGAACATAATCTAAAATGACTGTGATATAATTGTCTTAAGTTTGGGGGATGTTCGGTCCAATGACAGCACACAGCAGGCGGGGAAGGAGGGGGAGGGGCTCGCTGTGACGTAGCCAGTACAGGTTTGTAGAGTCGGTCAGTTCGGAAGGTGATCGCCACTGATACATCTACAGAAACGATCACGTCAACATACTCACTTAACGTTATGTAAATAAGTGACTTGGTAGAAAGACTAGAGTCATGTCACTTTATGTCATATTCAAAGATAAAATATATTTCTTTAATTTAGGACGAACTCTTTAGCTCTTTTTTATATTGGCTTTAAAAACTTGACTGCAAGTAAAGGTGGTTTTAACTTGTAAATATAATTTTTAAAGTAAAATATCAAAGTTACCAAAATTAAAGTATAAATCTGTGGCTTGCTCGACAAACATGCTGTACATATATAGAAGATTAAATAATCTTCAACATAAATTACTAAATAAAATTACCTCTAAGAAACTTAAGTAAATATATCTAAGATCAGTATGTTTTAAATTGCTGCCGCATTTTGAAATTAAAATTATTATGACAGAATTATAAACTTAAATAAGATATAATTTATTATATTTACACTATATCTCAACTGGCAAGTACTACAATAATACTGTATATAAATTATTTTAGTAAAAAACTTGTCTAACTTAATCGAATGTTGTATTTACAAGAGTTGCAGTTAGATTCCTATTTTAACAACAACGTCATAAACCCTCATTGTTGACTCATAGACGGCAGGTCACCCTCGCGGGGAATATCAGTACTTTGTCACGTGACATCGAGTACAAATGAACGAACTTGTAGATGCGCCGGCACCTCACAAAGGCCGAACTCGATCGTAGGCCATTCAGTATTCATATTTACTATCGACTACTAAATCACACATTGATTAAAGTTCCGACTTACATTCACGATCATCATTTCATCGAACAGTGTTCTGACTCGGCGACATGTAACTAGGAGATGCGGGACTGCGGTTACCGCTACGACTTCTTGTCGAACAGCGGCAGCTTCGACTTGACCGCGCCCTCGCAGACCATCAGTCGCTGCTGCGCGACGCACCTGCGCCCGCACCCCTCGTCCCCGCCGAGCAGCTCGCACACGCCCCGCCCCCCGCGGTGCTTCACGTCCACCAGGTGCATCATGTCCAACTTGCCGCCGGGCAGCTTGTACCGCGAGTGCCCGCACTTGAAGTCCGCGCCCTTCCGCTCGAAGTAGTCTACGATCTTGGCGATCTGCTTGGAGCGCGCGAGCCGCGGCCGGTCCTCCTCGGAGCCGGCGAGCGAGGCCACGTCCTCCGAGCTGTCCGTGTACACGCTGGAGGTGCGCTGCACCGCGCTCAGCAGCGGCGTCCGGTGCAGTAGGTCGGCGCCGCGGCCCGCGCAGCAGCACCGCGTCAGGATGTGGTACTCGCGCTCGCCGCACTCGGACCCCGTGCCGTCAGAGCTGTCGCGCGTCGAGTCCAGCTTGCCGCAGAGGAAGGGCGGCGGCGGCGGGGGTGGCGGCACCTCGTCCAAGTCGTCCAGGCTGCGCAGCGAGCTGACCGTCGTGGTGGACAGCGCCGAGTCGTCGAGCATGAAGAGGCTCGAGTTGGCGGAGCCGCCGGGCGGCAGGTAGCGGTCGCGCCGGCCCGCGCGCGCGTTGAACACCCGGTCGTAGATGAGGAGGCAGTGCTGGCACATGCGCACTCGGCCCGGCTTGTCGTCGTCCTCATCGAGCTCGTCGCGCCCCCACCACCAGCAGCGGTGGCAGCCCATCAGCGAGCAGGGGCACATGGCGCCGTAGTAGCACTCGGCGAGGTGGCGTGGGCACAGGTCCTCGTTGGCGACGGAGAAGATGCCGCTCTCGCAGGAGCCGCGGCGGCGCGAGGCAGCACGCACCAGCGACTCCGACCCGCACAGCTCGATGCTGGAGCTGCTCTTCTGTATGGGGAAGTGTGCGCCGACGTCGGGGTCGGACTGCGGCTCGGGCGGCGGCGGCTGCACGCGCTCCACGCTGCCGCGCCGGCTGAGCCCCGGCGAGGAGGGCAGCGAGGCGCAGCGCGGGGGGTGCTCCTCGGTGTCGGAGAGCGCGGGCTCGTGCCGCACTAGCGGTGAGGGCAGCTCCGCGCACGACGAGAAGCCGCCGCCGCCGCGGGACTGCGCCGGCTCCAGGATCTTCTTGACGCCGCGGTACCGGTCCAGCGGCCGGTGGTCGCGCCGCGCCGGCGTCGCGTGCTCGTCGCGCAGCACCATGATGTGCGCGATGCGCGCGAGGCGGGCGAGGCGCGGCGCGGTGGGCGCGCTCGCTGTCGCAGAGGGCAGCGCGGACGCGGAGCGGTGCGGCGGCGGCGCGCGGGGGCGAGGTGACCGCACGCGCGCCTTTTCCGAGGGAGCGAGGTGCGGGGGGGAGTGTGCCTCCATCCACCACTCCAGCTCGGAAAGCGAGCGCCGATGTTGCACTGAAAAGATCCACATTACTCAGTCATTACAGATCTGATTTGACAAAAAAAAAAACATTAATTTATTTATTTATTTAATGACATAATGGTGTCGATTCGGTGTAAGACGACTTAACTTATTTGACAGGACTACACTTAATTTAAGCATTCTGTATTTTTATTTCTGTATCGAAAAGACAAGGATAGGACGTTTAGAATAGGGTTAGTCCTGTCAAATAAGTTAAGTCGTGTTGCACCGAATCGACACCATTGTGTCCTAAGGTAAGTCCACATGCGGAGACTTGTCAATAGCACAGATTAATCAAATTATGTAATTATATTGTAAGTTATTAAGCTGTAAGCCCCCTAAATATTAAATAAATATATGTGCTAGCCACAATGCTTTACTAAGTAATCGTACGAGAATCCTGAATATGAATCCTAATATATACACCGATATAAGTAAGGCTTTTGATAGGGTAGATCATAAGATCCTGCTTTATAAGCTCGGTTGTGTCGGTGTTCCTGATACCTTATTGAAATGGTTTGAATCATAATCAAATAGAAGTCAGAAGGTCGTTATTGCTGGTTTTAAGTCCTCCCTATTTGCAGCTCCATCCAGCGTCCCACAAGGCCCAAATCTAGGCCCTAAATTATTTTTGGTATTTATAAAATGATATTTCTGATGTAATAAAAAAATCACAACACTCTTGTTTTGCAGACGATTTAAAAAAATTATTGTCCCATTTGTGACTCCAATGATGTATCCCTGTTGCAGGAAGATCTATCACAAGTTCTTCAATGATGCATATAAAAACTGACTTGAAATATTAAAACATCATATTAATAAATATAAATGCATTTACAAACAAACCAACCTCGAACAAGTGACACAAATACGCGACCTAGGTGTCATAGTAGACAAACACTAAACATTCAATGTGCATATGATAAAATAGTAAAAAAAAGGTCTTGCTATGTTGGGACTCATTTGGCGAAATTGCGGAGAGTTCAGAAATGTTAATGCTCTTAAAATAACATAACTACATACATTAGCGTGTAGCTCGTTGGAGTATTGCTCGACAATCTGGAGCCCTCACTACAATTGTCACATAGATAGATAGGCTCGAAAGAGTACAAAAACGATTTCTTTACTATCTGAGCAAGTTGCCAGTGTATATAATATACAGGGTGATTAGTAATTAGATGCAATCCCTTGAAGGGGTTGTAGAATAGAACAATTGCAGTCGATTTGACTATGTAATGCCTTATGCAAAAGTGAACCATTTCTGAGATATTTTGAATTTAAGATTTTTTTCTAAAGTAAACTTTAAAAATATATTATAAAAAAACCCGCCAATAAACAATAACCCTAAAATGCACATTATTGACGTAAACCTTGACACTGTGCTCCAAAACAATTGAAAACTCTTGAAAATCGCAAAAGATTTACACAAAAAAGCTAGGTTAAAACAAAAAGTCTCTATGCAATTTTCTGTGCGTATTGGCTTGAAAACATCTGCATTTTACTAGCTTTCGAATGAGGTACAAAAATCCTAAATTGACAGAGGAATAATAAAAATATGGCCAAAACAATAGCAGCAGGTAGAATATTAGAAATAAATCTTATGCATACAAAATGTAGTAAAATATAATCCATTGTTTTCTAATTTAACCGTTAATTATTTTTTTCTACCTGCTCCTATTGTTTTGGCCATATTTTTATTATTCCTCTGTCAATTTAGGATTTTTGTACCTCATTCGAAAGCTAGTAAAATGCAGATGTTTTCAAGCTAATACGCACAGAAAATTGCACAGAGACTTTTTGTTTTAACCTAGCTTTTTTGTGTAAATCTTTTGCGATTTTCAATTGTTTTGGAGCACAGTGTCAAGGTTTACGTCAATAATGTGCATTTTAGGGTTATTGTTTACTGGTTGGGATGTTATCAAAGAGAAACAAATAAAAAAGTTCTAAAATAATGGTTGGTTTTTTAATATATATTTTTTTATTTACTTTAGAAAAAAAGCATAAATTCAAAATATCTCAGAAATGGTTCACTTTTG
This sequence comes from Ypsolopha scabrella, assembly GCA_910592155.1. NCBI lineage: Eukaryota > Metazoa > Arthropoda > Insecta > Lepidoptera > Ypsolophidae > Ypsolopha > Ypsolopha scabrella. The sequence goes on from OU342964.1 coordinate 31,120,130, forward strand.
CATAAGGCACCTTTAAAGGATTGCATCTAATTACCAATCAACCTGTATACAATATACTTATGTAGGGTTGTTGAGAGTTTCTAACGTGTTAGAAAGGGACCAACGAGTGCCAACACCCATCTCGCTCGGCTCGTTTTTCATATCGTAGTGCACAGACTTGTTCTCTATACAATGTCTTTGCCGAAGAGTAGGCTTTTTTCACTAACCGTGACTATTTCAATTAAGGCGACTCTATTCGCCCGAACTCCCATACTAGCGCAGTTCGCTGATCATATCCTTATTTATAGGTACTTGCTTATTATTTTATCTTTATCAACATATCCCATACAATATCCATGAAGTGAAACTAAATCAAAATCAAATACATACAAAAGTTAGAAGCGTATTAAAGTCCTAGATTTTACACATATTTTGATGAATGTTTATGTACCGCAATGTCCTGGAAGCGATACTACAAATCAAATAATTTTAGTTTCACAGCATTTTATACTATTCAGCAATATTCTTGTTTCATTTCGATTTTTGGGATATTTCTCCTGAAATCATAGGAGCCTCCAAACCATTCTTGAGTTTTTTCAAAACATGAATGTTGTCTCGCGTTAGCTTGCCTCTCACAGCGTGTTCGGTTAGTTCCGTACGAGCTCGGGAAATTAACGTTTGGGCCAACCAATAACAGTCAGTCAATGCTCTATAATCCAAAGTTGAATGTAAACTGAAATAGCGACCCCGTGCGCGACTGACTTCAGGCCTCTTATTATTTATTTTTCGGCAGTGCATATTTAGGGGGTATTAGCGTGCGTGCACACTTAGAAGGAGCATGCATGTAACTCACGGGGGTCGTGCGGTCGGGGACTCCCCTCGGACTTGTAGCGGTGCGGGCGGCGCGCCCACGCGTACAGCCCGGGGCAGGAGCGCGGCCCGCACGAGTCGCTCTCCTCACTGCAACACACAAACACGTCTCTGCTCTCATCAACACTATTCCTCGTGTCCTCGACTTTACATCTCTTTTTACAGTACTACCTACCACTTTTATATAATTATTATGTAAAACTTTAAGGGTACACGGAAAGAACGTGCGATGTCCATTGTTTTCAGATTGCGTTGAAGTATGGTATTGCTTCGAGAAACGTGCCTAGTCATGAGTATTATCTATGTAAAGATTTTGTACAAAGGAAACCTTGTATTGAATATCAACTTGTTTGAAGTTTTAAATGAAGTGTCTTCATTTACAACTATATAAATGTTATCGTGAAAATATTGACTTATGGCACGTTCTTTCCATGTACCCTTCACTTACAGGCAAAGGGAACTAACCCTTACAGCCATGTCTGATTTATTATATCTCTGTGAAAAGTCCTGTTCAAGTCCATCCTGTTCGCGCTTAAATCGTCGGTTGATTGGCAAAACTCATTAAGTACACTTTTGTCAAAAAATGAATTTTCGTCACTAATTGCAATATATCCAAAGTATATTCTTGTAACATAATGAGTTTTGCCAATGAATCTACGAAAACAACATCTATCTATACTCATAGTAAAGTAGTAAAAAAGTCGTTTCTGTACATTTAATATGACGACCATCCTTAAAACATAAAATTCTATCACTATTGTTGATCAAAACACGTTAAATACATTTTTTTTTCAATAAAAGGTCGGTGCCTTCTTTCAGACAGCAGATGTAATTTTTTGGCGGACACGAAAATGTCTTCATCTGCTATTGGTTGTCTGTTGCACACAACACAAACGCTATAAGTGAGACAGCACGAGTCTCTGGTTGTTGTATTGCAAATCTAAATATAAAGCAACGAGGCCTGTGTTTCATTGTTGTTTACAATAGTTTTTAGTCGGCGTTAGATTACGCCTTTTTCAATAACGAATATTGTCGATGTAAAAATGGCAGTACTGTCCTTAAACTCTGTAATCAATTTCGGAGAAAAACAATCTACGATTATCTTGCTAAGTTTCTTACCCTTCTTCTTAGCAAGAATAATCGAAGGGGTCGACTAAGCCATGAATTATATATGTAACGTATTAGTATTTTCTACTTTCGTCAAAACAATTTTAAATTAGTGTATGATTTTTAGCGAAATCCATTGCTTAAATATTCGCACTATAAACATTATTTATTTTAATACTAGCTTTTGCCCGCGGCTCCGCCCGCGTCGAAGAGATTTTCGTGTAAATAAGTAAAACAAATAAATATGATTTTTTGAACGACTATATATGCAACGGTAACCATGTTTTACCATAGCGCTAATAAATACCAATCAAATAAGCCCAAACTTAAAGGGTCCGCTGTTGTCCGTTGAGGATACGTATACGTATGTATTGAGGACGTGTTGGGTGACGTCATCAGGTACGATCATTACACACCTCTCTATGCTGTTGTTGGGTGTGTGACAGGTCCATGCGGCGTCGTCGACTGTCTCAAGTATCTCCGATAGTTTACACACTATTTCTGGAAATAGTGGCCGTGCTTTAGGCTCGTACTGGAAAATAAACAATTTATACAATTTAATAATATATACATTTTCGTTTTAGTGCTAATAGATAAAAGAGATAAATTGATCTTAATATTATGGTGTTTTCATTACTAATGAATCTGTTGGATCCAGATATTAGACACACTGATACATAAAGCAAGAAATTCGCGCCAGTATAATATTAAGATTGTCAAGCCACTTGGAGTAACTACAGCTCCAATAGCATTATTAGAGGTATCTGTGTATTTATGTAACTACCTTTGTTTTGGGGAATAATAAAGTGGTTTATGTGTGATGTGATGATGATAAAGCCTTCTCGCAGTCTTCGAATGCTTTGACTAAAGTAATCAAGGGTCTACACTGAAGTGAGAAGATCGAAACGTTAATCGTTGGAACATTATGTGCATCTCAGCGACAGTATTGCCTATACTTACTATCATGTTGGAAGGTTGAAGACGTTGGTGAAAAGAGAGTGATTTGAGTGTTGACTGTTCTGGTTACAGTGTCTACTGTGAAGCACCTCCGACACCCACTTAGGGATTATGTCGTGACGATACGTTTTTTTTGTAAATAAACACACAAACCGTTGGAGGCGAGCCGGAGAAAATCTTGCTTGGTGTGGTCGTCGCAGAGGTCGGTGAAGGCGAGGTAGTTGAGGCCAAAGTTGTCAGTGCGCGGTAGCACGTCGGTATGTCTCGTGTATAAACTCACAATGCAACAGTTGAAAGCGAGCCGCAGGAACTCTGGCTGCGTGTGGTCGTCGCAGAGGTCGGTGAAGGCGAGGTAGTTGAGGCCGAAGTTGTCAGAGCGCGGTAGCACGTCGGTATGTCCCGTGTATAAAATCACAATGCAACAGTTGAAAGCGAGCCGCAGGAACTCTGGCTGCGAGTGGTCGTCGCAGAGGTCGGTGAAGGCGAGGTAGTTGAGGCCGAAGTTGTCAGTGCGCGGTAGCACGTCGGTATGTCTCGTGTATAAACTCACAATGCAACAGTTGAAAGCGAGCCGCAGGAACGCTGGCTGCGTGTGGTCGTCGCAGAGGTCGGTGAAGGCGAGGTAGTTGAGGCCGAAGTTGTCAGTGCGCGGTAGCACGTCGGTATGTCTCGTGTATAAACTCACAATGCAACAATTGAAAGCGAGCCGCAGGAACTCTGGCTGCGTGTGGTCGTCACAGAGGTCGGTGAAGGCGAGGTAGTTGAGGCCGAAGTTGTCAGTGCGCGGTAGCACGTCGGTATGTCTCGTGTATAAACTCACAATGCAACAGTTGAAAGCGAGCTGCAGGAACTCTGGCTACGTGTGGTCGTCGCAGAGGTCGGTGAAGGCGAGGTAGTTGAGGCCGAAGTTGTCAGTGCGCGGTAGCACGTCCGTATGTCTCGTGTATAAACTCACAATGCAACAGTTGAAAGCGAGCCGCAGGAACGCTGGCTGCGTGTGGTCGTCGCAGAGGTCGGTGAAGGCGAGGTAGTTGAGGCCGAAGTTGTCAGTGCGCGGTAGCACGTCGGTATGTCTCGTGTATAAACTCACAATGCAACAATTGAAAGCGAGCCGCAGGAACTCTGGCTGCGTGTGGTCGTCACAGAGGTCGGTGAAGGCGAGGTAGTTGAGGCCGAAGTTGTCAGTGCGCGGTAGCACGTCGTTATGTCTCGTGTATAAACTCACAATGCAACAGTTGAAAGCGAGCTGCAGGAACTCTGGCTACGTGTGGTCGTCGCAGAGGTCGGTGAAGGCGAGGTAGTTGAGGCCGAAGCTGTCAGTGCGCGGTAGCACGTCGGTATGTCTCGTGTATAAACTCACAATGCAACAGTTGAAAGCGAGCCGCAGGAACTCTGGCTGCGTGTGGTCGTCACAGAGGTCGGTGAAGGCGAGGTAGTTGAGGCCGAAGTTGTCAGTGCGCGGTAGCACGTCGGTATCTCTCGTGTATAAACTCACAATGCAACAGTTGAAAGCGAGCCGCAGGAACTCTGGCTGCGTGTGGTCGTCGCAGAGGTCGGTGAAGGCGAGGTAGTTGAGGCCGAAGTTGTCAGTGCGCGGTAGCACGTCGGTATGTCTCGTGTATAAACTCACAATGCAACAATTGAAAGCGAGCCGCAGGAACTCTGGCTGCGTGGGGTCGTCGCAGAGGTCGGTGAAGGCGAGGTAGTTGAGGCCGAAGTTGTCAGTGCGCGGTAGCACGTCGGTATGTCTCGTGTATAAACTCACAATGCAACAGTTGAAAGCGAGCCGCAGGAACGCTGGCTGCGTGTGGTCGTCGCAGAGGTCGGTGAAGGCGAGGTAGTTGAGGCCGAAGTTGTCAGTGCGCGGTAGCACGTCGGTATATCTCGTGTATAAACTCACAATGCAACAATTGAAAGCGAGCCGCAGGAACTCTGGCTGCGTGTGGTCGTCACAGAGGTCGGTGAAGGCGAGGTAGTTGAGGCCGAAGTTGTCAGTGCGCGGTAGCACTTCGGTATGTCTCGTGTATAAACTCACAATGCAACAGTTGAAAGCGAGCTGCAGGAACTCTGGCTACGTGTGGTCGTCGCAGAGGTCGGTGAAGGCGAGGTAGTTGAGGCCGAAGTTGTCAGTGCGCGGTAGCACGTCGGTATGTCTCGTGTATAAACTCACAATGCAACAGTTGAAAGCGAGACGCAGGAACGCTGGCTGCGTGTGGTCGTCGCAGAGGTCGGTGAAGGCGAGGTAGTTGAGGCCGAAGTTGTCAGTGCGCGGTAGCACGTCGGTATGTCTCGTGTATAAACTCACAATGCAACAATTGAAAGCGAGCCGCAGGAACTCTGGCTGCGTGTGGTCGTCACAGAGGTCGGTGAAGGCGAGGTAGTTGAGGCCGAAGTTGTCAGTGCGCGGTAGCACGTCGGTATGTCTCGTGTATAAACTCACAATGCAACAGTTGAAAGCGAGCTGCAGGGACTCTGGCTACGTGTGGTCGTCGCAGAGGTCGGTGAAGGCGAGGTAGTTGAGGCCGAAGCTGTCAGTGCGCGGTAGCACGTCGGTATGTCTCGTGTATAAACTCACAATGCAACAGTTGAAAGCGAGCCGCAGGAACTCTGGCTGCGTGTGGTCGTCACAGAGGTCGGTGAAGGCGAGGTAGTTGAGGCCGAAGTTGTCAGTGCGCGGTAGCACGTCGGTATCTCTCGTGTATAAACTCACAATGCAACAGTTGAAAGCGAGCCGCAGGAACTCTGGCTGCGTGTGGTCGTCGCAGAGGTCGGTGAAGGCGAGGTAGTTGAGGCCGAAGTTGTCAGTGCGCGGTAGCACGTCGGTATGTCTCGTGTATAAACTCACAATGCAACAGTTGAAAGCGAGCCGCAGGAACTCTGGCTGCGTGTGGTCGTCGCAGAGGTCGGTGAAGGCGAGGTAGTTGAGGCCGAAGTTGTCAGTGCGCGGTAGCACGTCGGTATCTCTCGTGTATAAACTCACAATGCAACAGTTGAAAGCGAGCCGCAGGAACTCTGGCTGCGTGTGGTCGTCACAGAGGTCGGTGAAGGCGAGGTAGTTGAGGCCGAAGTTGTCGGTGCGCGGGAGCACATCGGGATCCGCGTCCACCTGCAACCAGTCAGTGAGCTCAGTAAACGGTTTACTACATCACCGGTTGCCAGATGGTCGGGCTCGTCTGGTTTAACACGGTATATCATACAAATTGAAAATGGAGAGGTATTTTCAAATGAAAGAACGTAATCTACTGATAATATTAAACAACTTTCTTAAAGAAACCTGCGGAAATTAAAGGGTTTTCACGTTGCCTTACTAATTTCAAGAACTTACAGTAAATTTTGTATGAGCAGGTCCATTTTCCATTTGTGCGGTTATGTTACTTTGGGAAAGTTGTTCAGTATGATCAGTAGTTAATGTGGTTTAATTAATAGATACCCGTCCATTTACACTAGGTATAATGTCAAAAGTTCCAACAAAATACAAAATGTCCCGACAAACTGCTTGTCGAGATCGTAGGCACAATTTATTATTAAACATAGAAAGAGGAGGTACGCTTTAAAGAAAATCTAATCCGCGTACAGATATGTAAGTCAACCGTCTATATCGCTCTTCCATTTGACGCCAGGGGGAAAGATACATTCGCTAGGTCTGTACGCTTCTTTCAACTTAATTCAGATAAAACTTTGAAATATTAGAGTCTTCTGATGTGTTAACTGCGGAAGTGAGTGAAGTGTGTACTGACCCTCGCAATGAGCTGGCACAGCACGATGCCGTAGCTGAAGATGTCGGAGCGGTGGTCGTACCAGCGGCCGCGCAGGCACTCCGGCGACATCCACCAGGGCGAGCCCACCGACGGTAGCCGGTACCCGTTACTGCAACGTTACACCTGTCTATATATAGGTACACCAGCCCATCGACCACACTCATCTCCGAGAGAGACAAGACTGCTATTAGCTAATGAGAACCAGAAGTCTAATCGTAAAGACAATTTTCTGTTTCTTCTACAAAACATTGAAAACATTTTTAATTCCTGAGGTTTTGCACAAATACGACAAACAATTTCAATGTGGAAACAACTAAGATACCCAGCTTCAATTGTAATGCTGTTAAATATACAAAATTGATCACGTTTTGTTTAAGTTTCAAAAGAAAAGCTAAGCATAAGGCTTTACAACAAAACCGATGAGATTTTTAAGGCAGAAGATGTAGCCCATCTATTTTATCGTTATTTTTTTAACATCGCTTCAAAGTATTTCCATAAAAAATATATGAAATTCGAAAAAAATGGAATTTTGGAGCACCTGTATTTTTATATTGTATTTGAATTCTTCTTAGGTGGTAGAGCTGATGCCGGGCTCGACTGTGGAGGTACCACCATCTTACTCGGAAATCCACCCGAAGTTATTTGGGGGAGAGTAAGAGGACACCTCTCAGGCAAAACCAGGCGGCCCACCATTGCCTTTGGACCAATGGATGGCGGTATATCCATCCCCAATTGCCGGGCCTTATAAAAAACAGACTAGTGACGGGCAGCGGCGTCGCTGGTGCAATGGTTTCGGCACCGCGCTCACCAACCCGCATGCCCAGCGTGTGTGAGTATGGGCATTTCTTCCAGGAGGACCGCCAAGAGTGGCGAAATCCTGGAAAGGCCTATGTCCAGCAGTGGACGAAACAGGCTGATGGATGGATGGATTTGAATTCTATGAATAATCTTTATAATCATAGACATTATCATTTCCATGTTTATAATACTATCTCTCAGTGATCAATTAATTTGTGATAATGAGAAAAACCAATAATTGTTTCATTAGCATAATTTTGCAACTTCAAATTTTATGCAAGATTGGAATATTTTTACTTTGGTTACTAATATTCTTTTTTCATTCGACTGATGACAGCCCCATAGTGAGTTGTGTGTATTTTTGTGATGTGTCATTTAACAAACAATTTCGGACATTAACAGTAACATATAATAGTTGGGTATGGACTAGTTAGTGGTGTCTGTACTCACGGGTCGGGTATCCGCGCGGCGAGACCGAAGTCCGCGACGACCGCCGTGTAGTCGCCGTCGCCGTTCTCTTTTATTAATACATTCTGAAATTTTTATATTATATGAAGGTAAATAAATCAAATCAAACATTTATCGCATTCATGCAGTGTACATAGGTCTTACATAAATGTGGTATCAATCGAACCCTGTAAGGGCACAGCAACCTAAAATGAGCGCCAAATAAATAAATACTTAAATAACATGTTTTACTTATCATACATAGATAAGTATTAATCCCCTGTATAGCTAGCATAGATCATGAATAGAGATATTTGTGTCTCGGAGAAACGTTTGACCAATGGACGAGCAGGGCGAGTCGTTTTATCGAGGCCATGATCACTAGAGAACAGTCCTTTAACGTACCCGAGAGGATCACTGAAGATTTGAACATCACAACATGATGATGGGATTGAGCCTTATCGCCGCAGTGTTCTCCTTCCCGTTAGCGTATGGTACTATTATATACAAATACGAAGCACACGTGCTATATGGTCAACCGGGAGGGTTCAAGCCCGGGTCTCCAGATGTCCGACGTCCTGCCGAGTGAGCTACCGATACTGCTTTTTGAAGTAATTTTCTAAAAATAACCATATTCCCGCTTTAATCCGTATTGAAATGGAAATAGTGGATTAGCGGCAATTTCTTTGACTCTCGCACGTTTCCATGCGTTGCTAACAGAAACCTTTTATCTCCACTGTCAAATCTCTAGTTTCAGAAAATCCGCTAAGCGATACCTGCGCGACGAATCAGCCAATCACAGTGCTGCATTGCATACTTATATCGCAGAATTAGTTCTTGACTTGGCATGTGTAGTGAGCAAGCAAATGTAAAAACGAAAACATATAGATATAAGACATGGATCGTGAATGTCTTCTTACTATTTCATCTAAAATTTAATTATAAGACACAGCTTTTTTACTTCAGTTCGTCTGACTTTTGAACTCTTCGGCCAGCTCAACACCACGCATCATCCAAGATCTTAACTCTCGTCATGCCTACTCCTTCAACAACCCCACACTCGGCCCGCTTGCAACGTGTACCTTGGCGGTGAGGTCCCGATGGAAGACGCCGAGCGAGTGCAGGTACTGGCAGCCCCGCGCGATGTCTTGTGCGAGCGAGATGCGCGCGCGCTGCGGCAGCGGCGTCTGCGGCCCGCCCAGGATCAGCTGCTCCAGCGAGCCGCCCGGCATGTACTCCGTGAGCGCGTGCAGCTGGCCCTCGTGCACGCACACACCCATGAACCTGCCAACACATACACAAACAAACTTTTACTACGTAAAGAAGCGACACGAGACTCGTGTACGCACTACGCACCGGCGGCGTTGGCTGCGTGCACGGAACAAGTGTGCGGACAGGCTGGTGCTCGTCTACAAGTAGTAGGTGATTAAATCGGTTCGCCTGTATTGCGCATCGGTCGGGGTCCGCGAAGTAGTACCTCAGGTCAAGAAACGCTTCTTTAGACTATTATAACTTTTAATCGATAAATAGTAGCAATATTATGTTTGGACTCTTTTGGAACCATTTACATACAATCCAAGGTGACTAGGGTCTCACGATGATGTCTTGACAGGTTCAATGGAACTCCTTAACCCTTTATAGAGCATAAGCTCAAAACGACCTCGTTTGAGACCACTTACCCATATAAGTTAATAAGGTCGTAATTCTGTAGAACGTTATATTAATTATGGTCTTTATGGCTTTTCGTAAAGGGCCTGAACAGACAAAGGTCTTGAAAGAGACCGGAGCGCCTAAAATATTAAATTGCAGCTAACCGAACGCAGCGAAAACCGTATCTCAATCGAGACCTTTGCCCGTTCCAGAAAAAAAAAGCCATTCGGTCGTTCATTCTTTTTCAGATACAATTTTTGTGCCTTGAAGGTGCAAATATTTTGTAAAAAGGCATGATAATCAATTCTTTAATTATATAACTTCAATTTATTCTTATTTTTATCCATGCATTACTGAGCAACGAGGTAATAAAACCTTTTGAAAGAAGACATGTAAAAAAGTTAACCTGAAATGTATTTTTGATGTGCGTACAATCTTAATAGTATAATTAATGTAAGAATCAGGGTTTATATATGTCTACAAAGCTTCGATATTCCTTTTTTTGATAAATATCATATTTTTTTGAGCTTCAGAAAACTTGAGACACTAATTTCAGAAGTTATTAGCATAGATATAAGCATGATACCATTCAAAGATCGCTCTACTATGAAGCAGTACATGCCTAACATTTACATATACTCACGCCTGTCTCCCAGAGGGGTAGACAGAGACTACACATTTCCATCTGCTACGATCCTGACAATGCCTAAAAATCCAACTAAAAGAGGATTCTAGGTGTGGGTAATCTGTTTTGCTGTTACCGGATACATGGTGACAATGAAAGTCTATAAAAAAATCTATAGGTATTAATTAAGCTTAAAAATGGTTGATTACAATAAATAACTGTCGTCACACAAAAATATTAGTTTTTATTTAAAGTTTTGGACTATAACTAAATCGTAAATGTTCAGAGGTCTTCAATGAGACCAATAATGGTAACGCCTTAGTGGGCACCGGTCTCATAAAAGCTGCCTAATTTTCAGGATTTGTGCCACTGAAATTGTTGTTTTTGTGTCAAATTCGTATTCTCCCTATAACCCTATATGTACATAAAAACCCCACATGAACATTAAATGCGAGATAAATTAATTTGCTCTATAAAGGGATAAGGCCCCGTACAAAGCAAAATGAAAATTTCGTTTAATTCATATTGTTAGTTAATTATCATCATATTCTAAAAATAAAAAATACGTGTAGCACAGAACACATACTTAAGACATTAACTGATCTAAAAATATAATGTAATTATATATAGGTAATTGCGATATAGAAACGCACAAGAAAAGTAAATCTGTATGTGAGGAGCTCTGAACCGGGATCCGAACCCGAGACCTCTTGCTTACCGGGCGATTGCTCTACCAACAATAATATAATGTATTAAAAATATAGAAATTGATTTATATTATACTTGCAATTTAATTAACTTCGCTTGCTAGAGAAAAATCGCAATGTTAGCTCTAGAAAAACCTTAAAATGGCGTTAATAAAATGCATTTTTAAAGCTATAAATCTCAAAGTTCGCAAGTATTTTTTACATACCTACCCGTATATTATTAAGAGAATGACCTTTAATGACTTGTTCTTGTGTAGCCACAAATTCAAAATTACTTAAGTTTTACGTCAAAAGCGTCAAGAGCGGGACTCAAGTCCTAACTCTTTTAAAAAAATCATCTCCGAAGAGAGTTAAACTAGGTGCAAAAGTTTGTAAGGAAAATTGTATACCCTAGGCCGCGTCCAGTTTTATCGCCCGCTAATCACTGACAGCAGAAATCTGCAGAATAGCATAATATACAAATTAAACGCGTGCAAAAGAGATGCCATGATCGCCGAGCGTCGGCGGGCGATCAAACTGAACTCAGCCCGTGTGTATTAAATTGAAACTTGGCATTAAAACTCATAAAAATGTATTTTAGGGTGAAGGGTGCACCAAGATAGGATTTTTTGTAATTCAACCCCTAAAAGTGTTAAGAAAAACCATTTTGCCTGACTTCATTTAATTCTTGAGTGTAAAATCAACAAACAGCTGAGGTTGGACTTCCTTAAAGACACTCAGTGCAATTCCGGGGACCTCTTCTTTTTATTTCACCTAATTTTAAGCTCCAATTTTACGGATCAACACAGTGCTCGTTTTTAAAGTTTTATTATACATTCATTAACCCTCAGACTAGAATTGTATAAATCTGTACAACCAAGTTCATCCCAATAGTCTTTAGTAAGTAAGATTTTTTTTGTTATACTTACAGTAAATTGCACTATTTTTAAGCTGGCTTAATCATAAGATGTATGGCTTAAAAAATAAATAAGATAAAAAAAAAACCATTTGGCCTGACGGGATGTTGAAGTTCTATGGAAAAATTTGATTCTTTTTAACCAAAATCCACGCGCAAAAAGTCGCGAGCAAAGGCTAGTTTTAGCATAAGTTTTACTGTCCCGAACCCAAAATACCTCAAATGAATTGATATTTAGATCATAGTTTAGGCTTATTTTGGGATTTTATTGGACGTAGGGAAATGTATGTAACCATGTATCGAAGAGTAGAAATACAAGAGTATATTTTTCGTAAATTTAAATCCTGTTCATATTTACATATAAAACAAACACACAGAATACGACATCCACAGTTTCAAACATTTTCGAGGGATAGTAATAGTGGTGTAGCAGCAGATCCATTGCCAACAGATATGTTTCAGTTAGCTTGCCTTTGTACATACTTGTGAAGATCTACTTCAATATTTTTATTTTAATCTCAAGGTTATTTAAAAGGTGTTAAATATAAGTTGTTGTCAAACACTGAATGAGAGTATATGAAAGCATGTTATGACTTTTTTACCATAAGAAAATCTTCACTGATTGTTGGATTTGATGATCATGTGCAAAACTGCACTCTGTTACCTAAGCGTAAGTTATGTTTTGTGAGTTAATTGAATTCATAAAAAGACGAGGCATTCAACAATGTAATAAATGCGATAAGATCGCGCAGTTTTTATGCCACATAAACCGTAATTACTAAATAATAAAAACACATAATTTTATCAAATTTGACGAACAGACGTACCAATTTGTTGGCTAGGTAGTTTAAAAAGTTATACAAATAGAGAATGATAATGAATATAATGTAGGTTCATAAAATACACTATTATATGTCAAACTAATTAAATACTATAAAACGAATGTCGAATACAAAATATTGAATTACATTTTCCATCTATACATCAGCCTGATTTGTACACTGCTGGACATAGTGTACAAATCAGGCTGATGGATGGATGGTAAATTTAATTCAATATGTTGTATTCGTTAGGGGTGCATCCGATCGATACCGATATATCGGTGATACTTTGGTTTTGCCAATATATTCAGTACTCTTGGCGGTCCTCCTGGAAGAAACGCCCGGTTGGTGAGCGCGGCGCAGTCGTGTTTTCAGAAGCACGCTGACCGAGCACCGCGGGGATCGAACCCACAACCACTGGGTTAATCTACTAGCACTCGACCACACATCCACAGAAGATCCTCGACGACCACTGTCAGCGCATCCAAGACGATACAACCATAAACGCACCGCGACCGACCGATCGCACTGTCTCTAGGTATAAGTGTATAAGCAATGGCAATCGTGCGGAGATCCATTTATTATTGTTGATTACGAGAAAACCGTGAATCACACACTCTCTGTTACTGGATCATTGAGAGAAATCTGCGATAGACATTCTCTTCTCATTCTGTGTAAGCAATAAATATGGCTCCACTCTCAGCACTATAATTTCATACAAGAGTGTACGAAACCTGTGCAGAACCTAGAGGCACATTTAATGAACAAGACGAACGAACAAACTAATTGCAAGTGAACAATCAGCATGTCATTGTCTAGAGACAAGCACGCAGCAGCTGTCAAGGCCGCACTCACAAAGGCACGGTGATCAATGCAAATTGCCATCTACCAGTGACTCTTCCATCTACCAGTGAAAGTTTAAAAGATGAAAAGTCGCTATAAGGAAGTTAATCTCGGGCTATGGGCTCATTGTTTGAACAGATTTCGTAACGATTACGTCAGGGAGAGTTTGGGATGTTAATAAAGAAATGTCAGCTACAGACTGCAAGAGCAATGTAAAAGCTGGATGATCATGCGGATTCCAGTTTCTTTGAATAATGACTTACTCGTTTAACATTACGTAATTACGTCTTCAATGTAATATAACCAGGCTTTTGTTCAATTCTTAGCTTGTTTTGCCGGAATAGTATTAAATATTTAAATTAGGATAGTTTTCTTCACTGCTGGACATAGGCCTTTCCAAAATTTCGCCACTCTTGGCGGTCCTTCTGGAAGATTATGTCCTATGCATATACGGTAGGGGTCGTCCATTAATCACGTGATGTTGTTTAGCAACTTTGCTTACGCGCTCGACCAAAAAATTTCAGGGGGGAGAGGGGTGGGGGGGGGGGGAATTGAGCCTGACATTAACTCTGCCACCTCTAAAAATAATATAATATATGAAAACATAAATACCGGGTACAAATTTGAACAGGTATCGAAACCACATAATGTACTGATCATATGGAACAACATTCCCAAAGAAATGCGCAAATTAAAATAAAATTATACTTTGTCATTAAAAAATGTTCAGTAGGTATTTTTAATTGGCACGTTTTTCCTCGGAGAAGTTGTTCACTACAATCAGTAGAGCATGTGGTTTTATTTAAATACAACCTGTCCATTTACACACGGTACATATTTTAAAAGAAAAAAGTGTCACAAAATCACAACATAGCGTATAGTTATTTAACACAAATGAAATTCACAATAAACGTGTTAATTGTAACAGAATCGGATGATGCAAACAGCGCCGGACAATGGCCGCTGAATATCGCTTCTGCTAATGTTTGCTCAACAAAACAACCCGAAACAAAGGTAAAATCATCAGTTTGACCGAACCGGGCGGCCGTCCATCAGCCTTTTAATAAATGGGAAGATAAACACTGGCTGTTGCGATGCCCAAGAAAGTAAAGAATATCCAAAAATACAGTAAATTGCAGGCTTTACATAATTTTGATTGACATTCTGAGACATTTTTCATGGAAAAGAAAGCTTTTAATAGCAAAAAACTAAAGAAAAATACTATAAAAAGCTACTGTAAAAGATGTTTGCAAATTCAGAATACAGTTATTTCTTGAGTAGAAGGTGACTTTAATTTACCTGCTCCCGGTCATTCACCGCATACGCATACGTCGACATAATGAATACATGGCTCTTCGTTTAATTTTGTAAGTAGATACTACCAATAGTAGCTTATGCTATGGCGCGCCTGACGGAAACCAGGCAAGGCGGCTAGAGCAGTCCGCAGAATCTACTTACGTAGGTAACGGACGAATGACTGACACAACGCAACAACCTCCGACCACTCCCCCGTCGGCAACTAATGAGTCAGTACGTAAACTTCAAGGAAACACGCACTGAATCGATACACACACAGACGCGTGCTTCTACACGCCGTCTCAGGGATTGTCGCGGAACGTTGACGTCGGACGGTGGCAGTCACGAAAGCTGCACCGTGTCACAAGGTTGCTTTTAGATTTCGCCCGATGCCAGCCCCAACGCACCGATCGGGCGTAGGTATACGGTGAAGTTCCCCTTCTGCTGTAGCTTAGTTTCGTGATGAGCTACAGCCCGAAGTCTACCACCAGTTGGAAGTAGGCGCAAGTAGTGCACTAGAGAACTCACCCGAGTATGTTGGGATGTTTGAGCTTGTTCATGAGCTGCACCTCGCGCAGCATGTTGGGTCGGTTGGCTCGCTGCTGGTTCATCTTCAGCACCATCACTTTGCCGGACGTCTTGTGCGTCACCTGCAACCGGAGATTACCGCACGTGAGTGGGACACATCATTGTTGAAGACGGATACTAGTTATACGGAAGCGAATTAAGTGTATCTTACTTAATAATGCAAATAATACGTGCACTAGCACTTTCAGCCACCTTTGCCTTGGTTTGAGCTCAGCCTAGAACCTCACAGTTAGTTGCTCGGTTTTCAGCCTTGTTAAATAACATAAGGATACGAAATTCTCTTGAAAGTCATATATTACGATTGAAGTTTTGCATAACAAAGAGGAACTAAATGTTTACAATAATGTGGGCGATGTTACCAGATGTAAAACTGAAAAGCCCTGACAAAAAGCCTAAATTGTACAAAGATGTTCTGACATTTTACTGCGAGGGCGTACCGTGCAACAGCAGTACAGCCTGGCAAAAAACAATTGGGAATAAATTAGGGCGCTATACCATACATATGACTACACCATGCATTCCGACTAAAACCGAATATACTGCATACGGTATACTGCAACCAAATTATTAGATACAACTAGTAGGTAGGTATATTTATGTTTACATGTTGATCATAATATAACTATTGTAAGTTGAATAAATAAATAAAAATATTTGTTTAAAAAAAATAACATGCATTTTTTGTGTACACGATTTAGCCCACGGTATGGGGCCGTCATCACATCAGTCGAATGAAAAAAAAGATATTTTTATTATTATTAATAATTCAAAATAAATAATAAGGCTCAGAAAGAGTGAAATATAAATGATATTTTTTCATTATTAATAATTCAAAATAAATAATAAGGCTCAGAAAGAGTGAAATATATATTTATTTATAATATTTATTTTAGTCTACATAACATACTACGTACATGCAAGTACTAGGCTTATCATATCCTGATGTGCACTACTGTGTAGACTAAGCTTAAGATAATAAGAAGAAGTGTTGTGTTGATTTTGTGTTCGCGACATCTGCAGAAACCAGCAGCCAATCACGGCGAGCCGCTAACAAACAAACAAACAAACAAACAGGGCTCGCGCGCGGCCTACGCCCTGCACTGAGTAGTACTGGGCTACTCTAGTATATCGAAGGAGTTATGAATACGTTTAAGTGCAATTTAACTTGATTGTTATCAAACAAGAGAAGAAGGTTCCCACATACTATTAGGATTGTTAATTTGTCCTTGATAAACCTTCATTCCAATACTAATAATATAAGTCTTCTGGCACAAGTTCCACTATTAAACTGCAACTAGTTTCGTCTATATCACATCATCGTGTGGCTTAATCAAAAGGCAAACCAACGGTCAACATTTATACATTTTGATAAATTAATTTGTCTAACTAGTGCTTCAATAACCCAAAAAATTGTGACATTTTCAAAGACCGGCCGGTATCTTCAGAGGAGGCTAAACACTCTGACATCTCGAGACAAACCTGACGTCTAGGTGTAAAGCAACCGAAGTCCAGTTGAGTGCGTCCGTCCACCACTCGGCTTCCTTCCCGACCACTGCACTGCCCAGCCTTCTCCACATTCATGATGCTCATAATGCTCACATACTGCACTACGTCTATCGTATCGCTAGAGAGGAATCGGCAAGTATCAACTCCACGATAGAATTGACAACTCGAAAGAGTATAATCAGCATTAACGTCAGTTTCGGTGTTCGTATTCACGTGTCGGATTAGGGAAGGACGTCCTCGGTCACAATCTCATTAACAGAGATTAATAACTAAACACTTTTGTACAATCGACTGTGTGTGCGTGTGCTTCTTCTGTATAACTTGCTAACTCAATTTGTCTAGCAGAGTTCTCCAAACTAATTGATAAGATGCGTTCACTAACAAATTTCTAACAATCTGATACAATCTCTTCGTTAGGAAACAACTTGGACGGGGATACTATACGTATACTGAGATATAGATCTACAGGTCGCAGAGATTTTTTTTCAGATAAAAAGGTATTTCGATCTATTTACTGACATTTCTCGTTCCCATTGGCGCAAAAATATTATTTGATGAAAATATCAAAATAAAACCCGAAGGAGATGAGGATCTCTAAACAACCTCTTCATAACAAATTTAGTTAGAATATCTTCTTTTCATAAAAAGGGCGGGAATAAAAGTACAACTGTCAGTTCCCTATCGGCGGCGCGGCGTAACTAGCAAAATCTTCATTATTATTTATCACATTATTTACATTAAAACACTACTTACTAATTGAAATAATTATAAATCTTATGGACACTTACACAACACTTATTCACATTCACTCACTCACCTTGTTCACACCCCCCCTTACCTCCCACTCACAAACATCCTCCCACTCTCACACACCTTTTCACACCCTCACTCAAGAATAAGAACTTACATTCAACACACTGGCAACATTTCTTTTGTTTTTGATTTATTTTATATTTTAAAGTATTTTTTTTTGGTTCTTAACTTTATATACTACCTACATAAATTTCAGTAATAGTACATTATGATACAAGTGAACGGCGAGGGCGTAATGGAGCCGAGAGTGTAATGTCTAATGCTCACGCGTCTCATACGACGTTTTTCAACACACTTGCGAGGAAAAATAATTAAATTTCACATCTTATTTTTCCACATAATCGAAACCACAGGTATGAATTGACAATTTTCTTTGAAAAATGGCGGCGGAGATTTTGTTTATTCGCGCGCAGATGGAGATAGAAGCACTGAAGCATCCACCAAACAGCCAAATATTAAATATTAACAAACTGAATATTTTTTGTATTTACAACAAAAATTTGAGTTGATTTGTTGATAAAAATAAATAATTTGATAAAATTAAATGATAAATTATTATATTTTAACTGAGACAGTTTATTTATTTGCAAAAATTTGACTGTTTCTCAAGACTTGTTTATAGCACACCGTGCGTAAAATGTACTATTTCAACACACTTGCTTATAAAGTGGCCATTATTGCAGCGTTCTTAAGGTCATTCATAATGCAGCATATTAAACACGCGTGCTTTTTACTTTACGTTATCGCACTAGTGTTTTTTACATTACAGTTTTTTTTTATCTTAGCAACAAAGAGTTGCGCTTGCGTAAAGTCGGCATTTTTCGCACTTTTGCTATAAAATATTATACGATACTCGTGCGAGAAACTTTTTGTCGACTCGTGTGATTGCAGCACTCACCGTCGGCTCGTGCCGCAAACTCACACTCGTCAGAAAACGTTTCATCGCTCTCGTATCGTAATGTACTATTTTACACCACCTGCTCGACAATGTCCAATTACATATCATGCAATCTCAACGTAAAGGGATATAAAGTTGTAGGAAACTCCCTAGGGAATAAAGTGATTTGAATTTAGAGCGTCAAATTCGTGTGGAAACTCGTGGGAAACTCTAAGTAAAAAAATGCTTATATGGCATTGTAAAGAGGTTTGTTCTAAAAAAGAAAAAGGTGAGTTTACAAAGAATGTGAAACAAAAGACGGTGTTTGGTGCTGTGATTGTCAGTCATTGATTTAAACATTAATGTTGTCAGTGAATTTTATTGCAATATTCATGTTGATAAAAAAATGTCGAGCGATAGTGATTCTACTCCAGAGTTTATCAAAACAGACACTTTAGAGATTATTAATAATCTACTACCGGAAAAATCAAAACACATATAGGAAAAAGCATATGACGAAAATACTTAATTTATGGTGCCCTGGCTTTTTATTGTCTCGCAGAAGGTGTGAAAAGTAGAGTATGCTCCTCTGGAATAAAGCCTGTCTTCGTCTTGGGCAGCTTGAACCCCTCGCTTCACTCAGGACTCTATATAACTGCCTCACTACGCTTGGGGGTTAACTCCGTTGGGGGAGTCCGTCGTTACGCTCAGGGTTCAATATGCCGCCCGCGACATAAGACACTGCTTTATTCCCTTAGTGCATAATCTACTAGGTACTATAAAACTTGAGCAGTTTGTTCTAGGTACACACTTGTATAATTTATGGCTATGGAAGAGTGAGGTCTTCCGTCACAAGTATTTTATACTTACAAGAAGGTCTCAACAATGTTTTTGTTAAAATGTGTTCTGTACTGAAATAAATATGTTTGTATTTGTAACATCGTCTGATTGATACACTGTCGGTTTAGGTAGTTAACTGTTAACTGTCAAACAATCAACTAGGTAATTTATTGAGCACACTCCACAGTCGGGACATTTTTAAATATTTTTTCAATGCAAGTGCTCGTTATGTCCTATTTTATATGCGTCTAAACTGTTGTCAAAGTCACTTTACCACACTAGTGGTTTACTTTTTTTCTTTTTAGGGTTCCGTACCCAAAGGGCAACCAACGCGACCCTATTACCATAGCTATTACTAAGAACTCTGCTGTCCGTCCGTCCGTCTGTCACCAGGCTGTATCTCGTGAACCGTGATAGTTAGACAGTTGAAATCTTCACAGATGATGTATTTCTGTTGCCGCTATAACAACAAATACTAAAAAACAGAATAAAATAAATATTAAAGGGGGATCCGATACAACAAACGTGATTTTTTTGCCTATTTAGGGTTCCGAAGTCCGACAAGGAACCCTTATAGTTTCGCCATGTCCGTCTGTCCGCGGCTTAGCGCAGAGACTATTAGTACTAGAAAGCTGTAATTTGGCATGGATATAAATATTAAACACGCCGACAAAATGGTGAAATAAAATCCTGAAAAAAAAAATTTTTTAGGTGTACCTCTCATACAAGTAAACTGGGGGTGAATTTTTTTTCTCGTCTATCACATAGTGAGGGGTATCGTTGGATAGTTAAAAACATTGTGGGTGTGTGAAAACCATTTTTCGATTTAGGGATCCGTTGGTGAAATATTAAGCTTTAAAGTGAAAATTTTAGTTAGACTGGAGCGTCCCCGGCTCGGCTAAACGGTTGTTTATAGAAATGTGAAAAAATACGAGTACAGGTCGCGCCAAACTTTAGGCCCCCTATAATGTATGGGACCAGAAGTTTGGCGCGGTCTGTATTAGTAGATCAACTTATATGTAACCGGGAAACTTGAATGTGTGTTTGTAATTTCGACCCGTTAACATCTGGTATGGTATACCGGGTGTAAATAGACTGCTACCATTAAATGAAACCACATATTATGAACCACTTTTCCCAAGAATCATACACGCGGACACCCTTAGTTTGGGAAATAATTGAATTCCAAACTAAAATGCGTGAACCCTAAAGCACCGACTTACGGGCGAGTTTCGAGAGAGCGTCGTCCGTGAAACAGCTGTCCGGTGCAGTATTTTAAAATAGACCTTCCTCATACGAGATAAAGTCTTTGAGTTACAGTTGAATATCTTGTTCTCTGAAGATTTTCGCGGGTTTTCTTTTCGAATAGTTGTTCAGTATGATCAGTAGAGTATGTCGTTTTATTTAATGGTCGCACTCTATTTACACTCTGTATAGAGTATCAAGAAAGCTTGAATGAGCTCCGGTGGACAGTGAAATGACCATGCCGCGCCGCTCGAGTGTGCTGTCTTGTCTAATGAAGACGGATGGAGATATGAACGATGGACGATTCTGTTTGGATGAAGATATACAGGCTGAAGCAAACGGATGCCCCCTGTACGGAAAGTATCTTAAATATTAGATACATATAGCAAATTTTACTCAAAGGAATCTTTATTTTATTTTTAAAGTTAAGGAAAACTGCATTCAAAGAATTTAAAAAAATCACCTGCATATGCCGGGAATCGAACCGGACAAATGTGAAAAAAAAACATCCTATATTTTTATGATACATATCGAAAGGGTCAAACATTATGA
Organism: Ypsolopha scabrella; assembly: GCA_910592155.1. Lineage (NCBI taxonomy): Eukaryota > Metazoa > Arthropoda > Insecta > Lepidoptera > Ypsolophidae > Ypsolopha > Ypsolopha scabrella. The sequence goes on from OU342964.1 coordinate 31,141,304, forward strand.
ACCAAATTCTTATAAATAACATAGTATCGTAAATTAAAGGAAAACCATGAAATTATACATTTTAATAATAAAACTTTTAAAGATATCCCAAAATTCAATATTGTTAGATGTAAAAAAATAAAAATTTTATTCTTTAAATGCAGTTTTCCTTGTCTTTAAACATAAAATAAAGGTTCGTTTAAGTAAAATTTGCTATCTTTAATATTTGAAGGTACTTACCCTCCAGGGGCATTCGTTTGGTTCAACCTGTAGGAGCATCACAACCTGAGAAAGTTTCAAATCCCAAGAGGATTGAGCTGTCGGTGTCGAGTCGCCTCATTGGTTGCTTCATATTCGTGCGAGTGAACGATAGGACACTTTTAATGCTGTTCTCTTTTCATTCGTTTGGTTCACCCTGTATAGGAGCATCACAACCTGAGAAAGTTTCAAATCCCAAGAGGATTGAGCTGTCGGTGTCGAGTCGCCTCATTGGTTGCTTCATATTCGTGCGAGTGAACGATAGGACACTTTTAATGCTGTTCTCTTTTCATTCGTTTGGTTCACCCTGTATAGGAGCATCACAACCTGAGAAAGTTTCAAATCCCAAGAGGATTGAGCTGTCGGTGTCGAGTCGCCTCATTGGTTGCTTCATATTCGTGCGAGTGAACGATAGGACACTTTTAATGCTGTTCTCTTTTCATTCGTTTGGTTCAACCTGTAGGAGCATCACAACCTGAGAAAGTTTCAAATCCCAAGAGGATTGAGCTGTCGGTGTCGAGTCGCCTCATTGGTTGCTTCATATTCGTGCGAGTGAACGATAGGACACTTTTAATGCTGTTCTCTTTTCATTCGTTTGGTTCATCCTGTATAGGAGCATCACAACCGGAGAAAGTTTCAAATCCCGAGAGGATTGAGCTGTCGGTGTCGAGTCGCCTCATTGGTTGCTTCATATTCGTGCGAGTGAACGATAGGACACTTTTAATGCTGTTCTCTTTTCATTCGTTTGGTTCACCCTGTATAGGAGCATCACAACCTGAGAAAGTTTCAAATCCCAAGAGGATTGAGCTGTCGGTGTCGAGTCGCCTCATTGGTTGCTTCATATTCGTGCGAGTGAACGATAGGACACTTTTAATGCTGTTCTCTTTTCATTCGTTTGGTTCACCCTGTATAGGAGCATCACAACCGGAGAAAGTTTCAAATCCCAAGAGGATTGAGCTGTCGGTGTCGAGTCGCCTCATTGGTTGCTTCATATTCGTGCGAGTGAACGATAGGACACTTTTAATGCTGTTCTCTTTTCATTCGTTTGGTTCACCCTGTATGTGGTAATGAAACGTATGCTTCTTAACTGTATTTGGTACTTTATTAAAGATAACGTATCATGCGTTACACTGACACACAAGCAAAGTATAAAGTCGACAAACCTCCATCTTGACATATACAACTGAACTGCGTTCCAACTGTGTTCTATAATCAACACTCAGTCGTGTTCAATATTACAACATCTTCCCTTTTTTATAAAATTAAATCACATAATCATTTGTCCATGCAGGCTTATTTCTTACTCTCATGCTCCTTCTTACTTCTCCTTCTTCATTACTTTCTACTTTCTCATTAACCAAATCATTACTAATTACATCATTCTGAACAGTACAATCCTGAGAATAATTTGAATCTTTGTTAACATCATCGTTTTCACCATAAACATCTAGATCATAATCCAGACTTTTTTGTTTCTCAGTACTAGGAGCTGGGATAAGATGCCATCAGTTTCTCCTAAACACACCTCTATGTGTTCTAACAACATATGATCTTGGTTCAGCTGCTTTGCCAATTACAATGCCATAACTTCTTAAATCAACTATCCAAACTGTATCATTTACATTTAAATCCTGCAATTGCCTGGTCCTGTGTCTTTTATTATAATATGATTGCACTGAATTCTTTTTCTCCTTATCTTTTTCTAAAAACTTTGATTTACAATTAACTGTTTTTGACAGAGCACCAGGCAATCTTGGAAGGTTATCTCTTAATTTCTTACTAAACATAAGTTCAGCTGGACTAAAACCAGAATCAAGAGGAGTATTTCTATAAATCAATAGTGCAAGATAAATATCCTTATTTTTTTTCAACAAGTTCTTTGCTATTTTAACTGCAGCCTCAGCACACCCATTTGATTGTGAATAATATGGACTGCTCGTTATGTGCTCAAAATTATATTCTCTAGCAAAATCTTTAAACTTAGTTTTGAACTGTTTTGTCAGTTCTCACAATCTCTGGAATTCCAAATCTAGAGAATATATCTTTGCACTGTTCAATTACATGACTTTCAGTACAATTAGATAATTTTTTTATTTCTATAAATCTTGAGTAGTAATCAGTCATACACATATACCAATCATTGTTAAAATAGAATAAATCAATGTCTATTTTTTGCCATGGCCTCACAGGAGTTTTTTCTAAAATAATATCCATTTTAGGATTTACTCTTTCTTCTATACACTGAGGACAATTTCGAATTAGTCTATCAATCTGAGTTGACATACCAAGCCACCACATAGTTTGCTTGGCCCTATTTCTGCATTTACTTATACCTAAATGACCTTCATGTATTTTATTTAACATTTCCAATTGCATGCATTCTGGAATTACTAAGCGACATCTAAAAAGAAGCAAACCCTCTACTATAGAAAAGTCATACCTATACTGATAAAAGTGCTTAATTTTTTCAGGTGTTTTTGATTGTTTAGGCCAAACATTTTCTGTATAATTTATTAAACTACTACATATCTCTGATTTTCTTTGTTCTTGTTTTATTTTCTGTAATACCTGATCCCTAAATGGTATATCATTAAGAATGAGATTAAGATAAGGCTCAGAGCTGTCCTTAAACTGACCTACTTCTGTATTTGGTAGCGGACATCTTGATAAAGCATCTGGTAGAACTAACTTTTTTCCTGGTATGTATGTGACAGTATAATTAAATTTAGTCAATCGCATTCTAAATGACATAAGTCGAGGAGTCAAGTCATCAATTGGTTTTGTTTGCAATATCTGTATGAGAGGCTTGTGGTCTGTTTCTAAGTGAACTTTAATACCATAAATAAAGTCCTTATACCGCTCTACAGCCCATGTTAAGGCAAGGCATTCTTTTTCAATTTGTGAGTATCTTTTCTCTGTATCTGTTAATGTTCTACTACAATATGCAACTATCTGCCTGTTTTTGTCTGAATTTTCCTGCATGAGTGTAGCCCCCAAACCAAATGAACTACTATCTGCTGCCAAAATAATTTTTTTCGATGGGTCATAATGTGCTAATATTGGAGCTTTTTTTAATATTTCTTTTATTTCCTGAAATGCTTTTTCCTGGTCAATGTCCCACACAAACTCTGTATTTTCTTTCAAAAGACTGTATATTGGATACAAAATTTCAGTTTTATTAGGGATAAACCTACTGACAAAATTAACCATTCCAAGAAATTGCATAACCTGCTTTTTATTTTTTGGTGTATCAAAACTATCTATAGCTAGTACTCGTTCAGGGTCTGGACGCACACCTTGTGAGTTAATAATATGCCCTAAATACTTGATCTCTTGTTTACCAAAACTACATTTATTTTTATTTAATGTGATACCTTTTTCTTGCAGTCTTTTTAAAACCTCTCGCAAAATTTCATCATGTTTCTCTATATTTTCTGCAAAAATCAATACATCATCGACATGACATACTACTCCATCCAGATCCTGAAACAATTCTGAGAACTTCATTGAGAAGTATTCTGGAACACAGTTAAGGCCAAAAGGAAGACGTTTGTACATATATCTCCCAAATGGAGTTATAATCGTTGTGAGCCGTGCAGCCTGCTCCGTTAACTTAATTTGATGAAAACCGGAGGTAGCATCACATTTTGAGAAGAATTTTGAATTTTTTAGCCTAGCTAATGTCACCTCAACTTTGGGAATTGGAAAAATAGGTCTTTGAATGTTTTTGTTCAACTCAGTGTAGTCTCCACAAATCCTAACATTATTTTCATCTTTAGGAACCACAACTATTGGTGAACAATATTGTGTTGGCTCCTCCACTTTTGTCAACACTCCTAAATTACACAATCTGTCTAACTCAGCTTTAACTTTATCTAATAAAGGTATTGGTACAACCCTTGGTGTACATTGCTTATAACTTTTATTTTATTCAGACACAGTTATATCAAAAGGTTCATTAAATATGCCCAACTCATCAAAAATTTTTGGAAATTCCAGCTCTACGTTAACCATGCTTTTAACACTAATCTCACAAAGAGCATTATTAATCTCTAAAATTTTTATAATTTTCATACTTTCTATAGCAGGCACTCCTAATATTGGCATTTTTAAATTTCTGACTACAAATATGTCACCTGTATATTCTTTATCCCCATATTTTAATGCCCCCTTAATCACACCTAACACTGTTAATCTTGTCTGATCTGGACCTCTAATGCTGGTATTACATGGAAATATTTCGCACTCCACACAATTTTCTGGAACAGCCACTACATCTGCGCCTGTATCCAACAAAAATTTTAACTTAGTTTTGAATGTATCTCTCTCATAAACATCAACATCTATTGTGTATCCATTTTGAATGACACATACCCTCAATTCTTCAGTCACCTGCATCCTTTTGCCTCTGCAACATCTTGCAAAGTGTCCTACTTTCTTACAATTCATACACACTGCCTTGAGCGCTGGACATAATGTTCTGTTTTTGTGTAAACCTCTTCCGCAAAACCAGCAACTACCCTGGTTGTTTTCATTCTCTTTTTTCATTCTCTTTTTTCATCTTATTGATTTCCAACTCTCCTGTTGTATTAAAGGATGCTTGACTCTCTAATAAATCTACATTTCGAGCTGTTGTTACTGCTTGGTCCAACGTAAGATTGATATTCAAAAGCAACTTTTCTCTAGCTTTCTGACTTTTAATGCCAACCACTATCTGGTCCCTGATCATTTCTTCTTTCAAAGTGCCATACTCACAGTTTTCTGCTAGCACATACAAACTTCTAATATATTCATCCACTGATTCCGACCCTTGTAATTTTTTGTGAAATGTATATCTCGAGTAGACAATGTTTTTCTTTGGCTTAAAATGCTCAGTAATTTTTGTCAGCACTTCTTGTAATGTATTTAAATCTTCTATTTTTAGCTGCAGAACTAATTCTTCTGCTTTGTCACCCATGAGATAAAGCAACATATCTATCTGCTCTTCTTGAGATTTAGAGCCATTTTCTGACACCGACATAAAACGTTCAAAGCGTTTTTTCCATACCTGCCAGTTTTCTGGCTGAAAATCGAATTGTTGTGGCGGAGTAACCATGGATGGCGTCACTAGATTTATAACCTACTGCCTCACTTCTTCACCTGAATCTGTCATTTTTTTACTGGCTTTTTCACTGGGTTCTTGAAAGATTTACGCTGCCACCATGTTGTAATGAAACGTATGCTTCTTAACTGTATTTGGTACTTTATTAAAGATAACGTATCATGCGTTACACTGACACACAAGCAAAGTATAAAGTCGACAAACCTCCATCTTGACATATACAACTGAACTGCGTTCCAACTGTGTTCTATAATCAACACTCAGTCGTGTTCAATATTACAACACTGTATAGGAGCATCACAACCGGAGAAAGTTTCAAATCCCAAGAGGATTGACCTGTCGGTGTCGAGTCGCCTCATTGGTTGCTTCATATTCGTGCGAGTGAACGATAGGACACTTTTAATGCTGTTCTCTTTTCATTCGTTTGGTTCATCCTGTATAGGAGCATCGCAACCGGAGAAAGTTTCAAATCCCAAGAGGATTGAGCTGTCGGTGTCGAGTCGCCTCATTGGTTGCTTCATATGCGTGCGAGTGAACGATAGGACACTTTTAATGCTGTTCTTTTTTCATTCGTTTGGTTCACCCTGTATAGGAGCATCACAACCGGAGAAAGTTTCAAATCCCAAGAGGATTGAGCTGTCGGTGTCGAGTCGCCTCATTGGTTGCTTCATATTCGTGCGAGTGAACGATAGGACACTTTTAATGCTGTTCTCTTTTCATTCGTTTGGTTCACCCTGTATAGGAGCATCACAACCGGAGAAAGTTTCAAATCCCAAGAGGATTGAGCTGTCGGTGTCGAGTCGCCTCATTGGTTGCTTCATATTCGTGCGAGTGAACGATAGGACACTTTTAATGCTGTTCTCTTTTCATTCGTTTGGTTCACCCTGTATAGGAGCATCACAACCGGAGAAAGTTTCAAATCCCAAGAGGATTGAGCTGTCGGTGTCGAGTCGCCTCATTGGTTGCTTCATATTCGTGCGAGTGAACGATAGGACACTTTTAATGCTGTTCTCTTTTCATTCGTTTGGTTCACCCTGTATAGGAGCATCACAACCGGAGAAAGTTTCAAATCCCAAGAGGATTGAGCTGTCGGTGTCGAGTCGCCTCATTGGTTGCTTCATATTCGTGCGAGTGAACGATAGGACACTTTTAATGCTGTTCTCTTTTCATTCGTTTGGTTCACCCTGTATAGGAGCATCACAACCGGAGAAAGTTTCAAATCCCAAGAGGATTGAGCTGTCGGTGTCGAGTCGCCTCATTGGTTGCTTCATATTCGTGCGAGTGAACGATAGGACACTTTTAATGCTGTTCTCTTTTCATTCGTTTGGTTCATCCTGTATAGGAGCATCACAACCGGAGAAAGTTTCAAATCCCAAGAGGATTGAGCTGTCGGTGTCGAGTCGCCTCATTGGTTGTTTCATATTCGTGCGAGTGAACGATAGGACACTTTTAATGCTGTTCTCTTTTCATTCGTTTGGTTCATCCTGTATAGGAGCATCACAACCGGAGAAAGTTTCAAATCCCAAGAGGATTGAGCTGTCGGTGTCGAGTCGCCTCATTGGTTGCTTCATATTCGTGCGAGTGAACGATAGGACACTTTTAATGCTGTTCTCTTTTCATTCGTTTGGTTCACCCTGTATAGGAGCATCACAACCGGAGAAAGTTTCAAATCCCAAGAGGATTGAGCTGTCGGTGTCGAGTCGCCTCATTGGTTGCTTCATATTCGTGCGAGTGAACGATAGGACACTTTTAATGCTGTTCTCTTTTCATTCGTTTGGTTCACCCTGTATAGGAGCATCACAACCGGAGAAAGTTTCAAATCCCAAGAGGATTGAGCTGTCGGTGTCGAGTCTCCTCATTGGTTGCTTCATATTCGTGCGAGTGAACGATAGGACACTTTTAATGCTGTTCTCTTTTCATTCGTTTGGTTCAACCTGTAGGAGCATCACAACCGGAGAAAGTTTCAAATCCCAAGAGGATTGAGCTGTCGGTGTCGAGTCGCCTCATTGGTTGCTTCAAATTCGTGCGAGTGAACGATAGGACACTTTGAATGCTGTTCTCTTTTCATTCGTTTGGTTCACCCTGTATAGGAGCATCGCAACCGGAGAAAGTTTCAAATCCCAAGAGGATTGAGCTGTCGGTGTCGAGTCGCCTCATTGGTTGCTTCATATTCGTGCGAGTGAACGATAGGACACTTTTAATGCTGTTCTCTTTTCATTCGTTTGGTTCACCCTGTATAGGAGCATCGCAACCGGAGAAAGTTTCAAATCCCAAGAGGATTGAGCTGTCGGTGTCGAGTCGCCTCATTGGTTGCTTCATATTCGTGCGAGAGAACGATAGGACACTTTTAATGCTGTTCTCTTTTCATTCGTTTGGTTCACCTGTATAGGAGCATCACAACCGGAGAAAGTTTTAAATCCCAAGAGGATTGAGCTGTCGGTGTCGAGTCGCCTCATTGGTTAATTCATATTCGTGCGAGTGAACGATAGGACACTTTTAATGCTGTTCTCTTTTCATTCGTTTGGTTCATCCTGTATAGGAGCATCACAACCGGAAAAAGTTTCAAATCCCAGGAGGATTGAGCTGTCGGTGTCGAGTCGCCTCATTGGTTGCTTCAAATTCGTGCGAGTGAACGATAGGACACTTTTAATGCTGTTCTCTTTTCATTAGTTTGGTTCACCCTGTATAGGAGCATCGCAACCGGAGAAAGTTTCAAATCCCAAGAGGATTGAGCTGTCGGTGTCGAGTCGCCTCATTGGTTGCTTCATATTCGTGCGAGTGAACGATAGGACACTTTTAATGCTGTTCTCTTTTCATTCGTTTGGTTCATCATGTATAGGAGCATCACAACCGGAGAAAGTTTCAAATCCCAAGAGGATTGAGCTGTCGGTGTCGAGTCGCCTCATTGGTTGCTTCATATTCGTGCGAGTGAACGATAGGACACTTTTAATGCTGTTCTCTTTTCATTCGTTTGGTTCACCCTGTATAGGAGCATCACAACCGGAGAAAGTTTCAAATCCCAAGAGGATTGAGCTGTCGGTGTCGAGTCGCCTCATTGGTTGCTTCATATTCGTGCGAGTGAACGATAGGACACTTTTAATGCTGTTCTCTTTTCATTCGTTTGGTTCACCCTGTATAGGAGCATCACAACCGGAGAAAGTTTCAAATCCCAAGAGGATTGAGCTGTCGGTGTCGAGTCGCCTCATTGGTTGCTTCATATTCGTGCGAGTGAACGATAGGACACATTTAATGCTGTTCTCTTTTCATTCGTTTGGTTCACCCTGTATAGGAGCATCGCAACCGGAGAAAGTTTCAAATCCCAAGAGGATTGAGCTGTCGGTGTCGAGTCGCCTCATTGGTTGCTTCATATTCGTGCGAGTGAACGATAGGACACTTTTAATGCTGTTCTCTTTTCATTCGTTTGGTTCACCCTGTATAGGAGCATCACAACCGGAGAAAGTTTCAAATCCCAAGAGGATTGAGCTGTCGGTGTCGAGTCGCCTCATTGGTTGCTTCATATTCGTGCGAGTGAACGATAGGACACTTTTAATGCTGTTCTCTTTTCATTCGTTTGGTTCACCCTGTATAGGAGCATCACAACCGGAGAAAGTTTCAAATCCCAAGAGGATTGAGCTGTCGGTGTCGAGTCGCCTCATTGGTTGCTTCATATTCGTGCGAGTGAACGATAGGACACTTTTAATGCTGTTCTCTTTTCATTCGTTTGGTTCACCCTGTATAGGAGCATCACAACCGGAGAAAGTTTCAAATCCCAAGAGGATTGAGCTGTCGGTGTCGAGTCGCCTCATTGGTTGCTTCATATTCGTGCAAGTGAACGATAGGACACTTTTAATGCTGTTCTCTTTTCATTAGCATTTGAACCGTGTACGAATTCCTACCAGTCACAGATTATTATATCATACATAATACTTGTTTGGTGTCAAAAAGTTGGGTGCATTGTCTGTGGGACAATGACTATGCCAAGTGCTTCACAATAATCATAGTCTGTCTTCGTTTATTAAACTGTCGTTTGTTGCGTCCGATGTTCCTTTTACGAGTTTAGAGCTTTTAACTTCCGTTGAGTACTGGTGTTATGTTAAACAACGGTATAAGGTGTTAAGTCTAATAAATAGCGGATCATTTTGATACAAGGCTGATACTTGTTCGAGACCGAAATAACTTGACACTTGCGATCTGTTACACACTATGTATCCAAAGGATCTAGTTAAGATGGGCATAATTTTTTTCTTAAATGATTAAATATGGGTAATTTCCAGATTTTTTCCTACACATGTGCTTTAAGACCTTCTTATGAAACGAATATCAAGTTTCCTAGTCAAGTAGAAATACCCAATAGGTTACGTAAGGGGCAATAACTTTTTTTCGCATTGAGCCCGGTTTTTAAAGAGTACTGTGGTGCCGAGTCTTGATAGGCGGACAACAAAGTGATCCTATAAGGTTACCGTATTTTACTTTTGCGGTATGAAACCCTAATAAGGAGCGACAATAAATAAAAGCATGAGCAAACTTTATTTAATTATTGGATCTCTAATAAATAATGGTAAATTTTTTCAGACGTGTTCGTTTTAGTTACATAGATTGTTTAAATTGTGATCACAATATAGAATGATGAAACAGCTGGAACAATGTTCAACATACAATGTCGCCGAACGCTCCAAAGACCGAGATTGTATAATCGTCATACATAACATAAAATACGGTCGTAGCGTAGGTCGTAGTCGTCACGAGTAGCCAGTAGCTGCGGTGGACGGTGGACGGTGGACGCCCTTCGAATGAATCATCTATCTAGGTATAATGTCGTTCGGCAGGCAGGAGTTGCAAGTCACTCCGGACGGATATTGAAGCACCTTCCTGAAAGCCCTCACTGTATAAGATTCGGTCTGATATGGTTCACAAGATCTTTGCATCATGATGTGGTACCTGACGAGGCGATGCAATGGTCCGCTGCCACTCGCTGAACTTTATACACAGTGGGCTCCATGGCATCACTACGACCCGAGCACCCACGACGACGACGGCGGGCTGAACACGGACACTTGACACGGAGACACTGCCCACTTGTGCGCTACACTATTCACTACCTTGCCACTACGTAATACGAGATCTTTTGTCGTGTTATTTTAAATTTTATTGTCCTCGGATTTTTAGATTGGAAATTAAATGAATGTAGTGAACACGTTACGGAGATGAAAGTGATAACTTCTTTAAACTATTGAAAGTAATAGTACTTATATTATTGTTTATTTATTTTCTGAAGTATATAAAGTGATGATGAGCGAAGAAAGATAAAATAAATAAATAAGAAAGCGAGTGTGTTCTGTACATAGCCGCGGTGTGCCGCAAGCACCGAGCGAGTCCGTGCGATGTGAACTGACCCGGTTGTACTATCAACTAGGTATCTACAGATAACACACATTGCAAATAAGAAGGCGAGTGTGTACTGTACATAGCCGCGGTGTGCCGCAAGCACCGAGCGAGTCCGTGCGATGTCAACTGACCCGGTTGTACTATCAACTAAGTATCTACAGATAACACACATTGCAAATAAGAAGGCGAGTGTGTACTGTACATAGCCGCGGTGTGCCGCAAGCACCGAGCGAGTCCGTGCGATGTCAACTGACCCGGTTGTACTATCAACTAAGTATCTACAGATAACACACATTTCAAATAAGAAGGCGAGTGTGTACTGTACATAGCCGCGGTGTGCCGCAAGCACCGAGCGAGTCCGTGCGATGTCAACTGACCCGGTTGTACTATCAACTAGGTATCTACAGATAACACACATTGCAAATAAGAAGGCGAGTGTGTACTGTACATAGCCGCGGTGTGCCGCAAGCACCGAGCGAGTCCGTGCGATGTCAACTGACCCGGTTGTACTATCAACTAAGTATCTACAGATAACACACATTGCAAATAAGAAGGCGAGTGTGTACTGTGCATAGCCGCGGTGTGCCGCAAGTACCGAGCGAGTCCGTGCGATGTCAACTGACCCGGTTGTACTATCAACTAGGTATCTACAGATAACACACATTGCAAATAAGAAGGCGAGTGTGTACTGTACATAGCCGCGGTGTGCCGCAAGCACCGAGCGAGTCCGTACGATGCCAACTGACCCGGTTTTACTATCAACTAGGTATCTACAGATAACACACATTGCAAATAAGAAGGCGAGTGTGTACTGTACATAGCCGCGGTGTGCCGCAAGCACCGAGCGAGTCCGTGCGATGTCAACTGACCCGGTTGTACTATCAACTAGGTATCTACAGATAACACACATTGCAAATAAGAAGGCGAGTGTGTACTGTACATAGCCGCGGTGTGCCGCAAGCACCGAGCGAGTCCGTGCGATGTGAACTGACCCGGTTGTACTATCAACTAGGTATCTACAGATAACACACATTGCAAATAAGAAGGCGAGTGTGTACTGTTAGTAGTCGGGTCGAGACGTTCCAACCACTTGGTCACGGGCGGCCAACAATAACTACCTATATCGTAGCGGCCGATGTACCATCGAACAAATTGCCACTAACCCACTGTTCGTTCGTATAACTATTGCAATACGGGCCAAGAATGGGTCTGCGGATTTCTTCTCAATAGTACAAATTGTAAATGTCAACATTTTAAGCCGAATTCAGATTAAAACTAAGTAAAATACAGTTTGAAGGCCGTATAGATATCGCCATACGTGCGTTTCTGTATGGCATTTAACAATTTGCAATGCTGTCTGGGAATGAGCTGGACGTGTTGCAACTGCAGCTGCGGAATGCATATTTTAGTAATTATCATAGACATAGACATTATTGGCATGGTCAAATTATAACAGTTTACGTTATACCGATATCCATATATACCTACAATAATTATTTATTTACAAAAAAAATAATTAAAAATTACAAAAATTATTTATTGAATCTAAAATCCTTAACTTAAACAAAACAGTACAGTTATTATGGCTAAGAGTATTCACAATTATATGTTCAACTGAAAGTTAAGTAACGCAAAGCCTGTCAGTTAAGAGTCAGCTCCTTCTGCTCGTGGGGACACAGTTTAGTTAAATATAATAGGTAGCAGAAAAAAAAGAAGAGAATGCAATTTATTTAGCTGTATTTACATTTTATAAAAATTAACATAAGCATGAGGGTGTGTGTGTGTATGTGTGACAGAGAGGGTGTATGAGGGTATGTGTGTGTGAGGGTATGCATCGGATGTTAGGAGTATAGTGATGCTACATTGAACTTGAAATTTCAATTATTTTGTTTATTATAATATTTATGTATGAGCGTAAATCAAAATTTATTCGGAAATTTTTAGAAGAGCTTCTGTTTGGTTGTAACTAAATGTTTTTATCAGATTGATCAGACCATTTTTGCATTCAAGCTGCGATAAATGGTATAGATATATACTTTTGCTTAATCTATTGTATAAATAGGGGCCGAGAACACCGAAAAAGCGAGAGTAAAATCTTGTTTTATATTGTATAATGTCACAAACTCGATCCTTTCTACGCTTAAACTTCAGAAGATTAGGATCATAAGGCAAAAGACTAAGTTGTCTCAGCGTTAGGTTGAGGATGAACAGCTGTCGCACTGTCAAGACTTGACAATTTGCAAATACTTGCTCCGTGGGATAGATAAAAGGCTTAAAAGTCATCACCTTCAGGATTGCTCTCTGAGCTCTCTCAACTTGCAGCATAGAAGTTTTATCTGAACCGCCCCAAACCGATATACAGTACTGAATAAGTGATTGACACAGGGCGTAATAGACTGTGATGAGCAAGTTAGGAACCGCAACACGTCTAAGCTTCTTAAAGATTATAATAAGTCCTGTTATCCTGCCAGAGAGAGTACGAAGATGATGGTGAAAGTTCAATTGCTCATCAATGTGAACATCGAGATATTTAATGACAGGTGCGCGTTCAAGTGCGAGACAAGTGCAATCATAAAAGATTTTACAGCAATGGGCTCTTACTGTCAGGTTTACCGATGCATCCTTTCTGATGGAGAAAGCAAGAAATTTGGATTTTTCGATATTAAGAGTCAGTATATTCGACTCTTAAACATCTAACCACCGTCCTGAGACCACTCTTTGCATTACATACGGTTGTTTTCCAGTCCTTTCCATCAAATATTATGGCGGTGTCATCGGCATAAGTGATTATTTGACCGTTTGACAGTGACAAATTACACAGATCGTTAATATAAATCATGAAAAGACTGGGCCCCAGGATGCTACCCTGAGGCATACCGTAATTCAGTGAGGCATCTCCACTAACACAGTCTCCAATTTTAACACGTTGCGTTCTCCGAGTTAAATAGTGAGTAAAAAGATTTAAAGGTACACCACGGATTTCAAGACGTTCCATTTTATTTAGAAGTATCGGAACAGAGACCGTGTCGAAGGCCTTACAATACACTTTTCACCGCGGTCTAACTTTTTTGAAATATGTTCGGTTAGTTTTAGAACAGCATCTTCAGTGGATTTACCAGGAAAGAAACCAAACTGATTATGTGACATAAATTTAAATTTTGTTAAATAAGAATTTAGTCGTTTATTCAAAAGATGCTCTAAAATTTTTGACAGAGCCGGAAAAACCGAAATTGGCCTATAATTATTTACGTCATCTCTGTCTCCAGACTTATGAATAGGATGGATTAGAGCTTTTTAAAACAATCCGGAAAAACACCGGTGCCAAAACTGAGGTTACGACCGGGGCTAGAATATGTGCGGCCGCTTTAATAATTTTAGTGGATGTATTATCCCACCCTGTTGCACAGCTTGATTTCAAATTTCAAATTGTAGTTGTAATTTCATTTTCGTCAGTTTCTAGTAATATAAAGGAGCTGACAGACGAATTTAATGTTTGTTCTACTGGGATAATTAGTGTATTTAGATTTCTATTTCTTTCTATAATTTCAGCAAGATTCTTACCGACATTTGCAAAATAATTATTGACACTATTGATTGATTTCTCAGGGTCTCCTTCAGACAGCACACCACCGTTTTTTTTTTCCTATAATATACAAAGTATACGCTTCATAATATAGAACATCTGACACTAGCCGCTGTGCTTTCTTATTATACTCAATATCTACGTACTAATTATTAAAAGTAAAACAAGTTGTGTCTCTACACTGAATATTTTAGTGAACTTTCAATGAAATGAGTTATTGCTAGTGTACAGTCCAAAACAACAAAATCTGAAAATGTTGTCTTGCTGTTCCGTCGAGCCATTCAATCAGGGACCACTAACGGATTTGGATGCGGTTTTCTTTATTAATTATATAACCGCCAAGTCGAAAACTAACGATAATAGTTAGATAATAGCGCAAATATAAAATGTTCAATACATCCAAGCGAGCGAAGCAACGGGAATAATACAAGCTACGATGAATATATGCATGAGCAAGTAAAGAAGTTTTAAAATCTAAAATAGCAGGCACAAGCTTCGGTGCGTAATCCAGAATCGATACTATGCGGTGGAATATTGTACAGAATGGAAGAGCTACTGATGGGTAAGTCTTAAATCGTTCGTCTGAACCTCACATAAAGAAAATATTAGAAAAGAGCTCTGCTTGTTCATTTAAACGTATTGAACATCATGATTTTTTTTTTAACATCTGCAATGACAAAATCAAATAAACAAAAAGATGTGAAATTTATGTTATTTATTTCAGCAATTGAAGACTTTATATCACCAACATTAGGGTGAGTGGCCAACATAACTAAATAGATATGACAGCTCGGGCTCACTTTAATTTCTGCGAGAAATCGGAGAAATATTCGACGTTGCAGCCAATGTAACAGTGACCTTCTCGCACCCGCCGGGGAACAACTCGCGTGCCGCGGGCCCTGATGAAGGTTACTCTAAAGTTTGACCGAAACGTCGGGTATTTCTCGCAGAAAAGTGAGTCTTAGCTGTAGCATCTGTTTCAATCGAGGTGTTAACAAAAAAAGAGGCAACACTTGTCCCTGTCCAAACGTGACAATATTTTTATCTTGTTCTGTGGCCTGAATCGCCTCTCGAATGTGATGTAAATAATTAGCAGATCCAGGTACAGTTCTCAGACTCAGAGTGCACGCACGGACACCGTTATGTTACACTTAAACTGGTATTCGAACGACTCACGTACAGAAAGCGAACAGCAACAAATCTACGTAGATGATTGAATACGAATTTCCCGTAATCCAAGCTTTCTCATACGGTGGGAAAATTGTACAAATGTGCTTGGCTTCAAACGCTTACGTGTTGAAATGCTGAAACTCCAATTAGACAATAAATAACTCGTCACCTACTCGTACGTATTAACGAAGAAGTAATTCCCCAGACCTAGCGCCCGTATTGCAATAGTAATAGAAGCGATAAGTGGGTAAGCGGTAATTCCCTCGATGGTACACAGTGCAACTTTAGAACTGCGCGCGCGCATACAGCACGCATTCTCCGTCAACGCGTCGGCGCTGCGCATCGCCCGCTAATTCCAGATCGACGATTGGACAAATTTTTAAATTCGGTTGTTGCAGAGCAATGTGACCTTTATTTTAATGGCAATAAGGATGAGCTGAACATCGCGCTCGGTATCCTATTGAACTGTATTCCGTCTGACGGCTAACTGTCCTGGAATCCGTTGCAAGGTCGGACCGTGGACGATTAGATTCGCGACGATCATCACTGGAATCGATTCGAGGATTGGCTACGTTCAGGCGATTAGCCGTCGCTGCGACATCAAACTAATGTTTTTTATTTAAAAAAACTGAAATGGTACTAAATACTTTGAATAATTGAAAAAAAAAAACACAAATCCCAAGACAAACAGGATTACACAGTGATTTTATTCAAAATAAAATACAAAATAACACTGGTGTAATACAATAATTAAAATCAGAGTGAGTTGACATCATGAATATTTTAAAAACCGGCCAAGTGCGTGTCATGCCACGCACAGTGTAGGGTTCCGTACTTGCCCAGTACATTTTATAAGTAGGTCTACTAATACAGATCGCGCCAAACTTCTAGTCCCAAACATTTAGAAGAACGGCCCATCCATACCATGCATTGTCTTACAGCTTTCTAGTACTAATAGTCTCTGAGTTAAGCCGTGGCCAGACGGACGTACAGACGGACATGGCGAAACTATAAGGGTTCCTTACGGAACCCTGAAAACGGATTGGACTCACTTTTTAGCTGTGCAAGGATGCACAAGTCGATCTTTCGATGAGTCATTAGTTTAGTAGTACCATGAGTATTGTTCATCACGATACACGTTAACGACTGCGTAAAATATATATATATGAGAAATTGTGCAGCGCCTCTAGCGGCTTACTACAGGAACCACAATTTGTCATACAAAGTATTTGACGCAGACGGTAACGTGTATCGTGACCAAAACTCATGTCAGGCCTTCAGGACTCTTCGGGAGTATAGACGAGAACGGCGGTGTTGATACCGGAAACCTCTGAACGCAGCCGAAGAGCTGAAAGGCGAGCGGCGACGAGGGAGGGGAGGGAAGCTAGTACTCGATGGATCGCCGTGCGCGCCTGTACTTTCGAAGAGTCCTGATGATGATGAGTCATAATCTCATCGAAAGTTTGACCTGTGCCTCCTCGCACGGTTTGAAAAGTGAGTCCTATCCGTTTTTTAAATATTTACTGGTGTAATAAATAACACTGAGCAGCACACACCCTCTTCATAAGATTATAGATAATTACTTACATTCGCATCCAGCAACGAGAGTTGAAATACTAGTGTTGAGTATATACACGTCATTACCTAAAACAAAAGAGAATTACATAATTAATATTGTTGCAGTTGCAGGTGACAGAAACTGAGAATATTTATATTATAGATAACAAACATGACCACATTTCAGAAACTTTTCTGTAAGGTTAACAAAGCGTTAAGACACTACTCAACCCACCCACCCATCTTTGTAAAGTTTCGTTTATATCAAACAAATACAGGATAACTTTATCATATCTTTTTTGGCATCAAGACAATGAAAGAATTATAAGTAATGAAATAAAATGAAACAGATTTATTTGTACATAACATACATAGATTATGATTACACGTCAATTTTAATGTAAAATAAAAAACAATCGAACTAAATGCAATACAGGGAATGTATGTCCTCAAGATCCATTGGCAAGAGTCAATGGTGTGGATGGTCGGTTCAAGTATTGTCGTGCCGTTGGAATGTTAGTTATCCTCTGTCGTGGACAGATCGAGTTGTTTGTTTAGTTAGACGATAGACAGTGAGGATGTGCATTGCTGAACATAGACAAATGAAAAACAATATCTCCAAGTTTCTATACAATAATATTGACAAAATAGAGAGCGGTGTTCATTTCAATTTCGTAGATGGAATGGTTATTGATAGTGGATTAATGACAGACATGAAAATAAAAATAATACTTTCACGTATAATGATCGATATTTTATTGCAGCATCGCGTGGATAGTAAACCGATTGGGGGAAAAGTCGATGAATTTCTCCGACGTACGATAGGAAGCGTGTTAGATAATATTTGTAACGAATATCGTCATCTGGCACGACATGTGCATACCCCGGTGTGAAGGCAATAATAAGGCTGCTGGAGGAATTGATATTATATTTCGATGAGCCATCAGCTATTGAAACAAAAAGAGTAGATATGCCAAGCATTGTCATTTTTGTTATAAATACGCTAACCGGCGCGGCGGCGGCGAACATGATTCTGTAAATGTCTTCATCACTAGAGGAGCACACACACACAGCCTGCTGTCGCCAGATAAACATTATGTGATCTAATACGCCTTTCGTATTACATAAACCCCTAATAACGATGATGATGTATGTTATTTATGTACGAGCACAGTGATACAGTACCAAACTGTTTATCCGAGTGCACTGGAGCGAGCTGCATCTCGGACACACGTGCGTCACTATCTTTTGCGTCATTTACAGAATTCGACAGCTACTAGATAACTATCTAGGTTTTTTCTAAAATTTGGAAGACCGAATAGAATTCTTTATTCTTTAGGACACGGAGATATAAACACAAACAAAATAACAATAAACAGTGATGCACAACGACTCACTTTATCTCTAAAAATATAAATCAAGATAAATTAAGATTATGTTATTGTAGCGAAATCCACTCGAAATATCATTAGGGTGCATTACAAACCAGACAACTATTACCGTACAAGGGCTACTGGATGACAGAGTGAAGTTTGCATTTAGGAACCGATGAAATCCGAATGTAGAACAACCTTGTGGGATCGCTCCTACGAGTAATAATTACATACTCACTCGCATTAGTGGAATAAAGAAATTCATTATCATTAGTCTGCATCAGTAAGAATAGTTGTGAAACAAGTGTTGTTGAAATGTGTGTTGTCCTACAAATGTTCAAAAGTCTGCGTGTAAACAGCATTATCTTTTACTACGATCGTATTGTGTTTGTATTTCTACCTGTTCCTATTATACTTATACTGATTTATTTTTGTATTCTGTATTATAAATGTATAGGTTTGTTTTTATACATATGTATAGAGGTATATATTATTCATTGTTAGTTTATTATTACCTCATATATACCTATATTTTCTTATATAAGTATTTGTTGGTGATATTATATCTACACTGCGTCATGCATGTAAATGAACTTGGCCAAAAGTATAACTAACGCCGCCATCATATGAAACGTCAAATTTTGATAGTTGGGCGCGTTGTACCAGCAGCGCCCGCGCACACGGGCATTTAGTTAGATCCCTGTCGCACTGTATTCATTCTGTACACTGCATTTACACATCTTCTTTTTCTTTTAAAAGGTCTTCTACTCAAGGGTTGTCAGGAAAAATAGCTTTTTAGTTATAAGACCAATTGCACGCAGCTTTTACTTTCGAAATTGTCACTTAATTTTGTTTTTTGGTGTGCAATAAAGTATCCTGTATTGTAAAACTTCATTAATCAGATCGCTGTCACTTTGTTAATACTCAGTTTATGTAAAGTCGAAACGGAGAGGAGATAAAACGTTTGAAGATTTTGGAGCGGTAAACATTGATACTGCAGACATGGACCTGATATTGAATAAATAACCGATAACGCAGCAGATGGGTGTAAAGTAACAAGCAACACAATAAAGAGCCTTGTAAGAGATGACAAAGGGCCAATCAAAGGGCGGGCGTCGCGTCGGCGCGGGCTGGTGGGACGCGCGTAGGCTATACGGCGAGGCGGCGCCGGCGCAAGGACTCGTTGATGCAACATCCTTTGCTCAGATCTGTATACACGTTCAGATTTTTCGGAATGTCATGCCGTGTTCAATTTCTGCTGCTGTGATAATGTGTCAATGCGGTTTTCAAAACTCATGTTCACAAAACTTGAAAACCGCACAAACTACTTATGTACTTCATAGAGGATAACAATTTAAAGATTCGATAACTTCGTATAGATTAGAAACATAATTTAAGTGCAATAAAGATAAAATCAGCACCAACGAACGCATGGTAGAAATGAAACACACGCAAACATCACTGTGAGGAGCGCAAGCGCAAGTCGATCAGTGAATCTTAGTCAACATAGCCGGGGCTCGGCGGACCGAGGCCGGTGGAACGACTGGTTATATGAAACATATGAAGAATAACTTGTTATGTCAATAAGGTGCACTCACTACGTACACACGGACATTGCAGTTACAGATTTGATAATGGATCACAACACCGAGTTCTGTGAGTCAACAGATGGTGCAGTTAGTGTAAGTGACGTAGCGTAGACAGACGGCTGCGCTTGTTGAGAACATCAGCAGAGTGTTGAACCAGGGATCCGAGCTGATGTGGCAGATGTAGAGCCGACCCTCCGGCAGGGACACTGGTGTTACGAAACATATGAAGAATAACTTGTTATGTCAATAAGGTGCACTCACTACGTACACACGGACATTGCAGTTACAGATTTGATAATGGATCACAACACCGAGTTCTGTGAGTCAACAGATGGTGCAGTTAGTGTAAGTGACGTAGCGTAGACAGACGGCTGCGCTTGTTGAGAACATCAGCAGAGTGTTGAACCAGGGATCCGAGCTGATGTGGCAGATGTAGAGCCGACCCTCCGGCAGGGACACTGGTGTTACGAAACATATGAAGAATAACTTGTTATGTCAATAAGGTGCACTCACTACGTACACACGGACATTGCAGTTACAGATTTGATAATGGATCACAACACCGAGTTCTGTGAGTCAACAGATGGTGCAGTTAGTGTAAGTGACGTAGCGTAGACAGACGGCTGCGCTTGTTGAGAACATCAGCAGAGTGTTGAACCAGGGATCCGAGCTGATGTGGCAGATGTAGAGCCGACCCTCCGGCAGGGACACTGGTGTTACGAAACATATGAAGAATAACTTGTTATGTCAATAAGGTGCACTCACTACGTACACACGGACATTGCAGTTACAGATTTGATAATGGATCACAACACCGAGTTCTGTGAGTCAACAGATGGTGCAGTTAGTGTAAGTGACGTAGCGTAGACAGACGGCTGCGCTTGTTGAGAACATCAGCAGAGTGTTGAACCAGGGATCCGAGCTGATGTGGCAGATGTAGAGCCGACCCTCCGGCAGGGACACTGGTGTTACGAAACATATGAAGAATAACTTGTTATGTCAATAAGGTGCACTCACTACGTACACACGGACATTGCAGTTACAGATTTGATAATGGATCACAACACAGAGTTCTGTGAGTCAACAGATGGTGCAGTTAGTGTAAGTGACGTAGCGTAGACAGACGGCTGCGCTTGTTGAGAACATCAGCAGAGTGTTGAACCAGGGATCCGAGCTGATGTGGCAGATGTAGAGCCGACCCTCCGGCAGGGACACTGGTGTTACGAAACATATGAAGAATAACTTGTTATGTCAATAAGGTGCACTCACTACGTACACACGGACATTGCAGTTACAGATTTGATAATGGATCACAACACCGAGTTCTGTGAGTCAACAGATGGTGCAGTTAGTGTAAGTGACGTAGCGTAGACAGACGGCTGCGCTTGTTGAGAACATCAGCAGAGTGTTGAACCAGGGATCCGAGCTGATGTGGCAGATGTAGAGCCGACCCTCCGGCAGGGACACTGGTGTTACGAAACATATGAAGAATAACTTGTTATGTCAATAAGGTGCACTCACTACGTACACACGGACATTGCAGTTACAGATTTGATAATGGATCACAACACAGAGTTCTGTGAGTCAACAGATGGTGCAGTTAGTGTAAGTGACGTAGCGTAGACAGACGGCTGCGCTTGTTGAGAACATCAGCAGAGTGTTGAACCAGGGATCCGAGCTGATGTGGCAGATGTAGAGCCGACCCTCCGGCAGGGACACTGGTGTTACGAAACATATGAAGAATAACTTGTTATGTCAATAAGGTGCACTCACTACGTACACACGGACATTGCAGTTACAGATTTGATAATGGATCACAACACAGAGTTCTGTGAGTCAACAGATGGTGCAGTTAGTGTAAGTGACGTAGCGTAGACAGACGGCTGCGCTTGTTGAGAACATCAGCAGAGTGTTGAACCAGGGATCCGAGCTGATGTGGCAGATGTAGAGCCGACCCTCCGGCAGGGACACTGGTGTTACGAAACATATGAAGAATAACTTGTTATGTCAATAAGGTGCACTCACTACGTACACACGGACATTGCAGTTACAGATTTGATAATGGATCACAACACCGAGTTCTGTGAGTCAACAGATGGTGCAGTTAGTGTAAGTGACGTAGCGTAGACAGACGGCTGCGCTTGTTGAGAACATCAGCAGAGTGCATGATGACGTCACCACGAACCAGGGATCCGAGCTAATGTGGCAGATGTAAAGCCGACACTCCGGCAGGGACACTGGTGTTACGATTCTTTCCAAAAGTTCACTAAGGTGACTAATCTATGCAGCCAAATTCTTACTGCAGACTCGCTAAGTGCTCAGTAACAAGGTTCGATGACCCTTTTCGTGTTCCTTACAAACGCAAGCCTCGCAGCCCCGAGTCAGTTACCATGGGACGTCAACATTTTATTTTGCGATATTAGCAAAAAGCGTTATCGATCCGTGTTACTGATCACTTACCAAGTCTCCAGTATGAGTTTGGCTGCATAAATAAAAGTCAGCCTATATACATCTGGATCTGAATTGTTACTGGTTTGCATGGGAAAATAGATAGGAAAACAAAAATATAAAACAACATGGTTAGTGTATTTATTTTGAAAATATAATAAGTCAACGAGAAGAAAAAGAATAATGAAGTGTCTAAAGATCATTGGCAAAAACTGAAAAACAAAACAAAGAATGATAAATGATCACTCCCTAAGCACAGGGAATAATATAATAGACGGCAATAATATAACGTAACACTACGAAAACATCATAAATCGTGATGACGTGACAACTAACGACCATTATTATACATACGAGAATGAAGTACAAAAGCTTTTCACTGCGCTTTCTGCTACAGTTTTTCTGTTAGATAAACAAACACGCCATTGTATTCAGAGTTTATTCTATGAGATTGTTCCACAAAGACGGCAAGCAAGAACAGAGTAGAGGTAGAAGCAGTAGAAAGTGTTGAGCCTGGGGATGTCGACGGTAGTCGGTCGGCACTTGAGCTCGAGCCAAACTGTGACAAGGTCGTTCACTACGTATTTGATAACAATGTCCCCTCGGTACTCGTATAAATTGGTCATTATTGAGTAATATATGGTTTGTTTATATTTCTTGTTCGGTCTAGAGTTCAGCGACCGGTCTCGCTAGGTGTTCTACACATGCGAACCGAGCGTGCCGCTGGGAAACGATAGAATAATGTATGCCTCATTCGAGATTTACATATTATAAGCATGAAAGCACTTAATCGAAATCAAAACTGATTTTACGCATTTCTAGGGTTCCGTACATCAAAATGAAAAAAAAAGTGGGACCCTTATACGATCACTTTGTTGTCCGTGTGTCTATCCTTCTGTCAAGATATCAAGTTGAAACTAATACCTCCTACAGAAGCCTACAGCCCAGCCCAGAGCCAGATACTGTGACAGAGCTGTTAAAAAATTAGGCTTCTAATTCTAACTCAATGCAAAAAAGTTATTGCCCTTGACGTAATCGATTTCATACAAATTGGTTCACATTACAACCTATAGGGTACTTCCAGTTCACTAAGTAGACGTCTTTGGTTACATAGAGTTTAATAGATTGTATAACTGCGCGTGGAATAAGTTTGTGTTCTACTCGCAGTTAATCAGTTTATTTAAATTAATATCCAAGTAATTTCAAATTGGTTTATGAATGCACAGACAAAAGTAAAGGCAAAAGCGGATGATTGTTGTAAACTGCTACCAGTTAATTACAGAGGGCATGAAAAATGAGAACTATGTAGCAAGAGCAAGGCAACGTGTTGGATGTTAGTTTTTGTTTGTAGGTTGTAGTGTCAATGTAAATAACAAGTTTTTATTACTTTTGAAAATAGCCGTGGTTTATTTGAGAATTATTAGGAATTTTGTATACTTTTTCCTGGAAATAATTTTCTCTGTACCCAAATGTTTATCTTTGATCCAGCACGCGCAAACCTTCAAACAAACGTAACAAAATTCGACTATGAAATATTTTTATAATAGTTTAGGCTGAGTCCATTGGCATTATCTAGATCTATGTCCTATTAGAACCAAACATTGGGAAATTTGAACAAACCCCTAAAAACGTAAATTTTACGGTTTTTTACCAAAATGTCTTATTATTGTTTTAGATAAAATCACAAAACTGATACTAGTTGGGCATCGAAAATGTTATCTACGTTAAATACTAACTACAATGTAATTACAAAAAAAATCAGTTCTGACTTCTTACAATTAGAAATGTTAGGAATTATCATGAATTAAAGTTAGATGTTATAGAAAAATGTTATGGGAATTATGTCTATCCAAATTACATATAATTTATGAAAGTATGCCAATACTAAGATTTAAGCACGCTCGCCACGGATTCGTCGGGCAAGCTGGATATCCTTAGGCATGATGGTTACACGCTTGGCATGAATGGCGCACAAGTTGGTGTCTTCAAACAGGCCCACGAGGTAAGCTTCACTGGCTTCCTGCAAAGCACCAATAGCGGCAGACTGGAAACGAAGGTCAGTCTTGAAGTCTTGAGCGATTTCTCTGACAAGTCGCTGGAAGGGCAGCTTGCGGATCAACAACTCGGTAGACTTCTGGTAACGACGGATTTCTCTTAGAGCCACGGTACCAGGGCGGTAACGATGGGGCTTCTTGAATATTAACTACAATATGTTTGAAAACGTCCACAATCTTGCCAAAATCATGTTTCTCCTCAGACGGATTTAAAAAATAGCGCCCG
Source organism: Ypsolopha scabrella (assembly GCA_910592155.1). Lineage (NCBI taxonomy): Eukaryota > Metazoa > Arthropoda > Insecta > Lepidoptera > Ypsolophidae > Ypsolopha > Ypsolopha scabrella. The sequence goes on from OU342964.1 coordinate 31,166,027, forward strand.
CGACAAAGTCAGTACGATTGTACTGCCTTCGCAAGTACCGTGGAGTATGCACGTAATAGCGAAATGAAACACAGCAGCATTGCATTTGGCCGCCTCACACTCACAACCGAGCTGGTGGTGTCTGAGAGTGTAGGGGAGTCTGGAAGTGCTGGAAGGCCATGCACGCCTTCCTGAACGTGATCCGGCCATATTCGACACTTCCGGACTTCATTTACAAACAGTGCGAACCTTCAGTGAGTTACGAGGTCAGCCGACACCAACAATGTGTCAATTCGTGGGTTCGTGGGATTCTCTCACTGAAACAAACTGAAAATCACTGTCGTTACTCTCAAAATGTCATCCATTAACATTTTAGAGCAAGCACAATTAATGCATGTAATGCAATCACCTTGCTAGCTGACGAAATTGGGACGCCTGAATTTAAACTCTTAGCGAAATGGTTTATTAGTAAAAAGATGCGCTGACGCAAACATTAGCATATTGCGTGCAATGCGCTTTAAGATAATGCGAAACAATGAATATATTTTATGATCCTTATCATGTTGCTTTGTCTGCGAGAAACAAACTCAACGCTTAAAATAAAGACGTAGTTAGTTGCGAAAGTAATTCTACCCATGTCCGACAGTGTAAAAATGATCTAGTATTAAACACTGCACTATGTGAGGATGATGGAGTCTGTCCCTTGGCTGTATAATGTTCGAACATAGTATCTTTAACATACTTGATAGTCGAGAATGTAGTCAATGTTATAGCGCATGAGAGACCGGAGCGCAGTTCGTAATCCCCTGCTAGTGCCACTGCATCATCAGGTGGATAGACGCGTTCTCCACCACGTATCGCCTGATAGATAGCATGGCCTGTACAGCAATTACGTTTTCTATGAATGGGATGTCAGTTTCAATTCGTCCACATTATACTTTCTCGTTTATGTAATCTCGCGGCTCGGAGGCTCGCCCATCCGTCATGCGGCTCGCTTATCTTGATGTACACCAACTAAATATTCATAATCAGCGTCTAACTGAACCATTATTTTTGGAGAGGTTAGAATAATCGTTTCCAAGTTACTAGATGTTGTTCCCAGTATTTTAGGTTTTCTCCTAAAGTATAGTAATTTAGACGATATATTTTACTTCATTATTTTCTTAATTAGGTTTAGTTTTTAGGAAATTTAATTTGATTGAGGTATCAGTTCTAGTTGTTAGTTTATATATTTTCTGTTTAATTGAGTGTTTTTTTTTATTTGAGTTTTTTATCTCATTCATCAATTAATTAACTAGATAATTAATTTAACTTTAACGTTAACGTAAAGTTAATTAATTTAACTTTAACTTTAAAACATGATTGGATATCATGGCAGTAGATATATAGGAAGATTTTGTATGACGAACGATGCCCAAAATATGCTTCCTTATGTTTTGCTCTTGGACGAACCTCATATTGCCAGGAAAACCTCGCTTAGGGTCATCGGAGCCATCAAATGTTGCACAGAAGGACCTGAAGGTAGTAACGAACACGTGGTACTATTACTGAGTGTGTGTGTGCAGTAGCTGACATTGAGTATAAAACGTCTGTTCATATGAAAGGCCGCAGACAGAGATTCTCTTTTAATGGGATTATGCTACTAGTTCCAAAGTCATTACAACGAAACCTTATGAAGCACGTAAGTCGCAAGCATTAAATTTGTTGAAAAATAACAAAGAAAATACTTGTAATGTTTTGAAATTTGCATCAGGCGACGGAGATTGATGACACCGTTCACCGCGTGATATTATAAAAATGCGTTTAGAAGTTGACACGTTACTTTGGAATAAACACAATGTTTCTTAAACGTTTCTAGGTTAGCCCTCGGAATGACCTTCATTCCATAAAGATTCTCATTGAAATGTTTAATTTATAGAGGTAGAGACAGTCACATATAAGTGAGGGAGTGCCATTGAAGATGTCGTGCGTCGCGCATGGCTGCCCCGGTGGTGCTCGGCGCTGCACACTCGTTCATCGGCCAAGGTCGTCGCTCCTACACCAACAACCAAATACTTACATAAATGAAACTATTAAACTAGAGGAAATACTTGCAGCTACGTGATCATTGTGACTCTACGAATTGTTGTGAATAATAGTACAGAACGTTATCAAAGGTTCTAATTGAACCGTGACGTAGCTTTTGTGCCTTTACGTTAGCGCTATATACTTACAAATCCAATTATGGATACAATTTTCAGCAGTATACCGTACTAAGATATATAATGCACTTAATAAGGATATTAAAAACTGTGATAATTTTAATGTATTTTCTAGGAAACTTAAGACTTTTTTATTAGAACGACCATTCTACAATTTAAATGAATTTTTTATTTGACATTTTATTCATTATTTTGACTTGCTTTATGCTATTATTTATGTATTAAATGTAACATAATTTCTTATTTACTTGTTTTATAATTTATCAATGTCATTATGTAAATTTAAGTTGCAAATGTATTTTAAATAAGATAAGTCATTCAATTTACATCTACTGTATCGTTAGTTTTAAGTGAATATATAATTATTATTTTTTGCATGCCTTAATACAATCTGAACCTTTGTATGGCTTTGTAATTTTGCAAATAAACGATTCTGATTCTGACTCGTAAACTGCGACAAATTCGGAATGCTGTATTTTGTAGAAGATTCAGTTTTATTTATATGTTGCGATGAAAAGGAAGGAGAGGTCATGATCACGAACAAATCTATGACTTCCGATTAGCGAGTTCTCCATAAACATTTACCTTTGTAATGCTAAAGTACATAAAACTAGCAGTGCGGAACTTTTGTGTACAACTAATAACAGCTTGAGCTCCCATTGAGGAGAGAATAAAAACTAAACAGTTTGTACCGGATTTGGAGAAATCACTAAAATTCAGAAAGGCAGAATACAAGTTGAGCAAAATGTAGACACGAATAATCGTAGAGTCACGTAGTGATGGAGACATCGTTCATCTAGATAACTCGACATCGCCTTAGCTTCCTCCTCTCTTTGCACGATTAAAAATAAAATAGATCCCGAGTGCAAACAAAACGAGCGCACGACAGTCACCACCGGGACTAATACTTACAAGGAAGAGCACAAACATGATCTCGTATCATCACGACAACTCTAGTGGGTATCACGCATTGTCCGATGATGGTAGAACCCTTCACCTTCAACATGATAAAAGGAGCCGCGAGCTATCGTTGCACTAATGGCTGCACGCACGTGGCTGTGTCGACTATAGAACAATATTAGTGGAATGTGGACAATGACACGACCCGCCACTGCAATACTTCCGATAGGGCCAGCCCGCACCTTCGATGTTGCATTTATCAGAGAGGAATGTGCGTAAAGCGGCCCACGCTCGTGCAACAGACACCAGTTGTACCGCGATCACACCTGCAATGTTAACTGTGCACGTCGCGCAGGCAACTCTAGTCCCTATTACATCTGGCGAAGGTTCTCAGGAGATGAGCGTGTGAAGACGCCGCGGCGCCATGTGGGCGAGAATGCCATCTGGTGCCGTGACACAGTTGGGAAACACCTCTAGTTACTGACCGACACTACCTGTTGACGAACCGATTGTATGTACATGAACGTGTGTCCGACCGATGATGTGCTCACCCGACCACCGCCTGGACGAGCGACAGATGTACCAACGAATATGCCATGTGCGAATGATTATGCGATGATAGTGCCGAGAGTATCACGTCATCATGTTTAGTCTTAAATGAATCGTCTAGGAGCAGTCGAGCTGAATCATTTAAATTTTAATCAGAATGACTAAGACCCGTAACTGGGTCGTTTTGAATTAATTTAGCAGTTCACAATAAAACGGACATCCACCGCGATGATCTACAAGTAGTTGCTGTGCGGGACAATCGTTGAGTGATCTGCCCAAGTTAGGAGACGTACTTGAATGGTTGTCACTTGTATGTAACTAATAATGAGGCGAGTGCACGACCTATAATAACGTAGTAGGCGAGCAGGGTAGCCCGTGAGCGTGAGGGGAAGCTCCGGAGCACTTCCGACGACCACATTAGTTTCCTGATCTGAAAACCGGATCGAACCGGAGAATCCGTGAGCATAGCGCAGACGGACGTTTTTTTTTTTCATACGGGATTTAAACTGCCTGTACACACCGAGACAGCGCTAAGAAAACTACTCGGCAAGATAGCGACGAATTAATTGCTGTTACATTTTTGCTCTCATTGAAGAGAAGAAAAGGAAACGTCGTTATTGGGTACATCCATTAAATACGAAGAGAATACAGAGGGGAGTTCATTATTTCTCTATTGCTTTGTCATAAATATTCCACAAGCTTTATGCATTCGGGTGCCCTGATTTGGTAAACGGATCCGGTTTCCCTGCCCGAAAATCCGGCGCGTGCGGCCGCCCTTAGTCCACGTTAAATATGGTCTGCAAACACGCGACGCCAGACGGCTACAGACACTGAACCATGTTCACTTCGCTTACTGTACTCTCAGAAGTAAACTCCTCAATCTCAACTTGACAACGGATTTGGATGCGGTTTTCTTTATTATCTATCATCTTAGTGACCTTTATGGTGTTAATAGAACAACCACCGAACCGAAAACTGATGAAAGTTTTTGTCTTACCCGCAAATAAGGGATCCATTGTATGGAACACATTCACGCGAGCGAAACCGCAGGCAAATGTTAGTAATATATACATTATATTTATGAAAATCTAAAAAGACAGTTATTTAGTTTTTTGTCGTCAGAAGAATGTTTACGCGGTACGAGTATTCTTACTTCTGAAAATAAAGTTCATTATTTTATTTATTTCAGTGGTCGATATATTCTAACCGCTGAACCGCAGGCGATCAAGATGTAAGTGAACAGAATAGGTAACATCGATATACGTTCCCTCCCCCCTCCCTGGGGGGCAATTGGTTTGTTTTTTAAACATGTGGTGTAATTTTCCTCTGCCTTTTGGAATAAATAAATCAATCTAGGTATGTAATTTTAATAATAAATTTAAAATTTCTTGCAAACCGATTAAGCATTTTAATATTAACAGGAAGTGACGTATCATATAAGGGTGAATGGCCGGCTTCTTGAGACTTTAGGATGCGTTTAAGAAAAATAAAATATGCCTATGGAAATGTAGGATGATGACGTCACTGAAGGTCAGGTGAAAGACATCCCTTTTTTCATTTAATTTAGTATAGGCACGCTTGTTTTAAAATCTGCTTACTAAAACCAGTTAAGGAAAGCTATTCTTCGAAATGGTTTTCGAATCGTAAATGTTGGCATGGGCGTCGGAAGAGGGGGGCAGCCGCCCCCCCTGGGATAGGAATGGGACCGTAAAAAATAGGATTTCGTAGCACGACTAAAGTACAGTTACAGTTACAGCGGACATATATGAGAGACAAGACCGATCGGCTGGTTTTGTTTGCACAAAAGTACGTTTTTTTCATTTTTCAACTATAAATCCCGTTGATATTTGAAAGGTTGCCTCACCCTGGACTTTCGTCTTCTGACGCCCATGAATGTTGGTTCGACTGACAAAATGGGTTTTTACGATCGAGAAGGCTAATTCGACACACTGAGAATAGGCCTATTGGACGCACCAACTGCTATGGCACATGGCAGTGACACGCTTCAGCAAATCCGAGAGGTGACCCAGAAACAAAGAATTAGTTTTTATTTGCTGGCTTCACTCGTTACCGATATAGACTGGGTGGCATTCTGGTTCGAGTACTGGCACTGGGCAACGGACATTCTCACTCGACCTGATTCATTAATAATTGTCATGTAATAACAGAAATTAGCAGTACAACCAGTGATAGCAAAGCTCGCGGCTTCAATAGATAAGCTCAACAATATCATCACAAGTTCGATGCACCCGAAGTTTTATTGACTCGATTCACATCTCCTAAGAGTAGTAAAACATTTCGGGTGTCTAAATGTCATTAAACCAAGTAGCGTTTCTTTTATGAATGGTTTTCTATCTACATACAATAATATTATGAAGAGGTGTTATTACAGAAATTAGCAGTACAACCAGTGATAGCAAAGCTCGCGGCTTCAATAGATAAGCTCAACAATATCATCACAAGTTCGATGCACCCGAAGTTTTATTGACTCGATTCACATCTCCTAACAGTAGTAAAACATTTCGGGTGTCTAAATGTCATTAAACCAAGTAGCGTTTCTTTTATGAATGGTTTTCTATCTACATACAATAATATTATGAAGAGGTGTTATTACAGAAATTAGCAGTACAACCAGTGATAGCAAAGCTCGCGGCTTCAATAGATAAGCTCAACAATATCATCACAAGTTCGATGCACCCGAAGTTTTATTGACTCGATTCACATCTCCTAACAGTAGTAAAACATTTCGGGTGTCTAAATGTCATTAAACCAAGTAGCGTTTCTTTTATGAATGGTTTTCTATCTACATACAATAATATTATGAAGAGGTGTTATTACAGAAATTAGCAGTACAACCAGTGATAGCAAAGCTCGCGGCTTCAATAGATAAGCTCAACAATATCATCACAAGTTCGATGCACCCGAAGTTTTATTGACTCGATTCACATCTCCTAAGAGTAGTAAAACATTTCGGGTGTCTAAATGTCATTAAACCAAGTAGCGTTTCTTTTATGAATGGTTTTCTATCTACATACAATAATATTATGAAGAGGTGTTATTACAGAAATTAGCAGTACAACCAGTGATAGCAAAGCTCGCGGCTTCAATAGATAAGCTCAACAATATCATCACAAGTTCGATGCACCCGAAGTTTTATTGACTCGATTCACATCTCCTAACAGTAGTAAAACATTTCGGGTGTCTATATGTCATTAAACCAAGTAGCGTTTCTTTTATGAATGGTTTTCTATCTACATACAATAATATTATGAAGAGGTGTTATTACAGAAATTAGCAGTACAACCAGTGATAGCAAAGCTCGCGGCTTCAATAGATAAGCTCAACAATATCATCACAAGTTCGATGCACCCGAAGTTTTATTGACTCGATTCACATCTCCTAAGAGTAGTAAAACATTTCGGGTGTCTAAATGTCATTAAACCAAGTAGCGTTTCTTTTATGAATGGTTTTCTATCTACATACAATAATATTATGAAGAGGTGTTTGTCAGTTTGGATGTCGGGGGTAATCGGCGAACGAAGCTACTAATCCGATTCTGAAAATCCTTTCACTAATAGGAAACTACATTATCCCCGAGTACTATAGGCTATAGTTTGTTCCCTGGGGACGGGCAGTTCCCTAGGGACATATACATAAGGTCAGATATTATTTTTTATGAGAAACGAAAGTCAAATTAAAATACGTACTATAAAATTATTGGTCCGATAAATATTAATAGATTTGATAGGACTACCCAAAAACTAAATAAACGCGTGCGAAGCACAGGGAAAAAGCTAGCTTCTAATAACAAAGTGATGTTTCTTTACCTGACTTAAAAAGGCGTTTATTTTTCCGAAATTAATGAATCAAATTTACGTTTTCCTGCGTCAAAGAACAGATCAAGACTTAGCTTTATGAATTTCCGTTTTGCTGTGGCTTCCTACAATCAACATATTTTAAAATTTATTCTAATTGAGATGCGGAAATCGACTGCGGAACCTGCGTGTATGACGTCGAGATGATTCGAGACGGAAAAGTTTGAAAGTACGAAGTAGAAAAAACTTGAACTTGCGGATCATTTAAAGGAAATAATGCCGAAGACTCTGAAGAAAGTGCATTATTTAACAATTACACCAAAATCGTTTTTAAAAGTTGAAGGTGCCTTGATACTTTAGGTTTAAAATCGATCCTCCAACTGCGGGCGAAATATTCATTTCGTAATAATTTCACTTTCGATATTTAAATAACAAAATTGCTTTCCGAGTACTGGCTCAGTTGAGCAATCCTAGATCATTTACTGGTCAGTTGTGAAACTGGTGGCCGCACGTTCAGTGATACACCCGAGGAGTTCCCGCCGTATCATGCATGCATATTGACACGTCCACTATGTTCAAGGTAAACCGAGACGTGAAGCAGCCACCGCGCCGCCTGCGCCGTCATCGTCAGGAGGATATTGTTCAACAGGTACGACAACACAACAGCAATCACAAAGTGGGGCACACGAGCGCATACCGCGGTACGACCGCGCAAGACCGTGCAATTCGAGGAAATTATTAATTAAAAGTATTCAAACAAATTGCATAATGGAGTATGTAGGGGAGTGGGACACTAGTTGCATAGTTTAGCCGAGCCGAGTGTAGCGAGCGAGTGACATAACCGAGTGATACGAGCCTGATGAGAGCGACGCTGCGCGGGCGCACCGCGCCGGCTAGCTGGCGGGCGGCGGCGGAAGAGAGTTCATCACACTGCGGCGGACGGACGGACGTAGCGACATAGGAACTAACATTAGTTACGCAAATATATACAGTTTATTAGCATTAAAAGAGATGAGATGACATGAATTTAAATTATAGTAAGTTACATCTTTTACCTAAAATATTTTTAATAGAATAATAACCACTACGACGAAATTAACTCGTTGAATAACCAATATGCTGTTTTAGTTACTGTTGAAATAAGTAAAATGCAACCCTAAAGTTGCACAACGTTTCTGCTAGGCGCACCGCAGAGAGCGGGTCGGTCGTGGTGGACACTGAACCCCGACCTCGTCGCGCACCGGACGTGGCACGACGACGGACGAGCGACGAGCGAACAGTTCTATTTGCGGTGCATGTTAACCCATATTCACTTCACTACAGCCCAGAGAGCTACAAATTAACTAAGTTTAGTTCTAACTGGGCGCCACAACTCTGCACCGGACTTGCCGCTTCCGAAACACTCGTGCGTGTCCTCGATAATTGCTAGTACATAATACAAATGTTTTTTTGTCTAATCTAATGTACTTAGTCATTCCTGTAAGTATGTTCTTTAATTCATTACAAAAACTTATTAATCTGCAAAATATATTATAAATAATTCTCGAGTAGATAGTGTGTTGTTGACGAATGATACACAAAAAATGGTGCGGTCAAGTAACTTAGCAGGTAATAATATTATTATCGGTGAAATGTGATCTATTACGATACGAACAGTATTTGAATTTTAGGAGCTTCAGAACTACTGAACGTATCTTGATGCGGTATTCATTGTTTATAGGTTTTATGGTATGTTGCATTACGCAGTAAATGACCAAGCAGCAACCATTTCAGCGAAATAAGTCCGAGAACAAGCGAGGATCCTTCGATACATTGCGGGCAGTAGTGCGGAGGGTAAGGTTCTAGGCAACCTTGCACTTTATTCCGCTGGGATGAAGCTTGGCAAAATTTCAAGTACTTTCCTCTAGGTAACATTTAAGAAGTGGTGCTCCCCGGCAGCAGTGGCGTGCATATAACTTTTTGCTGAAAATGCAATGAGAAGGTCAAGTTTCACAATAAAAAAAACATGAAAAAAATTATTAGAGTCATATTAGAGTACATGATTTCATAAAAAAAATGTTTTTTTCAAATTGGTTTTTAGTTTTTTTCTTGGTATTTTTATTGTCAATCTTGACCTTCTCATCGTTTTTCCAGCAAAAAGTTCAATAAACGCCACTGCTCCCCGGCCGGCCTGTGTTTTTCTTGTACCACATAATATACAAACAATTTTTTTTGAATACTTACCTGTCTATTTTTCTGGAAGGAGTCGACCAAGAACAAAAACGAGAGCACCGTTGGACTCGACAGACACAGAACCACCTTTTTGGAGCAGGTTTTTTTCTACCCACACCCCTTGGCTCTGAATTTTTTTTACCCCCTCCTGCACGACCTGCTGGGGAGCACAACTTCTTAAATGTTACCTTATGGTATGTACGTACTTGAATCGTGCCAAGTTTCATCCTAGCTGGTTGAAGTGCAAGGTAGGGTACCGCGGACGAAGGGCCAGTAATAGCGGCGTCCCAGAAGTGCGATAAGCTTTATCTTTGAACTCTGATAGTTGTATCTTATCATGATTAACCGAGACTTTCAGCCACCGCATTGTTCGAGTAAGTCTCCACTACGCCATGTTGTAAATAGATTCTAGAATATAAAACAGGGTAACGGTAACGGACATACTGACTCCCAACGAGAAAGTTGAAATCTCATTTAGCGCGTAAGTCAATCTATTTAAATGTAAATGTTAAAAGTTCACCTCACACCGCTGCAACAGGCACATTGCCAACATCTCGGACAAGAACATGTCAACACAACAATTATTCTATAAGTAGTGCACTACATAACCACAACAACTTGCTACTCTAACTCGTTAATTTGTAAATAAATGAATAACTGAGTGTGGACCAACACCGATCACCAATCGTTAGTGCAGCAAGTTCCCGTCTTGCGTCGCTCTTCCGGCGAGCGGCGCCCTGCGCCCGCGCATCGAGCAGAGCGCCCGACCTGCGCAATCCAGCGGAAACAAATACATATTGTTTACAATTACAGAGTATTACGCTGCCCTATCATTTTATATATCCGCTGTTAACAGCGGAAACTCGACAGTTTTGGCTCGGTATACATGTATTATTAATAAACTTAACCGCTAACCACGACGTGAAAAATGCCTCTCAAATTGAAACATCCTGTAGTTGGTTTCCCTGAACGGTTCTGTTTGTAGCCCGGCTGTATACTCGAGCAGCTCGCTACGGTGCGCGCGCGCACTTTCGCAAGCCGCAGGTTGTCGCCGGGCGGCACGCGCGGACTCCACCGACCGCTGTAAATAGCCTTTTTACAATAACCAGCTAATTATTAAGTATGAACAGAAGGAACAAATTTATTCATACGGAAACAGGTTATAATGACCCGGTTAGTAATAATTATGTACAGTTTACGTTCTATGAGTTTTTAGTGCAGTCTGCAAGTCTCAACCTGACGCGTCTTTGAGTCCGTAGTCGTTGAAAGTGACAATAGAACAATAAATACAATATCAGAAGCGACATAGCACCTCCTCAGTCAGATGATGTATGAGATGGAAATAAACAGAAGAAACAAGAGAATCACGTGATTAGTTAATGCACTTGCACTTATTGTTAAGAATCGAATACACGCCAATGTCCTTTGGTGGATATCGTAAGAGGCGACTGAGAGATTATAGAAAGGTATGCCAAAATGTACTATGTATGTTTTGTAGTATTGGGGGTCATAAGGTCATCGGATCTTGGCCTCGTTTGCAGAGCCAACGACGCAGGTACCTATATATTTACTGATGGAGGGCTTCGGCCGTGGCTTGTCACCACCCATGAGGACACCATGTCACCACCAAGCGCCTCCGTTCCGGCATGAGAAGCCGTACCGGGGCATGGTTACGGGCAGTTGCGTTGTGTCAAGTCATTGACCGACTTCCGTAGGTTTTTGTTTCCATGAGGAGCGCCGAGCGACAGCCCGTATTACGTAAATAAACACGCCAATGACCTTACAAACTGCGATTAAGGTCAGGTTTGAATCAGACGTAGCGTTAGTAAAACAAAATAAAAAATATATGATAAGATAACCTACAGAATATCTGAAATGTGATGGCCGAATTAGTATTTTGAATTTTTATCAACAACTTTTATTAAATAAATATCACAACAAGGTCCAAATTAAGACTAAAATCCGATTTAATTATTAAGTATGCAAAGAAACAAACTGAAGCTTCGTCAAATTGAAGATATTACCTATAACAAGAAATGAGCTCTTGTATAATTTTAGTAATGATATTTGTAATTATTAATTTACGTGTTATATTCTGCTATATTGAGGTACCCGCGAACGTGCGGTCGTGTCGTCGTAGCAGTCACTTCGTAATGATATAAACCTTCTTTAGACCGATATTTGCACGGATAGATACACATAGAGTTCCTAATTTGGAAGGAGTATACAACTAAACCCTCTATTATTATTATTATCACTTAAACAATAGGTCGCACAGTCCATCCCCTAGATTTGTATCTTTGAGTCGGTTGCCAACTGGTTACCATCGAATTCCGATTATCTAAGGATACGTTCGTACTTAAAGTGACGTCACAGTTCGTGAACAGTTCAATACAAACTGAAGGCAATTTTGAAAGTCCAGTTTTTAACTGTTTTTAGTGTTTGGCAATCAGTTGCCAACCGAAACAACGTTACATAATAGACCTGCAGATAACGGCTCAATTCTTAAATATAATATTGATAAGGAAACAATCATGTCACCCATTAACTATACAAAATTAAACTTTGCAATAAAGCTAATCGGCTGAAGGCTTTAATTTTAGTTTTAGTGCTGTCCAAACTAAATTTTCTTAATTCCAAAGTACCTAGTTCTTTAGTGTTAACAACAGAAGCTATATTACTTTGCAAAAATTTATGTTTTGACAGCACTAAAACTAAAATTCATAATCGACTTTATTATGTCATAGAAGGCAGCATAGCCAGTAATAATTGACAGTATAAATTTTATTACTTGAAACGTTGATTTGTTACGGATTGCAACATTTAACTACAACTTGCACTTTCTACCTGTTTCGGCCACTTTCATTGAAGCTGGTCACTGGTAGGTTTACCCGTTACATACATACAAACGTTTCTAGAACTAAACTTCATGTACCGCGGAGGGGCGTCTGAGTGCGGTTCAATATTTTAATTAATCGATAAATAATTATGTTGCAGTATTCAAATATAATCTTATCGAACGTGTAGTGGCCCTGCAATCTTATCTATCTATCCATCCAAAGATAGTGTGAGGGTTGTCGTTGTCACTTGTGTGATAGTTATACGTAACAGAGTCAGGGAATTGAGATCGGTTAGTACCAAGGTAAAACGTAAACGGCGGCGCGGCGAGAGTATTCAAATCGGGTTATATAAGAATGTATGCGCTCGCGCAACGAGTGCCCATAAAACTGAACTAAACATGAAAGTAATTGTAATCGGAGTAGCCGTTTCGGAGAGATTTTATCACGACGTCGACAACGCAACGGGCGGACTGGGCGTACGGTACGCATCGCTCACTGTACGTGCATCAGAGTGGAGTGGACTCGCTTTCTCACATTTACCAACTTACATTGTCAGGTCAGGCCCAACGCCGCCGCCGCGCCGCTCGTTGGTGTCCGGTTCCCAGCGGGAATTTCCTCCAGACATTCATTAGTTGCTCTGTGACTAGACTGTTACCGTGCTATTATTGACCTTTAACAGGAAAGGTTTATGTTTACATAACATAAATAGCACGTCGACATAATAATTCCAAATTCAGTTCGGGCGCTACTTTACTCTTGAACGCGGCATCTGATGAAGTCAGCGAATTCCTCGATAAGAAATTACTTTTAGAGAACATGACAACCACAGTTACGTGACAGTACCCTTGTTTTTGGAATCGAGTCCGAAGCTTTGAAAGCTCGGAAAGGTTGCGTTAATTATACTCCATCGAAGGCGGCGCCGGCGTGTGAGAAGAACTAAATAGAGCGACCACAAAGGTGTTGTGAATTTCGAAATTAAACATTTCATTCATTTGGCGATTGTTGTGAGTTTTACGTTTACGTAAGATAAACACATTCACGTAATGACTATAATTTACATTGTATTACTTAATGAAAGAAGTTACGTCGAATGCGGTTCAGAAAGAAAGGAGACAATGCAGGCGTTACATTTTCTTTACGTGAAACAAATGTTTGGTTTAGTATAAATATTAAACAAGATGCGTCAGAAGCAGAAGCTACAGTAATATCAGTAATCCTCTCTGCGGTAACGATTGCGCATGCGGCGCGGCGGCCCTTGCGCCCGCGCCCGCACTCTCGCTTTCATCGCGAGCGGAATGTCGCCGGCCTGCGCGCGCGCCGCGCCATGGGGACCGGTATGTACTACACGACCGACACAGCCAGGAACCTATCCTACATACATGGTTGTTTCATACACAGACTGACGAAGCGTTGTGTATCTTGCTGGAACAAGATCCCCTGTCGTCTATCTGCAAACCGAAGTGATTGAAGACTAACGACAGGCTCCACTTCGTCTCATCATACTACACTCGTAAACTGGCTAAACATCACGACATGCTTGTGTCAGCTATTAGACATATCAGTTATTATGATGCTGCATGCTGTACTCTACCACTGTTTCTCATCTGGTTATACTAATTATTAAAGTTAACTTTTGGTATATTAATTCGAGATGAGACATTTGCTTTATGTAAAGAAGAGTCACAAGTGTCTGAGCAACGACGCAACTACCCCAACATGCCAATGATTTATTAGGAAGTAATTTCTAAGATGAGAAAGGCAGGATGATTGCAGCACAACACCTATGTGATAATACGCGAGTTTTACAACTGGCCTATAAATTAACGCAAGCGAAGTGCTCGAGTGTTAGTCGGCTCCTCCCTCCGCCCGCGCCGCGCCGGCGCTGTTGTTGCGAGGCCGCTGACCTCTGCCATGTGGCCTGGACTCTGCGCGTGAGCATGCGAACCCGGCTCGAGGGAGCGGGACCGTGTTGGGGGATCCAATTTGAGAATAACAAATAGACATTTAAATCAACACCCATAACTCAAGTCGAATAAAAAATTATAATGATGAGATGCCGGTTGTCCGACAATGTGCATGTACTATTATAAGCATGAATATTTCAGAAGCATTAATGAAATGACAATGCCAAAGATAACAATCCAACATAGCGCGTCCATACACAGCATCTCTCGCCAGTTTGGCGTCGTCGTCGTCTAGAATCCTTTATTTCCGGTCTCGGAATAGATCGTGCGGTTACAACAGCGGCGCGCGGCGGCTCGTGGCCCTAAACCGGCGAATATGGAATACCTAATAAGCGAAGCCATCGGTTTAAGAAATCTTGGTTCTAGACCCGCTCGGGGGCTAGAGGCTGGGGCGACGACCTCTGGCCCGCCACCGCCCCGCCGCCCGCCTAGCGCCGCTATTGTTGTCGTAGTATGGAGAGCGCTAACCCACCAACTCTACTTGCTCTCAGATTGCATACTTGACATTGGGATATTAAAACGATTCTGCCAAGAATGTTGTACAATCGTATAGGTTTATACAATAACAGCAATAGCTACAACAGAATTCATTAAAATAAATATAAGCAAGGTTTATTATGTACTTCGAGCACTATTGGGGTCTGCATTAGTTGCATTAGGTTAGGTTATTGTTAGCTTTGACTGTGAGTTACTGAGATATAATAAGTATGTATATTTTAAACTTGGATCTTGGTCTATTATGTCAGTAATATCAAAATCTGGGCTAACGGCACTGTGATAAGGTTGTGCACCTATGTAAATTATAGGGCGACTTAGGTTTATATAATACTGTTACCAGGCATCATAACTACAACATAAGTATCTTAATATTTTGTAGATAAAACCTCTTTGCATGCCAGACAGACAAAGGCAGACCGTCTCTTCAAATCATACCGTTTACCTCGTTTTTTTCGTCGGAAGTAAAGGTTCTAAAAGATATTTTTAAAAACCTCTGGGGATTACATTTCAAATTCGTGACGTCGCGTCGCTGGCATGCTGTTCCCTATCGCACCGTACAGCAAAGAATAGATGTCGCAGCACTTGGCACATTTGGTTAAATGCAGTTTTAGCTTGTCTAAGCAGATTTTCTGAAGGATTACATTAGTTGCAACATTATTTTTATTTCATTATTCAACGTCCTCATTACTGGCATCTCGTTTCTGCAGATATACCTATAGACACTCAATGTTGCACCACCAACCTGTCCCGGACCGATATCACCCAGGTTTTACCAACCATCTGGTAAATGCTATCGGCCCACCGACTCTGCTTTTTGAAGACCATCCTGTAATGGCAAGGAGTTTACTCCACCTGCCATATCTTCGCCAGACAAAGGGTATGACAGTGAAAATGTTTTATCAAGAACAACAGTAGGTATTCATAATTTGCAAAATGCTTTATGTACTGGTAAATTGGCTTTGGTTTCGGAGATATGTGTGGACAAATGGCAAATAGTACACAACGAATCGTTTAAGGAAAGTTAATATTAAACACCGAACTGGCTGTCGTTTACATAAAAACAGTAGAAAATTGCCTCGTACTCCATTGAACGAACTTATTACAATAAAACAATTTGCTGTGTAGAGTAGACATTCAATCACGAACACTTTCCAACATTCTCGTGGTACGCAAAACCTGAAAACCGCCGACCTGCCATTGTTGTGTGTGCACGCGGACACCTGCGCGAGGTTAAGGCAAAGTGTTGCTCGTTTCATTTGATTTTCAGGTTTCCATTTCAAACATACATAAGACAAACAATTTATATTTGCTTTAGGCATATACAAAGATTTCTTTACGAGATATAAACGTGACATAAGTCGGTTTAAAGAATAAAAAGGCCGTAATTTTAGTATTATCCCTATCAAGGAATACAGTCTGGGTGAAAACGACACTGAATTCCTAAACGCAGCAAATAAAAACTTTACTTAAACGTTATTTAAAGATAAAATCATTTTCAAATATGTCAAACCCACTCGTAAGACGTATAATGAATTGTTCACCTTAACAGATTCAACCGCTCGTTTCTTGTCACCCCTCGTGAAAGGCGATCCGATCGGCAATTAACAGCAACACATCAAGATCGGCTTCTTGCTCCATTGTTCTATTGCCTCTTGCTTTAATTAATGGCGAAAGTGTTTAACGAGAGTGCGTGAAAGTCAGCCGCACACGCCGCCGCCGCCGCCGCCGCCACCGCCACCGCCACGGAGTCGCGGAATCCCACGATGTGGACTTTTTATGCTGAAGCGATCACTCCATCATTTGTCGGTTTACTTTTTTGTGTAATTGATGGGTTACGCTTTTGATTGACAACGCTCTGACAATGGTTTATTAAAGTGGCATTGAAAGCCGTTTCATATTTAGTTATCTTATTCTCTAGTTATAAATCTAACAGAGTTCATACGTACGACAAGGCATTGTCCACGCTAGGATGTCCATGTTGATTTTATACAATCAATTATGAATGCAAAATTCCAAAAATGTGGAGCTTTCTGAACTATTTTTCCTGCATATGGTATTTATAGCCACGAAATGTATATTTTCGTGATATTTATATAAACATTTATTTATTTAGGAGGCCATGACTGAGTGAATTAAACATTAGCTAAATAGAATATTTTAAAGAATATGAGACTGCTGAGGAAGAGAAGCGAATATAAGGTGCACCGAATAGATCGATCACAATCCACGGAGTACATTTCCATAGACCTTCCTTCGGTTCAGCAAACGTAGTATAGTAACGAACATAGCAACGGGGGGTCTCTATCTACGAGATCCATCTAGCTCGGAGCCACTTAATTAAGTATACAGTGATTACAGTATGAAACTTGCAATATGGATTTATCTCAGTAAAAATCTCTTAATGGATTTAGACCTGAAACGATGCAAGTCTAGCAATAGAGATATAACAAGAAACAGGCACACGATCAAGTCGGTAATTGACTGCAACAGCAGAAACATGATAATTGTAACTAGTCGATGATCACTGATGATCCGACCGTCGCATTGTTGTGATGCTTCTCAAGGAAAACAGCAACACAATCGTTAAATTCGAAGAGGTAATAAATATTTCTGGGACGGGAAGTAATTTCACATTGACGGATACAGAACGGCAGGTAAAAGGCTTTTTATGAAATCTGAAAGTAAGAACGATTGAACTCAAACAATCGGTCATCAAACTGAATTCAGATACTACGTATACATATTTCGTTCACACGATTAAGTGAGAGAGATTTTTAAAGAGGCGATATTTAAAATCGTAGTTACGACGGGGAAGAGAGAAGGAAGTGCTGTCATGAAGCGTTCGAGGAATTTAATTGAATTAAGCAGACTGGTCCCTCTAGTTGATTAAGACTGATCTTTGTGCTGCACTCACATCAGTTCCAGTAATTGACTATGGACCAGGGGCTCAGCGGTGGTGGATCGAATCGACAGTTTAAATATTACAACGGAACTTTCGCGACACTTCTTGTTGATAACAGCTTAAAGGATGTTCAAATTGAAGCAATTACTTTGTGCTTCGAATTCCGTATAATTGCTTTGGAAAAAGAACATTTAAATAGTTAAATTTTAATATTATAATTCGAATTGAATATTAGGTACCTGAATGTTTTCGTAATAAGCGATACACATTGCAATAAAATCAGCAACAGTCATACATATATGAACGTACATAATACTCAACGATTATGCAACGCGAGGATGCAGGATATGTATCAATACAATTTTAATTAATCTAAATCCGTACTTACTTTAGAATAATGTAATTTTATTTCACTTCAAATGATTCAAATTTCTTTATTGAACATAATTGGTTTACAAAAAAGATAGTTATGACTCTGAACCCCAAACTAATATAATTATCCTTTGGGGAACTTATTGGTTATACGCAGGAAACTTTCAATATGAAGTGCTCCTTAGTTTAGATGGAGTACAGTCAGCAAGAAGATAACAATTGATTTACATAAAACAAGCAGTACGTTACAATCACTATTATTGCGTTAATGGCTTCCGCGTTTTCTTCGTGTCTAGGGAAATGAGGAAAAATGTTTTAGCAGTTCCAGTGAGTACTATCGTCATGTACTTTCACTTTATTCACCGAGATATTTCCATCATCGGTCTGACAACTTTCCAATATGGGTGAGCAGAACGGAGGACCATTCTTCGTCCGAGTGGCGAGCGCGTATTGAATGCGCAGCGTCATGCGCAATCATGTTTTCTTCTCTTCGGGAAAGTACGGTTCATGCGGTTGTAAACTATTCTTGTAGCAGATCGAGTGGGTACCCTGCGTGAAAGGTAAATCGGTGCACACGGTGTTTGGAGGAGGTACGAAGGAGGATCTGTAATATGCACAATATTGTCTGCGATTTATAGTTTTAGCGATTCCGAGAAAAGGTAAAGAATATTCAATTCCAAACAATCAATGGTGATGTGTTGAATGGTACCTACTCAAGGTCATAGGCATCTTAATATCTCAAGGTTCATTAATTAATCGTTGTTGTCACGTCGCGTGTCCTTGTACCTGGGGACAACGCATGCTTGTTACTCATATCCACTGACGAATTCCAGTTAAATTTAGATACATATCATGTGACAATTCGCGGTCCGTTATAATTATATTTCGCTGAGAAATGCTTGAAAATTGTTAATTCCCAATGAAAAACTTGGTACATATACGAAGTGAAACTATCTAACGTAACCTAATTTAACCACTCTCTCATTATATCAATTCCCTCCCCGACCTAAGCTTATATCCTGGCTACAGGTCTGGAGCCCAAAATGTCAATCCCCTTCCTGACCTAGCTCAGATCCTTCTTACAGGTATGGAGTCCAAAATGGTCTTTTAAATAAATAAAATATGGTAAATATAAAAAATGTCTAGTATTTACATAATAAGTGTATTACATTCAGTGTACCAAACACCAACGTATTTTCTTTTAGAATCGATTCAACGTCGACTGCGTCTCGGCAAAAAAAGTCCGTCGTTACTCGAAATATCAACTGTTTCGCACTACCATCAAAATGTATTATTACTTATTTAAAATGCCCAAGATTAGGTCGGAGAGGAGATTTAAATTTTAAGAGTAAATTTATATTAAGATTCCTGTGTAAAAAAATTCAGGTACTAATATGTTATATCAACTAAACTTCTTCATTGATACACAATTTCAAGAAAAATAAATACCAAGTACGCCTTCGATATAATGGTAGGTATATTTAGAAACAATCGCTCGGATAATGACGTCCATTCATATGCTAACATGAATGTGAGGAACGTGAAACTGTATGGAACATGTCAACTTTACATCACAATGAGCGGCGTCGGTCGGGTCGGGAATGCACAGTTCGTAATTATAATGATTCCTATGGTACTAAAACAACTTCAAATATTCCTTTACGTTTTCAGTAGGAATATGATAATAACAAGCTTCAATACCGATATGAGATGGAAGTTCTAAGCCAAGTGGATGGGAGCCAGGACCGAAATACCTGGATTAATGTCCGGTGGGGCCGGTGAGAATGTACGAGCTGGGTGCTGCAGCAGGTCGCGGGGCGAGTCCGTCTAGACAGATACTGCAACGGGATCACCGAGACCGAGATTACTTACTGCATTCTTATACTTCAATGTCTATACATGCGGCAGCGTGTCCGGCCGAGTTCTAAAAGAAAGGGCCGGCCCGAACCATTACGAGCTACTTTTGAACCCCCTTCCCCACAACCCAATTCTTATTAGACCTACGAAGTTGCTATTTTACATGTCTGTTAGGGTGAATGAAAATGAAACTTTAACAGTACTCGAGATGTGAACGTCTAAAAATCACTATTTTTATCACTGACTGACTCACTCGTATAAAACCTAAACCACTTCCAGAGAACTAAGATACTTAAAATTTTAAATAACGGTAAGTCAATGAGCGTATACAAATGAGAAATTTGGAAAATTGCTTTTATTTAATTATACCGAAAGTTATTCGTGCGTGTCCAACTTAATAGGTCCTTTGGATACATAGAGTATAATAGATCGATAGGAGTCAAGTTAATTTGGTTTTAACTATAAATAATATAATTGGAATTTATTTTGTGTTGTAACGGTATGTGCGGAATGTCCGGGCAGTAGTCTTATTCGTACTTGATCGGTTTTATATCTTACAATGCATTCTAAGCGACACTGATATTAAGAGGTAGGTAACATTTGTTTGTTTGTACACAGACACGGGCTCATCTGTAGATAAATTGTTTCCTGGCGACGGGCAGTACGTAACTTTACGGAAAACTTTAGCTGTGAAAACTTGCCAAGTTCTACACATTCAGTAGCAAACTTTCTTATAAAACAAGTGAAGAACGTTGCAAGTAAGTAATGACTGAAGGAACCTATACATATAAGCCTCGGCATCCAATTTGATCTCAACTCTTTTTTTGGCGAAGCCGACAATCCATCACTGCCTTTGTTGTACTGAACTGGGCCCCCTTTTCACATGAATGATTTTGCTGAATTACATTTATTGTGTAAACAAGCTGCTGCTACGTTTACAGTGAAGACCAAGCTCCTCCGAGCTGACATTGACGAGAAGGTTACGTCGCACCAGTATCGCCAGGTATCAGCTACATATTAAGATAGCGCACATTCCGCACAAATTATTTACACTAGAGGACGCCCGCTACTTCCTCTGCGTGGATGTGGGACATAAACCCACAGATATATATCTAAATCTGTATCTCTGGTTGTACCCATTGGGAACGCATTTTTGATACTAAAGTTTACACCCGGTTGCACTCCCCATTGTGAATTTAGCAAAATCCTTTCTTCAGCGTAACTGTTTGATATGCATATACATGTCGTATGATGGCTAAAACTCCTTTTTCACGAAACTACTTTTAACTTTTTCTTGATATACCTTGCTTTTTCGTGAAATATCTGCATTTTCTTGTACCCATATATTATATTATTATATGGCAAGGTACGCCCATAAGTGTTACTGCAAGCCAGTGAGAGTCAGACTCGCGCACAAAGGGTTCCGTACCACCACAAAATACATAACAAATACATACTTAGATGCCACCAATAGCAACATAAAAACGAAAAAAAAACACGGTGCTAAAATGGAAGCCGACAGAACATTGACAAACAATTCGGCACCCTCTAAGTACGGAATCCTATCTTTTATCATATGTTGTTTTACTTTAGAGTAAATTAAAATATATATATTATAATATTGGCTATATAAAGCTTTTCATTTGTTCACTTTGAGACAATAATAACAAGATATTGTTTTTTCGAAATATATTTCGGCCCACTTTGGAGCCGGCATCAGTCGAATAAATGACAAATATAAAAAATGACATAAAAAAATACAATCTTATGACTAATTAACCTACTTTCTTACATAAATTATAAAAAATAAATATAAACAAAAACAATTTTGGTTGAAGAGCCATTTTGCTATTTCCGGCCGTAACATCTCGATATTTGTTTAGAATACCAGGGATAAGACGTACCGAAATTCGCAAGATGGCGCTGCTTTTTATGGCACCCTGGTCTTAAGTCTGGTCTGAGTCTGGTGTCAGTAAGTAGTCTTAGTTTGTCAGTGTTGTTTATTGAGTCCGGCGGGTCTACCACGTAATTCGATGATCATCGTAATGGGCTTCGTTTTGACAGTTGAAGCCCATTAATGAGCTTCGTCGTACCGCGTAAAATAATTGTGATGGTCTTCGAGCCCATGTCAATTGAGTGAATGATTTTCATACATATTTGACGTTTGAACACCATTATTGGTATCGCGTAACAAAAAAAAAACGAACTTCATGATCATTTTGAAATGTCAAATGAAAGCCGGAGCATGAAAGCTCCGATGTTCATGATAAATTTGCACAATTTCGGTATTTTGCAGCAATATTGTTTGGTACCTAAATCTACTATGCTTGCTTTTTCGTGGATATAACTTTTCGTGCCTTGTTTTCGTGTTTTTTGTTCTATTAATCGGATGGCGAGAGCGTACTTGCTCTCTGCGGCCGGCGGAGGAGGAATTACTTACTTACTTGCCTAAAAACCAGGGAAAGAATCCAGCGAAGGATGCAGAGAGATATTTGCAGGCCGATGCTTCTACCCAGCGACCTAATCTTCTACCAGAGATATCGTTCACGGAAAACTTTCGCCTTTCAAAGATATGTTTTAAGCCTGTTGTTACCTAATAAATTATGGCCTGTCGGAACTCAAACTTATTGTTACATGTCAATTTCACGAAACTTTGCGACGAAAGAAACACTGCAGTGCGTCCAGAAATCAAGGTAGTATAATGTAGTTTCAACCAAACCAAACAAGAAAATGTAGTGTTACTCATCTACTTACTTCAGTGTACTTCTGTAATCAAATAACCAAGCCTAACATTGAAGTTTACAGCTTACTGTGTAAACAAGTAATTAAATTATCAAACATAACAATGAAGTTTCTGACATCTTTTTTACAGATTCTGGGAGCATTACAGATGTATGCCAGTGGGGGTTACCAAGTTCCCCACGTAGGGAAAAACAACTCCCTAAACCTTTCAGAATCAAAAAGTCTGATTGTCTGATGGAAGCGCTGAATGCACCACATATCTTGCGAAAATATATTCATTTTCCAAGATCTCAGTCAGAAGGGAATGAAACTTCAGAGAGGTAAAGTTGATTTATAATAATACCTTCAATTTGTAGTTGTTAAAATCAAGTACAAATACTGTAATATTTCAAATATTCACACACAACATTAATATTATTTGCATTTTCTTTAAGATTTATGGAGAAGTTTGGATTTCTTGTGCATTTGCCCCAAGGACAATGAAGAATCATACTTCATCATGAAGAGACCACTCACTCAATGTCATAGTGGTATTTAATACTTTACAAAACATGATATGAATTAATTTGGATGCACTGAGCATGGATCTTCAGCGTCCACCTCCACAAATTCCATTCCATGGAGACCATGAACGAATTGATGAGGGAAGAGTTGCTTTGGTCGATAGGCTGTGGAGGAGTCGACATGTAAATTAGTTATAGAATATGTTCACTATTTGTATACCATATTTTTATGTTCTACCCATTTTAGTGTAATTTCCATGGAATGGCGAATCTTGCGTCTATTATACCATCTAAAAAAGAGTTAACCTTACTTGAAAGTCAAATGTATTATTTTAAAAGTGCTTCAGATGAAACCGATTTTTCTGACCTTTTGAATATTTGTGTGTATAGACTTTTTTAAAGCTGTAGATAGTTTTATTTTCTGGGGGTTTTTACAATGAATTTTGGTTTTGGTTAGGGGAAAAAAATAGGACTTGGCAACCCCTACCCATCACGCTGTCACGTAGGTCAAATGTGCCTATGTCAGTGTGGACTGTCACTTGCTCCCCCTTCCATACCTACTTGGAAACACCTCTGACACCTATTCAACCCCCCCCCCCCTCACGTAGAACCTTACCGCGGCGCGGCGTGTGGTCGGCATAGTAACTACAGTTTACTTGTGAAGGTTACATCCTGGGACCGCGACTCGGTGATTCATACACTTCCTTATATGAGGGAAATGAATATCTGACTACAAGTATAGTTTGCATTAATCATTATTATGTTTAGTTATGTGCACGACGAGATAGGGCTGCCGACTAGCGACACCAACATCACTATCGTTTCAATTCACGCTTAGATATGTATGACCAGATAAACCAGAGTAAACAACCCGAATGCGTGACTTTATCACAATTGGCAAGAGAGTTATACCTAGTCGTTTCTTAAATACTGTCACTGGCCATTTATTTTAAAAATAGAACACCTAGAACAAAAAATTAAATGGTGTTCGATTTTCAAATATTTTTTGATTAATAATCTACCAAATCACAATTATGTACATTCATTCATTTTTTACGATGGAGTGGACTCGCAAAGAGGACCGAGTAGCAGTAATTGCATTGCATCGTTGCGGCCATCCACCGAATACAATTATTCAACTTGCTTCAAAAATTAAAAATCACGAAGAGGTTCGTGTACAGTACCATCAAGAGGTACAATGAAACATCTAGTGTCGATGACGAGAAAAGAACTGGCAGACCCCGTTCCGTTAGGACTCCAGGGGTCATCAAAGCAATCAAGGCGCGTATTGCAAGAAATCCCGTCAGCATGCAGAAACTGATGGCTTTGGAGATGGGATTAACCAGAAGTACCGTAAAAAAAGTACTCAATGAAGACCTGGCTCATAAGGCCAAAACAACTCAGGAGTGATTCGAGCGCCAGAATATCGAGCTAATAAGGCATCAAGATTGGCCCTCATCTAGCCCTGACCTCAATCCACTGGATTACAAAATTTAGCACGAATTGGAGGAGAAGGTCTGTTCTAAACCTCAGAAAAATTTGAGCAGCCTAAAGTCATCATTGATTAAAGCTGTGGCCGATATCGACATGAATATGGTCCGTGCTGCTATTGATGATTTGCCGCGAAGATTGAAGGCTTGTGTGAAAAATGGTGGCAATCATTTTGAATAAATTTTGTGTTTATTATAAGTTAATTAAATAAACTTTAAAAAAAACTGTTTTTGAATATCATGACTAGTTTTCATTTTATAGCCAATTTTGTTTGTAACAGAATTTAAGCACCGACTAGGTATGTTCGCAAGGTATAATTAATACGAATCTTATCAGAAACATCGACCGTCCGTCCTTCAAAGATAGCCAAGAGGATAAGAGCATTTGAAAATGTATGAAAATATAAATAAAATATATCAGCAAATAGTAACAATAATCCACAATCGACGCAGACGTGGGACGAGCAGTGGCGACATCTACCGCGTCCACTCAGTCAGCGGGAGCGGTGTATATGATACGGGTAATGCTCGAAAATGAGTAAACCTAGGTCCAACCATTGCTGGTTGGGTCTTCTTGTGTGGTTAGTGGCCACCCGGTGTCAGAGTTGTTCAGGGGCTTCTGACATGACCATTATCTTTCGATATCAGCCGGAACCAACCGTTTTAGGTGCTTTCCGAGGCACGGAGAGGCACTAATGGTCACACACCCAAAGACTGATTAAGCCTGATTACACGGCCGCACGCTGCTACAGCCACGCTCACAATTTGGAGTTTACCTGGATAATAAATATAACAATAATTCGCAGGGCATCTTCAGCAAGCTGTTAGTGAGTAGCGACACCAAGGACTCGAGTTCAGGGAGAAACACCATCTACCCCTTTACTCTGGCCTGTGACCCAGATACCGGGGCCACAACTCTCGGCACCCCGGCTAACCGCAAGTGAGTGTGTTGGTGAGTAGCGACACCACGGACAGGGGACAACATCCCGTCTCCGCCTATGGCTTGCCTTCATTGGCCGTCCAGAGTGGAGCGCTAGAGCTATATGCTCGAAAGGCAGGAAGTGCCCAAGAAACCCGCTCCTGGCGGCTAGCGATGGAGAATCCGGTGCATATTCTACACATTCAGTAGCAAGAACCCTAACAAACTTTCGGTTAAAACAAGTGAGATCGTTATACATTATTCACTGAGAAAACTGTTTATCATAAAATAAAGTGAATTCAGCTGAAATAATGACGATTCACGTAAAGTGGGGAGCATACGGACATCACAATAAAATACGATGAAACTACTGTTGCTGCTGCTAGCGTTACAATACTCGTATGACGCACTGTCACTATGATCTTGTAGGAAGCAGATAGAATAATGCGCTCCGTCACAGCTCTTATGGTGACAATAAGTATACCGTAGTGTGACGGACCTCTTTTATGGGGAAGGCATGATGTAATACCAAAATGATAATTTTATTTTCTGTGATCAATTTTTACGGTGATCAATCATTATAATATTGCCTTACTTACCTTACTAACTCGATTACTTTCTCAAACGTCTTAATTACAGCATAGATTTTCCTATTATCACCAAATTTAAAAACAATTCACCGTATTTTAACTTATGTAATGCTTTTTTATAATGAAGTCAAAAATACATTTTCCTCGGTGTTGCAGTAATGACCAAAGGAACCTCCATTTGATCTCAATTCTTTTCTCGGCGAATCCAAGAATCCTGTACTGCCTTTGTACTGAACTCGGCCCCTTTTTCACATTTATGTTTTTGGTGGAATAGTATATACAGAGATAGTCGCCGATGGAGTCACATCACCCTTTTATTAAATTTGTTTTTAATGGGCTTCTAAGTCTTGGCTTTGGGTTGGGCAGACGCACGCCTTGGAAAAGTCAGCCTCGAGATGTGGAAAAGATTATTATTACTTATTAAAATATTTGATCATCACCAACATCATAGAAAAATATTTAACAACGAGAAAAACAATTTGCCTTTAAGTAAATACATAGCAGTGCAGGTTAACGTTGCAAACCAAGCTAAATTCAATTAATGTTGATAGGTCGCCCCGCTCCGCTCCGCCTGGCTCCGGGGTTTATATCATAGCATCCAGAACGCCCCCCCTTACTCCGCTTCGCTCGTCATCGCACCAGTTTTTGACACATGAGTTTTAATTAAGTTTTAAGTAACAGCCCGGATCACAATACCTGTGTTTAATGTAAGTAGGAACTTGTCACATTATCAATCCCACTGCACTACATAATTATATTTAGCCCGCTGATGTTAAAATGACAATGATAGTTTTATTAGCACAAGTGCTTCTTTCTTTACAGACGGCATGCTTCGACTCTGACATCATTCCTTACTAACGACATTGTTACCTAAGTACTGAACTACAAACTGTTCACCACAAGAAGTCCCCTGCTTGTATCTACTGCTCGGTAAATAAAAGCAGTAACCGCAAATGGTCGCTCCCCACTCGTTTTTATTGACCAGGGTGTCAAAGTGAACCAGCAGGTGTACCAAGAACAGGTGTTAAACGATGCGTTGATACCGAGTCTACAACAGAAGACCGAAAGTTCATATGACCTTGTAAATCAGAAGACCTAAAGACATTTCATTGGTTGGTGAATTTATAAAGTTCTAACACTGATACTCTGCAAGGAAAAACAAACTTAAAGTATAGAAGATTAGGCCCAAATTAAACGAGATAAAAATATGTGTGCTATTGGTTGACATAATACTCGTAGAAACAACAATACAAGCTTGTGCTGACAGACAAGGTGTTCAATTAATGCGCACAGGCACGCCACCGTTTTAGTACAAAATTTGATAACACGTCACGCTGTTGTTTCTAGTTTTAGACCAAAGTATAAGACCTCTACAATCTGTTACGGATATTTTAAAAGGCACCATTTTCACGGGCGTAGCGAGGTACGGGCAGGGAGGGGCAGCTGCCCCCCTTTAGAAGCGGTCGTTCGCTGGTAAACTGTAAAGGCTTCGCCCCTAACGCGGGTCGTGCGCGGCGCGGAGCAGAAGTAGCACGGTAGACGGCACATTGAACGCG
Source organism: Ypsolopha scabrella (assembly GCA_910592155.1). NCBI lineage: Eukaryota > Metazoa > Arthropoda > Insecta > Lepidoptera > Ypsolophidae > Ypsolopha > Ypsolopha scabrella. The sequence goes on from OU342964.1 coordinate 31,193,915, forward strand.
GGTCCGCGTTGAAACCGCGTTCGGTGTAGCGCGCTAGCGCGGTTTGAGTGCGGTAGTTGACACTAAGGTGTATATTTATTTTATGAATTTACTAGCTAATTTGTAAAATATGTATGTATGTCATATCTTTTGTAGTGCACAACTACTGGATACTCGGTTAGTGATCAGGAACCATTTTCAGTAATCTTTTTGGCCAAATTGGAAAAATATACTTTTTGCTCCCTTACTGGTTGGACTAGTGTAAGTATAATTCCTAGTCTAGGCAGTAAGGAAGCAAAAAAATATTTTTCGAATTTCACCAAAAGGGTAGTTGAAGCTTGCTTCCAATCTAGCCCACCTCTTCACCCTTTCTAATTATGTAATTGTGTATCAATAATAAATTGTCAGTGTACAGTAAAGAATAAAGACCGAGACGCCAATTTTCTCCCACAATCGTAACTTATAATTTGAATTCCTATAATATTTATCGCCTCAGTCGTATAAACATGTGTTATTACTTATAAATTCTATATGTTTTTTATTTATTTTTTATTTATTTTTATTTTATTTTTTTCGGTTGCATCATCATCATCGTCATCGTCATCATCATCATCATCATCATCATCATCATCATCATCATCATCATCATCATCATCATCGTCATCATCATATACATCTATAACTAAATTCATAAACAAAAAATATTGCATTTGAATTTATCTTAAAACTACAACTTAAAATTGAGCACATTATGTATAAATCAGAAACATTACAAATTGTCAATAGACTACAGGCATTTGTTCAATAAAAACTGCATTTATTCAATCATTCGCGTGCAGTTTTTGTATAAAAATACAACAGCTCGCAACCGCGTCGCCGCGTTACTGCCGCTCCGCTCTCAGTGTGACGGGTAAGTATGGCGGCCATATACGAACGCGGGCCCGCCTCTACTCCACCCGCGCCGCGCTGCTCGGTTTGTCGAGCGCGGCTCGTGCGCGGCGCGGAAGTTGCGCGGGCCCGCGGCGGCCCCGCGCTCACATTTGATGTGACGTGTTTCATAGAGTTCCTTGTATTACAACTTGCGCGGGCCCGCCGGCAATCTGCACCGCGCTCGAAGGCGAAGCCTTAATTCTGACGAGCTTCATAGCTTGCGACGCTTCTTATAAGGGTCGATAATATCTAATTAAGAATTCCACTGCTCATGTGAAACTCATACCTAAGTTAAAAACAACGATCAAAAGAATATAATCTAGGAAGAAGCCATTACAAAATTGTTGAAAACAAACATTCTTTCATACGTTTTTAGGTGAAATGGTCTTCTTGGCAATTGTATTTCGGTCAAATGTCTTTAGGTCTTCTGATTTACAAGGTCATATGAACTTTCTGTCAATCGTTCGTCGGTCAAATGACTTTCGGTCTTCTGTTGTAGACTCGTTGATACCATAGGCACGCAAACAATTCGGTACAAACCGTTGGACTTTCCAACAGGACTCGGCACCGTCCCATAAAGCTCGGCAGACTCAACATTTTTTACAAAATCACGTTCCACGGTTTATTTCTTCACAACAGTGGCCTCCATGCTCACCAGACTTAAATCCGATGGACTATTCCATATGATCCAATCTGGAGGCTAGGAACAGTCGACAAAAAGATACGAAAGTGTGGAAGCTTTGAATGCAGCTCTCCGTCGGGAATGGAGCCGAATCCCGCAAGCCCATCTTTGTGCAGCGTGCGAAGCATTTGTCGGAAGACATGATGCCGTAATTCGAACCAAAGGCGGCTATATCGAACAATTATAATAACAACGCAAAATTCAATAATTTTCTAACATTGCCTTGACTTTTCAAATTAAAAGTATGTAAGTTGACCAAATATTTAATTGGAAACACTTCGAGTGACGGACCCTGTATATTTAGCTCATTACTAGAAATACACTCAAATAAAACTCTCTTTCCAAAAAACACGGATAAGCATAGCCTAAACACTAGAAATAAAGAAAAGTTGTACATTCTGAAATCCAGATTGAGGAAGACTCAAAAGCAAGGTACCCAACTAAAAATAAAAATGTATAATAAGTTAACACTTGCGATTGTCGGCACTTGGTGAAACATCATCATGGTTGAAGAAAACACTTGTACTGTTTCACAAAATTATTATATTTATATTTCCGACTAGTTTTGCCTTAAGGGTATTTTGCAGGATTTAATAAAAGTATATCACAAAAGATTTTTTAAACATGAACAGCTTTTATGATATGCATTTATTAAATCCTGGAAAATGCCGTTAAGGCGAAACTAGTCGTAATTATAATAATTTTGTGAAACAGTACAACTGTTTTCTTCAACTGTATAATAAGATTATTAAGCTTCCATGTCAAGTAACCCGATTAACAGTCCTAAAGTTCAAAGCTGAATTAAAGAAATATTTTGAGAATAACCCATTCTACTCGGTTAAAGAATTCATGGCTAAACGTTTTTCAGAATGTTCATTTTCAATTTAGGTTATTATACATTATTGTTTTCGGACTAAAGCTTTTTAATACGATATGTTTATATTTTAGATTAATATCACTAATAAGTGACAAGTGATGAATGAAGAGACCATTCACAAAATGCACATTTTTATTTTTTAATTGACGAAAACCAATTTATTAATGGATGTGTAATCTTCTGAATTGTTTAATCACACTATCACACTAATTTGTAAATGCGAAAGTTTGTGTGTGTGCATGTGTCTGTATGTTTTTCACTCTTTCACCCTGAAACAGCTGCACGGATTTGGATGAAATTTAGAATGGATATAGCTTATTCCCGAACTTAACACAAAGGCTACTTTTTATCCCGGAAAAAAACATTTCGTTAAAGCGAAAAACACGCGGGTGGAACTGCGGGCAAAAGCTAGTGTAATATAATATGACCTACCTTGTATAAAGTAAACTGTTATAACGTGGCCAATAAATGATGTCTATGTCTATGAGTTAAATTCAAGAATGTCTTGTCTTTCTAATAATTATTATTGGTCAAGTGCGAGCAGGTCTCGCGCCCTGAGGACTCCGTGCCATTCTAATGACTTTCTAGACTTTTAAATAAAATTGTAATTAGAATTCACCTACAAAATATATGAAACTAGCTTTTGCCCGCGGCTCCGCCCGCGTCGAAGAGATTTTCGTGAAAATAAGGAAAACAAAATAATATGATTTTTTTAAACGACTATATGCAACGGACACCATGTTTAAGTAAAGCGCTAATAAAGACCAATCAAATAAGCCTAAGCTCGAAGGGTCTGCTGTTGTCCGTTGAGGAGATCCTGTACCCACCTTCCAGTCCCATCATCAGATCCTGGTCACCATGTTTTACCAAAGTGATAATAAAGACCAATCAAATAATCCCAAACTCGAAGGGTCTGCTGTTGTCCGTTGAGGAGATCCTGTACCCATCTTTCAGTCCCATCATCAGACCCTGGTCACCATGTTTTACCAAAGTGTCATGAAGTGTGTCAGGATCGCTGTAGATGGAAATCTGTAGTCAGATTAAACTCATACAGTTTTCTCGTATGCGAAAAAATCAATACATAAACCTGCCTGTAATCACTTTTTCAAGCTAAATATTAGCAAGAGGTGTGTCAGGATCGTTGTAGATGGAAATCTTTAGTCAGATTAAACTGATACAGTTTCCTCTTATGGAAAAACGACCGGTTTCATCACGTATAACAAACCATTTGGTCAAGGAACGCCGATAAAGGAGCTAAGCAGCGTTTTTTCTCCCGACATGGTTCACAAATAATGAATTTTAAAACTAAAAACTTAATTTTATTAAAATAAAATACAGCCTATGTTACTCAGCAATCGTATAGCTTATTATAAAAGAAAGAATTTTTAGAATCGGTTCAGTAGTTTCAAAGTTTACCTCAAACATACAAACAAATCTTTCCTCTTTATATAATACTAGCTTTTGCCCGCGGCTCCGCCCGCGTCGAAGAGATTTTCGTGGAAATAAGGAAAACAAAATAACATAATTTTTTGAACGACTATATGCAACGGACACCATGTTTAAGCAAACCGCTAATAAAGACCAATCAAATAAGCCCAAACTCGAAGAGTCTGCTGTTGTCCGTTGAGGATCTCCTGTACCCATCTTCCAGACCCATCATCAGACCCTGGTCTCCATGTTTTACCAAAGTGCTAATAAAGACCAATCAAAGAAGCCCGAACTCGAAGAGTCTGCTGTTGTCCGTTGAGGAGATCCTGTACCCATCTTCCAGACCCATCATCAGACCCTGGTCTCCATGTTTTACCAAAGTGCTAATAAAGACCAATCAAAGAAGCCCGAACTCGAAGAGTCTGCTGTTGTCCGTTGAGGAGATCCTGTACCCATCTTCCAGACCCATCATCAGACCCTGGTCTCCATGTTTTACCAAAGTGCTAATAAAGACCAATCAAAGAAGCCCGAACTCGAAGAGTCTGCTGTTGTCCGTTGAGGAGATCCTGTACCCATCTTCCAGACCCATCATCAGACCCTGGTCTCCATGTTTTACCAAAGTGCTAATAAAGACCAATCAAATGAGCCCAAACTCAAAGGGTCTGCTGTTGTCCGTTGAGGAGATCCTGTACCCATCTTCCAGTCCCATCATCAGACCCTGGTCTCAATGTTTTACCAAAGTGCTAATAAAGACCAATTAAATAAGCCCAAACTCGAAGGGTCTGCTGTTGTCCGTTGAGGAGATCCCGTACCCATCTTCCAGTCCCATCATCAGACCCTGGTCTCCATGTTTTACCAAAGTGCCAAGAAGTGTGTCAGGATCGTTGTAGATGGAAATCTTTAGTCAGATTAAACTCATACAGTTTTGTTGTATGGGAAAAAATCAACATAAATCTGGCTGTAATCACATTTTCAAGCTAAATATTAGCAAGAGGTGTGTCGGGATCGTTGTAGATGGAAATCATTAGTCAGATTAAACTGATACAGTTTCCTCGTATGGAAAACCAACCGGTTTCATCACGTATAACTAACCATTTGGTCAAGGACTGCCGATAAAGCAGCTAAGCAGCGTTTTTTCTCCCGACATGGTTCACAAATATTTAATTTTCAAACTGAAAACTTACTTTTATTAAAATGAAACATAGCCTATGTTACTCAGCAATAGTATAGCTTTTTATAAAAGAAAGAATTTTCAGAATCGGTTCAGTAGTTCTAAAGTTTACCTCAAATATACAAACAAACAAATCTTTCCTCTTTATATAATAGTGTAGACAAACTGCAAAACTTAGTCAAGTAATAAGCCACAAGTTTACACTAGTGCCACAAGACCTGCTTGTGAACGGAATATTTATATATTTATAAGTAAACTGGAAGTGCCCTTTAGGTGCTCATGGAGAAACAGTTTGTATGAAGTTGATAACATAGGGCATTCACAGCACCATGGACTTTTGTGGGAGGTATATTTAAAGTTTAAACTTGATATCTTTCATGGAACCAGGCCAGTTTTTGTATAATTTTTATGTACGGAACCCTAAAAACCCAAAATATGGTTTAATAAGGGTTTAGGTCGAAAAGGTACTTAAATTAGCATACTGTAGTGTGAATTACTAATGGTAAATATTGTTTTTTATTAATATATATACATGTATGTACACTTTTATATAAAGGCAAAAAAAGAAATAATAACTTCGAAATATATTTCGATCCACTCGGGGTCGTCGTCAGTCGAATATGGAACAGTAGATAAATATAACCATAGATAAAAAGTAGACATAAAAAATTAAGGACTTAAACCTATTTTCTTACCCTATTTAGCTTATTGCTCTCATCCGAACTGCTTGTGTAATAAAGAAAGAATATATACGTCTTTGTGGTTGAGACTGGGTGTTAGGAATGTGTACAGTACAGTTTGTCAAAAAAGTCATGAAATAAAATGAGGGTGCCACTGTCGTGTACATAGCAACTCTGTATAGTGAGACCACAACGATTTTGATACTTGTCGTTTTTTTGCTTTTATAAATAAGGTATAACAGTTTTTATAAACATCGGAAAATATTGAGTTTTAAAGAACATGACTGTCATCACTGCTGCTGTCATCACCTAGGCAAATAATGAAACTATCGATATCTTCATAGAGCGTCCTTCCTCGCTCATAATAATCATTTTTAATTTTAACCACTTCTTTTCGAACCAAATAAAAGAACTGTGTTTTCTGTCGCAGTGCACAAATAGAAAAATTATCCATTTCTTTTTTAGGACGGCCACTTTTATGCTTGCCAGGAGTGCTAAATTTTCCGTCATTTTTAAAACCTTCGTCCACAATTCACCTGACTACTTTCCGATTTTCCTGAAAATAACAATTAAAATAAATTAATGACTTAAATATTTAAATGCTATTTATAACAGCGTAAAATATACTGTATCAATTCGTATTGGTCGTGCTTTAATGTGAACTACACAAACACATAATCTAACCTATGAATGTTCAATGTAAACATTGCATTTTTGCACTGAAACTTGTACGTTCTGTACATTTATTAACTTGAAATTGCTTATTAAAAACAGTAACAAGGATACATACCCGTCATTTCTGCTGTTCGAACATAAACATCCTCTAAATTTGACAAAATGCGCCCAGCTTGGTATTCCAAGAAACATCGCTGAAATACTTTAAAAATCACTTCGCGAGTTCCACTTCGGTTTACTTTTCTCATGATATTATTCTTTGTACCCGGATAGAGAAAAATGCCAATTTTAACGAAACAATCAAAAATATAACAAGCAACGCTAAACAACACAGGCGTGATGACAGCTCCGACTTGAAATTACTCTGTGTTTAGTGTTGCTAGCCATATGGAAAATTTTTAGTTCCTCAAACATTCTTTTCATGAGTTTTTTGATAAACTGTACATATGTCGGTCGGTCAGTGTTGTTTGTTTAGTCCGGCTCCGTAGTGGGCACCATGAAAAAGCTTTTATAAAGCTAAAATATTTATTATTATAATGGTAAATATTGAATTTCAGCAAGTAGTTACCGATTCTTTTTCTATGAATAAGGTCTTTGAAGACTAATGATTATGGGCACATGATTGCTCAACTTAAATATCAACGTCTGGCGGGCCAAGTAGAAAGCATATTATGGGAGTTGGCCCAGTTTGAAAAAAGCAAAAAATCGCTAAAATGTATGTACTTGATTGAATAAAAACTCAATTCAATTCAAAATACTGTATTGCACACAATATATAAAAATAAATGAATAACTAGTAACAGTATATGCAAAAGGCGAGCTTATCTCTGGAAGAGATTTCTACCAGCAAACCCTTGGTTATAGAAACTATTAACAAAAGTGAGTGTTTCCATAGTGTACACAGAAACAAAAGGGAAAATTGCTTAAAACCCATGAATAAAATGTGCCGACGACATACCCCACTTACGATTTTATTGTATTATTAACTAGGTACTAGATTTTCGCCCGCGGCTTCGCCCGCGTTTACTCAATCTCTGCCTCGTTTTCGGCTTGGGCGTTATTTTATTAACATCCTTTATAGCATATTATATATGTTAACCAGGGTCATTAGGATGATAATAAAACCAACCACATCAAATCAAAAATTACATTTCCTTACATTTTTATATTATTAAGTTGTAGGTCTCTCCTTGTAAGTTTTGCAAAACCTGTATTAGAAGAGCCGCTCTCTCTTGTAAGTGCCATCAAATATTGCAAGGATAATATCAAATACCTACATTCTTTACTTAATATAATAACTATTTACAAAAAAATATGTATTAAATTGACATTTTAAGTAATATGCTATTTAAATACTCGTTTAAAGATATATTATAGTGTAAGACTGGGCGTGTTAAGCGTGTACCTGTAATAGTGTCAGTATTTGATTCAAATCCGTTGAGTGGTTGCAGAGTTAAAATGAAACATACATACATACAGACAAAATTTCTAAAAATAAGAGTTGGCTTCAGTAAAATACTAATAAAACCCACCTCATATAACATTTAAAATTAATATTCACCAAACAGACACGCCTTTTTTACTACTTTATTATAAGTTTAGATTTGACTCCTGAACAAAGCAGAGGTTGTCTTTAAGTTATTTCAGACCTAATTATATTTATATGAAAATACTGGATATGAATACCTAGTATTTCTCAATTACATTATTTATAACACCTCCACTCCATCATGAAAGACTGTCATGATCACCGAATAGTTCACCAAGTTTATTTAGAGGAGTGTAATGTACTCGCTGTATTGCTTGTGAACTCCTGACTTTGTGAGAACATCATTTTATTTATCTAACCTCATTTCGTAAAATCCTCATTACGAACTCAAAACTACTGGCATAATGAAAAGTATTTTTCATGAACGTCTCTAAAAAATTAAAAAAGTAAATATAGTATAGGTCTCCGAACAACATAATGCTATAAAAAATCTTTTTCTGAGATTACAGTACATGTCATACTAACTAGGAAGGCAAAGGGAACTTAGCCCATACAGCCATGTCTGAGGTTTAATATCAAATACGAATCAGGTTTTTATTTAATGTTCTCCAATACATACAATCTTATCTTATCTGTCAAACGCTCCAGTACGGACCAAAGACAAGAAGAACCGAACAGGGCTACCAACTACTCAACATATGCTGCGTTCACGCACGCGATTGTGTTACTTTTTGCGCATCTGACCTGCATCGAAATCGACATTAATTACGTTTTCGAAATAAATTGCGTTTAGCAATTATTGCAAGATGACTTCCGAACTAAGTAAAGAAATGTCATTACTTTTCGAAAAAGTAAAAGAAGAGCTTCAGAAGCAAACGAATGAAATTACTGAAAGTATAACCACAAGAGTGCTTAGTAAAATGGATGAAAAAATGCAACCTTTGATAGAAGAAAATGAAAAACTAAAAGTCGACGTTAAACAAAAAAATCGAAAACTTGGATTTGAATGCGAGGAAAAACAACATTTTACTACACGGAATTTCTGAATCGTCCGACGAGAAAGAAGATAACTTGATAAGTCTTGTTTCATAAACTATTAACGATTTAGGTGTCACCTTAGAAAATGGCGAAATAAACAGAATTCAATGTCTAGGCAAAAAGGAAAACAACTCGAAAATAAGACCTATACTTCTCTCAACAACAACACTCCAAAAGAAGATCCCAATATTGAGGAACAAAAGGAAAATGAAACCAAACACATACATAACTCATGACATCCCAAAAAAATCTTACAAGAACGCAGAGATAAATCAAATCAACAGCGAGAAAGTGTAAAAAGAAAAGGACCTGACTCTGAAACACCAAGCCCAAACAAACCATACCAAAATGCAAATACCAAACAGGACCCCAAAATTAAAAGAATGGATGCATTTCAAGTCATGCGTGAAAGATCCTACTCCTTATCAGACATGGAGAAACTAAAGAACAACTAACAACCAAAACCGGATTCACACAAAAAACAAAGCTACAAATACAACAACGAAAAATAGCTCTCCCACCACGGCTGGTCTCCGCGGGAGAAATAGACCACCCTCTAACAGAAAACAATAAATTATTAAATATTGCAACACTCAATACAAGAACAGTAAGGACATCTGTGTTGTTTTTAATTTTATTTGAGGAAGCTTTATTTTATTAAAAGAGTTTTTTTATTAGGTATTGCGTTTTAATGTTTTATTTGAACCAACATCTTGGTTGACACATGCAAGCAACCAAAAAGCAGACAGAGACAGTCATAGACAAAATTTAAAAAAATAACATTCATTGTTCGGTGTACATTGCTTGGTGATAAATAAATTTATACATTGATGGTTTTAGATTATTGTATCTATTTAAATATTCAACACACCCCCGTAATCTAAAATCCTCAATTTTACAAATTAAATTTTCATGTTTTCAAAGTATCTAATTTTTTAAACAAAAAAAAAATATTATTAACTTTTAAATTGAACATTTTTTTTTATGCAATGGTAAAGTTGTTTTCTGTCTCTATCTTTATATTAACACTGATTAATAAAAAAAAATCCTTTTAGTAAAGAAACATAGCAGTCTTATACAAATTAACAGATACATAAAAAAAAAAAATCATGTCACTATTTTAGATGCAAATCTATCAAACTTAATCTTTTGCAAAGGTTTAGTGAATAAGTCTGCAATTTGCTCATTAGTTGGACAGTAATATACTTTTAGTTCACCATTACAAACTTTCTCATGAATGAACTTGAATCGGACATCAATATGTTTAGACCGTCTATTTATCACTCCGTTTTTTATCAAATTTATGGCACTTTGATTGTCCACATATAGCTTTACACTAACACTTACACTTAGTAATTCTTCACATACACTTTTCAGGTATAACAGTTCTTTCAAACATTCAGCTGCTGCTATATATTCTGCTTCGCTGGTTGAGAGTGCAACAATTGGTTGTTTTCTTGTGCACCAGCTTATCGGGTTACCACAAAAATATATAATGTAGCCAGTCGTGCTTCTTCTTGTCAGGGGATCACCGGCATAGTCAGAGTCACAGTACGCTGTTAACTCAACTAGTCCATTGCCTTTTCTGTATACTAACCCTTTTTCTTTTGTTCCTTTCAGGTATTTTACTATTCTTTTTATTGTTGTGACATCAGAATCCGTAGGATTTTCAGTTCTTCTTGCACAATAGTTAACTGCATAACTTATGTCTGGTCTGGTTTTATTTGAGATATAAGTTAAGCTTCCAAGTAGTTGTCGGTATGGAAAATTTGTATTACCATTACTTTGTTCATCATTGTTGTTTCCTTCCATCGGTGTGTTTGCTGTTTTTATATCTGTCATTTTATAGTCATCTAAGATTTTATTTATGAATTTTGCTTGTTTTAGTTTCAGTGTGTCTTTTGTCTTCTCTATTTCCATTCCGATGTATCTTTTGGGGTTTCTGTCGACTTTCATTTCAAATCTTTTGCTTATTCTTTCCAATATTTGTTCAATTTTTGTATCATTTGTGCCCACAAGAATGCCATCGTCTACATGTATGCCCAAGTAGATTGTAGCATCTTCGTTTCTGAATATACATGGTTCTGCTGTTGTTTGTTTCAGACCTTCAGACTCTAGAAAACTTGTAAAAGTCAGATTCCATTTTAAAGGGGCTTGTTTCATGCCATATAAGGCTTTCTTCAATTTGCATATTCCTTGTAGATCTTCCATTCCTTCTGGTGGATACATATAAATATCCTCATCGATCTTTCCATACAGAAATGCTGTTTTTATGTCAAATGATTTTATGGTGAATTCTTTCTCTTGTGCTATTGCAAATAGTAGTCTTAATGGGCTACTGTTAATGACAGGACTAAATGTCTCATTATAGTCAATTCCTTTTTCTTGTTCGAAGCCTCTTATTACTAATCTGGCTTTATATGTTCCATCTTCTTTGATTTTTAATACCCATCGGCTAGTTAGGATTTTCTGGTTTTCAGGAATTTTCTCTTTTGGTACAACTTTCCAGGTTTCATTTTTCATTAGGGATTTCTTCTCTTCATTGATAGCATCTATCCATTTACGTTTGTCTTCTCCATTTATTGCATCTTCATATGTGATCAAAACATAATCATTATATCTAGTTGGTATTTTTCTTTCTCTAGTTGGTCTCTTTTTTGTATCTTTGTTTTCATTTTCTTGTGTAGAATTATTTTCAGTTCTTGGATTTTCTTCAGTATTTTCTTCCAGTATTGGGATTGGGACAGGATTCTCTTGGACGATTTCTATTTCAACATTTGTTTCAGAGCAATTTTCATTATTTTCATTCTCATCTTGTAGTGAGGTATCTTCGGTTATTTTGTTTGTTGTTACAGGTTCTTTGTTTTCTTCAATTTCTTCATGAACTACAATGTTTTTAGGTTCTTCAGTAGGATCATCATCACCGTTCTTTTTTGACTGAAATAAAACATCTCTTCTTATTATTATTCTTTCTTTTTCTTCATCAAATAGTCGATATCCTGTTGGGGCATACCCAACCATTATTAGTTTTTCCATTCTAGATTCCAGTTTTTGTAAGTGTCCTAGCCTTTTGCTGTATGCATCAGACCCGAATATTTGTATGTTTCTAAGATCTGGTCTCTTTCCCGACCACATTTCAATAGGTGTCAAATTGTTTATTGACTCAGATGGTGATCGGTTTATTAAATATGCAGCAGTTTTGGCTGCTTCTCCCCATAGGTAAATCTCTGCTTTAGATTCAAAGAGTAGAGCTCGCACTTTTTCCATAATGGTACGGTTCAATCGTTCGGCCTTGCCGTTCAGCTGGGGGCTAAATGGTATAGTGTAGTCTAATATTATTCCTTTGTTCAGGCACCAATTTTTCATTTCATTACTGGTATACTCACCTCCATTGTCACATCTTATCATACTTATTTTCATCCCTTTTTCTCTTTCTTTTTCTTCAACATAATCCTTGATATTTTTAAATGCTTCACTTTTATTGGATAGGAGTTTAATTTCAGTGTAATTTGTGAAGTCATCAGTAATAGTGAGTATGTATTTCTTATCGTCATAGGTGTTTGGCGAAATTGGGCCACAAACGTCGCTATGAATGATTTGAAGTAATCTTTCTGCCTTTGTTCTTTGTGTACTGAATGGCAGTCTTGTTTGTTTAGCTTGTAAGCATACTGTGCAAGTTTCTGGTAACATATCAATGTCTTTATCGGTTATGCTTAAGCCTTCAACACATAGTAGCATTTTTCTCATAGTTACCTTGCCAGGATGTCCCAGTTTTATATGCCATTCAAGTGCACTGTTATGATTAATTGTTACTAGAGAATTTTCTGGTTTTGTAGTTTCTAATTGTATTGAATACAGTCCGTTGCTCTTCTTGTTCCCTTGTAGTATTATTTCTTCATTTCTTTTAATAATGACTTTATTTTTTGTGAACAATACTTCTCCATCATTTTCTGTAATTGCATTAACAGACATCAAATTCTTTTGTAGTTGAGGCACAAAAAGCACATTTTTTAAATCACATTGTTGTGTTTCTATTTTTCCTTTTTCTGTGGACTCGATTTTTTCATTTTTCTTTGCCACTGTAATATCGCAGTTGTATTTTGTAACCTCGCTCAGTAAATCCAATTTATTTGTCATATGTGACGTACATCCTGAGTCTATTATGAACTCTTCTGGACTTTTCTGTATTTCAGTAATAAACGCTATCTTATTATCCTTCTTCCTGAAGTAGCACTTTTCTTCCGTGTGATTATTTTTTTTGCATATTTTGCACATCTTTACTTCTTCTTTCTTTTTATAAAAACAATCATTTTCATTGTGATTATTCTTTTTTACAGATCTTGCAGAACTTTTTATTATATTTGTTTTGGTTTGTCTTTCTGAAGCTCGCTTTGAATGCACATTTTTGTTCATAATTATCAGTAGATTCTTTACCAAGTCTTTGTTCTTCTGTTAGGAGCCTTGCTGTCAGATTCCTTAATGTTTTTTCACTTAATGGTGATGAATCCCAGGCTGTTGCAAAATTATTGTATCCATTCGGTAAGGTGGATAATATCTTTGACATGATCATGTTGTCATTAACTTTTTCATCAATGGAATTTAGGTGGAAAGCTATGTTTTCTAGTCTACTTATGTGGTATGTCATATCTTGCCTGTGATCATACTTGTATTCAAAGAAATCTTGCAGAAGTTGACATTTTTGTTGTGTTGTACTTTTCTCAAATATGAAGCACAACTTATCAAACATTTCTTTTGCACTAGGGCAGCTCATAATCAGGGGCATGTGTTTCTTGTCAATTGTGTTCATTATTATTTTCTGAGCTCTTGCATCATTTTTTTCATGCTCCTTTCTGTCACCACCCAAAGCAATTGCATTTTCTTCACCGTGCACTATTTCGTGCAACCCATAACTTTTAAATATTATGTTCAGTTGGAATTTCCAACAGGAAAAAGATTTCTCATCACAAAGCTTCTGAATGCCTGCAATTTCTTCGTATTTTTCCATGTTTTACTTTCGTCGATTTTGTTTCACAGGAACACGCCACAATGGCGGCACTTTTTACTTGTTATTTTCGTTATAGCACTGGTTTTTTTATTTTTTTAGTTTTCAGTGGTAAGCGGGGACTGGGCCCACAACCTGTTGTTTTTAATTTTATTTGAGGAAGCTTTATTTTATTAAAAGAGTTTTTTTATTAGGTATTGCGTTTTAATGTTTTATTTGAACCAACATCTTGGTTGACACATGCAAGCAACCAAAAAGCAGACAGAGACAGTCATAGACAAAATTTAAAAAAATAACATTCATTGTTCGGTGTACATTGCTTGGTGATAAATAAATTTATACATTGATGGTTTTAGATTATTGTATCTATTTAAATATTCAACAATCTGAAGCCTTATTAGAACTAGAAGAATCACTAAAGAACATAAATTGGGATATTTTAGGAATAAGTGAAATGCGAAGAGCAGGGGAAACAATTGAGGAACATCCAGGCTATGTACTATTCAATAAAGGACAAAAGGAGTTGGTTTCTTAATAAAAAGGCACTTGAAAAGCTATATAGAAGATATCATCGGAGTTTCAGACAGAATTGCAATCCTAAACATCAAACTATCCAGCTATAGAAATAAATGGATGATAATACAAGTTTATGCACCAACTGAACAAGCTGAAGAACTAGAAACTAAATCTTTCTACAAACATCTATCCCAAATAATAAGAAAATACTCAAACAACCTGATTATTCTTATGGGTGATTTCAACGCCCAGGTTGGAACTAAAAAGAACAAAGATGAATCCCCACTGGGAAACTTTGGTTATGGCAAACGAAGTGTCAATGGACAACGACTAGTGGATTTCTTATTAGAGCACAATCTGACTCTCCTGAACAGTATCTTCAAGAAAAACAAAACAAATAAGTGGACTTGGATTTCCCCAGATGGAAAATATAAAAACGATATAGATTACATTATAAGCAACTTTCTAAGACCATTTACAAACACATCAGTGATATCAGTTTTGATATACATCAAAACTAAATTTTAACACTAACCATCGTATGGTCAGAGCATCACTTAAAATAGAACCACCCAAAAAGCCCAGAAAACACATAAAACCTTCAAACGCAAACGATGCAAATTATAAGGAAACCGCTCAGTCTTTGGTGGCAATAACTGCGGAGCTATCAGACAACAGCAAAATTGATGTCAAAATTACCTACGCTAAATTAGAAAATCAGCTGGCATGCCACAAAGTCAGGAAAACAGAAAAGCAAAAATATCAATTAAGCGACTCGACACTCCAACTTATAGAAGAAAGAAAACGCATATTAACTAGCCACCTCAAAAAAGAAAACACCAAACTGATAAGAGAGTTAAGCAAAAACATCAAAGAAAGCATTAGAAAAGATCGTAAAACTAAAAGACTAAAAACTCTAGAAAAGCACATATTGACAACAGGAGAAACAAGAAAGGCTCTAAAAGAGATACGTGAATACAACAAAGAATGGATACCAAACCTTAAAAACAAACAAGACACTATCACAAACAGAAAAGACATGAACACACTAGCAACTAAATTCTACCAAAACCTTTATTCAAACCATATTTACAAACACCCACAACATGTAAACAGAAGTACTTCGGTACTCAAGTACTTGGTTGGTGTAACTAAAACCAACCAAGAACCTGAAATCTTACCAAGTGAAGTAGAGAAAGCCATACTCAGCCAAAAGAAGGGAAAAGCACCAGGCCCAGACAAAATCTCAAATGAGATACTAAGAGGAACTTTGAGCGAACTTATCCCTATACTCACAAAAATTTTCAATAAAGTTTTAATATCTCAACACATACCAGAACAATGGGAAACATCCCACATTACTCTTATACATAAGAAAGGCCCAAAAGAAGACATAGGAAACTACAGACCAATAAGCTTGATGTCAAATATTTATAAAGTATTCTCCAAAATCATCCTAGAACGAATTAGCACTACATTTGATGAAAACCAACCAATGGAACAAGCTGTCTTCAGAAAGAATTATGCTACAATAGATCACATACACACCGTGAAGCAAGTTATTGAGAAATACAATGAATATAACAAGACTCTATTCTGACTACATTGACTACACCAAAGCCTTCGACAGTATCAGCCATGAGGCTATATGGTAAAGTCTAGAAAAACAGGGTATACATACAACATACATCAAAACAATCAAAACCATATACTGTAACAGCAAAGCAAAAATACAACTTGAAACATTAGGCAATGCCTTTGAAATAAAAAGAGGAGTCCGACAGGGAGATCCTCTGTCTCCCAAATTATTCTCTGCAGTGCTTGAAAACATTTTCCGAAAACTTGATTGGGATCAATTTGGTCTTAACATAAATGGAAGAAAACTTAACCACCTCAGGTTTGCAGATGATATTGTCTTATTTGAAGAAAACCCAGAAACTTTACGGAAAATGATACAAGATCTAAACAAAGAAAGCGAAAAAATAGGACTGACAATGAATATAGACAAAACAAAACTACTGACAAACTCTGTAAACATGGAAATTAAGATCAACAACAAGCCACTTGAGTATGTAGACGAGTACACTTACCTAGGCCAGCTCATTTCTCATAAAGACCAAACAACTAAGGAAATAAATAGACGAATAGCCAATGGATGGAAAAGGTACTGGTCATTGAAAGAAGTTATGAAGTCTACACATCTAAGTATTGGGGTAAAATGGAAAGTGTTCAATACATGTATACTTCCTTGCATCACATATGGTTGCGAAACATGGTCACTCACCAAACACCACAGAGACATGCTCGAACATTGCCAAAGATCCATGGAAAGAAGTCTGATAGGTATCAAAAAACAGGATAGAGTATGAAGTATACATATAAGAGAAAAAACTAAAGTTGTTGACATGCTCTCCAAAATAGACCAACAGAAATGGAGATGGACAGGTCACATGAGAAGATGTACCCAAGATAAATGGAACAAAATTGTCACAGATTGGTACCCTAGAGATGGCAAACGGAGCAAAGTAAGGCAGCAAAAAAGATGGGAAGACGAGTTAAAACTGACAGCAGGTCCTAACTGGAGAAGGGTTGCTCAAGACAGGAAACAATGGAAGATGTTAGAGGAGGCCTTTGCCAAGAGGCACACTGAACTAAGAGATATTCTATAAATACAGAAATAAACCTCAAAAATCACAACTCTTAGTTCAGAATAAAGGGCTTATTGATTGATTGAATACATACAAAACAGTAACAAGTCTACAGTCAACTTTATTTTCGGCCAGGTATTGTCTATGGCTTATGGCGCATTGGACTCGGTCTGTCAATGGATTAAACTGCTTGTTGTGATATAGTTTTTGACTATCTTTGAGGAAATTTATTTAGGTACCTATTACTTATATTATATTACTATTACCTATTATTTACTGCGGTTTTATGGGTCAAAAGAATTATTTTGCCCTAAAATTACTGACAGCAGGGATGGTGATGATATTTGACTCCACCTGATATTTTGGAAATAACGACGGAAATTACATACTACACTTTTAGAACAAGCTTTTACAAGAAAAATCAAAAATAGCAAAGGACAAATTTTATCAAGATTATGAAAACAGGTTATATTGAGTTTAGATTAAGTAGTGTATGAAACTATACATAAATAGGTATTAAAACACTCGTGTTTTTAATAACCTTTTTATGTACCAGTTTCATAAACTACTATTACTAATGAAGTTTTATAAACCAAAGTACTGGGCCTTAGTTCATACAGCGATATTTGGCGATGTACCAAACTTTTGTTTCTGGTTTGATAACAGGAGCAACATAATTTAAATAACAATAAAGGTGTACAATGTATTTTAGTTGATGATATTAAAAATATCGGAGACATTCCAATTTGTTAATACATACAACATTTCATGCGTCTATACCCTATTCTAAGTAATTGCAAAATATATCAGTAAATAAGTAAACCTTCAAACGACATTTATTTTTCTAGTTTTCTCATTACGTTTCAAAACAAGTGAAAATCACTGGGAGTGATGCGAATTTTACCCTAGAGAGTTCAAAAATGGACACAGGTTAAGCCGAGGGTAAACAAACAGTTTGAAACGCTTCGGAGTAATGCGAAAATCATATTGGGCCACCTGATTGGTGCAAACAGATTTTTCTTTCTCTTGCTCCTATATAGATCTGTCTCTTTCTAATAAACGAGTAAAATTTCGCACTATGATCGCACGTTCTGAAACGCTTCCTAATATTACACCCTTAAATCTTGTTTTCATTTTATTGTAGCCTGCCAATTTTTACATGTGACAAGCAAAACAAAAAGTTACGTATTTTTCTAACTGTCCAGAGGTAGTGCTCTTGTCCTGAGAGCAAGAGGTTGCAGGTTCGAATCTTGGCCCATGGTAATTAATCAAACTTGATCTTTTCTAGTTTGTAATGCACTCTAAAATAATGCTAAGTTTATCCAAGGCAATGGATTTTGTTATAAATCATATAACCTTTATTATGGAGATAGTTTAGAAGGTAGAACACTGGCCTCTCAATCTTGAGACCCAGGTTTGATCCTCAGTCAGGCATGCACCAATGAGTTTATTGGAATTTATGTGCATAGTATTTGTGTTTTACCACTTGAAGGAAAAGATTGTGAGGAAACCTACAAGCCCTAAAAAAAGCATGTAATTGTGTCTGAAGTACAGCAATAAGGCTCACCACCAATCTGGAGGTGTACCGCAGGTGTACCGGGTGTGGACTGTGACTTGCATTTCACACTTGGGAACACCTCCAACACCCCCTTGGGGATTTATGTCCTGACAATGTCTATGTCTATTTTAATTCCTTGTAAAATTCATTATGATTATAAATATTTGTATGTATGCCACTTTAGGCAAAACACAGCATGAACAATCTTTTATGTAAACATCTAATGTTGACCTGTGCTACACAAATAGTTATTTTAAGATTGAAAATTGTAATTAAGGTAACAATAAACAAATTGGATGAAAATGCCCGTTTTGAGGCAATCTTTGATTTAAAAAAACAATCTTTTAGGGAAATTGTATGGATATAAGCTGTAATTAGTGCATCCACAGTAGACTCATTCAAAAATAAACTAGACAATTTTTAAAGACTAAAGTGCAGTGATTTTTACAACATTAGCTTTTAGCTGCTTGTGTGTAAATAATAATAATACAAGCAGATTTCTCAAATTGGGCTTGCTGTTGAAGAGCCCCTTCTTTTTCTGTGCCCTTCATTTATTTTTTTGTGTCCAATAATTTTGATACAAATTGTCCAAGTTCAGTGTTCGATAATGTGACTACTGGATACTTTCTAAGAGCACTGTTAGGCAATAAACTTCTTTTAGTTCATAAGGAACAATGTTGAAAATAAATTTGTTTTTAAATGTGTGAAGCCATCCTAGCCCACAAGAAAATATTGTTCATGGTAAATAGGCATAATGATGATGTACATTGCACATGGACTCTATATAACATATGAAGAAAGGTCTCTGTGTAAGCGTAGTAAGTTAATTAATTAATTAAGTGTAAAATATGTCGCTGTCACAATATTGCAATAAACTCTTCCTAGATTAGTAAGTGAAAATACAAAGTGGCAAAGTAGTCCCAGACAGGTCAGTCTCTGGACATTAACCATTATGATTTGATTACTTATGGAATAAAGTTGGTTCGGAAGGCTTTAATTTTAGTGCTGTCAAAACTTAAATTCTTCCAAAGTAATATAGTTTCTGTTGTTAACGCTAAAGAACTATTTTAGATTAAAGAAAACTTAGTTTTGACAGAATTAAAATTATAGCCTTCATAATCGGCTTTGTCAAGTGTAACCAGCTGCATACTCAGTACAAAAACATTTCTGGCTGCAGCAGATGCAGCAGGGTGCTAAGGAAAAATTGCTGAGAAGCTGGTAAGTTTTAGATATTGGTGTTGATTTGGTGTAATACAACTTAACTTATTTGACAGGACTAAACTTATTTTAGGCGTCCTGTCCTTATCTTGTTGATACAGAGAGAAAAAGGCAGCATGCTTAAATTACGTTTAGTTCTGTCAAATAAGTTAAGTCGTGTTAAGCCGAATAGACACCACTGTGACTGAAAATTAGGTCAGAATATTGATTAGGGGCCACAATTCTAAGTCTTTTCTCCCATAGTGTCTCCTTATTTACATCCCAACTGAAAATTAGGCTAACTTACCTTGAAAACTTCGGAGAAGAATCCACTGCCAATCTTTTCCAAGATGAAATCATCAAAAGGGTACAACGCTGCCACAGCGGTTCGTAGAGCGGTGCAGGAGGATCCCGTCACCCGGCGGTCTCCGAGTCGCTCACTGTCGCCACACACACTAGACTCCTGCACCACCTCATCATCACAACATACCCCCGCGGCCCGCCCCCCGCGCCTACCAGCCTCCTGGCCATCGTTCCGGAACCTGCGGCCGACCTTCGAGTACGGCCCCCTAACGAACCGGCCACTCTTGGCGGTCTCATCCAGGTTCGTGAAACTCTCCGCGATTTTCAGCACTTTGGTCGGTTTCCTCCTCTGAGGGGTGTCGACAGTGCTTCTGCTCTTTACTCCACCCTCTGAGGAGTGCTCGTGTTGCATTATAGCTGGTGATGGAGAATTGCGGACGTTAGCATCCCTCCCTTCATCCCGCCTCCAACATAGTGGCACACTCACGTATCCTCACCGACGCACGTCGAGAGCGTCCTCACAAATATCATTGCGATAATACACTGCAGTAATCAACTATTCGAAACTGCTAAATATTATCATCACACAAATACGAAGTCGACGCAGTGCAAGTCACTTTCACATAATCCAGGATATTGGAACAACAAAATGTTCTTTCACTAGCACTCGACGAAATTAAGTTTGTTTATTATTGTAGTCCGAATGTTATGCGGCAAGTTACAATTCAGTTAGATTGTGCGAAACAACACCAACGCGCGTACAAGCAACGTAAAGAAAGCAGAAAAGCTAGCAAGCGAAGCCTCAAAAAAACTACCTACACATGACTCGCTGAGAGGTTGGTAGTACTGATATTGTTTATTATTTACTTGTTTTAATATTGGTAATACGTGCGTGCGACCATAAACAAAAAAGCCGCGTTCAAGAATAATTTATTCGGTAATTACCGGTTTTGGTGCATTCCGTTATAGAAGCCCACGCCACCACGAAGTCCCGCGACAAAAACAGGAACTAAAAACAAAAACGCGTGCATAAGAGTCAAACTGACTGAACTCTGCTTTTTCCTAAGAGAATATAATGCTCTTTCTAAAAGAATTCTCGTAGATGTTACGTGAATTTCAAGTCAAGTACGAGACAAACCAAATTTTCGTAGGTAGGTACGCAAATGTTGTATAGTTTAATACAAAGTAAAATGGGACACAGAAGCTTTTTTTAAAACAAATAACACCAGGCAGGCCCGAACTTAAAGACCCAAGACATTTGGGGGCCCCATCCCGAACCCATTTTGGAAATGTAGCAAATAAAATGCACTAGTACAGAAAATATAATTGTTAACCAACTTAATTTATTAAAAATAAACATCAGAAATAATGCATTCTACGCTTTAAATGTCACTACAGTCGACGTCAATGGTCATTATTACGCGGCGTTTAAAGGAAATTTCACCCTATATGTCGGGTGCATATTCCGGTCTTCAAATGAAAATAAAGCAAAAGAATCCTCTGATAGTTTTCGTCCCCTATTCGGCTCACTCGCTGAATCTTATTAGATCATGTGCGGCCGAGATTCTTCGGTATTTTGCAGTATTATTTTGAAAGTTTGCCGTATGATTCTATTAAGTTCTAAAATCATACGGACATATCGTACGCCGCGTATAGCGACCGTGGACGTGACGTAATATTTTTTTATTTCCGCCAGACAGGCAGGCAAGCTACTGGTCGGGGTAGCTGGGTGAAAGGGGTCTTTAAGCTGGCTGGGCCCCTAGGCATCTGTAAAAAATTCATTGCTGATATTTCAGTGCGTCTTATAAAATTTGTCTTATATAACGAGGAGTAGGATGACAGTGGCGGCATCTATATATCCAACTGCAGCGACTGCGGTAGCACGTAAATCGGATGATTTTTTAATATAAAAAATCATATATATGGACCTACTCGTATTGTAAGTGTAACTGTGTAAGAAACCACTATCACCACTATGCCTGCTTCCGCAGCCACTGCATTTGGATATGACACCACACCGCCGTCCTACTCCTTGAATTATTAGACTGAGATTATCGCACTTTTGTAGTTAATTGTATTTATAAATAAATAATTTACCCAAGGGAGTCACGCGCAAAGGATGGGGGCTGAACCCAGAACCCCTGGGTTAGCAGTGGAGCGGTCTGCTACTAGTCCAAAAAGGCGGTTCATTAAATAAATAAAAAAACGTTCAGACTATGTTGCAGTTGAGGAGAAAGGGTAAATTATTGCCTATCTTACTGGCATAATTTCATTATGCGCTTGCAGCGCCGTGTCACAGACACACACAGTATGTTTTTAAACCATGGCTGCGTCTTGGTGTAATGTTGGCTCCCCTGTCTTCTAAACGTAATAAATAAATAAATAAATAAATGACTGTTTATTTTCAGATTAAAAATCCATAAGTAGGTTAGTGTTAGGCTTAAAACTAGGTTAGTAAAAAAAAAGGGGAACATGAACCAAATTTATTATTTAAATAACCCAATGGATCGTTCCATCCAGAACTTTTGGATGGGACAATCCATTCGGTCCACAATCATCTTTAAGATGCCGTTGCCACTGCCCCGTAATCTGAGTAGCATAGAGGCAGTTTTCTTGCGCATTATGGCATAAAAATCATCTGTACGCGCCTCCGCAAACATACCAGATGCACTGCAGAATCGCGGGAGCCGCAACAGCATCCTGAAGGCGTTGTTATATTGCACACGCAGGACGTTGTAGGCTCGTTGCGTGTACTTAACCCACAGGCCGCTCGAGTAGAACGATTGGCAATATGCTTTAAATAGTGTTATTTTAACATCTTTTGTGCATCGAGCGAACCTGCGGGCCAGCATGTTGCTCCTCACTGCCAACGCCCTGCGTTCTCTTTCAATATCGGAGTCGTCTCCGAGGTCCTCCGTCACAACATGACCAAGATACTTGAAGCGGTCTACAACGGGAAGGGCCGATCTATTAAGAACAACAGGAGGTATGTTACTAGGCCGATAATTACCTGCCTTAAATACCAAGACCTCACTCTTTTTACAGTTGTACTTAAGACCGTGCTCCTCCGCGTACCGCTCGCAAGTAGCCAACAGCTTCCTAAGTGCACTGATCGACGGGCTCAGCAGTACCATGTCGTCAGCATAACTAATGTTATTGACACAGGTTCCGTCTACGTAGCATCCGACATGCGGACTGCTGAGCTCCCCGATTAGATCATTAGTGTACAAATTAAATAAGGTTAGAGAAGTCAGTCCGCCCTGTCTTACACCACAATCCAAAATATAACTTTCAGAAAGGGCTTCAGACCATCTCACTCGGTTTGTTTGATTCCTGTACCAGAACGTAAACAGCGAGATACATTCTGCGGGAACACCTGCCTTGCTAAGCTTGTCCCATAGTAGGTCGTAAACTAATAACTCGAAAGCTTTGGAAAGGTCGAGAAAACATGCATAGACAGGTGTTCTTCTCGCCATGTAGTACTTGACGTAATGATAAAACAAAATTTTATAAATAAGGATTGGATGATTCATAGCCTCCTATATTTGACAAGCCATGAACAGAGATATCTGGCAACGTCGCGCGTGGTCCGTCCGTCCGTTATTTGCGTTGAAAGGTCTATTCTATGGTCATTTGCATTTGTCAGTCCATCCAGTCCATCCAGTGTTTTGGTTACGACTTTACGAGTATTTGTTTTTAGTGAATCTGGTGGTAATTACTCACATTATTAGTACAGTTTCTACAATCTACGAGCGCACGTGATCATTATTTGTATTTGTAAACGTAAATACATAATTGCGTTAGTGTGTGTACCCGACGGAGCGGTCAGTAGCGAGCGAGCCATCGTTCGAGTCACTTGTGCATAGTGTTTTCACGCTGCTAATGTGCATGAAGTACCATCAGCATGTCAAATCACACGGGTGAAGGAAAACGCAAAGTAATTCATAGCGAGGTAAGATTTTTCATTTATTTTAAAACTTATTAAAGGTAATTTTCTAGTTCGATAAAGTCCGGTTTGTGGATCGCGTTTGATATTTAAAAATTTTTCTCGAGAAAAGATATCGTGTCAAATTTTTTTTAAAACAAATGTTAAAAAACTATCAATTAAAAATAGTTATTTATTATTTTCAGGGACGCGCCATTATTGCTCGAGTGTATCACTTTCTTCAAGACGAGTATAATTTTATGAAAGCAAACAATGTGGATAATTGTGATTTAAGTCCTTTGGTTAATATACGGAAACGTACTGCTGAAGCTACAGGAGTCAGTGAACGCACTGTAAGTACAATTTTAAAAGAAGAAAAAGAGCTGCCATCTTCTTCTGCAGGTTTTACCTCACCTATGAAAAAAAGACGTAAGAGAAATAATAAATTTGATTTAGACAACATGAACCTTGAAATTATTCGTACTACTGTGCAAAATTTTCATATTGTGGAAAGGCAACTACCAACATTGTCAAAACTGCGATCAGCTTTGAGAGAAAAGATTGGGTTTGATGGGTGCTTAAACACATTACGTTAGAAATTAGGCTATAAATGGAAAAAAAAATGGAAATAACAGAGAAGCATTACAAGAAAGACATGAGATTCAACTTCGGCGTATCAACTTTAAAAAAAATATAATTTAAT
Organism: Ypsolopha scabrella; assembly: GCA_910592155.1. NCBI lineage: Eukaryota > Metazoa > Arthropoda > Insecta > Lepidoptera > Ypsolophidae > Ypsolopha > Ypsolopha scabrella. The sequence continues at coordinate 31,218,716 of OU342964.1, forward strand.
TATATATATATATATAACTTTAAAGGTGTTGACTTTTATTTATTTTGACCAATCCTCATAAATATAAAGAAGACCTTAAAATTAAAAAATTGGAAATATCCACAACTTCAATGAATTAATTTTTGTTTGCTAACCGTACGCACGGTCACTGTCACGCCTACATTGACGCGTAAACAGATTGGTCCCCCACACAACTAAAGGCGCCGTGCGCTTGTAGATTGCAAGTACTGTAATTCCTCTAAAAAGTATTAACCCAGTATTCGTTTGCATATCAAGGTAAGAAAAAATACATAGCTGTGCTGTAATTTAGACATGTTTGAGTGTATGGCGTATTAATTTAAGGTTATATTTATTTCAGAGATGCCTCGTCGCTGCTGCGTACCTGGATGTACATCCAATTATGACAGCACTGTACAGAAAACAGGGCTCATATTTTCTTTTTCAATACGACGTGATGAAGAAATGCGCAAATCCTGGTTACAGGCCATACCCCGAAGCCATTGGACGCCGAGTCGAAGCTCCGTGGTTTGTTCGGAACATTTTTTCCCAGAAGACGTCATCAGATCGGAGAAAATCATAGATAATGAAGGAATAGTCAAAAACCAGGTTTTAAAAAATCCAAAATTAAGAGAAGGTGCCGTTCCTCACATATTTCCCAATTTGCCATCATACCTCACCCAACCAAGGGTGTCTCCACGGCCTGACCCGTCACTCTGACACCTCAAGGAACAAGAACGCCATGAAGATGCTACCCAAAAGTTCTTGAAAAGTGATGTGATTGAAACATACGAAGCTTTCAAATCAAATATCAGTGCATTAAGCAATGTTTGGGACTCAAAGATTTTGTCTGACGAGATATGTTTATTTCAGTTAGACTTTGCAAGTGAGGAAAATGATATTCTTTATGTGAAATGTAGTGTGATTGTGGACAGCAATTTAAAAGTGAAAGTGTTTTTAGGCAAGAATCTGTTGTCACCAAATGAACTTAGTTGGATTCTCCCGGATTTCATTTCATTTCATTTATTTATTTCATTAGCAATATACATCACATTTGAAAGTACTTAGTAACTAACTTAACTAAAGTTTACATACAATTGTTTTATTTTTAAAATCATGTACAAAATAATCTAATGAAATTTGTGTTAATTTTTTCATAATTACAATTCATATTCAATTTATAACTTAATTTAAAAAAATATGTCAAATCTACAGTTAAAAAATATGTCAAATCCACAAGAAAAAAAAACATGTCAAGTCTACAATTTAAAAATATGTCAAATCTACAAATCATCAATGTCATACAAACACTTTTTCAGTAAAAATTGCTTCTATTTACGTTCAAATAGGCTATGGCTTAAGAGACCCTTAAATTCTATAGGCAATTTTTTGAATAAAACAACCGATTGGTAACGTTTGCAGTGTTTTGATATTTCTAGTTTAGGATGGAAGTTGTTTATTAAATCCTTGCGCCTAGAAGTAAGCCTAATATCCTGTTCATCCTTCGTTTCAAATTTGTGTAAATTCTTAAAAAGGTCAGTGAGAAGAACAAATATATACAAACTGGGAGCAGTTAGTATACCCAGTCTTATGAAATGCTCTCGACACGATTGTAGCTGCTGGATCCGAACCATTGTGCGTATTGCTATTTTTTGGATAACAAAGGCCTTCTTTATATTGTATTTATAACTGTTGCCCCAAAATTTAATACTATACCTAAGTTTAGATTCCACTAAAGAGTAATAAAACATTTTTAGTTCCTCAATTCCGACTTCATCTCTCAAACTTCTAATTGCATAACAAGCAGAACTTATGGATCCTTCAATAGCATGTAATTCACATTTCCAGTTTAATAATGAGTCAATATGAATCCCTAAAAACTTTAAATGTTCTACCAGGTCAATATTTTCCCCATTCATTCTTAAATAAATTAAGTCTTTGTTGCCAGCTGTGGTTCTGAACAAAATGGCTTTGGTTTTACCAGCATTCACTAATAATTCACTAATAAATACTTCATTTGTACTAAACCATGTTTCGAAAGCATTAAGAGTGAGATTAGCTTTGATATTTAAGTCGTCTAAGTTTGGGGAAGATATTATAGCATTTGTGTCGTCTGCAAATATAACTAGTTGTATGTCCGACACGACCTTTGTGACATAATTTACTAAATCATTTGTAAAAAGAATGAAAAGTATGGGTCCTAAAATTGAACCCTGTGGAACCCCCCTGCATAACTTAACTAAATGAGATTTTACTACTAGCTCTTTCTGCCTTTCTATTGTTTTGATTTCAACAAACTGGTTCCTGTTTTGCAAATATGATTTGAAAAGTTGGAGAATGTTTCCTCTAGCACCGCAGTGTTCTAATTTAACTAGTAAAATATCGTGGTCAACCAGATCAAAAGCGGAGCTCAGATCCAAGAACAAACCAACGACTTTTTTTTCTATTTATCTTCTGCATAACGTCGTCAACTAGTGTATCAATTGCATCTGACGTTCCTACACCTTGTTGATAGCCATATTGTCTGGGATTAATTACTTCATTTGAATATAAATGCACCATTAGCCTGTCTTTAATCAGTTTTTCAAATATTTTTGATATAACAGGTAATATTGAAATAGGGCGATACATATGCGGATCCGTTTTTGTGCCTTTTTTGAATATAGGTATAACTTTGGCTATTTTCAGTTGATCTGGAAAGATGCCGGATTCTAGACAAGCGTTAAAAAAACTAGATCCTGCCAAGAGATCTATATTGTTTTTTATTACAGTAACTGGAATTTCGTCAAAACCACAAGATTTTTTCGTTTCCATTCCCTTGACAATTTTAGTGATTTTTAATGGAGTTGTAGAGCGAAAATTCATATTGTTGTTGACTCTTTCCGTATTTTCCGCTAATAATTTTGCTGCTGAATTGATATTTTTGTTGGAGGGTGCAGGTTTGCGATCAAAGGTATGAGAAAAAATGTTAGCTATATCAATTGGACTTCGAATTATATCATCGTTAACCATAAGTAGAAGTTTTTCTCTAAGACGTCCGCTTGATTTGTTTCTGTGCTTGTTCACAACCTTCCATATGCACTTAGAGGAATCTTTTGCCTTTGTTATTTCCGTACGAACTGTTGCCTTTTTAGCTTGTCGAACAATTTTCTTAAAGAGCCTAACATAGTTAGCTTTATATTTTATAAGTGTGGAGTCATTTTGAAGTCCAGACTTAGAGTTCAAGAAACGTTTCATTTTACTCGAAACACGAATACCCTTTGTTGTCCATTTAAGTTTTGAAATTTTCTTTGTACTGATTTTTCTTTTGACCTTTGTAAAACATTTTTGGAAGGCAGTATTTAATGTTTTTATAAAGCAATTTATTCCCATCGAGCTCCAGTCATGTTTATGAAGTTCTTCTCTAAACTTGGTATTTTTTTATCACTAAAATGTCTACGTTCTACCTCAATGAAGTCTTCATTTGTATGTTTAACAGTGGCTTTGTCAACAATAAAACTGCAGGATATCGCGGCGTGTCCGTCAGCCAACCCATTGTGATCTACTACAATATTATCAACTCTATTATCAGAGATGTTAGTAAGAATATTGTCAATGCATGACTGCGAATGATTCCGTATATAAGTTGTTTCATTTATTAGACGCCTAAAATGAAAACATTTCAAAAGAGAAGCAAATTCCTCCAGATACTTGTCATTACCAAAAGAATCAATATTGAAGTCGCCCAGTATGACACACTCTTTGTTGAAAAAAAGCTGCAAAAGACTTTCCAACTTGGTTATAAAGTCATCAAAATTTTTGTCATTTGGATTACGATAACAACAAAAAATTGAAAGATTGCTTGCCGAGTCTTTCACACCACAGATTTCAAAGCATTGTGTTTTATATAGTTCTTTGCATATTTTAACTTCTTCAATCTCTCTACCTTTTTGTCCTAGAATAAGTGTTCCTCCCCTTTGTTTTGGAGGCCTTGTGTTAAACGTCAACAAACTGTATTTATTTAAGCTCAGCAAAGGTGCAGTGGTTTCATTCAAAAAGTGTTCACTTAGACAGATAAAGTCTGGCAAATTTTCCAATTCTTCCAAATATAATTCCGGTTCATCCCTTTTATTACTAATTCCGCATACATTCTGATGAAAAAGATTAATTTTTAAAGGGGCATTTTTATGATAAATTTTAGAATTACTGTTTATTGTCACATGTTTTGAATTATTAGAGCTACTAGAAGAAACATTTCCTATATTAGTCACGAAAAAATTTTACGTCTGATTGTATATTTTCTGGATGCCGTAAATTCGTTTCTCCATTTCTTGAGAACTCTTCGAGAGTATTTTTTATTTCAGACTGTCTATTATCTGATGACTCCACACCTGATCCCTCATTTACACAACCATTTAATTTTATCAACTTATTTTCTATCTCTACATTTAAGCCTTTATTACATGAAATCATTGTCTGTTCCTTTTCCGAAATCTCTATATCTGGGACTTTTTGTGTACTATATAATTTACACCTGACTCCATATTGTTGGACTCTGACTCTATATTTTTGGACTTATCTATATATGTAATTTTGTTTTGCACAACCTCTAAATCTGGTAGTACTGAATATAAATCTGTTTGTGTTCCCACTTCAGACCTGTTCTGCTTATTCTTTTTTTCAGTTTGAGATCTAATAATCAAATTTGCTAGGTTGTGAAAGTTCAGAAAGGTATTTTTATAGTTTAGTCCTTAAGTAATAATCTACATGCATAATTTCTTCTTGCAACTCTAGTATCTTCGGTATCATATTCATGACTATACAACTCGGTATGCACTAGATGCGAAAAACTGGCTGTGACAAATTGAAGCAACTTATCCACCATAGCTTTATTTGAAATGTTACTATAGGGGACATTTCCAAGTAAGATGTTAGTGTTTTGCAATTCATTAAGACAGTAATAATACAAATAAGACTGTACCTTTAACGGATTTTTATCATGAGTGCTGGGTAAAATTATCAAATAACTTGGTAAAATCCTTACAAAATGATTTACATGAACATAATATTTGATCTGTCTGCGTTATGCTTGATAATCGCCAAGACTTCGTAGTTTCTTCCTAGCAGATCCTGTAAAAAGCTGCTCATACCCTGTCCCGACTCGTCAGCTAATAGCAATACTCTGTGTTTAGCCTCGTAGCAGATTTGTTTATTTTCTCGCGATGGTTCGGATTTTGTGGCACCCTTCTCTATAGTGCAAAAGGATAGTTTACTTTTTCCCTCATCCCGTAATTCAGAGAACTTATGATCATTACGGTCAATCCTTATTTCCGTGTTGATAATTTCTTTTGATGTTAAAGACGGGTGAGTTTTTTCTTGGTTGTTAAATGAAGTATCAAGCAATGTTGAATTCAGTTCGGGATTCCCAGGGGATTCGATTTGAGTTTTGTCATTTAAAGCGTTCGAAATTTCGTCTTGCCTGCACTTTACCCGTATGTTTCGGAACTGAGGTGAGAAAAATTTCAGTGGTGAGGGCGTGCAAACTGGTAGCTTTTCGTTTATACCAACTGATTTTAACAGTTTAATTTTACTCTCATATTCCCGCAATTTGCCTATTAAATTCCCGTTTTCAAGATTTAAGTTTTCTATTTCTCCGTTTGCAATATCCAAGTCTATCTGCAGAAGTCGTAGTTGTTCAGTGATTTCGTCTCGGTCTATTGATTCCTCCATATTTGGTAAACTTTGATACGTAATGTTACCCGATAATAGGTCGTCACTGCTATCTGGTGTTTGTTTACGATGTTTTCGCTGCGTAACATTGTCGTTTTCAAACGATCTATTCATTTTGTTAAAATTTAAAAATATGAAAATTTCCTATAAAAACTAGCCCAAGCGGGATTCGAATTCGGTGTCACACATTCGCAAGCTTAGGATGGATTTGTTAACGTTGAAGCCACTCTCATCCATAGCCACTCTCATCATTGCCTTGAATATTAAGCCTTTAATGCATCTTTATTGTAATGAATGCAGTTGCGCGCTACATAAGTAATAATATAACGGGGTGCTGAGCGTGCAGCTGATCTTAGGTAGTGTAGATAGCACTAGCAATTTTCGACGCCAAAACGCTCTCAGTCGGTGGCCCAGTTGCTAAGACGGCCAGGTACGCACCCAAATCTCCAGTAAGTCGTAGCATCAAACCTTGACAGTGCACCCTTGCTTTCTTGTTTTCTTTATTTTATTTCATTCTATTCCAAGGATCAATAGATTGTTCAAAAACAAAAAATAGATAGATCTCGCTGGATTTGAACTCGTAGCATTCCAAAACTAACAACGCAAAAAGCAGAGCGCTCTACGAACTGCACCGAAGTACTAACAAGCAATAATTCGAAAAACTGGATCTTAACTTGTTGTACTGAGTCACGATAAACGAATTTTTAAATATTTTTTTTCTCAAGATCACTGCACAGAGATGAGTGACTTGTCACTGATTTTTAACGTCCACTTCTAGTTATTACTTCGAACTAAGCTAGAAATAATGATTATTTTTACTGTTTATATACACTGTTCTAAGCACGGTTTATAAGCTTCACACGGGTATAAATTTTATGCTCAAACAGTAGCTTTAGACACAAATTTTTAAATAAAATTTAAGGAGGACATAAACATCTGTATTTGTATTGTATTTATTTATTTAAGGAAAAAAAAATTGACATATGCATTCGTGTTTAAAAAGGAGCACTCGTGTTTGGGCCGACAGGGACGAATGTATCGACTGTGATAGCCCTAATGAGCCAAAGGCCTGTTACAGGACCATCAACTTTGATGCGACACTTTAATGACTATAAGGTCATAGAGAGTAAGAGAGGGTTGGACGAGAAAAAAAAAACACTACATGAATGGTAAAAAAGAAAAGAAAACAATTGTATGCTATAACAGCCTCATGCAAATTTACAAGTAATATTATTAAGTACTTATATAAGTATGTAATATATTTTTGTATCTAGTTATATGATTATATTAATATGTATAACGGGGGAGGTGTTATTTGGTTGTCGTTTGCCATAGTTGGGTATCGTGTGTGGGCGGTCTACGGGTAATGTCGGATCAATCAAACGTGGAGGTAGTAGAAAGTAACTACGCTATAATTTTTCTTTACAATAATTGTATCACTGGGCAAGTACTACGAATCAACTTTAACACTAGATAGGTATTTAAACGGAACGCGAGACAGTTTCTAGGTTAGCTTGCACTTCGACCGCGAGTCACCGTGAGCATGTCTATCCGCGTGGTCGACCGGTGGCGCGTAACTTAGACTCCGTCGAGCGCCGCGTGGTGGCGCTGGCGTTCCGATGAACTGAAGTCAATTGACTTCCTCTTTTTGCCGACACGGCCATCCTGCTAGCACACGTCCTCGTGGGTTATCCTGTAACCGGAGAAGAAACAACGAAAAAAGCTTTCGTTCGATTCTACTAGCAGTAATCTCGATCTGTTATCAAAGTCGGCTACTCTAGATCATTGAAACTCAATATTTCATCTTTTCTCTACTTTACTTTAGGGTAAATCATAAACTTACAGCTCAGATCACAGACATTTGATTTATTACACAATCAAAGGTAGGTATTTACAAAAAGATTAATCTAAATCAAAACAAAAATCAACACACCAGAGCCAGCCATGTACCAGTGACAACCGACAGACATCAAACATCTCATTATTTACAACAGAGCCAACAGAATTTGTCAAGTAAGCCACCCTCTATAGCCACGGCTTCCATAGCCGACCAGCTGATCATCAGCTGCCACACAACATACGCGTGCATCACCCACTGACTACACACGGTACGGCCACTACGGACCACGACCTCCGCCAGAGCTAAACGCGCACCGCGCACCCACGGACTACTTGAGTTGACCCAAGAGACACCGATTTCTACCGGGCTACGACTACGTAATAGCTACTGGTATAGTCGACTTCAATACGGCCTATAGGGTGCTTACTGTTGTTCACGCTCTTGCTCTTCAACACAATCAACATCATTAATTTCCGCTGGTACATGACCTTCCGGCATCTTTCTCAACCTGTCGTGTGCATACTTGTAAGTACGCTTGGAGTCTAAAGCTTTTAACGTATAACGGTCTCCATCCAGAATTTCGATCACTTTAAACGGTCCCTTGAATTTCGGGTCTAATTTCAACTGGTTACGTTCTTCATTGGCCAACAAAACGAAATCGCCTAGTGAAAACTTTTTGATCGCAGCTTTTGTACTATCGAAACGAGCTTTATCATAGTTTGCACACCTTTGAATACCATCTGACGCAATTTCACGGACCTCCTCAATATCAACTTCCGTATCAACATCGCTACTACACATCAATGACAATGGCCTTGCTACTTTACCAATTAAAAGCTCCAGAGGCGAAGCTTTTGTCACGCGGTTCATAGTGCAATTTATTGCGAGTTGTACTTCACCTAGCGCGTCTTGCCACGATTTACTGTCACTTGTTTCAACTGCCGTTAGCATTCCTTTTAAAACACTCATCACGCGTTCAACTTGTCCGTTAGCACGAGATGATCCGGTCGCTATAAGATGCAGGTTGATATTTGTTAGATACGGTGTTACTGTTCAATTCGCGGTAATCAATATACACGCGCAATGAAACGTCGCGTTTCTGTACTAACAGAGCAGGACTTGCGAAAGGAAAATAACTGGGCCTGATAATATCCGCCTCTAAATTTCTTTGACGCGTTCACGAATCGTACTACGTTCCTCCACTGACATCCTATAGGTTCGCCACTGTACGGTACGATTTAGATCGATTAATCAGATTTTAAGTTCACCCGTACTTACGCGTGTAGTAGGCATGCCAGATATAAAGAATTTTGAAAAGTGGTTTAATATTTCAAGAAGATTTGACTTAATATCTCCTGCCAAATCAGTATCAATTTCGTTCACATTTGTTTGACGTTCGGTTTCGTGAGTTACTGAATTTACAACACAATTTTTAATCAACGAAAATTCTGTTGCCGACATATTGACAGAAAAGCCTAGCTTCAAAATTTCTCGTCCGATCATAATATCACTTTGCAGTAAATTGTTGGTAACAGATGCAATAAAATCTCAAGATGGTGATCATTAATCGCAACACAACATAAAATCTGTTCTGTACTGAATACTCGTGTCTGACCAATACATGTCATCGCAACAACATTGTTTACTCGTTTGCCACTAAATTTGGCCGCAACACTTTCTTTAATTAACGAGCATTCAGCACCCGAATCATAAGAAAAACAATATAGATCACCGTTATGTTCTAAGGACCCCGTCGGTGGTTGCACGACGCAAACATCAACGCGCCGCTCGCTGCGCGCCGTGCCCGCGCCGCTACCGCCGCCGTTTGCTTGACCGCCGCCGCCCGTACAATGGCTGGCAATGTGGCCCGGTTTGCCACATTTGAAGCACACCAGTGGGCCCCTTGCCGCTGGTTGTTGGGTTGTTTGATTCGTTGTTGCAGATACTATTGCTCGTCCATTCAAACTCAGCGGTACCTCGTTGTCCAGGGTCAAGCACTTCAAATACTTGGGGCACTGGGTTCGAGAGGACCTCAGTGATTGTATGGATATAGAGAGGGAGCGCAGGTCGCTGGCTGTCCGATGTAATATGCTTGCCCACAGATTTGCACGGTCTACGAATCAGGTAAAGGTGACGCTCTTCAAAGCATATTGCCAGTCCTTTTACACGTGCAGTCTTTGGGTGGACTACACGCAGCGGGCATACAGCGACCTGCGTGTCCAGTATAATAATGCTTTCAGGATGCTGTTGGGGTTACCGCGATATTGCAGCGCCTCTGTCATGTTCGCGGAAGCACACACAGATGTTTTCGCGGCAATCATGCGAAAGCGCTGTGCGTCGTTGCTCAGTCGAACTCGGGCCAGCCCCAATAGTGTCCTGAAGGTATTATCTGACAGGTGGGACTCGCCCCTTCTTAAAAAGTGGATAGAGCTCCACAAGTCAATTTAATTCTAATTCAACTTTTACTCGCCTGATCTCTTACTAACACTAGTTTATAAGTTATATTGTATTACTAACACTTTATGGATCCTGTCCGAAATAAATGATTTTATTATTATTATTATTATTGTCCATAGGCTTGCTTCTACACTCTGATCGTCGATGGCCCGTTCTACCGCAGTTATAACACTTAAGCGGGGTAATCTTCGCTCTCTTGCTATCCGGTGTAGTTGAAGATTCGCTTGTTGCAGTGAACTTGCGTTTCAAGTGCGAAAATGCGTGTAGTTCTTGTTGCAATTTTTCTCTAGACGTGATGTTGGTCGTAAAAGCCATGCGTTGAATCCTCGTATCAAATTGCGAAACGTGAGCTAGTACTGTAGCCACCGCAATTTCTTCTTTGTTTACGTCTTTCCAGCGGGTCGTAAGTGACGTCATCAGCCGACTTGCGTAAGCGGCAAGCGCCGCTAAAGTTTCGGTCAGTGCGAATCTTGCTAAGAAAAGTACCTTGAACTCGGTCCATGTGATGCCTTGGTATGCGATTTGCGATAAGCATGTCGATGCGGCACCTTTTAGCGCTTTGCTTATAGCCAAAACCAGCTGTGCGCCTTGCAACGGAGATTCACCAAAACACAAATCTGCGGTCGTGCACCATGATCTCGCGTCCATGTCCTTCTTGTCAGGGTCGAACTCGGGCAGCTCAACGTGGTTGATGTTCTTCGGTGCTTGTATAGCCGCAATCAATGCCTGCATGTTTGCATGTTGCTGTTCAAACATGGCACGCCAATGGTCACTTTCAACGGCGTCTTTTTGTTGCTGCTGAACCGACATTGATCCCACGCCTGATAACGGGGGAGGTGTTATTTGGTTGTCGTTTGCCATAGTTGGGTATCGTGTGTGGGCGGTCTACGGGTAATGTCGGATCAATCAAACGTGGAGGTAGTAGAAAGTAACTACGCTATAATTTTTCTTTACAATAATTGTATCACTGGGCAAGTACTACGAATCAACTTTAACACTAGATAGGTATTTAAACGGAACGCGAGACAGTTTCTAGGTTAGCTTGCACTTCGACCGCGAGTCACCGTGAGCATGTCTCTCCGCGTGGTCGACCGGTGGCGCGTAACTTAGACTCCGTCGAGCGCCGCGTGGTGGCGCTGGCGTTCCGATGAACTGAAGTCAATTGACTTCCTCTTTTTGCCGACATGTATATTATAGCAAACCGTCCTTCAGTGCTGCCACCTAGAGCCTCCCGTGGTAAATTGCCGGTGCGTTTTACGAAGTAGAGCGCATGCGTGATAACCACCGCTACGCGTCGCGAGCCGTTGCCCCGACGCCGGCCTCTCGAACAGTCCGTCGCACACCTTCAACAGGCGATCACGCGCGCGCTTTACGAACCCACACACATAAATTACTACCGTAAAGAAGCCCTAGATAAGCTCTAATTTGTGGAAATAATGAATAGACGCATTTTGTGAACAATCTCTGTGTTTCCTTATTGTTGTGAGAAGTAACCCTTCCCATAAATGGCGCCCCAACGTGTATATGGCGCGTAAACCGCGTGTGTACTGTAATTACTGTGATTTGTGCGTTTCTTGAACAATCCCAAACGACGTGATGTCTTACCAAATGAATCTGAGAAGCCATGACGCTAAGAGTAGCGAGGATGGTGCTGGTAACAGCATTAACAACCCACTCGCCTCGAACCAGAACTTGGAAGAAACACACGTCGCCCCTTCAGCCGACGCATTAGCTACGGAAGACCAACGTATTTCCAGTGAAAAGGTCACGCCGCAGAGCCAGCGCTCTGCAGACGCAGCCGGTACTCATGCCGCTTGCTCGACCCCTTACTACCGCAGCGAGATGACGTTTTCCCAAGAAAACGTAGCCTCACTCATAACTTCCTTACAGAAGACACAGACGGAAACTTTTAAGGACCTTCTTCAATCTGTGATGAGGACGTCGCCGCCGGTTGGAAACGAAGGTACCCTGGCTCGCTGTAAATCAACATTCAGCGGTGCGTCAACTGAATCAGTCGAAGCATTCATTGATGCTGTTGACAGCTATGTGGATTGTGCCAACGTATCGGACTCAAACGTAGTCAAAGGACTTTCTATGTTGTTGATTGGCAACGCCTCGATCTGGTGGCAAGGCCTGAAAGATCAGATACGCAGTTGGAGGGAAGCGAAAGAAAACCTGATAAGTGCCTACGGAGACCGGCGACCCCCCCACCGTATTTATATAGACATTTTTGCCAATCCGCAAGGTCAAGAAAATACCGACATATTTGTGTCGAGAATACGTGCACTCATGTCTAGGCTACCTAAACATGACATCACAGAAAAAGCGACACTAGACATGATCTACGGCCTCATGCACGCTAGAATTAGAAAGCGACTACGAAGAGAAGAATTCACATCCTTCACTGAACTTCTATATCATGCCAGAAATATTGAAGACTCCATGGGTGAGTTGGAGAGGGAAACGATCGCGCGGAGTGAACAAAATTCCCGAGTAGCCCCCCCGCCCGCGCCCGGCCTCGCCACGCCGCCAGTTGCTACGCACGCTTTGCCGCCGCGAGCCTTTGAAATGCCGGCACCGTGCGCCTTTGAAAAGCCGCCGTCGTCGTCGTCGCTACGCGCTGTTGCTGTTGCCAAGCCGTCCGGTGTTCAAGGCCCGCCCCCCCCGACCGCAGTCCCCCCGCCCGCCGCCCCGCCCATGACGACAAACACTGCCATCGCAGGAGCAACGAGAAAGCAGCGACCATCGTGTTCGTATTGTAAGAAATACGGGCATACTAAAGACCAGTGTCGTAAGTTAATGAACCGAGGTGAGTCCTGCTTATCTAATAACAATAACTCTCCCGCGGAAGTTTGTGAAAGTGGTGATTATAAAGAAAGTTTTTACAGTGTTGAACTTCCTAATTCGCGTAACGAGTACGTTACCATGAACCGCGATTCATCCTCAAATTATAATTTGAACGCTATAGAGTCAAGTAACAATTGTATACCTAACAATAATACCTACTGTTTACATACGAATGATGCACGTAACTGTTTAGGTAACGATATCAATGACCGCCGCGATATGTTAGCTACAGACGCAAGAAAGTCCCGCCCGGCGACGTATCTAAACGAAAACGTTGATTTGATACCTACAGACGCAAGAAAGTCCCGGCCGGCGATGTATCCAAAAGAAAACGTCCCGCTTAGTAACAACGATACGTGCAACATTCCGACAAAGAATTGTTTATGTTTTCGACAGTGGGTTCCGCATAAAATTGTATGCGCATGTAAAAACGATATGAATTATGATACTAATAATTCCGATTTTGTATGTAATGTTAACTCGAAACATTTTTGCTCTCACAAAGTCGAAGTAAACCTAACCGAAAAAAGTTGTAAATGTATTTTTTCGCATCCTGTGGAAAAAGGTAGTAACAAAGATTTTGTAAAATTTGCGGATTTTTCCAATGTTAAGAATTCATATCGTGATGATGACTGTATACTCGTATGTAGTGAAGATATTTTATCGCCCGGCAATTGTCGCAACAGGCCCATTAGGTACCGTGAATTGCGACCTATTTTCAAAATTGAAATTTTGGGTGTTACCGGAACCGCTTTAATAGATACCGCCGCGAAACATTGTATTGCCGGACACACGCTATATGCTCTCTTGCTGAAGAAGGGTCACCCCCTTGTTCCTTCGACACGACAGGTTAAACTTGCAGATGGTCACGTGCAGAACATGGAGGTACTTACTACATCCCTTACAGTGAGGTTAGAGCAGACAGTCATTACGATCCCATTCCTCATTTTTCCACATTCAACCAATAACGAGACACTTCTCGGTATTGACTTTATTACTGCTGCAGGAGTAGTGATAGATTTTTATAAGGAAATCTGGTATGTGAGTAATAACGATACTATTCAGTATAAGCTGCGTTTTGAACCTACCTCTAGATGCACAGGCTGTTTTTCTGCTGGCATTCTCCGTGATGACGAAGACGTTCTTCTTAACACAGCTGAACGTTCCGCACTTGCTGAGGTTCCCGTCAGACACGCGAATATTTTTGAAGCAGGGGGAGGTCCAACAACTTCTGCGGAGCACCGTATTGTGAGAGGTAATCACCCGCCAATAGCGGTACCGCCGTATCGTTGGAAACCGTTGAAGAAACGACATACGAACCTGAAACTCCAGTCCTTTGATATCAAGCTCGAATACACACCTGGAAAAGCTAACGTGGTAGCAGATACACTGAGCAGACCTATTTGTTCCAGTGATAATCGTGAAAACTGCGGTGTTTGCTCTATCATTTGTGATCTGCCCACGAAGTCACCTGACCAGCTGCGACAGGAACAGCTCTCCGATCCCGAGGTGGCTAAGATCGTAAAAGAACTTGAAGGTACTGATGAGGTTGCAACGGATAGGTGGTATGAAAGAGGATACCTCATGAACCAAGGTGTACTGTATCGGTACAACCCTGACTCAGAGAGTGAGTCCCCACAACTGGTAATTCCTGCCGATCAAGTAACTGCTTTATTAAAAGAGTTACATGATTCGCCTTTAGCCGGCCACCCAGGAATCGACCGAACCTACCAAAAGGTAGCGCAACTATATTATTTTACAGGGATGCGGAGAATCATTACTGACTACGTCAAGGCCTGCATTCACTGTCAACGCTACAAAGCAACCAATGCCAAACCACCTGGTCTTCTCCAGACCCCGGTAATGAATCAAAGAAACGAGGTACTAGCAATAGATCTCTTTGGACCTCTACCGGAAGCAAACCAGGGGGAGCGTTGGATTCTACTCGTTGAAGACACGGCGACAAGGTGGACTGAACTTTTCGCTCTTAAAGACGCAACTGCGGAAGCATGCGCACGTGTCCTCATCGAGGAGTACTTCATGAGATTTGGCTTGCCTCGCAGAATCATATCAGATAACGGTGTTCAATTTGTGTCTGCAGTCATGCGCCAATGCATGGCAGTCCTGGATATAAAGCAAAACCTCGTACCACTTTATTATCCAGAAGCAAATCCTGCAGAAAGGAAAAACCGCGACCTGAAGGCAATGCTAGCGCAACTCGTGGGAGAAGACCACACCTCTTGGGCGGAAAAGTTGCCGATGATCCGTTTCGCCTTAAATGGAGTAAAATGCCGAACTACTGGTATGTCTCCGGCTTATTTGACTTTTGCCCGAGAAATGAGGTCTCCCACAGAGGTCACTCACGACCTTCGTGCAATACTAGACAAAGAAAATTTTATCCCTCAGATAAGACCCTACCTGAGGAAGTTTACTAACTCTCTTTCGGCAATTCGTGAGCGTGTTGAGATCCAGCAAGACAAGATCAAGGAGTACGCTGACCTGTCCCGACAACCTGCAGAAACCTTTCAGGTAGGTGACCTGGTTCTTCTTAAATCGCATGTGCTCAGCAATGCAGCGAAGAACGTAACGGCAAAGTTCGCCCCGAAGCGCGATGGTCCTTACCGCATCGCAGAGAAAGTAAGTCCCACGACTTTTACTTTGACACATGTGGACCAGCCCAGCGAAAGTCTTGGTAAATATCACATTCGAGATCTCTCTGTCTACAAAACTAATGCCAACACCTCACTACCTAAACCCGTGATCCCAAAGAGGAAACGAGGACGTCCGGTGACAGAAAAGGAAGTCCTAGTCCAGGAGCGAGGGCGTTCTCCTGAACTAGAGGGGGAGTATATAGCAAACCGTCCTTCAGTGCTGCCACCTAGAGCCTCCCGTGGTAAATTGCCGGTGCGTTTTACGAAGTAGAGCGCATGCGTGATAACCACCGCTACGCGTCGCGAGCCGTTGCCCCGACGCCGGCCTCTCGAACAGTCCGTCGCACACCTTCAACAGGCGATCACGCGCGCGCTTTACGAACCCACACACATAAATTACTACCGTAAAGAAGCCCTAGATAAGCTCTAATTTGTGGAAATAATGAATAGACGCATTTTGTGAACAATCTCTGTGTTTCCTTATTGTTGTGAGAAGTAACCCTTCCCATAATATGTATATAAATTATAAATAATTTTAGTAATAATATATCAATTACACATGTATCGTGGGACGCACTATAAGTTTCCGGAATGAATATGAAAAAATACTATTAAAGGTACAAAATTAATTTATTGTTTTTCAAAATAATCTCCCTTGGCGTCTATGCACTTTTTCATTCGATCAAACCAGTTTTGAAAACTTTTGTGCCACTCCCCTGTGGTGACCTCTGAAACGTGTTTTTCATACTCCTCGACAGCCTCTTCTGGTGATGAAAATCGTTGACCGCGTAATTGGTTCTTAATTTTTGGGAACAGAAAAAAGTCACAAGGTGCCAGGTCGGGACTGTATGCAGGATGACTCATGAGTTCTACATTTTTCGTCTTCAAAAAGTCGTTTGTCTGTCTGGCCGTGTGAGAACTAGCATTGTCGTGGTGCAGGATGATACGGCGTTTACGGTTATTTTTACGGAGTTCATCAATAACTTCCGGCAAACAAATGGTCGTGTACCAGTCACTATTCACGGTACGACGATTCTCTAAAGCAGCAGTAGCCACGTGTCCAGTTTTATTAAAAAAAGAAGCAATCATCCGCTTAGATGCACTTTTCACGCGCGCCACTTTGGTTGGTTTCGGCTCATCTTGAAAGACCCATACGCTCGATTGCTGCTTTGTTTTGGGATCGTAGCAATAAATCCATGTTTCGTCACCTGTTACTATGTCCCACACCAAATTTGACGCACCTTCGTTGAATCTGGTAAGCATGGCACTGCACCAAGTGACGCGGTCCGTTTTTTGAGCCTCGGTCAAGTTGTGTGGGATCCACCGCGAGCACAGCTTTCTCACACCCAAATGTTTGTGTAGGATTGATTGTATTTGACTCATGCCTATTTCTAAGGATGCGCGAATTTCATGGTAGGTCACATGCCTGTCTGTTTCAATCATACGGCGCACAGCATCGATGTTTTTGTTGGTCACAGCGGTGGACGGCCGACCATCGCGAGATTCGTCACTGAGATTGATACGACCACGCTTGAATTCTGCAAACCAGCTATAAACAGTCGTCTTGCATGGTGCTTCATTGCCAAAAGCTGTTTCAAGCCGAGCGATGCTCTGTTGAGCTGTCAAATTACACTTAAAATCGTAGAAAATCATACTACGAAAATTTTCCCGAGTTAAATCCATGTTGATGCAGACACACAATTTTTTAAATGGCGCCACAAGGTAAAAACAAAAGACAGTCAGATGAAACAAACTGCATTCTACAGCCAAAGAGTTCTATTTTCAAATGTTGCAATAAATTTTGAAATATTGTTTATGTAAGTGGCCAGTTCCGGAAACTTTTAGTGTTACCTATGTATAAATTAGTTAGGGTAACCGCACCTAAAATTCTTTTGTTTTTTTTTTTTTATTTTTTTTTGTTTTTTTTTTTTTTTGCCTACACAGCGTTTTCAATTGAGCAGTTTATGCCAGAGATCTCCAATTTCATCTTCACTTAACTCTAATAAATATTCTTTTAACTTTTTATTTAAAACTGATTTACGTTTTAAGAAAGGTTCTGTGTCAGTATCAATATAGTTGGAGACACTATCAGGTAATAGATGGTACAGACGAGGCGCAATAGAGTAAAAATTTTTTCGTCCGAAGAGGGTTGATTTAAAAGGTGCTATGTATTTTCGCCTTGTATCTGTTCGAGACTTTCTATTCAAAATCAACAAAGAAAAGTCTTGGAGATGTTTAGACATATATACAGCTGTTTGCCAGATAAAAATCTTTCTGGGCCCCAAGACTTTGCATAGTTTAAAGATTTCACTAGAGGGAAATCTGCGGGGTTTGCGTTTAATAATTTTCAAGTTTTGCTTATGTGCTATTATTAACTTATTCATAACACTAGACCCACAGCTTCCCCAGCCAATGATCCCATACAACATAAGTGACTGTGTAAGAGCCAGGTAAATATGCCAGAGTAACTTTTCGGATAAAATATTTCTGAGTTCCCTATAAACGTAGCCTAGTCTTAGAATTTTAGCCGATACTGCAGAAACATGTTTTTCCCATCTAAGATTTTCGTCGAGGTTCACTCCAAGGTAAGTAACGTAGGACATGCGTTGGAGATTTTTGCATTGACAAATAGTATCAGCTGAGCAAGCATGTACCTTCAGAGTAAGGTCCTCGTTTGGCAGGCCCGCTTTTGTCGGAGAGAAACACATGTAGACGGTTTTGTCATCGTTATGGGTGAGTAGGTTACTATCAAACCATGCCTTGGCCCTTATGATACCATCCTCTGCTAGTTTGAAAGTATCTGTCCATGTTCTTGCTGCAAAAACTAATACGGTGTCATCGGCAAAACAAATTGTCTTACATGTATCCAAGAGCGAGCAGAAGTCGTTTAA
Organism: Ypsolopha scabrella; assembly: GCA_910592155.1. NCBI lineage: Eukaryota > Metazoa > Arthropoda > Insecta > Lepidoptera > Ypsolophidae > Ypsolopha > Ypsolopha scabrella. The sequence goes on from OU342964.1 coordinate 31,237,108, forward strand.
ATATATATTAAATAAAATTGGACCTAACACACTGCCTTGCGGCACACTTAATTCAACGCTTTTAGCAGCACTCAAGTAGCTGCCTACTCTAACTATCTGACTGCGACCACCGAGATATGAAGAAAACCACTGGAATGCAGCGCCAGTGATACCAAGGGATCTTAGCTTTTGTAACAAAATTTTATGGGAGACCGTATCAAAAGCTTTCGCTAGATCGACGAATATTGCTAGTGATTTATTTTTGGCCTCATAATTTTCATTTATTTGCTTTGTAAGAGCAGCTAGAGCATCATTAGTGCCGGTACCGACTCTAAAACCATATTGACTTGTTGATATTGTCTCTTCTGTAAATGGTGTCAGTCTTGCCTTGACAATTTTTTCGAGTAACTTGGATGTAATTGGAAGAAGGGATATTGGTCTATAGTTAGACATCAATTGTTTGGAGCCTTTTTTATGAAGCGGGATTATTATTGCTGTTTTCAAATCGTCGGGGAAAACACCAGATCTGAAACTTAAATTAAATATAGATGTCAGAGGATGTATTATATATTTTTTTATAAACTTAAATATTTTTGACATCGACCTTTACTATTCAAATTCCCAACGGTGAATGAACTTACACTAAGTAGGTGGTCACAAATGTAAATATAACGAATGTCCTGCAAGCCCTGATTCCTGCATCACCAGATTTCTTCATAAATAAGGCTGTTTTTAATATTGAAGAAGACTTCAAAGTAAGTGATGACGACAGAATCCAGTCTAAATTAAGCCTAATTAAAGACCAACTTGTATTGTTAAACGCAAAAAAACGCCAATACACAATGTTAACTATATTGTCAAGCTCTGCATATAACTTGCTACGGGACTATCTATTACTCCCTACCAAACGGTACTTGCAACACATAACTTGCTCTCTGAATATAACAACTCACTCAACATCAGGTAATGATCACTATATGTCACATATGGCTAAAACGTTGTGTAGTAAAGACAAATTTGTGAATTTAGTTATCGATGAAATATATATTAAAGGCGGCCTTAATTACAAAAGTTCCAATGTAACAGGTTATGCAATGAACGATCCTAATTGCTTAGCCACAACTGTACAGGTATTCATGATATCATCTGCTTTTGGACATTTTACCGAAATCGAAAACTTTTGCCTGTTCAGTCCATACCGTTATCGGTTGCCCCATCACTACGTGCTGAGGGCTGACTAAAAGTTGCTACAAACTTAACTAGACCGACTTATGTACGTTTATAATTCTTACTGATACGACATAGAGTCTATTTTGTATTATGAAATATGAATTATTAGGTTTGTAAAATAATTCTTATCATAGAGAGTTGCTATGCTTGCCCAATGCAAAAAATAATTTACATATTTTGTTATGAAGATACCCTAAATATTGTTGTAGCTTTTTATGATATAGTGATATCAAAGTTTATGTTTATTTTAAGTTAAGTGGGGCCACAAATTGAAACCTTCACAAAAGGTTCATATATTAATGTATTGTGATTTTTGTATGTAGTTAATTATGTGTAAAATTCTATTATACTCATGTTATAAGCTTTAAGAGGCGTATAAGCCTACGGAGTAACTCCTAAATTAGTTTAAGTAGGAACCTACTTGACAGTGTCTTGTTGTGTGCTACTTTTTGTTTTTATTTAATAAAGAATTCTGAAAAAAAAAACAAACAGTCCATGCTTGGAAAAGATTTAAAAGATGTTGTCCTTGATGTGATATCTTTTGTGCAAAGTAAAGGATTTAAAATATTGTCTATAATCACAGATAGCAACAGGGTCAATCAGAATGTTTTTAATTCTTTGTCTTCAGAAATTTCCATGCCGAATAACCCTACTTTTCCCAGGAGAAGTTATTTACATGCTGTATGATTTTGTTCACATATTTAAAAACATAAGGAACAATTGGTTAAACTTAAAAGATAATCCCAAATCCTTTGTTTATCCTGATTTTGAGACAGGTGACAAAAAAGTAGCCTGTTTTCAAAACTTGAGAGACTTTATAAAGATGAAAGTAGTAACATCATACGTAAAGCTTTTAAATTAAATATGAAAAGTTTATTTCCGAATTCCCTTGAGAGGCAAAATGTTACATTAGCAGATAATATTTTTCATTTTTCAACAATAGCTGCCCTTGAAACACAAGAAAAGTACAGCGGCACAGCATCTTTTTTAAAAATAATTTGGCAATGGTGGGATATCATTAATACAAAAAATATTCTCAAAGGCAAATTAAAGCGAAATGAGTGGAGTAAACCAATTTATGGGATTGATGACGATAATCACTTACCATTTTCTTATTAAATTTATTGAATTGCTTGACAACTGGGTTTCAATGCAATGTAGGGTTAACGAGGGATACCAGGTTAGCATTAAAAAGAAGCACAACTGTCATTACACACATAATAAGGGATGCTTTGTCAACAATGGACATGACATATATATTGATTGGGAAGTTTCAAAGTGACTGTTTGGAATTGAGATTTGGAAGGTACCGTTCCCTTTCTGGGTGTAACTACAATGTGTCTTATCAGCAAATTGTGGAGGCAGAAAAGAAAATAAGAGTAAAGCACATACTGAAATTGAAAGATGATTATAAAACTTTTAAAGACCTATTCCTTGACTTTAATTTTCAAGAAGAAACCAATTTCAAGGATTTCCTTTTTATTCTTGAAACAAATTCTTTAGAAATGTTTGAGATTGATGATGAAGCAAAGATATATGCATGCGGATATGTAGCACACAAAGTAAATAAGCATCTTTGTTGTGTACACTGCCAAAATAGTGTTGTGGAATCCAAGGGACAGAATTCTAATTCTGTTTACTATAACTCTCTTCAAAGAGGAGGCTTAATTTTACCATCGGACTCAGTTTGTGTGATATTTTATCATTTATGCAGCATTATCATTTATGCTAAAGATATTTATTGTAAAGATTAACTTTGACTTGTAGAAAGTATACTTTATGTATCTATTTTACAAAATAAATATTTTGATTTGATTTGATTTGATTCGACAGTTTACTTTAAGCTCAGAATGGCACTTTCAGTAGACAGCTCAGGCTGAAACCCAAGCAGGTTGTCATGTAGCTTTATATATTTGTCAAAGTGGGTGTTAAGCAAGCTGTCGAGGACTTTAGCTACAATTTTGCAAGTGATATTGGCCTATAGTTAGATTTCGCAGATGTGTCACCTAGTTTGTTCTTCACTATCGAGACTACTACTGTTTTCATGAGTTCAGGAAGAAGGTGATTGATGCAGAGATTGAAGAACATATTCAATACTCTAGGTAGATGGGGACCTGCGTTTTGGAGATGTTCTATGCTGAGACTATCGTGACCAGGTGATTTTCCCTTTTCATATTTTTTAAAACAAAGATTATGTCATTTATAGAAAATTTGGTTTCGCGCTCCTCAGATAGAGTTTCAGAGTTCTCAGTATCTAACATCAGCTTTGACCGCCCTAGAGAAGATTTTACAGTAAAGTGTTCCTTAAAGAGACTAGCAATATCTTCAGAGTCAGTCACGCCTTCGACGCTCACTGGCGAGCTTGGCTTATCATTTAATTTGTTTGTATATTTCCAAAATTGTTTGAAATTATTGGCGGTGTGATGAGTTGCTAAAATATCCATTTTTATTTGCTCTTGGTTTTGCTGGCACCATTTTAATCTAGACTTAAATATTTTTTTACTTAGAGTCATCTCTTCATATATTTTACCAGTTTGACGTTTACCGTTTAGTATCTACATCTTAAATTTAAGCCTAGCCTTACTGCGAGAGTCGCTGACGTGTTTATTCCAAACAGTTATTTCTTTTTTTCTCTTAACTGAGACACCCTCGTGTCTTGAAATGGCAGCGTCTATTATGTCAGTATACATTTTATTTATAATTATTCTATGTTCTACAATATTACATTTCTTTTTATAACAGCAATTGGTCATTTCTAGAGGAAAATGAACATGTTTTAACTTGTTATGACATATTTCTCTATAAACATCTATTTGATTTGTTTCCCTATGTCCCCATTGTATTTTGTTTACTGAAATGTTTGTTCGAAGTATTTTAGGTCGTACTATGTCTAAATTACATTTATTCGTGAGTGGAAAGCGGTCTGACCAGAAAGTATCATGTTTAACTGACACATTTGTTATTGTGGAAAAAGCAGATTTTGTTGCAATACGATGATCTAACCATCTCCGAGAGCCATGTACGTCACTTATAAATGTATATATTACACAATTTAATCCTAATTGCTCAATATCACTAAATAAGGATATGATCAGTGAGCAAACTGCGCTAGCTAGTATGGGAGTTCGGGCCCTTCCTATTCCTATCATATAATTATATTAATAAAATTGAAATTTGGCCTTTAAAAGGTGAAAGAGAAGATATTAGAAATCGTCCAATAATTTTGTTTTGAATAATATTTAAGTAAAGTACCTATAGCATGACTCACATTTTTGACTATGAGTATGACTATTCCAAATTCCTCTGTACTTTCTATCACTTTACTAAATTTTAAATAACAATAGAAACTTAAATAACATAAAATATGTATCCTAAAAATACTTTAAAATATTAAACTAATATAAAATAAAATACTTACTAAATAAAAGCTAGGTATACATACTAAGTAAAAAATGTTTGCCAGATCGCCGCCGTCATGGCAAAGTCCCCAGAAGGCTGTCGGCATTCCCTCTTTGGATTGCCAAACTAGGGCGTTGTCCAAGGTATGCCCCAGCCCTTAGACGTCTAATAACTGTAAGTACATGATGTATTATATAATATACTAGCTTTTGCCCGTGGCTCCGCCCGCGTCGAAGAGATTTTCGTGGAAATAAGGAAAACAAAAGTATATGATTTTTGGAACGACTATATGCAACGGACACTATGTTTAACCAAAGCGCTGATAAATACAAATCAAATAATCCCAAACTCGAAGGGTCTGCTGTTGTCCGTTGATGAAATCCTGTACCCATCCTCCAGTCCCATCATCAGACCCTGGTCACCACGTTTTACCAAAGTGCCACAAAGTGTGTCAGGATTCTCAGGATGGTTGTAGATGACAATCTGTAGTCAGATTAAACTGATACAGTCCGCGTTGCATTTTGTCACCGCTATGGGGTGACAAAATCGAATGATGATTTCTTACAACTGACATTGCATCTTATGTTAACGATATAACGTCTTAATTTGGTTGAAGATTTTTGCTACTATGGATGTCGCACGTTCGGACACTTTTTGACGAACTTTTCGACTGGGTGTCTTGTTGTTTTATGAGAGGTCAATGCTTAAACCATAGTATTTTATATAAATACTAGTTTTTGCCCAAGGCTCCGCCCGCGTCGAAGAGATTTTCGTGGAAATAAAGAAAACAAAAGAATATGATTTTTTGAACGACAATATGCAACGGTCACCATGTTTTACCAAAGTGCTAATAAATAACAATCAAATAAGCCCAAACTCAAAGGGTCTGCTGTTGTCCGTTGAGAAGATCCCATACCCACCTTCCAGTCCCATCAGTAGACCCTGGTCACAATGTTTTACCAAAGTGCTAATAAAGACCAATAAAATAAGCCCAAGCTCGAAGGGTCTGCTGTTATCCGTTTAGGAGATCCCGTACCCACCTCCCAGTTCCGTCATTAGATCCTGGTCACCATGTTTTACAAAAATACTCATCAATACCGATCAAATAAACTTAAACTTGAGAGGTCTCCTAAAAAAAAACATTTACCAGTGGATTATTGAAACCCCGACGATGAGACTACATACGTACGACTACGCAAGGCGTACATACCACATGATTAACTAAAAATCTTATTGAGTGCTTAAAGAATTTTTCTAGTCAGTTCAGTAGTTCTAGATATTACCCATTATATGCAAACAAACAAATCCTTCTTCTACACTTCTACACTATTATATAGAGAGGAAAGATTTGTTTATTTGTTTGTTTGTATGTTTGAGGTAAACTTTGGAAATACTGAACCAATTCTAAAAAATCTTTCTTTTTTAAAAAGCTACACAATTGTTGAGTAATATAGGCTATATTTTATTTAAATAAAAGTAAGTTTTCAGTTTGAAAATTCAGTATTTGTGAACCATGTCGGGAGAAAAAACGCTGCTTAGCTGCTTTATCGGCGTGCTCTGACCAAATGGTTAATTATACGTGATAAAACCGGTTGTTTTTCCATACGAGGAAACTGTATCAGTTTAATCTGACTAAAGATTTCCATATACAACGATCCTAACACACCTCTTGCTAATATTAAGCTTGAGAAAGTGACTACAGCCAGGTTTAAGCACAGATACATTAAATACTATGATTTAAGTAATGATTTTTTCCCATACGGGAAAACTATATTTATTTATTTATTTTAATCTGACTACTGATTTACATCTACAACGACCCGGACACACCTCTTGCTAATATTTAGCTTAAAAAGTGATTAAAGCCAGGTTTATATATTGATTTTTTCCCATACGAAATGACTATAGATTTCTATCTACAACAATCCTGACACACTTCTTGGCACTTTGTTAAAATATAGTAACCAGGGTCTGATAATTGGACTGGAAGGTAGGTACGGGATCTCCTCAACGGACAACAGCAGACCCTTCGAGTTTGGGCTTATTTTAATTGGTCTTTATTAGCACTTTGGTAAAACATGTTGACCAGAATCTGGTGATGGGACTAGAAGATGGGTACGCGATCTCCTCAACGGACAAAAGCAGACCCTTCGAGTTTGGACTTATTTGATTGGTCATTATTAGCACCTTGGTTAAACACGGTGTCCGTTGCTTATAGTCGTTCAAAAAATCATATTTTTCTATTTTCTTTATTTTCACGAAAATCTCTTCGACGCGGGCGGAGTCGCGGGCAAAAGCTAGTCTTTATATAATAGTTTAGACAAACTTTAACGTGAGTTGATTTGAACCAGACTGCATCAAATTCGATCGAAACATGTAGTGTATTAAAATAAAAACAATTTCAACGCCAGCTTACTGAGCCGTTATCCAGGATAGCTTCCCAGAGATGGCGCTTTCTAAGCACTTGAAAATAAAAATATTTTAGTTATTGGTCTTTGCTCAGTCAAGAAATATAATTTCAGATTTAATATTTTTTTTACAAAAGTAAATATTTTTTCTGAAAATAAAATAAAAGAATAAAAAATAAAAAGTTAAAACAAATTTTACCAGTCAGACCCTCGCCATGTTTTACCAAAGTGCTAATAAAAAAAGCAATGTAAAGGCAATTTTTTGATTTCAAAACAGTAGTTTGTCTAAAGTAATAAAGTAAAAATAACAGTTATTTATTGATTGTTGTAAGTTATATAAACCTATTATCTAAAACACAAAGATGCGTTTTTTTTAACGCTCTTGTGCGAATTTATATTCAATTCTATTTATAAAAAAACAGCATTATCCAACCTTTTCTAATGAGCCGTTTTTCAGTAGCTTTAGCATGAAAACATCACGGTTACGTTATAGTTGCGTTCACGTTAGATTTCGTATGGAATCTGATGACCGCTCCTAGCGGTCAGTAGCGGAACTTAACAGATTCCATACAAAATCGAGTTACGTTTAAACAATAACGTAACCGTAATGTTTTCATCCTAATTTAAGGCTACAGGCTAGATTCCATAAAAATTATAGTTTATTACAGTAGTATAAACTACGCATGGCTTCAATATGAAGTTATATGTCTGTGTATGAAAAACCTGCAGCGCCATCTAGTGTCTAGCAGGGAAACGCAGCGAATCTAAAACGCAATATGCGCCTTTCGTCTGTTTCATGTTTTATTTTATTTAAGAGATACTACGACCGTGTTTACTGAAAACATTATGTAAGATAAGTAATAAATAACCTCACAATACAGGTTACTTATTAATGATTTATTTATACAATATTATGGACTAGTGATGCCATCTAGTGAGTGTTTGATACATTCCTTCTTAATCCTGTTAGGTACTGTTTATAACAAATGTCGTTGTCGTATTGTCCACTGGCCGCAAGATGGCTGCTCTGGACTTTCAAAATATTTTATTGTTCTTAATGTGGATTTAATTAAATGAAAAGCTTACAAAAGCAAATGATATACCTACCTAAGTATATTTATTTAATGTTACAGTGAAAATCCTTTTAAAACCATAACTACAATCAGTGTAAACTATCGTATACTTAGCCGATTTCGTAACTCCACTGATTTCAGTGCCAGGAGAAATATAAATACCTATAATGTTAGCTTCAGGAAAATATATTAAATATATTTATGGGTATATATTTATACCTAAAACAAAATAAAAACAAAAAATAATTCCTTAGTGAGGGATTCGAACCCGCGACTAATACATGATGAATGTAGATTACATTCGACTGTGCAAGGTCGAACATTCCACATGTGTCACTAAAATTCTTATTGCGCTGCTCCCTTTTGTCATAGCGTGATGATATATAACTTTAAACCTCCCCGAAGAAATGCTTTATCTTTCAGTGAAAATTGCATCAAATTCCATTGAGTGGTTCTCAAGTTATAAGCGAACGAACAGACAGACAGACGTTGTATTTTATATGTATAGAGATGCTTAAACCTGGCTGTAGTCACTTTTTCAAGCTTAATATTAGCAAGAGGCGTGCCAGGATCGTTGTAGATGGAAATTTTTGGTCAGATTAAACTGATAGTTTCCTCGTATGGAAAAACAACCGGTTTATTTTATTTTATTTTTAAGGTTTAAACAACAGATTACAGTCAAAAATAGCTTATAATAACGTAATAACTATTTGAACAAGGCTGCTTTCCAAAACGTATACATACACACAACATGCAAAATTAAAAACTAAAATTAAACATTAATTAAGTACAAACGAAATATAAAATTACAAAATTTAAATTACACGAAAAATAACATTTTAGTATCTCTTTTCCATAAAGTGAACACAATGTTTTTTTAAATAATTTAAGTTGTTCGATAAAATATCAAAGTTATCGCTATGTCTCTTACGACCTGCACATTCTTGCTAATGGTGTATTATAAGTAATGTTGCTCTTAAAAGTGTGAAGCCCAATAATGCGCGCCGCACGCTCTCTAATTAGTGCGTTAAAATGTATCATGTTTAAGAGTTTAGGACAATCTATGTGAGAGTTGATGATCTTGAAAAGGTAAATCAACTCACTGATGTTCCTCCTAGTCGATAGATGCTGTAATTCGAAATATTTAGTTCTTGATTCATATCTTCACAGTGTTTGTAAAAACAATGTATATCTGAAAAGGCATTTTAGGAGGCAAGTAACATACACAAATATTTATTGGTGATTGGTTATTTTATTAGTAAGAGTCAGATAATATAGTTAACCAAATATTTTCGAATGTACTGTCCCAAGACGATCGACGCATAATGCTTAAGTGTTTTTTAGTAGCAATCAATATAGGTACCTCCCCCGTCCTGTTTCTGCCTAGATTCGCCTAAACAAATAATGCCATAATCGCTATTTAGAAGGTTTAAATATAGTTCAGTGGTTTTAGATCTAATTCTATTGACATTTTGATAAAATACTAACATTTAAAATTGACAAAAATACAGAAAATATTTTTCTAGATATATACAGAATAAATTTTATCAAACAAGTTTACTAAACCTGGATTTGTCTTTAATATGGATCGCGCCAGCTTGTTCATCTTTTCTGACGTAAACTAACGTATAACTAACCATTTGGTCAAGGCACGCGATAAAGCAGCTAAGCAGCGTTTTTTCTCCCGACATGGTTCACAAATATTGAATTTTCAAACTGAAAACTTACTTTTATTAAATATAAAGGTTATGTAAGGTTAGGTTAGGTTTGGTTATTAATTATAACCTAACCCAACCTTACTTAACTTCTATCGAAAATATCCACTTGTTTCAGATTGATTTTTGATTGCAAATTGTCTACACTATCAGTCGGCTTTGAGTTTGCACCACCATGTTCAAAACATTAAATATTATGTAAGCAACAAGAAAAATCGACGAAGATATCAAGAAAAGTCCGGAAACGCCTAATAAAAGTCTACGTCTAGATTGTGTGGGAGTGAAACGTGAAAATTAACAATTAGTAGCCTAGTGGTCAAGTCTCGGCTTGCTAAGCCCTTAACATTTGTGTCCATTCTGTCCACAAAGTCTGTATAAAGTACATACCTAAGCTTATCAAAAACCATCTCTATCACAAGTCAATAAGGGCTTAAATACAAGGGATCTAGGGATAACTCGGTAGCAAGAGGTGTGTCAGGATCGTTGTATATGGAAATCCTTAGTCAGATTAAACTGATACAGTTTCCTCGTATGGAAAAACAACCGGTTTCATCACGTATAACTAACCATTTGGTCAAGGAACGCTGATAAAGCAGCTAAGCAGCGTTTTTTCTCCAGACATGGTTCACAAATACTGAATTTTCAAACTAAAAACTTACTTTTATTTAAATAAATTATAGCCTATGTTACTCAGCAATTGTGTAGCTTTTTACAAAAGAAATAATTTTTAGAATCGTTTCAGTAGTTCTAAAGTTTACCTCAAACGTACAAACAAACAAATCATTCCTCTTTATATAATAGAGTAGAAGTAGATATAGATATTATTGTAGATGTAGATAATAGTGTAGATGTAGATAACAGTGTAGATGTAGATAGAATAAGTGTAGATGTAGATTTCTCAAGTTTATTGGTCAAGATGGTATCGACAGTATATTTCGACAGTATATTTCGACAGTTTCTGTATCACGAGAATACGTTTGTATAAAAGCTTTTATTTTTAATATTTCTTCGTTTTTGTTATAAATTTTGCTTTTCGTATCATTTTTAACATCGCCTTTGAAGAGGTTTTTACACAACATTTATTTTTCCATAGCATACAAATCTTTCGAACAGTTAATCGATTTAACGTAGGTAGGCATAAATTACATCCATCACGATCATCCTTCCGCCTGCTGATCCTATAAGGTAGTTAACATTAAGGCACGCCTAAAACTGGCACAAATTTCTTGTGCGAGTTAGACGATTGATAAATCCACCATATTTACTGTTCGGTGCGTGAATAAAACATCAGATAATAAATTTCGCTGTTTAATATTTCATGACCAATGCTGACGACAATACTTAATTACCTAATATTAAATAAATGTACCTACTTATATCACACAGTGGAAACATGATCTATATTCACTCGTTTACAAAATCAGCTTTTCATTTCGAAGTTGTACAGAGTATAGTACCCTCAACACGTGATCACGCGGCTTTACGTACATTCTGACCGATACTGTACTCTGATATTGTCTCACATCGAAACATCAAAATAATGAAAGATTCGTGGTTTAGTCAGATTCATAGTTACTGATATTGAAACGGCTACTCACAATAGTATGATATCGCCTGATTAATAATTGTGACAATGATAATTGTGAGTAGCTGTTTCAATATCAGTATTCAAATAATGTATGTTAAAAACCTGTCATCAGCTTTTACTTATTCATTAATCATACAAAGGCAAAAACTATATTTATCGGATTATAAAATTGATATTTTAGCGACACTGGATATTTTATATATTATGAGAGTGCATTACAAACTAGAAAAGATCAATTGGAATTAAATATCAAGATTTTTTTTTTTTTTTCAAAATATTTAATATGTATTTTTAAAAAGTCCTCGGCCATGATTCGAACTTGCAACCTCTTACTTTCTCTCATTCTGTGCTTTCACGACAAGCGTGCTATCGACTGCACCACCGAGCTACTCGTAGTCAATCTAGACCGTTGTATTGTTCCAGTTTGCTTGTACACCGAACTTTTATGTAACTACTTGATACACTAGCTAGTAATGCACACATTGGATGCTCACGAGGGCGTTACGTGAATGTCATCCTTGTTCTGGGGTATGTTTTTACAACATCAACAACTACATATTGGGATAACGGCGTGCGTGCGGATTGAGCCTGCGGCGCGCGCGGTGCACTGTACTGGGGTGCAGTGCGGTCTAGACTGTGAGTTAGCAGCACTACCGCGTCAGAGGTTTATTTAACGTGCTTCTAAGTATTATTTAATTATTCACAAGTATATCAGATAAGCGCGGGACATAGGACTTATAGTAAAATGTTGGTGTCCTGGTTGTTAAATTGTCGCATGTTTTGTCACCAATTATAATAACAATGAACGTCATTTTCAGAAGCATAAACACCATGTCAAATCTATTTTAGTCCGAAAAGACACTCAGTCATCCACATCGTCTTACTCCCATCAAAAATATATATTTTGAAAGAGGGAAGAATTGAAAACAGGCGGCCACCTGCAAAACGCAAAAGGATACATGCCACCAAAGACAATAAAAAAGGGAACCCCAGAAAAATGATACAGAAAAAATAGATAAGCTGTGCCTAGCGCAAACACTTTCATCCTAAGATCCACTAAACATAGATAAGACGAGTGGTAGTTAGTAAAAGGTCGCCACCGGATGGTTAAATCAGCCTCCTAATTGGACGGCTAGGTCGTTAATGAAATGGTGGCATCGACTTGAATGTCTAGACTGTTGGTTTAAATACCTTAACGTTTATGTGACGTGTTGGCTGTCCGAAATGTTGCAGACTAATTTAAAAGCTGCGACGTCATTTAAATCGACATTACAAATTAATAATTGATGCAAAAGTAAAAACCATTTCGAGATATGTGCTTTCTCATCATTATATTTCTTTTTCAGAATTAAATCGTGATTAAATAAAGAGGTATTAAAAAAAAACTAAAAATTTGGTAAAACACAGCATTTTAAAAACAATTTCCTTTGCTGTTAAGTTAATTTTGTTTTAAAAAAATCAACTGTCATGCCATGTGACAGCAGACCATAAACATGCCAATTTTTCTTTTATAATCCTTTGACAATGAACATTGACTTTTGAAATCCTCAGATGCGACTTACGTCCTTTTAGAATGAGTGAATAAGAAAACATTAAATTATACAGGAAAAATATAAAATAAAACAAAATGAAAAATACTTAAGCTTCTTTTTTACGCAGACTTTCAATATTAATATTAATAACAAATAGTTAACTAAAATGAAATGTTGTCGATTCAATCAATTTTTTTGCCACTCTAGAGCCCTAGCAGTACCAAATATGGTGTCTACAGCCGATATTTTTTTAAAGAGAATAGTGTTTATTCATGTTTAGTTACGTTTTCTCATGAAAAATTATCAGAATAATTATTAAATTCAGAGGATAATAACTTGAATTATTATTTTTCATCAGAACTTTAACTACTTTAGTTTCAAAAATTTCTAAAGCTTTCCTTTGAGAGAAATCGTTTTTATGTATCTGATTTTAATCTATCTCATAACACCGGCCTTTTCACTTAGTTTTAATAACTACACTTTCCTTATCAGTATGAACACATGAAATTAAATTCTATCCATCTTAACTTAAGGTCTCCCGGCCACGCTAAAAATACATCATAATTTAACTAAAAAGCTAAGTGCTGTTCAGCCCTTTGGTTAAAACTTGCGTTCAACTATTTGGCTAAGCATCTTTTAGCCATTTAGTTGGATGCCACCATTTAATTAACAATCAGGGGCCTTATCGTGTAAATTTAAATCAATCGCAATATTTTTTGCCATTTAAAGTATGGTACGAATGTCAAATTAAAAGGTATCGCGATAGATTTAAATTTAGACAATAAGGCCTTTAGTCGGTGCCATATACGTACAATCAGCAAGGTTCCCGCCTGACCAACTTAAAGGCCAGTTTAATGTGCAGTGGCTCGCGGCAACTTCCGCTAGGTCCCACCCTGCTAGTATTTGTCTACCAATAGTCTGACTGAAGTGACCGATGTACTCTGATAGACCCAAAAACGTCATAAAAAGTGTCTCTCATAAACTCTTAATTGGTAAATTAAATAAAAGGCGGGGGTAGCTTGAGATCGCCACATGCAAGCAACAAGGTTTTGAAACTGGCTAGGCGGGAGCCTTGGTGATGGTACATGCACATAAACGCACTATTGATTAGGTAAATATCGCTCATTTTATATATAACTCTCCATTGAGCCTCAGGATCGAAGTGTTAGTGGCTGTGGCTGGTTATTTTTCTCGATTACTGACCGTCGCGTCGTCGTCGAGCTAGCCACTATCACACTGCGGTCAGCCACGATTCTCATTTACAAATCTCGCAAATAAACGTTCCATTTCAGTTCATTACTGGTATTGCTAATGAATGCACGTAATATAAATGTAACAAAGGTACGTATATTGAAAATTTTGAAAAATAATCTTTAAATGAGCATGTTTGTTTACATGAAATAGAAAAGCTGATTTTCCTTAAGGTCCGGGCAGCGATTGGAAGCAATCATACTTCACAATATAATGGAACTAATCCACTTTGTAAGAACGCCCGACCTTTAGTAACTTCAAAAACATCTGTTCGGCCACGGTGCAACTTGGAACATTTTGCATAATTACAATTCAAACTTTATTTCATACTAATTCTATTGGAACCTTATTTTGCGTTTTCTGGAAGTCCTAAGTTGCACGGCGGCCAACCAGGTGTTTTTGAAGCTCCTAAAGGTCAGCCGTCTCTACAAAGTGGATTGGTTCAATTACATTGGGAGGCAGGGTTGCTTGCAGTCGGCGCCAAGACTATTAGAGTTCGATTCCTTTAAGAACGAAATATTACTCTGTTATAAAATAACAAACAACACTAGCATCCGTTATTAACTGACTACTAATCCAAATTTAACGCTCAGTTAGCTATAAATACAAATATAATTATTGCTGTTGCGATATCATTAAAATCTATTATTTTTTATCTAGACTTAGATCTACCTTTACATTAATCTCAAAATGAGTATTTTAATTACTTGTTTAATTTTAAATAAAGAAACTCTTAGTATATTAGTATTGCTTGTTAGAAGGAAAACAATGCTTTCCTCAGAAATGTGTTATCACGAACCCGACATTTCGAATTCAAACAGTCTTTCAAAAATATGTTTGAAATATCGGTTTCATGATTATATTTTACTTGTTCTCCGACCATCACATGATCGTTTATGAAGCTTAGATGCCATTCACTCATATTCTTAATGTTCATAAACTATGCACCTTTATGACCATCACGAAACACATTTTCTTAGTTTTGAGTACCGGTATAGCTGAAAGTCCACCAGCGGAATCGCATTGTAGATGTTATTATTCCGTATGGCGTATGTTTTATTAAAATTGAGAATCCGCTAAAAAACCGGCCATTTTGAGGATGCGCGTTGGAATTCTATAGGAAAAATTATCAAATTACGGCGGATGTTATTGCTCAATATATGCACCAATCAGCTGTTATTAATTTTAATATATTTTTGAAAAATATGAAAGATTTTTGCAAATATTATTATGAATTCTGTTAAAACTACTCTCGCTCCGCTCCATTTTGATCAGCTCCCTGACTTTTTAACATGTAAACCAAAACACTGTGGCTTCACCTCGCTCATCGTCGCGCCTATTCTCGATATTAACGCCAGTAAAAAAAATACAAAAAAAGAAATTGGATGGACCCCCAAAATATAGTTACTGAAATTTACTGCTTTTACTCGCTGCAAAAACGATTCGATGTATGAAACAAACATCAAGCGAAGGTACACTAAGCTTACGACGACGGAACCTCAGCGGGACTATTACGTATCTTTGAATCGGTTGCCAACTATGGTTGCTTTTCACCAAAAACAGATAAAAAATTAACTTCCAAAATAACATTCAAGGTATTGAACTATTAACGAATTGTGACGTTATTTCTAGTGAGAACGTATCCTTAGATAAGCTTTTCGACGATTGCACTTGGTTTAGCAACTGATTTTACGATACAGAATCAGGGGCCAGGACGGAACTAAGGTCATAAATAAATACACCAAAAAATGGCCAGTTTTTGGCGCTATCCGCCGGACGGAAGAATATAATTAATTTATAATTCGATTCCCCGGCGCAAGTTCAGCCTCTCTGTGTTAACTTCACATTCGGTACTATTCAGCCAAGTTCCGCTGAGTCACCCTTTTAAGTGACTCAGCGCAATTTTTGCCACAAATTGCAAAAGAAAAAAACATTTCGATGTTTCATGATTAGAATTAGTATTTTCGCATCATACGTAAAAGTCAATCCACAATTATAGTACAATAATCTAGAAATTATGATTTTGCTTATATTATGTAAGTAGGTATTTTTCTGAAAACAAGATATAAATATGACAATGAATATTATAGAACTTATTTGTTATGAAAACCAAGTTTTTGAGAAAAACATAATTAATCTAGCTACCAATAACAATTTTGTACATTTTAAGCTTCATGGTATGAACGATGGAAGGTTAACGCACCATCACCAAAACTGTAGTTTTGTCTAGAATTGTTTAATTAAATAATATGTTTATTTATTTGTGTTTAACCTGAACTAAACAGTAAAAAAATATGAAGGGATTACTTAATTTTCGTTTTAAAATAATATGGGAATATCGTAAAAATGTACATTGCTCTGTGATTATGATTATGCGACAGACGTGCTAAAAGAGAAAAAAACAAGGCCGGGTGCGAGTTTGGACTAGAGCACGCAGGATGCCACTACAAAATATGGGTACACAACCTCAGAAACATTGACAAAAAACAAGGCGATAAAACGGTAGCCCCTGACAAACAATTCGGCACCCCCTTATTCCATCCATCCATCCATCCATCAGCTCGTCTTCATCCACTGCTGGACATTGTCCTTTCCCAAATTTCGCCTCATGGCGGCCCTCCGTCCTCCTCATCCAGCAGCACCCCGCAACGTCCTTCAGGTCGTCGGTCCAGCGGGCACGAAGTCGGCCTACACTACGCTTTGCTGTACGTGGTCTCCATTCTAACGCCTTTCGGCCCCAACGGCCATCATGTCGGCGACAAATATGGCCTGCCCATTGCCACTTCAATTTACTGATTCTGCAGGCTATATCGGTTACTTTCGATCTCCGACGGATCTCCTAATTTCGGATTCTATCCATCTGAGATACCCCAAGCATAGCCCGTTACATAGATCGCTGAGCAACCTTAAATCGGTGGATCAGGCCCTTTGTAAGAGACCACGTCTCAGCACCATAATTTAAATAGGTGGCAGAGCTAATGCCGGGCTCGACTACGGAGGTACCACCATCTTACTCAAAAATGCTCCCGAAGTTGTTCGGGGGAGAGTAAGAGAACAGCTCTCAGGCAAAACCAGGCGGCCCACCATTGCCTGGGACCGATGGATGCCGGTATACGAGTATCTATCCCCAATTGCCGGGCCTTATATAAAACAGACTGGTGACGGGCAGCGCCGTGACTGGTGCAAGGGTTTTGGCACCGCACTCACCAACCCGCCTGCCCAGCGCGTGTGAGTGTGGGAATTTCTTCTAGGAGGACCGCCAAGAGTGGCGAAATCCTGGAAATGGACGAAACAGGCTGATGGATGGATGGAAACAGCATGTCGTCCCGACACAATGGGCATGAATCTGTTGAGGATGTTCACTGAATATAACGGTGACATTTTTAGTTGCAACAAAGTAAAGTTGTACCAAATCACATAATTTATTCTGCAATATAGGTGTATACACTTATGAAAAGTTAATGATACTTAAGTAGTTATTACGCATTGGATGTATGTGTCGCCGCCCTGTAGTTAAATCAGCCTATTAATTAGACGGCTAGATTGTTACTTAAATAGCCGCATCCAATTAATTGGCTAAAAGATGTTTAGCCAAATAGTTCAACGTTTAACCAGAAGGCTGAACGATGTTTAGGCTTTTGGTTAAATTGCATTATGGTGTTTTGTTAGCTTGGCTACGAGAATTCAATTTCATTTCTAAAGATGTTCATAACCTAAATGATGAAGGTTCTGATAATAAGTAATTATTCTTGTTTTTTTTTAATTACAAAACGTAACTTTTTATACGATTATCTGACAAAAATCACCACACAATTGTATTAGCTGCTGATGCGAAATTTGTTTTAGGACTGCTAGCGCTGTAGTGGCAGAAAAATTAACTGAATTTAAATGACGAGGCAGCTTTTTGTTTACATGTTTCCAAAGGGCTAGCTTCCGGGCAGCCAGCACGCTTACGTTGAGGTATCTTAACTTAAACAACCAGCAGCCTGGGCCTTCGATTGGATGCCGCTATTTAATTAACGACCTAGCCGTCTAATTAGGAGGCTGGTTTAACCATACGGCGGCGACATTGGTACCTAATTAATTTTCGTGATGGTGCAGTAACTTTATATATTGTAGTTATAATTTACATAGTAATCGTATTTGAATTATCAATTAATAACTAAAATAACATTTTATACATTTAACAAATGTATAGCATTAAAATGCCGAGAAATATATATCGAATATTACAGTCTTTGATGCTGAATAAGTATTAAAGCTAAGTCAAACGGATGTGCTAGCATGTATTTTTTTAGCTAAATTGTAGTTACGCTATGAGAGACGACTATTTAGATAAAATTATGTAAGTAGTTACAATATCACTGAATATAAAATCTGTGATAAAATGACAGTAACAATCTCGAAAAAGAAGTTAATAGTTTTCTTGTTCGCAGTGATCTGTTTAAAAGGTTTGGGGTTACTTTTTGAACTTTTCGATAAATTATTTATCTACATATTAGAAAGTAATCAACATGAACCTACAGAAATATTAGAAAACAATTACCTTATGAAACTGCGTACAAGAAAACTAAACTATCTTAATTCAAAACTTCATAAAATCGGTCTATAAGATTTACATGTGAATCTGCAGTAACAAGAAACAGCAAATATCTCACAACCGTTTGCTTCAACAGCTATTAAATTAGTTATAACTAATTAAAATTATACATTTATGGTACAATTCTATACATAATCTCAGGGTTTTGTGCCAGAAATATAAAATCACAAAATTATTTCTACAATTCGAATGCGTGAAGTAGTGCTTTCTCTAGATATTCTACAAACAGTAGGCCATGCTAACAATAAAATATTTATATGTTAAATTATAACTATTATAATCAACCAATTTAAATAACTCATTGCAGTACTTTTCTCTAGCTAGGTGTATAGTTACAAGTAAAACTGTATGAGATACGATCAGGGCTATCTACATTGTGATATAAGGAGTAGATATTTATAAAAATGTGATATTGTTTTACCTATAGATTCGAGCTATTTTTACATTCATATTCTTTTCCTATAACTTAATAAAAAAGTTATTCAAAAGACAACAAAATAGTAACATTCAGAATACCGGATTTTATACTTTCGGTCTCTTTTCCGTTGTGCTGCTGATATGATAAAGTGTTATATTAAAGCCGCCATGTTTTATTTTCTCGATATTTTACCAACATTGTAGGTGATTCCGGATCTCGTGTCGAATCACTTTAAAAAGGAGACATTAAATAAATTGTTGATTGATAATATTCCAGGAACTGACCGAGTGTTCGGAATTTGGAATTTTTTATTGAGATACAACAAAAACCTACTTAATGGTAGTCTCTGTGTTTTATCAGCTGATTGGATACGACACTAACGTGGAGGTTCAGCCCCGGTATTCTCAATTAGTTTACACCTACTTACAACTTAGTGCTACACGTTAATTACACGAGGTCCAAGCTTCGGACAACGACAACATCACGGGAAATCATCTCGGAATGAGGGAGTGCGCGATAGAGACGACGACGCACACTGTGAAGGTAGACAGGGACAGCCTCTGTATCGGTTGCTCGCTCGTCATGTCTTGACACTCACCTGAAATGTAGTTTGTGTTGGTTACTGGGAATGGAACTTAGGAAATGAGTTGATACTGTGAGCATACGAGCAAGCAGATGGGACGACAAACAGCAAGTAGGTAGGTCGGCGGGTTGGGATCATACCACGTGTTCAAAGTCGTCGCACAGAAGAGTGACGTGTTCATGTCGCTGTAGCGGGGTGGGATCTGACAACGCCGCGTTGTAAAAGCTGGTTTTATGTATTAGCAGTATTAGTCCCTCACTCACCGGTGGGAGTGGCCTCGAAGAGCATTCGCCCCCCCTCCGCGACGGTGGCGCCCCGCTCGCAGTTGTCAGCGGAGCGGTACACGTGCAGCGCAGCGCCGTGGCCCTCGCGGGACACGAAGCAGTACCGGCGCGCCGCCGTGCTGTCGCGCGTCGCCGGCGTCGTCACCACGAACGAGGCGCCGTCCTCGTACCATCCGCCATGGCACGTGTACGCTGCAACGTGACGCACTCTAAAGTCTAGCTACCGAAAGATGAGACTGGAGAAATGCGACTACAATCATCGTTCCGGTGTTGTTTCATTGGTAGTAGTCGCGGATTGTAGTATTTGTTCGTATAGCAAACATGTTGCCACATCCTGGGAAACAAGGACGCATACATCGGTCTCGACGCGGTGGATTCTGTATTGAATGGTATTCGGTATCTCTGTATTAGACAATATATTGGCAGAAATGCTATGGGGTAAATTTTCTTGTTTGAGGTTGACTCGATGCAGTACGGTGAAATAATTTTTCGAGGCGACAGGTAATTAAAATAAAAGAAATTCTCGTATTTTAAAAGCCAAACTTTAGAATCCTGAAAGGAATAGTCAACAAGTGTACCAGAACTTGGTCCTAAGCAAAAATTGGCAAGCACTGTATTATTATTTTTCCAAATTATTTCAAAATCCATCAAAATAGCAAAGCCTTGGTATCTGTCTACCTTTCCATCCGCAACTTTTATTGTAAGAGTTAGTTAATAAAACAAAGTCAGAGTGTAACTCACCCGTCACTAATTCCTTCTTCTCACACGTCGAGTAAAACTCCATATTTTTAACAGAATTACAGCCGACTTCAAGTCTGTTGTAATGACTAAGAACACATCGGTTCATCTGGAAGTCATCGGTTTGTCTTCTGCTCCGTAACATTGGAGTGCTCGACATATTCCTTACGCTAAAATTGAAAATCCTAGTACCATTAATCCTACGATTATGTTCAAATATTGCTTTATCTCTTTTGCTTTTGCTTTTACTCTCGTATATTCTTTGTCTCTCAAAGGTTTTCGGATCTTTATTCAAAGATCTCACACTTCGAATGTGTCTATTTGGCTCTATGCTGTACTTGCCCGGGTATGGGCATTCCTTTGACTCAGGGCTGCTCGCTGAAAACGAGAAAAACATTAAATTAGTTTTCATTCTGAATACACGCTGAATACGACGAACAGATTTAATTACCTTTTACTACAACACGAGCACCAGCCTGTCTGCACAAATCTATTCTTATTCTAGGCTAGGGCTTTCAGCAACTGCAAGCGTGCGAGCACAACCGATCCAGAGGAACAATCTAAGTGTTATTCTTTCTAATGTAACTAACCGCCGATCACTTACCTACTAGAGTGACATAAGGCTGTGTGACAGCGTTGAAGTGGTGCGGCGAGCAGGCGTCGTCGGGCCGCGTGGTGGGCGCGCCGCGCTGGAGCTCCGCGATGTACGTGTCCCGCTTGTAGAGCACGATACACACGTAGCGCGCCACACACCGGTGCTGCCAGTGGGCCACGAGCGCCACGGAGTTGCCGCTCGGCGAGCTCGCCTTCACGCTGACGCAGTACACCTTCACATCGGCGCCAGTGGCGTTCGTGATCCGCAGCGTCGCGTTCTTCTGGTAGAACGTGTAGTTGCTGCTGAAGTCCAGCGTGTGCCACGTCGTCGAGAACGTCATCCACGTCGGGAACTGGCAGTTGAAGCGGACCGACACTGGAACCGAACATATTCATATGTACAAGCATGCTCCGTCCAGTATTTAACGGCTTCTATATTCAAGACCTAAGATCTTTTAAGACTAATCCCTACCCCTACTTACAGGACACTTCCAAGTCTGCTGCTTATAGGAAATCCTTTGCGGTCAAGGCCGTTCGTCTTTGGAATGAATTACCCTCTGAGATTCGTATGTCGTCTTCTCTAGAGATATTTAAGCGAAATATTAGGACTCATTATGAAGACTCGTTGGGATGGTAGTCATGGCACTTTATCACTCAGTCTATCTGTATTACTCATTACAGTGATTTATATATATGTATATGTATTATATTTATATATGTATATGTATGTATGTTATATTGTGTATTTATTATCTATATAAATGGCATTTATAACTACATAAATTTATACCTATTTATTATTTTGACACTAAATTAAAATAAGTAATAGTAAGATGTAGATTTAGTTATGTAGATTCACTTTATTGGTTATTGTTTTCTTTATCAAATATTTATTTGCTTGTCCCACCTGTGCATTTTATTAATAATTATTTCTTCACCACCCAAAGGTTGGCTGGAAGAAATTGCTCCTAGTAATAAGCCCGCCGCCTTTGTACAATACTGTGTATTCTTTACTTTTTATTATTTATTTTTATTTCGTGTGTACAATAAAGTGTCTATTCAATCATTCATTCATTAATTCCTATAATAGAAATGTAGTAGAAAAGCAAGTTTATGTCGATTCCAAATCACACGTTTGCACTTGTTGCCGTTGATGTAAGGTTGTTTATCAGCTTTGTTAGTATGGCCTGCCGTGTTAGAGCAGTGTACTTTTATGGAGATATCGTTGCGCCTAGTCGATGCTTTCGTTGACCCAGGGGCTGAGGCAGGCACACCTTGGACAACGCATTAGTCGCGCTATCTAGCGAAGCAATGCTGCCAGCTTGTTGGGTACCTCGCCAAATGACGGTGGCGAACTGGCCAGTATATTTGATTTTACATAATTTTATATTAAATAAGTTTCAACAACTTCCAGTTTGCGACTGTGTCACTTTGCTATACGATAGAGCATAGGTAGAGGATGTTCCACCCATGACCTAACAGTTTACAAAGAGACATTCATTATACTAAAAGTAAAAATAACAAGTGGCTCGTTACCTCGTTTCAAGGCCATGGTCCTGCTGCCCTCGGTGGCGCTGAACAGTCCGTTGCAGGTGGCGTCCCCGGACTGCGCCACGCGGTACTCCACGCCGCCCGCCGCCGCTGCCGCTGCCGCCGCCGCCGCTGCCGCGTCCTCCTTCATGCCGCTGGTACTGCCTGAAACATCAGTCACTTGATTTAGCTTTGGAAATATTATTAGTTGTACCTACTATGTGCTTCATTTAAGCGTTTGGTAAACAAACATGGATGTCTTTATTTACAGTGCCGCATTCTGCTTTCCACACTCTCTACTAGTAAAATACATGCCATAAAAAACAAAACTTCTAAAAACAACCAAGTGTCGCAACTTAGATTATGTTTTTATTGCGAAATCCATCGCTTTGGAATACTCTAAATATTATTATTAGAGTGCATTACAAACTAGAAAAGATTAATTTACTTGGCCATCGTAGAAAACACAATGTATCTCACAAGTAATACATATTATATTAGATTATTTAGTGCGATTAACAAGTCAATCTATTTATTTAAAACATAAAAGATTTTTAATATTGATATGGTCACTATAAGATGTTGTTAGGTTAGCTAATTATGTAATAACTTAAGACAGAAGGTCCCTTAAGTAGGGACTGAATAAATTAACCGACTTGGATTTACATGAATCTCACAACTTTTTAAGGTAGAAGAACTAAGTTGCGAGACTTGTTTTTTTTTTACAAGTTTTGTTTTTGATGGCATCCCATTTCTTTTTGTAGATAGACAACTTTTTTTCCTACATGTGTATATTCATACACTGCAAATGTAACATTGTAATCCTATATATTTATGTGGGGTTACAAAGTTATTTATGCAGTTAGTGTATCTAGCAAACTGGACTGAAATTGTAAAATATTTTAGTTTTTCCTTGTTTTATACACTAATTGTATTCCAAATTGGAAGCTTCTATGTCTGCTAGAAGTGCCTTAGAGTTTTGATGATCGGTCAGTCAGTCAGTCAGTGAGTGAGTGACAAAATTGAGAAACTTTGACAAGTTGTAATTCTTAAACTACTGGTTCAAATTGAATGAAATTTGAAATATAGGTACCGTGTTTACCTATATACAACGCCTACTTGGTTACTGAAAATTCAGGCTTCTAGTTTTATCCACAACGAAGTTATAAGGGGGTCGAAAATGGCCTGAACTGTTTCGAGAAAAGGTTGGTACGGCCGTGCCGCTTTTAGCTCCACTTGACTGCCGTGCCCCCAGATAAAAAATGGTAAAATATTCAATGAGTTAAAGTCTGCAGAGGAAGATATCTAGGCGTCACTATAATGGTTTTCATTTTTGCCAAAATCCTAAAATTGATCCGGACTTGGTTTATGGTGTCTCTGTCACCACACGAGAGTTTAGTAGTTAAGGAACATGAGGAGTCCAGAGAAAACAGCGAACAACGAAGATCTTTGCTAATGTTGTTGCTTCGTTACTTATTGATCGATTTAAAATTATTTATAACGAAAAGTAAGACGTACTGTAGAACGGGAATTATGAAAAATGAGTTTCTTTATCTTTTCACAATTTTTGTAGAAATTTCTTCTAGCACTTTTACATGTCATTTATGAAGCTCAAGGAGACACTCAGAATGGTAATCTGCGGGCCTATTACGTTTCCTTGAATCAGTTGCCAGCTATGGTTGCTATTCACCAAAAATAGATAAAAAATGAACTTCTAAAATAACCATTGGCGTATCTAGAGTTATGTTCCAGGGGGCCTGGCCCCTGAAATGAAAAGCGATGGCTGATATGATAACTGTATGAAGCCGAATCGCAATGTATTCACAATTACCAAAAACATCTTGAACAAGAGCTGAGCCATTTATAGCTTTTCGAGATATATATATTGATTTAAATAAAATAAAATGTTTTTTTTTTCATACAGTACGTACGTACCGGAAAATCCAAAGTATCAACTTCTGATTTAAAGTCACCAAAATCCTAATAAAATTCTTTTTATACATAGATTCCGTATATTTAGGGATAAAATCCCCGCACTACCCCGAGGGCCCGAGTGCGAGTGTCCATGTCGCAGCCTGATGCTTAAATCAGCCTCCTAATTGGAGGTCTAGGTAGTTAATTAAATGGCGACACCTCAACGTTTAACGTGTTGGCTGTCCGAAAGCTAGCCCTTTAGAAACGACTAAGTTCGCAGTCAAAATTAGTTTTTCGGATGTTCTGCGCGCATAAGAAAGCCGGTTTGAAAGTTACCTACGTGGTTATCTTTTTATAACCGACCAGAAATACCATTTAACCAAAAGGCTAAGCTCTGTTCAGCCCTCTTGTTAAACATTGCGTTCGACTATTGGGCTAAGCATCCTTAGCCGTTTAGTTGTATGCCGCTAGCCATCGAGTTAGGAAGCTGATCTAACAACATGGTGGCGACATCCATACACACCATGGATTCTATACTGACATGTATGACACGTGACACCGACTGACCACTGATTGGGGGCAGGTGACCGATAGAACACGCGTGTCTTACCGATACCGTTAGTTTTCTCGTAGACGAAGCAGCGGTACCGATCCTCGTTGCTGGTGGCGTGGCTGTGATGCACCTTGCCCACCAGGAACCGCAGGCTGCCCTCCTTCCACGTCGCCAGGCACTCCAGCTCCTCCACTGGAATGTCACTATACACATTAGTATTAGTTTATCAAGTGGGCGTCGGTGGCCAAATCAGAAACTATAGGTATAGAAAAATGCTCAAAGAAGTCTCGGGGCCGATTTTAATGAAAACCAAAACTGCATCATTATAATTTAGAAAAAACAATTTCCTTAGCCCAGCATCTCTTGAAAAACTAACCCTGTACACGTCATTAGTCATTACGTATATCGTCATGAGATAAACAGAAGTTACTGGCCACACTCGGACACCAACGTTGTTATGTCCGAACGTGATGGGCGGTGACTCACTATTGGTGAGCCCTATCACCGTACCAAATGTGTCCCTACGGGAATTGAACCCGCGAAATTTAGATTAAGAGGCCGCTCCGTAGTTTTCGTCTGTTTGATGCAAAACATTATTTTAATTATTTTTCTAGTCATTGCCGCGGTGTTTTTATAAAAATCAGGGACATACTCCACTTCATATTGGCCATCTAAATGAAGACCTGAAATTTATTTGATTCAATTGTTTCTCCTTTGCGTGTTATTTTGATACTTAGATATTATGAATAACGATTCGGAGCGGGCTCGTAAGTAATAAAATAACTCGCAAAAGAGAAACAATTCAATCAAATAAATTCTAGGCCTTTATTTAGACGGCCAATATGAAGTGGAGTATGTCCCTAGTTTTTCCAAAAACATCGCGATAAAGGCCAGAAAAATATATAACTTATTGTTTTTCATCAAAGTGATCCTCGTCGCGGACCGGGCTCTTAAGGAAAAAGGTTTTCATCTGACCACCCTGTATAGGTGGCACTACATCGACATAAAGGGTGTAATGTGATTGAATCGCACACACAAAGCGACAACTACTATGAGAGAAGGAGCTCGACGACGCTCAGTAAATTTTTGCGGAACCTTGATTTTGTTTTATTATAAAATTTGGTCTAAGTGCTAAAAAGTTGCAAGTCACGGCATTTTAATAAAGTAGGCATAACATAAACAAACCATTTTTGGTTTTCATTATAAAGCCTCACTTTCCCTGTTCGAATATTCCAAGTGCGGTCTTAAAAGGTTTTTGTGTTACTTTGTGGACATAACCCGAACTAATCTGTAACACAGTTTTGTTTTACAATTTGTTGTAGATGGGGGTCTCATAGACGTGGACTTAGTGCATCGAATAGTACGTAAAACTACTAAATAATACTTGCACATACTTGTATCATATTATTCAAGGGGCTTTACAAGGTAAACTGCGTTTAGAGAAGTTTCTGAATAGCTTTCAACTGTCTATAATGAAAACAAAATTATGACATTTATTGACGTACTAGCTTTTGCTTGCGGCTTCACCCGCGTTGAATTAGTTTTTATGTACTCCAATAAGATCTGTCAACATTTTTCGGACTGTTACTTACTAAACATAGCTGGTGAAATGTGTGTGTTATGCGCCTCTGTTTCCCATTTTGCATGTCTCTTATACAGGATGTAAATATAGTGCGACCATTAAATAAAACCACATACTATACGATCATGCTGATACTGAGCAACTATTCGAAAAAAAAACCCGGTAAATCTTCAGAGAAAATGATATTCAGCTGTAACTCGAAGACTTTATCTCGTAGGAGGAAGGTCTATTTTACAACGCTGCACCGGAACCGCTGTTTCACGGACGACGCTCTCTCGATACTCGCCCGTATGTCGGTGCGTTACGGTTCACGCATTTTTGTTTGGAACTCAATTATTTCCCAAACTAAGAGTGTCCGCGGGAAAAGTGGTTCAGTAGGGTCAGTAGAATATGTGGTTTCATTAAATGGTAGCAGTCTATTTACACCCGGTATATGTAGCTTTTCCATGGGAACTGATTTATAGAAAGTATTCTAGATCTAGAACTTTATTTGTGCGATTGTGCAAAGTTTCAGCCCAATCAGTTCAATAAGTACGGCGTCACTTTTCTATAGAAACTTGAAACCACATTTTCATCCCATGGGAACTGATTTATGGGATAAAAAGTAGCTTATGTCCTATTCCAGGTCTAAAACTACATTTCAGCCCAATTGGTTCAGTAGCTATGGCGTGAAAGAGTAACAAACATCCATCCATCCATCCATACAGCCAAACTTTCGCATTTATAATATTAGTGGGATAGTGCGATTTCCCGTAATTGTGATGTTTTAAAACTTAAAAAGGTTTAACCTACAACAAGTAAATAAATTTGTTTTAAATTGTTTAAAACAATGATAGAATGCTTAAACTGTTTAGAGCTCCGTGATACCTAAAAGGTACAAAAGGAACCTTTAGGTATAGTGTGACTCTGTTTTCCGTATGTTACAGCTTCATAGCTTTAGCACCGTTAAAGATAAAGACTTGAATTTTGCCACAAAAATAGCATTTAGTTGCCTACATAATACGGTATAAAAAATTGCTAAATTTGAAATATTTTCAAAATATTTCCAATACAAAAGAGAGAAAATTAAAAAAAAAATCTATAAATACAATATGGGTATCTAATTGTAGTTATTAATGAGCTGATTATAAAAATATATACTTTAATTATATTTACTGGCACCGATTTCGAGATTCCTTGAAAAAACCACAAAAAATGCATGTCCCCCCCCACCCTTTTTCCGAAACTAATGAACCGAAAAATATGAAAAAAAATCATAGTAATTTGGGATTACGTAAAGATTACAGGAAAAATATAGCGAGTGAGAAATTCACGATGACAAAATGACAAAATGAAGTTTTTCATCCACGAGTTTTATTTAGAGTACGGTTTAAAAATATTTAAGTCTCTCTTTTGTGGTACAATCAATTCTTTTTTTAGTTATTATAAACAGTTATGGGCAAGATTTTAAGATTCTTCCTGCCTCTTCCCAAAGTCCAAAGTCTGACTCGCACTTATTTGACCAGTTTTTTAAAATTAAAAACAGACTAGGCTAAAACACACAGATAAGCAATACAAAAATCGAGAGTATTAAAACTATTATTGGAAGATATTGTGTCGTCGGTATCAACTAAACAAGCATGGGAAGACAAAAGGATGGAGCTATTTCCGTATTGCAGTATGAGCTTAGAACGAAATATGAGTCAACCCAGTATTCTCGTCTGGTCCGCTCGGGACATGCGTGACGTCATGTGCTGCATCGTTCTCCGGACATTTCTAACTAAGTAGGCATCCGTGCGACTCAATTTATCCATTGTTATTACAATCACATGTTGGTTGTTTACGAGTATTATTTCACTGATTTAATCACAATGATCATCACCATTTTCAAACTACAACTGGGAGTTCTGTGTTTTTCAGGTTCTTGAAGCCTTTTTAATTGACACTGGGCTATAGCTTGGCACCGCACCTCATAGCAAGCGTCGATTGGACCTAAGATGTAGCGAGCTTGGCAAGAAAGTACCCTTGTACTCTTCTACAAACGACGACTCATGACGACGCTGGCGCTGGTGAGGTGCTGGTGCTGAATGGTGAGGAATACCGATGTAATGATAGAAGCTACTTCCAGTTCAGAACGGGCGACACCGGGCTCGAGCACTCGCCGTGACCCCTGCACCCACAACATACAGTAGACCATGTTACCGGTGCTCTCGGAGCCGTGCACGTCGGGACAGGCCTGGTAGTTGAGCAGCAGCCGCGAGTCCTCCGTGCAGCTCTCTATCGGTGACACCGGGCTCGAGCACTCGCCGTGACCCCTGCACCCACAACATACAGTAGACCATGTTACCGGTGCTCTCGGAGCCGTGCACGTCGGGACAGGCCTGGTAGTTGAGCAGCAGCCGCGAGTCCTCCGTGCAGCTCTCTATCGGTGACACCGGACTCGAGCACTCGCCGTTTCCCCTGCACCCACAACATACAGTAGACCATGTTACCGGTGCTCTCGGAGCCGTGCACGTCGGGACAGGCCTGGTAGTTGAGCAGCAGCCGCGAGTCCTCCGTGCAGCTCTCTATCGGCGACACCGGACTCGAGCACTCGCCGTGACCCCTGCACCCACAACATACAGTAGACCATGTTACCGGTGCTCTTGGAGCCGTGCACGTTGGGACAGGCCTGGTAGTTGAGCAGCAGCCGCGAGTCCTCCGTGCAGCTCTCTATCGACGACACCGGGCTCGAGCACTCGCCGTTTCCCCTGCACCCACAACATACAGTAGACCATGTTACCGGTGCTCTCGGAGCCGTGCACGTCGGGACAGGCCTGGTAGTTGAGCAGCAGCCGCGAGTCCTCCGTGCAGCTCTCTATCGGCGACACCGGACTCGAGCACTCGCCGTTTCCCCTGCACCCACAACATACAGTAGACCATGTTACCGGTGCTCTCGGAGCCGTGCACGTCGGGACAGGCCTGGTAGTTGAGCAGCAGCCGCGAGTCCTCCGTGCAGCTCTCTATCGGCGACACCGGACTCGAGCACTCGCCATGACGCCTGCACCCACAACATACAGTAGACCATGTTACCGGTGCTCTCGGAGCCGTGCACGTCGGGACAGGCCTGGTAGTAGAGAAGCAGCCGCGAGTCCTCCGTGCAGCTCTCTTTTGGCGACACCGGGCTCGAGCACTCGCCTTGACCCCTGCACCCACAACATACATTAGACCATGTTACCGGTGCTCTCGGAGCCGTGCACGTCGGGACAGGCCTGGTAGTTGAGCAGCAGCCGCGAGTCCTCCGTGCAGCTCTCTATCGGCGACACCGGACTGGAGCACTCGCCGTGACCCCTGCACCCACAACATACAGTAGACCATGTTACCGGTGCTCTCGGAGCCGTGCACGTCGGGACAGGCCTGGTAGTTGAGCAGCAGCCGCGAGTCCTCCGTGCAGCTCTCTATCGACGACACTGGGCTTCTGCACTCGCCGTGACCCCTGCACCCACAACATACAGTAGACCATGTTACCGGTGCTCTCGGAGCCGTGCACGTCGGGACAGGCCTGGTAGTTGAGCAGCAGCCGCGAGTCCTCCGTGCAGCTCTCTATCGACGACACTGGGCTTCTGCACTCGCCGTGACCCCTGCACCCACAACATACAGTAGACCATGTTACCGGTGCTCTCGGAGCCGTGCACGTCGGGACAGGCCTGGTAGTTGAGCAGCAGCCGCGAGTCCTCCGTGCAGCTCTCTATCGACGACACCGGGCTCGAGCACTCGCCGTGACCCCTGCACCCACAACATACAGTAGACCATGTTACCGGTGCTCTCGGAGCCGTGCACGTCGGGACAGGCCTGGTAGTTGAGCAGCAGCCGCGAGTCCTCCGTGCAGCTCTCTATCGGCGACACCGGACTCGAGCACTCGCCGTTTCCCCTGCACCCACAACATACAGTAGACCATGTTACCGGTGCTCTCGGAGCCGTGCACGTCGGGACAGGCCTGGTAGTTGAGCAGCAGCCGCGAGTCCTCCGTGCAGCTCTCTATCGGCGACACCGGACTCGAGCACTCGCCGTGACCCCTGCACCCACAACATACAGTAGACCATGTTACCGGTGCTCTCGGAGCCGTGCACGTCGGGACAGGCCTGGTAGTTGAGCAGCAGCCGCGAGTCCTCCGTGCAGCTCTCTATCGACGACACCGGGCTCGAGCACTCGCCGTGACCCCTGCACCCACAACATACAGTAGACCATGTTACCGGTGCTCTCGGAGCCGTGCACGTCGGGACAGGCCTGGTAGTTGAGCAGCAGCCGCGAGTCCTCCGTGCAGCTCTCTATCGACGACACCGGGCTCGAGCACTCGCCGTGACCCCTGCACCCACAACATACAGTAGACCATGTTACCGGTGCTCTCGGAGCCGTGCACGTCGGGACAGGCCTGGTAGTTGAGCAGCAGCCGCGAGTCCTCCGTGCAGCTCTCTATCGGCGACACCGGCCTCGAGCACTCGCCGTGACCCCTGCACCCACAACATACAGTAGACCATGTTACCGGTGCTCTCGGAGCCGTGCACGTCGGGACAGGCCTGGTAGTTGAGCAGCAGCCGCGAGTCCTCCGTGCAGCTCTCTATCGGTGACACCGGGCTCGAGCACTCGCCGTGACCCCTGCACCCACAACATACAGTAGACCATGTTACCGGTGCTCTCGGAGCCGTGCACGTCGGGACAGGCCTGGTAGTTGAGCAGCAGCCGCGAGTCCTCCGTGCAGCTCTCTATCGGCGACACCGGACTCGAGCACTCGCCGTGACCCCTGCACCCACAACATACAGTAGACCATGTTACCGGTGCTCTCGGAGCCGTGCACGTCGGGACAGGCCTGGTAGTTGAGCAGCAGCCGTGAGTCCTCCGTGCAGCTCTCTATCGACGACACCGGGCTCGAGCACTCGCCGTGACCCCTGCACCCACAACATACAGTAGACCATGTTACCGGTGCTCTCGGAGCCGTGCACGTCGGGACAGGCCTGGTAGTTGAGCAGCAGCCGCGAGTCCTCCGTGCAGCTCTCTATCGGCGACACCGGACTCGAGCACTCGCCGTGACCCCTGCACCCACAACATACAGTAGACCATGTTACCGGTGCTCTCGGAGCCGTGCACGTCGGGACAGGCCTGGTAGTTGAGCAGCAGCCGCGAGTCCTCCGTGCAGCTCTCTATCGGCGACACCGGACTCGAGCACTCGCCGTGACCCCTGCACCCACAACATACAGTAGACCATGTTACCGGTGCTCTCGGAGCCGTGCACGTCGGGACAGGCCTGGTAGTTGAGCAGCAGCCGCGAGTCCTCCGTGCAGCTCTCTATCGGTGACACCGGGCTCGAGCACTCGCCGTGACCCCTGCACCCACAACATACAGTAGACCATGTTACCGGTGCTCTCGGAGCCGTGCACGTCGGGACAGGCCTGGTAGTTGAGCAGCAGCCGCGAGTCCTCCGTGCAGCTCTCTATCGGCGACACCGGACTCGAGCACTCGCCGTGACCCCTGCACCCACAACATACAGTAGACCATGTTACCGGTGCTCTCGGAGCCGTGCACGTCGGGACAGGCCTGGTAGTTGAGCAGCAGCCGCGAGTCCTCCGTGCAGCTCTCTATCGGTGACACCGGGCTCGAGCACTCGCCGTG
Organism: Ypsolopha scabrella; assembly: GCA_910592155.1. Taxonomy (NCBI): domain Eukaryota; kingdom Metazoa; phylum Arthropoda; class Insecta; order Lepidoptera; family Ypsolophidae; genus Ypsolopha; species Ypsolopha scabrella. The sequence goes on from OU342964.1 coordinate 31,269,704, forward strand.
ACCCCTGCACCCACAACATACAGTAGACCATGTTACCGGTGCTCTCGGAGCCGTGCACGTCGGGACAGGCCTGGTAGTTGAGCAGCAGCCGCGAGTCCTCCGTGCAGCTCTCTATCGGTGACACCGGGCTCGAGCACTCGCCGTGACCCCTGCACCCACAACATACAGTAGACCATGTTACCGGTGCTCTCGGAGCCGTGCACGTCGGGACAGGCCTGGTAGTTGAGCAGCAGCCGCGAGTCCTCCGTGCAGCTCTCTATCGGTGACACCGGACTCGAGCACTCGCCGTGACCCCTGCACCCACAACATACAGTAGACCATGTTACCGGTGCTCTCGGAGCCGTGCACGTCGGGACAGGCCTGGTAGTTGAGCAGCAGCCGCGAGTCCTCCGTGCAGCTCTCTATCGACGACACCGGGCTCGAGCACTCGCCGTGACCCCTGCACCCACAACATACAGTAGACCATGTTACCGGTGCTCTCGGAGCCGTGCACGTCGGGACAGGCCTGGTAGTTGAGCAGCAGCCGCGAGTCCTCCGTGCAGCTCTCTATCGGTGACACCGGACTCGAGCACTCGCCGTGACCCCTGCACCCACAACATACAGTAGACCATGTTACCGGTGCTCTCGGAGCCGTGCACGTCGGGACAGGCCTGGTAGTTGAGCAGCAGCCGCGAGTCCTCCGTGCAGCTCTCTATCGGTGACACCGGACTCGAGCACTCGCCGTGACCCCTGCACCCACAACATACAGTAGACCATGTTACCGGTGCTCTCGGAGCCGTGCACGTCGGGACAGGCCTGGTAGTTGAGCAGCAGCCGCGAGTCCTCCGTGCAGCTCTCTATCGACGACACCGGGCTCGAGCACTCGCCGTGACCCCTGCACCCACAACATACAGTAGACCATGTTACCGGTGCTCTCGGAGCCGTGCACGTCGGGACAGGCCTGGTAGTTGAGCAGCAGCCGCGAGTCCTCCGTGCAGCTCTCTATCGGTGACACCGGACTCGAGCACTCGCCGTGACCCCTGCACCCACAACATACAGTAGACCATGTTACCGGTGCTCTTGGAGCCGTGCACGTTGGGACAGGCCTGGTAGTTGAGCAGCAGCCGCGAGTCCTCCGTGCAGCTCTCTATCGACGACACCGGGCTCGAGCACTCGCCGTGACCCCTGCACCCACAACATACAGTAGACCATGTTACCGGTGCTCTCGGAGCCGTGCACGTCGGGACAGGCCTGGTAGTTGAGCAGCAGCCGCGAGTCCTCCGTGCAGCTCTCTATCGACGACACCGGGCTCGAGCACTCGCCGTGACCCCTGCACCCACAACATACAGTAGACCATGTTACCGGTGCTCTCGGAGCCGTGCACGTCGGGACAGGCCTGGTAGTTGAGCAGCAGCCGCGAGTCCTCCGTGCAGCTCTCTATCGGTGACACCGGGCTCGAGCACTCGCCGTGACCCCTGCACCCACAACATACAGTAGACCATGTTACCGGTGCTCTCGGAGCCGTGCACGTCGGGACAGGCCTGGTAGTTGAGCAGCAGCCGCGAGTCCTCCGTGCAGCTCTCTATCGACGACACTGGGCTTCTGCACTCGCCGTGACCCCTGGAACCACAAGTACAAAGAAGAATTTAAAAAATATATTCAGCAGCGTTTCCCAATCTTTCCAGCTACAGACCCTTCGGAAATAAAGAATAAACATCAGTTTGATGCGGTATTTATCATATAATTTTTGAATAGTATGGTTTTGCTTTTTGAACTAAATCGATGATACTCGAAGTTACAATGAGACTCCGTAAGTGCGTGGTCAGGACCAAGGTTTAATGACCCTTTCTGTAAACTACAAAATTATTTATTTTTGCCCATTTACTTGTTTAAACAACCCCGAGTCAATCAGTATAGGATTCCTAAATTTAATTATTTTTTCACATAAAAGGTCATTGAACCTGACTACTTGCCGAGTCTCCAGTGTGAATTAGGTTATATTCGGGAAAGTCACCTTTTCACAGAGGTAAATGTTTCAGTGCTTATTTCGTTTTATCTTTCTGTCCCTCTTTAGGTAGATTATCAGAGTGAGACAGAGCACTGTATCAAGCGCTATCGAGCTCGATATGGTCTTCAATATTGGAGGTTCTGAATCAAAACATAGATATTTCTACTAATAGGTTTTCTAATGTCATTTTCATGCCAGTAATAGCAGTAACCCGTGTTAAAAGGGTCTGATATCCAATTTGTTTTACGAGACTTTTTAGTAGGATTTATTTATTAAATTGATATATAAGTCCAGAGATGGACGGATATACGAATCTCCAGGTCCCACGGACCACAGGTCAAGAAACACTGCTCTAAAGTGTACGTCGTACACAAGGTTTGGATTTTTCAAGAACAATTTGGCGAGAGTAACGACTTAAAAACGGATTGTCAATCTGGGTTTTTATTTTATTTCTGTTCTATGAGTTAGAAAAAAATCTTTCTTGGACCCTGCTAATTTTAAATACACTCCGCGTTAACACGGGCAACCTTATTCACGTTTTGGATCGTTATTATGTAAATGCAAGTCATAGAAAGTCTTTGCCTACTGATATCCACTTCTTCTTTTAAATATGACATCATTGACAAAATTCTGAAGATCTATGGGTCCCAGCCCGGATCAATTCGTGCTGGTTCTCCTCGTGTACACAGGGCAGGGCAAGCTGCATGCGTTACCTGTTGTAAGTGAAGGAGAAGGGTCCCTTCAGCGGACAGTCGACGGGATCAGCGTTCTCCCGGAACATGGAGTAGAGCAGAGCGTCCCCCGTGATCAGCGAGCACAGGTGCGGCAGCGCGTCGCGCCGGTGGCAGAACGCTGCGGACAGACCGAGGCTCAGACACTTGGGTACCGTACGCGGGCAGGTGCCGTTGTGGAGGCACGATTTACATATACCTCCTCGTATGTACAGTTGGTTCGCTCAAATAGTTTGCAGGGTTTGATATGCCGACCGAGACAAAAGGGCCGCCGAGGCGCACGCTAGCTGACAGGCTACCTTGGGAGCTTTTATTTCGACGAGCTTATGCTGGGGACTGTACAGCACACCCACCTGCAAGCCCACTGTCGATCTGACGTGTACTTTTTTAATTTAACATAATATAAGATTAGGTTTTTATTGCGATATCCATCGCTTTGGAATACTCTAAATATTATTATTAGAGTGAATTACAAACCAGAAAAGATAAATAAAAAACAAATGTAAAGATAAGAATTTGAAAAAATTCAAAAAAAATTTCGGGCTAGGATTCGAACCTGCGACCTCTTGTTTCCCAGATAAGCGCGACCAATTGCGCCACCGAGGCACTTACCTAGACCGTTGAATTTTTCCACCATACTTGTCCACCGAATATTTTTGTAATTAATCAAATCAAATTAGGTCAAATAGTTGTACAAGCATGGTGGAAAAATTGAACGGTAAGAATTTTGAATTAATAAGTAGCTCGGTGGCGCAATTGCTATCGCGATTGTCTGGGAAACAAGAGAGGTCGCAGGTTCGAATCCTGGTCCGAGGAATTTTGTTTCTAAATTATTTTTCTGGTTTGTAATGCACTCTAATAATAACATAATATAAATTCCAATATATGCGTATTAGCAACTATTTGAGCAAACACACTTTATACGTTTTTGGAGTTGTATTATCTGATTTTATTTTCCCCAATATATCTTTACACATGGTATTTTGTTAACTGTCACCAGATATTCCTAATCTGGGATCAACTTCTTAGTTATTATTTATTAGTAAAAGTCTGCAACTCACTTCTTATTAGTATGATATTTTGTTAAAACCTGTCGTTACACTTTTTTGGTTCAAATAAAGTTATTGTTTGTTTGTAGATTTCGGTGCTACCAAGACTATTATTTTTCGAGTTGGCTTGTACGTTAATCGTTCATGTCAAGCCCATTTGGAGCACCCACCGCTCTATAAAAAGGCAATGTAACTGCAGAGTCGGTCACATCGTTTGGAGATGTAGCCGCAATGTAATAGATGATATGATTTACTTGTGGTCTAGCTGGATCATTGAACGTTTAAATATCAGGTATTTTGGGTAGACTTCAGTCCCCAGGAGGTGAAACAACAGTGAGTTAACATCATGTATCCTTAGTGGTCGTATATCCCTAGCTGAGTATCTACTCAGTCAGTAATGTAATAAAAATAATTGGATCTCTACTTAATAATGTAGACGTCTAAAGACGTCGAGCAGCGAAATTTTGTTTTTGCAGACAAAGCAATAAGCTTTTACTTGACATCAGCTTCGTATAATCTCGTTAGCACAAATAAGTATAAAAACATAAAGCCGATGCCCATTAATACTTACTTTCTTTGTATTGTAGAACATTCTTGTGCTTTTCATGCATCACAACACAACGATAACACCCTTTTCTGAAACAAAAATTGTAATTTACAATTCTGGCCTGGTACACCCCTATCGGTTGTTACAAATTGATTGATCGAGTCAAATTCAAATTCAAAACGTTTATTTGTAAAATAAATACATAAAGTATACTTTTTACAGGTCAGAAATTGATCTTTAAAAACAATAGAATATCATTTAAAAACAACTATTATACCAGAAATACATTAAAAAATATATATTTAGTTTGGGATATTGATAAATGAGTTATCTTCTGATTAAAGATTTGATTCTCTTGTTGGAGAGCCGGTCCCCCTCGATCAGGATCGGCTGGATGATGTCGCACTGGGTGATGGTACACGTATACTCACTCGTCGATCATGAGGAACTTGTCCCCCTCGGAGGAGAGACACTTCCCCTTGTTGGAGAGCCGGTCCCCCTCGATCAGGATCGGCTGGATGATGTCGCACTGGGTGATGGTACACGTATACTCACTCGTCGATCATGAGGAACTTGTCCCCCTCGGAGGAGAGACACTTCCCCTTGTTGGAGAGCCGGTCCCCCCCGATCAGGATCGGCTGGATGATGTCGCACTGGGTGATGGTACACGTATACTCACTCGTCGATCATGAGGAACTTGTCCCCCTCGGAGGAGAGACACTTCCCCTTGTTGGAGAGCCGGTCCCCCTCGATCAGGATCGGCTGGATGATGTCGCACTGGGTGATGGTACACGTATACTCACTCGTCGATCATGAGGAACTTGTCCCCCTCGGAGGAGAGACACTTCCCCTTGTTGGAGAGCCGGTCCCCCTCGATCAGGATCGGCTGGATGACGCCGGACTGGAACCACCGCCCGTGCCAGTGCGCCGGCATCTGGCACCCTGCAACAGAGAGCACACATCATTACATACTGGATCACCAATCACCACTACGGTTACATAGTTACTGATCATAGATTGTTAGATTGTTCGTTCGTCTCAGATCCGGCTGGGTATAAATTTTGAAGAAATAGTATTCCTAAATATAAGTATTACCTCCAAAAATACAGATTATTTATGTAGTTATATTGTGATAAATGAGTTTTGAAATATAAGCGACGGAATACTGACAGCCATCACGCGCAAACCTCTATACAAAGGCAAACACAAATGGGGAATATTTTTATAACATTTTAGGCTCAGTCCATTGATATTGATGCCAAATTAGAACTTAAAATCGGAAAATTGTAATCGTATATTAATAACGAACATCTAGAAACGGTTTTTTACCAAAAGTGTAGCCGAATGTGTTCATACGGTTTGAGATTTAAACATTTATAAAAATTATCTGGATTAATTTTAATCACAAGTAAAAAACTTTACAGTACCTATTGCAGGAATTTTATTTCTCCCGATTCAAGTTTTCAATTTTGTGCTCGCGACAAAATCGGTGCGGTTGTATAGCCTTCGCAAAAATCGAGCGTGTACGTAATGTTATATTATTTTGCAAAATTAAATAGCATTAAATATGGTCAAGCTCACAACGACGACAGTCCGATTTATCATAAACAGTAAACAGAATCAACTGCCAGTTGCATTTGCATTGCATAATTAAGAATTCGAGAATAAAGGGCATGAAATTAAATAAAAGAAAATAATATAATCGGCACCGCGCCCACCAACCCGCCTGCCCAGCGTGTGTGATAGGCATTTCACCCATGAGGACCGCCAAATGTGGCGAAATATAGGAAAGGCAGTGGCAAGTAGCAGTGGACGAAACAGGCTGATGGGTGGATGGAATAGAAATAAATACAATCACTTCAGTAAAAATGTGAAACTGTGTAGAACAAAATAACATTTTACCGAGTTACATTTCGTAACGTAGATACTTACTATCTAGTAGATAGCTTTACAACTAGGCTCTGCTAAATAACCGCGGAGTCGGAAAGTTTGGTGACGCCACCATTTCGATGGAAATAGGTAAATATAAATATAAATATAAATATAAATACCAACTTACCTATATATACCTAACATAACCCTTTGAAACATTTCCAACATCTGTTTAAATAAAGGAATATCCACCACAGGGATGTTAATCCTTCAAGTATACATATAGTACACACTCGTACATGTCCAAAGTAATATGTGATTAATCTTCTTCTCTACGTCTGTCTGTCTGTTCGTTCGCTTATAACTTGACAACCACTCAATGGATTTTGATGCAGTTTTCACTGGAAGATAAAGCATTTCTTCGGGAAGATTTATCACGCCATGACAAAAGGGAGCAGCGCAATGAGAATTTTTGTTAAACATGGAAGGTTTGCCGCCGTAGCGTAGCCGATCGCCGCGGGTTCAAACCCCGACTGATAATTTTTTTTTCCCTTCTTTTTATTTCAGAATAAATATTTTCTTTTGTAAAAAAAGGCGAACAGGGTCTGATGATGTGACTGTAAGATGGATACGGGATCTCCTCAATGGACAACAGCAGACCCTTCGAGTTTGGGCTTATTTGATTGGTATTTAATAGCACTATTGAAAGTCTGAATCAATAAAGATAATTATTTTATTTAGAAAAGAAGCCTGTCCATTTGCTAATTTTCCAGTCACAAGTCCAAGTCAGTGTCAAATCTAAAGTTATGGTCGTTTTGTGGCCAGCCGCGAAGGAGTCCGTAACAAGCACTTTGGTAAAGTATGTGACCGTTGCATATTGTTGTTCAAAAAATCATATTCTTTTGTTTTTCTTATTTCCACGAAAATCTCTTCGACACGGGCGGAGCCGCGGGCAAAGGCTAGTACTCAATATGTTTATTTGCGTTCCACAAAATATTTCTTAGGATAAATAAAGCACATCGTAGTTACAAATTATGGACCCAGTAACAAGTGGTGTTGCGTTAGAGCCCGGAGACAGTTTCTGTTACTGTGGATCTTCGCCGACATTCCGTCTTCAACAGTGTCGATGGCGTTGTGAGAAGTGGACCTCCGACAGCGGATGCAGGGCATTGAGCTAACCTGACCGCCTGTAAGTGCATTCAAAGACCCCTTATTCGTACGTGTTATCGATCTAAATTGTACAAATACTACACTAAGTGTCACAATTACAATACAATGCCACCATTAAATGCGCCTGGTTCTGTCTCTGCTACTGACAAGCTGCTCGAATGAACTATTATATTGAATGTACCTAGCTCTCGATATAGCATCATAATATACCTATGACACTAGCGGACGTTTATCGGGATCTCGTGGTCCATCCATCCATCCATCCATCCATCAGCCTGTTTCGTCCACTGCTGGACATAGGCCTTTCCAGGAGTTCACCACTCTTGGCGGTCCTCCTGGAAGAAATGCCCATACTCACACACGCTGGGCAGGCGGGTTGGTGAGCGCGGTGCCGAAACCCTTGCACTAGTGACGCCGCTGCCCGTCACTAGTCTGATTTATATAAGGCCCGGCAATTGGGGATGGATATACCGCCATCCGTCGGTCCCAGGCAATGGTGGGCCGCCTGGTTTTTTGCCTGAGAGCTGTTCTCTTACTCTCCCCCTAATAACTTCGGGAGGATTTGCGAGTAAGATGGTGGTACCTCCACAGTCGAGCCCGGCATTAGCTCTACCACCTAAAATCTCGTGGTAATTTTATAAAATTACTTAGCGCTTCTTCGTCATACAAGAACCCTGGAGTCTCGCGTTCCTAGCTCCAGCCTGTTTGGTCTAGATGTTGATACATCAGCAGTCTGTCAATGAAAGTATTCTTTTATGTACGAGTAGGTATATACAGGGTGTAAATAGAGTGCGACCATTAAATAAAACCACATACTCTACTGATCATACTGAACAACTATTTGAAAAGAAAACCCGCGAAAATGTTCAGAGAAAAAGATATTCAACTGTAACTCAAAGACTTCATCTCGTATGAGGAAGGTCTATTTTAGAACGCTGCACCGTAATAGCTGTTTCACAGACGACGTTCTCTCCAAACTCGCCCGTACGTCGGTGCGTTAGGGTTCACGCATTTTTACTTGGAACTCGATTATTTCCTAAACTAAGGGTGTCCGCGGGTATGATTCTTGGGAGAAGTGGTTCAGTAGGGTCGGTAGAATATGTGGTTTCATTTAATGGTCGCACTCTATTTACACCCGGTATGTTACTGGCCAAACCCGATTTTAGGACTAACTAGTTTCGCCTCGGGTAAGCTAGTCCTTCAGAAATAGAAGCGGCCGGCCGAGTTTGTGGTTATTTTTTTATAACAATCCAGCTAGTCTAGCATAGCAAACCATATCGAGCTCGATAGCGCGCGCGTGACACAGTGCTCTCTCTCACTCTGTTGATCTCCCTCGACAGGGATAGACATTCTGTATCGAGCGGTTAAAGCACGATATGATCTACTGTGCTAGGCCCTCTGATATCCTTCGATGCAGCCCCCGATTGTGCCCTCATATCGACTTTCTAACCAGAATATAAGATATAGGGACATACTAAATTCGATGTAGCATTCTAGTCCGATAGCGCTGGGTTTTGAGTTATTTGTGTTTCGTGTGTTTCGCATAGTTTCCGGACTACATGCCCAACCTAAGACATTAGTTTATGTCCTAGGTGCTTGTTTAGGTATATCTCGAATGCTTTATGATTTTGATTGTAATATAGAAAATATTTGCGTGTATTATAAAGGTGATTTAATTTAACTACAGCTCAATTAGAAAATAATGAAACAAAATACGACTTCTGCAATCCTCAGTACTTTCAAATAAATGTGTTCAAGCCGTGACTCAATAAAACAGAAAGATTATTTAAAAAGTTTCTTCCTCCCTAACGATTATATGGAAAGTTGTGTCATTCCGAGTTACTTATTGTATGAGTTTTCGTTTAAACAGGTCAAGTACAGCTGTAGGAGGTCACAGGACCTTAAAAATGTCTTCTTCATGAATTAACTCCACGTTAAAACACAAACAAAAACCTACCTTATCTTCACGGCTTTAAGAGTGAAGTTAGATTGAGCTGCGGCGATATCGTTGTGTGTAGGGCGCCTCGCGAGAGTTTCGGTCGGAAGGTAACCTCTATTATTTTAAATTACAGTAAAACCCCGCAGTGTGTTATTTGTTCCAGAGATTTTTCATAATCATTATAGTCGAAAAATCTCTCGAATTTATTTACTTTGAAAGTGTTCGTAAAGTTTGAAACTTCTGCTTTCTTTATTATAAGCTCTGTACAGAAACTTTTATAGAATAATAATGGATTCGAGTTTTGACGAAGAATCACTATCATTAATGTGCTCCGATGAAGGCTATTTGTATGAATATTTTATTTTCCAATTACATTTAAAAGACAATAATGTTTTCCCTAAAATATAACATTTCCATTATTTTACAAACTACGTGTGTGACCTAAAATAAATATAATAAAAATATTGGGTTCAGTCAGATTGCTGTCCCCGGTAGGATCCCAGAATGGTGGCGACGTTACGTCTTTGTATAGCTAGACAGATCCTCTGGCCGAGGTAATAGCGCCAGCCCTCCGAGGCATCCACTAGACGGACGGACCCAGCCCAGTCTTCCCAAACGGCACAAATATCCCGAAATACCCTAGCATGTGGTGGGGTGTCGTTGTCTAGCTACAGCTCATTGAGTAGAGTACATATACCGGGTGTAAGCAGACTGCTACCATTAAATGAAACCACATATTCTACCGACCCCACCGAACCACTTTTCCCAAGAGTCATACCCGCGGACAGCCTTAGTTTGGGAAATAATTGAGTTCCAAACAAAAATGCGTGAACCGTAACGCACCGACATACGGGCGAGTATCGAGAGAGCGTCGTCCGTGAAACAGCTTCAGGTTCAGTGGTCGGTAGAATATGTGGTTTCATTTAATGGTAGCAGTCTATTTACACGGGGTATACCGTAAGTTGTTTTCATTTTGACAACGGAGCCCTAAGACGTGTTCAAAATAAAAGAATATGCTTTTGTTTAGCTTTTAATTGCATACAGTTAATTTATTATGCTGTGTATAAAAATATATGAACTGTTACTAAAGATATTAAATGTTTATGATGATCGTAAACACAGATCAACCTTATTAGTACAAGTTCTGTTTATCTCTTCGTACTAGATATTCCTAACACTCCACCAAATATATTTGTATTTACTATCCCTGTCGTCAGCGAGTTAGGGCTCCTATCCTACACACTTGGAACTGGAAGTACAACCAGGCTGCGATTGTAATCCCGTACATCCACTTTACTGGGAAAAAGGGCAAGAAAAAAAGAAAACTTAGGAAACAGTAGATGTGGAGAATATCGAATAATCTAACACGACAAAATAATCGTGTTCTCGAAAAGACAATACAATTATACAAGTACACTCTATATAGATTCCTACAATTTATAGGTACGCATCCTTTTCTTATGCCCATTTCCACTTTTAGTTTTTAAACGTTTAATTATTTACATCTTTGAAATAATTTCTTACGAAAATTTATTAGTTAATCCGAAGCTTTACTGAAACAATGTTCACATATTACGGAGACGCTGAACGAAAATCAAATAACCTTTATTATAAACCGAAACGAAGATTACTGAGAACTCTTCAAATATACTCAACAGTACTAGTGGAGGTTACTTATCCTTCAGAGAACGAGTTGGACACTGGGCAGCGCATGCCACAACGCTTTGACAAATTAAAGTATTATTTGTTTTATCAAATAACCTTTATTATAAACCGAAAAGAAGATTACTGAGAACTCTTCAAATATACTCAACAGTACTAGTGGAGGTTACTTATCCTTCAGAGAACGAGTTGGACACTGGGCAGCGCATGCCACAACGCTTTGACAAATTAAAGTTTTATTTGTTTTATCAAATAACCTTTATTATAAACCGAAACGAAGATTACTGAGAACTCTTCAAATATACTCAACAGTACTAGTGGAGGTTACTTATCCTTCAGAGAACGAGTTGGACACTGGGCAGCGCATGCCACAACGCTTTGACAAATTAAAGTATTATTTGTTTTATCAAATAACCTTTATTATAAACCGAAAAGAAGATTACTGAGAACTCTTCAAATATACTCAACAGTACTAGTGGAGGTTACTTATCCTTCAGAGAACGAGTTGGACACTGGGCAGCGCATGCCACAACGCTTTGACAAATTAAAGTATTATTTGTTTTATCAAATAACCTTTATTATAAACCAAAAAGAAGATTACTGACAACTCTTCAAATATACTCAACAGTACTAGTGGAGGTTACTTATCCTTCAGAGAACGAGTTGGACACTGGGCAGCGCATGCCACAACGCTTTGACAAATTAAAGTATTATTTGTTTTATCAAATAACCTTTATTATAAACCGAAAAGAAGATTACTGAGAACTCTTCAAATATACTCAACAGTACTAGTGGAGGTTACTTATCCTTCAGAGAACGAGTTGGACACTGGGCAGCGCATGCCACAACGCTTTGACAAATTAAAGTATTATTTGTTTTATCAAATAACCTTTATTATAAACCGAAAAGAAGATTACTGAGAACTCTTCAAATATACTCAACAGTACTAGTGGAGGTTACTTATCCTTCAGAGAACGAGTTGGACACTGGGCAGCGCATGCCACAACGCTTTGACAAATTAAAGTATTATTTGTTTTATCAAATAACCTTTATTATAAACCGAAACGAAGATTACTGAGAACTCTTCAAATATACTCAACAGTACTAGTGGAGGTTACTTATCCTTCAGAGAACGAGTTGGACACTGGGCAGCGCATGCCACAACGCTTTGACAAATTAAAGTTTTATTTGTTTTAGCAAAATAAGGCAAAAATTAAAGGTCTAGTTTATTTATTTCACGGACAAGACATAAATCATACACACACAGCTAGGCAAATACTTGTATCAGATTAATTCAATTTACTTCTTATTTCTTTTCCTAGTGGACACATAAAACAATTATTAGTTCGTTGATGTTAAGTACATAATTAAACTTCTTTGGGACACGGTTCTGCTCTGCCTCGGATCTTACATTAAATTTGTCGCCAGCGTAAAGTACACTCGAGTCAAGTATCACACACTTGTAGGTTGTTTATTGTGGGCAAGTATTCAATTTCGTCGTCAGAAGTTCATTATTTAATTTTGGTTAATACCCGATCTGAGGTGCAATTGTGTAAGCCAATCGTATTCAAATTCGATTGTCATATGGCTATTCAGCTAAGCAAATAAACCCGTTTGAAAATTGAAATCGTACGTTTTCGGTTGGCAACAACAAAACAAGACAATTGTATTCATTTGACAGCCAAAAATGTACGATTTCAATTGTCAAACGGGCTAATTCGCTTAACAGAATAGCCAATGACAATCAATTTGAATACGATTGGCTATTACACATTATGAACATAATTCAGTGTTTACATCGTGGAGCGGCGGTCTCACGCTTTGTTTAGGTTTTTACACCAGTTTTTTTTGTAAAGTATTCTTTTGTGTTTTAGTTAGAGAACATATTGTACAAAACGGGATATCCAATAATGATACTATAGTTAAGTATGAAATGAAATAATGAATGAAGATTGGTTTTGATCCGAGATGTCGAAACGATCTGCTACAAATCCAATATGAAACATATAATTGAGAAGGTTATTTTACTTGTATCCGTACTTGAGTAAACTGGAATGTTGATTGAAAGTTCTGTCTTTGGCTTCCTAGCGACAGCGGTATATGTGGCCCAGGCTTTCGGTACTTCGAAGAAAACAGAGTTTTATTTGATGAGAAAATATGACTTTTTAGCAAATCAAAACATTTTAATTTAGGAGCACATCACAAATAAGAACAACAATCACATATTCGTACATTCTCCACGATTTTTATTAATTAGGACTTAACTTTGTAAGATCTGTTATGCTTTCTTTCAAGGGTGTGGCCATGGTGTGGCTAAATCTAAATGTCCGCCGCCGGCAGAATTACAAGCTGAGACTTAATTTTTCCGCCGTAAGACGGACTGTGTGGAAATTCATAAGTATACGCCGAAAATAATAATATTACCGGTCATTTCGCACGTATAGCGAAATACTATAGCGAGAATAGTAAAAGCGTACGCGTTCTTGGTATATACTCGTACAACATGACATTTAAGTCATTTTGTTAACGAAAACTGGTGATAGTACTCGTCCATATGAACAACTTTTACTATGGAGCCGACCATGAAACGGTGAAAAAAACTGTTCCATATCAGCTGTTCCATACAAAAGTTAAATACCCACTCGACCCAAATGTATGAAACAGCTGTTTTTTTTCACGATTTCAGGGTTGGCTTCGTTGTAAAAGTTGTTCATATGGACGAGTACTATCACCAGTTTTCGTTAGCAAAATGACTTAAATTTTACGTTGTATAGGATGAAATTAAATCAACCGACCAAATTCATACTGGAGACTCAGATCAAGAATCACTTGATCAAGAACCAGATTCAGTAATCCTTTTGGCCAATTTCGAAAAATACATTATTTTGATTCCTTACTGGTTGGACTAGTTTATTAGTACAATTCCTAGTGCAGGCACTATGAAGCAAAAAAATATTTGTTTTCCAATTTCATATGGAGGGTCATTACATTAAACCTTGTTCCTGGTGACTAACCGAGTCTGCAGTATGAATTTGGTCGGTTGATTTAATTTGACCTAGTATATCTGTCTTCGGCATATCATAATTTGCCTTGGCAGATAGTATTTCTGCCATACATTTCATGTAAACGTAACATGCTCTTCCTCGCCCCTCTCGTCGTTGCACGTATCTTTAACTTTGGGGAAGGTTTTCGATTTCATACTTTACGATCTGCCGAGCGAGGCACATCATGATATATGCTAAATTCTGAGATTTTCCGACCACTATCGATGACTTCCGCTGCCGTCGTCACGTGACCAAGTTGTATACGTTCGCTTGATGCTTCGTTGGTCGCTTCAGATATCAAATCGTTGGTTCAGTGGTGAGCGCACTACGTATACTATAAAGGTATAAGATTTGTTTTAGTTTCAGGGTTCAAATCACATCAAAAGTTCTTTTCATTTGTGTTTTTTTTTACCGAAAGTCATTAAGTAACATGTCAAAAATATATAGGTACTTGCAACGCGACACATGAAGTGAAGCGAAGCGAGGAGGAGCGTTGAGCTGCTAGTGATAACGAATTGGAGAGCAGAGGGAAGTGGAGCCGAGCGAGGCGACCCCTGTTAACTGTTAACGCAAATAAGTATAAAACGCCTACAATTATTCCGCCGCCGGACCTATCATTTGTAATGAATGACATTGACTTGTTAAAGTACAATATGAATTGCTCAATATACCTACATACATATCTAATACTATCTATACAGTCAATATGTTCGGCATTTCATAATCTCAATCCGCGTGGAAATTAAAATCATATGGGATCTTGATCAAATCGTAGGCGGATCTCGTGCCCGCTGGACCGACGATCTGAAGGACGTTGCGGGTTGCGGCTAGATGAGGAGGACGGAGAACCGCCAAGAGTGGCAGAATCTGGGAAAGGCCTATTTCCAGCAGTGTACGAATACGGGTTGATGGATGGATGGATGGATGGGATCTCGGTGTTTGTGGATCACTGCGTGTTGGGACGGGAAGCCCAGGGGGCTACACTGAATGCCTTAGCGTAATATACACAAGGTGATACTGGTATTGAAACGGCTCCTCACGATTTGTCAGATAGTCGGTTACGCGGCGGTTCCCCGTTTGACACTGTTGAAACTGTACGAATGCAGTGCAACTAGTCAGGTGAAATCATGACTATTAAACCGTTTCGATTTCAGTATGAATCTAAACCACGAATCTTTTAGTAGTAGAATTATATAAGGTGACTTTAATTTATCCCGTCAAACTCTTACTGAAGACTCGGTAAGAGCTCAGTAACAAGGTTCGATTACCCTTTTTGTGAAATTCGTAAATTAATCTTTTTGTTTTTGTTTTCCTTACAAACGCAAACTTAGCCCTGAGTCAATTATTATGGGACGTCGAGTTTTTATTTTGCGAAATTAGCAAAAAGTGTTATAAGTTTGGCTGTATTAATAAAAGTCACCTTATATATGTTATGAATACACTTACTGTTAAATTATACAGATAGGTATACGTGGGACGCACTATAAGTTTCCGGAATGAATATGAAAAAATACTATTAAAGGTACAAAATTAATTTATTGTTTTTCAAAATAATCTCCCTTGGCGTCTATGCACTTTTTCATTCGATCAAACCAGTTTTGAAAACTTTTGTGCCACTCCCCTGTGGTGACCTCTGAAACGTGTTTTTCATACTCCTCGACAGCCTCTTCTGGTGATGAAAATCGTTGACCGCGTAATTGGTTCTTAATTTTTGGGAACAGAAAAAAGTCACAAGGTGCCAGGTCGGGACTGTATGCAGGATGACTCATGAGTTCTACATTTTTCGTCTTCAAAAAGTCGTTTGTCTGTCTGGCCGTGTGAGAACTAGCATTGTCGTGGTGCAGGATGATACGGCGTTTACGGTTATTTTTACGGAGTTCGTCAATAACTTCCGGCAAACAAATGGTCGTGTACCAGTCACTATTCACGGTACGACGATTCTCTAAAGCAACAGTAGCCACGTGTCCAGTTTTATTAAAAAAAGAAGCAATCATCCGCTTAGATGCACTTTTCACGCGCGCCACTTTGGTTGGTTTCGGCTCATCTTGAAAGACCCATACGCTCGATTGCTGCTTTGTTTTGGGATCGTAGCAATAAATCCATGTTTCGTCACCTGTTACTATGTTCCACACCAAATTTGACGCACCTTCGTTGAATCTGGTAAGCATGGCACTGCACCAAGTGACGCGGTCCGTTTTTTGAGCCTCGGTCAAGTTGTGTGGGATTCACCGCGAGCACAGCTTTCTCACACCCAAATGTTTGTGTAGGATTGATTGTATTTGACTCATGCCTATTTCTAAGGATGCGCGAATTTCATGGTAGGTCACATGCCTGTCTGTTTCAATCATACGGCGCACAGCATCGATGTTTTTGTTGGTCACAGCGGTGGACGGCCGACCATCGCGAGATTCGTCACTGAGATTGATACGACCACGCTTGAATTCTGCAAACCAGCTATAAACAGTCGTCTTGCATGGTGCTTCATTGCCAAAAGCTGTTTCAAGCCGAGTGATGGTCTGTTGAGCTGTCACATTACACTTAAAATCGTAGAAAATCATACTACGAAAATTTTCCCGAGTTAAATCCATGTTGATGCAGACACACAATTTTTTAAATGGCGCCACAAGGTAAAAACAAAAGACAGTCAGATGAAACAAACTGCATTCTACAGCCAAAGAGTTCTATTTTCAAATGTTGCAATAAATTTTTAAATATTGTTTATGTAAGTGGCCAGTTCCGGAAACTTTTAGTGTTACCTATGTATAAGAAGTTTCAAGAGTTTTGTCGCATTTTAGTATTATTCATGTATCAGGTGAATGCTAACTGAAGTCTAACTAAATAAACAATGGATGATATATTTCCCGAACGTTGGCGCCCGGTCAGTTCACGTACTGCACGATGTTCGTGATTACCAAAATGAAGAACTGTCCCGTGTATTCACAACAAACTACAATGTCATTGTCCAGTCGTCCTTCAAGGGTCCGTCAGAGACAGAGTGAGTCAGGCGACGGAAGCGACAATCGTTTGTGATTCGCACATTGATATTGGCATGCGATGATGAATATAGGAAGAGGTTCCGGTGATGAGGGCACAGTCATCATGTCCCATATTAGTGTAGGACATCAGCAAGGTGTATCCGAGTACCATCGATCAGCTTTATGGCGGCGACGTAAGAAGGGTCTAAGGAGAAGTTAAGATTCTAAATTAGTAGAACAAACATTGTATACAATATTTCATGATTCTGGTGTATTTCCTATAGACGGGTTGGGGAATCTTTGTCCTCAAGAATTCGTACTCTATTCTATTTTTGATAAAATTTGTCCCTCAATTATAACATACATAACCGTTAGTTACTTAAAAATGGTATTTCTTTTCGATAGTATAATGAGAGTGAAAAGTGTTATCAGAACAAAGTAAAAATTGCAATCAACATTCTGTTTATTAAAAATCAACTATTTATGTATAACTTCAACTAAAGTATACTTAAAAATACTCACACACATATTATAAAAATAAAAATGCTACAATATTCTTTGTACAAATAAAAAAAAGAAAATGTTCCAATTACACAATCTAAAATAAAAATAATACATAAAAATTCTTACAAATTTATAATCAACAAAATATTTTCAAACCAAAGAGTAGTAAAATTATTTTTTTGTATAGTGAATGTATTCCTTTTAACTTTTGTGACTGATAGTACTCTTATATAAAATCGTTTCTGCGTTTACTTAACCAAAAGCGACAAAATTTATTTTTACCTTGGCCTAGGTATTGAGGAGTTTCTCTGCCATGCAGCCTCGGATGGTTCCGCAGGACCAGGGATGCCAGGTGGGTACAGTTTGATTCTTGCACTATAACCCTAAAATTCTCGTAAAGTTGAAAAATATTTTTTTTCAAGAATGTTCGCTTCTTATCCGATTCAAGTGTTGGTTTAGCCGCTGCAGTTGGATATACCACCGCCTCGATCATCCTACACCATCATCTTAACATCAAAGCAACAGTTATAAGAGTGTTCGCTTCTCATCCGATTCAAGTGTTTGCTTAGCCGCTACAGTTGGATATACCACCGCCTCGATCATCCTACACCATCATCTTAACATCAAAGCAACAGTTATAAGAGTGTTCGCTTCTCATCCGATTCAAGTGTTTGCTTAGCCGCTACAGTTGGATATACCACCGCCTCGATCATCCTACACCATCATCTTAACATCAAAGCAACAGTTATAAGAGTGTTCGCTTCTCATCCGATTCAAGTGTTTGCTTAGCCGCTACAGTTGGATATACCACCGCCTCGATCATCCTACACCATCATCTTAACATCAAAGCAACAGTTATAAGAGTGTTTGCTTCTCATCCGATTCAAGTGTTTGCTTAGCCGCTACAGTTGGATATACCACCGCCTCGATCATCCTACACCATCATCTTAACATCAAAGCAACAGTTATAAGAGTGTTCGCTTCTCATCCGATTCAAGTGTTTGCTTAGCCGCTGCAGTTGGATATACCACCGCCTCGATCATCCTACACCATCATCTTAACATCAAAGCAACAGTTATAAGAGTGTTCGCTTCTCATCCGATTCAAGTGTTTGCTTAGCCGCTACAGTTAGATATACCACCGCCTCGATCATCCTACACCATCATCTTAACATCAAAGCAACAGTTATAAGAGTGTTCGCTTCTCATCCGATTCAAGTGTTTGCTTAGCCGCTACAGTTGGATATACCACCGCCTCGATCATCCTACACAATCATCTTAACATCAAAACAACAGTTATAAGAGTGTTCGCTTCTCATCCGATTCAAGTGTTGGTTTAGCCGCTACAGTTGGATACACCACCGCCTCGATCATCCTACACCATCATCTTAACATCAAAGCAACAGTTATAAGAGTGTTCGCTTCTCATCCGATTCAAGTGTTGGTTTAGCCGCTACAGTTGGATATACCACCGCCTCGATCATCCTACACATCATCTTAACATCAAAGCAACAGTTATAAGAGTGTTCGCTTCTCATCCGATTCAAGTGTTGGTTTAGCCGCTACAGTTGGATATACCACCGCCTCGATCATCCTACACCATCATCTTAACATCAAAGCAACAGTTATAAGAGTGTTCGCTTCTCATCCTATTCAAGTGTTGGTTTAGCCGCTACAGTTGGATATACCACCGCCTCGATCATCCTACACCATCATCTTAACATCAAAGCAACAGTTATAAGAGTGTTCGCTTCTCATCCGATTCAAGTGTTGGTTTAGCCGCTGCAGTTGGATATACCACCGCCTCGATCATCCTACACCATCATCTTAACATCAAAGCAACAGTTATAAGAGTGTTCGCTTCTCATCCGATTCAAGTGTTTGCTTAGCCGCTACAGTTGGATATACCACCGCCTCGATCATCCTACACCATCATCTTAACATCAAAGCAACAGTTATAAGAGTGTTCGCTTCTCATCCGATTCAAGTGTTGGTTTAGCCGCTACAGTTGGATATACCACCGCCTCGATCATCCTACACCATCATCTTAACATCAAAGCAACAGTTATAAGAGTGTTCGCTTCTCATCCGATTCAAGTGTTGGTTTAGCCGCTGCAGTTGGATATACCACCGCCTCGATCATCCTACACCATCATCTTAACATCAAAGCAACAGTTATAAGAGTGTTCGCTTCTCATCCGATTCAAGTGTTGGTTTAGCCGCTGCAGTTGGATATACCACCGCCTCGATCATCCTACACCATCATCTTAACATCAAAGCAACAGTTATAAGAGTGTTCGCTTCTCATCCGATTCAAGTGTTGGTTTAGCCGCTGCAGTTGGATATACCACCGCCTCGATCATCCTACACCATCATTGTTCACTTAACACGTATTTGAACGTACATTGTATTTGTCAAGATATTTTATTTTTATTTGATATGGCAACACGAGTTGTCGCGGGGTGAATTGTCACGAGTCGTGCGAAGGCCATATTGCGTTTTCAGACAACAAGAGTTGCAAGAGGTTATGTGTTTAGTATTTCAAGGAAATTAGTTTGTTAAAATAGAGAAATAAACCAGTTAATTAGTGTTAACTGTGATCCGGGACGTCTGCGTGAAAAGTTTCGTAAATCCGATAATAGTGGAAGGTGATGAGAAAAGATTTTCATCTCCACGTTTTACTGAAATCGTGCTACCTTTAACGGGATTGGGCTAGCCCAGGGTTAGAGGGTTGCGTTTAGGATACTAGTCTGCTGACACGCTGGCTGGGCTGGTCATTTGCCAGAAATCTCCGTGCCGAGGTCGACGATAATCAACGTCAGAAGAAGGGAGACGCACATCCAGGGGACCTGTGCTTTCCTCTGAGCCAGGATTGAGTCGTGACCCGGATCGAGCGCAGAGGTCCCGTCCAGGACGAGAAGGTGCACGTGCATGTGAGTGTTTGAACATTTACCCCTATAACGGGATTTAGTATATAAGGCCCCCTTGTGTGGAAGACCCCTTTCGGACAGGGTTTAGATTCTATTAAATATCCACGGGCCCAGCAACAGAAAAACTAAGTTGTACCTGTCGAGAGGGGGGTTTATCATACAATCATCTTAACATCAAAGCAACAGATATTAGACTGAGATTTTATTGCAATTTTTACAGTTTTAATAGCAACTTAATTCTTGTTTTTTTTTTCAAGAACCTAAAGTTTTCTTACTTTTACGTACGAAAACTTGGTTTGCCTTGTACATTGTACATGAGTTAAAATTCGCGTACAAGTACGAGAATCTCGTACGTTTGGCAACCCTGCACAGAACACCTTTACCGTAAATAACCGACAATTAGGGAGAACAACTACGAGATAGATCGTTGCCCTTAGCACCAAAAAATAAAAAAGAATCCCGCGCTTCCTTTCTCTCATTTACATTTTGAAAATATGGTTGTCGATAAAGTATTATTGTGTCCAACGTGACATAATTAGCCATGGGACACTCGTGCAGTCTATTACTATTAAGCTATCCCGAAGATGTCGTAACTGACGAAACCTGTTGAACAGGTACTTGTTGAATCCTGCATCCTGCTGGTATGCTTTTGATTCATTAAGAAGCCTGTAGTCGGCGGCTTGAAGTCAGTCGCACACGGGGTCGCTATGCTTGCTATTTCATTCTACATTCTACATTCTTCGGATTATAGAGCTGTTGAACGTAAGTTTAATATCGGAACGCAGCTGTCATCTGACAGCTGTCTCTGCTACTTCATCCTTCTCACTTTACCATTTCTTTTCCTGTACAAATGTTGTGCCGAAAATCATATCTAAATTTATTAGTAAAAGGCTAATGAATCACCGAAATATTTCGTTTTTCTTCATCCTGGGGACCTTATTTAACATGGTGACCCCTAGTTTTTTGGAAATAATCGACGATCGGAGAATAAATTGCGGATTTGGTACGTCGTCATCGTGATCATCAGAATCGAACAAAAGGTTTGGTTCCGAGCGTCATCTCAGCACGTCGACGTCGTGAAATCGTCGAGTAGAAGTCGATTATCAACCTGAACACGCTGCCTGCAGAGGATCCTCGCAGGCCTGGGCTCCGGAGTGCAGAAGAACCATACTGCGGCTACGAGAGGATACGTATACTATTTGATTTTGAGCTGGTATCCTTCTATTCCCTTTCATCCCCATCCTTAGCCACAGTTAAATCTAATAATTTGACCTTTTATTACATGCAAAGTTAACCTAAAAATTCTATTTAAATCCCCAATTAAAAATGACTGCACCGCCAAAAAGCATGGCGATTCCAGCTGACGTGGCGGCCTTAACTCGCAGTCGTAGTTATTTCAAAGGCAGAGTAACATTATCGCGAAAATATATTGTAAATCTAACAGAACCTTTGTCTGCAGAGCAGGTGCTGGAACTGGGGGACAGAACAGTTAAGCTAAAATCTATGTATAGCTCATTTGAGGCAGTGCAACACAAAATTGAGCTCTTGTCTGAGAATATCGAGGAACAGGTACAGGAAAGAAGTCAATTTGAGGACGCGTATTTCGAGGTATTGTCAAAGTTTAAATATTTATTGTCCAAATATGTGACGGAACCTCAAACCATGCCTCAGGCAAGTGCTTCTTCTGAATCTGTCAGCCGGGTAAAGCTCCCCGATATATCCCTACCAATTTTTAATGGCGATGCCAATACTTGGCTGGAATTTAGGGACACGTTTGATAGCTTGATTAACAAAAATATGTCTTTGAGGGGCATTGAAAGGTTCCACTACCTCATCGGTCAGCTTGAGGACACTGCCCTTGAAGTGATAAGCGATATTGACAAAACCGAGGAAAACTATAGCATAGCATGGAAAATTTTATGTGAACGCTTTAATAACAAAAATCTTTTGGTGCACAATCACTTAAAGGCGCTATTGGTAGACATGAATGTGACTAATACAAGTCAGTCCCTAAGAAATTTCTGTGATTCAATTTCGAAACACTTGCGTGCACTTTCTAAACTTAATGTCCCAACAGCTGACTGGGATACTATTTTAATTTTTCTTCTGCTAAACAAATTAGATAAAAGAATGCAAAAAAAGTGGGAGGAAACTGGTGACCATTCTAATGAACTGCCTTCGTTACAGCATTTCAGGAATTTTATCAAGAGGCAAGCCGATCTACTCGAGACCCTCGACTCGAAAGATTTTGCAACATCCGGCATGCAGCAGAAAAGCGTTAAGAAGACATTTGTAGCCGCGGGTCTTAGAAAAGCAGACGGAGAACCACGGGTTACGTGTCCATATTGCAACGCTGGTCACTTCATCAATCAATGTGAAAAATTCTTGGCCCTACAAGTAAGTGCACGCATACGCGAGGTTAAGCGTATGAAACTATGTATTAATTGTCTCAGATCCAATCATTTGTTGCCGACTTGCCGAGCCAGCCCATGCCGAGTATGCAAAAGTCGTCATCATACTCTCTTGCATCTTAGCAAGCAACCTATCACCAATAATGCGGCCACTACTTATCCAGCGACAGTAAGTGACAGCAAAAATCTACCAATCTCTTCGGAGAATACCATTTCAATGGTATCAAAGTTGAATTCAACCAAGCCCATTACCAATGACTCTCATGTCTTTTTATCTACAGCTCAAGTTAATATTCTTGACAGTAAGGGACAGCCACAAGTATGCAAAATTTTGCTTGACTCGGCATCTCAATCTAATTTTGTCTCCCAGGCCGCTCTAAGCCGACTCGGGTTGGACTTGTCCACTCAATCTACCAATATTTTGGTCTTGGGAATTAACGACAAATCATCGAATATAACCAAACAGTGTAACTTGTCACTAATATCAAAAACAACTTCTTTTAAAACCAACCTAAATTGTCTGATAGTTCCCAAAATATGCGAATTATCCTCTTTGACTCTAACCGATAGTAACCGAAATCTATTTAAATTTCCACAGCACATCAAGCTGGCTGATGAAAACTATAATACTGCATCTGATATTGATATAATTATTGGAGCTCAACTCTTCTACGACCTACTTTGCATTGGGCAGTATCGCCTTGGTGAGGGCCTACCAATTCTACAAAAAACCAAACTAGGATGGGTCATTTCAGGACCATTTAACACAGACCACCAAAATTCTAAAGTCAAGGTAAGATGCAACCTTACTTTAAACTCTCAACTAAATAAATTCTGGGAACTGGAGGAGTGTACTAATAAAAGCATGGATTTGTCAGATGATGATCAAAAATGTGAAGAAATATTTGCTTCCACCACAACTCGTGCTTCTGATGGCAAATTCGTTGTTAGTATCCCCTTCAAATTACCTACTTCATATCTCGGTGATTCACGTAGGGTGGCATTGCAAAGATTCAAACATTTAGAGACTAAACTCAACAAAAATCCTGCTTTAAAATCAATGTACTTAGAATTCATGAAGGAGTATGAGGCCTTAGGTCACATGACGAGACTATCATCTGATGACTTAGGGCTCGTACAATATTTTTTCCCACACCATGGAGTGTTAAATGTAAATAAATCTACCACTAAGCTCCGAGTAGTATTCAATGGGTCTTGCAACTCTGATTCCGGTTATTCCGTAAATTCCCTGCAGTATTCAGGTCCCATTGTTCAGGATGAACTAATATCAATTTTATTGCGATTCAGAGTACACAAATATGTCGTGTGCGCTGATATCGAAAAATGTTACCGCTGTGTGTGGATTTCCCCAGACCAACGATACCTTCAATGCATCTTTTGGCGAGAAAGCCCATCTGAACCAATTTCAGTATATGCTTTAAATACAATAACCTATGGTACCACATCAGGTTCCTTTTTGGCCACTCGTTGTCTAAAACAGTTGGCAATCGATTTTGAAGAAAAATACCCAAAGGCGGCTTCTGTTATTAACCGAGATTTTTATATTGACGATTTAAATACGTCTAGCGATAATAAGGCTGATTTAAGTCAAACTGTCACTGAAGTCAACAAGATATTAAGTACAGCCTCATTTCATCTAAGAAAATGGAAGTCAAATAGTACTGAGATTCTTGATAGTGTTAAGGATCATCAGTCTGAATCTATACCTCATCTATTCGATAATGATCAGAGTAAGACACTTGGCTTAGTATGGTCATCAGCTGATGATAAATTGAAATTTCAAATTAATCTAGATAAACTAAAACCGAAAGTTACAAAGAGAGAAATCTTATCAATAATCTCTAGTATTTTTGATCCTCTAGGATTGCTAGGACCTTGTATATTGATACCTAAATTACTCATCCAGCAAATGTGGAAAGACCAGATCCCATGGGATCAAGTTCCTTCGAAGGAAGTCTCCGATTTATGGGTTAACTTCACCACACAATTGCATCATTTTAATGAGCTTGAAATAGAAAGACATGTCAAGTTAGATAGTCATGTCGAAGTAGAACTTCATGGATTCTCGGATTCATCTTTGAAAGGGTACGGGGCATGTATTTATATCCGTACCATCGATGCCAAAGGTTATATCTCAACTAGACTTCTATGTTCAAAGAGTAGAATTTCTCCCATAAAGTCGCAAACGATTCCCAAACTTGAGCTCTGTGCAGCTTTGTTGTTAGCCATTTTGATGGATAAAGTTAGAGGCTCCATTAAATGGCATGATTGCCGAACTTATCTATGGACGGACTCCAATGTTGTACTTTGCTGGATAAAAATTTGTCCTTCTAAACTCCAAACATTTGTGTCTAACCGTGTAAAGAAAATTCAACTTTTAACCAAGCCAGATACTTGGCGTTGGCTTCCTTCTGCTGACAATCCAGCTGATGTTTTATCTAGAGGTGTGGAGCCAGCAAAACTATCAAAGTGCAACATTTGGTGGTTTGGCCCGACCTTCCTGAAAAACCCTTGTGAACTATGGCCTTCGCTTACAGCGCCATCTGTTAGTACAGAGCCTGAAACCAAATTTCAGCCTTATGAACCAATAATATATGAAAAATCTCAAATTGTGGCGCCATCTAATGCAATTTCCCCTGAACGTAATACTAATAAATTATTATGCAATATTTCCTTGCAGAATAATAACGAATGTGGCAACATATTCTTTGAACTTTATTCAAATTACAACACTTTGTTGAGAGTGACTGCGTGGCTGCTTCGGTTTCAACGTAACTGTAAGAATCCACAAAACGCTATCAAGACTTGTCTCCAATCTACTGAATTAGAAAGCGCTTTGCACTGTTTGGTCAAATTAGTACAAAAAGCATGCTTCCCGGAAGAATATTCCAAATTACAGGTCAACAAACCAATTTCACCTAGTAGTAATCTTACCCCACTTAACCCGTTTCTGGATAAAAATAATATTCTTAGGGTAGGAGGTAGATTATCTTTATCTGATTTTAATTATGATAAGAAGCATCCTATTTTGCTACCCGCTAAGCATATTTTCACCGAATTAATGATGAGTTATTATCACTTAAAATACCTTCATGCTGGACCACAGCTGTTATTATCTCTTGTAAGGCAGAAATTCTGGCCCATACATGGAAAGGCTCTGGCAAGTAAGATCTTGCACAAATGTCTAACGTGCTATAAACATAATCCTCCTGCAGCACATCCTATTATGGGGGATTTACCTAAACCTCGCGTTATGCCTGCACCTCCTTTTATTTCAGTCGGTGTAGATTACACTGGCCATTATTATGTCCGTGACAGAAGGGGCCGCGGCTACAGGACTTCTAAATGCTATGTCTGTATTTTTGTTTGTATGTGTACGAAGGCAGTTCACATAGAATTGGTTACAGATCTCTCTACGGATGCGTTTATGGCAGCTTTACGTAGGCTTGTAGCAAGGAGAGGTAAAATGAACTCGATATTTTCAGACAATGGAACAAATTTCCAAGGAGCAGCACGTGAGTTAAGCGAATTATTTAAATTTCTTATAGATCAGAATGATAACATCGCTTCTCAGCTGGCAAACGATGGTATTAAGTGGCACTTCCAGCCCGTTTTTTCACCGAGCATGGGTGGTCTGTGGGAATCAGCTGTTCGCAGCTGTAAGCATCATTTGAAGCGTATTCTTTCTAATGCTCTTCTAACATTTGAGGAATTTAGCACTATTTTGTGTCAGATTGAAGCTATACTTAATTCCCGCCCTCTCTTTCCCCTTAGTGACAATCCCAATGACATTTCCGCCCTAACCCCGGCTCATTTTCTTATAGGGCGCCCTCTCGTAGGACTGCCAGATTGGGACTATTCCCATGTCCCTGAATACAAATTAAAGTATTTTCAACTTCTGCAACAGTTGCGGCAAGATTTTTGGAGAAGCTGGTCAAGGGACTACATGAACCAATTGCAGCAGCGGGGCAAGTGGCGAGCATCCAAGGGGCAGTCCATCGCAGTGGGCGATCTTGTGCTTCTGCGTGATCCTGGCGCACCGGT
Organism: Ypsolopha scabrella; assembly: GCA_910592155.1. Taxonomy (NCBI): domain Eukaryota; kingdom Metazoa; phylum Arthropoda; class Insecta; order Lepidoptera; family Ypsolophidae; genus Ypsolopha; species Ypsolopha scabrella. The sequence continues at coordinate 31,296,589 of OU342964.1, forward strand.
TATGCTGTGGAAGACTGGACGCGTTGCTTCTATTCATCCGGGCAAGGACAAGATTGTTCGCGTCGCAGACATCCAGACTTCATCGGGGACCGTACGAAGATCTTTTAGTAGGATCATCCGATTACCAATCGAAAGTCAATCTTCAAATTAGTCTTAATAAAACTTGTTTTTATTTTTTGGTTTAATATTTTCAAACAAGTCTGTCAAGAAAACTTGTCTCTATTTTTTGTTTAATAGTTTTCAAATTAGTCTGTCAAGAAAACATTTAATTATTTTTCTTGTTTTTTGTTACTAAATCGAGTAACTTAATATCACTCAACTAAAATGTAACTTATACTCTGTTTGTTTTGCAACTTGATTATGTATGTAGCATATTATATTTTGTAATCACATGCCCCATTTAATTTATTATTTTATTAATTACATAACTTCAAATAGGATTTTTAAACTTTAAATTCCCATCAAATCAGATCTTGCATTGACTTAAAATTCTCAAAATTTTGTTTTGTATAAATCTAATATTTCTCTGTTGTAATTTTTGCATTACATTGCATATTTTTGTGCTGGGAGCATGTTGAACGTAAGTTTAATATCGGAACGCAGCTGTCATCTGACAGCTGTCTCTGCTACTTCATCTTTCTCACTTTACCATTTCTTTTCCTGTACAAATGTTGTGCCGAAAATCATATCTAAATTTATTAGTAAAAGGCTACTGAATCACCGAAATATTTCGTTTTTCTTCATCCTGGGGACCTTATTTATCAAGAGCACTGACTGACCGTTATTGGTTGACCCGAACGTTCATTTCCAGATCTCGTACGGAACTAACCAAACACAGTGTGAGTGAGAGGCAAGCTAACGCGAGACAACATTCATGTTTTGACAAAACTCGAGAATGGTTTTGGTGGTTCCTATGATTTCTTGAGAAATGTACCAAAAATCGAAATGAAACAAAAATATTTTTGAATAGTATAAAATAAAGTATGCTGTGAAACTAAAACTATTTGATTTATTGTATCGCTTCTAGCCTTCTAGGACATTACGGTACATAAACATTCATCAAAATCATGTGTAACATCCAGGACTTTTATACGCTTGTAACTTTTGTATGTATTTGATTTTGATAAATGTTTTAGTTTCACGTCATGGGTATTGTATGGGATATGTTGAAAAAGAACAAATAATAAGCAAGTACCTATACATAAGGATATGATCAGCGAACTGCTGCGCTAGTATGGGAGTTCGGGCGAATAGAGTCGCCTTTTCATTAATTGAGTAAATGTTGACGTTTGAATGTTAATGCGACTCTATTAAATGTTCTAGAAGCGATACAACAAATCAAATTTATTTACTTGAATGTATGGTACATTGTAGTATGTAAAGGTAAAAACCAGATTACATACTATGTTTAGTCTTATTATATATTGTATTGTATAAAAGTACCTCGGGGAGCCCTGTTCCCTACACTAAGTACTAAAAGTACCTGTACGGTAGGGTTACAGTGATTCTCTAGTCGCACTAAATTATACATTTCCAGAAGGGAAGTCAGTACTACTGACCATAATAACAAAAATTAAAAAAAACATGCTATTATAAACAGAAAAACAAAGAAAGATAATATACCTATGACAAAAAAGTACCTCGGGGAGCCCTGTTCCCTACACTAAGTACTAAAAGTACCTGTACGGTAGGGTTACAGTGATTCTCTAGTCGCACTAAATTATACATTTCCAGAAGGGAAGTCAGTACTACTGACCATAATAACAAAAATTAAAAAAAACATGCTATTATAAACAGAAAAACAAAGAAAGATAATATACCTATGACAAAAAAGTACCTCGGGGAGCCCTGTTCCCTACACTAAGTACTAAAAGTACCTGTACGGTAGGGTTACAGTGATTCTCTAGTCGCACTAAATTATACATTTCCAGAAGGGAAGTCAGTACTACTGACCATAATAACAAAAATAAAAAAAAACATGCTATTATAAACAGAAAAACAAAGAAAGATAATATACCTATGACAAAAAAGTACCTCGGGGAGCCCTGTTCCCTACACTAAGTACTAAAAGTACCTGTACGGTAGGGTTACAGTGATTCTCTAGTCGCACTAAATTATACATTTCCAGAAGGGAAGTCAGTACTACTGACCATAATAACAAAAATAAAAAAAAACATGCTATTATAAACAGAAAAACAAAGAAAGATAATATACCTATGACAAAAAAGTACCTCGGGGAGCCCTGTTCCCTACACTAAGTACTAAAAGTACCTGTACGGTAGGGTTACAGTGATTCTCTAGTCGCACTAAATTATACATTTCCAGAAGGGAAGTCAGTACTACTGACCATAATAACAAAAATAAAAAAAAACATGCTATTATAAACAGAAAAACAAAGAAAGATAATATACCTATGACAAAAAAGTACCTCGGGGAGCCCTGTTCCCTACACTAAGTACTAAAAGTACCTGTACGGTAGGGTTACAGTGATTCTCTAGTCGCACTAAATTATACATTTCCAGAAGGGAAGTCAGTACTACTGACCATAATAACAAAAATAAAAAAAAACATGCTATTATAAACAGAAGAACAAAGAAAGATAATATACCTATGACAAAAAAGTACCTCGGGGAGCCCTGTTCCCTACACTAAGTACTAAAAGTACCTGTACGGTAGGGTTACAGTGATTCTCTAGTCGCACTAAATTATACATTTCCAGAAGGGAAGTCAGTACTACTGACCATAATAACAAAAATAAAAAAAAACATGCTATTATAAACAGAAAAACAAAGAAAGATAATATACCTATGACAAAAAAGTACCTCGGGGAGCCCTGTTCCCTACACTAAGTACTAAAAGTACCTGTACGGTAGGGTTACAGTGATTCTCTAGTCGCACTAAATTATACATTTCCAGAAGGGAAGTCAGTACTACTGACCATAATAACAAAAATAAAAAAAAACATGCTATTATAAACAGAAAAACAAAGAAAGATAATATACCTATGACAAAAAAAGCAAAAAAGAAAAACATATAAGAAAAACAAGATATACATCATATGTTGCAAGCAATTAATAATTTTAGTTTCACAGTATAGTATATTTTATACAATTCAAAAATATTTTTGTTTCATTTATATTTTTGGGATATTTCTCCTAAAATCACAAGAAGACCCAAAACCATTCTCGAGTTTTTTCAAGACATGAATTTTGTCTCGCGTTAGCTTAGTGTTCGGTTAGTTCCGTACGAGCTCGGGAAATGAACGCTCGGGCCAACCAATAACATTCAGTCAGTGCTCTATAATCCGAAGTTGCATGTAGAATGAAATAGCGACCCCGTGCGCGACTGACTTCAAGCCGCCGACTACAGGGACGCGGGGAGAATGTGATAACGCGTGCCTTTAGTCGCGAGCTATACTCGTACCTCTTAGTTGCGTTACGTGGCCAGTGATGACGTCACTTCCGACACACCACATTACAAGAAAATCAAGGCACATTAATTTCACTACAGCGAACTAAACATGCAAGTAGGTGAATAACCAACATTCAGCGGCAGAAAAAGGATTCCTTGCTAAAGGAACCAGCCTAAACCAGAAAGAAGGCTGTATTGTTACATATTGTATAGCTGAATAGAACGGCGGAGGTTGTTCAAATAATAAAAGCGGAGTGTACAACATATTATGTATGTACATAACATTGACATTGTCGATTAAATGGACCGCGTTATAGAGTTCATCCATTTTATTGATTATGTGTACAGCTCTTGTATACAACAGGGAAGAAGTGTTAAAGGCGTATCAGGATCGTAGCACATTCTCATAGCAAATGAACATTTATGTTTTTTATTAAAACTTACCTAGGTAAGATATATACGTACTTAATTAAATTAGATAGGTTTAATTTTTATTATGTACTTATACAGGCTTAGTTTTAAAATGGGGGTGGTTGGCCATATCCGAAACTCTAGGGAATATCTTTAGGTTATCTTTAATATCCTTAATCGCGGCCGATTTTGATAAAAACCAAAACGGAACAACTAGGTTTTTGAAAAAATAATTCCCTACCCGGGAATCGAACCTTGTCGATTTAAAAAAACATACTGCATACTAACTTTTTTCTTCTTCTTTCTTTCTTTCTTAACCGATGGTGTCGCGCATGCGGATTGAATTCGGGGGAGTAATGTTTAGTAAAGAATCTAATGATATACGGTAATGTAAAGAAGACCGCTCATTTGTAATAAAGTGATTCAATTAAGTTTTCATACATCACTCGGTCCGTAACTATTGTTAGTGCTAACTTTTCAAAACTGGACTCCACGATTGTACCAATATGTATTAGAATCAATAAACGTGTTATGTAATACTGTACAGTCTTCGAGATGTCAAACTCGACTATGTATTGGAATAATGGGCATAATTTAGACCTAAGAGAAATTTAACCTTTAGTTTGTCGTTTGACTTTACTTCCCAGAATTTGATCCTTATAAGCACCATTATCGGATGGTGCAATAATCTACACTGTGTAAACTAATTAATCCTGTATACCTGTATTTTTTGATCTTTGGAATAAAAGTACTTGATGTAAAAAAGGAAATTTTATTTTATACTATAAAATCCTTGCGGGCGGTGATTTGAAGTCCAAGGTGTCAAGTTCTCCATAACCCACTATGAGTCATGATGAACGTAGATCATCTTGTGCCCTCCTCCTCTCCTCCGCCCTGTCCCCCGGGAGTGGTTGATGTATTCACCTCTTCTGGTAAGAAATGGAGAAACATTAGCTCAGTAAGTGATACTCGACCGAGCCGGGGATCACATGTTGCTGGGAATTTGTGAACAACTATTTGTATGATAATGTTCAGTAAATATTTGGTTTCTTGAATTTCAACTTGTTTTCTGGCAGGTTTGAGGGTTTTGTAGTCAACGAGGAAGGAGCTATAGTTTCGCCATGTCCGTCGCGGCTTAGCTCAGAGACTCTTAATACTAGGAAACTGTAATTGGGCATGGGTATGGGTATTTCCTAAGTTTGTAATTTTTTATTGAATCATTGAAGTCTTTTAACTTATTTGAATGGTGGAACCCTCAGTTGAGCGGTTTTTAACGTAACAGTCGTCATCTGGCTGGGAAAGCGCATCAAACAGACCCCTTTGGTAATAGTACATTACGATACGAGAGCGATGAAACGTTTTCTGACGAGTGTGAGTTTGCGGCACGAGCCGAAAGTGGTCATTTTACGCACGGTGTGCTATAAAATATATTACTTTCACATTACACATATACTATGTCAATATATTTTAGACATCAACACTGATTTATGGAAGTACGAATAAACGGGCTAATCAACGTTTTTACCCACACTGACAGTTCTTTTAAATAAGCAACTTAAACGCGTAGCTTTTTTGTTAAAAAAAAATATTAGATAAAAAGATCATTGAGTGTCTTTTGAATCAAACATTTTTTTTATAATTATTGTAATTTTCATTAAAAATAGGAGGTAACTCAGTAGAAAACACAGTTATAGTATATAACTTCGGGACGAACTCGTCTACTGAGTTACCATAAATTTTTCAAGAAGTACAAAGTATTCTTAATATATTTTATTTTCGAAATGTTGCTACTTTATCTAGTAAGCAAACAAAACCATTTTCGGAAAGAAAAGAGCGAAATTCAGAATTTTGTGATTGATTACTGGCAATGATTCAAAGAGCAGTGTGGGTAAAAAGTTGATTGACCTACGAATACGATTTTCTATTTTAATAATTCTAAACACAACTATAAGAAATAAATGAACTTTTTAAAAGTAGATGTTCGATTCCTACATTTTTTAATTAATTTTTCACAATTTTAATTTCGACATTGAAATCACACAACGAAAGTTTTGTATATGGAACGTTTTCTATTTATATCTCTGGAGCTTAGACTATCTCTAAGCCCTGGGGTTTAATTTACGAATATTAGACGATTGTTGTACTATTCTTTTGATGAAAATTGGAATTATAAAATTGGAAATATAAAAAATACTACATAGCTATTGAATATAAATGAAGACATAGACAACATACAACTAGATACCCAGACTGCTCTATGTGTTTCTAATTTCTTATAAGATCAAAAGAATCCGCCTTTTTATCAGTTAACTAAATTTATCAACTTTTCATAAAATATTCAAAACTTAGTAGCGCTCCATTGAGGGTTGCGGTCGATAAAACTAAGTAAAAAACACTCAGAAACCAAGTTATGATGTCATAGATGAGATATCTGAATACTTCAGCACAAGCTGCGCCTTTCCCTTTCTCAGTTTGGGTCTGAAATATTCTTGCCTGCGTCTCAATGTATAAATATAATTTATTTTTCCAGAAGGCAGCCTGTTTTAGTTTTTGTGTTTTGCTTTGTTTACTATTTTTGTGTATGCTTAGAGTGCAAGGAGGATAGATAGACGGTGTATCTCTGCCGCGTGCTAGCCATACGAAGGCGACTCGGTGTACTACTTTTTTGTTCCGTGACTCAACATTTAATAAAAACTTGCCAAGTGCGTGTCGGGCCCCGCGCAGTGTAGGGTTCCGTAGTTGCCCAGTACATTTTATAAGTTGGTCTCATTCCTCCATGGTTGGTCTACTAATACAGATCACGCCAAACTTTGTACCATACATTGTCGTGTTTAGAGGGGACTAAAAGATTGGCGCAACTTGCACTCGGAAACCTGTAAAGCCTACTTAGCTGTGATAATTTTCAGTGTTTTCAGTTGTCGGACTACGGAACCCTAAAAATGGATTCGAAGTATGTAGCAGGTTTGTGTTCGATTCACAATCAACTCACCAATTGTTTTAATGACCCGCTATCGTGGACTATTAAAATAACGTTCGAATATTATTACGTTTAAAAACGTTAAGGATTTCAAATGTATCGAAATAAATATAGCACTAGTACATTCCAGTAACTAGTTACTTTTTATTTTATTACGTTTAATCGTTCTTCAAAATTGAGTTTTTTTTTCTAGGAGCAACATATTGCCCGCATCTTCATCATTCCTATAGTAGTTAAGTATGAAAGAACAACAGTCAGATCAGTCTGTGTGTCCCCAGGCCTGCTGTTCACAAGGACCGTGCGTGTCCCCAGGCCTGCTGTTCACAAGGACCGTGCGTGTCCCCAGGCCTGCTGTTCACAAGGACCGTGCGTGTCCCCAGGCCTGCTGTTCACAAGGACCGTGCGTGTCCCCAGGCCTGCTGTTCACAAGGACCGTGCGTGTCCCCAGGCCAGCTGTTCACAAGGACCGTGCGTGTCCCCAGGCCTGCTGTTCACAAGGACCGTGCGTGTCCCCAGGCTTGCTGTTCACAAGGACCGTGCGTGTCCCCAGGCCTGCTGTTCACAAGGACCGTGCGTGTCCCCAGGCCTGCTGTTCACAAGTACCGTGCGTGTCCCCAGGCCTGCTGTTCACAAGGACCGTGCGTGTCCCCAGGCCTGCTGTTCACAAGGACCGTGCGTGTCCCCAGGCCTGCTGTTCACAAGGACCGTGCGTGTCCCCAGGCTTGCTGTTCACAAGGACCGTGCGTGTCCCCAGGCTTGCTGTTCACAAGGACCGTGCGTGTCCCCAGGCCTGCTGTTCACAAGGACCGTGCGTGTCCCCAGGCCTGCTGTTCACAAGGACCGTGCGTGTCCCCAGGCTTGCTGTTCACAAGGACCGTGCGTGTCCCCAGGCCTGCTGTTCATAAGGACCGTGCGTGTCCCCAGGCTTGCTGTTCACAAGGACCGTGCGTGTCCCCAGGCCTGCTGTTCACAAGGACCGTGCGTGTCGCCAGGCCTGTTGTTCACAAAGACCGTGCGTGTCGCCAGGCCTGCTGTTCACAAGGACCGTGCGTGTCCCCAGGCCTGCTGTTCACAAGGACCGTGCGTGTCCCCAGGCTTGCTGTTCACAAGGACCGTGCGTGATGCGACACCACGCGCTCATGGACGTGTTCACTGCGCCACACATGACCCGGTAATGGTTCAGTAAATAAACAACATCGAGAGCTATCGTTATTGGCATTTTAGGGTTGCCCGTATCGTCTAAGTAAATTGGGTTGCCGCCTGAAAACAATCTTCGACGCTATATTTTTGAGGGTAAACTGAGGGTAGGTGAAAAGTGGCTATGAAATAAGGAGGGCGAGGTTAGGGCACATCGAGTGGAGCCGGCTCGGGGAGCCAACCGGACTGGGAGGTAGTTATGACGCCATATGTGTGGCCAGACTGCGGAAGGTCTCCATTTCCTTATAGAAATATATTGTACGCTTCTCGAGCTACATGCATTGTGGGTTAAATATATATGTATATTACTTTGGTGAAAGCACCTGTTATAAAACACTTTAATTTGCTTATGATAACATCGACTTCGTAGGATAAAGAAAGAGATTGCTTCTTGTTGTCATTCGCTGTCAACATTGAACTCTATGAATCCAATCGTCTGAAGCGCCAACTTTTACGGGTGCAGAAAGCCTTCAGGCCCAAAATGTTGAATTCCTAAATGTTGAATTCGCAAAAAGGTTGTCAGAGGTATTTCCGAGTGTGAACTGCGAAATGCATGTCACAGGCCACACTCGTACACCCACGCTTCACTGACGATTATTACGTCTCAGCGTGATGGGTGCTGAGCCTTGTCGCCGTACGTTGGCACAGTGTTATTTTGACACAAAAAAGTGACATCCTGCTTTTATTGCATAGGTCCACAGAGTTTCTTATTATAATTGCAAGAGTAGAACACCCCAGATGTCAAATTCAATTAGTTATTTTTTTTAATCATCAAAGTTTCGTGACCTTCGCAAAGGTCAAGGTTTCCTCAAAACCTACGCAGAGTTAGAATGTAAGTAGTATTTTTGTGGGTTAACCATCTAAGTTTGAGGAATGTTTCCGTCTTAAGCAGAGCTTCTACTTTGGCCTAGAAAAGTTAAAAAAAAATAAAAACTGAAATGTGGTTAATTTATTTTTTTTTTGTTTGTTTTTTGATTTTTTTTATTTTGACATTTTTTTTTCTCGTTTTCGTTTGCAAATGTCACGAAAACTTTGATGATTTAAAAAAATTAACTAAATGAATTTGACATCTGGGTGTTCTTCTCTTGCAATTATAATAAGAAACTCTGTTGACCTATGCAATAAAACCAGGATGTCACTTTTTTGGGTAAAAAAAAACACCGTCGGGTATCAGCTATAGGTCCACAAGGTATGTGCCTCTCCATCACGTGGACGGAGCCCAGGGCCTGCGGGACTGAACCAGCGACATCCGCGGGTCAGTGGCCGGATACTAATTTAAATCAAATAATTCATTTAACTCCGGTGAAACTTGGAAAACATCATAAATAAATTCACTTGTACTTGTTTCTCTGGTTTTAATTTTAGGATTTACACGTTAATCCCTTATTCATTAATTGCATAATTCATTATTGCATTATTATAATAATTATATATATGATATACACTTTCGAAATGTCAATTTTAATGTAAAAAGCAATAGAACTAAATAATATGTGGGGAAATATAATAAAAGTTAGGTTAGGTAGGTGGTAGAGCTGATGCCGGGCTCGACTGTGGAGGTACCACCATCTTACTCGCAAATCCTCCCGAAGTTATTCAGGAGAGAGTAAGAGAACAGCTCTTAGGCAAAACCAGGCGGCCCACCATTGCCTGGGACCGATGGATGGCGGTTTATCCATCCCCAATTGCCGAGCCTTATAAACAACAGACTAGTGACGGGCAGCGGCGTCACTAGTGCAAGGGTTTCCGCACCGCGCTCACCAACCCGCCTTCCCAGCATTTCTTCCAGGAGGACCGCCAAGGGTGGTGAAATCCTGGAAAGGCAGTCCAGCAGTGGACGAAACAGGCTGATGGATGGATGGATGGAGGTTTACTAAAAAATTATAAAATATTACACTAGTACAAATAAAAAAATAAATAAAAAATAATATTATTAAAACAAATAAAAATAAGATATATAACCTATAAATAGATATTTGGCAAACCCCTTCAGTCTTGCTATAGATGTCTCTTTTATCTCATTTCTGTTACAAGAGTACTTAATTTATAGTTAAGTACGAAAGAAAAAAATAATAAAAAAACAGAACCCTTATACGATCACTTTGATGTCGGTCTGTCTGGCTGTCCGTCTGTCAAGATATGGCAAAGGTGCCGAAAATGGTTGGTGTTCGTGAAAATATTCTGGAAATAAAAAGAAAGCCCCCTTTCACAGGCCAGCTTAAAGTGTATAAGATTTTATAATAAACTTCTAAAAGAGATCCTTAGCTTGTCAGAGAAAAGCTGAAACTATATATTAAGTAGGGATTATTAAAAGTGTTACTATAAAATCAATGAGTATTTGGACGATAATAAAGCATGGTTTTATAATAATAGTCTTTGAAAGTATAATTATTTTTCTAACATAACATTCCTTTAAAAATGTAACGTAATTTGTAGATAAACTCACTGTGAAAGGTGATAGGCTATAATGGACAGGCATTAATTTCTCCTGTCTTGTATTTCTTATCTCTTTACTTAATTAAAGTATAAGTACATACCTTTGTAAAAAAAGTAGAAATATAACTACTTGAAAAAAAATAGAAGATCTTGTTATGTTTGTTCTTGTCTTTCGTTTTAGCGAGACTAATCGAATGGGCGGATTTAGACATATATTTATTTCCATCCATCCATACATCAGCCCGTGTTCGTCCACTGCTGAACATAAGCCTTTCCCAGATTTCGCCACTCTTGGCGGTCCTCCGTCCTCCTCGCCAGCTCGCCACCCACAACTTCCTTCAGGTCATTTCATTTATTTATAAGTACTTGGTTTATTTATATAACAACTATATGTATGTATTACATAACATTTATTCCTTAATTTTGTATGCAAGTGAAGGTATAATAGATATCTATTATTTAGTTAATTTTAAGATGGCCGTACTAATTGTTTTATAGTATTTTCCCGTATTATATTTAGTTCGATTGTTATTTCTTACATTTAAATGAACGCGTAATACGTACATATGTGTATATGTAGTATGTACTATAATGTACAACTATAGTGAGAAATATTGCGACTTCGTGTTTTATCGGCTAAGTTCGTTTCATCCTTATCTTTTCGACGTAAACTAATAAAGTCCATAAAATTTAATATTAAGTTGTTATAAGAGAGACGTCATTAAATAAATATAATTATTCATACATTTCGCGAATGTCGAAGTCACAATATTTCTCACTAGACCTGTGCATAATTTTATTTATAAAACTAAACAATTTTATTACCATTTCGACGTCTGAACTCTCGACCTTCGAGTTTCCCCTAAGTGTAGACACATCAGAGGTGCAATTATTATTGTAGATGACAATCGCATTCAAATTCGATAGTCATATATTCGCTATTCGGCTAAGCAAATTAGCCTGTACGTTTAGGGTTATCAACAACAAAACAAGACCATCGCACCTCAGAATATACGAGCGAGCTCTTCCCCGAGTGCAGCCGACACCGCCGCGCCGACACCGCCGGAAACTTTCAACTGCGAGCGTTCCCTTTGAATATTCTTCGCTTGTTTTAAAACAGGTTTTTTTATATTTCTGAGGTGGAGGTAGAGAAAATCCTTTGCCTTGTTACGTCAAGAGGCGGAAATTTAGTTATTATTGAGAAATCTTTGCAATTTATAGGAACAGTATTTTCGATAATTTACAGAAAACATATTTTATTATAGGTATATTATTCGCCAGGTTTCAGAACCCGCAGGCACATTGTCTGAAGGCACGTTTAGCCGTTAGAGTGCCATCCCCAGATGCCTGGTAGTTGTGATAAGACAATAAATAAATTATAAAATATAGTGGATAAATGTTTGATTGAGTCGAGACACCACTGACTTTCTGACACCCGCTCCTCGGCAGTAAATATGTATAAAAAGAAAATACGTGTTGGCGATAGAGATTTAAAAAATTCCCGTTTGAGATAAAACAAAACTTCAAAAAAAAAAACAATTTTACCAACTTTGCTCAATTACCTTCAAACTATATCGCCGTTATATTCCTTTTTGATAACCTGTTTATTAACTTTTACTTTGTTTAAAATCCAACACCATAAAATTATCGAACTATTAAATTTTCACACACCACACTATTTGCTCCTTGAAAATTTCTCCTGGGCCGAGGAAGACAAAATCAAAGAAAAAAATTACGTAATAAACCGAATCTGGAGGCCTAATCTGCAATTGTCAATTTTAAGTCATCGACCTGAATATAGTATATTATGATACAAGTGAGCTGCGTTGGACATTACAGTCGAGGTGGGATTGCAGCCCGAGCCGAAGGCGAGGGCATAATGGAGCCGATAGTGTAATATGTCTAATGCTAATCGTTTCATACGACGTTTTTCAAAAAACCTGCGAGAAAAAATAATAAAATTTAATTGTCTTGTTTTTCCACATAATCAAAACCACATGAAATTAAATGAAATGACAATTTTCTATGGAGATTTTGTTTATGCGCGCGCAGATGGAAGTGGAGGCACTGACGCACCCGCCAAACAGCCAAATATTAACCAACTAAAAATGTATGTATTTACAACAAAAATTTGAGTTAACTTGTTGGTAAAAATATACATATATTTACTATACAACGTGAAATTTAAGTCATTTTGGTTCTCGAAAAGTATTGATAGTACTCGTCCATATGAACAACTTTTTTATTATGAAGCCAAACCTGAAATCGCGAAAAAAATATTAGCTGTTCCATAGAAAAGTTAAATACCTACTCGGTCAAAATGTATGAAACAGCTGTTTTTTTACGATTTTAAGGTTGGCTCCATAATAAAAGTTGTTCATATGTACGAGTACTATCAACAGTTTTCGTTAACAAAATAACTTAATTTCACGTTGTATTTTAACTGAGAGAGTTTATTCGCAAAAACTTTACTTTTTCTCAGACATCAAAACTCTTTGCTAAGATTTAAAAAATACAGTAATGTAAAAAAAACTAGTGCGATAATGTAAAGAGAAAAGAACGCGTGTTTAATATACTGCATTATGACCCTAAAAACGCTGCAATAAGGGCCACTTTATTAAGTGTGTTGAAAAATAATATAATATTGTAAGTTTTTCTTAATAGCGAATGAGAAAAAGAAAAATAAGAATAAGAAAAATCTTATTAGTCTCTTTATTTTATGCATGTGTATAACTTTAGTAGCCCAACTTAAATACAGTTTTTTATATATTTTCCGTATCATATTTGTTTCATCATAAAATATGATTTTATACAGATTAGATTCGACATGTAAAACGTATACTTTATGTATCTATTTTACAAATAAACAATTTGAATCTTTGAATCTTGAATCCTCTAACTTGGAGATGCTTTGTCGGTGTAAGATTTTTCAAATGTAACTTACATACGTAACATACTCGTAAATATCAATTCTACGGTATCCCCCTATATCTGTATTTAAATTTGGGGTCGCTCTCTATCCCCGGACCTTTATTCAAAATAAAAATATTAAGGGAACCCAAATTGCTGAATTATTTAGGAACTTCGAAGCAGTAGCTTTGCTCAGGTGGTTTTGTTGAAACTTTTTTAAGTGCTTTAATTTTGAATATACCCAAATATTTCACATTCCTTGTATGTATAGTACAATATGATAAACCCGCAGTTTTTAAAAAGATAATAAATCAATGTTCCAGTGGAAAAAAAAACCTCGTTTCTTGAGTTTTGAAATGTTTGCGAGATTAGAGTATCAATGAACGTGGACACGGCTGCCATGTATCACATTCCAGTACTGGCTCCACTCCGATATCTCAAACTTCAGACAATATTACATGTTCAGTAAAAACCTCAAGCCGTACACTGCATTCCCTAATTCACATACGAGAATAGATAACCAGTTTGTAAATAAATCATCGGCACCCGAATCAGAGTTGTAGATGTGAGGTGCGATAGCACAACGTGCAGCAACCACAATGAAGGCTCAGGCGGGCGATACAGCCGGATCTGATGCTGCAGCCAAATAAGCCTGGGTGAATGCCGTCATAAATACGTGAGATACCATCGCCTCCGACGTGCAGGCACAGACAGCAGCAGGCGGCGACGCTACACGGGGGCTAACTCCTGGCGCTGGTGAGTCCTGCCATGCTCTGTCGGTGCAACTTGACGAACCGTCCAGTCTCTCACACGTAAACCACAAACTGTTCTAGGACCCCTTAGTAACTTACGTTGTGAGACACTTGCATCAATAACTTCTCGTGTTTAGGAAAACACCCAGTACGTGCTGCTGACGAGGTTAATGTGATTGGACAGGCTCGAGGTGATGGGCGTTCTTGGTAGATACCGTACTTAGGTTTCATCGGGACATGGTTGGAGGGCGGCGTCCTGCATCAATGCTAAGGAGGTTGTGTCTCAGTTCACGAAGAACACACCATCCATCCATTCATCAGCCTGGGTCGTCCAGTGCTGGACATAGGCCTTTCCAACATTTCGCCACTCTTGGCTGTCCTCCTGGAAGAAGTGCCCATACTCACACACGCTGAGCAGGCGGGTTGGAACTAGGCTTACCATATCAAAAAAAAGAAAATCTGGAGAAAATTCCGGACAATTGCACAAAATTCCGGATATTCTCGGTAAAATTTCTTATTTTGCGGCATGTTAATTTCTAGCGTGAAGTGAAAATTGTTAAAGTGTTATAAAAATGTTTTATAAAATCAATAGAATTGCTGTATTTGGGAGTGTTAAATATAAAAATAATTCATTACAAAAAAAGTTACATAGTGCCATAGACAAATTCATCCATGATAGTACATATATTTACATAAATTTAAATACATACATACCTATGTTACTTAATATACTCTTGAACATTTGTTTTATTTTAATTATTATTTCTCTTTCTTCATTTGTGAGAATTTGTGTAGAATTCCCCCCGCATTCCGGACAACCAAAATTCCGGACATGTTCGGAAAATTCCGGACGTATGGCAACCCTAGTTGGAACACACGTCAACAATAAAAACCTACCTAGACAAGTTTACGAGTATACTCGTACCATACCTTGTAGTTTGTATGTTGTATTTGTGAATTTTAAATTAATATAATTAATTATTTGCACCGCACCCAACCACCAAGTTAACATTGGTCTCGGCACAATTAAACTACAAAACAAAATTTAGTATAGGTATTTTAGTAGTAGGTTTCATTAATTAGTCGTAAGGTGCTGATTTGGTCAGAAACTTCCGTCACGGGTTATATAAGATTGTAAATTGTAAATAAATTAACCTAACACAACCTAGTGAAATTATAAACTAACGGATTTTACAATCTCAAGCTGACATACGATAATGATGATGAACAATGGTTCACGATATTTTGGCGGCCCCAAAAAACGTCTGATGTACTACAGACATGCTGAAATTGACTCAGCACTGGCGAAGAGACGCGGCGTCGCGGCGGAGTGGGACGCCCGAGTAGTGACCATATATCAGAAGAATTGTAGGACATGTAAAAAAGAACATATCTCCTTCCTTAATTATTATTTTTTGAATGCTGTTTTTTTGGAATAAGTATCATGTGTATATTAATCGCAATTTGTGGACCAAATTAACCCCTGCATATATTTTAATGTCATTTGAATTTGTCATTCATTCGACTAATGCCGGCCCCAAAGTGTGCCAAGTTATATTTCGAGAATATTTAATTTATTGTTTTTATTGTGTATTTAAGAAGAGGCCTATGCCCAACAGTGGGTGGTTGCGGGCTGATTGATGGTGATGATGATTGTGTATTTAATTAAATGAAAAGCAATATATATATATATATATACATACTCGTATATAGGTGTAAATAGACTGCGATCATTAAATGAAACCACATATTCTACCGACCCTACTGAACCACTTTTCCCAAGAGTCATACCCGCGGACACCCCTAGTTTAGGAAATAATTGCGTTCCAAACAAAAATGCGTTTACCCTAACGCACCGACATACGGGCGAGTTTTGAGAAAGCATCGTCCGTAAACCGCTGTTGCGGTGCAGCGTTCTAAAATAGACCTTCCTCCTACGAGAGAAAGTATTTGAGTTACAGTTGAGTGTCTCTTTCTCTGAAGATTTGCGCGGGTTTTTTTTTCGAATAGTTGTTAAGTTCAGTTCAGTATGCAGTTTTTATTTAATCGTTGCACTCTATTTACAGCCTGTATATGTATTATTGTAACATATATGCATCCTTTTGAGCGAACATACTTAAATAGCCAAGTAATATGTACGAGTAGTGTTGGTCTACAATAGCACAGACAGCAGGAGAGTCAAGACATGAGGGAAACCGGGTGAGACCATAATCACCCTGTGCAGAGAATTACGCAACAATCTACGGAAGTCGGTAATGGATATGTGACTGATAGTGATAGTACACAACTGCCTGTAACCAGTCCCCGGTACGGCTACTGATGACGTCATACCGGAGCACGGCAAGTCGCTTGGTGGCATGGTGACGTCATAAGGGTGGTGACGAACCACAGCTGGAGGCTACCACCAGTAAATAGGCGCCTCGTCATCAGCAGACGGGGACAGGATCCGATCACCTTATGACTCTGAATACTACAGAGATTATGTTGATTGTTGTTTTACTTTCTTACAATGTACAAGAAGACATGGGTGACAGTATACATTTTAGAGGACGTTGCCACACGCCACATCAAGTAGTAGGAACCCTGCTATGTATTCTATATTTATTCGACTACCCTCCAGTAGTGTTACGAGAGCCAGTCACATCGCCATATTAGTCATTTAAAAGTCAAGCGGTCGCGTACCATGTTTAGGCCGGTCGTCCACACGAGAAGCGTTACTCAGCGAGTGGATACATCTCACACACACTGGAGTTGCTACATATAGAAATGACTCATT
Source organism: Ypsolopha scabrella (assembly GCA_910592155.1). NCBI lineage: Eukaryota > Metazoa > Arthropoda > Insecta > Lepidoptera > Ypsolophidae > Ypsolopha > Ypsolopha scabrella. The sequence goes on from OU342964.1 coordinate 31,313,459, forward strand.
AGTAGGTATATATCTCACCGCCATTGGTTGTTGGCAGAACCAGCGGAGCTATTGTTTAAAATAAATGATGCTGATAAATTGCAAACCGAATTTTTGTTCGTTGGCAACTGAGATTTGTTTCAGTAGGTCATGCCAGTGTGTAATCGCTTTGCATCTCTATATCAAGTTTATCGACAGCATCCGATCCAATTACCCAAGTAAATCCGTAAAACTCTGGCCAGCAGTGCATCTCTGTAAAGTTCATCGACATAAGTGCAATTAACGTTGCGGCCACAACCAACACCCAAGTCCCAATTAACGTTGCGGCCACAACCAACACCCAAGTCCCAATTAACGTTGCGGCCACAACCAACACCCAAGTCCCAATTAACGTTGCGGCCACAACCAACACCCAAGTCCCAATTAACGTTGCGGCCACAACCAACACCCAAGTCCCAATTTTCAATATTTTTTTTGCTATTGGTACTCTTGACTGCACTTTCATATTTCAAATGCAAGTTTCAAATTTAACTGATCTTGAAGGAGATATAAACAATATAATACAATCATATTTCTAAATTTAAAAATCACGTGGTCATATACAATTGAATTCATTTTGTGGCTTTTGGTGGCCAAGTGCGTGTCGGGCCACGTGCAGTGTAGGGTTTCCGTAGTTGCTCAGTACATTTTATAAGTTGGTCTACTAATACAGATCGCGCCAAAATTCTAGTCCCATACATTTAGAAGAACGGCCCATACATTGTCGTGTGGATACTGTATATCACAAACCTGTGACAGTTTTCCTTTTAAATTCATTATATATAGTACCTCTGTGAATTTTTTCTCATATCATAAACAACCGTTTAACCGGCAGGTGGTGAGGGGACTTTAACAAAAATTAAGATTCAAGATTAAATTATTATTACAAAATTAGGACTTTAAAGCTTAATATTTCACCAACGGATCCCCAAATCGTAAAATGGTTTTGACACAGCCACAATGTTTTTAAACGACCTATTCAACGATATATATCTCCAATTAACGTGTAATCCTAAAAAGAAATTTTTCGAGATTTTATTTTACCATTTTGTCGGCGTAGTATGAGATGATATTTGCCATATCCATGGCAAATTACAGCTTTCTAGTACTCATAGATTCTGAGCTAAGCCACGCACAGATGGACAGACGGACAGACGGACATGGCGAAACTATAAGGGTTCCTGGTCGGATTACGGAACCCTAAAAACTGCTCTCTGTTTGACAACTGTGGTGGTAAAAAACGAGGCTGCCAAAATGTCTCCAATAAGTTTCGGTATCGATGCGAACTATGAGCTGTGACATCATTTCAGTTGCAAATGTGTCCCTAGAAGGTCGGAAAAGACTCGTTATTTCAGTTTTGATGGTCTCTAACCAGTTGAAAGGTAAAAAACCCCGTAAACCCCCGATTCCTTGATCTTCGCTTCTCTCGGTTTCGTTGGAGGTGTGACCTTATCGAGGGTTAAAATGTTTTCCGTGTCGTGCGAGCCGCGGCGGCAGCGGCGGTGGCGGTAGCGGCGGCGGCGGCGGTGGCGGTAGCAGCGGCGGCGGGTGGCGGTGCGGTCGAACAGTGGCCGCGACAATCACCACCTGAAATCGATGCTAGCTACGTCCACCCTCCGTTGAATCATTTATTTAGACGACTTTTTAATGTTTTTTATTAAGTTCTGTGGTGTTTTGGTCCCACTATCGTGCACATTTTGTAGCCTAGCGTCAGCCAACCCTTCAGCTATGTGGCTTGTCAGGCATCTAATTAATCTCAGCTGAAATTATTATTTTTGAAAAATAATACAGTTTTATTGACGACAGAGTTCGGAACCTAAGAAATAAGAAGTACCGATGACCCAGACAAAACTAACTTCGTAATAATTATAAGCTATGTAATCGACGCCACGTTATAATGTACCATACCATGGCAACTAGTTCTTATTTTTTTCGCATAAACGTATGACTTTTTTATGCACTGCGGTTAGACATATTTCAAAAACAATTTCTATAAAAATAAACTAAACAGTAAGAGCAAAATTTAATGAAGATTATTTTTTGGTACTGACTGACAGTTTTCCCTTAGGTCTAATAGTTTCTGCGGAAAGTAATAAAAGCCGCAAACAGGGACACGTTTCAAGGGGGTGCTAGCCGTGATTCTGTCTGCCGCTGGCCTAATTCGGTAACGCCACCTCGCGCTCGTCTCCTGGTACCAGGACTGACGCTGAAGCATCAAATCCATCACTCGAAGAGCAAGCAATCAACTAGAACTAAACGGGAGCCGCGACCCGGCACAACCTTCGCCACTTTACTCAGCAAGTGATCAGCACGGGTCTGCAGATGTACATCCACTACCTGCTCCGAATATACAAAAACTGGGTCAAGCTGAGATCTATGGACCTCCTGTTATACTTATCCTATGACAAGTCTTGCTATAAAATCAATATTTATTATTTGTAAAAATGTATGTAATTCTGTGTGGCCTCTGTGTTCTAATGGTTCGAATGTCTCGACCGGTTCAAATCCCGTAAGGTAATGAATGTTAGATTCATATACTATACCAATACTTGGTGCCACGCCGAGCTGAGCAGGGTACGCTAGATGGCTATGGTATATGGAGTATCGGGAGCCGAGTGAGGCGACCCCTCCACACCTCACATTACCCCGCAGGTAGACCTACGTGTATCCGGGTACACGCTGAATTGTCGGACTTTACCTAATAAGTTTAATGATTCTAAGATTACTTTCTCTTTATTCTAAAGTTTGTTATAAAGGTTTGGACCGGTTTCATCGTTTTAATGACATCTTCAGGCACTTATTGCGATGTTATAAATACATTTACCGAAAACATCAGATTTTGATTTATATACAATAGGCAATAATAGTCTTAGAATTGTCTTGAATACACTAGCGTCCTCTAGGAGCCAAGAGACTCACTATTATTATGTGAGTATCTTTACTATCGTCGTGGCGTGGAAAAGCATATGCGTTAATTCGGAGGTCGTGTTGAAAACTGGATAGGTCAGGATATGAGTTGGTAGAGCAACCACCCGGTAAGCGAGAGGTCCCGAGTTCGAATCCCGGTACAGAACTCTTCACGTCCAGATTTGCTTTTCTTGTTTTTTTTTATCAGAAAAGTAAATCTGGTATTGGATTTGTAGTCGGAGTTTTTTATCTGTGGAGAATACACAAATATCAGACCGCATTCATAACGAGGGCGAAGTGTTTATCTTAGATTAGTTAGGGCTCACTCCAGTACAGCGGCAGCGTGGGCTCGAGTACCCAAAATAGAGTTCGGAGTGAGAACATGTGTTAACTAATTCACATCCTTTACGGATTTTCGACTTTTGATGTATTTGTAAGAAACAATATGAGCGTTTGCGTTTGTTGTTTTGCTTCCGACATGTTTTATAATTTATTGAAAGTAACGCAACCTATCGTTTTTTTTATAAGAACATATAAAGTGTCGTTTTATAAAGTTTGTTTTTAAATGTTCATCGTGTTCTGGATTATTAGGGAACCAAAAGAAAAAGTATTAAAATAGTATGCTACAAAGTTCACTCAAGTGTAACCTCGGTGTAGAGTGATTACTGATCATACTGAACCAGCCCGCTGCGCCTGCACCGTGCGCCGATCGATCTCTCGCGTCGAGGGGTACTCAACTATGGTGATACTATGTCTACATACTCAACGATTGACAATAAAAGCCTGTGCCAGCGGTTACAATAATTGAATTTAAGGGAATGTTTTTAAAAATTGGGTGTAATTTATAAAGATTTGGGGCGGAGTTCTTCGCTCGCCGTATGCGATATTAATCACGACGACCCTAAGCGGAGGAAATGAACTTTTTAGGATTCCTTAACAGAATGCGGAAATGGAACCTTATTGATGGTGCGTGTTTGTCAAGGTGCCAAAGCTTCGAGATTGTTTGATGTGTTGTGTTTTATATATGTACAAGAATCAATAAAAAAGCAAGTATTGCAATGACAAGTAAGTTTTTGGATTCTCACTGACAACATAATTCCTGTACAAATACGCTTGCAGGAAAGGAACTTGGAGGAACCTGTGATAATAATGCAACACCGTTAACTCTTCATTGATCTACAAACGAACCTTCGAACCAAGTCCGAGTGAATCCGAAGCTAATTTGGTATTCGGAGTAGCATTAAGTGCGGCTTCCGCGCGACCGAATTAAATCGCGTGTCGCGTCGCACAACGCGTGTCGCGTCGCCCGACTGAGAGACGGGCTAATGGCGTGGCGTGGCGTGTGGCGTGGAGTGTGGCGTGGCGTGTGGCGTGGCGTGTGGCGTGGCGTGCAGCGTGGCGTGCAGCGTGGCGTGCAGCGTGGACGGTCAAAAGCTTTGCATTAGAATTGAATGAATGAATGAATGAATTTATTTATTTCAGGCCAATAACCCATAAAGATTTATATACAATTATTATTATTACAATAAACACACAAACTGACATAGAGCATTACAAAACAATTACGACAGCACAAATACATTTAAGGACATATAAAAATTGAATTAAAATTACAATTACAATATAACAATTAGAATTAGAATGTCAATTTTAAATTAAATTCAAACAAGCACATTATTTTGGTGCTACCTTCCCCATATTTGGAACGAAGGAGTCTGTAGCGCCTGCCAATGTTTCATAAAGGGACCGTCCGACCTGCTGGCGATGGTGAGAAGGCTGTTTCCGCTGTCCCGCACCCTGCCCGCCATCGCAGTTGCTCGCCTGCGCATGGTGGTATAGAAGCAGTCAACGCGCACTGCAGCGAACATTCCCGACGCGCTGCAGAAGCGGGGCAGCCGCAACATTGCCCTCATCGCATTATTGTATTGAACGCGGAGAGCGTTGTAGGACTTCTGCGTGTATGATAACCACAGTGTCCCCGTATAAAAGGATGTACAAAAGGCTCGGAATAATGTAAAACCTGGGCATCCGGTTTATCTACGGATTGCGTAAGTTTGATCACGTGTCTCATTACAGGGAAAAGCTGAAATGGCTTTCTATTCGTCAGCGACGAAATTTCCACATTCTGTGCAGACTCTTTAACATCCTTTGGAGTCCTTCTACCCCTCCATATTTGCGTGAATGCTTTGACTCCCTTTTTTCCAAAGACAAACAGAACAGACCACACACAGTATCCCTTTTAAAAACTCCATGTCACAACACGGGTGCTTTTGGGAATTCGTTTACGGTGACATCCATCAAACTCTGGAACTCCTACCGCACACGATTCGCGATTGTCAAACGATCAGCTTATTTAAGAAGAAACTCAAAGAGCACTATTTATGAATATTTTTATGTAAATATGTTTATGTTCTTATTTAAAACATAATATGTATTATGTAAGTACGTTTATGTAGGTATATGTCCATTTATATACACGTTATTTAAGTATGTGTATTAAAGATTTGTATATATTACTTTTATTATTATGTAATAAATATTATACTTATTTATTTAGCGAGTATGTTAAGGCTAGTTTTAAGTCGATATTGTTTCCAAATTTGTTTTCCTTTTTTTTTAAATCATTTATGTGGGTATTTTTCTTTATGTGTGCACATAGGACTATGCACTTTTTTACCAACATGTCCATAGCACCTAGGTTTTGCTGTTAGAAATCTCTTTCAGAGATAAGCTCGCCTATAGCACATTTAATTTAAGACTACTTGTAAATATTAATAACTGTGTGCAATAAAGAATATGAATATGAATATGAATATTTTTACTTCATTTGAGCTACGGGCAAACCTGCGTGCTATCATGTTCGCTCTTACCGACAACGCCCTCCTTTCTCGCTCAATATCATCATCATCCTTCAGGTCGGGTGTCACAATATGCCCCAGGTACTTGAAGGTATGTACCCGCTCAAAGGGTACGCCGTACAGCCTGACGGGCGGAATCTCTGTCGGACATTTGGCCCCAGCCTTGAAAACCATAAGCTCGCTCTTCTTAATGTTGTATTTAAGGCCATGGATATGGGCGTAAGTTTCGCAGTTGCTTATGAGTTCTCTGAGTCCGCCTATCGACGCGCTCAGTAGTACCATGTCATCCGCATAGCTGATGTTGTTAAAGCAAACATCATCAACATGGCATCCAACATGTCGACCACTGAGCGCGACAATGAGCTCGTTGATGTACAGGTTGAAGAGCGTTGTTGAGATCAAACCCCCCTGCCTCACCCCGCACCTCAACCTGTACGTGTCCGACAGGGACACGAATTGCGACAGAATTGCTTACCGCGATTACTAAAATCGTTTTTCGTGTTTCACAGGCGAAAGAAAATAATAGAAGTGACATGACAAATACAGTAGAGACTTAATAGCTGCGCATAGTGATGGGATTAATTTCAAATTGTTGGGTAACATAAATATCCAGTGTGAGTGGTGTAATACAATATCCATTTATTTGTCACTAGCTCTTGCCCGCGGCTCCGCCCGCGTTTATTATTTACTAGAGGGAGGTCAACTACAGATGCAGGAGTTGCTTTAGTCAAGCACATATTTGATGCTTGGGAAGAAAAACAGGATGCATTAGGTGTTTTTTGTGACCTCTCTAAAGCTTTTGACTGCGTTAATCATGAAACCCTTTTATGCAAATTGGCTCACTATGGGGTTAGGGGCAAATCTTTGGCGTTATTAAAGTCATACCTTAGTGATCGAATTCAAAAGGTAGATGTTAACAGAGTAAAGTCAGCTGGAGCATTAGTTAAAATGGGTGTCCCGCAGGGCTCCATATTGGGGCCTTTATTGTTCTTAATATACATAAATGACCTTCCTTATTTGGTTAAGGACTTATTTGAGATAGTGCTATTCGCTGACGACACGTCACTTATTTTTAAAGTTAATAGACATAAAGATATCCTTGATGATGAGAATGTAACTCTATGTATGATTCTTGATTGTTTTACTGCGAATAATTTAGTTTTAAATGGGAAAAAGACAAAATGTATGAAATTCGCATTACCAAATGTAATTCAAGTAGATGCTGATTTACGAAGTTTTTAGGCATTACTATAGACTCTCGTCTTCAGTGGGGTCCCCACATAGAAGGCCTTTGTGGTAGACTAAGTTCAGCCGCATAAGCTGTTAGACGGATGAGGCAAATTACTGATGAGGATACTGCTAGATTGGTGTACTTTAGTTATTTTCACAGCATTATGTCATATGGTGTGGTGCTGTGGGGTAGAGCTGCCGATATAAACGCAGTCTTTGTTTTGCAAAAGAGAGCAATTCGTGCTATTTACAATATGAAGCATCGGGATTCATTAAGAGAAAAATTCAAAGAAATTAATATTTTAACAGTTCCTTGTGAATTTATTTACCAAGTTATTAAATATATCAGAAAAAATCAGAATCAGAATCAGAAATATTAATTTGTGAACATGGGTATAAATGTTAGGTACAAATAGTTGTTAGTAATATTTTATAAGAGCGCCATGATCTGCCTTACGGCATACAAATATTAATTTAATTACATTTATAATTATTCATACAGTGTGACAAAGTAATATAAATAAAGATCATAAAGTAATAAAAAATTAAATTACAGTCAAAATATTGTCATTTAAAAATTTGTCGATGCTATAATAACATTTTTGAATTAACATAAAGAATAATTTATGTTTAAATTGTACTAATTTTAAATCTTTTATGTCATTAGGGATTTTATTATAAATTTTAGGTGCCATACAATAGATACTTTTTTTCATTAGAGCAGTTTTTGATTCCCTTATACACAAGTGATGCCTAAATTGTTGTCTAACATCTGTAAGTTTAACTTCGGAAAGTTTAACAAAGAGCGAGGGGTTAGTCTTTACAAACACAGCCACTTCGAATATGTATAGCGATGGTACAGTAAGTATTTTTAGAGACTTGAAGTAAGGTTCACAGCTCTGTCGTCGTGTCAGACCACACATTGATCTAACACATCTCTTTTGGGCTTTGAATATGGTTTCCCTCATTGTGGAATTCCCCCAGAAAATAATACCATATCGCAGAACTGATGCAACAAGGCCGTGATAGGCTGTTAAAACGACGTCATTGTTGACGATTTGGGAGAGTTTATATAAAAGATATGCTGATTGTCCAAGTCTTTCACATATTTTTGCTGCCTGAGCCTTCCACGTTAGCTTATTGTCAATTAGTAATCCAAGAAATTTGGTAGTTGAGACATTTTCAATTCGTTGTTGTTTATATACAACATTTATATTTGGCGTTTTATTGACGCGTTGATAGAAATTCATTGTTTTGGTTTTTTCTAGATTTACAATTAGTTTATTATTGTTAAGCCAGTCTATTATTTCTTTTAAAGTGTTATTAATGTCATTTTCGAAATTTTCGGTAGTGTTGCTTTTAATTGTGACTGTGCTGTCGTCAGCAAATAGCACCATTGGATGATGAACATTTTTTGGTAAGTCATTAAGGGCCTATAATACCTCACTTCTCTTCGCATGATCCTGCTTTATACCAACAAACACTGCAACAATCACCCTGAAATTAATATATGATAAAGTTGAGGACTAATGCTATGTCAACCCAGTGGTGAAAACTTGATTCCGTAAAATTTTCTCGATAGAAAAAAATTACAAAGTTACCTCCAAACCGTACAATAAACCGATAGTATTCAACGAATACTCGAAATTAGATCTGAAACTTTGCATAATATAACTGATATTAGTATAAAGCAGCTGCAGACAGAATTATAAAAATGGAAAAACCATTATCTTTACCGTAAAAAGAAAATACCTAAATGATCGAGCGTCGTACTCAGCCTAACCTGGACCGCCCTGCCGCCCGACCCCCGATTCAGTTCCGCTTCGGCTTTCGTACGGGGAGGCTGCGTCGCTTGCGCTCACTAAATGATCGAGCGTCGTACTCAGCCTAACCTGGACCGCCCTGCCGCCCGACCCCCGATTCAGTTCCGCTTCGGCTTTCGTACGGGGAGGCTGCGTCGCTTGCGCTCACTAAATGATCGAGCGTCGTACTCAGCCTAACCTGGACCGCCCTGCCGCCCGACCCCCGATTCAGTTCCGCTTCGGCTTTCGTACGGGGAGGCTGCGTCGCTTGCGCTCACTAAACTCAACAAACGACATCAATTAAAATCTCATTATTTCTTAGTAGGCTTTTTGTGACTAAACGCAATTATGGGAAATTCACGTAACAAGAAAAAGAAGAGTTGGCATTATCGTAAGGAGGCGGTCAAACGGATGAACGACGTAAAAAAATAAATACCTACTGCAATACCGAGACCAAATTTTTATATCCCTAATAAACGTGGGTAAACTAGTTTGATTGTTCTGCATGTTTTTTAGGGTGGATGTCCCAATCGCAGCCAAAGTACAAAATATTTAGGTACTTGATACGCATAAATTTTTCTTCACGCCGCCGGGGTTATGAATCAAGACGCTGCAGCGTCCAATTTCGCCAAAGTGGTGAATAGGCGTGAAACTACAAACGTGAAAAACCTGGTCAGGAACCTCATTTACCCAAAAAATCTAAGTCATGTGCCGTCCCTAAAACATGGAATAGGCCACGAAGTAACTGCAGAGTCATTTTCAATTTTTTTGGGCCGTTACCAAACTGTTGTTACAAAACTGTTGTAACAAAATCATTGTTTATTGGACCAAAGTAACCAAATTGTAATTATAAAGCTTAGTTTACAATATAGCGGTTCGCCGCCGAAATTTTTTATAAATTTCTAAAACATGACTTATCTTATCACAAACAACTCTTGAAAATCAAACATGTTTATTCAATTGAGTTTTATATCTTTACTAAGCATACAAACCTCAAAGGCTCAAATTAAAATAAAAGACTCAATCAAAATTTCTACAAGATAAGTTTAAAGCAATAATCCAAATAAATGAAAACCCAAAGTATTTTGGTTTGGAATAAAATCAGTTACAATAATCATTTCCAAGCTATACCTATCTAATAGGAACTTTAAATAGGTAGGACAAAACATTTACTCAATTATTGTTTTCATAATCAAAATAAATGTCATCTTCATCGTTCATCAACATATATTCGATTGGGTTTTCATTTATTTCGAGCAAATCTAAGTCTATAAGTAACAGTGTCCTCGTCCTCAAGTTTTGGTGTAGTAAACTTCAGTGCTTCATTTTTTCCGATAGATTTATTAAAACTTATTCTGTACATATTCGTATCACGATTTATGAATAATATATACCTTATTATTATTAATGAATTAATTAATATTAAATTTAATGTTTTTATTTAGCTTTTTTCTTTTTTTTAATCACACTTGCATAAAAATAACAAGTATCCCAAAAAAACACAATATTCTTTTTTCGTTAACAAACTGGTGACGCCTTGTAAAAACGGATACACGAATAAAACGGATGACAATTCAGGCTGACATACACCATCACAGTTTACTATCAGCCAATCAGAATTGAGTTAGTTCTGCCAACATTATTAGCATTAAGCTACGTTCAAAATTTATAAGGGATCATCTTGAAATAACGTTATAAAACTGTTTGTAACCAAATTGTTAATTTAGCAGGACAAGTATAGAACCGCTGCTATTTTATTTATTTTGAAAGATACGCATATTTTATTAAATATATGATAAATATAACTTAGTCACAGAGATATTAGGGGTCTATGATTATTTAAAAGACTCGAAATAATCGTGAAAATCCTGTCTGGGGCCTTAGAACGAGATACAAAAATAGTGACTTTTGGAAGAGGCTTCAGCTGTCAAATTTGATTTTTTGCATACTAAAAATCAAGTTTGACAGTAAAAGACTCTTTCAAAAGACACTCTTTTTGTGCCTCGTTCTAAGGCCCCTGAACTTGTGAAGGCATGAGGGACAGATATTTTTTGTATGAAGAAGAAAAGTCAATAATTCAAAAAACAATAAAAATTGGCATTAATTCAAAAGAAATAAGTATTTTTTTAATAATTCCATGAAGTTTAATACTTCTTCTTAATATAATGAATTTTGAAATAATAAACAAGATACTAACGCTAATAAATACTCTTGTTCAAAGTTTGAGGACATGTCATTTTCCCCAAAGGCCCAAAAAATTGAAAATGACTCTGCTATGGAACAGCTAGCATCGCAATTGAAAATTGAAACAGAGCCTTGTGGTCTTTTCATCGATAAAATGTTGCCTTTCTTAGGTGCAACTCCAGACGGAGTTGTAGGAGACAACACCATCGTTGAAATTAAGTGTCCAATCACGGCCTACAAAACATCATTGGAAGACGCTGTGGATAAGAAAAAGGTCAACTTTTGGAGAAAAACCAATATAGGATTACTCGTAAGTAAAAAACATCCGTGGTACATACAAGTGCAGGGGCAACTACATATCACCGGTAGGCATCAATGTATTTTCGGAGTATGGTCTGGATGCGACAAAGAGACCAAAGTTGAAATGATACAGAGAGATGATCAATATTGGGAACAAATGGAACTAAAATTAAAACATTTTTATATATCATACATGTTGCCAGAATTATGTGATCCCTGACATGTTCGAAATATGCCAATTAAAGATTTAAGCGACATAAAATAAATGTTTATTTCAGTGTGTTTAATTTTAACAATGTTTAGTTTACATACATACTCACTCTTTTCTCTCAGAGAGTTAGGCATGATCCTGACACACTTCTATTCGTCCACGTCTATCAATCTATTTATACAAGCTATTCTATTTTGGGGACTTTTGACTTTGCCCTTGTTCAGTTTTCTAACTCCACACCACAAAAATCCTAACGGCCTTTTTAGGTATTACGGAACCTTAATAATACTTTATCAACTATTTTAACCACGATATGCATATGTATAAGTTGACTTTTATTGACATAGCCAAATTCATACTGGAGACAAATTTATACTGATAAATAATCAGTATCACGAACCGGTAACACTTTTTGGTAATATCGAAAATAAAATGTTGACCTTCCAAAGTAATTGACTCGTGCTGGGCTTGAGATTGTAGGGAAAACGGAAAAAAAATTGGCAAATTTCACAAAAAAGGTGATCGAACCTGGATACTGATCACTTAATAAGTATCCAGTATGAATTCGGATATATCATTTGGCTATATTTTGGTTTCATGTAAATCTAGGGAACTATGGAACCCTACGTGGCTCGACACGCACTTGGCCGGTTTTTAATTATTTGGGACAAATAATTCTTTTTTTAGTCATCATAAACAGAATGCCTGACTCCCAATTGACCGTTTTTTTAATATTTAAGGTCCTATGAGTCAAGGTGAAAAAAATAAAATAAGCGATAGAGTATCCCCAATAGACTACATTCCAATGAAAACATTGTTTTTGCACGAGCTTTTTTAACCTTTCCATTGAAAAGTAGCCTGCTAATTAAACCGCTTTGTACTCGGAAGTGAAAAATTATTTGGCCAAAAAATATTACATAATCCATAATTATTATTATTATTACATAATACTTACTAACCAATGGAAATAAATAAAATGTGCCATATATTTTATCAAATAATAACTTAGGCCTATCTATAACATAAAAAAAGGTTTGATATTTTCATAACTTAAAATACCTGTCCGAAAATTGTTGTAGTTACCCTAACAAAATCGCGTGTTGTCGCGTCAAAGGTGTGCGAGCCGCGGCAGCGAGCGGTCTGCGTAAAGTGATGGGGGCGCGGAGAAGTGGGGGTCAAACTCGAATTCGAGCTGAGGTGTTATAGACTCTTAATGTATAATAAAAAAAGTAGTGGCCCAAGAACGCTGCCTTGGGGTACACCGCATGTCACTTCTCTCTCGTCAGATAAATACTTTATTTCATTTTTAGTTATTGGACAGATTCTAGATATCTCTGTCTGTTGTTTTCTATGGCTAAGATATGACTCTATTAGTCGGAGAAATATCGATAATTTCCCTAGGCTCGGTGAGCATCACTCTATCGACACTAGGAAGAAACATAAACTAGCTTTTCCAAAAATTAGACTTGCAAAAGTAGGCACCTCTTTTGTAGGACATGGTATAAGATTTTAACTTCCAAAGGAGGTCCTTAGTTTTTCAGAAAATAAGTTTAAATTATATATTAAGCAGGGACTCTTGAGAAAAGCATATTATAAAATTTATGACTATTTGGATGATAGTGACGCTTGGTGTCATGAGAATATTGATTGATATTATTTTCTAACTGATTTGTGTTTTTCTAATCGTCTGTTTTTATGTAGACTAATATTTTTTATTGTTTTTTTATTATTATTTTGACATTTCATTTTACATATTGACATGAACATTGTATAACTTAAACTTAGCATTTATTACTTAGTTGATAATCTGACTATAAAAAAGTGATAAACTATATGAGACAGGTGGATGATGTTTTGCTTAGTATTTTAACTTACTACCTCATTAGACAGGCAGACTAAGATATATATATATATTTTTTCCTCATGACACAATTTCCTTCTGTCTTTTATATTTTTATCCTTTTTTAACACATTTTTTAGTATTATTTTATATAAGTTAAAAAAAACTGTAATAGTATTAAGCCATATTCAGAAAAAAAATACTCATAAAAAAGACATGATCTTGCTAAGTTTCTTGCCCTTCTTCTTAGCAAGATTAATCGAATTGGCGGATTTAGGCATTACATCTATTTATAGTTTATTTATCTATTAACTTATTTATTCATTGAATTATGTAGGTATGTATATACAATATTTTAATTTCTTACTTATGTTAGTATATATTTGGCTAGGCATTATACCTATATTTATTTAGGGTCTATTCTGTTTATTTATCAACTTATATATTAATTACATTTGGTAGTTATAATAATATTCTTATTCCAATAAGTATTTATTTTATGCATTTAACTTTTGTAGCCCAACTAAAATATCGTTTTTTTATATATTTCCCGTATCATATTTGTTTCATCATAAAATATTATTTTTATACAGATTAGATTTGACATGTAAAACGTATACTTTATGTATCTATTTTACAAATAAACAATTTGAATCTTTGAATCTTTTGAATCTTATTCAATCTCTGCCCCGTTTTTGGCTTGGTCGTTATTTTATTAACACCCCTTATAGCCTTTATGTTGACCAAGATCACAACGATGATAATAAAAAAACTGCATCCAAATCCGCTGAGTGGTTCTCGAGTTAAAACAGAATACACATACAAAAAGAAAGACAGACACAAACATTCTAAAAATTTTGGTTTCGGCCTCAGTACAATACAAAAAACCCATTTCATTTAAAATTTCACGAAAAAACTCAATGAATACAGACACGAGGTTATTATAGTTAGTATAGCTCTAGTTACGTATTTGACTTCCATGAAAATTATTTTATATGTAACCGCCTCCGTAACCGAGTGGTAGAGCGCTCGCCTGCTCACCCAGTGGTCGTGGGTTCAATCCCCATGGTGTACATTAATTTGTGTACGCTGTGCGTGCTTCGAAAGGTACAATAAGATGGTGGTCCATTTGTGTCCGAGTACGGCGATAGGGCATACCACCCATTACGTTTGGGACGAAACAATATTTGGTGAAAAGCGAGTGTAACAAGTGTGGACTGTGATAACCTGTTAAATTGTATTAAAAAAAAATGAGTTTATACTTATCTGGCCTATGTTTCCAAATTAGTACCTACATATCTGACAGTACGTTTTATTAACAAGAAAGTCTTTTAATTTGTTTTTAAAAGATGTAATATCTGTATTTATTTTATTGAGTCTGGAAGTTTATTAAAGATGGTAGGCGCCATGCCGAAAATACTCTCCGTAAAGTGTGTTGTTTTACGTGGGAATGCTTTTATGTTATAATTGTGACGAGTGCTTTTAAATTTGGTAAATATCTCAAGATTAGTTTTTACAAAAAGTGGGTAGTTATTGTAAGCGCGTTGTTCCTATGAAACGAAGGTCAAGGTGATATTATGACAATGTCTAATTAGTATACTACAATCAGCACCCTGACACAAAGCCATACTCACCATTCACCGAAGAGATTCAGATTCGAAGAACAGGTGGCATAATTTAAATTTTCAAGTAATATCCAGCAATCAGCGCACTAACACTTAGTGATTGCCACAATCTTCAATGATGTGCTGTTATCCGTTGAGGAGTCTATGGTGGTGAGGCCAGGATTGAAGTTAATTTTCAAGTAATATCCTGTAATAAGCACACTACACAAAGTGATTGCCGCAATATCGATTATATAGGTGGTATAATGATAAATTTCACGTAATATCCCGCAATACGCACACTAACACCTAGTGATTGCCACAATCTTCAATGATGTGCTGTTATCCGTTGAGGAGTCTATGGTGGTGAGGCCAGGATTGAAGTTAATTTTCAAGTAATATCCTGTAATAAGCACACTACACAAAGTGATTGCCGCAATATCGATTATATAGGTGGTATAATGATAAATTTCACGTAATATCCCGCAATACGCACACTAACACCTAGTGATTGCCACAATCTTCAATGATGTGCTGTTATCCGTTGAGGAGTCTATGGTGGTGAGGCCAGGATTGAAGTTAATTTTCAAGTAATATCCCGCAATACGCACACTAATCTTAGATGGCCGAAATGTCGAGTTATGTACTGTCATCGGTTGAGGAGTTCCACTGCCTATCTCTGAAGACCATCATTAGATCAAGACTAAACTAAAGTCGAACCACATAGAAAGCACAGCCTTCCAAACAAAAAAATCTTACAAATCGGTTAATAAATGACGGAGTGATGGAGTAACATACCCAAAAAAACAAGATCTCTTTTTTGAAGTCGGCTAAAAATTTGCAAGAGGTGTGTCAGGATCGTTGTAGATGGAAATCTGTAGTCAGATTAAACCGATACAGTTTTCCCGTAAGGAAAAAATCATTACTTGAACCTGGCGCGGGTCAATGCAAAGTAAGCTTGTGAGGCAATAGACCATACCCGCAGACAGTGCGAATGAGGAGTTGCCCCATCTACTCCAATCCCTGCCCGAACTCCTGTACGAGGGAAAACCTTTAGAAAGCCACAGCAAACGCGGTTGACCCGGGCCTGCAGTCTCGACAAATACACCGATCGCTATCATACCGATTTCCGGCCTCCTACTGCAAGAGGTTCCTGTGAAGTTTAAACAATGACACTTAAAGAAGAAGTTGACTTGTTGGTTGTTGGTTGTTTCATTACTAGTTGCGGAACTTGGTAGGCGTTTAAATATTAGAATTGCTATAACTGGTTGTCACCACAAGCATAACGTGTGTACAGCGCTGCACGCGTAAGTTTGCCGGTCGCTTGGTCGGTGGGGTATCGTTGGATGGGTCTTTCAAAAATATTGTGGGTATGTGAAAGTTTGTAAGGTTAGGGCTTGTAGAGTTAGGCCTTGTAGAGTTAAGGGCTTAGCTCTACATGAGATCTGATAACTTTTTAACCGTGAAAGCGTTATGAACTTCCGAGTCTTGGCGACTACTCTACATTTTGATTATTTTATTTTGATTTTCCATACACAAAATGAAATTTTAAAATCAAGCCTGGATGTAGATACTGATATATGTACTGTCCCCACCCTTTATTTACAAGACGTCATTACTACTAGAAGTTCATTATAAATATTGGTGTGTACAGTTTTTTTTTGTTGAGCAGCTGTTCGAGCAGAGGAAAACGTATTTTTTCTGGTTTCAATGTGAAGTCCATCAGCGAATATTCTCTTATTGAAGAGAAGAGTGACCGTATCTTGTAATTTAGTTTATTAGTGGGCACCCCTCTCACACACACAAACCCACGGACATTAGTTAGGCGAAGAGCTAGCCGCCAATAAACCCACTGAATCAAAGAGAAAAACTGCCTCCGGACGAATAAATATTTTATTTCGGATAGTGAGAGCTAGGGTGGCTATAACTTCCTGGGGCCTGGTGTTGTATATTTAGTACATACCCAAATAAAATAAAATCATCTTTGTGTTATCTAGTGGGATACAAATTAATACGATTATTCCTTAGAGAAACCGTACAGATTCCAAATTAACTCATGATTAGTCGTTTATTTTTCTACTGACAGATATTCCATATTTGGTGGCAAGTAAATGTAGATTTATTTATGAAATATAAAGTTGCTGTTGTATTGTACTTTTATAATTGTTTTACGTAATCGAAGCATTATTTTCTTATCATGTTCTGTCGCGTCCTGAATCAATCACTTTGGGTCGTATGTACTACATAGAGCCAGTGCGAAAGTTCCGCATGTATTACCAGAGCGACGTACGGAAACCGGATGTCAAACCCTTTTTGTTTTAACTTCTGCTGAAAGACTTCTGGTGACTGTTAATCTGTGATGTTCTTGGGGAGACTGATATTGGCCTACCTGATGAGGATGAGGATGAATATTTGAGCAACTATACCATCACGGTGGAAGAGAAACAACGACTCAGCCCAAGTTTTTTCCAAGCATTGAATTACTATTACCATAATTGACTTATTTACAGCACGTTCAGACGTGATTTATATTAAATATAAAAAAAGATAATTTATTACAAAAATACATAGGTAGCTTGTGTATCGTTAACTGACAAAATCAAAGCCAGTCAAAATCAAAATATAATAAAAAATATCCTGGACATTAGAAGAATAAATATACAACTTTGGAAAAAAAAGTCATTATAAATCTAGCTTTTTAGAATAAAAGTTACATAATATTGCAATCAAATTAAATGCTACATTTTTATTTGAGAATTAGAAAATGAGGTGAGCTGCTTTCTTATTGTCTTACTTCAATATCTATCGCTATAGTCATCAAAGGTGTCGTGATTGGATACAAATGATGTGTGATGTCGTTTCTAGCCAATCACAGTGCGTTTGAAGGCGTTTTCGATGGATGTCGAAGTTAGACTATAAGGTCCAGCGGGTCTACCACGTAATTCGATGATCATGGTAATGGGCTTCGTTTTGACAGTTGAAGCCCATTATTGAGCTTCGTCGTACCGCGTAAAATAATTGTGATAGTCTTCAAGCCCATGTCAATTGAGTGAATGATTTTCATACATATTTGACGTTTGAACACAATTATTGGTATCGCGTAACAAAAAAAAAAAAAAAAAACCAAGTTCATGACCATTTTGAAATGTCAAATGAAAGCCGGACCACCAGAGCTCCGGTGTTCATAATAAATTTGCACAATTTTGGTATTTTCCAGCAATATTGTGGGGTACCTAAATCTACTATGCTTGGTTTTTCGTAGATATAACTTTTCGTGCCTTGTTTACGTGTTTTTTGTTCTAATAATCGAATGGCGAGAGCGTACTTGCTGTCTGCGGCGGGCGGAGGAGGAACACCTAAAAACCAGGGAAAGAATCCAGCGAAGGATGCAGAAAGATATTTGCAGGCCGATGCTTCTACCCAGCGACCTAATCTTCTACCAGAGATATCGTTCACGGAAAACTTTCGCCTTTCAAAGGTATGGCCTGTTGTTACCTACTAAATTATGCGAAAATTTTTTCCCATAGTGCCCCCTTATCTACACCCCAACCCAAACTTATTGTCACATGCCAATTTCACGAAACTTTGCGACGAAAAAAACACTGCAGTGCGTCCAGAAATCAAGGTAGTTTATTGTAGTTTCAACCAAACCAAACAAGAAAATGTAGTGTTACTCATCTACTTACTTCAGTGTACTTCTGTAATCAAATAACCAAGCCTAACATTGAAGTTTACAGCTTACTGTGTAAACGAGTAATTAAATTATCAAACATAACAGTGAAGTTTCTGACATCTTTTTTACAGATTCTGGTAGCATTACAGATGTATGCCAGTGTTACCAAGGCGACACACGTAGGGAAAAACAACTCCCTAAACCTTTCACAATCAAAATGTCTGATTGTCTGATGGAAGTTATGGAAGAGCTGAATCCACCACATATCTTGCAAAAATATATTCATTTTCCAAGATCTCAGTCAGAAGGGAATGAAACTTCAGAGAGGTAATGTTGATTTATAATAATACCTTCAATTTGTAGTTGTTAAAATCAAGTACAAATACTGTAATATTTCAAATATTCACACACAACATTAATATTATTTGCATTTTCTTTAAGATTTATGGAGAAGTTTGGATTTCTTGTGCATTTGCCCCAAGGACAATGAAGAATCATCCTTCAACATGAAGAGACCACTCACTCAATGTCATAGTGGTATTTAATACTTTCCAAAACATGAGATGAATTAATTTGGATGCACTGAGCATGGATCTTCAGCGTCCACCTCCACAAATTCCATTCCATGGAGACCATAAACGAATTGATGAGGGAAGAGTTGCTTTGGTCGATAGGCTGTGGAGGAGTTGACATCTAAATTAGTTATAGAATATGTTCATTATTTGTATACCATATTTTTTATGTTTTAACAAATTTTAGTGTAATTTATAAGAAATGTATAATTTGCAGCAGTCGCTGTTTGTACCTTAATTTTAAAAAAGGGTATATAATACTATAATACTATAGCTTATAGTCTTCCACAGGTGATGGGACTAATGCATGGTACATGTATTTACTAAATTTTGTAATTAAATTATTTATATTGATAAGTTTATTGTAAACATGACATGTAATTTTTTTTGGTTGTTTTTTTTTGTATTTAGACTTAATTTAAGTGTTGATTCTGCAAATTCTCCTCAATTAAATATATTATGTGGTCTATTTTAATATCTGAAGTATGAATAAATAGTATTATTGTATTATGTACCCTTTTCTGAAATTAATATTTAATGACTAGACATAATTATGTACATAAAGCAGGTATTGATCAATTAACATTGTAAGTTTTAGATCACATTTAATGTTATTAAGTTAGGATGCCCACAGAATTTCTGGACACCTCTTTACTCTGCTTAGGATATAAGGCCTTTGGTAAATAAAGTGTATGTTAGGTTTTATCACTGTCAGAACAATAAATGGCTTCTGTTTTGGCTATGACTTGTTCTTTTTTCGTCCCATCATCTTCCTGAATGGATTGATTGAATACATAATAAGTACATAAGGCTTATGTCCAGCAGTGGATGAAACAGGCTGATGGATTGATACATACATAATACTTATGCCTGTCTCCCAAAGGTATAGGTGGAGACTGCAGATTTCCATCTGATATGACTCAGACCTCCGTTCACTGATTAAAACTTTCGTCAGGCTCCGACACTGACAGCAGGATAGAGTATACCGTTTTCAAAGCATGCGACAGATGGCATTGGAACCTGTGTGGTGTTAATTTATGAACGCGGCCCTGGCATACCCCTCACATAATGTCCTTCTAGGACAACCAAGTAGAGTTATATCTTCCACTTTCCTTACCATTCTTTTCATTTGTCATTCTACTTTCATTCATACCCTTTATATTTAGACCAAACAACTAAATGTTTTTTTCCATACTATTAGATTTTAATTCTTTTATAATCTTGTCAAACTTAGATACTTTTCTCAGAATAACATCATTTTGAACCTACATGGAATTTCAGAAATAAAACACTACTTTTGCACTGGTTATTATTTATGTATTAACACACTTATTTTTAGTAAGTACCTACTGAAACCTCAAGTCTTACATATTAGAATTTTATCATCTATTTTAACAATTAACTTAAGTAATTGCTAAATTACCTCATTAACAACACTGCATTCAAAATCACAATACATTTCCACTGTGACTTAACACATTGCCCGGTTAACATTGTACCAATATTGTTGACCATCTTTTCGACAGCCAAGTCCAACTTCATTCACAATCACAATACATTTCCACTGAGACTTTACATGTTGCTTCGCTAATAGTGCTGCGATGTTGTTCACCACCTTCTCTACAGCCAAGTCTAAGTTCTCCATGAAAATGTCTTGTCTCTGTCTGTGTGCTGGCATTCTGAAACATAATATTTGATTGTTTTAAGTAAAACAAAAAGAGAAACAGGCACTGTATTGATGATGTTGAGTTGGGACGCCTGCTGGGCTCAGTCAGGCGGATGGTTGGCTCTCCACTTGGAGCTATTCCATCCAATTCCCATTGCATGAAGCTTTGGTATTCTAATGTCTATTTCCTCCTCAATTCTTCCGCAGGCACTGTATTATGTTACACTGTTGATTTTCCAAAACTTCTACAGATTTTGGTAAAAAGTAAAGAAAAATTGACATTGCCTTATGTTATGATATTGATTTTCCCAGAAATTTGAAATTAAATAGAAGAAAAACACAACAGTAGGTAGGTATACTTACTTACTTTTATTTACAAACTTGAAATAGAAATGAAAACGAAACGAAACTTTTCGAGGGAGGTTATTTTTGTCATGTGCGTTTGGTTATTCATTTCTCATTTGCATTTATTACGTTAAGTGATAAATTTGAAAATAAAACAATAAGAAACATTGTAAAACTTCTTTTCAATACGAAAAGAGGATCAGACTAATTAAATAGGTGCTCATATCTACGAATAACTTGGTTTATAATAACTTCGAAAACGCATCAACCCATAACTAAATTGAATAAACAAAACGCAGATTTTCATTCGTTCATGATGTTCATTGTCATTGCAATTTTTACAAAATAGGTCCGATTCAGACTCTGGTAATGGTAATGAAGTTCAAAATGATGTTCAAACCCATGACAATCAGAATTACGTGGTAGACCTGCAGGACATTATGCAAATAGTTTAATGTTTACAAATGCAAAAATCTTCTTGTCGTGTGGCTAACCACCAACCTGGAGTCAGAGTTGTTCAGGCCGACATACAGGCATGTGACATAACAGCCGCGACCGACAGCTTTACGTGCTTTCCGAGGCACAGAGGGACTCAGGTGTTGATATGCACCCATACAAAGACTGACCATACCAAGTGTTGCTCAACCGCGGATCGTAACTGACCCCACAGCGGTCGCACCGCACGCCGCTACTGGCCCCACAGCGGCCGCACCGCAAGCCGCTACTGACCTCACAGCGGCCGCACCGCACGCAGCTACTGGCCCCACAGCGGCCGCACCGCAAGCCGCTACTGACCCCACAGCGGCCGCACCGCACGCCGCTACTGGCCCCACAGCGGCCGCACCGCAAGCCGCTACTGACCCCACAGCGGTCGCACCGCACGCCGCTACTGGCCCCACAGCGGCCGCACCGCACGCCGCTACTGGCCCCACAGCAGGCGCACCGCACGCCGCTACTGGCCCCACAGCGGCCGCACCGCACGCCGCTACTGGCCCCACAAATACAAAACACGACTTCGTGCCGAGCCCAGGCTCTGAGCATTTGTGAAATAATTTCTTTATTTAGGGAGGAGGAAGACGACGCAATGGACATGGAGGACATGACAGACCGGATGATTTTGATACAATAATCAGGATGACCATAGTCATTACAAAACTAGATATGTTTATCTAACGTTTATGAAGAAGTTTTGAACAAACCACGTCAATTAATTCATTTATTTACGGTAAAGTAAAAAGATAAATAAAACTTTTTTGTAACGCTCTATTTTTGACTTGTTGTTGATTTTCTTTCAAGTATCGATTTCGGGATTCAATTAGTTTTTCTTTATAAGAATTAAAGGCCGTGTTTTTGAAGAGCGCGTAATTTCTCATAACAGCCACGGCTCAGAGCGCGCAAACTAGAGTTCAGTTCTACTTGATTCAAAATGAGTTACTCAATCTCAAGTCCTTCCCTTAAGAAATCAGAGGTTAATTTTTCTAAAACAGGGCAAAAATTGTCCAAATAATATGTACCGCCAAATCAAGAATCATGGTCTCCCTACAGTGGGAAGCCAAGAGCGTTTATCGATGCGTGTTAGTAAAATAGACTCTTGAGACCCCAAAAATTTACTCTCACCCTTCGGGATACGGTTCAAAGTACATTCACACAATTATACGAGTACATACTTGTGCGTCATTCATGCATATGGAAATTCGGGGCTTAGGTCAGAGAAAAATTGCTTGTGATAGTTTTATTCGCTTAAGGTTGAATGAGCAAGCAAAAGTGGTATTTATTTCCAATACGCGGGGCTCAAAGAGTTTTGGATAATTAAGTATTCGGCATAGGAATTTGGAGGTTTTGTGAAAACTTATGAGCCGAATTCTGAATTACTACATCGTTCTGGTATGTGAATATGAAAGATGGTATAACAAGAATCAAGTAAGCATCATTTACAAGATACTAATAAATTTAGATATGAAATCATTTTTTATCAACTCAAATCATCCATCCATCAGCCGGTGCTCGTCCACTGCTGGACATAGGCCTTTCCCAAATTTCGCCACTCTTGTCGGTCCTCCGTCCTCCTCATCCAGCCGCCCCACCCACAACGTCCTTCAGGTCAAATGTTGGAAATAATGAGTCAAAAGTAATATCTACCTACAACATGTATTTTAAAACAATAATAATATTCGTCACGGGTCACAGCATCCATCGCCGAGCAATAAAACAAAACAGTTAAGAAACATAATGAATGTCATTGAAAACAAGAGAGGGAAGGTGTTCGGGTACCCACTGAGGCATGATTCTTTAATAAATATCATACTCGAGGGGCAAAAATATAGAAGGAAAAAAGAAGAGGCAGAAGGATCAAATTCAGTGATTATCATAATCGATGGACAGGAATCGCACATTCCAGGAACTGAAGGATTTGGCTCTGGACAGGGAACGATAGAAAAAGCTATATAGAAAGTGATATTATAATAATAAAACCTCATTATACACAAACAGAAGCTACCTATAGGCTAGGCTCTAAAATATTTAGTGATCATTGCATTCAATACCTTAGTGTACTCTATGGTCATTTTAATTTCGAAATAGAATTCTAGTAGTCATTCAAATAATGGGGAGACTAGTGGACCGATCGCTACAATGTGCTGGTACGAACGTCGTGTCGGGGGTTTCGTAGCCTCGCTTAACGTCATCCTTGCTACGACGTAGGCTCGTAGCGAGCACCTCCTTATCTCTACGACGTAGGCTCGTTGTAAGCGTCTCGTCTCGCTTCGGTTTACGCGCGTAGCGAGCGCCTCGTCCCTGCTACGACACGGCTCGTAGACCTTGCTCTCGTATCAAGTCAATAATGGCGACGTTGACGAACAACAGATCGACACAATACTGGTAAATACTCACAGATCACGAGATGTCGAATAATATATGTGCAATATTAGATAATAAATACAGATATATAGCTATGTATGTATACGTGACGACAGGTCGACATGGCAATTTTCTAGTGATGTGACATCACTTACCCAGGTAGTCGATAATTTTTTTGGTACGCAACAAAATGAGGGTTAAAATTATTAATACATTTTTATTTAAAGGAACATTTTTTTCATCACAATCAAAATGCAAATGAACTTGAATGAATTTGTTGAGCATTGCTACAAACACGTAAGGAATCTGTTCTGAAAAGGAATTGTTCATCTGGCCATACCGATTTTGATTGAGATTTTATTCTTGGCATAGTTATTTTCGATATGCCGGTGTAAAACACAGCCCTCTTCAGTGTCTGATTGACAGGATATTTATAACAATTATTTTTCTGTTCAATGTCACAATTTTACAATAATTTTCTGGCTTGTTCTCGTGTTCGAATGGGAATGGATTATGGTCTTCTTAACATGTGACGAGGAGGCAACCGAATTTATTTTCAATACAAAACTAAAAGTAACAACGTGAGCGAGATCGAAATCGATAAACGCGGTCCAAGATGCCCACTCGTTCAGCACTATGACTAAGACTGCGCGGGTGTGCGGGGAGTCACCCCCTCCGCGACTCACCTCTTACCCCGATTGCCATGTCGACCTGTCGTCATCTATACATGCTCACTCCCTTTTGTCAGAGATAAATACTGTTTCATTATTAACGAGGAAGCGATTTTCCAAAAACAAACAATACGGCTTTCCTCGCTAACAAATAGATAGCAATGAATGGTTCTCACCATAATTACTGACGACCGCAAATAACCAACAGCCATTGTATATTCGCCCATAACACAAGGTAGTAGGACCTACTGAGTACTCCACTTGTATTGGTATGTAGTGAGTGCGTGCAAATTTAATAAATTCGACGACCTGTGTACGTTGTGTGTGTTGAACGTTTTATACTTTAGTAACAGAAATAGTATCAGTTGATAGCTCTATCAGAGGTCGACGACAGTGAGAATGTAGAGGCGCGTGTGTGTGCGTGTGTGCGTCAACACAAGGTAGTAGGACCTACTGAGTACTCCACTTGTATTGGTATGTAGTGAGTGCGTGCAAATTTAATAAATTCGACGACCTGTGTACGTTGTGTGTGTTGAACGTTTTATACTTTAGTAACAGAAATAGTATCAGTTGATAGCTCTATCAGAGGTCGACGACAGTGAGAATGTAGAGGCGCGTGTGTGTGCGTGTGTGCGTCAACACAAGGTAGTAGGACCTACTGAGTACTCCACTTGTATTGGTATGTAGTGAGTGCGTGCAAATTTAATAAATTCGACGACCTGTGTACGTTGTGTGTGTTGAACGTTTTATACTTTAGTAACAGAAATAGTATCAGTTGATAGCTCTATCAGAGGTCGACGACAGTGAGAATGTAGACGCGCGTGTGTGTGTGCGTGCGTGTGCGTGTGTGCGTCAACACAAGGTAGTAGGACCTACTGAGTACTCCACTTGTATTGGTATGTAGTGAGTGCGTGCAAATTTAATAAATTCGACGACCTGTGTACGTTGTGTGTGTTGAACGTTTTATACTTTAGTAACAGAAATAGTATCAGTTGATAGCTCTATCAAAGGTCGACGACAGTGAGAATGTAGACGCGCGTGTGTGTGTGCGTGCGTGTGCGTGTGTGCGTCAACACAAGGTAGTAGGACCTACTGAGTACTCCACTTGTATTGGTATGTAGTGAGTGCGTGCAAATTTAATAAATTCGACGACCTGTGTACGTTGTGTGTGTTGAACGTTTTATACTTTAGTAACAGAAATAGTATCAGTTGATAGCTCTATCAGAGGTCGACGACAGTGAGAATGTAGACGCGCGTGTGTGTGTGCGTGCGTGTGCGTGTGTGCGTCAACACAAGGTAGTAGGACCTACTGAGTACTCCACTTGTATTGGTATGTAGTGAGTGCGTGCAAATTTAATAAATTCGACGACCTGTGTACGTTGTGTGTGTTGAACGTTTTATACTTTAGTAACAGAAATAGTATCAGTTGATAGCTCTATCAGAGGTCGACGACAGTGAGAATGTAGACGCGCGTGTGTGTGTGCGTGCGTGTGCGTGTGTGCGTCAACACAAGGTAGTAGGACCTACTGAGTACTCCACTTGTATTGGTATGTAGTGAGTGCGTGCAAATTTAATAAATTCGACGACCTGTGTACGTTGTGTGTGTTGAACGTTTTATACTTTAGTAACAGAAATAGTATCAGTTGATAGCTCTATCAGAGGTCGACGACAGTGAGAATGTAGACGCGCGTGTGTGTGTGCGTGCGTGTGCGTGTGTGCGTCAACACAAGGTAGTAGGACCTACTGAGTACTCCACTTGTATTGGTATGTAGTGAGTGCGTGCAAATTTAATAAATTCGACGACCTGTGTACGTTGTGTGTGTTGAACGTTTTATACTTTAGTAACAGAAATAGTATCAGTTGATAGCTCTATCAGAGGTCGACGACAGTGAGAATGTAGACGCGCGTGTGTGTGTGCGTGCGTGTGCGTGTGTGCGTCAACACAAGGTAGTAGGACCTACTGAGTACTCCACTTGTATTGGTATGTAGTGAGTGCGTGCAAATTTAATAAATTCGACGACCTGTGTACGTTGTGTGTGTTGAACGTTTTATACTTTAGTAACAGAAATAGTATCAGTTGATAGCTCTATCAGAGGTCGACGACAGTGAGAATGTAGACGCGCGTGTGTGTGTGCGTGCGTGTGCGTGTGTGCGTCAACACAAGGTAGTAGGACCTACTGAGTACTCCACTTGTATTGGTATGTAGTGAGTGCGTGCAAATTTAATAAATTCGACGACCTGTGTACGTTGTGTGTGTTGAACGTTTTATACTTTAGTAACAGAAATAGTATCAGTTGATAGCTCTATCAGAGGTCGACGACAGTGAGAATGTAGACGCGCGTGTGTGTGTGCGTGCGTGTGCGTGTGTGCGTCAACACAAGGTAGTAGGACCTACTGAGTACTCCACTTGTATTGGTATGTAGTGAGTGCGTGCAAATTTAATAAATTCGACGACCTGTGTACGTTGTGTGTGTTGAACGTTTTATACTTTAAGTAAAGGATATATGAATATAATTTGCAATATTCCGCTAAACAATTCTTGTCGTGCTATTCAAAATGCAGACTCGTGCACCGCCCGCCCGCCCGCATAAAAACATGCAACAAACAAGCGATACAAGCAAAGCAATCTTAAATAACAAGCAAGAAAACTTATCGACACGTGTTTCGCCTCTGAACGAGGCATCCTCGGGATGTGTTGCTAGCCCGGCTTCTCCGCAGCAACTGATGTGTTGCTCGCCCAGCCGCTCCGCAGCAACTGATGTTGTTCGCCCGACAGCTCAGCAGCTAGTGACGAGCCGCCGACCAAAACTCGCCTTTTATACACCGGCCTGACTAGTTGTTTGGTGGGGAAAATGGGGAGACGAAAACATGCGTAACAGTGGGGTAGTGGTAAAGTTAGTTTGTTCGTTTAGTAAATCAGGGTTATTCTTGTTTTTTAGTATTTCTAATTGTTCTAACACACACATTCTTAAACCTTTTTTACAAATATGTTTTACTTCAAATGAATGGTTATCAGGCAAACTATGACCGGACTCTAATAGATGTTTTGCAAAGTGTGATTTTTCAGGATGATTATTTCTATGGGCTGAGATATGTTCTTTGTACCTAGTTTCAAAACTGCGACCTGTTTGACCTACATAGACACCGTTACAATCATTGCAAGACAATTTGTAAATACCAGACTGTTGTTTTTTATCTAATTTGTCCTTACCATTGCAAATACGCTTTATCTTATTTTTGGTTCTGAATGCAACGCGAACACCACAACGCCGAAAAATCTTCGCAACCCGTTCAGAAATTGGACCCAGATAAGTTATGCTTGTTTTATATTTCTGAACACTCGTACTTTCAGGCTGTAAAGCAGACAAACTGTTTCTAATAATGATATTCTGTTTTTTGTGGACTAATCTATCAACCATTTTTGCACTATACCCGTTATTCACGTGCAAAAATGGTTGATAGATTAGTCCACAAAAAACAGAATATCATTATTAGAAACAGTTTGTCTGCTTTACAGCCTGAAAGTACGAGTGTTCAGAAATATAAAACAAGCATAACTTATCTGGGTCCAATTTCTGAACGGGTTGCGAAGATTTTTCGGCGTTGTGGTGTTCGCGTTGCATTCAGAACCAAAAATAAGATAAAGCGTATTTGCAATGGTAAGGACAAATTAGATAAAAAACAACAGTCTGGTATTTACAAATTGTCTTGCAATGATTGTAACGGTGTCTATGTAGGTCAAACAGGTCGCAGTTTTGAAACTAGGTACAAAGAACATATCTCAGCCCATAGAAATAATCATCCTGAAAAATCACACTTTGCAAAACATCTATTAGAGTCCGGTCATAGTTTGCCTGATAACCATTCATTTGAAGTAAAACATATTTGTAAAAAAGGTTTAAGAATGTGTGTGTTAGAACAATTAGAAATACTAAAAAACAAGAATAACCCTGATTTACTAAACGAACAAACTAACTTTACCACTACCCCACTGTTACGCATGTTTTCGTCTCCCCATTTTCCCCACCAAACAACTAGTCAGGCCGGTGTATAAAAGGCGAGTTTTGGTCGGCGGCTCGTCACTAGCTGCTGAGCTGTCGGGCGAACAACATCAGTTGCTGCGGAGCGGCTGGGCGAGCAACACATCAGTTGCTGCGGAGAAGCCGGGCTAGCAACACATCCCGAGGATGCCTCGTTCAGAGGCGAAACACGTGTCGATAAGTTTTCTTGCTTGTTATTTAAGATTGCTTTGCTTGTATCGCTTGTTTGTTGCATGTTTTTATGCGGGCGGGCGGGCGGTGCACGAGTCTGCATTTTGAATAGCACGACAAGAATTGTTTAGCGGAATATTGCAAATTATATTCATATATCCTTTACTTAGTGATGGACTTCCGCAAGGTAACGCCTATTTCAATTAATCGTTTTATACTTTAGTAACAGAAATAGTATCAGTTGATAGCTCTATCAGAGGTCGACGACAGTGAGAATGTAGACGCGCGTGTGTGTGTGCGTGCGTGTGCGTGTGTGCGTCAACACAAGGTAGTAGGACCTACTGAGTACTCCACTTGTATTGGTATGTAGTGAGTGCGTGCAAATTTAATAAATTCGACGACCTGTGTACGTTGTGTGTGTTGAACGTTTTATACTTTAGTAACAGAAATAGTATCAGTTGATAGCTCTATCAGAGGTCGACGACAGTGAGAATGTAGACGCGCGTGTGTGTGTGCGTGCGTGTGCGTGTGTGCGTCAACACAAGGTAGTAGGACCTACTGAGTACTCCACTTGTATTGGTATGTAGTGAGTGCGTGCAAATTTAATAAATTCGACGACCTGTGTACGTTGTGTGTGTTGAACGTTTTATACTTTAGTAACAGAAATAGTATCAGTTGATAGCTCTATCAGAGGTCGACGACAGTGAGAATGTAGACGCGCGTGTGTGTGTGCGTGCGTGTGCGTGTGTGCGTCAACACAAGGTAGTAGGACCTACTGAGTACTCCACTTGTATTGGTATGTAGTGAGTGCGTGCAAATTTAATAAATTCGACGACCTGTGTACGTTGTGTGTGTTGAACGTTTTATACTTTAGTAACAGAAATAGTATCAGTTGATAGCTCTATCAGAGGTTGACGAGAGTGAGAATGTAGACGCGCGTGTGTGTGTGCGTGCGTGTGCGTGTGTGCGTCAACGCAAAGATTACATTTAATGAAACCACCACTCGTCTATAACACTAATTATTAATATTATACGAAATTAAAAAAAACGACCTCCGGACTTTTAACTAATTGAAATTGAATTTGCCCTTCAAAAGTTACGGTACATAAAAAATAAAAGAATGTATGTATACAAAAATTATAATACGTCCTAATTTTAATCTGTTTAGTTCTCATTAAGGATAAAACAATAGATAGGACCAAGATCGTTGATCTGGTCCATTTAAAGTATGGAAAAGATTATTTTTTTATACCGCAATGATATTAACATTTGTTATCTCCTTGCGATGGATAAATCACCAAGTATTTAAAATATAAAATATAGAAATTTATTTCTATCATAGTTAAGGAAAAGCGATTTATGTTCTTTGGAAAAGTTTTAGTATTGAACCCCTCCTGGGGTTCATCTGATCATCAAATAACTTTGCTAAAAGTGTATAAAATTAGGTCACATTTCTCTTGATCTTCTCATGGGAATTTCTTAAGGGTAATAGTTTAATACAGACATTTACAAAGTCGCTATGTGGCTGAAATGTTAAATTTTGATATAGGTACAATCTGAGGCAAGAAAACAACTTTGTATGTAAATCTGTCCAGCTTAATATCTTTAAAACAAAATTAATATTCAAAATTTTGGCAAAATGGTGCCTTTTAAAATAGCACCACCAGATGATGGAGGTCATATAGTTTGGTCTATTACGATAAACAACTGAGAAACGGATTATTAAATTTTGTACTAAAACGGTGGCGTGCCTAGGCGCCTTAAATCACTTCTTAGCGGATGTCTACTTCGTACGAATAAAGAGTCAAAACGTCGTGTTCCTATGAGTAGGGGCGTTGATAGAACAGTCTGTCACTCGGATGTGTACAACGTCATTAAATCGATTACTCGTTGCGTTTGATTCAATCTCTTTTGAAAAAAGGTCACGTAGAAATATTATCAGAATCGGTTTAGTAATTTGAATGTTGTAGCCATATGTACGACTGTTAGTGCTTTGTTCTTCAAGTACAAGTAATAAGCTGAAACACTACTCGCATCACTTCTACCCTCAAGATGTTACATGAGGTATGTGTGTGTGTGTGTGTGTGTGAGTGTGCGTGTGTGCGTCAACACAAGGTAGTAGGACCTACTGAGTACTCCACTTGTATTGGTATGTAGTGAGTGCGTGCAAATTTAATAAATTCGACGACCTGTGTACGTTGTGTGTGTTGAACGTTTTATACTTTAGTAACAGAAATAGTATCAGTTGATAGCTCTATCAGAGGTCGACGACAGTGAGAATGTAGACGCGCGTGTGTGTGTGCGTGCGTGTGCGTGTGTGCGTCAACACAAGGTAGTAGGACCTACTGAGTACTCCACTTGTATTGGTATGTAGTGAGTGCGTGCAAATTTAATAAATTCGACGACCTGTGTACGTTGTGTGTGTTGAACGTTTTATACTTTAGTAACAGAAATAGTATCAGTTGATAGCTCTATCAGAGGTCGACGACAGTGAGAATGTAGACGCGCGTGTGTGTGTGCGTGCGTGTGCGTGTGTGCGTCAACACAAGGTAGTAGGACCTACTGAGTACTCCACTTGTATTGGTATGTAGTGAGTGCGTGCAAATTTAATAAATTCGACGACCTGTGTACGTTGTGTGTGTTGAACGTTTTATACTTTAGTAACAGAAATAGTATCAGTTGATAGCTCTATCAGAGGTTGACGAGAGTGAGAATGTAGACGCGCGTGTGTGTGTGCGTGCGTGTGCGTGTGTGCGTCAACGCAAAGATTACATTTAATGAAACCACCACTCGTCTATAACACTAATTATTAATATTATACGAAATTAAAAAAAACGACCTCCGGACTTTTAACTAATTGAAATTGAATTTGCCCTTCAAAAGTTACGGTACATAAAAAATAAAAGAATGTATGTATACAAAAATTATAATACGTCCTAATTTTAATCTGTTTAGTTCTCATTAAGGATAAAACAATAGATAGGACCAAGATCGTTGATCTGGTCCATTTAAAGTATGGAAAAGATTATTTTTTTATACCGCAATGATATTAACATTTGTTATCTCCTTGCGATGGATAAATCACCAAGTATTTAAAATATAAAATATAGAAATTTATTTCTATCATAGTTAAGGAAAAGCGATTTATGTTCTTTGGAAAAGTTTTAGTATTGAACCCCTCCTGGGGTTCATCTGATCATCAAATAACTTTGCTAAAAGTGTATAAAATTAGGTCACATTTCTCTTGATCTTCTCATGGGAATTTCTTAAGGGTAATAGTTTAATACAGACATTTACAAAGTCGCTATGTGGCTGAAATGTTAAATTTTGATATAGGTACAATCTGAGGCAAGAAAACAACTTTGTATGTAAATCTGTCCAGCTTAATATCTTTAAAACAAAATTAATATTCAAAATTTTGGCAAAATGGTGCCTTTTAAAATAGCACCACCAGATGATGGAGGTCATATAGTTTGGTCTATTACGATAAACAACTGAGAAACGGATTATTAAATTTTGTACTAAAACGGTGGCGTGCCTAGGCGCCTTAAATCACTTCTTAGCGGATGTCTACTTCGTACGAATAAAGAGTCAAAACGTCGTGTTCCTATGAGTAGGGGCGTTGATAGAACAGTCTGTCACTCGGATGTGTACAACGTCATTAAATCGATTACTCGTTGCGTTTGATTCAATCTCTTTTGAAAAAAGGTCACGTAGAAATATTATCAGAATCGGTTTAGTAATTTGAATGTTGTAGCCATATGTACGACTGTTAGTGCTTTGTTCTTCAAGTACAAGTAATAAGCTGAAACACTACTCGCATCACTTCTACCCTCAAGATGTTACATGAGGTATGTGTGTGTGTGTGTGTGTGTGAGTGTGCGTGTGTGCGTCAACACAAGGTAGTAGGACCTACTGAGTACTCCACTTGTATTGGTATGTAGTGAGTGCGTGCAAATTTAATAAATTCGACGACCTGTGTACGTTGTGTGTGTTGAACGTTTTATACTTTAGTAACAGAAATAGTATCAGTTGATAGCTCTATCAGAGGTCGACGACAGTGAGAATGTAGACGCGCGTGTGTGTGTGCGTGCGTGTGCGTGTGTGCGTCAACACAAGGTAGTAGGACCTACTGAGTACTCCACTTGTATTGGTATGTAGTGAGTGCGTGCAAATTTAATAAATTCGACGACCTGTGTACGTTGTGTGTGTTGAACGTTTTATACTTTAGTAACAGAAATAGTATCAGTTGATAGCTCTATCAGAGGTTGACGAGAGTGAGAATGTAGACGCGCGTGTGTGTGTGCGTGCGTGTGCGTGTGTGCGTCAACGCAAAGATTACATTTAATGAAACCACCACTCGTCTATAACACTAATTATTAATATTATACGAAATTAAAAAAAACGACCTCCGGACTTTTAACTAATTGAAATTGAATTTGCCCTTCAAAAGTTACGGTACATAAAAAATAAAAGAATGTATGTATACAAAAATTATAATACGTCCTAATTTTAATCTGTTTAGTTCTCATTAAGGATAAAACAATAGATAGGACCAAGATCGTTGATCTGGTCCATTTAAAGTATGGAAAAGATTATTTTTTTATACCGCAATGATATTAACATTTGTTATCTCCTTGCGATGGATAAATCACCAAGTATTTAAAATATAAAATATAGAAATTTATTTCTATCATAGTTAAGGAAAAGCGATTTATGTTCTTTGGAAAAGTTTTAGTATTGAACCCCTCCTGGGGTTCATCTGATCATCAAATAACTTTGCTAAAAGTGTATAAAATTAGGTCACATTTCTCTTGATCTTCTCATGGGAATTTCTTAAGGGTAATAGTTTAATACAGACATTTACAAAGTCGCTATGTGGCTGAAATGTTAAATTTTGATATAGGTACAATCTGAGGCAAGAAAACAACTTTGTATGTAAATCTGTCCAGCTTAATATCTTTAAAACAAAATTAATATTCAAAATTTTGGCAAAATGGTGCCTTTTAAAATAGCACCACCAGATGATGGAGGTCATATAGTTTGGTCTATTACGATAAACAACTGAGAAACGGATTATTAAATTTTGTACTAAAACGGTGGCGTGCCTAGGCGCCTTAAATCACTTCTTAGCGGATGTCTACTTCGTACGAATAAAGAGTCAAAACGTCGTGTTCCTATGAGTAGGGGCGTTGATAGAACAGTCTGTCACTCGGATGTGTACAACGTCATTAAATCGATTACTCGTTGCGTTTGATTCAATCTCTTTTGAAAAAAGGTCACGTAGAAATATTATCAGAATCGGTTTAGTAATTTGAATGTTGTAGCCATATGTACGACTGTTAGTGCTTTGTTCTTCAAGTACAAGTAATAAGCTGAAACACTACTCGCATCACTTCTACCCTCAAGATGTTACATGAGGTATGTGTGTGTGTGTGTGTGTGTGAGTGTGAGTGAGTGGGGGTGTGTGTGTGTGGGTGTGCGGCATGGTCTAGCAGGTAACTAGCGCATCACATGCGCCGCTGTCAATGAACCTGTGAAGTCATCGGTTGTAAGTTTAAAGTAAACGTTGTGTGTGTTATGTACACACTGATACGTCGTTGTGTATGTGCACAGCGGGGGAGAGGGCGCGGGGCGGGGCGGGGGGCGGTCGTCAATCACGCAACGGGCTGACTCCGCATTTCGATTCAAGGGCGGCTCTCCACAGAGAGATACTAATGATTTAATCATCGTCTGCATGACCACGGTTCACGCTGTGACATTACTGTTTGATTTCTGGGATGAGACAGCGGCTGTAACGCAAATATTGAATGAAAGAGTTATCTACTTCCTTATTTAAATAAATACGCGTATTACAAAATTGAAGGATATCGTTTTAATATCCTAAAACGATTATACACATACTAATATCATATTCGTTTTTCCAGCGTTTCGATTGGCTTAATCTCATTTTATCATCACTTTTCCATGGAGCCTCGAACGATTCCTCAAACCATCTTCACTATCATACGTAAACGATAAAATATGGCTTAATAGTTAATACCCTAAATAGATAGATAACAACGTGTAATCTTAACAAAAACTTCCCGCTTTGCTTTTTTAGATTTATTCGTATTTATGATATTAAAATATATGAATTACGAAAAGAAAATTAAATATTTACGCTGCCTAATATAAAAGAAAAGGCCACAGCAGTGACAAATAAAAAAAATACTTGCTAAATGTGTATGTAGTACAGAATATATGTGTGTTATAAAATATTTATTTCTAGCTGGATTTATATAATTTACTGTTTGCAACTACATACATTTACTTGTGCTGTCCTTAAACTAAAATTCTTGTTTTAATGGCGTATTTTATGTAAGATGTTTTTATCCTTATTTATATACACATTAATAAAAAAAAGTGTAATGTGTTATAAGGAGATTTAATTTATTACTATTTCATACATTTCTTAATATTTTACTTTATTTTAGCTTGCGCCGCAATTTTAATCTACATATAATATAGTACCATAATACTTGTAGATAAAATTAGTAACTTATTCAAATTATCTGTAAGTACACGTGTACCCTTAAATAAAATAATTGGCTAGCTTAGCTTGCTAGCTGATCTCTAGGTGGAACTCCAACCCACACAATTGGGAAACTCAAATTAAGACTAACGATTGGTCGGGCCTTAACGCGGGCAGTTTTAATTTTAATTTGAATACAGGTTCGCCTTAATGACGTCACTCGCTGCAGACACGGATCACGGAGGTTATATTTAATTAATCATACGAAGGTATATTATTAACCGGATGCAATGAAGTTTGATTGTTGCGAAGAAGCAGCTTCTACAATTAGTTTTAATTTTATACTAATATATGTATGTTTCACGTACATTTAGTGCATAGTCCTTGTAAGGTCAGCAACTTACCTGGAACAAATAATATAAATAACATTATATGTTTGTGTCGGGGGCAGACTCTAAAGTAGAAAACGAAATCCTTCACCAAAAGTGCATAATACGGGGCGAGGGCGAGCGGAGTCGGGAGGAGCGTGTTAGGTTGCTAGTGTTCATACATTATCGGTCAGTAATGAACGGCCACCATGTTGGAGTCACACAGTTGCTGATCATCCAGATTGAGATCGTACACTACATACAAATTAACAAAACAATAACTAACCAACCAAACAGTTTCAGGGGCGACTGAGATCTATGTATAATTCAAGTAAACAGCTGATCTAAGTATAAGCCACACACGTATAATCTATTAGCAGACCTAACATTAATAATAAACGCATAGACTCGACGCGTGGCAAGTTTAACTCGGTGAACTTCGGGCTCTTTTAAATATAAATATTGCTTGTTTCCAAATAAAATATATACTAGAGATTTATTTTGAAATTAGCAAATATGTTCCAAGCAAAAGCCAGCCAAAACAACCCATATTTTATACGTTTCTTCGTACCATGAAGTCTAAGTGTAGCTTATTTTTTGTATGGAAACTTGCCACGCTATTTAATCCTCATGTTTGGTCTGCTACTTAGTAATAATTATACGAGTATGTCTGTGGTATAAACCCGGACCTAGCATAATGAACGACTAGACTTCCGGTATGGGTCCGTAACATAATATGGGGTCCGATCTTTGCTACAGGCTAAATAATACCGGCCAAGTGCGAGTCAGATTCGCGCACGAAGGATTCCGTACCATTATCTATAAAAACGGCAAAAGTTGTATGGGAGTGCGCGGTCCGACTCGCATTTGACCGGTTTTAGTATTTGTTGTTATAACGGCAACAGAAATACATCATCTGTGAAAATTTCAACTGTCAGCGGACAGCGGAGTCTTAGTAATAGGGTCCCGTTGGTTACCCTTTGGTAAAATGAGTGGTTCTCGTGAAATGTATTGAATGGAAGAAGAGAATTTTGTGAAAATAAGGCAAATAATGTAAGGGATACATAAAAAGATTTTCTTTTTTTATAAAAAAAAATCATATAGGGTGAAATTAAATCAACCAACCAAATTCATTCTGGAGACTCGGTTAGTAATAAAGAACTAGGATCAGTAATCCTTTTGGCCAATTTCTAAAAATGATTTTTTTTTGCTCCCTTACTGGTTGGACTAGTTTAAGTACAATTCCTATAGTGCAGGCACTATGGGGCAAAACAAAATATTTTTCTAATTTCACCCGGAGGGTGGTGTTTTTACTTTGTTCCTGATGACTAACCGAGTCTCTATTATGAATTTGGTCGGTTGATTTAATTTCACGTAGTATATTAGTCTGTCCGAACTGAATATTGTATCCGTCGCGTCGTCGGTGAGAGGAGAACGGTGATAATAAACACTACACCATTGTGCGGGTAACGGGTATACGTTTAAATTCTATTGCTTTATTTCAGGTTATTGTTGTGTGTGTATCTGACCTTAGATCTAATTTGTTTTTGGGATATTTTAATGATAAGAAATTCAAGGTGTGGACCCTTCCTCGGGGTGCATCTGGGTAGTAGACGAGAGGCTGCGGCCGTGGTCTAACGGAACATGCAGCACAGTGCGTGCCTCGTACACAGTTGTATCAAGGTTTATTATGTATGAATACATTGCACGATAATAGGAAAACACTTAACGGGCTAAGATCCCGGGACTTTGGCTAAGGTTCGGCAGATAGCATTTGAGAAACCAACTGATATCTAAGTTATCATACGTTCCGCGACTCGCCATACCTAACCTTGATTACTTAGATTAATTAATTTTATGTTATCGTCCTAGAATGGGTCTGGAATTTAACAAAATGCTTAGATTATAGCCTAAAAACCTCATTCAGACAAATTCAGATTTTAGCCAAATTACCAGGATCTTACGTCTTTTGCTATTAAACTGCGACTGTGACACATTATAACGGAACAGGAGCCACGTTGTAGGTACAAAGAGAAGGAAGTAAATTTGAGATTTAGAATTGACATGTAAGCCATATGTTCGTTATCGTAGCGACTTGTGAAAGATCGGTTGTCGCCTTTTATCTGCCTACCGTCAACTGAATTTATTCGTTTTCATTTTGAGCTCGAGAGTGAAGTGAGCAGAAGTTGTACTGTATTCCATTTGCGGACATAAACGTAACTTGCTTACTTATTTTATTTGTTTACTTACATATAATCGCGAAGATACACGTCACATTATATTCACTGTGATATTTATATTCTCCTATAAGTTTATAAATGATAAACTAAAACGTGATCAAAATACTCGTGTTTTAAAACAACCAAGAATGTATAGGTATTTATTTAATCTTGAAATAAAATAATGACATCTTGATGAAACACACTTGTAAATGTAAAATAGATATATAAAGTATACTTTCTACAAGTCAAAGTTAGTCTTTACAATAAATATCTTTAGAATAAAAAAATATAAAAAAATTATATGTATATACTAATAAGGGAAATACATACGAAAAATATTTAGGTTGGGCTACAAAAATTTTTAATTATACACCTACATAAAATAGAGAAATCTAGAAATAAAAATATTATATATAAATGATGCAACGAACAAACAAGTTGATAAATAAATACGGGAAATACATCCAAAAATTATTAAGGTTGGGTTACTAAAATGTAATAAAGTTATATACCTGCATAAAATAAAGACATATAGGAATACAAATATTATATATACATAATACCTAACTTAACCATCCGCACCATTCGATTAGTATTGCTAAGAAGAAGGGCAAGAAACTTCGGAAACATACCTTTTTTCAAAATAAAACATATGATATAAAATCATACACATACCTACTCAAGTAAAGGCATAAAAAAATATAAGACTGCAGGAATTAGTCACGAGAAAAGATATATCTTAGTCAACCCGTCTCATATTGTCTATTACCTTTAACAAAAGATGATTTTTGGTTCATGATTTTTTTTCATTTGTAACATAAACTTAATCTATGCAATTTTCTTATACCTACCTATGTAAAAGCAAATATAAAAACATAGGAATTAAGTCCAAGAGAAAAAAAATGATATTAGCACGTAGGTTATGTCTTAAAATATTAAGATGAGTGGTTAAGCCTTGAAAATGAATTCAATTTCGGAACCGGTTGGGTTAAAAGTAGTTATAATAAAGTTGTTTAAACAGTGTACAAGTGTTTTTAATGAAGATGCTTTCCATGCTTCACCAAGTGCCGACAATCGCAGCAAGTACATATAAGTTATAAAATAATGACTACAACATCGCTACGAGTACAAACGTAATCTGTCGCTACGAGTATAAGCTACGGTCGAGGCGAGTATCTAGCCACTGAGTAGACTGCTACGCCGTAGAACTACATTACGTTATTAGCACAGTTTAAAAGTCCATACAGTTGTCCAACGAAAACGTCCAGACAGAGCAATTGTGCGGGGCCTGCGGGGCGAGACGCGGAAGGCCATCGAGCTACATACAATTTATACAATACAATTACTACGATTGGCAAGCATTTTTTATTCATTATTAAGTTATGTCATAGTTTAGTTATAGTTTTATTATTATTAAGTTATGTCTTAAATAGTTTTAGGTAAGTTTCTTTTTATGCTAGAAGTTACAATGCAATTACTACATGCAACCGCTCCGTCCGAATGCTTTCATTAGACAACTGTATGGATTTTTAAACTATGTTATTAGTGTTTTAATCGTGTAGGTCAAGATTGATGATTGTATTATTCATGTACTGTTATAATATAACCGCCAATGTCTGCGTGCTTCGGAAGACACGTTTATACTCGTGCCCAAAGTATGGCGGAGGGCTTGCCTCTCACCAAGCTGGGACGTAACGATCGTCGATGAAACGTGGCTGTGCGAGGTGGACTGTGGCTTAGTAAGTTAGTACATCGAGGACTCATCTCGTGACGATGTATGTTTTATTATTTATATTATAATAAATAACATTCACCCCGTACATGAACTTGACCAAGCCCGCCGCCTCGCGCCACTCGCTCGAGACGTCGACTTGACCAAGCCCGCCGCCTCGCGCCACTCGCTCGAGACGTCGACTCGCGTCTTCTTTTTGTTCACTGAAGTTAGATTGACGTGTTTCACCGATTTGACTTCAGCCGTTGCGTTGGTAAACGTTTTGTTATTGCTTCAGTTCATTGTTGTCTGATTTCGGTTGGGCTGATTTTAGTTGGCACCGAAACGTTTCAGTTTTTATTTCAATATTTAATTTGATTGCATATTTTTTTTCTATCGAGTGAAAGAGTCAAACAGTTTTTATTTTTCTTTGATGATTTATTCTTGTTTTTATTTATTTTGTCATCAGGACTTCAGTTACCTTCCAAACAAAATGATTGCATTGATTCAACAAAAAGGTACCAACTATAGTCATGGTAAAGGTATACTTGCGGCGGTGTGTGAGTGACCTCACGTGTAATCTTTCATTTAACGGTGTGATCTTGGACTATAAGTAGAAATGAGTGGTATTGGTTCTGTGACCGCAGGCTCGTGTTTGTATGGTCAGATATCTATCAGATACTATCAGAGTCAGATGCTATTAGCACTGGTGTCATCCCTGATGTCTGCGCGTGCGCTAGCAACGTTGACGGAAGTGCGTGAGTGAATGAGATGCACAGAAGCACAAGGTCACACACGCTGGGCAGGCGGGTTGGTGAGTGCGGTGCCGAAACCCTTGCACCAGTGACGCCGCTGCCCGTCACCAGTCTGTTTTATATAAGGCCCGGCAATTGGAGATGGATATACCGCCATCCATCGATCCCAGGCAATGATGGGCCGCCAGGTTTTGCCTGAGAGCTGTTCCTTACTCTCCCCCAAATAACTTCGGGAGTATTTCCGAGTAAGATGGTGGTACCTCCACAGTCGAGCCCGGCATCAGCTCTACCACCTTATATTTATTTATTTATTATTTATTTTTACATATTCTATTGTTTTTAGGGTTCCGAGTCCGACAAGGAACCCTTATAGTTTCGCCATGTTCGTCTGTCCGCTGTAGCTTAGACACTATTAGTACTAGAAAGCTGTAATTTGGCATATAAATATTAATCATGTCGACAAAATGGTGGAACAAAACCTCGAAAAAATTTTTTTTTAAGTCTACCTCTCATACACGTAAACTGGGGATGGTTTTTTTTCTCGTCTATCACATAGTGTGGGGTATCTTTGGATAGTTCGTTCAAAAACATTGTGGGTGTGTGAAAACCATTCTTCGATTTAGGGATCCGTTGGCGAAATATTAAGCTTTAAAGTGAACATTTTAGTTAGAGTGGTGCGTCCCCCCCTGCCGACTAAACAGTTGTTTATAGAAATGTAAAAAAATTCACAGAAGTAGTATATATAATGAATTAGACTACAAGTTTGGCGCGGTCTGTATGTAATTTATAAAATGTACCAGGCAACTACGGAACCCTACATTGCGCGTGGCTCGACACGCGCTTGGCCGGTTTTTTTAAAAGATTAGTTTTGACGTGTAGAAAGTGCACTTTATTGTACCTTGTACCTATTTTACAGAATATAAATAAATAAATATATCGTCACGACATGAATCCCCGAAGGGGTGTCACAGGTGTTCCGGGTGTGAACTGTTAAATGTAAGTCACAGTCTACACTTGGCACACCCGCGTTTCACCGACATTATTACGTCCCAACGTGATGG
This sequence comes from Ypsolopha scabrella, assembly GCA_910592155.1. Classification (NCBI taxonomy): domain Eukaryota; kingdom Metazoa; phylum Arthropoda; class Insecta; order Lepidoptera; family Ypsolophidae; genus Ypsolopha; species Ypsolopha scabrella. Next base: position 31,355,038 of record OU342964.1, read on the forward strand.
ATGGTGAGCCCTATCGCCGTTCTTCGGGCACAAATACACGCTTTTTGGAGCATGCAGGTTTACTCACGATGTTTTCCTTCACCGTTCAGCAAGTAAGTAAGTAAGTAAGTATTTATTTAAGTTTATTCCACAAACAACACAATTATTTACAATTAATAAGGTCTAAATTAATAATAATAATTCCAAATCATTAAACATTCGATTTTCTAGATGATAGGCGAGTTATGTTTTGCTCTGCTTGAGAGCACAGGCCTCTCCTTCACTGGAGTGAAGAAGGGTTTAGTCCGACTCTCCCTCGCTGACTAGCAAGTGGTAAGTATTAAATACTCTGCACATAAATTCCGAAAAACTCATTGGTGCATGCCCGGCCAGGGATCGAACCTGGATCTCAAAGATTGAGAAGCCAGCGTTCTGCCCCTGAGCTGCCGCCGCTTTTACAGAATTTACAGAATAAGTTGCTTGAATTTGAATTTTATTACTTCTAAAATTTGTTGTTTCATTCTCAATATAACCTTGTAATAAATACAAAATTATGACTTAATATTTTTTTCATTTTCATTTCGTACATTTATTAAATTCACAGCAAAATACAATGGACACAATAATTATTCATAGGATACAAATTTTAAAATGCCAATAACGAATTTAATTAACTAAAATTTGATGATAATTTAAATATTTGCAGTTTTGCACAGACTGAACACAAATTAAGAACTAACAAAAAAAGGTATAAGTAAAAATTTTGCAATAATAGAAACACTTAAGAAAAAACAAACAAAAGTGCGACGATACAAAAAACATAGAAAATAATGAAAAATTGAAGTAACAGAAACACAGGTCATAATAATAGAAGTTAAATGCTAGGTTCCGATGTAATACTTTACAAAAGATTCATTTTATAGCTTTTTCAACCATTTGAAAATAAAATAAGAGAGCGGTGGTCGAAGAACATAATTAAGATTGCAAGTACGTCATATTTTAATTAGCAGGTGTTTGTTTAATGGCAAGTGAATTTTATTTGGTTCTCCATGGATATAAGTTATGTGTAATATATGATATTGTTGCAAAATTTTATGCAAATAGTTTGTAATGCATCAGGGAACCGTGCACTTTGTTATACCTATCCTCTAACTAAATAGTATACCTGGAAGACTCTCACTAACCCCTCTGGCCGCTTCCCACAAACTGAACTGATGCTTCAGATAGTCATCCGAGAACCCCAAACATAATGAACATAAACATAAAATGAAAACACCATAAAACAAACTCCGCGCCGCCGCCCCTCACGACGACGTAGCTTCTATCTATACACTATACCGACCGACAGATAGACAGACACGCAAAAAGGGTGTTTCGGCCAATAACAGTAAATTTGTTGGTGCAATTTAAACACGATTATTGTCGCTGAGCCCCTCTTAATGGCCACGGCGTGATACAACGGCCCTTTTCAAACTCATTAGCAGCGAAATAAACTCTGAAAACACAGAATATCGACACTTCTGGAGCTAGTCGACGCTAAAGGGAATCTCTGTGTCGATCAAGTATACAAGTGTTAGATTTTAGCGCCTGATCTTTAATGCACTTTTATTACTCATCGCAACAGGGACCACGATGAACATTTTGTAACGGGGTGGTTTACAAGCCCTAATCACATCTAATGCACATTATGTAGAATATCTACGTGGACACAAGCTACAAGCTTTATGGATCTTCGGTTGATTTTCGTTTGAATATTATATGCTCTTCAATCAATAGCTGTAGGCAAAATGTAATATTTAGTCATCTAGTAATAATCTATAAGCGTCCTCTTGTTTTTCGAATTCGTGGTCATCCTAACTTGTGGAATATGGTTCAAATAGTACTTTATTGACGGAAACAGAAAAAACACAAATAACATTAAATAAAGAATATGCATGTAATTTTTTTATGCACTAATCGTTAATATACGATCAATTTAGGGCTATGAATAAGAATTTACAACTAAATTATCCATAATTCATAGCTATAAAATGAAAATAAGTTTCATAATAATCTTCTACAATTCAAACGGCTGCCATTTTAGCGCGCATCAAGTGACGTCACATGATACTGCTCTTGCTTGCGGTGTATGGCGAGTGGCCGGTGTTTTCATTATTTTTGATTAAAACAGCCTATTACAAAATATTTGAGGGTTTTATTTTACATTTATTAATTTTGAACTTAATATTTTATGATGAAATGTACTCACTTGGTCACAAAAGGCAGTTAGCCAATGCATGGTGACGCGTTTTGCATTTGCGTTACATTTAATCAAAATGTTGTATTTTTAAATGGAAATAATTACAAAACTATAAAATTAAATAGTTTCCCATGGTCATCATTAAATACTACTAAGTAAATAGAATACAAAAAACGCAATATATACTTATTTAAACGACATGCATATTGTGTATAAAACTATAACAATCTTAAAATTACCTAAAACATACCTAAGTAGAAAAAAATTACACAAAATAAAATACTTTCCCTAAATCACCGCAGTCGATACACCCCTTGGTCCCCAAAAGGCTGGAATAATTTCCCCGTTGAATGGCTAGGCTAATACGCTGCCCCAGCCCTTGGGTCTCCCGAAACGTCCACCAGCCGCGAAGAAAATAATCTTCGCGGCTGGACTCCACGGCCGGCCCTAAGGTTTCTACTCCAAAAGGCGCAAATATATAATCCGAGCTTAGATCTGTATACTTGCGCCTCTGGGAGCTTTTGGCCGTGGCTGCCGCAGCGCCACAAGTCGACACAAGTGGCGTCCAATACCAGAAATCTGCCATTTTTTCAAGGAATTAGTGTCATTCCATCGGGCCTCCTACCATCGCTGCGCGCAATGCCGTTTGACTCCAGTATAGCCGGGACTCCAGCGGTGGCAAGGGCCCGACGGATGACATCATTCAGACTGGCATGCCGTGACAGCCGTCCAGCACCCCTTTTGGAGTTCATAACCTTAGATACTTTAACCTTAGACGAAAGTTTTCGTTGAGATCCTGAAAGAAACAACAGTAGGGGTTTTATTTTTACTGATTCAACCAAGAAATGAAGTCACACAAGCTCGAACATCTCGCGTTTCATAAAAATACAACAGATTTAATATGTACCTTGATGTTGTTGTTCGTATTCAAACTTAGACCTTAACCTTCCTAGTGATAGTAAGTTGTCTATGGTTGAAAACCGAATGAAAATCCCCACAGTAGCTTCTGAGATTACCGCGAACACAAATAAACGTAGACGTGGCGGGGGACTTTGAAGTTATAATATGCATGAGATGATTGATTGTTTGATTATTCGTCTCTTGTCAAAACGAATACATCTTGGGCTCGAAACGATCTTCGATGAAGTCAGAAAGCTCAGCTCTACGATTCTGTGGCTCCACCAACCAACTAGCTAATCAGCACACTTTGTATTGTAGCGTCTCCGTGCTATGCACTGAGCTCGGGGTCCGCCTTGATGAACCCTCTCTGATATAGACATGAAAGATTACCCGTTTAATTAGCAGCTGCAGTTCGTTAAAGAGGCGGACAGTTGGGGGTACAAGGTGCTAGCTAAACTGTCTCTTGGATGTTAGGACTACTTATGTGAAAGTAAACTTTAAACTTTCGCGATTTTCACACATTATTAACTTTGTATTGGGGTCTTACTCGCGATAACTAACAACATACCATAATAGATATGTACTTGACGTTTCGACGCCTCTGTAGGCTGTCGTGGTCACAAACTAACTGACGAGAGTAGCAGCAAAAATGTCCTTGGCGAGCCGGCGGTAGGTAGCACATTATTTTTCTTTTTCCTACCCGCACTTTGTCTTTTGTTAATTAATTGTTTCTTTCGTCACACACGACACACAACACTAACAGTATCGAGGCAAATATTCGAAGATAAATCGCGAGGTTTAAATTTCTGTATGACTGAACTCCATGCCGAAGATAACTTAAACCCGTCATCCCGATTGAAATTTTTTGGGTGTTTTTTTAATTTCAATTGCTTCCCGCACAATTCTCGGGTAGTAGTGGCGGTCAGTAGAAAGGGTTTTTGGGTCGTGAAGTTCTATCCAGTGGTTTAAACCAGCCGTTAGCAGGTGTTCTGCAATCGGTAATTTATTTATTTGCCTGTTTTTTACAGCTGTGTGACGAAAGAAACAATTAATTAACAAAAGACAAAGTGCGGGTAGGAAAAAGAAAAATAATGTGCTACCTACCGCCGGCTCGCCAAGGACATTTTTGCTGCTACTCTCGTCAGTTAGTTTGTGACCACGACAGCCTACAGAGGCGTCGAAACGTCAAGTACATATCTATTAAGGTATGTTGTTAGTTATCGCGAGTAAGACCCCAATACAAAGTTAATAATACTTATGTGAACTAATGGTGTACGTGCATTCGATAGATTTATTTAAATGTTATGTTATCGCTATTATTCATTCAATTCATTGTTAAACAATAGATAGCAGGCAAGTTTCGTATATACACCACATTTATATATACCTATATTAAGAGAGTATGTACTCGAAGGTTAAAGTAGAGTAAGTAAGTAGGGCCGTCCTAGAAGGACGTATGCCGACCAAATAGGCGACACACTGAACAAGGGCAAAGTAAAAAGTACCCGAAATAGAAGAGCTTGTATGACTAGATTGATGGATGTAGAAGAAGCAAAAGAGGTGTATCAAGATCGTAGCCGATGGAAATCTGTAGTCTCCGCCTACCCCTACCCTTATGTGTATGTACTCGGAACGGAAACAACTATAGACGTAGACGTGTAGTTTTTAAATTAGTCACTAACCAACCAGTGACAAGTGCTTGTCTGGAGATAAAGGTGCTACACAAAAACATTTTAAATCTTTTAATGGTATTAGAAGGTCTACATATTTAATTCATGACTTTGGTATATTCGACGTATCCCTGCCATGACTCGATTACAACTGAAGGTTTTCGAAAATGTGCGATTCAACAAAGTTTGTTAAAAGTACCTGACCGTTCCCTTGAAAACTTCCATGTATTTACTGTCAAATCGTGGTAGAGTGGCAACCTCGTTAGATTCCCTGTACTAACAATCAAGATGCTTAAGTAATAGGCTTGTACACAGGGTAAACAAAATATTGAACACGTATTTTTTCTTTTGTCAATCAAACAAAAAATGACACAGATAAAGCGCGTCAAAGTTTGGGAGTGGGGGAAAATGACGTCACTTCTAAGTAAAATTGTACCTAGATGTGACGTCACGCGGAACTTCAGCGGGCTATATCTTCATCATTTTTTGTTTAATTGAAAAAAGAAAAAATATATGTCCAATATTTTCTGATAATCTAACTGACGGATTAATAAAAAAAAATTGTCATCATGCCTATTACCCAACGAAATCACTTTATATAACATTCTATAAATGTTTTAATATTGTTGTATAATTCTCAAAATAACTGATTAATCTATAAGATGGATCCAAGACATGAACTGGATTGTGATCTATTGTTTTAGCGATAATGGGAATGCGGAGGGTTAAGAGAAGTCATCGAAATACAGGAGCAGCAGCTCGCACCACCATTCCACAATGTTACATGTAGATACAGAATGACAACTTGCTCAATAACAACTGAATATTGATACAACAACTATTCTGTCAACAGAATATTGTATGTATTTACAAGTAAAATAAAAAGTCCACTTGAAAATGTAAAACGGGTCCGCAGCGTTCACTCAAATTATATAATTGTAGGGCTCAGAGTATTTGTGTCCCGCAACTTGTCGACTAGTAATTAAACCTCTCTGTAACTTCGACACGACTGTCTTGTTAATTGTAAACAGAAAGTATGTCGACATTTAAATATGAAAAGACAATAAATGCAGTAATATTTCAAGTGCTATGGTTTCATTTGACGTCTTTTGCAAGTTTTAAGTGATTATTGGCGGCAAAGTAAATGCTGTTAAGATTATTCTTGTCTATATGAATGTAAGCAGGTCACAAATAAATACAAAAATAACGCTATGATGATTTGGTACATCGAATATTTAACTTTTATTTGTTACTTGTTTGGTTTAGCGGTGTTGACTCTGTTGACTCTAGGAAACCAGCATTTTTGTTTTGCTTTATTTCCATATTCTTAAAACAAACTAGTTTTTGTTCTACTTGGGGTTTAGCGCATTTACGAATTAATAACCTAATTGTTAATCTGGCCTAATAAATAAAGGTACGCACCACACAGCCCCTTCTATTGTAGTGGTAGTATAATGGGAGATCTATATTGGTACGGAAATTTCTAAAACAGAAAAACACCCGTTTTTTATAAAGTCAATCTAGATTATAGATGCAGTATTTACGTATATCGCGAGATACATACAAAATGAATGCCGGAGAGACTGATATACAGTTTTACATTTATTTATTTTTAATGAATCTAATGAATCTGCTTCTGTTTTTTTTTCTTTTATAGACAATTTTGTTATAAGTATAGATTTCTAACATATTGTAGTTGCTGTCGTTGAGATGAATCTGAATGAGTTGTCGTGTAAAAGCGGTGCAATTCTATATTTGATTTCAATTTAAAGCCCGAACAAAATAAATTATACCAACGTTTAAATGATTGTGTAACAGTTTCTTAGGGTTTGCGAGTAAGATGGTTGTACCCCCACAGTCGAGCCCGGGCACTAGCTCTACCTTCATATTATTGTTCTTAACTAAAAGTTGTATTTTGGGCGATATGTATATTTATTTTTCAAGATTCTATAACAAATCCGAAACATAGAGCCTTAAGTAGAAACTTCTTGCAACACTGGATATAAAAACAAAAAACAATAAATGTCAGCTCACTTTGTATTTGAAAAGAGAATGCAATGTGACAGCTCGCTTTAATAACGTTTTTATAAACTCGTATATCGTTCATACGAGAAGCAGACAGGCCGTAACTCTGTCATGTCTGTCAGTATCAGAACGTGCAGCTCATTAAGCTGATGACGTGTCGTCTTTATCTGATCCGAATGTTCGATGCGGAGACCACCGCGTGTTTTATTTGAATCGAGGACTTTACGATAACAAGTTGTTTCCTTCGATTCAAAGAATACTTTGTTCAGTGTTGTAAATTAAATGTGTCTTGTCCTTAGAGTAGCTTCTGCATACTCTAAGGTTTTGTCTAGTTTTGTATTTTATAGTATTCGAGTACTGTGCCTATTGTATGAACAAATATACGTAAACATTTCAAATACAGGATGTTAGGAATAGTACTGCGATCTTTGCAAACACGTAAAGTATAAGAGAAAAAAAAATGTTGTACATTTTTTTTAACAATCCTGTATACATGATTAGTTTTTTGTGGTTTTAGTTTGGACGTAAAAAAGATATTAACTGTTTATAGTTATAGGATACAAACATACTCAGTTGTGAACATACTCGTAATGTTGAGTTTTGTGTAAACCGGAATCAAACCCCGAACTCCAAACCCACCGGAGAACAAACGATCTCCCGGAATAACCTCCACTACTAGAGTTGCAGACGGAGGACCTCCCGCCTGTCACTTCTAAGATAAAATTATATTTTACACTTGTCATTCTCCTACGCGGTTGATTTTCAACGAAAAGTTTATGGCTATCATTTATTTTATTTATGGTCAGCAAATTAAAGAGGCTTTGTTCAGTTCGCATTTCATGGAAGTAACACCGAGTCAAGTTGCGGTACTATAGACTTGCCATTCACCAAAAATAAAAATGTAGGAATAAACAATAAATCTAGGTAATGCAATACCTAAGCAAAACAATGTTAATTTTAATAAATAAATTTAATCCCTAACTATGCCCATTCGATTAATCTGGCTAAGAAGAAGGGCAAGAAACTTAACTAGATCATGTCTTTTATTCCATTTATTTTTCCTTTACAAAAATAGACGTCCTCGTACTTAAATTAAGTAAAGGGATAAGAAATACAAGACAGAAGGAAATTATGTCATGATGAAAAAATATATCTTTGTCTACTTTTCTCAATATCACCTTTTACGGTAAGTATCATAGTTACAACGTAGATCAGTAGTATTATTACAACATGCTTCATATTCATTATAGTACAGATAATAATTTATTTTATAATAAGCTTTTACAGGAGTTCCTGCTTAATATAATATAGTAGTGTAAGTCTACTCGAGGGAAAGAGATAACATATAGGGTATCTCTTTCGCTCTGCAATCCTGCAGCTTATTGGATACCATAGACAAGGTAAACTTCTTGTAATCCTGTGTATAGCCTCCCAGTGTGTATGGACTCTATACCATAGACGAGTTAAAAGGGACTTCCTCGATTGGCGCGCGTGTTGACGGATTTGTTTTTGCTTTTCGATTGTTTTTAGCAGAGATTTTCCGATTTGTGAGGGCTTTTGTCATTCAATTTATGATATCAGAATTGTGATCTGTACTTAGTTCCACAAGGTATCTTATTCTTGTGGAAAACGTCTGATCATAAACGTCAAAGTCGAGCTCGCGGTCAAGCACCACAGCGGGAAAATGGGGATTGGTCAAAACGGAATCGTGAAAAATTTGCCGATCTTCGGCAACAAACGAGTGCTGTTTCTATGTGGGTGTGTGTTTGGTCACGGTGCTTCGCGTGCCTACGTCGAGCTGATGCTGCGCCGCGCTGACGTTGGGCCGCGTCCGTGCAGTGACTGTCCGCGCTGTTGGAGCCCCCCACGTCCGGGCTCGTGCAGCGCCTGTCCACGCTGTTGGAGTGGCGCCTAACCGCGCTCATGCAGCGCCTGCCTGCACTGTTGGAGCGGTGCCAGTCCGCGCTGTTGCGGTGCGGCGCCGCGCCATCCAGTTTGGTACTGTCTGTGCTAAAGCAGCACCTGTTAGCCCCGTGCTCAAGTATGAGTGGAGAGTTGTGTATACTGTTGTTGTTTGAACATTGAATATACATTGTCGTTATTAAGATCGTCACGCACGTCCTTTAAGTATGTGGTTTTTACTAGTTCTAGTTCGTAGTGTTCCGTACCTCAAGGCGAGGAAATGGAGCCCTTGTGCGATCATTTTATTATCTTTCTGTATGTATGTATGTCCTTCTGTCTATCAATATGTCTGTCAGTCAATACTCTTCTTCTCGGGCCCCGTTGGAGATATCGAGTTGAAACTACTACCTCCAAGAGAGGTCTACGGCCTCACGGCGCGGCGCTACTAAAAAGATCAGGCTTTTAACTTACTGCAGATGTAAAGTGTGATTCAGGAATATGTTCATCCAAACAGCCTTTGAGATGTGTGATTTGGGGATGCCTCCGCCTTGTTTGAAACTTCTCTATAAATGCACTCTACCCTTAATAAAAAAAACAAGCTTGATAAACTAATTAAGAAAAGTAAATGTAAAGTGTTATTCAGGTATGTTCTGATCTGAGATCCAAACCACCTTTGAGATGTGTGATTTGATGACTCACATCTCTCGTTTAGACAGTTGAGACGCCATCTCTTTGGTTCTAGGTCTTGAACTAGGTACCCAATAATAATCTGTGGTTTGTTAAAAGCTAAGCCAACAAATGAGTAAGAAAATGACCCAATTCCTTGTCTAATATTGAGTTGAGGTCAGGAGTGGTTGAGCTATTTTTATTGTCATGTTAAAATTGACGTGCAATTTGAGATGGATGTGGTGTGGATATGGAATACCATAAGCCACGTCTAGACTGCCAGAAGAATAAATGATTCCTTGTACTGATTTCTTTCCAGCAACGGCTATGTTGTGTTGGAGCCATCAGCACTGGTATGGAGCTGAACTGTGCTGATGCACTGTCTGTCGCCTGTCGCCGGTGATGTGGCGCTCAACGTTCTGGCGTGGCGCCCGGGTGCGCTATTGTGGGGGCGTTGCCATCTGCTCTAGTGCAGTAAGATAAGCTTCACGTCGTGTCTCTGTTCATATGTGGTAACATGTACACTAACTTGGTCTCTATCCAGAGACATGCGTTACATTTACTAATGGTGAGTTTTATTCCATAAAAGCATTGTATTGTTGGCTGTCGCTGTAGACACAGGTGAACTGGTATGATCATCTGAATAACTCGTGGATAAACGTTCACAGATCGAGTTACGTGCATGCGTTGGACGCCGCGCCGGGTGGTGTACGGGTGGGCAGAGGTGCTCTTCTGGAAAACTCGTGTGCGAACTGTCACCTGTCGAGCTACCCAGTATTTATGCGTTGGATACCAGATGGGGACGGCGGACTACGGGACGATCCTATTGACTACAGGCTGCGGGATATTTTCCGAGTGGATCTAGAATCTAGTAAAGCATGGATAATCTCGTGGTTTTTATATATACCTTGTTTTTGCGTTTTAGTCAGTTTAGTTCTTGGCGTGATTAGTGTATCTTTATTTCTTGTGTTGTACCCATGAATGTCTTTACTTTTTGGTAATGTGTCTTTTTGTGCGTGTATTTCTAGAATATATAAAGTAAAATAACAGTCATTATCTTATTTAGCTTAAAATAATTACGAGCAGACTTACATCTGTGTAGTCCATTTATATTATACGTAGAGATCTTTTTTGAGCTATTAAGACTCGTTTTATCTCTGCTGCATTGCCCCAAACAGTGATTGCGTAGCTAATTACTAATTGAATGTAGGCATAGTAAACAGTTAATAAAGTTTCTTTGTCTACGAGGTCTTTTAATTCTAATAACGCGTAGTTTGCACTGGCCATTTACTTACGTACTTTGTCTAAATGTGAAGAATGACTAAGAATGACGTAAACGAGAAAAGTAGTTTCGGTAAAAGGAATTTCATCTTTTTTGTTTTTTCTTCTCCTATAAGACACAACAACACTTTAATTGTTATTTAAAAGTATTTCGTGTGTTTCGAACCAATCTTTCAATAGGTTCATTACTTGTGAGGTTTTCTGGTTGACCCCTGTTACACTCCGGTCTTTAATCCCTACGTGTGTATCATCGGCAAATAGTGAAACAGAGGCCTATTCAGGCAGTGAGTTAACTAAATCGTTAATGTAAACTAAAAATAAGACCAGTGCCAATGTACAACCTTGTGGAACTCCTATATCGTTATTTTCGTAGGATGAATATTGTTTATTTATGTAGACTACTTGTTTTCTGTAAAATAGGTAGGTTTGCAATAGATTAAGCTCTTTACCCGAAAAACCATAATGCTTTAACAGCGAAACCGGTAAGGGAAATAATATAAATAAGAGGACAAGTACAAGTTTTTATCAAACAAAAAAAAAAAAAAAAAAAAACACATAATGTCTTAACTTATGAATGAGTAGGTCATGCCTTAAACAATCAAAGGCCTTGGAAAGATCACAGAATACGCTTGAGCATTTCTGTGATCGGTCCAGCGCCTCTAACACAAAGTAAATTACATTTCGAATGGCCATTTCGGTTGATTTTTCTTTGCTGAAGCCGAACTGGAGTCCATCCATCCATCAGCCTCTTTCGTCCACTGCTGGACATAGGCCTTTCCAGGATCTCGCCACTCTTGGCGGTCCTCCTGGAAGAAATGCCCATACTCACACACGATGGGCAGGCGGGTTGGTGAGTGTGGTGCCGAAACCCTCGCACCAGTGACGCCGCTGCCCGTCACAGGTTTTATTAAGGCTCGGCAATTGGGGATGGATATACCGCCATCCATCAGTCCCAGGCTATGGTGGGCTGCCTGGTTTTGCCTGAGAGCTGTTCTCTTACTCTCCCCCGAATAACTTCGGAGGGGTTTGCGAGTAAGATGGTGGTACCCCCACAGTCAAGCCCGGCATCAGCTCTACCACCTACCGGAGTGGTGTAAACAAATTATTTTCTTCAATGTGGCGTACGATTCTTCTTTTAATTGCTGATTCCAAGATCTTAGATACAGCGGGAAGAATACACAATGGTGTATAGTTATCTGGTTCATCATGTTCTCCCTTTTTATATATGCGAACCCCTTTTCCAGGCTTCAGTGCATCTGGGAAAATGCCAGTCGCTAGACAGTCATTTAATGCTAAAAGTAATAGGTCCAAGGAGGTGTCATTTGTAAGAATTAACTCTTTTAAAGTATTACTCTACATTTCATAAAAATTGAGAGAGTTTTTCCCTTTCATTTCAGTTATAATGACCCGCAATTCCTTTTTTGTGATTGGTGAAAAATCCATGATGCTAGGATCCGGATTATTTTTCTATTAACTGTCACATTTTTCTATGTCAGTTTTCAAACCTTTGGACATTTACTTAGCAATATTACTAAAAAAATATTGAAAACATCTGCCATCTCACGAGCATCCTTAGTTAATTCTCCCTTTTCATTTTTTGGTTTTTCAATGTCTCTATTTATTTGTTTTCTGTTTTTTTTCTATTTTGTTCATTTATTACTTTCCAAGACTCGGATATTTTATTTTTAGCTATTTTTATCCTACACACAATCTGTGCAATCTTATACGACTAAAAATGATGAATCTCATTTATGCGACCTACGATCACATCTTTTCTATTTCTTTTATCACTTTTTAATCGTACCAGATATTTTTTTACAAAAATTTTTCTGGTTGAACCTGTCAACCGACTTTAGATTTTTGAGTGATTTTCACACGATGCAACACTGAGAATTCCGAGTTTTGACATGAAGCACTTTTATTGGTCCAATTGTTCTTTAAGTATCGACTCAACAATTGTCAAGCAGGAAAAATATAGGTACTCGGTACAGGGGAAGAGTGCCGACCAGCAGCAGGTTACTCCTACTATAGGTGCGGTTCACTTCACGATCACAGATGAGTGAACAAAATATTGCATTCTCTATGGCGAGTGTGACATAGATGGCATGAATTTGAATGAACTGTAAGTATTCTCTGCCCGTAGCTTCCCTCGCGTAGCATTATATTTTAATTATTACTTAGTTTTTAGAACAAATAGTAAAAAGGCAGTGTGACGTCACAGTTTGAGCGTCGACACGAGGTATCTCGGTACAGTACAGCCCTTCGCACTCGTAAATGAACATTAAGGGCTCCGGTAACTCCACTCCAGTGACTTGGGTTTTCTCTAATGTAGACTTATTGTCATAACTCGGGCTTCTTGAGTTACTTCACTTCTGGGAACGAGCTTTTTGTTCGTCGACCTATTTCTTTCAAATTAATCTGAAATTATACTTCATTAATATTTAGAGTTCACTTTTGTTTAATTTTTGTTGTAACGATGGAAGTTATTATAACTGAATGGAATAATTGCTTTCATTTCACCAAGCCCGAAAAACGCCAGGAGTGGGAAATTAGAAATCAGCACCATTTTAAGTTCCCTTTGCGATGCGAACTCATTTTAATTGCTTAACGATTGCTCCCGCGCTAATTGATAGATGCGTCCAACATTGCACCCCTGACGCCGCCGCCCCTCCGCTACCCCTTCCTTCCACCCCTTAGCAATTATGCAACTTCACCTTGTAGCACCTTGCACTCACTCTGCCACTTTTGCCTCTTTAAGACGACATTTTATACAATTACACGAGAATTTAAGGTCACGGCGTTAAGAGCCCTCACCATGGATGTGACCTTGAATTTTGGAGAAAGAGACAACAAATTGACTTTATTCAGGTGCGGGGGAGATAATAAAAGCATGTTGTAAAGAACATTGTCACAAAAATGTTTCTTTTCTGTTATCGTTTCTTGAAATTTTTTACGGACGAAATAGATAGATAGATATAGTATTTATTCGAAATTTAACGAAAGTTTTTTCACGTCTTTTTGCACTTCTAATAGGTATGCCTAGAGATTCTAGAGAACCCAAGGAAAGTAAAAGTATTTTTCAAGACACTTGCTTATAAAGTGGCCCTTATTGCAGCGTTGTTATGATAATAAAGCGTGTGCTTTACATTATCGCACTAGTGTTTTTTACATTACAGTTTTTTTTAAATAGTGGAATGTGCGAATAAATTTACTCTTGATGAAAACCACTTGTACACTGTTTACACAAAATTTACTTTAACTATAGGTAATTTTAACCCCACCGGTTTCGAAATTTAATTCATTTTCAAGGGCTTAACAACTCATTTTAATATTTTAAGACCTAACCTACGTGCTGTAACTAAAATTTGTTTTTTTTTTGTTATTTGAAACCGGTTGGGTTAAAAGTACCTATATAAAATTGCCCCAGTCCCGGCGCAAAAGAATTGTATCTCAGATTTTAGATAATTATTACTAGAAACAATATCAGGTGTCGTTATCTCCTGATTCAGTGGCTAACATGTTTTTTTTTGCCCAGAGAAGTTTCATAGCTGCTACATGCAAACATGACACTTTTTAGGAAAAACTTCATTTTACTGCTCTAATTGACATTGAATTGGCAAAAAATGAAAAAAACACATGATATAAACACATTATCACATATGTACAATAATGTACCTATACATATGGCATTTTTTTGAAAAACTTCATTTTACTGTATTTATTCACTCATTAACAACGCAAACGTGTGGGTAATTGCAAAAAATTGAATATAATAGGCACATATGCGTACACACTGATATGTATAGCCTGCATCATAATTATATACATTTTGCAGTTATCTTTATTTTATAAGGAAAAGAATATGCGCATACCTACCGCCTTTAGTAACCAGTGTTTAACCTTTCTCTATTATACTATTACAATAGGTCTTCATTATCGTTTCTCAGTATTCAATAAGGGCTTTTCCTAAAAACTGTCATGTTTGCATGTAGCGCCTATGAAACTTCTCTGGGCAAAATAACCATGTTAGCCACCGAATCAGGAAATAACACTTGATATTGTTTCTACTAATAATTATCTAAAATCTGAGATACAATTCTTTTGCGCCGGGACTGGGGTTTTTTTCTATGGGATTTGGCGGAAACCCTTTTGTGTAAACAGTGTTCAAGTGGTTTTCATCAAGTTGCTTTCCATGTTTCACCAAGTGCCGACAATCGCAAGTATAAGTTATAATAAATATACTGTTTCAGTTAAAATATGATAAATAATCATTTAATTTCATCAAATTATTTATTTTTATCAACAAATTAACACGAATTTTTGTTGTAAATACAAAAATATTCATTTTGTTAATATTTAATATTGGGCTGTTTGGCGAATGCGTCACTGCCTCTATTTCCATCAGCGCAAAAAACAAAATCTCCGCCGCCATTTTCCAAAGAAAATTGTCAGTTCAGTTCAGTCAGCTGTGATTTCGATTATGTGAAAAAAAAGACAGTGAAATTTTATTATTTTTTCTCGCAAGTGTGTTGAAAAATGTTGCATGAAAATGAAACGCGTGAGCATTAGACATTTTACCCTTGGCTAGCCTTTGGCTCAGCCTGCAATCCCGTCTCGACTGTAATGTCCAACGCAGCTCACTTGTACCATAATGTACTATTGTATATTATTGTTTTCGATTTTGTATTTGATTTTGATTTCGTATTTTCGATTCGAAACAATGCTACCACGCTTGGTATAACTCGCAAGAGTGGGTTCGAATCCCATCTGAACTTATTATCATTCTCGGCATATTTGTTTTACGATTAATTTTCTGATTTGTAATTGGATGGATTTCGTTTAAAGTAATAATAAGAATAACGGAAACTTGGTTAACAGATAAAGTGATCTAGAGAGGTAGCGCCATCGGTTGCTCGTCACATCAACTAATATTTTGTACGACTACAGAGTCTGTAGTCTGTAGTACAGACCTACAATGTAGTTGGATAGCTGTTGACATACGGAGAACTAATGACGCCCTTGAGGTATGTCAAGGCTGCCCTCACCAAATGTCAAGTAAAGATTGTTGGTTTGTAGTCTTCATGAATGAGTATGGTCAGTCAACTCGATGTTACATTGATCCGAATGGAGCAGCACGAACAGTAAAAATTACAGAAATAAACGAAATGTGATGCATTTCAGCAAAACGTCCAATATTTCCAGACTATCTTGATCGCAGCTTCAAATTCTGGCAGACTGGGGCAACATTCCGAAATGCAATGACAATGATGTCAGCCGAGCGTACTGCCGGGTATGTACTAGCTACCTCTCAGAACTACAGTTATATGAAAGATGCATAGACTATACAAATTCGTTAGTTTATTCACAATTAGTTTCATCGTATTATTGTGTGAGTGACATTATTTAATTAACTGATGATAGTTATTGAATTTGTAAGGTATAATTTTTTATTCGCATATTGTCTTGGAAGTCATCGTCGGCCGTGGAAAGATCTAGGATGAAGGGCACTCGCCCCGAAAGTAATTTACAAAGGTAGAGTTGTCACTACCGGTAAGACTACTTAGGATGTCATGCCGGAACACGAGGAGTCCCTTGATGGCATAGCTTCCTCATGTAGGTGCTCACAAGCCACGGCCGAAGTGTAGCACCACCTGAAGTGAAAGTGTTGGTCTAACTGGCCAGGGTGCGCCGGCGTATCGTAGAGTAATCAGTGACCGTATCTCAGGTTATATGATTTATAGTGGAATCTATCGCTTTAGATACTTTAAATAATGTTTAGATTGTATTTACGCATTCTGGAAGTTCTTTTCGTTTTGTACATTTACGAGAGCAAAGAACAAAGCTCATAGTCCTATCGCTGTATCTGTCTCCAGTGAGTTTACTCATTGCCAATTCCATTGACACGACTCCACTCTTTTCCTTTAATTGGTCTACTTACCTCAAATTCAAATAGTTTATTTATAAAATACTCGTAGATACATAAAGGATACGTTTTATAGGTCATCTCTAATCTGTATAAAAACAATAGAATATGATGAATCAAATATAATACAGGAAATCTCATCCCAGGTCTTCCTCTTCCTCTGTTTCCTTCTATTGTTCGAAGAGAGATTCCTTTCATGGAATGATGATGCATATTGGTTGAAGCCCTTACGTTGGGCGGCTCGTGCTACGTCCTGGCCGTCTCGTCTTCACAAGGCGTCGCGATATGCAGATCAGACGGAGCTGCTTCAGTAACCGTGTATCGGCAAGATCGCCCCCGCCCGCAGATAGCCCCCGGCCCGAACACTGACGAATACATCTTCCCCACATAAATACCAAATATTACAAACTAAACTAAAGGATTAATAATTAAAAAATATTTTCTTTAATACATAATTACGTGCGTAGGTTGGTATAACCTCTAAGATAATCGATTTTAATTTGAAAACGGGTATCGTATCAAAGATATCTCCCGGCAACTGACAAACAGTCCGTGTGGTTTTGAATTTCGCGCTGTACATTCAAAGCGAATTGTACGTACGAGTTATTACGATTTGTACGTATGTATTTGTAATTCAGATGCCGGTATCTGAACAGGCGCCGCAGCTCGTTTGTGGTGCAACGTGTTCCCGATCAATGCACTGTATCGTATCGTGCCGTGTAACGTGTATGTGAAGTGCATCGATTACGGGCTCGTTGAGACATTGTGCCGATTCCGATGGAAGATGCCATGTGCTAGCTACTCTAGCTAGTAGGTCACAGTCAGCAGAGCACGGACGAGTACAGATATCGTTGTGGTGACAATTTCAATCCGTCAATGCACAGTTTGCACCATAAACAAATATATTTACGAATATTGCCAAACTGCTTTTGTTTTGCTACAGTTATTTAAAATAGCACCTGTTTATAATTTCAGACCTGACTGAATTACGATACGAAAACCTTTAATTCCCACGATACGATAGAACTCCCTCTTACCCAGATCAAGCCTCGTCATAACGTACATTCCTACAAATAAGCAGAATTATTTGAGCCATTTTACAAAATTACCAACTATTTCTTTGAAGTGATCAATGCGAATATATTTTCGTAAACGTGGTGTGGGAGAATGATCACTACAAAAGTGTATTTGTAAATGTGATACTTTAGCAGTTAATACGAGAGATTGTTCTGTGTTCAACAGCTTAGCACTATTTTATTAAGGCGAGGTCATCCAGAGAAATCTGTCCTGCTCCAACGCTTTCATAATTCAAATGTTCATCCTGCTCAGCAGAAGCGGGGCGCTCAGAAAACTCGCTGTTTTGAGGTGTTTTTATTTATTATTTTGGAATTAGAGTATGGGTTTTTAATATGATGGACGTTTTATATCAAATTTTTCACGACGTTTATTTTAATACTAGCTTTTGCCTTCGGCTACACTCACGTCGAATGGATTTTCGTGGAAATAAGGAAAACAAAAAAATATGATTTTTTGAACGACAACACGGCCACCATGTTTTTACCAAAGTGCTAATAAATACCAATCAAATAAGCCCAAATTCGAAGGGTCTGCTGTGATCCCTTGAGGAGATCCCGTACCCATCATCAGACCCTGGTTACCATGTTTTACCAAAGTGCTAATAAATACCAATCAAATAAGCCCCAATTCGAAGGGTCTGCTGTTGTGCGTTGAAGAGATCCCGTACCCTGTTGTTTTTAATTTTATTTGAGGAAGCTTTATTTTATTAAAAGAGTTTTTTTATTAGGTATTGCGTTTTAATGTTTTATTTGAACCAACATCTTGGTTGACACATGCAAGCAACCAAAAAGCAGACAGAGACAGTCATAGACAAAATTTAAAAAATAACATTCATTGTTCGGTGTACATTGCTTGGTGATAAATAAATTTATACATTGATGGTTTTAGATTATTGTATCTATTTAAATATTCAACACACCCCCGTAATCTAAAATCCTCAATTTTACAAATTAAATTTTCATGTTTTCAAAGTATCTAATTTTTTAAACAAAAAAAATATTATTAACTTTTAAATTGAACATTTTTTTATGCAATGGTAAAGTTGTTTTCTGTCTCTATCTTTATATTAACACTGATTAATAAAAAAAAAATCCTTTTAGTAAAGAAACATAGCAGTCTTATACAAATTAACAGATACATAAAAAAAAAAAAATCATGTCACTATTTTAGATGCAAATCTATCAAACTTAATCTTTTGCAAAGGTTTAGTGAATAAGTCTGCAATTTGCTCATTAGTTGGACAGTAATATACTTTTAGTTCACCATTACAAACTTTCTCATGAATGAACTTGAATCGGACATCAATATGTTTAGACCGTCTATTTATCACTCCGTTTTTTATCAAATTTATGGCACTTTGATTGTCCACATATAGCTTTACACTAACACTTACACTTAGTAATTCTTCACATACACTTTTCAGGTATAACAGTTCTTTCAAACATTCAGCTGCTGCTATATATTCTGCTTCGCTGGTTGAGAGTGCAACAATTGGTTGTTTTCTTGTGCACCAGCTTATCGGGTTACCACAAAAATATATAATGTAGCCAGTCGTGCTTCTTCTTGTCAGGGGATCACCGGCATAGTCAGAGTCACAGTACGCTGTTAACTCAACTAGTCCATTGCCTTTTCTGTATACTAACCCTTTTTCTTTTGTTCCTTTCAGGTATTTTACTATTCTTTTTATTGTTGTGACATCAGAATCCGTAGGATTTTCAGTTCTTCTTGCACAATAGTTAACTGCATAACTTATGTCTGGTCTGGTTTTATTTGAGATATAAGTTAAGCTTCCAAGTAGTTGTCGGTATGGAAAATTTGTATTACCATTACTTTGTTCATCATTGTTGTTTCCTTCCATCGGTGTGTTTGCTGTTTTTATATCTGTCATTTTATAGTCATCTAAGATTTTATTTATGAATTTTGCTTGTTTTAGTTTCAGTGTGTCTTTTGTCTTCTCTATTTCCATTCCGATGTATCTTTTGGGGTTTCTGTCGACTTTCATTTCAAATCTTTTGCTTATTCTTTCCAATATTTGTTCAATTTTTGTATCATTTGTGCCCACAAGAATGCCATCGTCTACATGTATGCCCAAGTAGATTGTAGCATCTTCGTTTCTGAATATACATGGTTCTGCTGTTGTTTGTTTCAGACCTTCAGACTCTAGAAAACTTGTAAAAGTCAGATTCCATTTTAAAGGGGCTTGTTTCATGCCATATAAGGCTTTCTTCAATTTGCATATTCCTTGTAGATCTTCCATTCCTTCTGGTGGATACATATAAATATCCTCATCGATCTTTCCATACAGAAATGCTGTTTTTATGTCAAATGATTTTATGGTGAATTCTTTCTCTTGTGCTATTGCAAATAGTAGTCTTAATGGGCTACTGTTAATGACAGGACTAAATGTCTCATTATAGTCAATTCCTTTTTCTTGTTCGAAGCCTCTTATTACTAATCTGGCTTTATATGTTCCATCTTCTTTGATTTTTAATACCCATCGGCTAGTTAGGATTTTCTGGTTTTCAGGAATTTTCTCTTTTGGTACAACTTTCCAGGTTTCATTTTTCATTAGGGATTTCTTCTCTTCATTGATAGCATCTATCCATTTACGTTTGTCTTCTCCATTTATTGCATCTTCATATGTGATCAAAACATAATCATTATATCTAGTTGGTATTTTTCTTTCTCTAGTTGGTCTCTTTTTTGTATCTTTGTTTTCATTTTCTTGTGTAGAATTATTTTCAGTTCTTGGATTTTCTTCAGTATTTTCTTCCAGTATTGGGATTGGGACAGGATTCTCTTGGACGATTTCTATTTCAACATTTGTTTCAGAGCAATTTTCATTATTTTCATTCTCATCTTGTAGTGAGGTATCTTCGGTTATTTTGTTTGTTGTTACAGGTTCTTTGTTTTCTTCAATTTCTTCATGAACTACAATGTTTTTAGGTTCTTCAGTAGGATCATCATCACCGTTCTTTTTTGACTGAAATAAAACATCTCTTCTTATTATTATTCTTTCTTTTTCTTCATCAAATAGTCGATATCCTGTTGGGGCATACCCAACCATTATTAGTTTTTCCATTCTAGATTCCAGTTTTTGTAAGTGTCCTAGCCTTTTGCTGTATGCATCAGACCCGAATATTTGTATGTTTCTAAGATCTGGTCTCTTTCCCGACCACATTTCAATAGGTGTCAAATTGTTTATTGACTCAGATGGTGATCGGTTTATTAAATATGCAGCAGTTTTAGCTGCTTCTCCCCATAGGTAAATCTCTGCTTTAGATTCAAAGAGTAGAGCTCGCACTTTTTCCATAATGGTACGGTTCAATCGTTCGGCCTTGCCGTTCAGCTGGGGGCTAAATGGTATAGTGTAGTCTAATATTATTCCTTTGTTCAGGCACCAATTTTTCATTTCATTACTGGTATACTCACCTCCATTGTCACATCTTATCATACTTATTTTCATCCCTTTTTCTCTTTCTTTTTCTTCAACATAATCCTTGATATTTTTAAATGCTTCACTTTTATTGGATAGGAGTTTAATTTCAGTGTAATTTGTGAAGTCATCAGTAATAGTGAGTATGTATTTCTTATCGTCATAGGTGTTTGGCGAAATTGGGCCACAAACGTCGCTATGAATGATTTGAAGTAATCTTTCTGCCTTTGTTCTTTGTGTACTGAATGGCAGTCTTGTTTGTTTAGCTTGTAAGCATACTGTGCAAGTTTCTGGTAACATATCAATGTCTTTATCGGTTATGCTTAAGCCTTCAACACATAGTAGCATTTTTCTCATAGTTACCTTGCCAGGATGTCCCAGTTTTATATGCCATTCAAGTGCACTGTTATGATTAATTGTTACTAGAGAATTTTCTGGTTTTGTAGTTTCTAATTGTATTGAATACAGTCCGTTGCTCTTCTTGTTCCCTTGTAGTATTATTTCTTCATTTCTTTTAATAATGACTTTATTTTTTGTGAACAATACTTCTCCATCATTTTCTGTAATTGCATTAACAGACATCAAATTCTTTTGTAGTTGAGGCACAAAAAGCACATTTTTTAAATCACATTGTTGTGTTTCTATTTTTCCTTTTTCTGTGGACTCGATTTTTTCATTTTTCTTTGCCACTGTAATATCGCAGTTGTATTTTGTAACCTCGCTCAGTAAATCCAATTTATTTGTCATATGTGACGTACATCCTGAGTCTATTATGAACTCTTCTGGACTTTTCTGTATTTCAGTAATAAACGCTATCTTATTATCCTTCTTCCTGAAGTAGCACTTTTCTTCCGTGTGATTATTTTTTTTGCATATTTTGCACATCTTTACTTCTTCTTTCTTTTTATAAAAACAATCATTTTCATTGTGATTATTCTTTTTACAGATCTTGCAGAACTTTTTATTATATTTGTTTTGGTTTGTCTTTCTGAAGCTCGCTTTGAATGCACATTTTTGTTCATAATTATCAGTAGATTCTTTACCAAGTCTTTGTTCTTCTGTTAGGAGCCTTGCTGTCAGATTCCTTAATGTTTTTTCACTTAATGGTGATGAATCCCAGGCTGTTGCAAAATTATTGTATCCATTCGGTAAGGTGGATAATATCTTTGACATGATCATGTTGTCATTAACTTTTTCATCAATGGAATTTAGGTGGAAAGCTATGTTTTCTAGTCTACTTATGTGGTATGTCATATCTTGCCTGTGATCATACTTGTATTCAAAGAAATCTTGCAGAAGTTGACATTTTTGTTGTGTTGTACTTTTCTCAAATATGAAGCACAACTTATCAAACATTTCTTTTGCACTAGGGCAGCTCATAATCAGGGGCATGTGTTTCTTGTCAATTGTGTTCATTATTATTTTCTGAGCTCTTGCATCATTTTTTTCATGCTCCTTTCTGTCACCACCCAAAGCAATTGCATTTTCTTCACCGTGCACTATTTCGTGCAACCCATAACTTTTAAATATTATGTTCAGTTGGAATTTCCAACAGGAAAAAGATTTCTCATCACAAAGCTTCTGAATGCCTGCAATTTCTTCGTATTTTTCCATGTTTTACTTTCGTCGATTTTGTTTCACAGGAACACGCCACAATGGCGGCACTTTTTACTTGTTATTTTCGTTATAGCACTGGTTTTTTTATTTTTTTAGTTTTCAGTGGTAAGCGGGGACTGGGCCCACAACCTGTTGTTTTTAATTTTATTTGAGGAAGCTTTATTTTATTAAAAGAGTTTTTTTATTAGGTATTGCGTTTTAATGTTTTATTTGAACCAACATCTTGGTTGACACATGCAAGCAACCAAAAAGCAGACAGAGACAGTCATAGACAAAATTTAAAAAATAACATTCATTGTTCGGTGTACATTGCTTGGTGATAAATAAATTTATACATTGATGGTTTTAGATTATTGTATCTATTTAAATATTCAACATACCCACCTTCCAGTCCCATCATCAGACCCTGGTCACCATGTTTTACCGAAGTGCTAACAAAGACCAATCAAATAAGCCCAAACTCGAAGGGTCTGCTGTTGTCCGTTGAGGAGATCCCGTACCCACCTTCCAGTCCCATCATCAGACCCTGGTCACCATGTTTTACCGAAGTGCTAATAAAGATCAATCAAATAAGCCCAAACTCGAAGGGTCTGCTGTTGTCCGTTGAGGAGATCCCGTACCCACCTTCCAGTCCCATCATCAGACCCTGTTCACCATGTTTTACCGGAGTGCTAATAAAGACCAATCAAATAAGCCCAAACTCGAAGGGTCTGCTGTTGTCCGTTGAGGAGATCCCGTACCCACCTTCCAGTCCCATCATCAGACCCTGGTCACCATGTTTTACCGAAGTGCTAATAAAGACCAATCAAATAAGCCCAAACTCGAAGGGTCTGCTGTTGTCCGTTGAGGAGATCCCGTACCTACCTTCCAGTCCCATCATCAGACTCTGGTCACCATGTTTTACCGAAGTGCTAATAAAGACCAATCAAATAAGCCCAAACTCGAAGGGTCTGCTGTTGTTCGTTGAGGAGATCCCGTACCCACCTTCCAGTCCCATCATCAGACCCTGGTCACCATGTTTTACCGAAGTGCTAATAAAGACCAATCAAATAAGCCCAAACTCGAAGGGTCTGCTGTTGTCCGTTGAGGAGATCCCATACCATGACTTCTAATTACTACCAGTAGAAAAGTAAATTCCAAAATTTTTTAAATGACGATAACTTTTTTTTCCAAGATCTGATTTTAATGAAATAAAGCCTATATTCTATTCCAAATTAAGCTCTGTGCAGCTGTGAAAAATCAGTTCAGTATTTTTAGAGATGTGCGTGAACCATGGTTTTTTCCTTCATGGCGTGAACAAACAGATAGACAGAAAAGAATTCTAAAAATCGTTGATTTGTGTTCTATTACTCTTCTTTAGTCACCCCTTTTCTATTTCTATTACTTTTCTTCAATGTACCGACACAGCGGTTTCTACTGTTTTATTATACGAGTATGTATTGATTATGATTATGTTTTGATAAGTGTTACTGTCCAAACTTTAATATAGCTCAAATGAAATGATATTTGGATCGTAGTTTAGACCTATCTTTGCGATATAATGGGATCGAGGAAAATGTAAGTAATCGTGTATCGAACAGCCGAAATATTAAGATCAAAGAGTGAAATATGACATCTATTTTTTGCAAAATTTAATCGTCGCTTTTTCTTGGTTTAAAATTAATTAATTTGAAAAGAGACAAAGTCGGGATAACAAATAAATCCTTAAGATGGTAAATTAAATGAGGCGCTGGAAAATTTAAATAACTTGCATGAAAATCACGGGAAAATATGACAGTTATCCAAATAATATGCACTACCTATAGGTATCATTATCATCACCTTTCGTTTTTCGTCGCCTTTCGTACGATGTTCAGTCGCCCATTTCAAGTTAACAAGCTAGTTTTAGAAAATAAACAGAAGATTATATATTCTCACAAGTATATAATAATAGTACATTATGATACATTATAAGCTGCGTTGGACATTACAGTCGAGGTGGGATTGCAGTAATTGCATAATGGAGCCGAGAGTATAATGTCTAATGCTCACGCGTTTCATACGACGTTTTTCAGAACACTTGCGAGAAAAAGTAATAAAATTTAACTTTATTTTTCCTCATAATCAAAACCACAGGATAGCTGAACTATAGGCCAAACAGCCAAATTTTAAATATTAACAAATTGAACATTTATGTATTTACAACATAAATAGACTTAATTTGTTGATAAATATAAATAATTTGATAAAATGAAATAAACATCAAAATTCTTTGCTAAGATTAAAAAAGAACTGTAATGTAAAAAACACTTGTGCGATAATGTAAAGTAAAAAGCACACGTGTTTAATATGCTGCATCATGTTATGATATGACCCTAAACACGCTGCAATAAGGGCCAGTTTATAAGCAAGTGTGTTGAAAAATTATTATATATTTCTTATAGAATTGTGTGAGAAGGCATCGCTACCACTCCCACACATATTTGTTACACAAAGTAAGTAAGCTCTCGGATGTTGTTGAAGCGAGTCACAAAATATTTGTCCAGTGAAATTGTTTGTTGGTATAGGAAATTACTTTGTTGTTTAGAATTAGAGCGTTTTGAAGAAGGCCCAAAGCGACGACGTAACGATATACAGGCTGTAAATAGAGTGTAAATAAAACCACATACTCAACTAATCATACTGAACAAAAAAAAACCCGCGCAAAAGATATTAAACTGTAGCTCAAAGACTTTATCTCGTAGGAGGAAGGTCTATTTTAGAACGCTCCACCGTAACAGCTGTTTCACGGACAACGTTCTCTCGATATTCGGCCGTATGTCGGTGCGTTAGGGTTCACGCATTTTTGTTTGGAACTCAATTATTTCCCAAACTAAGGGTGGCCGCGGGGCGGGTATGATTCTTGGGAAAAGTGGTTCAGTAGGATCAGTAGAATATGGGTTTAATTTAATGGTAGCAGTCTATTTACACCCGGTATATACAGAGTGAGTCTCGTCAAAATCAAAATCAAAATATTTATTTTTGCAAAATAGATACATAAAGTATACTTTCTATAAGTCAAAGTTAATTTTAACCATATAATATATCTTTAGAATATAACAAAAATATATAATAATACGGGAAATAAAGTATACACCTGCATAAATAAATGATAGTCGTAAGTTTTTAAATAAATAAATAAATAAAAACGGGAAATACATACAAAAAATATTAAGGTTGGGCTACTAAAATGTAATGAAGTTATACACCTGCATAATATATTGAAATATAGGAATAAAAATATTATATATATATAATGCCTAACCATCCGCACCATTCGATTAGTATTGCTAAGAAGAAGGGCAAGAAACTTAGCAAACATACCTTTTTTCAAAATAAAACATATGATACAAAATCATTTAAATACCTACTCAAGTAAAGGCATAAAAAAATATAAGACTGCAGGAATTAGTCACGAGAAAAAATATATATCTTAGTCAACCCGTCTCATATTGTCTTTTACCTTTAACAAAGTAAGTTTACATATTAATCAATTTTAAGCCTTTAGAGGAATCATACAGTATTAAGATATGCTAATTATTAATTACAATATTGAATAAGATTATTATTATTTATTACACCATGCTTCATTATCGTCCAAATAATCATTGATTTTATAATAAGCTTTCTTAAGTAGTCCCTGCTTAATATATAGTTTAAACTTACTTTCAGGCAAACTAAGGACCTCCTCTGGAAGCTTATTGTAAAATCTTATACCATGTCCTACAAAAGAGGTACCTACTTTGGCAAGTCTTAATTTTGGAAAAGCTAGTTTATGTTTGTTTCTGGTTTCAACAGAGTGGTGCACACCAAGCCTCGGTAAATTATCAATATTTTTTCTGACATATCTAATAACTTGATAAATAAATTCACATGGGACCGTAAATATATTAATTTCTTTTAACTTTTCTCTTAATGAATCTCGGTACTTCATGTTATAAATAGACCGAATTGCTCTCTTTTGCAAGACAAAGACTGCTTCTATATCTGCGGCTCTACCCCACAACATTATGCCATATGACATAATGCTGTGAAAATAACTGAAATATACTAATCTAGCAGTATTTTCATCAGTAATCTGCCTTATGCGTCGTTAAAGTGCACATATGAATTTGGGTAAAACTAGACCCCATTTTATCAACAAAAAAAAAACTAAATAAATATCTAATTTATTACGCATTATTTCATTAGTTATAAATTGCGTCTCTAACCATACTTCATGGAAACTGTCTCGACGTCGAGGGAACTTGACATAAAGGGAACATTACATTAGGTCTTATAATAATATATAAGGTCCTACAATAATAAATTTATATAATAAATCGATAATTGACCAATCACGTTCGAAAAGAAAAAAAAGTTTGGTCAGGTAATTTTTCACTTCTCAGTACAACAATGTGGTTCAATCAGCTGACGAATTGTCTATGGAAAGGTAAAAAAAAAGTACATAGGAGCAAAAAAAAAATTTCGTATTTACTCTGATAGAGTCTTCGAACGTTCTCGCTTTGAAGTAGGGCACTTCAAAATGCATTATCATCAGCAGGCAGTAGTAGGTGATCTTTGAGAGAAGTACCAGTTCGATGTGAAGTAGGAGATTCGATGTTTCTTTCTATATACAAAATAATGAACAGAATCCATCGTTATGCAATGTATGACTGAAGAGAGTCTAGAATTGTGTTCGAAAACGAAATGCCCTCGGGAAATAATAATGAGCCTGTTTATCACAAAGTGCTTTGCGTTGTCGCCATTCATCATCCGCCCTGCTACTACAATCATATTAAGACAGATCGAGATTCTCCGTCCCTGTCGCACCTCCCTGTGACGTCACCGCCTCCGTCTCACTCCAGGGGAGACGAGCTCGGCTCGAGGAATTTGTTGTTTTGGGCCCGTTTACACCAACATCGGTGTGCGGGTGCGGTAACTGAACGTTAATTGCTTATGTCTGTGCTCGCGGATTACCTGATTACCCGGTTAGTCGCGGTTTAGTGGGAATTAGACACATTAAACAACGAATTTGATGCAATACAACTCGAGAAATCAACAAAAACTTGAAACGATCGGCCGCCATCTTTGTGCTATTCCTCCTCTTGAAACCGGCAGTTTCGTTTTCTTGAAACTACAAGGAATACATACTCGTACATATCTACCAGTTTGAGGTATATAACTTGAAATTCAAGTCATTTTGTTAACGAAAACTAGTGATGGTACTCGTCCATATGAACAACTTTTACTATGGAGCCAGCCAACCCTGAATCGCGAAAAAAAAATCAGCTGTTCCATAGAAAAGTTAAATACCTACTCGACCAAAATGTATGTAACAGCTGATTTGGAAACATGAGTTTAATGGTATTGTAGGATCTATCAGCTCAGCATGTTACGCTCTTAGAAGCTTAAAGAGACTAAGGTACAGCATTAAATTTTGGGGTAGTAGCTACAAATATTACATAGAAAAAGCATTTATAATACAAAAGCGGGCAATTCGAGCTATGGTTCGTATTCCACAGCAGGAATCATCCAGGGAATACTTTTTAAAGTTGGACATTTTGACTGGTCCAAGTCTATACGTTTTGTTTCTTTTCTCGGACCCCGTCAAGGTGTTGCACAAATTTGAACCCAAAGCCGAATAGGAACAGAGATTGTGTTCTCGTCGCGAAGATCTGGCCACGAGTTTATGTCCGAAGTTGAATATAGTAAAGCACAGTGCGCAATTCCAATCAGTTGCATTGTTTAATAAATTGTCACGTGAGCTAAAAATTATTACGATTTACAATAAATTTAAAAATTAATTAAAACGGTTTTTATTAAAGAAGTGCATGTATTCTATTGAAAAATTGTAAGTAGTTTTATATTTTGACAGCTTATTGTAGTTTATTCTGTTACCGAATTTATTGACATAATTTATGGATTTTAGACATAGTTATATTATTTCTGTAGTGTATACACTGTTCCTTTTTTGTATTTTAGTTTTAGATGTAATGTTCAAATATCATAAATATGGTTTGTGAATAAATAAATGATGACGAACTGATGATGATGTACTTATATACATTATGGAATGCAATAAAATATATATGAAATATATAAATATGATGATATTTTTTCATGATTTCAGGGTTGGCTTTATAGTAAAAGTTGTTCATATGGACGAGTACCATCACCAGGTTTCGTTAACAAATGACTTAAATTTCACGTTGTATAGAAGAGATGGCTACGAAGAATCTCAAATTGCGTGTTTGCCCACAGACTAATATTACTGCCACCTGCCACCATTATTTTTAATTGTGACTTTTTCTTTTTTTGTGCACTCGTGCACTGGTCAGTGAGATTGTTTTAAATTAAAACCAATTTCATAGAAATAGAAAACATAAAAACAGATTAACAGAACATTTATTGGCAGAACAAATATTTTACACTAGCTTTTGCCCGCGGCTCCGCCCGCATGTTATTCGGTTTAACGACATGCTTTTTTCCGGGATAAAAAGTAGCCTATGTGTTACGTTAGGGTATAAGCTATATCCATTCTAAATTTCACCCAAATCCGTCCAGGCGGTTCAGCGTGAAAGAGTAACAAATACGTTAAGTATATACACACACACACAAACTTTCGCATTTGTAATATTGGTGTGATTGCCATTTAGCCAGACGAGTGACTGATTAGTTAATGACTGTAATAGAGCTGCATTCGATTTTCAATTCTCTTACCTCCCAAGGGCTGTAAATCAAATTTACATCCCGCCATTCGAGTTAAATATGATTTACTTTCAGAGCATTAGTTTTTAGAGCATTTTTCAGGATAACAAGATGAAAGTCCGAGTAGGGCTCGCGCCATGTAAGTTCCGTTCTAATTACAGACTTAATGCTAGATAAGTCAACATTTATAAAATCAGAACTGCAAAGGTTTGTCGTGTAGTACTGAGGTACGTAACCTTACTTACAATGTAAATTGGAGTTTTCAGTATTTTCGTTTAAAAACAGTATATGGCACATAAGATACCTACAACAAATTCCAAATTCCCAACTAGTTTAGGTTTTGAGATAGAGCTCGTAACAAAAGTGATCCAGAATGCATTCGCGCATGCTGATAATGGTTCCTAATCATGTTCATTCGTTGGGATCAAGTTAAAAGATACAAAAGAAAGAATAAACACCGGACTCTTCGACAGCTGCTGGTTACGATTGCATAAAGCATGGATCATCTACTTGTGTGTGAGTATCATACCGATGTTCTTGAGACCGCAGGCACGCCGCACCGCAGCCGCCGCCGCAGTGTATGTTGTACACGACCAAGGTGTCGCGTCGGTCCCGGGGGAGCCATTCATTGACATAGCGATCGGTTCTTGTCTCGGACGGGGTTTGTTCCTGCCCTGTGCCGAGATCGGAACTACCAGCGTCAATACCTCATCTGAATGTTGATGTACACTCCGGTAAGTGAATGGCGAGTCCTGTTATTGCAGAGTACTAGAGCCTACTTCTCAATTATCCTGCCTTGTCCCAAATGGTGTAAATAGCAGTTTGTGTTCTGTCTGTGGGAACTACACTCGAATAGGACCTTGGGCCGTACCCAAAGGAGCTCTCTATGAATGTCACTCTGCTGTTTGTCCGTCCGTCTGTATGTCACGGGTCTCTAGCTCGGAAACAGACCTAAAATATGTTACCTTTAGATACCTATATTGTGTAGAATGTTGACCAAGAACTGAATATTGTTCCATACATGAAAAAATACTCGATTTTTTTTCTTCTTTCCCTTGTCATTTGGGTTGTCATGGACTAGAGTTTATTGGTTGGCCAACAAATATTTCTTAACAATATTTTTTATTTTTAAAAATGCAAAAAATAGAGTGCCTATGTCCGCCAAAGTCATCAGTTTTAAAAAAATTTGTACTACGGAGTCTATCTAAAAAAAAACTAGTTATAGAAACTTGAAATTTCGATACTGTATTCAAACAGTAATAGTGAAATTAAATGAAATTTAATTACTGGAGCAGTAACTTAATTTTGCAGTTTTTTTATTAACTTTGCATGAAGAAGAAACTGCAAAATCAAATGTGTAAGTTAAAGTCCTTATTTATGACAATGCTTCGGAACCCTTGGGCATTAGGGCATGAGATCCATTCGCACATGACCGGGTTGTAACTTTTCTCGACGGAATTAAAAAATCGAATCAAATGTAAATAATAAGCTTATACCTACTAGTTCCTATTATAAATAAACAGTTAGCGAGAGCGAGAGCAAAGCGAAGGGATAGGAATATATTTCAACGAATGACTAAATCACTAAACCATTGTGTGGAAACCGAGAGAAACAGGATCAGAAAATCTATTCAAAGATAGATATTTGTTTTTTTGTATTTGTAGGGACATATTGTTGTCCATGTACCAGCAGCAGATAGGGTTACTGACAAGGTCAGTTCTGATATGCGCAGGTATAACGGCTCGCTCCCCGAGTTTACATTAAAACATTACAACAGGGTTAATATTCGGAGTTTATGAAAAAACAACATTACTACTATGATTTATGTCCCCCGGAATGCTGCGATTGAATAATGCTACTAAAAATAGTTATTAGCTCGGTTGTGTCTCTCTGGGAAAGATGCTCAGTACCAGGCTCAGAAGAATAACTAAAGCAGCTTTGTTGAGGTACTCAGTACATTCAGTACACGAGTAGTAGGAGGTTCCGTGTCATGTGACGTGTCCGGTTATCCTGGTCTCATCGGGCAGTAGTAAGTACGTAGATACATACACAAAGCTTTAGTCATTCTTGTGAGGTACTCAGTACATTCAGTACACGAGTAGTAGGAGGTTCCGTGTCATGTGACGTGTCCGGTTATCCTGGTCTCATCGGGCAGTAGTAAGTACGTAGATACATACACAAAGCTTTAGTCATTCTTGTGAGGTACTCAGTACATTCAGTACACGAGTAGTAGGAGGTTCCGTGTCATGTGACGTGTCCGGTTATCCTGGTCTCATCGGGCAGTAGTAAGTACGTAGATACATACACAAAACTCTTCCGTTATTTAAAAGTGAGCTATGTGTACAAATAGTTCCTTACCTGGAGAATAAGTCACAACAGGCTGACGAACAGAAACTGTAGACGTCTGTGAAGTTTCAAGTAAAGAGTTTTGTTTTGAAAGTGCGGTAGTGTGTACGGAGCGGGAAAAATCCGGAATTTTCTTTAAAAATATTCCTACTCTATTCTTCTGTTCCTTAAAAAGCTTTCAAAGTTTTAGTTTTATCTACTCATTAAAACAGGAATCCTTTTTAACAATTTCTCAGGTAGTTCTTTAGGTTTTCGTTTAGATTTGTAATCGTGTTTGTTCGCTTATTACTTACATCTTGGAAAATAATAAAATATTATTCATGTAATCTTTACATTTATATTAATTAAACTCAATACTTTGGGTTAACAGAAATAATAATAAACATGGGATTTTCAAATTGAAAACTTTCCAGAACAGGACCATAAATAACGTACTCGTATTGCTAAAAAATTATAATTCTCAATAAAAAAACAGAATAAGGAGTTTTTCAAAAACTAATCGACGTCAAAGTCAAAGAGGCAGAAATAATTTGTTACCAAATAATTACAATGCCCCAAACAGAGCGTTGTGGAACGAACAAGTTAAATAGTCATGCCAGCTGGAACAAGTCACCCAGTCAAGCCTGGTCAGCAAGGGTGATCTAGACTAAACCTTGATTGATGGGCTAAGTAATATAATTTGACATGTTAAATTAAATAAATTATTTCATACGGCTAGTGAATTGAATTTTATTTAAGGGATTGATTATGTTATTTGATCTTAATATACCGCAAATACTATTTATTGTATGAAAATGATTACTACGTGATTTAGTTAATGTCATGTTACTATTTCAATTTCAATTCTATTATTGTATATAGGTAGGAGGAATTATAATTTTTGTATTGTGTAAAGTTAATTTGCATGTAAATATTTTGAATATGCTAAATAAAGGCTTTTATTATTATTAAATACAATAATATAATAGGTTGGGGAAAAACT
Organism: Ypsolopha scabrella; assembly: GCA_910592155.1. NCBI lineage: Eukaryota > Metazoa > Arthropoda > Insecta > Lepidoptera > Ypsolophidae > Ypsolopha > Ypsolopha scabrella. The sequence goes on from OU342964.1 coordinate 31,387,789, forward strand.
CTTCTCGGAAATAGTATGTATGAACTTATAATAAAATTTCTTTGGCTATACCATTTGTATGTGGCTGGTTTTGGTATTATTAAAAAGTTTAAATTTTAAAAAAGATAATTCCAAATTCAAATTAGGTAAAATGTGTGATTTTTATTTGTTTTTCTTACTGTTAAGATGAGTGAATCTAATGAAGAGATTCGATACATTTTAAAATTTTACTACAAAAAAGATAAAAATGCAACGCAAGCCGTGAAAAAACTTTTTGATGTTTATGGACCTAGTGCAGTGTCTGTGAGAGTAGCACAAATTTGGTTTGCGTTTTCAATCCCGAAATTTTGATGTCAAAGATGCACCTCGCTCTGGGCGCCCTGTTACGGATAAAATGGATGCCATTTTTGAAAAAGTGGAGCGAGATCGGCATATCAGTAGTTACGATGTAGCTGAAGAACTGGGGATTGACCACAAAACAGTTTTGGCGCATTTGAAAAAATTAAAAAGCTCGATATTTGGGTGCCTCATAAGCTCACTGAAAGAAACTTAATGGACCGTGTACTCATTTGTGATTCTTTATTACGACGTAATGAAACCGAACCATTTTTGAAAAACCTGATAACTGGTGATGAAAAGTGGATCACGTATGACAAGAACGTGCGAAAAAGGTCGTGGTCAAAGGCTGGTCAGGCTTCACAGACTCTGGCGAAACCCGGGTTATCTCGCAACAAGGAAATGCTGTGTGTATGGTGGGATTGGAAGGGCATTATTCATTATGAGCTGTTACCGCCAGGCAGGACCATCGATTCTGAACTCTACTGCAAACAACTGATGAGATTAAAGCAAGAAGTTGAGAGAAAGCGGCCGGAATTAGTCAACAGAAGGGGTGTGGTTTTTCCTCATGATAACGCTAGACCTCACACATCTTTAGCTACTCAGCAAAAATTAAAAGAGTTTGGCTGGGACGTATTAATGCATCCGCCGTAGAGTCCTGACCTTCAGATTTCCACTTGTTTCGGTCTCTTCAGAATTCTTTAGGCAGTGTCAGGTTAAAATCACGAGAGGATTGCCAAAACCACTTGTCGCGGTTTTTTGATCAGAAGCCCCAGAAGTTCTATAGCAATGGGATTATGTCCCTACCTACAAGATGGCAGAAAGTTATCGAACAAAATGGCACCTGCATACTTAAGTTAAATGTAAATAAACTTTATTAAATTATTTTTTTAATTTTCATATAAAATTGGAAGAAACTTTTTCCCCAACCTAACTATATGATAATGATAGCTACCCATATACTAAATACTAATACATTACATAATATATGAATATTTGCCTAACTCCGCTCATTTGATTAGTCTTTCTAAGAAGAAGGGCAAGAAACTTAGCAAGATCATGTATTTTTTTCGATCATCATCATTATTATATTAATACAACATTGTTTAAGTAAAGAGATAGAAAGTACAAGACAAGAGAAAGTCGGATGATCAGGCCAAAAATTGAGTAACATAGTATAAAAAACAAAATGAAATTATTGATATTAGATTATCTCTACATCCTCCTGTTCTATCAATCCTATTATCTTTTACAGTCAAAATAATTGATAAAATATCATATTGAAAGCAATATATGTGAATTTTTGTATTGCAACAACTTCGTCCACATATCGAGACTATCACAGCCGCCACACACAACGTCTTTCAGGTCGCCTCAAGCGTCCAGTATGAATTAGGCTGAATAAATTAATGTCTCTTTGTATGTCTATCTATCTAATACTACTTATTATTATACTAATAAATCCATTTTCACAATAAGCGTCCGTCAGGGGGGTATATTGGGCCATCAATAACAAACGAACGGGGCAGGTGTACAGTGGGCTACATGTTCGTTACAACGACTCTATCAGGCGATGAATCAAAAGGTGAAATACAATATTAATTGCTGTCGGGGGGTGAGGGATGAAACAAAGGTTAGTTTTTACCTTTTATCAGACTATTGTGCACAACCCTCCGTCACGGTGTCGGTGGAGCGAGGTGCCGCGGCTGTACCAACGTCCGTCACTCGTGATCGTGATCCGGTGGGAACAGATGTCAGTTTGGTTTGACGCAGCAGCAACGGTTATTGTTGTCAGATAGTAACCGAATGATGAGTTTTCAGTGCTTTTAGAGTTCTGTTCCAAAATTATTATTCAAAAAACCGGCCAAGTACGTGTCGGACCACGCGCAGTGTAGGGTTCCGTAGTTGCCCGGTACATTTTACAAGTTGCTCTACTATAAGAGATCGCGCCAAACTTCTAGTCGCGTACATTTAGAAGAACATACATTATTACTAGAGTGCATTAAAAATCAGAAAAGATAAATTAGAAACAAATGTAAAGACAAGAATTTGAAAATATTCCTCGGGCCAGGATTCGAACCTGCGACCTCTTGTTTCCCAGACAAGCGCGCTACCAATTGTGCCACCGAGGTACTTACCTAGACCGTTGAATTTTTCCACCATACTTGTCCACCGAATATTTTTGCAACTATTTGATCTAACTAGCTTGCAATGCACATACTGACGCCCACGAGGGCGTTATGCTTATGTTTGTAATGAACTCTAATAATAATATTTAGAGTATTCCAAAGCGATGGACTTCGCAATAAAAACATAATCTCAGAACATACCTTGTCGTGTTTAGAGGGGATTAAAAGTTTGGTACGCCCTGTACTCGTAAACCTGTAAAGCCGATTTAGCCTTTTAACTTCATTATACGAGTATGCACTACTTTTGTGAATTTTTCTGCATATTCATAAACAACCGTTTAGCCGGCAGGGGGGGGGGGGGACACACTTTACTCTAACAAAAATTAGCACTTTAAAGTTTAATATTTCACTAACGGATCCCTAAATCGAAAAATGGTTTTCACACACCCATAATGTTTTTAAAAGACCTATCCAATAATACCACACACAATAGACGAGAAAAAAAAATCATCCCTAATTTACGTATGGTTGTCGGACTATGGAACCCCAAAAACACGCGTTCACCGAAGCTCTAAAGTTATTTAAATACTAGCTATGCCCGCGGCTTGGTTCTCAAGGAAATAATTTTATGTGTATGTCCCTAGGGAACTGCCCGTACCCAGGGAACAAACTATAGCCTATGTCTAAGCGAAGAGTCTGACCATTCATTACAACAGTAGAAGTGACGAAAAAAAGACATGATCTTGCTAAGTTTCTTGCCCTTCTTCTTAGCAAGACTAATCGAATGGGCGGAGTTAGGCATGTACCTATTTGGAAATGTTTGCGTTTAGAACATGTCATGTATCATCATCTGATATCATATATTTGGCTTCTACTGCAGTCGCCATGCATGTCTATCTTTATATCTACCTATATACTGACTGATATTAAAGTAGTAAAAAAATCGTGTCTGTACATTGAATATTTTCGCGAAGTTTTAAATGAAATGGGTTATTGGTACTGTAATACTGAGGCCGAAACAACAATTGTTAGAATATTTGTCTGTCTGTTCCGTTTTAAGCTATAAGGGATGTTAATAAAATAACGCCCAAGCCGAAAACGGGGCGAAGATTCACTGAACGCGAGCGAAGCTGCGGGCAAAAGCTAGTAAATAAATAAAAGCAAAACACGAGTATTGTTTAGTAATGATTATTTGTGATATTGAGTAGCAGCTAAGTTAAATGTTAAGAAGTAAGTTGAATGATTTAGTAACGACATTAATGTTCAACTAACGAGGCAGCGCCGCCCGCCCCGCCGCCGCCGCCCGCCCGCCACAGACTACTCCCTCTCTCAGTGAGTGACTCTCATTTGTATAGTGACCAGTTGTATTAAAATAAATTAGGCATTATATTTATTTATCAATCAACTTATTTATTTATTGCATTATTTATATATTTTTTTACTTGTCTTAGTATATATGTAATTATATTCAATTTAAGTAAGCCTGACTTTATAATAGTTTTGTTGTATTTCCAGGTATATTTACTATTTTATCGTATTCTTTTGTTTTTTAAGATTATTATCGACGTGTAAAATGAGTATTATATGTACCTATTTTACAAAATATAGTAGATATGTCATTTGACTTCCACGTGAGCTAAGTCGCAGCCTAAAGCCAGTTAAATACGAATAAGATTCAGGGCACGGCTGCGTCTTCTGTCCTTTTGACATAAAAGTATTTTTTCTACCAACTTGTCTTACGGATCTATTGAAGTTTGCTCATTCTTTTCTTAGACGCTTTAAATATAAATGCCCCGACATATTTAGTTTATATTATAAATATTTGGTTATATTTGTTCTAACTAGAACAAGTAAATGATAACTTTCTGAATGGACCCACTGTGCGAGTGTAATCTGCGAGTTCCAAAGATTGCGGAAGAATCACATAAAACCGACATCTGTCCCTTCCTCCCCCCCCCCCCCTCCACCGCGTGTGTGCACCGAGTGTGGACACGCGTTTTACTGTTTTACTTCTCGGTGATAATAACATGTCTCAACATACTGTCATATATTAATTAGATAAATCTTCGAAACAGTATTCTACATTACTTTAGGTATATTTTCAAAATGAGGAGGCTTATACCCAGCAGTCGTCGGAAAAGAAGAGGCTAATACCCAGCAGTGGGTGGTGGCAAAGAGGAGGCTTATACCCACCAGTGGTCAGAAAAGAGGTGGTTTATACCCAGCAGTAGGTGGCAAAGAGGAGGCTTATACCCAGCAGTCTTCAGAAAAGAGGAGACTTATACCCAGCAATAGGCAACAAAGTGGAGGCTTATACCCAGCAGTCGTCGGAAAAGAAGAGGCTAATACCCAGCAGTGGGTGGTGGTAAACAGGAGGCTTATACCCAGCAGTGGTCAGAAAAGAGGTGGTTTATACCCAGCAGTAGGTGGCAAAGAGGAGGCTTATACCCAGCAGTCTTCAGAAAAGAGGAGACTTATACCCAGCAATAGGCAACAAAGTGGAGGCTTATAACCAGCAGTTGTCGGAAAAGAAGAGGCTAATACCCAGCAGTGGGTGGTGGCAAAGAGGAGGCTTATACCCAGCAGTGGGCAGAAAAGAGGTGGTTTATACCCAGCAGTAGGTGGCAAAGAGGAGGCTTATACCCAGCAGTGGGCAGAAAAGAGGTGGTTTATACCCAGCAGTAGGTGGCAAAGAGGAGGCTTATACCCAGCAGTGGGCGAAGACGAGTAGACAGTGATGAAGATGATGATAGAATTTCGCCATCTTTAATAGTTTGAATGTTTCCCAGAGAACTACTAGTATCTCAACGTCACTTGTATATCTCGTTAAAAAGAAAAAATATATACATGTCAATACAAAATAAGGGCCCACTCATTTGTTTTATTTTTCAGCATTATTTCTTAAACTTTTACGTATGTAAGAATATTTTACGATGAATATTTAATAACGGATTGAACTCACTTTTCAACTGTGCAAGGAGGCACAGGTCGAGCTTTGGATGAGATTGTGACTCATCATCGTCAGGACTCTTCGGGAGTACTTTCGCACACAGCGGCGGTCAATTTTGTTTTATTTTTAAATAAGAGATTGTTTCTTTTCAGTAAAATTTGCTATCGCCTATATTTTGGGTGCATTTCCTCCAAGCATGGCATTTTTTCTAGTATATTTTTTTTCAATTTAAGGAGTCCTAATTTCTTATACTAATACGAATAAATAACGCAAGTTTAGAAGAATGCACTTCACCCTAATTAGTATTTTGTGCAACTGTAACATAATGGGAGTCATTGGGACACGAGTGCTTGTTTACGGAACGAAGCGAAGCTAATAGGCCGCACGAGTGTCCCAATGGCTAATTATGTTACAGTTGGTACATTATCCGCATTTTTTTTTAAATATCGTTGCATGAACAATGAGAAAAAGAAATCCGGCCAAGTGCGTGTCGGGCCACGCACAGTGTAGGGTTCCGTAGTTGCCCGGTACATTTTACAAGTTGGTGTACTAATGCAGATCGCGCAAACTTCTAGTCCCGTACATTTAGAAGAACGGCCCATACATTGTCGTGTTTAGAGGGGACTAAAAGTTTGGCGCGACCTGTACTCTTAAACCTGTAAAGCCTTCTTAGCTGTGATAGTTTTCCTTTTAACTTCATTATATATATTGCTTCTGTGAATTTTTCCACATATCCATAAACAACCGTTTAGCTGGCAGAGGGGGGGGGGGGCACTTGACTCTAACAAAAGTTAGCACTTTAAAGCTTAATATTTCACCAACGGATTCCTACATCGATAAATGGTTTTCACACACCCTATAATGTTTTTGAGCGACCTATCCAACGATACTATGGGATAGACGAGAAAAAACAAATCATCCCCAATTTACTTTTATTTTTTTTTACCGTTTTGTCGGCGTGTTTAATATGTATGTATATCCATACCAAATTACAGCTTTCTAGTACTGATAGTATCTGAGCTGAGCCCCGGCCAGACGGACATGGCGAAGCGAAACTATAAGGGTTCCTTGTCGGAATACGGAACCCTGAAAAGCGGAATTCTTTTTTTAACTTTTATTTTATTTAATGCTTCAAGGACAGGCAAGGACCTTAGCTGAACACCTTCATTATCGTTTGTTTACCGAAAAACCCTTACTGAAGGTGTTCTGTGGGAGCATTCGAGGATGCTCGTTATTTATATTAAATTGTGGCAATCATAGTGCAGAAGCGCGGTATTATAATATCTATTACATAATTTCATTGAACAGTTATTGAAAAGCGAGAGGTCTATGGAGAAAGAGTGAGATGGCGCTCTACCACAGATTATTTATCTGTTCGCTCTACAATCGTTTCTCTTAGAAAAACACCACATTCGTGTAATATGTGATGCAGTTTTATTCTTTGGATTGTGATTATGATTAACGGCTTTAAACATAAGGGACTTAATAGTTCACGTATGAAGGGCAAAAAAAAGCAGCACATCGCGCCTTTATTGTTTTAAAAGCGCCTTTTTCGAGCGTATTTTAGATAAATTGCTCATTGACGTTGATTATATGTCATTAATAGTAAGAAATAGAAATTTGTTCACAAAAAGTAAAAAAATATTATTATAGTGCATTACAAACCAGAATAGATAAATTAGAAACAAATGTAAAGACAAGAATTTGAAATATTCCTCGGGCCAGGATTCGAACCAGCGACCTCTTGTTATCAAGACAAGCGCGCTACCGACTGCGCTACCGAGGTACTTACCTAAACCGTTGAATTTTTCCACCATACTTGTTCACCGAATATTTTTGTAGGTAACTATTTAATGTAACCAGCTTGTTATATGGGACAATACCTGATATTCCAGGTTCAAGTGTTCAGCTTCACAAGAGGTTCGAATCCTGGCCCGAGGATTTGTTTTAATTCTTGTATTTACATTTGTTTCTAATTAATCTTTTCTAGTTTGTAATGCACTCTTATAATAATATTTAGAGTATTCCAAAGCGATGGATTTCGCAATTAAAAATAATCTAAGTCAAAGATTGTTGCGACGACGTAACGTGCGGAGCGAGAAAGATCAATGTTAGTAAATATAGTGGGGAGGGGAGCCGAGCGAGGCGACCACCCTGATCTGATATGATATGCCCAGGCGCAGTGGAAATAGCTCGACCACGTCTGCAGGCGCAAGTCGGTGTAACTAACGCGAATGGGACAAGTACCCCATTACACTTTAACTAGCGCTAACAGTAATAACCCTCTAATATCAACTCCGACTGAAATCGATATTACTGCGACAACATCTACGGAAGTGTTTGTAACTGAGACTCACCATCCTGCTTGACGGTGTTCCCGAGGGGCCCGTGGCCGGCCAGCCACAGCGCGAGGATCCAGCTGAGCATCAGGGCGCGGCGCTGCACGAGGCTGGTCGTGGGCGCCGGCCCGCCCAGCCCGCCCAGCCCCAGCATGGCGCGCACTGCGTGGAGGCGGGGCTCGTTGTGCGCTGCTCTCGGACTGTCATCGGTGCTGGTGCGGGGCGCCGCGAGGGGGGCGGGGCGCCGCGGTTGAGGCGAGGCGCGCGGCGCGGGCACGATGTTCGCTGGAACAAAGTTTATGTTCAGCTGTGATTCTGTGATGCATGTCAAGGTTTCAACGTGACACAAAATAACGGCATTTTCGGCACATAATTTTAAACAGTGCTTCGGGCATGTTTGTAGAAGCAACTATAGATTGCTTCTACGCTACGCGACGATGCGCAGGCGCAGCGCATCTGTTCTCAGCAGGGTGCCGGCCAGCTGCAACAGCATCTAACATTATTCAACAACCGGCGGATGCGTACTACCTCGGACAATATTCTAGTTCCAGGCTACATTAAAAATGAAATATTTTATGTAATAGAAGTTATTGATACGTAATAATGTGTATGTAAATGTATAATTTATTATAATTATAAATATCGTCACGTCATGAATCCCCGAGGGTGTCAGAGGTGTTACGGGTGTGAATTGTGAAATGCAAGTCACAGTCCACATCATCAGTGTAAAAACGGGTTATTCCCAGAGCTGCAAAAATTATTTTCCGCGGCTCCAGAAATTCAATTTAGTATTTATTATTATCATAATTTGATTCTCGGCGGCTCCAAAAGATTAACTGTACATATATGTAGAACAGGACAAACCAGGGTGACCACATATAAAATGGTAAATCTACTTAGCCACATTAAAAATCTACCCAAATCTACCAGAGCCTTGATCAAAAACTACCTCAGATCTACCTCATATCAAATCACTTAATTTTTTAATTATGCATCAGTTTACTATGTCGTAATTGTCGCCCTCATTATCATTAAGTACAAGAAAACAAACGCTTCGTATATGTAGTATATTTCTACTTGAATTTGTTATTTAAGTACAATGTGACTGTACATATATGCAGAACAGGACAAACCAGGGTGACCACATATAAAATGGTAAATCTACTCTAGCCACATTAAAAATCTACCCAAATCTACCAGAGCCTTGATCAAAAACTACCTCAGATCTACCTCATATCAAATCACTTAATTTTTAATTATGCATCAGTTTACTATGTCGTAATTGTCGCCCTCATTATCATTAAGTACAAGAAAACAAACGCTTCGTATATGTAGTATATTTCTACTTGAATTTGTTATTTAAGTACAATGTGACTGTACATATATGCAGAACAGGACAAACCAGGGTGACCACATATAAAATGGTAAATCTACTCTAGCCACATTAAAAATCTACCCAAATCTACCAGAGCCTTGATCAAAAACTACCTCAGATCTACCTCATATCAAATCACTTAATTTTTTAATTATGCATCAGTTTACTATGTCGTAATTGTCGCCCTCATTATCATTAAGTACAAGAAAACAAACGCTTCGTAGTGATATGTAGTATATTTCTACTTGAATTTGTTATTTAAGTACAATGTGACTGTACATATATGCAGAACAGGACAAACCAGGGTGACCACATATAAAATGGTAAATCTACTCTAGCCACATTAAAAATCTACCAGAGCCTTGATCAAAAACTACCTCAGATCTACCTCATATCAAATCACTTAATTTTTTAATTATGCATCAGTTTACTATGTCGTAATTGTCGCCCTCATTATCATTAAGTACAAGAAAACAAACGCTTCGTAGTGATATGTAGTATATTTCTACTTGAATTTGTTATTTAAGTACAATGTGACTGTACATATATGCAGAACAGGACAAACCAGGGTGACCACATATAAAATGGTAAATCTACTCTAGCCACATTAAAAATCTACCCAAATCTACCAGAGCCTTGATCAAAAACTACCTCAGATCTACCTCATATCAAATCACTTAATTTTTTAATTATGCATCAGTTTACTATGTCGTAATTGTCGCCCTCATTATCATTAAGTACAAGAAAACAAACGCTTCGTATATGTAGTATATTTCTACTTGAATTTGTTATTTAAGTACAATGTGACTGTACATATATGCAGAACAGGACAAACCAGGGTGACCACATATAAAATGGTAAATCTACTCTAGCCACATTAAAAATCTACCCAAATCTACCAGAGCCTTGATCAAAAACTACCTCAGATCTACCTCATATCAAATCACTTAATTTTTTAATTATGCATCAGTTTACTATGTCGTAATTGTCGCCCTCATTATCATTAAGTACAAGAAAACAAATGCTTCGTATATGTAGTATATTTCTACTTGAATTTGTTATTTAAGTACAATGTGACTGTACATATATGCAGAACAGGACAAACCAGGGTGACCACATATAAAATGGTAAATCTACTCTAGCCACATTAAAAATCTACCCAAATCTACCAGAGCCTTGATCAAAAACTACCTCAGATCTACCTCATATCAAATCACTTAATTTTTTAATTATGCATCAGTTTACTATGTCGTAATTGTCGCCCTCATTATCATTAAGTACAAGAAAACAAACGCTTCGTATATGTAGTATATTTCTACTTGAATTTGTTATTTAAGTACAATGTGACTGTACATATATGCAGAACAGGACAAACCAGGGTGACCACATATAAAATGGTAAATCTACTCTAGCCACATTAAAAATCTACCCAAATCTACCAGAGCCTTGATCAAAAACTACCTCAGATCTACCTCATATCAAATCACTTAATTTTTTAATTATGCATCAGTTTGCTATGTCGTAATTTTCGCCCTCATTATCATTAAGTACAAGAAAACAAACGCTTCGTAGTGATATGTAGTATATTTCTACTTGAATTTGTTATTTAAGTACAATGTGACTGTACATATATGCAGAACAGGACAAACCAGGGTGACCACATATAAAATGGTAAATCTACTCTAGCCACATTAAAAATCTACCCAAATCTACCAGAGCCTTGATCAAAAACTACCTCAGATCTACCTCATATCAAATCACTTAATTTTTTAATTATGCATCAGTTTACTATGTCGTAATTGTCGCCCTCATTATCATTAAGTACAAGAAAACAAACGCTTCGTATATGTAGTATATTTCTACTTGAATTTGTTATTTAAGTACAATGTGACTGTACATATATGCAGAACAGGACAAACCAGGGTGACCACATATAAAATGGTAAATCTACTCTAGCCACATTAAAAATCTACCCAAATCTACCAGAGCCTTGATCAAAAACTACCTCATATCAAATCACTTAATTTTTTAATTATGCATCAGTTTACTATGTCGTAATTGTCGCCCTCATTATCATTAAGTACAAGAAAACAAACGCTTCGTATATGTAGTATATTTCTACTTGAATTTGTTATTTAAGTACAATGTGACTGTACATATATGCAGAACAGGACAAACCAGGGTGACCACATATAAAATGGTAAATCTACTCTAGCCACATTAAAAATCTACCCAAATCTACCAGAGCCTTGATCAAAAACTACCTCAGATCTACCTCATATCAAATCACTTAATTTTTTAATTATGCATCAGTTTACTATGTCGTAATTGTCGCCCTCATTATCATTAAGTACAAGAAAACAAACGCTTCGTATATGTAGTATATTTCTACTTGAATTTGTTATTTAAGTACAATGTGACTGTACATATATGCAGAACAGGACAAACCAGGGTGACCACATATAAAATGGTAAATCTACTCTAGCCACATTAAAAATCTACCCAAATCTACCAGAGCCTTGATCAAAAACTACCTCAGATCTACCTCATATCAAATCACTTAATTTTTTAATTATGCATCAGTTTACTATGTCGTAATTGTCGCCCTCATTATCATTAAGTACAAGAAAACAAACGCTTCGTAGTGATATGTAGTATATTTCTACTTGAATTTGTTATTTAAGTACAATGTGACTGTACATATATGCAGAACAGGACAAACCAGGGTGACCACATATAAAATGGTAAATCTACTCTAGCCACATTAAAAATCTACCCAAATCTACCAGAGCCTTGATCAAAAACTACCTCAGATCTACCTCATATCAAATCACTTAATTTTTTAATTATGCATCAGTTTACTATGTCGTAATTGTCGCCCTCATTATCATTAAGTACAAGAAAACAAACGCTTCGTATATGTAGTATATTTCTACTTGAATTTGTTATTTAAGTACAATGTGACTGTACATATATGCAGAACAGGACAAACCAGGGTGACCACATATAAAATGGTAAATCTACTCTAGCCACATTAAAAATCTACCCAAATCTACCAGAGCCTTGATCAAAAACTACCTCAGATCTACCTCATATCAAATCACTTAATTTTTTAATTATGCATCAGTTTACTATGTCGTAATTGTCGCCCTCATTATCATTAAGTACAAGAAAACAAACGCTTCGTAGTGATATGTAGTATATTTCTACTTGAATTTGTTATTTAAGTACAATATGACTGTACATATATGCAGAACAGGACAAACCAGGGTGACCACATATAAAATGGTAAATCTACTCTAGCCACATTAAAAATCTACCCAAATCTACCAGAGCCTTGATCAAAATTTACCTCAGATCTACCTCATATCAAATCACTTAATTTTTTAATTATGCATCAGTTTACTATGTCGTAATTGTCGCCCTCATTATCATTAAGTACAAGAAAACAAACGCTTCGTAGTGATATGTAGTATATTTCTACTTGAATTTGTTATTTAAGTACAATGTGACTGTACATATATGCAGAACAGGACAAACCAGGGTGACCACATATAAAATGGTAAATCTACTCTAGCCACATTAAAAATCTACCCAAATCTACCAGAGCCTTGATCAAAAACTACCTCAGATCTACCTCATATCAAATCACTTAATTTTTTAATTATGCATCAGTTTACTATGTCGTAATTTTCGCCCTCATTATCATTAAGTACAAGAAAACAAACGCTTCGTAGTGATATGTAGTATATTTCTACTTGAATTTGTTATTTAAGTACAATGTGACTGTACATATATGCAGAACAGGACAAACCAGGGTGACCACATATAAAATGGTAAATCTACTCTAGCCACATTAAAAATCTACCCAAATCTACCAGAGCCTTGATCAAAAACTACCTCAGATCTACCTCATATCAAATCACTTAATTTTTTAATTATGCATCAGTTTACTATGTCGTAATTGTCGCCCTCATTATCATTAAGTACAAGAAAACAAACGCTTCGTATATGTAGTATATTTCTACTTGAATTTGTTATTTAAGTACAATGTGACTGTACATATATGCAGAACAGGACAAACCAGGGTGACCACATATAAAATGGTAAATCTACTCTAGCCACATTAAATATCTACCCAAATCTACCAGAGCCTTGATCAAAAACTACCTCAGATCTACCTCATATCAAATCACTTAATTTTTTAATTATGCATCAGTTTACTATGTCGTAATTGTCGCCCTCATTATCATTAAGTACAAGAAAACAAACGCTTCGTATATGTAGTATATTTCTACTTGAATTTGTTATTTAAGTACAATGTGACTGTACATATATGCAGAACAGGACAAACCAGGGTGACCACATTTAAAATGGTAAATCTACTCTAGCCACATTAAAAATCTACCCAAATCTACCAGAGCCTTGATCAAAAACTACCTCAGATCTACCTCATATCAAATCACTTAATTTTTTAATTATGCATCAGTTTACTATGTCGTAATTGTCGCCCTCATTATCATTAAGTACAAGAAAACAAACGCTTCGTATATGTAGTATATTTCTACTTGAATTTGTTATTTAAGTACAATGTGACTGTACATATATGCAGAACAGGACAAACCAGGGTGACCACATATAAAATGGTAAATCTACTCTAGCCACATTAAAAATCTACCCAAATCTACCAGAGCCTTGATCAAAAACTACCTCAGATCTACCTCATATCAAATCACTTAATTTTTTAATTATGCATCAGTTTACTATGTCGTAATTGTCGCCCTCATTATCATTAAGTACAAGAAAACAAACGCTTCGTATATGTAGTATATTTCTACTTGAATTTGTTATTTAAGTACAATGTGACTGTACATATATGCAGAACAGGACAAACCAGGGTGACCACATATAAAATGGTAAATCTACTCTAGCCACATTAAATATCTACCCAAATCTACCAGAGCCTTGATCAAAAACTACCTCAGATCTACCTCATATCAAATCACTTAATTTTTTAATTATGCATCAGTTTACTATGTCGTAATTGTCGCCCTCATTATCATTAAGTACAAGAAAACAAACGCTTCGTATATGTAGTATATTTCTACTTGAATTTGTTATTTAAGTACATTGTGACTGTACATATATGCAGAACAGGACAAACCAGGGTGACCACATATAAAATGGTAAATCTACTCTAGCCACATTAAAAATCTACCCAAATCTACCAGAGCCTTGATCAAAAACTACCTCAGATCTACCTCATATCAAATCACTTAATTTTTTAATTATGCATCAGTTTACTATGTCGTAATTGTCGCCCTCATTATCATTAAGTACAAGAAAACAAATGCTTCGTATATGTAGTATATTTCTACTTGAATTTGTTATTTAAGTACAATGTGACTGTACATATATGCAGAACAGGACAAACCAGGGTGACCACATATAAAATGGTAAATCTACTCTAGCCACATTAAAAATCTACCCAAATCTACCAGAGCCTTGATCAAAAACTACCTCAGATCTACCTCATATCAAATCACTTAATTTTTAATTATGCATCAGTTTACTATGTCGTAATTGTCGCCCTCATTATCATTAAGTACAAGAAAACAAACGCTTCGTAGTGATATGTAGTATATTTCTACTTGAATTTGTTATTTAAGTACAATGTGACTGTACATAATAGCTTTTGGAGCCGGTGAGAAATGAATATTTTCTACAAATTAATTTTTGGAGCCCTGGGAATCTCTATATGAAAGTTTAAGTTTTGAGAACAATGGATTTTGGAGCTCTGGGAATAAGCCGTAAAAACTACTTCTAGAGATACTAAGAACATCAAACGTAAATGAGTGTTAAATCAATAGTCAACTTATTTAACTTTACACATTACTCGATGATAATTTATGGACTTTTGTTGTGAAACTTTTGCTTCTTGGTAGTTGAAAGAAAAGCGTAATTTATCATTTCTCTTTCCGCTCAGTATAACCGACTCTACTGCATCGGCTTCAAACAGTCAATTGAAAACGCCTGCCATTGCTTTTAAACCTCATAGGATTATTAGAAGCTAATTGTATTGACCCTATTATTGTTTGAAACGTATAATGGTGGTAGGTTTATTGACTTAACCGTTATCATTTTAATGTGGCTTGTCGGTATAGTAACGAACTTGTGGGAAAAGGTTACATGTTAGTGGTCGTCGCGTAATCTTTTGTTGATATAACCCTGCCCCCCCAGTAATGAAACACGACTCAGGGGTTGCTCGAAGTAAAGAGCCGGAATTCATTGGTGTCGATTCGGTTTAACACGACTTAACTTATTTGACAGGACTAACCTTATTTTAAGCATCCTGTCTTTGTCATTTCGATACAGAAAGATAAAGACAGAATGCTTAAATTACGAGTAAGTATAGACCTGACAAATAAGTTGTGTTACACCGAATCGACGCCATTATCAAACTCTTAAGGTTCATTCAGTGGCAGGATGGGAGCTTCAGTGTCACGAGGTTTTGTGTTCTATTTCTCTTGAAATTATAATATAAAACTTAAAGGGCTAATCGAGAGATATTTATCCTACTGATATTATAAATGCGAAAGTTTGTGTGTGTGTATGTTTGTTACTCGTTCACGCTGATACGGCTGGACGGATTTGGATGTAATTTAGAATGGATATAGCTTATACCCCAACTTAACACATAGGTTATTTTTTATCCCACAAAAAAGCATGTCGTTAAACTGAATAACACGCGGGTGGAGCCGAGGGCAAAAGCTAGTAATTATTTAAAAAAAAATATATTGTTTATCAAATTGCAAGAACGTAGGCGTACTCGTTAAACTTACTATACCTATATAGCTTTAAAATCAATATCATCAATATCAATACTTATAATAAAACAGTAGAAACCGCTGTGTCTGTACATAGAATAAAAGTAATAGAAATAGAAAGGGGGTGACTAAAGAAGATTAATAGAACACAAATCAACGACTTTTAGAATTCTTTTCTGTTTGTCTGTCTGTTTGTTCACGCACATCTCTAAAACTACTGAACGGATTTTATATACTTTTCACAGCTGTACAGAGGTTAATATGGAATAGAATAATAACTTTAATTATTAAAATCGTATCTCGGAAAAAAAAGTTATGGTCATTTAAAGATTTTTGAAATTTTCTTTTCTACTGGTAGTAATTAGAAGTTATGGTACGGGATCTCCTCAACGGATACAGCAGACCCTTCGAGGTTGGGCTTATTTGGTTGGTGTTTATTAGCCCTTTGGTAAAACATGGTGACCGTTGAACTTAGTTGTTTAAAAAATCATATTCTTTTGTTTTCCTTATTTCCACGAAAATCTCTTCGACGCGGGCGGAGCCACGGGCAAAAGCTAGTGATAAAATATGTAAAAATCATGTAAAAACTAAAGGCATGATGTCATAGAATAAGGACCACGGTATGTTAATGCAGAGTTTCAATTTCTCAAATCGGCAGGAAGCAGCGCAGCGTTTTCGACATTCTAAAATGTCGAATTTAATATTTTGACAGGAATAGTTAGCACCTTAAGGCGAGGCCTTGATAAGCTTTTAATTTCAAATCAGCGCCTTAGGGGAGTGGAGTGAGGGGACCTTACTCCGTAAACAGTGTATCTGTACACTAATTTAAATAAAAAACTTAGAGGCTTCATTCGCTCCCGTTTGTCAGTAAAATAGAAATATTTGTTTTTATAGAGGTTTTCTAAATATTTTTTACTCTGCTATGAAAATTAATCAAGTAACTAAATCTTCGAGCAAAATGATGTCAATGAAATGCTTAACCTGGTCAAAATTTCGTGGCGTCGCCTTAAGGTATTTGATATTTACTATACTACAGGGAAGATCTTTGGGATGGGGCAGTATTACACTTTGGTGTACATTTGATGTATCTGTTTGAGTAAATCATAACACAAAAAATATATAGGCTACATACCTATGTTATTACAAACTTTACATTTACAAGCAAAAAAAATAGTGGGTAAAAAAATAAAATACAAAACTTAGTCATTCCTAAACTTGAGATGGGGCATTAAACAATCGAAACTGCTGGCCACTCGCCATCATCCATGGCCATGGCATCAACTGATAGTGTTGCTATAGATTCTAAACGCGTTAACCTGTATACTTTATATCATGTTCCCAGTAACATATTAGAAAACTCGTAGTTTATTATATCATATCAATTCTTTAAATCGGTAAAATATTCTCTGGCCCCGAAACTCAGGAGATAAACACAAGGGGTGTCAGTGGTGTTTCGGGTGTGAACTGTGAAATATAAGCCACATTCCACACTTAGCACACTCGCGTTTCACCGACGATTATTACGTCCCAACGTAATGGATGGTGAGCCCTATCGCCGTTCTTCGTGCACAAATACTCGCTTTTTAGGGCATGCAGGTTTCCTCAAGATGTTTTCATTCACCATTCAGCAAGTGGTAAGTATTAAATACTCCGCACATAGATAATTCTGATAAAGTCATTGGTACATGCCCCGGCTGGAAATCGAACCTGGATCTCAAAGATAGAGAGGCCAGCGTCTATCCCTGAGCTACCGCCCCGCGTAGGAAGTATTATTGTAGATGTAAAGTAAATAGCACTGATGTCCGATAGCCAAACCCATGTACATACATTAAAATGTCCTTAGAATCCCAAATTTAGTGACGTTGAAATAATTAAATAATGAAGCTTATTTTCAGAGGTAAGAAAGTATACAACGTAAACATTTTCCTGGGGGCATAATAAATAAATGACTGTTAAAGAAGGATCCGTCCACACACACGGACAACCAGACACCGTCACACTTGCACTAAATAACTGGGTGTAAATGCAAAGTCAAGAATCCCTTTAGGGTATGAAATTGTACACCATTCTGATGTCATTACGAGAAAAAATATATACCTTGAATTTTCACCAAAAATTCCATCATTTTTCTAAGCTATGGCTACGCAGCTCACCGGCCTCCGCACACTCCTAATTGCACCCCGCAACCCGCACCCCTCATCCGAGTGGCCAGCAACCAGTGAGGGTGTCCACGCGATTAGTGTATTTTGAGTAAAGGAAATCGTCTTATTATGAGGTACTGGTACTTTATTTGGAGATCCCAGTATTAAAAAAAAACGATTCTTGCCTTAGCTTTTACACCCGGTATATATTTCAGAGGGGTATATGATGAGAGCTTCTTTCAAAACTCTGGCTATTCGTTTCTGATATTGTGATGCAGGTGCGGGAGGCAAACGCCTTATCGTCTCATCTAAAATGTCAATGAAGAGTCCAGTTATTCGTCTGGTCTCCCTACATTGAATGAGTTGATCGCTTTTGATTACATTCCAACTGACGCGATTCAAATTAACTTTGTACTATGATTTACAAAATCACAGCGACTATGTGTAACATCAAACATATAGAAATAATTAAAAATCTCTCGCTGAAATGATGTAAGAAGCTTAAAATACAATGTAATTTTCGACCTCAGACAGAACCTCATTTTCTCGTTCAACATTAGATGGATGGTGCTTTGTGGTCACACATACATACATATACATACTTACGCCGTCTCCCAGAGGGATAGACCAACACTACAGATTTCCATCTGCTACGATCCTGACACACCTTTTCCACATCCATCAATCTAGTTATACAAGCTCGTCCGGGTTCTTTTTACTTTGCCCTTCTTCGGTATGTTGCTAATTGGATCGGCCTTCTAGGGCAGCCCGGTCGAGTTCTAGACAACTAAGTACATAAAATTTATTAGTAAACTTTAAACTTTCGCGATTTTCACACATTATTAACTTTGTATTGGGGTCTTACTCGCGATAACTAACAACATACCTTAATAGATATGTGCTTGACGTTTGGACCAACGCCTCTGTAGGCTGTCGTGGTCACAAGCTCAGTTAGCTTAAAAATTTGCAAAAATATTGTGGATAAAATATGAAAAATTATGAATTTCTAACTGAGCTTGTGACCACGACAGCCTACAGAGGCGTTGGTCGAAACGTCAAGCACATATCTATTAAGGTATGTTGTTAGTTATCGCGAGTAAGACCCCAATACAAAGTTAATATTGAAATTTATTGGTAAATATTTGAATCTTTTTACAGATTTTTGGCGAATTTAATTTTGTACCTCTTTCTGAAAATATGTGTCTAAACAGAGATTTGATCCGCATTGCACCCAATCTAACGTCGATGACTTCTACTCCCAGCCTCACGAAGTCAATCTGGATCTTTGGGTGCTAAATGAAATTCATAATTTTTCATATTTTATCCACAATATTTTTGCAAATATTTAATACAAAATTTTGTCTTTGTTTTATAAGTCTGAAAACTTTATACACATCTTCCTACCATTATGAAAATATAGCAACTACCTTAACGGCCTTAACCATTTCTGAAATAACAAAACCTAGTGATGGAAACACGTACATGTTACTTGTAACAAACAAACTCCTGTTTCGTTCCGTCGTGGATAAGATGAGGTGTAAGTAAAAGGTTATTATTGTAAGTGAGGTCGGAGGAGCAGTCCGTGTCTTATCGCCGCCACGGCACGACCTCGATAAATAAGTGTTAAATCTGGTCCCTCGATATTGGCCTTTGAATTCTGATGAAAGTGCCCCCCCCCCCCCCTCCAGGCCCGACATCACACTAATATTATAAATGCGAAATTTTGTGTGAGTGTGTGTGTGTGTGTGTGTGTAAGTTTGTTACTCTTTCACGCTGAAACAGCTGAACGGATTTGGATGAAATTTAGAATGGATATAGCTTACGCCCTAACTTAATACATAGGCTACTTTTTATCCCGGAAAGAAGCATGTCGTTAAACCGAATAACACGCGGGCGGAGCCGCGGGCAAAAGCTAGTTGTTTATAATAGTGAATGTTATATACACACCGCGGAAAACTCTTTTAAAAACTTTTATGAGATTCCATTATTTACAGCTTTTTGATAAAATTTAGTTTCTAGCAGTTTTTATTACAATAATAATCTATTAATAGTCCTTAATTTTTAGTAAATATATGTTGTTTAGTGTTCATTATTTAACATCTGCCAATGGTAAGAAAACCGGCCAAGTGCGAGCCGGACTCGCACACGATGGGTACCGTACCATTATCTACAAAAACGGCAAAAAAATTATGTCTGTTGCATGGGAGCCCCCCTTAAATATTTGTTTTATTTTAATTTAATCATTTATTTTTAAAGTGAATTATAAATATCGAGCAAAAACGAGAAAAAAAAATCACGTTTGTTGTATGGGAGCCCCCTTTAAGGTTTTTAGTATTTGTTGTTATAGCGGCAACAGAAATACATCATCTGTGAAAATTTCAACTGTCTAACTATCACGGCTCATGAGATACAGCCTGGTGACAGACGGACAGACAGACGGACAGTGGAGTCTTAGTAATAGGGCCCTGTTGGTAACCCTTTGGATACGGAACCCGAAGAAGCTCAAAATATAACTTCGACAGAAAATGATGGTAAAAATGTTAAGGCTAAACTTTTAAATTGGCTTGACGTATGATCTTAGACGAATTTTCGTCCAAGGAACGCCATTGCCGACGGACACAAAATTATTGTTCGTCGGACCACCATGGTCGTTGGACACAAATGTTGATATACTTAAGTAATGTGGCCGACTAATACATGTTTCCAATCATCTGATACAAATTCAAGACATATTGATTTTAAAGTACCTAGTAATTATAATAGGATGTGCGCCCGTCAACCACATACTAAGCATTGGTGTTTATAACCATTAAAAAATAAAATACTGTTGTTTGTCCATCAGGTAATGGCCCTCCCGAATAATTTTACGACTTTGAGTGAATTGGCAAATATTCCTGCCGAAGATGAGGATGATAATGACATCTTACAAAGAATTATCCATAAAGTTAAGGAGAATTACCCCGGACGAAACAGGCTGATGGATGGATGGATGGACCCCGAGGGTTGGTAGAAATGGAAAGTTGTAGAGTTGTCTGTAGTTAGACGATATAATCGGAAAGAAACCGGATCCCGTGACGCTTAACAAATTAAGATATGCCATCCCTACCGGATAATTAATAAAAGCTTTCGATCCCGACGCTTCTAAAGAGACTAAGAGGGTCCGACGCGCACTATGACATATTTAACCAGGCAGTGGAAAGTGTGAAGGAATTGATAATATCCAGAGAAGATGTTAACCACGTTTTAAAGGGAGAGGAGATAGCTCCAAAGAAAAGGCGATCGATATCTGTAGAAAGCGACGTTCCCTCAATATCAAAACGACTAGAGACAACGGAAAAAACGGTGGTTGAGTTATCAAAGAGGACTCAGAATATTGAAAATTTACTGCAGCAAATTTTAGACAATCAATTAACTTCCAACCAGCCGAGTCCAGCCAGTCAATCAGAAAGCGAAGTGAGTGACGCAGAGGAAGAAGGACCATGGGAAGATATTGAAGAAGAAGAAGAAATATCCTTACCTGGGCTCTACTTCAATCACAACAAAAATATGGAAATGATACGATAAATTTCATGCCTCAAGTGAAGGAAGTAGAGCCTTTGGTCCCAGAGGCGTCGGTGGAATTAATCAACTTGGGAATGAGTTGTCTGCGTTTGGATCTCCCGGCTGGAGTCGTATTCGTTTTGCAGATGCTCTTAAGAAACTACAGGCAACTCCTATCTTTGCAGCTTTAAAACTTAATGACCAATTGAAAGGCAAAGAGAAAAAGTCGTGTGACAGTACTGTTCTTACCCAGTTTGACCAAGCGATGAGTGCTGTTTTATATGGCCTCTTGAAACATCGTATTTCATTCTCGAAAGCCGTTGAGGCCGTTATTAAGGAATCAAGTAATCCAAACTTGAGGGACATTATTAAGAAACATATGACTGATACTGAAACCGAGTTTAAAACAGTTTCTGATGAGGTGCTGCAGTTTACGTGTGGAAAAAGGGCTCATATAATAATGTATAGAAGAGAATTAGTGAAAGCTTCAACAAAATATTTGAATGCTATTTTAAAGGCAATCCCGCCGTCAAGAACCCATTTGTTTGATGATGCGAAATTAACGGAAATGTTCAGAAACAATGGAGGTCTTTACAAGTTTTTCAACAAGATCACATTTCAGCCACCTGCTCCGAGGGATTTTAGACCTAGAGAAAGAGCATAAAAGTTGCGGACTGAGCGGCCAAAGCAAGCAAGTCGGAAACCGTCCAATCTCCCCCGACCTGGTCCATCCTCTTATGGAACAAAGAACAAGAAGTTCACATCTAAGTCCAATTCGCGACCATCCGATAAAGAAAGAAAAAGGCATATGTGACTCCCGCACATTTCTTGCAGGACAACTGAGGGAGTTTGTGGAAGTTTGGAAAAGTCTGGGAGCACCAAAATACATCTTAAAAGCAATAACAAGTTACAGCATCCAATTTTTGTCAATACCTCCTGTCGTGAGACTGACCGTTCACGTCCCAGTATATCTACAAACTCAACCATCACCGGCCATGGACAAACAGATAAGGAAACTCGAGACGGTTCAATAGAAATTTCGAATTTCCCTTCAGGCTTCATATCTACAATATTTTTGGTCCCAAAGGATGGGGGGGAAATGAGACCCGTCTTCAACCTAAGAAGGTTAAACGAGTATTTGAAACCGAAACCGTTTCGTCTGATCAATTATCAGAAGATACCGGATTTCATTCAAAAGGACGATTATCTTATGAAGATTGATTTAAAGAATGCGTACTTTCATGTCTCTGTCCGAGAGAGTCATCGTCGTTTACAAACAGACACTATATCAGATGACCTGTCTTCCATTTGGAATTGCTACTGCTCTGCTAGTAGTTACCCGAATAACAAACTGGATTGCAGAAGCTCTAAGAACAAGAGGCATTCGACTGGTGGTTTATTTAGACGACTTTCTTCTTGCAAACCAAAACCCAGTAACATTGAAACAGCATGCCAAAATAACTTTGGATCCCCTGCAGCAACTAAGTTTTATGATAAATGTGGACAAAACTACGTTAAATTCAACAAAAATGGTAGAATATTTGGGAATTGTCTGGGACTGTCAAAACAACCAAAAGTGGATCCCACGGATAAAGAAGAGCAGAATTGTCAAACAAATAGACAATTTACTACAAACGGGGTGTTGGGACTGGCGAGAAGCAAAGTCCTTAATCGGAAGGCTCTCGTTCGTGAGGATAAAAAACGGCTATTTTGGGTCTAGCCAAGGCTTGACCCGAGTGAGGACTAGCCGTCTCAGGGTTCCCCTTGGAATTGCACTGAAGAGCGAAGCAAGCGCCCACCGGCTCAAACTGGCAGGCCCCGCCCGCGCCCGCGCCCTCTCTCCGCAGCGCGTGTGGTCAGTGCTTGTGGATGCGTATACGTCACAGCGAGATAAAAGGTACAGTGTTAAGGTGAGAGAATTTAGAGAAAAATTTCAATTGATATTATTTATTTCAAAATAATACTTATACAATATGTAAATGAAACAGTTTCTTAATTGAAAATTATATACATGTTTCAGACTTAATTCAATGCAGTGAAGTTTAATCAATTGTGAAAGAAAGGTTAAAGAAAATTCCGGAAAATTTATTATATATTAAAATAAATAAAAGAAAAGAAGAAAGAAAAGAAAATAAATTTAATGCAAGAATAATAAAATTACAAAAATAAAACATAATACAAATTTTGGTACATTGCACATAATTTAAAAAGTAAATTTACCAGGGGTCCCCAAACTCAGCTACGCTAGTAACTTGGGGTACCAGTGAAATATTTGTGGCAATAGTGGATTATTAATTGATTAATTACTTATCATTATAAATAATAAAAGATAACAATAGATCTAGGTACATTTTCTTACACAAAAAAAAACACAATTGAGAATAAAACTTATAAAATAAGTATGTACACAAAACACAAGGAAAAAAGAAAATTAAAAATAACATTTTTTTTTTTTTTTTTTTTTTACATAAATATTGCTAAAATTTAATGTTTGAAAAGTTATCCACAACGAAAGGATTAATTAACTTTTCAGTGTCCTCGTAGTTAATAGAATAAAGCCAATTTGTTATCTTTGCTTTTGCTTTAAAAACAGAACACTCTTTAAAATCGCAGTGCCTGAGAGCATTATTGTATATACGAGAGCTTATAAATTTGCCAAACCTACTCGCAAAAGCTGTTTTTACTTTAGGCCCTTGCATTCTAAACACCCGTTTGTTTAATAGGTAGCTGTACTCTGCCGAGGTAATCATGTTTCGATGGGAGTCAATACAGGTTTTAAGAATGAACAGTTGTCGTACGGTAAGGACCTGAGCTGTGTTATATAAATCGTCTGTGGGATAACGATACGGTTTTTTCAGCATTACTTTTAGTACAGAGCGTTGTGCTCTTTCGACGACGATCATGATAGTTTTAGAAGCACTGCCCCAAACTGAAATGCAATATGAAAGAAGGGACTGGCAAAGGGCAATATATACCAATTTAAGTATTTGAAAGCTTGCTGAGTTTCGTAATCTTTTCATGATGCCAATTATTTTACGGGTCCTCTTTGAAAGTTGAAGGATATGTTCTTTAAAGTTAAGTTTTTCATCAACAACAACACCAAGATATTTTAGACTGGTCACGCGTTGGATCACAGCACAGTCACATGGACGATGATTATTTGAGTTATTGCAGGAATGTACTCTTATAAATCCAACTTTATAAACATCGCTTGGTATCAAAACATGAGACAAAAAATTCTCGACGACCTTCCGCCCCCCGCCACAATGGCCGGTGCCAAACCTTTCAAAATATGGCGTTATCGTTGATTTTATTTTTAGGGTTCCGTAGTACCTGAAAGGTAAAAAGAACCTTAATGGTGAGACTCCGTTGTCCGTCCGACCGTCCGTATGTCACAGCCTCATAACTTCGTAACGTTAAAGATAAAGACTTAAAATTTTCCTCAAAAATAGCATTTACTTGCCTACACAATTAAAAATTAAAAATTGTAGGTGGTAGAGTTGATGCCGAACTCGACTGTGGAGGTACCACCATCTTACTCGCAAATCCTCCCGAAGTTATTTGGGGGACAGTAAGAGAACAGCTTTCAGGCAAAACCAGGCGGCGTACCATTGCCTGGGACCGTATATCCATCCCTAATTGCCAGGCCTTAAAACAGACTAGTGACGGGCAGCGGCATCACTGGTGCAAGGGTTTCGGCACCACGCTCACCAACCCGCCTGCCCAGCGTGTGTGAGTTTGGGCATTTCTTCCAGGGGGACCACCAAGAGTGGCGTAATCCTGGAAAGGCTTATGTCCAGCAGTGGACGAAACTGGCTGATGGATGGGATGGATGGTTCAAAATATATCCAATACAAAAGTGAGAAAAATAAAAAAAATATCCTAAAATACAATATGGGTATCAAATTGTAGATAATCCATCCATCCATCAGCCTGTTTCGTCCACTGCTGGACATAGGCCTTTCCAGGATTTCACCACTCTTGGCGGTCCCCCTGGAAGAAATGCTCATACTCACATACGCTGGGCAGGCGGGTTGGTGAGCGCGGTGCCGAAACCCTTGCACCAGTGACGCCGCTGCCCGTCACTAGTCTGTTTTAAGGCCTGGCAATTAGGGATGGATATACTGCCATCCATCGGTCCCAGGCAATGGTGGGCCGCCTGGTTTTGCCTGAGAGCTGTTCTCTTACTCTCCCCCGAATAACTTCGGGAGGATTTGCGAGTAAGATGGTGGTACCTCCACAGTCGAGCTCGGCATCAGCTCTACCACCTTGTAGATAATAGCTGATTATAAAAATATATTCTTTTACTTATTTACTGTCACCGATTTGGAGAAATCTTTGAAAAACTACGAAAAATGCATATTTATTTCAGAAACGAATGAACCGTAAAATTAAAAAAAAATCACGGTAAGTTGTGATTACGTGGAAATTACAGGAAAAATATAGCGGGTGAGAAATTCACTATAACAAAACGACAAGATTAAATTTTTCATCTACGAGTTTTAATTCAAGTACGGTATAAAAATATTCGAGTCTCTCTTTTGTGGTACAATCGATTCTTTTTTTAGTTATCATAAACCGTTATGGACAAGATTTGATGAGTCTGACTCGCACTTGACCGGTTTTTTATACCGATTCCTATTTACAAATAGAAGAACATAATATAAGTAATGTGACCAGTTGCAGGGTCTACCACGATGATTGATTGTACATTGCATTTAGGACCTGACCGTTTCGAATACTGTCGAATTTTCATGTTGAGTGTATAATTTATTTTAGAGATAGGAAATCCAGAATTAGATAGCGTATAAGCTCTACTTAACAAACAGTAAGTAGGTAATGTACTATTCCTTAGCGGTAAATGTAAGTGCAATGCTCACATTGAAGTTTATTAAATAAACTACCGTCTAAACGTCGCGTCGTTTGTCAGATTGTTTTACTTTTTGCTGGTTTAGGTATTATTAAAATGTTTAAATTTTAAAAAAGATAATTCCAAATTCAAATTAGGTAAAATGTGTGATTTTCGTTTGTTTTTCTTACTGCTAAGATGAGTGAATCTAATGAAGAAATTCGATACATTTTAAAATTTTACTACAAAAAAGGTAAAAATGTAACGCAAGCCGCGAAAAAAATTTGTGATGTTTATGGACCTAGTGCAGTGTCTGTGAAAGTAGCACAAATTTGGTTTAAGCGTTTTCAATCCGGAAATTTTGATGTCAAAGATGCACCTCGCTCTGGGCGCCCTGTTACGGATAAAATGGAGCAAGATCGGCATATCAGTAGTTACGATGTAGCTGAAGAACTGGGGATTGACCACAAAACAGTTTTGGCACATTTGAAAAAAGCTGGTTACACAAAAAAGCTCAATATTTGGGTGCCTCATGAGCTCACTGAAAGAAACTTAATGAACCGTGTACTTATTTGTGATTCTTTATTACGACGTAATGAAACCGAACCATTTTTGAAAAACCTGATAACTGGTGATGAAAAGTGGATCACGTACGACAAGAACGTGCGAAAAAGGTCGTGGTCAAAGGCTGGTCAGGCTTCACAGACTCTGGCGAAACCCGGGTTATCTCGCAACAAGGTAATGCTGTGTGTATGGTGGGATTGGAAGGGCATTATTCATTATGAGCTATTACCGCCTGGCAGGGCCATCGATTCTGAACTCTACTGCGAACAACTGATGAGATTAAAGCAAGAAGTTGAGAGAAAGCGGCCGGAATTAGTCAACAGAAGGGGTGTGGTTTTTCATCATGATAACGCTAGACCTCACACATCTTTAGCCACTCAGCAAAAATTAAGAGAATTTGGCTGGGACGTATAAATGCATCCACCGTATAGTCCTGAACTTGCACCTTCAGATTTCCACTTGTTTCGGTCTCTTCAGAATTCTTTAGGCATTGTCAGGTTAACATCACGAGAGGACTGCCAAAACCACTGGTCGCGGTTTTTTGATCAGAAGCCCCAGCATTTCTATAGCAATCGGATCATGTCTCTATCTACAAGATGGCAGAAAGATATCGAACAAAATGGCACCTACATACTTTAGTTAAATGTAAATGAACTTTATTAAAAAATGTTTTGAATTTTCATATAAAATGCGAAGAAACTTTTTCCCCAACCTATAGATAAAGGGGCACTAACTAAAGCTTCTTTTAAAAAAAAGATGTTTCACGCTAAACAAAAAAAATAATAACGCAACCAACAAAAGTACATTGTAGCTGATGTTGAAGGCTATTGTTTTACTGTATAAAATTAGACTTCTTGAGGAAATAAAAGCTAAATTACTTTGCAATTGACTGCAATCAATAAAGTACCTTGGTCGTACACGTCCAAAATAATATCATCTACCTTTAAATTAAACTTTGTATGCATTAAAAATACAATTCAATGCAAAGTCCATTTCTGAGAGTCTTGTATAATACAATCTACGCATACATAATTATTTATATACAATGAAGGAGCATTA
This sequence comes from Ypsolopha scabrella, assembly GCA_910592155.1. Classification (NCBI taxonomy): domain Eukaryota; kingdom Metazoa; phylum Arthropoda; class Insecta; order Lepidoptera; family Ypsolophidae; genus Ypsolopha; species Ypsolopha scabrella. The sequence goes on from OU342964.1 coordinate 31,415,877, forward strand.
AGTGACCGGCGCACCATCGTCGACGACGTCACCGGGCCCGTCGCGCCCCCCCCCCCGCTCCCGCCCCTTCCCCGCGCCGTGCCAGCTAGCGGCTGCTGGCACCTGACTACCTGCATTGTTTAGAAAGGACTTTTTATCGTAATGTCTGGTATATATCTGGTTTTTATCGTAATGTCTAATATAATGGTATTAAAAATGGTCAGTATCCAGAGTGGCGATTATTCTTCTATACTTATAAAAACTGGTTATATGCGACTAGGTCTCGTACCCAGGGGGTTCTGTAGCATTATAATGAAATAAGTTAACTAGACCAGAATATAATCTTAATAAAAGCTCCATACAGAACAGACTGTATGAAACAACACAAAACTGCAAAATTAAGTTGTCTCTTGTAATTAGTTCAATTTATTTATGTATTTATCTGTGCAACTGTACACGCACAATTATAAATATACATTTCACCATATTTTAAAATAGAATTGGATCAAAACCAGGCAAGCATATAGATACGTCTGCCTGCTCATGGTGTGCAATAACAGCCGAAAAGACCAGGGTCTGTGGTAGCTGGTAGGGCTAGTTACATTCACCTCATCGTATATATATTATATATTGTTCCAGAGAGCGAAAATGTGTACATGTAGTTATTATTTGGTATATATAAAGTATAGCTCTAGCTGCTGAGCTGTCGGGCGAACAACATCAGTTGCTGCGGAGAAGCCGAGCTAGCAACACATCCCGAGGATGCCTCGTTCAGAGGCGAAACACGTGTTGATAAGTTTTCTTGCTTGTTATTTAAGATTGCTTTGCTTGTATTGCTTGCTTGTTGCATGTTTTTATGCGGGCGGGCGGGCGGTGCACGAGTCTGCATTTTGAATAGCACGACAAGAATTGTTTAGCGGAATATTGCAAATTATATTCATATATCCTTTACTTATATATAAAGTAACTAGTTAAAATGAAATAAAAAAAACAAATACTTACAGTTGTAATTTACTTATATAATGCAGTGCAGTATATACACTCAGCGTCAAAAAAATCGCACCTTTTAAAAAATGTGCTTCAAACAAATTTTATTCTTATTTGAAACCAATTTCGCGGGATTTTTTAGGTATCAATTGAAAGGTAATAAAACAGACTATTTAAATATTGAAAAAAAAAAGTGTTTTTCATTACAAGGGCATAAAAAAATACAGGTTGATTGGGAAAGAAAAATCATCTTTATTTACGCCCTACAACAAAAGAATTAATTATTCAGAAAAAATCACAAAATCATTCTTAAAAGTAATCTAAAACCTAGTGTTACCTCCTCTTGCCCTGATAACAGCTTCCATTCGATCTCTCATAGACCTAACCAATTTCAGGACTTGATCTTGTGGCATGCTGTCCCATTCCGAAATTACGGCCTCTTGCAGGTCCTGGAGGGTGGTATGAGCAGGATCTCGTGACCCAACTTGCCGTTTCAGTTCATCCCAAAGGTGCTCTATCGGGTTCAGGTCTGGACTTCTCGCCGGCCACTGCATGATAGGGATCCCAACCTCTTGAAGGTAGTCACGTACAATAAACGCGGTGTGGGAGCGAGCGTTGTCGTGCATCAAAGTAAACCCATGGCCGACGAAACCAGCATATGGGACCACATTCTCTTCCAGGACTTCTGTGATGTACCGGTGAGCAGTCAGCGACCCTTGCCCGCGAGCACCTCCAGTCCGGGAAACGCATACAAGGTCAGTTTTGCCGTCGCAAGATATGCCGCCCCAAAACATGCAGGAGCCATCCCCGTATTCCACAGTTTCTTGAATACAGGCTTGTGCGAATCGCTCCCCTGCCTCCTGTACACTCTTTTTCGCCTGTCATTACAGAAAAGGCACACCCTCGTCTCATCTGAGAAGAGAACTGTTCGCCATTGGTCTAGCGTCCAATCGACGTGATCGCGGGCAAACTGCAAGCGGGATCTACGATGCTCTACAGTCAATCTTGGGCCTGTAGCAGCTCTATGGGCGGCTATTTTCTTCTCTGTTAATCTTCTTCTAATCGTAGAGTCACTTGCAGTTGTCCCGCGAACTGCTTGGAGTTCCTGTCTTATCTCAACAGCATTGGAGAACCGATTTCTCAAGCTCGTCGACACTATGAAGCGGTCATCCCTTTCAGATGTGCAGCGTCGTCTCCCAGATCCATGTCTTCGGACAAAGCCACCAGTCTCCCGGAATCGCTGGACTACTCTTCGAACAGCAAAACGGCTTAGGTTGAGTTGCCGGGCAATATCACACTGCCGCACCCTTCGGCGCAGCAGTGCAAGAACTTGTGCAGCTTCTTCAGGAGTAGTATCCATGTTGAGGGTAGTATTTTTTACTTGTGCGCTTAACGTGTGTCACCTTCAAAGTTTGGATAGTGAATGACCTACATTTGACGTGTAATTACCTTTTTATACCCCTTTTATGTAGCGCAACTAGCGACCGTTTGAACGCGTATTTGAGCAATACTTTTCTTAATACCACGATATTCGAGAGATTTTTATCGTTTATAAAATGAAACGATTGTTTATTTCAAGGTCGTTTAATGCCCTTTCAATTGATACCAAATAGTTCTCTCATATTTGGTTTCAAATAGGAATTAAAATGGTTTGAAGTAAATTTTTCAAAAGGTGCGATTTTTTTGACGCCGAGTGTAGTTCATGCAGTTTGCACGTTCATTATAAATTATTTGATTCTATCTATTTAAATATGGACAACATGCTATTATTTACAAAATAGTTGACTAGTCCACCGTCCATCTTCACGTCTAGCCAGATGTCCCGCCCATCTCCACTTAAGTCTCGCGATTCGTTCACCGACATCTCCGACTCTTCGACTCGAGTTCGTTGTTGAATTTCGACGTTCGGTACACGATCCATAAGAGAGATGCCTAGCATGGTACGCTCCATAATAGCCACTTTCATATTGTGGATATGAGCTCTGGTTAGCGTCCATGTTTCGGCACCATAAGTAAGTATAGGCAGGACACACTGGTTAAATGTCTTGGTCTTGAGACATTGCGGGATTTTAGCTCTAAAGACATCTTCCAGTTTTTTAAAGGCAGCCCATCCCAGCTGAATTTGTCTTGCGATCTACTTTACCTGAGATTCACCGCCAAAGGATAAACAATGCCCAAGATAGATGTACTCTTTTACCACCTCTATGATAGAGTTACCTACACTGATGTTGGGTAGGTTGCTAGAATTGCTAGTCATAATCTTTGTCTTTGACATGTTCATCCTAAGGCAGACCTTCAAGGATGCTTCATGCAGTTCTGCGAGCATACTTTGGAGATCTGTAACGTCCTCAGCCAAGATAATTAGATCGTCTGCGAAACACAAGTGCGATAAGCGAACACCGTTAATAATGACACCTCTTTCACCCCAGTTCAGTGTCTTCATTACGTCTTCTAAGACATTTGTGAAGCAGTGGTGTTGTACGTACCATAATTATGGTATATGTACCATAATTCAGGTGTTCGTACCATGTACCATTAAACTTCCATTATGGTACGCAAAAATACCATAATTTTCGCATGCCTGGCTAATCAAAGAAATCTTCGTGTAATGGAACGGAACGTTTAGTAAAAATGATATATACAATACATTCCCTGCAATGTTTTGGATGCGTAGAATGAAACGACCCTCTTTATGCTGACCATAGACATAGAACATAACTATAATACGATTCTATGTCTATGATGTTGACTGTTCGCGCAACACTCAAATTGAACGCGCTTTGTTCGCAGTGTACTAATCTATTTTTAGAGACCGCTAGTGGCGGTATAATCATTTTGTTTGTTTTTAATTCTCGCTCTTCTTGTCTATGATTTTTGACAGACATGACTTGTTAATTTTGCTCTCTCCCGGTTTGATTGTGAAAATTGGTCGCCTGAAAGGTTTTTAGAGATTCCTGCTTCAGGGACATGTGTGTATAAAATAAGGTCTTCTAGTGAAACCGTGTTGGGGAATTGTGCTCGTAGAAGCCGGGCTAATTCCAGGAAAAGACTTTGATGATTGCGTCAGTTGGTGACGTAATCAGTCTACGTGGCCACATTCCTTGCCTTCCTGCTGTTCCTTGCCTAAGTCTTTCCCCTTCATAATACCGGCCAGCAGCTGGACCAGCGAAGCGACCCAAGCAGTGGATAGCGAGAACCCCAGATTTTGGACTTCTGGAGGTACCGTGACGCAGTCAATAGTTTACTGGACTCGAGTGAGTGTAATTTTATTTATTAATCTGGGTGAGGACTCTGTCTGCATACTAATTTCGTGCCAGGTATATGGTGTTTCTGATATACTATGGGCCCTATATAGAATCCCGTATATTTAGTTTGGCCGGACAGGGTTCTTTTCCATACATTTGTTGGTAGCAGAACGCGTTTGAGTTGATTAATATCAACATTGACTATAAATTAAAAATATATTATCTCTATGGTGTTGATATCTGGGCTACGTTCAGTTTCATTATCAGACGATGCCCATCCAACATTGACTGTAAAAAATGTGGTATGTGCACCGACATATAATAATTATTACTAAGTAGCAGACCAAACATAAGGATTAAATAGCGTGGCAAGTTTTCATACCAAAAAAAGCTACATTTAGGCCTCATGCTACGAAGGAACGTATAAAAATGGGTTGTTTTGGCTGGTTTATGTTTGAAACACATTTGTTAATTCCTAAACTAATCTCTAGTATATATTTTGTTTAGAAACAAGCAATATTTATATTTAAAAGAGCCTAAAGTTCACTGAGCTAAAATTGCCAGGCGTCGACTCTATGCGTTTATTATTAATGTTAAATCTGCTACTACATGATATGACTGTGGGTATGTGGAGCGAGCGACGTTCGATGATCAAATCAAACTGAACGTCGCCTTTCACCATGTGCGAGAGAAATGCCAATTGATACGCAATATATTTTTGTAGCGTGCGAAATAAAATCCAAAATTTCGTTTTATTATCGGGATAATAGAACGAACAAACAGTCGCTATCTGAGTCGTGTGAAAGTAACCAAGCTAGGATGCCTAGGTGTAAAGGTAATTTTAACATAAAGAGGCTTTTGAGAAACTGTACCATATCTTTTTGAGAAACCGTACCATAATTTTGACAGACCGATACCATAATTTCAGAGCTGGCGTCTAGCATCCCTGTTGTGAAGAGTTTGGGTGAAAGGGTGTCTCCGTGTCACACACCCCGTTCAATAGATACGGGATTAGTACCATACCATAGTAAAACTATGACCATACATCGCACAAATCGATACTCGATCAAAGTATTTTTTTTTTTACTTTTTGGATCATTTTGTTCTCCTATAATTATAATATTCACATCCATAATTTTTTTTTATTTTAATCTTTATTTAATAGTCTGAAATTCAAAGGAAATGGCCGTTGGTGGCCCGGAATTATCTCGTTTTAGCGGCATGTTTAAGAAACCAAAGTATGTGCATTATACATAGCGAAAAAAGTAGTATCTTGTAAAAAATTGCATCACTTTTTTAAGTCCGGGGTAAAAAGCGAGTTTTTCTGGAAAAATAATGTAATAAAAGGTTTTGAACGTACGAATGACTGCCATCTTACCACGTGTTATTTATTCACAGAGGTCGGTATGTTTATCAAACACCATTCAGTAAAAAGGAATCTATTATTGATTTATTATTATTAAAAAGTATTAGCTCGAGAATTAAAAAGTAAAATGTCATACACCATTCATTTCATTAATCATTACGTTTCATGGGTACATAGAGTCTCTATGCATTAAAGTCGCTGCTATGCATGGGTATTTCTACTCATTTTTAAATAAAATGCGTTACATATTACATGTAATATACATATATGCGATCACAATCAAACGATATCTTTTGTTCGGCCCTAATGACAAAACTCTTGCAGTCAGAAAACTATGGTTATATCCTAAAGAAGAAAGTTCATAAATTGTTATACAAAAATACTTTGATCACATGGGAACCGTCTGAGCTGAGTAACATAAATAAATGATATTGGGGGGCTCTTGAGTATCAAATAAAGCAGATCAGATCATCAGGGATTGCACAAAACGAAAATCATTTCACAAGTAAACTATAATATTGTGATTACGCTAAGATAAAGTCATCATATTTGTTATTTTAGACTATACGTATGCAAAATGTTGTTTTTTAAATAAATTGATTGTATCTTTGTACAAAGCGAATAAAAATGATAAAAAATAATATTTCAAAATAATAAACATGTGAGCTACAGTTTTGTATTATTGTTGTCTAGTCAGGCAGTAAGTTTGTTCGATTACTAGGCAGCGAACAAGTTTACCTCGAAATGATTTCTCGCTGCAGTGTCAACAGCAAACAATCAATATATATTTAGCATAATCATTACCACACGGGTTAATAAGGCATATATGACTATACTTAGACTGAACCTGTCACTTGTTATTTCCTAACCTAAACAAGCATGTTACAAAAAAGCAAATATCTCGTTTCTCCATACTTTTAGACATTCATGGTTGTGATACAGCTTTTATTTCGGCAGAATCCTTTACATTCAACTTGATTTAATTAATTGAACATCACGGATTCATGGAAATAACACCGGGTCAAGTTCAGTACTAGACCTGCCATTCACCTTTATAATTGTACCAATTCTTCTGTATACGCCCTTATATAGGGCTCCATTTGGCCGTTTGGTTACGGTATCGTGGGGCGGTACGGAACCCTCTGTACGCGAGCCCGACTCGCTAATGGCCACATTATTGTACACTGTTGGCAACACCATGTAAAGGGGACGAACGAGCAAGGTTGCAAACATTTCAAAACCACTCAGGTCATCCCGCTCGGCAGCATCCGTCCGTCCGTCCGTATGTCACAGCTCATTAATCATATCTTTAGCAATGATAAAGATTACAACTTGAAATTTGCCACAAAAATAGCATTCACTTGCCTACATAATACAGTATAAAAATTTGAAATTGTCAAAATGTTTCCAAAACAAAAGTGAAAAAAATGAAAAAAATACCTTAAAAATACAATGGGGGAATCAATGTCTAATGTCTTCATTAAAGAGCTGATTATTAAAATGGCACTTTACTGGCACCGATTTCGAGAAATCTTTGAAAAACCACAAAAATTTGCGTGCCCCCCCCCCCCCCCATATTTCCGAAACTAATCAACCGAAAAATATAAAAAAAATCATGGTAATTTGGGATTAAGTAAAGATTACACAAAATATGAGCGGGTGAGGAATTCACGATAACGAAATGCGAAATTTAAGTTTTCCATCCACGAGTTTTATGTCGAGTACGGTAGGTATAAAGATATTTGAGTCTCTCTTTTGTGGTACAATCGATATTTGTTTAGTTATCATAAACAGTTCTGGGCAAGATTTTAAAAATTCCCAAAACTGTCGAATTACGGAAACCTAGGTAAGCGAGTCTGGCTCGCACTTGACCGGTTTTTTTTATTATTATTAGACTATAATAAACCAATTACCATCGGAGTTCGGAGCTCGATGCGCACTAAGCTGGTTGTAATAGTAATATATGATATGTGTTTCAGCCAGTGCGTGTGCGTGTATGGACGCTGCGCTGCTCTGGGTGGCTTTTCTCGCAAAAATATATGTAAAATATTTTTCAACACATTTGCTTATAAAGTGGCCCTTATTTCAGCGTTCTTAGGGTCATAATGCAGCATATTAAACACGCGTGCTATTTAATTTACATTATCGCACTAGTGTTTTTTACATTACAGTTTTTTTTAAATCTTATCAAAGAGTTTTGATGTCTTGATAAAAAGAGTTTTTGCGAATAAATAGACTGTCTCAGTTAAAATATTTATTTTATTTTATTTATTTTTTATTTATTTATTTATTTCTCTCTTACATCTATCATTACAGGTTCTTAACCTAATGCGACAGTGTATTTCCATAACAAAGGATACCAAGTGTAACCTTTGTGAATTCGCTTAGCGTACAAGAAAACAAATCGATTTCCTCCGCGACCATGTTGAGAGTGTGCAGTGCACGCGTTAAGGGCGTCTTGCTCAGTAGGTTGGTGCGAGCTTTCGGCACTACCAGCAACCGCGGCCGCCGCCGCCGACCCACGAACCCGTCAGGCACGCACAGATCTACTCTTCTAAGCAACTCCGGATTATGTGTCTTCCCGTTAATCAATTTAAACAAATAGCTTACTAATGCTAATATCCTACGAACTCGTAGCTCAACGTATCCCACCATACCTAGTATAAATAGAGTCGGGTACATAAGTGGGTAAAATGGATATACCCCATATTGTCTAAAGTATAAATATCTAACAAATTTGTTTTGTATTTTCTCCATCATGAGACTATATTTAATCTCATGGGGAGCCCAGATGACTGCGTTGCTTTCTAGCTGACTCCTAACCAATGCATTGTATAAAGCAATTATGGCCCTAATATTCGTAAAACCATGCACTCTGCGTAATATAAACCCTAAATTTCTATAATAAATAATCATTTAATTTCATCAAATTATTTTTTTTGTTTAAGAAATTAACTCAAATTTTTGTTAACAAAAATATTCAGTTTGTTAATATTTAATATTTGGCTTTTTGGAAATATATGGCTGTTTGGCTTTTTGCGTCAGTGCCTCTAGCTGTGGTTTCGACTGTGTGGAAAAAAAATATAGTAAAATTTCATTATTTTTCCTCGCACGTGTGTTGAAAAACGTCGTATGAAACGCGTGAGCATTAGACATTACACTCTCGGCTCCATTACGGTCTCCCCTTCGGCTCGGCCTGCATTCCCACCTCGACTGTAATGTCTAACGTAGCTCACTTGTATCATAATGTACTATAGTTTATGCGCCAGAACTGCCGGCCCGGTGTTGTAGGTACTGCACAAGGTACATAGTACAACTTGATTAAGACTAAACTTCAAAATAGTAGAAGTGCGGCGGTAGCTCAGGGGTAGAACGCTGGCCTCTCAATCTTGAGACCCAGGTTCGATCCCGGGCTGGCATGCACAAATGAGTTTTTCGGAATTTATGTGCATATTATTTGTGTTCTTACCTAATAGGAAACCTGCGTGCCCTAAAAAGCGTGTAATTATGCCCGAAGTACGGCGATAGGGCTCACCACCCATCACGTTGGGACGCAATAATCGTCGGTGAAACGAGGGTGTACCGTGTGTGGACTGTGACTTGCATTTCACAGTCCACACTCAGGAACACCTCGGGGGTTTCATGTCGTGACGATATGTTGTATGTTTTTTTGTTTCAAAATAATACCAGGATATGTTCCAACATAATCTTAGCTCTGCTTTTTGTGTTAAATTCACAATTTAGTAACGCACTTGGGTGTCTGTTTTATTAAAAATATTTCCAGTCACAGACACCCGCAAACTTATCTGGCATATGCTGAATTCCACTAAAAACATAAATGTGTAAAAAAGAATCGGGTTCAGTACAAGGCAGTGCAGAGTGTCGGCTTCGCCAACAACTTGGGTGCCGAGGCTTGTGGAGGATCCTTCAGTCATTTTATGTATCATAACTTCAGTAATGTACAATTTTCTTCACTTGTTTTAAAAGAAACTTTGTTAGGGTCCTTGCTACTGCATATGTAAGACTTGGCAAGTTTTGACAGTTTAATAGTCATTCCACCAAATTACGCTTTTTGTATGGCGTGACTTTGTGGATCGTAATTTTCTTGGAATTCGGAGTGATGGTGATTATGTTTTACAGTCTATGAATGGATTGTCAATATAAATGCAGAATTAGATTAGATAAGGATAATACGTTATTGTGACATACAATTTTATTTGTAATTTTGTTTTAGCAAAAATCGTGGAAAACCGGCGACATTAATCAGAAAAATTAAAAGTGATAATTAATAAAAAATACTGGTACATTATGTGTCGGAGGACCGCCATGAGTAGCGAAATTTGGGAAAGGCCTACGTCCAGCAGTGGACGAACACGGGCTGATGGATGGATGGATGGACATTATGTTCCAACATTTTATGTATCTGATGTTTAGGCAATTTTTTTCAGCAAAGTTATTGAACTTTAATGAAAGATTAAAACCTCTGAAGTTGACAATGTGATTATTATTCTGGAAACGAGGTGTAGGAGATTAATCACTACAAAAATATAAAGTAGTATTTGCAAATGTGATACATTAATGTTGAATGCAAAAGATGCTCCATGTTTAACATGGATTCAACAGTGTAGTCTTTCTAATGATGGTAAATTGGGTGCTGTAAATTTTCTCTTACTCTCTCCCCAATAACTTCGGGAGGATTTGCGAGTAAGATGGTGGTACCTCCACAGTCGAGCCCGGCATCATCTCTACCACCTAAATCGTTATATATTTGAATATGTATATGTATATATTATTAGATTATTGTAATTTGTTATTTATATACATTTTATTTAATTATAACTATAAAAAAAACAATTTAAACTAGAGAAAGCAAACATCTCGAGCAAGCAAATATCCAGTAAACAGAGTAACCTCCGTTCCATCATGAACCATCTGGAATGTTCACGAGAACCGAAAACAATAGTACAGTGGAGCGCAAAAATGTCTCCGAGCATTCGGTCACGTGACGTGACAGTGCCACGCGTCTGTCTCCGCTCGCGCGCGCTCATTCCGAACGTCACTCAGTTGTTCATTGGGGAGAAGGAAAAACACTATACTTGTAATACGTAAGAAATAAGGTTGCTTTTCTTTTTCTGTTGCCCTGATTTTGCGTGTATTTTGTTTAAAGTACGAATAATATAACGTATGTCGTTAATGTTATAAGGACTTAAATACAGATATGAAAGTATAATTTCGAGAGAGTTTGTTGATGCTCAGGGTGGACTGTTACTGAAATGGGATAGGGACTGACACCGAGACATCATTGTTATTCGAACACAAATACCATATACATCTTATAATATTATATATAGATTCGTGACACATACACACTTCTCGCTTATTAAACCATGCAGGGCATATACGACGGCGTTTATCTCACAGTGTTTCCTTCAACGTCAGTCAGCAAGCGAATTCCAAATTCCAAAAAACTCAGGTGCATCTCATTCTTGGTTTAATCAAAGAGTGGGGTCTCAAAATGGAGAGTCCGGCGTGCTATCAACTGAACTGAGGGACCGCTGCTTTTCAAATATTTCACTTCTCAAAAACATTTATAAAATAAATTGCAAAACATGTAAACATCTATAAATTTGGACCAAATACGATCGCAATGTTAATTAATTTGATTTGATTAAGTTTGAAAGCTCAAACTTTAAGGCGCAATGAACGCATAACGAGAGATCAACATAATCTGTGTCATAAAGTCATAAGTGCACGGCCGAGTAGTGCGGTGAATCAAGGGCCGCGTTCAGTTTGATCGCCCGCTCATCACTGACAGCAGGATAGCAGATACAAACTCAACGCGTGCAAAAGAGATGTCATGATCGCCGGGCGTCAGCGGGCGATCAAACTGAACTCAGCCAAGAAATGGTGGGATATTTAAGTTTTTAGTAAATAATATTTAATATGAATACACAGGAGAGCGTTAAAAAAACGCATTGTTATGTTTTAGACAATATGTTTATATGTTTACAACAGTAATTATTGTTATTGTTATTTATTAGTTTGGACGGACTGCTTTGAACTGAAAAAAAAGCCTAAAATTTGCAGTTTTTTCGATGCAGCGAATTTTTATTTATCACGTTTTGGGTTTTGTTGTCGGCTTGGAAAATGCCTAATTTATTACATGTTTTTTTTAACCCTATCTATTGTAGATGTGAGTTCTATTGTTTTAAAATATCTTTTTTTTTCAACCTACGAGTATGTCGTTAAACAAGTTGTTATAGGATTTTTTTTTATGTCGGAATCGGCTTAAGATCTTATCTTCCAATGAATGGCATTGTTATCTATTGTTAAGTTCGACCACTAATTAGCAGTGCATAACTAAACGCATAAACAAAAAAAAATAGTTTATGTTAATAGCAACTTTACCACCTAAATGAAAAGGCTCAAATTTTAATGGCAACGCATTCCAGAATCCATGCCATTCCATCAGTTACAGGATGATTAAGTAATGGCTTTGAGATCTTAATATTATATAGAGTATGCAGGCACTACAGGCCTCAGTCGCTACCTAGTTTTGACATCGTATACGTCTCTGTGTTTTATTCTGGATATTTCATAAAGGTCCTGGCCTAGGTTTATTGGATTTTGATTGCTTACTATTTGGATTTTTGTGAAAAGTGTGCTCGATAACGACCCCGGCTGTGTTTATGGACTTTGATTAAGGGTGACTTCAATAATTACCGTAGATTGCAGCCATACAATGCCTTTTTTTATTTGTAGGTACTTACAGATTTTTGTTGGAATTATAGGAGTATAAGTAAACATTATTATTTAATAAACAACAAATGTGTGTTAAATTAAAGTTTCAAATAGACAAATGAACTTTTTTAAACTTAAATTCTGTTTTTCTTAATAGCATGCATACAAAATTATGTAAAAATCTTAAATAGTGTCAGCCTGTACCAAACCTGTACCTTGCTATCGCTTTCAATTTCAAAAAGTACTATCTGGAATGTCCATCCATCCATCCATCAGCCTGGTTCATCCACTGCTGGACATAGGCCTTTCCAGGATTTCGCCACTATTGGCGGTCCTCCTGGAAGAAATGCCCATACTCACACACGCTGGGCAGGCGGGTTGGTGAGCGCGGTGCCGAAACCCTTGCACCAGTGACGCCGCTGCCCGTCACTAGTCTGTTTTATATAAGGTCCGGCAATTGGGGATGGATATACCGCCATCCATCGGTCCCAGGCAATGGTGTGCCGCCTGGTTTTGCCTGAGAGCTGTTCTCTTACTCTCCCCCGAATAACTTCGGGAGGATTTGCGAGTAAGATGGTGGTACCTCCACAGTCGAGCCCGGCATCAACTCTACCACCTTATATATATCTGGAATGTGTTGCCGTTCAAATTAGAGCTTTTGTTTAGGCGGTGAAGTTGCTATTAACATAAAATATTTTGTTGTTTATGCGTTTCGTTGTGCACTGCTAATTAGCGGTGAAACTTAACAATAGAACAATGTCATGCATTGGAAGATAAGCTCTTAAGCCGATTCCGACATTTAAAAAGAAATCCTGCTATACCAGTAGCTACATTAGAAATATTACTATATGTCGGAGCTGTACTGCATCACCGGGTTAGGTCAGATGTGTATTAGTGAACATTGTGTTATTGGTTTCACAGACGTTTTTTCCGTTCTAAATGAGAAGTGAAGTTTCGCGTCCCTCGCTCGGCTAGCGAACGTACAATATAGTGGGACCCTGTTGTACGGGCTCAACCGCAATATCTAAATGGTAGTGTGTGTTCTGTCTGTTTGTTTGTATTTACTCAACGAGGACCTTTTTCAAACACAAATAAAACCGACACTGATATTGAAAATGTTACATTCGAAGCTTCTAAATTCGAGGTTTAGGATATTAAAATTAAAACACGTTGTCAAATACCTAATACAAATTTACAACATACTCATTTTGTTATAAATTTCACACAAGCATGTAAAATTGTCACATTGTCTTTTCAACTGTATCAGATTTTTGTATCGATATCTATTCTAAGCGCATTCGTTTGTAATTAATTAGTTTAAAGTGAAGAAGAAATTCTACTTAAATTTGTTTTTGCCATCTTGTTATTTCCGTAGAAACTAATCAAATACATATTTATAAATAACAAAGAAAGGCAATATATACACTGTATATGTATATTATACAGGCCAATTGTATCTTATGAAATGAAATGAATACTTTATCTTTGCATCACACGTTAGGATTAATTAAAAAATAATTAAATTTAAAAGATGAAGAATACAATATGCCCCGCCCGCTTTTGGCTCGTCTTGGCCTACCGTGCCCCCAGATATTAAATTAGGTGTTGGGTTTGCTTGTTTTGATAAGTTAATACACGTACATGAACTAAAATAAAGGTATATTTAATTTATACCATTATGTATAAACGATTTGATAATAATAGCTACCCACATGCTAAATACTAATACGTTGTACATGCCTAACTCCACCCATTCGATTATTATTTGGTTAGGCATTATTTTTGTTTGTGGTTTATTTAGTTTATTTTTCAACTTATTTGTTAATTGCATTATTTATATATAATATTTTTATTCCTATATTTCTTTATTTTATGCAGGTTTATAATTTTATTGCAGTAGCCCAACCTAAATATTTTTTGTATGTATTTCCGGATTATTATTTTTTCATACTCTATTGTTTTTGTAAATATTAACTTTGAACTGTAGAAAGTATACTTTTATGTATCTATTTTACAAAATAAATATTTTGATTTTGATTAGTTTTGCTAAGAAGAAAGGCAAAAAACTTAGCAAGATCATGTCTTCTTTATAAAGATTATATAAAGATTATATCAAAAAAGGTGTTTCTGTTAGTACGATATAAGTGAAAGATAAAGTAGGTAACACTTGTAGTGGAGAGCAGAGCAGAGATGGATGACACGAGCGACGTCAATCAGTGTGAACTAGGCCTGAAACACTTTAGCGCACGACTGTACACTTGTTCAGCGGGAAGCTCGAGGCAGCGAGCGGGATGGACGGAGTATGACCATCTTTACCTTCGATCACATAAACCCCTTTACCTTCATACTCGTAGCTTCAAATGTCGTGAAAAACCCTTTCAAACTGCAGTTTTCTCAACACATCTCTCAAAAACTTCAAAAAAGGTGTTTCTGTTAGTACGATATAAGTGAAAGATAAAGTAGGTAACACTTGTAGTGGAGAGCAGAGCAGAGATGGATGACACGAGCGACGTCAATCAGTGTGAACTAGGCCTGAAACACTTTAGCGCACGACTGTACACTTGTTCAGCGGGAAGCTCGAGGCAGCGAGCGGGATGGACGGAGTATGACCATCTTTACCTTCGATCACATAAACCCCTTTACCTTCATACTCGTAGCTTCAAATGTCGTGAAAAACCCTTTCAAACTGCAGTTTTCTCAACACATCTCTCAAAAACTTCAAAAAAGGTGTTTCTGTTAGTACGATATAAGTGAAAGATAAAGTAGGTAACACTTGTAGTGGAGAGCAGAGCAGAGATGGATGACACGAGCGACGTCAATCAGTGTGAACTAGGCCTGAAACACTTTAGCGCACGACTGTACACTTGTTCAGCGGGAAGCTCGAGGCAGCGAGCGGGATGGACGGACTATGACCATCTTTACCTTCGATCACATAAACCCCTTTACCTTCATACTCGTAGCTTCAAATGTCGTGAAAAACCCTTTCAAACTGCAGTTTTCTCAACACATCTCTCAAAAACTTCAAAAAAGGTGTTTCTGTTAGTACGATATAAGTGAAAGATAAAGTAGGTAACACTTGTAGTGGAGAGCAGAGCAGAGATGGATGACACGAGCGACGTCAATCAGTGTGAACTAGGCCTGAAACACTTTAGCGCACGACTGTACACTTGTTCAGCGGGAAGCTCGAGGCAGCGAGCGGGATGGACGGAGTATGACCATCTTTACCTTCGATCACATAAACCCCTTTACCTTCATACTCGTAGCTTCAAATGTCGTGAAAAACCCTTTCAAACTGCAGTTTTCTCAACACATCTCTCAAAAACTTCAAAAAAGGTGTTTCTGTTAGTACGATATAAGTGAAAGATAAAGTAGGTAACACTTGTAGTGGAGAGCAGAGCAGAGATGGATGCCACGAGCGACGTCAATCAGTGTGAACTAGGCCTGAAACACTTTAGCGCACGACTGTACACTTGTTCAGCGGGAAGCTCGAGGCAGCGAGCGGGATGGACGGAGTATGACCATCTTTACCTTCGATCACATAAACCCCTTTACCTTCATACTCGTAGCTTCAAATGTCGTGAAAAACCCTTTCAAACTGCAGTTTTCTCAACACATCTCTCAAAAACTTCAAAATTTAAGAGATTATTTAATATTCATTGCGAGCGTCTGTGTGTCTGTATATCCTCGCTTCGCAAAGTTTTGTAATTTTGATACGAAAATGTAATTCTATTAGCAAGTTTTAACAACTTCATGAACTCTTTTATTTAATTTACGAGCAAGAAAGATTGAAGGAGCGTAATGAATGAGGTACAGTTTTATACTGTTTCATATTTATGGCTATACTTTAAGTAAGATGAAACAATGTAACTTTAGGAGAGGCTGCAGCAGGTGAGCGGGGTGGGGAGGGCAGATGGAGAGGTCTTTCAGCTTTGATGTCAATTTCAGATTTCACTGATTTGAGTTTGACCATGGTCCATTGTTAATCTTGAATCTAGATTAACAATGGACCATGGTCAAACTCAAATCAGTGAAATCTGATCTAATCAGGCAGTCTCCCAATTAAATATCTACAGATTTACTGGTAATTCGACCTAATACCGTTACGGGCAAAGTTACACATGCAAAAGATTAATTACCATTTTTAAATAATTTCCGTTTGTCCGTAAATAAAAAAAATATTAAAGAAAAAGGATATCCCGTACTTTTCTTTGGTAATGAACATCGCAGTACTTACCTAACTATCAAGAATTAAATGAGAAAAAACAGTAAAGATTATAAAAGGGGCTTTAAATATACTTACCTGCGAGAAAGGGGCTCTCCTAATATAACAAAAAAATATTCTCTTTATATGAAATATGATATCATACTGATATGTCCCTAGGTATGAATTAAAACATTGATGTCAATTCTTATCTAAATTAAATGATGGATTTATCATCATAGTTCAAACTTTAAAAGCTTTGATCGCAAATAATAGGTTTATCCCGAAATAACAGCTTTGAATTTGAATTTGGGCTCAAAATAGTAAATGTGTTACCGAACAAATCGATTAACGAAAAATATTGGGACTTTAATGGAGATTATAATTATATCTATAATTTAGAGGATACAAATTAATGACAAATATAAATTTTGATAACAGAAAATATAGTTCCCATTTTGAAGTTATAAGAGTTGTGTATGATACAGAATGTTCAAGTTTGTTATCTATCAGCGAGGGTCCGCCCACCACCGTGAGCAAGAACTAGTATTCTTTAATACTCTATGAGTCAACAAACATTTTATTAATTTCATCATGAAATAAAACTACGAATCTTCTCCTCGGCTGCCTTGAAATTCAAGATATTAATCAGCATTCACAAGTGCACTACAAATGAACAAACGAGAACCCTGAAACCGGATTTGTACAACTATATCACCACAACGTTTAGACCCTTGATCTGTTCAAAACCAGCTTCTGTTCACGTTCGATAATGCTCAGCTCTCTTTTGTTAGGTCGTGGCGGACCCGCGTTTGTACCAACAGCCTCACCACGGAACCGGTCCCACTCTGATAACTTCCGCTCAACGAGAAATAGTTAACTCGTTCATATCTTTTGTATTATTTTTATGTTAATACCTATCTCGGAGCAGCTTTCGCCTGCGCTTCACCTGGATCTCTTATTATAATAGAGCAAACTGTACGATTAATTTTCGGAATGCTAGCTGAGCTTAATCATGTTTGACCGACGACGACGCTTTGCACTATGATTGCTCATGGTTGAATCTATAGCAATCCAATAATTCCGTGAACAAGTAACAGTTGTAGGTACTTACTCTATTTACTCGCAATATAGAGATTTAGCTAGAGCTGCATGTTGGTTTGTTTTGCCTTGGATCCAAGAAGCAGATACTCAGTTTTGTTTTTCTTGGTGTATAATTCTCGTACTTTATTAGAAGTTTCTTGTTTACAATTTTATCATCTTTTAAAATTGCTTTGTGCTAGTGTGTGTAGAAAATAGGTATTAGAAGTTTAATATAGAGGTTTATTTGTTTTATTTGCTCTTCTTCTTGAAGTTGCAACTACAGTGGTAATCATAATATAATGTAACAAGGATTTATATTATGTATTTTTAAATCTTACGATAAATCTGATTTATTAAATAAACCACAAATTAAAACCGATGTTTATCATTAAGCTAAGTTGGAATTTAATTGCAAATACTAAATTGTAAGAAATCCTATTAGCGCTTTATCATTGGTGTCATAGATTTTTGCGTTTCGATTGTTTTAAGTATCACGTAACAGCGACTCCTAATTCTCGAAGATCGAGTATGTTTAAATGATATTCTCACAGAGAATCCTCACCCACAGCCCCGGAGACCAAAGACCGGACACACCACCCCACCGGTACTTCCACAAACCCACAGAGACACTCCTGCAGTCACTTCAAGTCGCAGTCCAGTAGCTAAGTGAGATGCTAAAGCAGAACAGACCGAAGACAAATTTGAGCTGATATGCCGGTTATACCTACGAGAATCTAGGATTGCGGTTTATCAACACAAAGGAACTGCACTGAAAGCTTCATCTTGACAATTGGATAATCTCGTTTGCTGGTTCCGTTATTGGGATGCTATTTGTATTTATTGGACTTTTGATATTATTGTGTGTTTCATTCGACGTTTTGTTCGGAATGTGTTCCTAGTTTGTTCCACTGATTGTTAAAACTTTGGCTTAGTCTAAAATTAGTTATTTTGCAATTATTGATTTAACAGCACTATTATGATGATGTTCATCACTCTCCATCAGAAACGTAATATTATTATTAGATAAATCTTATACTATTGTGTTCTATCAGTAGCATTGTTTTTACTTAAGTATAACAATGAAAATATCCGGAATGAGATTTATTATAAGCAAGTAATTAACACACAACGTACATCAACCCACAAAATGCAAATATTTAAACGATTTATTGATACCCATGAAGTATAAATAGAAAACTAAAATAAACAGTAAATTAGCAACGCAAATCGCACTGCAGTGTTAGTGCAGAGCTCGGGTTAAAAGAAACCTTCTTATTAGCATATTCTAACGATTCACACACAGGTTTTGGAGACAAAAGTTATATATAAATAGGGCAAATAAATAGAATATTTTTCTTCTAATCTCAGACAACACATTACCGTTTAAAGAACACCGTAACAGCCGATTTATCGGCGTACAAAATGTTGTTTCATGTCATTATTCACGATAGCTAGACGCTGGGCGAAAAGCTTTCTTGTCATTTTGAATTTATATCACATTGTTCATTAACTACGTTGAGAATCACACTGTTTTCACTTCACTATGGGTTTGATAAACAATATTTTGATGTATTTTCGTCACGTTAACGAGTGTATTTTGTTTTTTTTGTGGTAAGTAGGAGGGGTAGCGAACGAGCGGCGCAGCGGTCGGCATGTACTCGCGTCGGCTTCGCGCATCTAACTGAGTTGCCTGGGTAGGAGCAGGGTTGCCGGTTTAGTTGCTAATATTTCCTCAGATAATGCTTTATTTTACACAAATTTTTATTTTAACTTTAATGTAAGCAGTACGATTATCTCGTTTGTTGTGAAATAAAAAAAAACACCTTTTAATTAAACTTCATAAATAACTTTAAATTCATATTAGTTTTTACAAATTTACTGAAGTATTTTAGAAATAGTTTTCGGAAAGTATTTGACAACTATTTTCTTATCACTGAAAAGCTAAAACAGAATTTTCCCCAAAATACTGGTAAAAAATTTAACCTGGCAGCTTGAAATAGGATTTGTAATTTGTGTCCCGGCCGGCGCGGCGCGGCACACTTGAGACGTTCCGTTTCTCTGCAAATGGTGTAAGTACGATAAACATCAAACCATGTTGAACAACTTTACTCTTGAAATATTTGGTGCTGTAGAAAGCTTGCTTGGTTGGAGAAAGAATCGTTTATTATAATTAGAATTACTAATTGGAATAAATAAAGTGTTTTTATTATTATGCGGGTATGATTTTTGGGAAATTTAATCATTCATTGTGACCTATTCTCGTGCAGCAAACCTTAAATTTAGAGTTGAAAAACCTAAAATAATGCAAGCTTATTTAACTTTTATCCATCTACGTTAAAGCCTATTTTGCAATGAAAAGTTTTAGGTTATGGCAGCTCTAAATGTAATATTTGCTACACGAGAATAGGTGTTATTGTGACCACCGGTAGATAGCAATTGACATCAGTAATCTAAAATTAATATGTCCTTGCCAAAACTCTTTTAACTTTGAATAAATCTCATTTGCTCTGGTCAAGACTCTTTTTTGTTTAAAAAATGAAATGAATGAAATGAAATGAAAATGTTTGCAAGAGATGGAAAAATGTAGTACATTTGAGAAAACATAATGATCGACGGTATTCTAGAGAAAGTCTCTTCCAAATAAAATGTATTTCTTAAGTACTTTGTTGTACTCGTATTTATCTTAAGTGCTATTCTTTAATTTATTGTATTTTTAATTTAATTTTAAAAGCTCAAATACACAACAATTTAATTTTAAAAGATTTTTAAAATCAAGCATTTCAGTTTAAATTACTTTAACAAATATTTTATTGTATAAAGAGTGAATATTGGTGTTACTTTGTTTATAACGTGTGCTTGCGTGTAACGAAACGTAGACCTAGGCTCGCCGCAGTGCCGCCACCTTGTGAACATTTTGGAAACTAAATAAGACAAGAGCTTTGTGTGTCCCAAATTCTGTACCCTTCTCAATGCAGGGTAACTTTGTGTCCAAACTAGCGTGACCTCTGTTAAAATATCTTTTGTGTGCTTTTGTTAGGCAACAAAAGGGGTCAAATTAAATTGGTATGTCACTAACGAAATATATAGGGTCCAATTTTAGGGCTGACAAATTAGAAAGGTAGAAAAAACGTTAGAAAGTAGATTTTATTGACATTTTGTTGTATTAGTTACATAATAAGTTGCCGGAGTAGGTAGGTCTTCGTAGTAACGGTGTGATGTTATGAGAGGGTTAGTTGATGCTAAATATATTTAGTACCTAAATATCAACTCTGAAGCATATTCGATGTAAAAACAAAACATAGAGATTTCAAAACAAAGGAACTCCTAATATTGCCGTCAACGTTCCTAGCCGTGACACCGGCGACACCGGGCAACAGAGACAAGAAGAACAATGCACGTGTCCCACCAACTGAGGCGCCGTCGTATCTGTCCATAGTTGAGGTAGTCGATCGTAGGTACTGGTGTTAGTTGACAATGGTCGATAACATCAGAGCGGTGCGATGAAAGAGATTACTTGAATTCATTCTCGAAGAAGAAAGGAAGCAGGACTCGAAATATATATCTTGCTAATTCATTTATGTGCATATTTTAACTAGAATTAATATTTATATCAATATTTGTAAAGAAAAGCCGAAGGGTAACATATACATTTTACTATTTATTTTATTATGTGTAAATGTACTAAATTGTACATTGTTTATTATATATAACATATTCCATCCATCCATCAGCCCGAGTTCGTCCACTGCTGGACATAGGCCTTTCCCAAATTTCGCCACTCATGTTGGTCCTCCGTCCTCCTCATCCAGCCGCCACCCACAACGTCCTTCAGGTCGTCGGTCCACTTAACCATAATGTAAATAAAATTTTCACACTATAAACATTTTATGAGTAAAAAAAACTGATGATTAAGCCGGCAATCCTAGCGAGGCCGTCAATCCCAATAAAGCAATGCATTTTAAACACATTTATTCATTTATTTCAAAATTTTCTCCCCCAAACATTTCCCCTGAGCAGTTGTGTGGGTGGGTGCACATAGTGGAAATAACTGTATTTTCCCTATTTCCTACATCCCCAGTAATTTCCCCAAGCTTTTCGTCTCCCCAAAAGTTCTCAAGAACTAAAATTTTCCCAAAATTAAATTAGATAGATAATATAATGTATGTCAGTAAGTATATGTACTTGTGGACTAGGAGTCGACCTACTCGCCATGACCGAGGACGATCGTAGTTCGGAGCCATCACTTACCCTCCACCGACCGCTTGTAATTTCCACAATGAACTTCCATGTATGATTGTGGAATGCTTGCGATTACAACTTCGTCGTACATAATTACACTCATATTCGTCGTCTTTGCTGCATGCTCAGTCAGTACTCAGTCACAACATTTGGTACGTCCACGCGCCATGTACAGTGCAGGTTCACGAAGCTTCACCTAGATGTCGCTGGCGGAAAGTTGTGTAGGGACTAATATTTATATTTTAGTTTTACCAGTTGGTTGTTTCTTGTGGTTCACTAGTTATAATTACGAGTAGTCTAATGGGCGTCGGAAGACGAAAGTCTAGGGTGGGCGGTGGGGCAACCTTTCAAATATGAACGGGATTTATAGTTGAAAGATAAAAAAAACGTACTTTTGTGCAAACAAAACCAGCCAATCGGTCTTGTCTCTCATTATGTCCGCTGTATGTGTCCTTTAGTCGTGCTACGAAATTCTATTTTTACTGTCCCATTCTGTTTCCAGGGGAGTGGCTGGTGGTGTTAATAAATTTGCACTGTTTGTTATCTATTAAATAATTATACCTATTAAATAACTTTTTCATTTGTTTGATATAAAATTATGTAAACATGTAACCAGGAAAGACAACAGACAAAACATTCAAAATGAACCCAGGATGTGCTCAAAAACCAACTGGTCGTTTTAAAATCAAACATGCTAGGCGCTTTGTGGAGCAAGTTGTTTTTGTTAAACGATTTAATATAAGGTGACATTTATTTATAAAGGGTGTTTTTTTTAGAGGTATAGAACTTTGAAATAGAATAAAACAAAGATGTTTTTTTTTATTGATATGAAATTTATTTTATTCGAAAGACAATCTTCTGGCATTATAATTTAAATATGACTTCTGGCATATGTCCGCCACGGCTGGCTCGGACGTAGTCTAATCTGGAGGTCCAATTTTTGATGACTTTTTCCAACATTTGTGGCCGTATATCGGCAATAACTCACCGAGTGTTGTCCTCCAAGTGGTCAATCCTTTCGGGCTTATCAGCGTAGACTTTTTTCGTTCATCAATTGAATAACCATGATGTGCAGGAGTTGTGGTTTCAACAAGACGGCGCAACATGTCACACAGCTCGTGCCACAATTAATTTATTGAAGGAAAGGTTTGGTAACCGCATAGTTTCAAGTTTCGGACCCGTGAATTCTCCTCCAAGATCGTGCGATTTAACGCCACTTGACTATTTTCTGTGGGGATATGTGAAGTCGCAAGTCTACGCCGATAAGCCCGAAACAATTGACCACTTGCAGGACAACATTCGGCGAGTTATTGCCGATATACGGCCACAAATGTTGGAAAAAGTCATCGAAAATTGGACCTCCAGTTTAGACTACGTCCGAGCCAGCCGTGGCGGACATATGCCAGAAATCATATTTAAATTATAATGCCAGAAGATTGTCTTTCGAATAAAATAAATTTCATATCAATAAAAAAAATCATCTTTGTTTTATTCCATTTCAAAGTTCTATACCTCTAAAAAAAACACACGTTACAACCAGATTCATACTGTAAGCTTGGTAAGTAATCAGTATGACGGATAGATATTGAATTTTTGCAAATATCGCAAAATAGAATATTTATCTATAAAGGGAAAATAATAATATAATAATTTTATAATTTCCACAAAAGGGACATTAAACCTTGATACCGACTACTTACTGGGTCTGCAGTACGAATATGGCTGTATAAATAAATGTCACCTTATGCAATTATGATTTGGGCGCCCCCTGAAACTGCCGACCGGGGCAGGTGCCCCGGTTTGCCCCCTCCCCTATATCCGAAGCAGGTCATATCAATAATAAAAATCTTTTATGTTTTAAATAAATAAATTGACTTGGCAATCGCAACATAATCTAATTTAATGTAATATGTATTACTTGTGACATACATTGAGTTTTCATGCAATGGCGGAGTCAATCCATTTATTTAAAACATAAAAGATTTTTAATATTGATACGGGCACTCTTAGCTAATTATGTAATAACTTAAGACTTAAGTAAGGGCTGAATAAATTAACCGACTTGGATTTACATGGATCTCACAACTTCTTACGATAGAAGAACTAAGTTGCGAGAGTTAGTTTTTTACAAGTTTTGTTTTGATTGAGTTTAGTATTTGGCATATCAACCGTACCTACTCGACGAAAGGAGAAAATAAATATATTGTATAAACACATTTAAACTCTTGCCAGTTCTACTTGCTTACACTCACTCACAAAAAGTTTAAATAAATATCCGTAAGCACGGGCGGGGCTAAGGCGTCATCTCGGCCACATAAAACTCGGCCGCGTGGCCGAGTTGACACCTATCAATTTTATTGAGGGTCAATTCCGCCTCACATACAAAGTACAGTCAATCTAAGAAAGGATTGGATCCAAATACCTACTATAAAACTTCGAATAAAACTATTAGAAAAATTAAAAACAATCTCGTTACCAAAAAAGAACACGCTTTGTTGAAATCATGATAAGTTCTTACCTGTTGCTTTCCATATAGTATTTGTTTTTGTCTAACGTGTTTCCTTTAAATATATTCAAACAAGGCCTTTTTAAAAAACTTGCAGCATCAAGTGATGGCACTTTTGAGGTTGAAATACATACCAAGTTTCGTTATTACTTACACATACAAAACGTTTATTTCTTCATTTGTTTGGTTATAGAGATAATAAGTGCCATATGCTTGAAACTTTGTTATACCTATTGGTGATTAGAATAATTACGGTTAGGTATAGTATCAGTTCATATTTTCGTGATATACTTCTTGTGTTGACTGTACATAACCACCTCAAATTTTCACTGTCGGCCGAGTTGACCCCCAATAAAATTGATTCAATACGAATCCATAAAAATAATACAGGCTGTCCCAAAAACACGCTGTCGCGGCCGAGTTTTACGTGGCCGAGATGACGCTTTAGCCGCACGGGCTACCCCTGGGCTAGCGCAAAATCGAGCCCTTTTTTAGGATACTTTCGAGGTTGAAATACATACCAAGTTTCGTTATTACTTACACATACAAAACGTTTATTTCTTCATTTGTTTGGTTATAGAGATAATAAGTGCCATATGCTTGAAACTTTGTTATACCTATTGTTGATTAGATTAATTACGGTTAGGTATAGTATCAGTTCATATTTTCGTAATATACTTCTTGTGTTGACTGTACATAACCACCTCAAATTTTCACTGTCGGCCGAGTTGACCCCCAATAAAATTGATTCAATACGATTCCATAAAAATAATACAGGCTGTCCCAAAAACACGCTGTCACGGCCGAGTTTTACGTGGCCTAGATGACGCTTTCGCCGCACGGGCTACCCCTGGGCTAGCGCAAAATCGAGCCCTTTTTTAGGATACTTTCGAGGTTGAAATACATACCAAGTTTCGTTATTACTTACACATACAAAACGTTTATTTCTTCATTTGTTTGGTTATAGAGATAATAAGTGCCATATGCTTGAAACTTTGTTATACCTATTGTTGATTAGATTAATTACGGTTAGGTATAGTATCAGTTCATATTTTCGTGATATACTTCTTGTGTTGACTGTACATAACCACCTCAAATTTTCACTGTCGGCCGAGTTGACCCCCAATAAAATTGATTCAATACGAATCCATAAAAAATAATATAGGCTGTCCCAAAAACACGTTGTCGCGGCCGAGTTTTACGTGGCCTAGATGACGCTTTCGCCGCACGGGCTACCCCTGGGCTAGCGCAAAATCGAGCCCTTTTTTAGGATACTTTCAAGGTTGAAATACATACCAAGTTTCGTTATTACTTACACATACAAAACGTTTATTTCTTCATTTGTTTGGTTATAGAGATAATAAGTGCCATATGCTTGAAACTTTGTTATACCTATTGTTGATTAGATTAATTACGGTTAGGTATAGTATCAGTTCATATTTTCGTGATATACTTCTTGTGTTGACTGTACATAACCACCTCAAATTTTCACTGTCGGCCGAGTTGACCCCCAATAAAATTGATTCAATACGAATCCATAAAAAATAATATAGGCTGTCCCAAAAACACGTTGTCGCGGCCGAGTTTTACGTGGCAGAGATGACGCTTTAGCCGCACGGGCTACCCCTGGGCTAGCGCAAAATCGAGCCCTTTTTTAGGATACTTTCGAGGTTGAAATACATACCAAGTTTCGTTATTACTTACACATACAAAACGTTTATTTCTTCATTTGTTTGGTTATAGAGATAATAAGTGCCATATGCTTTAAACTTTGTTATACCTATTGTTGATTAGATTAATTACGGTTAGGTATAGTATCAGTTCATATTTTCGTAATATACTTCTTGTGTTGACTGTACATAACCACCTCAAATTTTCACTGTCGGCCGAGTTGACCCCCAATAAAATTGATTCAATACGATTCCACAAAAATAATACAGGCTGTCCCAAAAACACGCTGTCGCGGCCGAGTTTTACGTGGCCTAGATGACGCTTTCGCCGCACGGGCTACCCCTGGGCTAGCGCAAAATCGAGCCCTTTTTTAGGATACTTTCGAGGTTGAAATACATACCAAGTTTCGTTATTACTTACACATACAAAACGTTTATTTCTTCATTTGTTTGGTTATAGAGATAATAAGTGCCATATGCTTGAAACTTTGTTATACCTATTGTTGATTAGATTAATTACGGTTAGGTATAGTATCAGTTCATATTTTCGTGATATACTTCTTGTGTTGACTGTTCATAACCACCTCAAATTTTCACTGTCGGCCGAGTTGACCCCCAATAAAATTGATTCAATACGAATCCATAAAAAATAATATAGGCTGTCCCAAAAACACGTTGTCGCGGCCGAGTTTTACGTGGCCGAGATGACGCTTTAGCCGCACGGGCTACCCCTGGGCTAGCGCAAAATCGAGCCCTTTTTTAGGATACTTTCGAGGTTGAAATACATACCAAGTTTCGTTATTACTTACACATACAAAACGTTTATTTCTTCATTTGTTTGGTTATAGAGATAATAAGTGCCATAAGCTTTAAACTTTGTTATACCTATTGTTGATTAGATTAATTACGGTTAGGTATAGTATCAGTTCATATTTTCGTAATATACTTCTTGTGTTGACTGTACATAACCACCTCAAATTTTCACTGTCGGCCGAGTTGACCCCCAATAAAATTGATTCAATACGATTCCATAAAAATAATACAGGCTGTCCCAAAAACACGCTGTCGCGGCCGAGTTTTACGTGGCCTAGATGACGCTTTCGCCGCACGGGCTACCCCTGGGCTAGCGCAAAATCGAGCCCTTTTTTAGGATACTTTCGAGGTTGAAATACATACCAAGTTTCGTTATTACTTACACATACAAAACGTTTATTTCTTCATTTGTTTGGTTATAGAGATATTAAGTGCCATATGCTTGAAACTTTGTTATACCTATTGTTGATTAGATTAATTACGGTTAGGTATAGTATCAGTTCATATTTTCGTAATATACTTCTTGTGTTGACTGTACATAACCACCTCAAATTTTCACTGTCGGCCGAGTTGACCCCCAATAAAATTGATTCAATACGATTCCATAAAAATAATACAGGCTGTCCCAAAAACACGCTGTCGCGGCCGAGTTTTACGTGGCCTAGATGACGCTTTAGCCGCACGGGCTACCCCTGGGCTAGCGCAAAATCGAGCCCTTTTTTAGGATACTTTTGCTTTGTCAATCCGTTAATTAGCCCTTCCTGCACCCCGCCCCTCAAAGGTATTCAGATGTGAGAGGGGTTCAGACATACATAATACTACTTTTATCAGATTATATTGGTTGGTTGTTTCTTATGGTTTCAACCACTTAAGTGTTTTCTTTCGAATTTCTAAGTATTTAAATATTTTTAAGATGAGCTCCTTTTACAGTGGAATAGCAATACACTTGTTTCTAAACTAAAACATGGCAGTTGTTTTACTATTTAAGAAACTACACTAAATGACCTATTATTTAAACTTACTTGCCAGTTAAGCCCACTACATTTTTTTCACAGTATGAAGAGTCAAAGTTAGAAAATAAAAAAGTTATGTTTTTTTTTTCATTACAATGGCGTATCATACCAGTCTTATTTTGGATTAAGATCAATAGCAGGGCTATTCAGAATTGCGAAACATAAATTATAATCTTGGAATATGGAATTGTGTAGCTGTGGCACTGAAAAGACTCATCTAAGATGTCGATTTTACAAAATTCATAAAATTATCGGTAACTCGAAAACTATTGACTTCTTACTGAGGTAATATTTTGATATTCTGGCCAGTCATGAGCTGGCCTATGAGCCCTCCAAGGGATAACGTTGACTTTTGGGACAGCCTGTATTATTTTTATGGATTCGTATTGTGGTCAGGGAGTGGATAGCTAGGCTAGTGATGCTAAGTGCATGGTGGTCATGCTTAGTGTAAATATTATGCATTGCTATTTGCTATTTTAGGACAAATATAAGCTGTGTAAATGTGCACCCGAATCAAATCGAATAGACGGGTAGACTGAGATGTATTTTTTTCCTCATGCATCACACAATTTCCTTCTGCCTTTTATATTTTTATCCTTTAATTAAACACCTTGTTTTGTATAATAATTGTATATAAGTTAAAACGATTGTGATAGTATTAAGGCATATGACGAAAAAAAACCGGACAAGTGCGAGTCAGACTCGCCCACCGAGGGTTCCGTACAGTTCGTAAAAGTTTGAAAAAATCTACAAAAAGATTTGGTCACCCGACAATTATACCGTTGCTTAACCTCAATGATTTTTTATGATTTTATTACAAATGTACAGTTCAAGACTTTTTCCTATACTTGTAGTATTAGACCGTATTACTTGCCAAATTTCGTAGTTCTAGGTCAACGGGGAATACCCTATAAATTTTGATTCCATTAAGAGTGTCAAAATATACGTTTTTTGCGACATAAACGGCCGTATCTTTTTTTTAAAACATCTTTTTTACAGTTGGTGTATCTAGAGCACTGGACCGAAATTGCAAAATATTTTGGTTTTTCCTTAATTTATACACTAAACACTAATTGAATTCCAAATTTGAAGCTTCTATGTCAGATACATAGGTAACACTAAAAGTTTCCGGAACTGGCCACTTACATAAACAATATTTAAAAATTTATTGCAACATTTGAAAATAGAACTCTTTGGCTGTAGAATGCAGTTGGTTTAATCTGACTGTCTTTTGTTTTTACCTTGTGGCGCCATTTAAAAAATTGTGTGTCTGCATCAACATGGATTTAACTCGGGAAAATTTTCGTAGTATGATTTTCTACGATTTTAAGTGTAATTTGACAGCTCAACAGAGCATCGCTCGGCTTGAAACAGCTTTTGGCAATGAAGCACCATGCAATACGACTGTTTATAGCTGGTTTGCAGAATTCAAGCGTGGTCGTATCAATCTCAGTGACGAATCTCGCGATGGTCGGCCGTCCACCGCTGTGACCAACAAAAACATCGATGCTGTGCGCCGTATGATTGAAACAGACAGGCATGTCTGAAATTCGCGCATCCTTAGAAATAGGCGTGAGTCAAATACAATCAATCCTACACAAACATTTGGGTGTGAGAAAGCTGTGCTCGCGGTGGATCCCACACAACTTGACCGAGGCTCAAAAAACGGACCGCGTCACTTGGTGCAGTGCCATGCTTACCAGATTCAACGAAGGTGCGTCAAATTTGGTGTGGGACATAGTAACAGGTGACGAAACATGGATTTATTGCTACGATCCCAAAACAAAGCAGCAATCGAGCGTATGGGTCTTTCAAGATGAGCCGAAACCAAGCAAAGTGGCGCGCGTGAAAAGTGCATCTAAGCGGATGATTGCTTCTTTTTTTAATAAAACTGGACACGTGGCTACTGTTGCTTTAGAGAATCGTCGTACCGTGAATAGTGACTGGTACACGACCATTTGTTTGCCGGAAGTTATTGACGAACTCCGTAAAAATAACCGTTAACGCCGTATCATCCTGCACCACGACAATGCTAGTTCTCACACGGCCAGACAGACAAACGACTTTTTGAAGACGAAAAATGTAGAACTCATGAGTCATCCTGCATACAGTCCCGACCTGGCACCTTGTGACTTTTTTCTGTTCCCAAAAATTAAGAACCAATTACGCGGTCAACGATTTTCATCACCAGAAGAGGCTGTCGAGGAGTATGAAAAACACGTTTCAGAGGTCACCACAGGGGAGTGGCACAAAAGTTTTCAAAACTGGTTTGATCGAATGAAAAAGTGCATTGACGCCAAGGGAGATTATTTTGAAAAACAATAAATTAATTTTGTACCTTTAATAGTATTTTTTCATATTCATTCCGGAAACTTATAGTGCGTCCCACGTATGAGTGCCTTAGAGTTTTGATGATCGGTCAGTCAGTGAGTGAGTGAGTGAGTGAGTGAGTGAGTGAGTGAGTGACAAAATTCAGAAACTTTGTTTTGTTATAATTCTTAAACTACTAGTTCAAATTAAATGAAATTTGAAATATACCGTGTTTATATAATGCCTGCTTGGTTACTGAAAATTCAGGCTTCTAGTTTTATCCACAACGAAGTTATAGGGGGTTGAAAATGGCCTGAACTGTTTCGAGAAAAGGATGGTACGGCCGTGACGCTTTTAGCTCGACTTGGCAGATACATGCCAAAGCAACATCAAGGCTACAATAAACAAGCCGCTAAAATGGTACGCGACTCTGCGTATGAACTCTACTATTTATAATTTTTTGTTTTTCTTTAAAATATGTTCCGCAGTCTGACTAAATTTAAAACTTGTTTGTAAAACCATCTTTATGTAACAGCCAAAATCAAAAACATTAAACTAATGCATTTTTTTGAGGTTTCTTGTATGGGGACACCCTGTATTCTGTGCAAATTTTACTATTCTACCTATTACCTCTGAACTTTAACTCGTATCAATTACTGTGTACCTCGTACCAACTCCCGCATTGTTCATTTTAGACCCTTCAATACTGGAAATTGGAGGGCCAATTTGGGCTATTTTAGGATCATTCTCAGAATTTGTCGTGAGTACAACACCTTATTTAAAAACATTAATTGTATTGACGTCGTATCTTGGTCATTCTCACGGTTCAAGAGGGTATTATAAATATATATAATGAACAAAAAATCACTTGTACTATTCCACAATTTATTTAATATTAATTTCCTGACCGGTTTCGCCTTTACGGCATTTTCAAAGGAAAAATAAATGAGAACGTTTGCATGAGTAGAATCAATGACACTAATACGTTTCTGTAATGAGGGTAATCGATCTTTATCTGTTCTAGTAATACCAGCCTAAAAATTTTTGCCTAAGAAGTAAGGAAATTTTGTATAATGCCGTGTTAAAATAAAATATAGATTAATGTTGCTAAATTGGAATTGAATGAAACTAAATAATAATAATAAAATAAAATAATTATAAAGTCATTAGATGTACATTTTTTAAAATGTAATGTGGGCATGCAATAGAATAGAAGAATAGAATAGAATGACGTTTATTACGATCAATTAATCAATCAACCAATGTCAATTTGTAAAAATTTATCTCTTAAGTCAAAATATTGTAAAAGGGGTGATCTGTTAATGTCAAGTTGGTGATTTAGGATCATATCTTGGTTAAAAACTACTATTGATTTCTAGTGCTTCAAAAGCATTAAGTCTTTTGCCTTTATCACAAATGTGAAGTGCTTTAAAACCTTTCTTAGCATCAAAACTGTGATCATCAGAAATGAGGTGTTCTGCAAAGTTAGAATCCATTTTTTTTAAGTCTCCAGCATCTGCAATGTTCCTTGACTCGAGTCTCGAAGGATCTGCCTGTCTGACATTTGTACTTTCTGCTACATTGAGCGCAGGGTAATTCATATACGTCACTTTTTGTGAATGAGAAGTTCTGTCCTTATTATTGCAGAGAAGGTTTTTTAAAGAATGCATCGTATACAATGATGGTCTGGAGGTGCGCAGAACTTTAGAAAATTTATATGAGCTATCTCCTAAAATGGGATTCTACTCCATCGGTTTGGCTCTTTTTGGTTGGTTTTGTTATCAACATCTCCTTGGTATGATAATTGTAATGCTAATTTAGTCTCTGTTTCTTGTATATTATGGTGTCTACTAATTATGGGAATAACCATTGTTAAACGCTATAGTTTTAATTATATTTAATTCAGTGGTGTAACTAATATCGTTTACAATATGATGAACAAAACACTCGTACTCGTTTCACAATATTGAAGCGGTTTGTTCATCATGTTGTTATAGACGTTTCACCAAGTGCCGACAATCACAAGCATTAACTTTATTAATCATATAATATCGTTTAGTGGTATTGAAAGTAGAATAAGTACCATTAAATTAGAATAAGTACAAGCAGCATGTTTGTGGGCCAAGGGATGTTTAGATTCACAGTGGATTATGTTGTCACTGAAAGTTGGTTCTCTATGACTTTTAAAAACGTGTTTTTGATCTATTATTTCAACTGTCAAATCTAAGAAATTAAGTTTATCATGTCCAATGTTAGCAGTAAATTCAATATTTTCGTCAATACAATTAATAAATGTCAAAAACTCGTTTAATTCGTCAGTTGTACCGGTCCAGAGACAAATTATATCATCAACATATCGATACCAGTAACCTATGTGTGCTTGGAATTGTCTACTATTGTGTATACGATTTTCAATGTTATTCATATATTTGTCATTATTTTGATAACGGACTACCCATTTAGAATGATTTAATTTAGATTTATATAATTCCTTTGAAAATGCCGTAAAGGCGAAACCGGTCAGGAAATTAATATTTAAAAATTGTGGAATAGCACAAGTGATTTTTTGTTCATTATGATTTCCAAGTTCCACCAAGTGCCAACAATCAATAGTCTCAATATTATAAATAGAAATATATCGTCACGAACTGAATCCCCGAGGGAGTGTCAGAGGTGTTCCGGGTGTGAACTGTGAAATGCAAGTCACAGTCCACATTCAGCACACCCGCTTTTCTCCGACGGTTTTTACGTCCATTGGTGATGGGTATAGCGAGCCCTTAGGCCTACCATGAGTTTTGCTTACTAAACACGTTAACGTCTGCGTAAAATATTTATATGAGAAATTGTGCAGCGCCCCTAGCGGCTTACTACAGGAACCAGCATTTCTCATACAAAATATTTTACGCAGACGGTAACGTGTGTAGTAGGCAAAACTGGTGGTAGGCCTACTTATCGCCGTTCTTCGTGCACAAATACACGCTTTTAGGGCATGCAGGTTTCCTCGCGATGTTTTCCTTCACGGTTCAGCAAGTGGTAAGTATTAAATACTCTGCACATAAATTCCAAAAAACTCATTGTTGCATGCTCCGGCCGGGGATCGAACCTGGATCTCAAAGTTTGAGAGCTACCGCCGCCGGTTAGTAGTTCTCTTTTATTTATATTTCATTAATGATTTTGTATAAATCTATTCGGTGTTAACCTGCTGGTGAACCATGCTTAGAAATAAATAAATTACGGTTGAAACTGTAGACCCTTGTATCAGACAGACAGACAGAAATAATGGCAACCTTCGGCTACGGAACCCTAAAAGACAAAGCGAATGTATGGAATACCTTGGAGGCATGTTCCCTCCTTTTTATACACCAATGTACGATAAACTTAACAAAATAGAGACCAAGGGGCAAAATGCCTTACAGCCATAATAACCGCTCGTTTTTAATAACACTTTTTTAAAAACATTTCATCCCATACATATTCTGGGACAGGCAAAAGTATTTGTGAGCACAATAGTCTTTCATCAGATTTTTTTGTAATTTTTCATTTCGTCTTAAAAAAAGAAAAGAGCATTATTAGCTCATCCATACAGTCAAATTTCAATAAAGTGCATGTCAGTTTTCGGTGCCGGAAGTCACCGGAAGTGACGTGTTTCATTTAGATACGTTCGCTTGATTCGCTGCTTTTAATATGGAATGTTGATAGTTGGCAAGCTTTGTGTTCTAATCCAAATCAGAAGTTTTTCTTTAATTATTTTTTATTAGAGTCAAAAAATTACGAAATGTCAAAAATAGATGCTACGACGAGCAAAGCGAAGCGGAGCGTGTTAGGTTTACAGGTGCGAAGCGGAGCCCCTGAAGTTTTAACAGAATTCATATCATTAAATACGGAAAAATCCTTCATCTATTTTATTAATTAGCTATCTGTAGTGACTGCATTCAGTTTTGGTGAAGCCTGAAAGAGGGTGTAGAAATAGAATGGAAAAGGAATGCTTCGGGCATATAGAGAGGATGAATGAAACTAGAGTGACGAAACAAATTTGTGATGTGCAAGTGTAATGTAAAGCTCGACCGAGCCGCCCTAGAAGGACAACCAAACTGGCGACCTACTGAAGAAAGGCAAAGTCAAAAGTATCCAGAATAGAAAAGCTTGTATCACTAGGTTAATGGATGTGGAAAAAGCGAAAGAGGTGTGTCAGGATCATAGCAGATGGAAATCTGTAGTCTCTGCCCACCCCTCTGGAAGACACATATGTGTTCAAAAATGTAGATGATTATCATAAAAACGTCATTTGTATTCGGTTTACAAAACAACGCATTATGTTTTTG
This sequence comes from Ypsolopha scabrella, assembly GCA_910592155.1. Lineage (NCBI taxonomy): Eukaryota > Metazoa > Arthropoda > Insecta > Lepidoptera > Ypsolophidae > Ypsolopha > Ypsolopha scabrella. The sequence continues at coordinate 31,450,352 of OU342964.1, forward strand.
AAAAGGTATGTAAAAAATAACTGTAAGCAAAATTTTCAACTTGATAATTTTATTTACATTTTAATACAAAATTTATACAAATGTATGTATATAATACATCATCCTTATATACTTACCTACAGTGTACTTACACTCCGTAAACAACACCTAAGTCTATAAAAGTAAAAATTTAGCTAAAATTGACTGGTATGTTTCTGGAACATATACATACCCTACTCGTACTGATTATTACACATTATGTTTCTTTTTTCCACTGGAGCTACAAATAATACGTTCACAATATAGATACAGATACATAAGATACTAAAACTGGTAATAAACATTTTATATAAAGAACATGAATATTTCAAGAAAGGGGTCGCGTAAAGAGCATCAACACATGGTAATTGTTTAACAAAAAGTAAATGGGACACCCTGACCCGATGACTTTATGCATGTTTAATTCTTTATTGCATAACTTCATCAATTAATTTATAAACGTTTTCTGCAGACCTTGAATATTTCTTTATGTTAGTGATTGCGAATAATCTAATGAAGTGTGTCGTGGAAGTGGAAGCGTTGATCAACCCTAGAATAAACGGTTGCAGGAGTACAACTCTGTTGACCAACACAACAACCTGTCAAAGAAGTCTACAAGGTAAGTTTGGTACACATATATAGTAAAATTAATTTCGTTCAGTGAATAACTTTCTATATCCGGCTGTAGCACTACTGCACCGAAATAACTACTCATGAGAGCTCGTACATACTGTGTATGAGTACTTAGGAATATATATTTCTATTTCTATATAATACAAAAACCATTCAAACAAAATCATGGAAAGAACATAAATAATTTACACTACTGTTACATCTAGATAAAGCTTATTGTGGACGGATAAGTCAAACTTAAAAAATAGTAGGAGAAAAGCTCCAATCAGTACAGTAGTCATACAAAACTGAAATAATTATTTTATGTGCCTACGCCAGAAGTCATTTTTTGTGTAACTATTCGAGAATAGACTACATTATGTGTCTTACTCGAGTAGACTACATTTTCTGTGACTTGGGTAGGCTACATTTGGTGTTACTACTCGAGTAAACTTTATTACGCGTGGCTATTTGAGTAGACTATATTTTGTGTAAGTAGTCGAGTAGACTATATTTTGTGTGACTGCCCGAGTAGACTATATCCTGTGACTACTTGAGTAGACTATTCTATGTGACTACTCGATTAAACTACATTTTGTGTGAATACTCGAATAGACTACATTTTGTGTGACCACTCGAGTTGACTACATTCCTGGTCAGCTTGAGGTAGTTTACGAGTAAACCGAAAATAAAATAAAAAGATTTTTAAATCAGGAATAGTAAATACAAAACAACTAAAAAAACAAATCTCAAGAAATACTATTGATACTATTATTTGATACCCAGGTACTTATTTACACGATTAGGTATTTGTTAATAATCTTACAATAAACCTGCAGCCGCAACAGAAGACTACCTGAAGAACCTACAAGTGAGCATCGTCTCCATCTCATGGTGAATCTGGTAACATAGTTTACAAAACGTTCATTTCAACATGTAAGTAATATTGAATTGTTTATAACAGTTCGTATTTAATAAAGTATGCGACATCATCTAAACTTTCATTAAAACTGGACCAACTTAAAACGATTATATTGACTATTGGACTTTCTCCTTATCTAGTGTGACGTGTCCGTTCGTGTAACCATTCTGGACGTGGCCGTTTTGTACGTGACCGTTTTGGACGTGGCCGTTCTGAAAGTGGCCATTCTGGACGTGACCGATGTGACCGTTTTGGACGTGGCCGTTGACTTTGGTGTGACCATTGGGAGTCTTGAGGTTGTTGTTATTAGTGGCATCGTGGGCGGGCAAGGGCGGGGCGGCGGCTGGCTTCAGTTTGTCCTTCTTATAGGCTTGAATGTAAAAGTTCATGAAGAGGACGATGAAGATGGTTGAGTGGAGGATGAGGCCGGCGGCGATGATCCTGCAGGTATCACAAAAATAAATATTTATACATATGAAATAATGTTTTTTTTAGATTTAAGTATGGCTTCCATGTAAATATTTTGCTGATGGCAAAACATTAAATGTAACTAACAGTATTGTAGTTTGACAATCAGACATCACCATCTCCCCCACTCTCATCAAAATATGTTCCAAACCAGCTGGATCACTGAACAATACAAGTGGGGAACACAGTGAAATGCTAAATATGCTTAGGGCATGTAGGTTTCCTCACGATTTTTTTCTTCACCGTTGAGCAAGTGGTAAGTATTAAAATAATACTCTGCACATCGATTCCGAAAAACTCATTGGTGCATGCCCCCGCCGGGGATTGAACCTGGATCTCAAAGATTGAGAGGCCAGCGTTTTACACATTTACTACGTTATTGTAATAATGAGGAATGGCAAAAGAACTCAGTCGGGACATTTTACAATTTAAAATTGCGTCTTATCTTCTACCTGCAAGAAGAAGTCTATATATACTAATAATAAAGTAGTAAAAAGTAGTCTTTGTATATTTAATATATATTTTAATACTTTTTGCAGTGCGATGAGATTTTTTTTATTCGTTATTATTATTAGCATTGTGACAATTAGAACTATAATAAAAAAACCGTCTGTCTTACATAGCTCATAATTACTTATGAGAGAAATAAATTTCTATATCTTAAAAACTTGGCGATTTATCCATTGCAAAGAGATAACAAAACCATTGCGGCGTAGAAAATCAGAAAGTAAACCTGGACATGATGAGCTTTTAACCGGGATTCAAACCCGAGACTTCTCGCTAACCAAGCGATTGCTCTATCAACACTGAGCCATCCAGTTCACTACACAACCTGCGAATGTACGCATTAGCTTTCCCATACCACAACGATATGTATATGTACTCACTTAATAGTGAGCCACTTGGCGTCTAGAGGACGCTAGTGTATTCTGGACGAGTCTAAGTCCCACCGTCACCTGTTACAGCATCGGGTAGGGAGGAAAACAAATTACTCTTGAATTTAACCCAGGCATAATAACAAATACATACACAAGTGAAGTTAAATATATAAACACGCACCTGTCTACAGGTATTAAATTGCGAATGGGGCATGTAATTTTATATAATATTGTCAATATATTGCACTTTTCTGGTACAACTATGATTAGAGTAATTAGTTCCTCGTAGATTAACTGCATGTCCTATTTTAATTATTATTTTGTATACCAGTAATGGTAAAATGTGCTGGACTAAAGCATATGAACAACTGTAAAACTTACACACATTTTTAAGCAAATAAACGTATTGTATTGTATTGTATAAAAAAGTACGATCATCAGATTTAAATTAATGACTTGTGTTTTCATATAAATAAATTATTATCACTGGAATCAAACGCTGTCATTATAATTATAAAAGTTTCGTATTCAGGCATACTTAAATGATATGAAAAAATAAGAACGTATAGGTAGTTCTCTAGAAAGTGATTACATAAATGATGGAGACTGAAAGTACAGTATCCGGTGGACAAGCCGGCCCGCGGAACAAGGAGGTTCGGGTTTGAACCGACTCTGACATTTATTTCTCTCAGATAAATTTATTCCTAATTAGCCCTTGCCCGCGGCTCCGCCCGCGTTTATTCAACCTTTGCCCCGTTTTCGGCTTGGGCGTTTAAATAATATAAATATACGCGATAATATAAAAAAAACGAATCCGAATCCGTTCAGTGGTTCTCGAGTTAAATTGGAAAATACATACAGTCAGACAGACAAAAATTCCAGAAATTGTGGTTTTGGCCTTACTGCAATACCAAATAACCCATTTCATTTAAAATTTTGCGAAAATATTCAATGTTCAGACACGACCTTATTACTACTTTATTATTAGTATATTTTTTTCATCTTGTATTGCCTTTGAAAATTTGTTTTATTGAAGTTTTATTCTACCAGGCATAAAATTATTTCATCTCAAGTAAATAGAGCTATGTAATAAACTTTTGTTTCTTTGGCAACGCCACTTAGTCATACAATTTATAACTGACATCTACCTTGTATGCGTGCATGCTAAGTATCCGCCGAATGATCCTCACAAACAAGTAAGTACCAAGTATTAGTTGCCGCACAGTGGGTGCGGTGCAGTAGATGTTGCCACAGAAAGAGCCTCAGAAGCTCACACAAATCTTTCAGCTGTTCGTTTCGTCCGATGATGGCTCGGATTGCGCATGCGCAGCGCATGCATGGTATTGCAAGTTTCGTGTGGTTTCGACACACGAGAAATAATGATTTCGATACGCGAGCAAGCTGCGCTCTACACTCGGCTGGATCTAGACTGGACTAGGCTGATGCAAGACACACGTGCATCTTGCTAATGGGGTGTTTGTTACTTGTCTTTGTGCAATAGGTCCACCTTGATATCAGGTACGTTGTAAGCACTAGGCACAGACCCTTCAGTACCTACTACTTCATTATAAATTAAGTGCGAGTATTTTTTGGCTATTAGAGCCTCTAGACCAGCAAACGATTTGAGTAATTAAGTTTAGGCAGAGTTTTTGTTTCAAACATTCAAATTAAGTACAACAGATTCATGGCTCAGTTAGATTTACAAATCTGGGTTGAATTGAGCAAAACTTGTTTCTCTAATAAAATATGATTAAATTCTACACAATAATATTTATCACGGTTATGCAAACGCCACAAAGTAGTCTTAAATAAAAATAATTAAACAAATTGTATTTTTTTATATAAATTCAACGTAAATGAAATAAGAATTTTAAACAATCTCACGTGAGATAAGAGGGAGGGAGGAGGGGGTTGAGCCAAATCTCACGATATCTCACTAAAGGGGGAGGGGGGGTCCAAAAATCACCAAAAACACTTCACGTGATTAATGGACGACCCCTTATGTATATTTATAATTAATTATAACGTTTATATGTAGATATACTGATTAATAAAATAAAATAAAAATTGAAGGTGAAATATATTTCGGGCCCTCTCCTGTATATCTACATATAAACGTTATAAAAAGACAAACAAGTCGACTAATCATATTTATCAATAATTAATTCAAATATTAATAATCATTGACTTGATTACCGAATGGCTGACCATCCATCGCTGCGATGTGCAACAAATTGCTTGAGAATTTGAAACTACTTCTTGTTAATATTGCTTCTTGTTAAGGTGTTGAGGCAAAGCGTGATCTAGATAAACTGGGTATTCTTACAGCAGCTACTGGCACCAACTATCTGTTTTTATAGGATTAGTAATGAGGTTGCAGTTACAACTAGCACTGCATCGCACGTTCTTGTCTTTTGTTACCTACTCGTTGATATTTTACATTGTGTCATACAAATACTTCTGAGTGATGTGGAAGTGTTTGACCTGGCAGGGTCTGACTGTCTGTGTTTTGGCAACCAGAACTACAAATACCACAGATTCAGGTGACAGTTACCTTTAATTAAAGGTTTTGTAAATCGCTAGAAAATCGGGTTTCTTAACCGAGTGTTTTAATATATTGTCTCTCCATTTTTATTTTACATTTCCTGAAAATCATAGAAAATGCAAATTTTGTTGTTGTCTTGCTTTATTTTTATGTTTGCGTGCGATTATTTTATTGGAGATAAGGGTGAAACAAATGCCCCTGAGTATTAATATCTAAACAACAACTCTTACGAAATAGGAAGAAGAGCCAGAATTCAGTGGCCGCGCATTTGTCGTGGCGGCGGTGAAAAAGCGATGGAGTCGAGAAATTATGATAATAAATATACTAATCTCACGTTCTTCAAACTACACAAAAAGTAAAGCGAAAGAAATTAGACAGTTAAAGATAATTTTCGTTGATTAGTGTACATGAACTTTTAAAAACTTACAATCTTTAATGAAGATATGATTATACACATTTATATAGGTATATTATTCTGAGAATTTTCTGTTGGGGTTGGGGTAACGAATTGAGCTGAACATGTGCAATTTGCGATTGTTTTGTTGCTCATTCCGAGGACCAGCATGAATGATTCTGGGCGATACCGGCTGGTTACTGTATTGTAGACGTTGAAATAACGGTAGCGGGCTGTGACGTCACACGGACTCCACTTGGTACTGGCACAATCACTCGCGGTACAGAAGGAGGTACTTACTTTGGGTATCCACAGTCGTACACCAGGGCACTGATCGAGTGGAACAGCACCATGAAGAATTGCACCTGGAAACAAGAAACGACGTATTGTAACACGTGCTTAAATTATAATCTATCTAATTGCTATAAATTATACACAAATTCTTGTACTTTTTATTCCTCATATATTTATTTTTATTTTTACTTAAGCTATATAATATATGTAAATATATGTGGAATAAAAAGTACAAGAATTTGTGTATAATTTATTGAAAATGATATTCCACCAAGAACCATCAATTGAATCCATCCACTATCTAATTGCCAAACTTTAATATTTTTTGTATGTATGTATTTCCCGTATTTATTTATCAACTTATTTGTTCATTGCATCATTTATATATAATATTTTTATTCCTAGATTTCTCTATTTTATGCAGGTGTATAATTACACTTTAGTAGCCCAGCCTAAATATTTCTTGTATGTATATATTTTTTTATATTCTAAAGATATATATTGTAAAGATTAACTTTGACTTTTAGAAAGTATACTTTATGTATCTATTTTACAAAATAAATATTTTGATTAGATTTGTAATAAAAACAACATTTAAAATATTAATGAAATCTTTGCTTGTGAAAAGCTACAAATAACAATCGCCTCTAACAGAACCTTAATTTTGTGTCATATTCAACATAGAACGTATAATGTATTCATATTTCAGCATTAAATAATATTAAAATATTCCATTACTAATTATAATTGAACACCATCTTTCGTTAGGTTCCGTTTTCTAGAGTTCCATACCTCAAAATGAATAAAACGGAACCCCTAACGATCACTTTGTTGTCCGTGTGTCTGTCCTTCTGTCTCGACCCTTTTCCTCGGGCCCCGTGAGAGATATACTCTTTACGTAATAAATTTCAAACAAATTGGCTCACCATAAAAACCTGCAACGCACTTCAAATTGATTTAGAAACTTAAAATTCCGTTCATAACAAGTTTAAAATTACCGATATGTACACTGACGGACACATAAACTGCATCAAAGTACAGGATGACTTCCAAACAAAAATATTTGTCGAATGTGCAAACTTCATAGATCTACCTGACTGGAAAAGCAAAGATTGGTTCATAACGTAACAAAAAAAGGTGGTGTCCTGAGAGTAGCTTCAGTTTGCTTATTAAAACAGGCTAGCTATTTACTTTTTTAAATAAAACATTGGATGGAACAAATATCTGTTTAATTTGAAAACGGGTCTAACAACAAAAATAAAATAAAATGGAAGCTTTTTATTTACATTAATACCGTGTATTACCTCCTCGTGCCATTATTACCGATTCAAATCGATTTCGCATAGACCTGATGAGAGTTTTAAAAAGGTCCTGCGGAATATTTTCCCATTCTTCCGTTATTGCTAATCTAAGCTCCACTACTGTTCTGGGGACTGGATTTCTTGCAAATATCGCTCTTTTTAAATTGTCCTACACATGCTCAATAGGATTTAGGTGTGGGCTGCGTGCTGGCCAATTCATGGTGCGTATCCCAACCTCAGCCAAATATTGTTATGATATCTCTATTACAATACCGACACAAATAACGATTGCATCGTATGAGCGATTACGACTAATTTATTCACATTTCAAAGACCAGTCAAATTCAACTATATGATTTATAGCGAAACCCATCGCTTTGGTTACTCTAAATATAATATAGGGTACATTACAAAATGGAAAAGATCAACTGAAACATTTAAGTAAAAAAAGTATTTGAATTTTTCAAAATAATTTGTCGTGGAAAGAATATTTTTTGTCTATGCATATTGTAGTTAGTATTGCCAGCGTAAACGTTGACGCTGTCGTGCGCTTCGAATAAATTAAAAAGTTTTATACACTGTGGTGAGCTTACTCTGAGTTATTACCGCACCATGGACAGTGTCAATAAAACTTAAGATTCCACAAAACCTGCGAAAGTCGGTAATGGGCGGACGACTGATAGAACGCAACTACACTCATGGACAAATTTAGGGGAACGCAAAAAAAGGACAGATATCACAAAATAAAAGGTTTATTTATGTTTACTTAATTAAATTTCCTTTTTTTAATATAGAAACTTACAATTTACTGAAAATAATAAACAAATTACTAACAGTTACCTCTTATTGACGTAAATGTGGAGGAAACGGTGATCTTTCATCTTATTAAAATGAATAGCAAAAATGTATCATACATTATAATATAAAATATAACATAAACACTTGTAGGCACATTCAGTACTTAGTGTTACCTCCTCTCGCTGTCAAAACTGCCTCCATTTGTCTGGGTATACTTTTTATTAAATCATCAATGTAACTTTGTGGCATTTGATCCCATTCTTCTATCAATGCCGTTTTGAGTTGTCTTAAGTTGGTTATTGCTGAAATTCTTTTTTTATTTGTTTTCCCAGTTTATCCCAGACATGTTCTATTGGGTTTAGGTCTGGCGAGCGGGCTGGCCATTCCAAAACTTCGATGTCAACCTCTTGAAGGTATTCCGTAACTATGGCGACAGCGTGTGGCCGAGCATTATCATGCATCAAAAGGAAATTATCTCCTATAATATGGGAAAAAAGGTATCACAATTTCTTCTAAAATGTCGATTATGTATCGTGCCGCTGTCAGAGACGCATTTTCCACGATGTGGAGCTCCGTACGTGCTCCTAAGCAAATGCCACCCCATACCATCACTGACCTTCCACCATAAGGTTCTCTTCCGACATTGTTACACTGAGCATATCTTTCTCCTGGTCGTCTCCACACTTTGACCCTTACATCATCTGGCTTAAGGCAAAACCTGGACTCGTCAGTGAGTCAGTCGTCAGTCGTCTTCCCCAGTCATTGTCATTCCAATCACGGTGAGCGCAAGTTACTCCGAGCTACACGATGGCCTGTGCTGAGAAGAGGGTCTCTGGCAGGTACGAACGCTCCTATTCCAGCTGCTTCAAGTCTTCTTCTTATCGTTTTAGTGCTAACTGTAACATTTCGGACTTCCTGGAGCCTAGCTCTTACCTCAGATGACGTCGAGGTACGGTTTCTTAGCACACTGCTTATAATAAATCTATCTTCCCTAGCTGTAGTTACTTTTTTCTACCTTGCCCTCTGCGTCTCGTGTCTTCTCTTGTCTGCCGGTATCGTTTGATCGGTATTGTTGTATCGTTTTTCGCAACATTTGAGCTACTTGATTGTAAGTGTAACCGTGTTCGATTAAAGTTACAGCTTTAGACACTTGAGCTACGTTCAAATCGGGTATTATCACTTCAATATTTTGAAAAGATCTCCAAGCAACACCGCGACGGCAAATTTTTGTAAATAAAACATAAAAATTATTTTGAAAATTTTCAAATACACCAAAAAATGTTTTTACTACATGCATTTACAGTCGCCGTCAATGGAAATTGTGGACTATGTAAACAAACCGTTTTCTCAATTTTTCTCAAGGTTATGTCACGGAGTCTCACTGAACATTATTCCAAATCATGAAGCATCAAGTTCCACCTGCCATTCGCTGTATTTCATTATGAAATATTCAATAATCACCAGCTAATTACGGAAAATCATAGAATCAATAGTCAATTTTGTACTGCGTCGAGATTGCTGTCATATTTTTTTCTCATCGAATCTGTATTGTCTTTGAAAATTAGTGATGTACGAATGTATTTGAATATAAACCTATTTCATTCGTGATGCTATTTTATTCCGTCATTTTTTTTTTGACAGCGTTACTTCATAATCTTTGACATAAACGTGTGTTTGATTCTATCGAGAGCTGTGTGATCTTCCAGCGCTGCCCTAAAATCTTTTGTGTTTTCGGTATTCCAACGACTTGGCTTCTCTTACTGATTTTATCGTCATAGTAATGGACAATACCCCATATCATTCGCGTCAAATCGAAAAGGTGCCCAACATGAGTTGGCGGAAGGAGGCTATCCAAAACTGGTTGCGCGAAAAAGAAATCAAATTTCAAGAAACCGAAATCAAAGCGAATCTCATCGCTAAAGTAGACTTTTTTTTTTTTTTTTTTTTTTTTTATTTATTAACTTTACATTAAATATTTAAATGGACCAGTGATGCTGTAAGATCACATGTGATCTATCCCAGCATCACAATACGTTATACAGAGAAATTAGCCAATAACCAGTGTGCTAACTAAAGTACAAAAACTTTAACACCTATTTAATTTACTCAAATAAACCAACATAAGCAATAAAATTATACAATAACCATAAAATTGTGCAAACTAAGGTACAAAATCTTTACATTTATTTAATTTACTCAAATAAACCAACCTATGCAATAAATTAGTATACAAAGAATTTAGCCAATAACTAGTGTGCTAACTAAGGTACTAAAAACTTAAGCGCTTGTCACTCAAATAAACCAACTTAAGCAATAAATTATACAAAGAATTTAGCCAATATCCAGTGCGCTAACTAAGGTACAAAAACTTTAACACTTATTTAATTTACCTAAATAAACCACCTTACGCAATAAAGATCAAGAGCATTAAAATAGGTATAACCACGAATCAGCGCTGCTAGGTACTCAGCGCTTGACAGACGAAATCACGCAGGCTTTTTCTCTCTCTGTGTAACAGAAGGTTTTTCTGTCTTTGTGTAACCAAAGTAGCCAATATTGGTCTTCCTTCCGTGGCAACAAAATAATCATTGTGGCGCATAGCGAGCACACACAGAGAAAAATAAATAAATGAATAAAACGCAATCAGTCAATTATGCTACAATATACTTACCACAGAAACCGTGATGATATCGCTCACTTTAACTTTTTCATAACTACTATACAGTATTTGATTTTAGTTTTTTAGATTACAACTTTTCAATAAAGTATTCTTTTAAAACCTCTTTTATATTTTTGTCCTGAATTTTACTTTTGATGGTAATTGGTAGATTGTTTATAAGGCGTGGTATTAGGTACTGTGATGTTCTTTTTCCGTAATAATTATTATAAGCACTTGTGACCAATTTTTTACTTGTGACATTTCTCGTAGCAATGGGGTGTTCAACAAGATGTAGAATTTCCTTGCGGAAAAATTGTTCCATTAACAGATTCATACAAAATTTATCATGAATTGGCACTATCTTACAATAGTTGAATACTGACCTACCCTCATCTTTCAGTTTGATATACTCTTTAGGTGGGACTATAGTTTTTAGTATACGTTTTTGCAAGTTTTTAATTGGATCTATATATGTTTTGAACGTTCTTCCGTAGCTACTCAGCCCATATGAGATTAAACTTTCAGCCAGAGCTTTGTACATAGTTATAAGAACAAAGTAAGGAATTTTATATCTAAGAAGGTAAAATTTTGCTAATATAGCCCTAAACTTAGCACACACCTTTTCAATGTGCGGTTCCCAGTTAAGCCTTTCATCAATTAAAAGTCCTAGGTAAAGGTGACTTGATACTTGTTCGATTGGTTTACATTTGCAACTAGTCTGCTCAGTATGGAGACATACATGTTCATGAGCAATAATACGTGGTCTGTCATGGAACGTAAGTCGACCGGAATGTACGTGTATAAGCTTAGTTTTGGAGGCGTTCAGTACAAGACCAGCATCGTGTGACCACTTACAAACCATGTCAAAGTCTTCTTGTAATTTTTCCATAGCTATATTGACATCCTCGTTAGCAGACACAAGGCAAGTATCATCGGCATATTGGTATACCGTACAATGATTTATCACTTCGTTTAGATCATTAACGTAAACCAGATAATGAAGTGGTCCAAGGACCGAACCCTGAGCTGTACCCTCAGTGACTTTAACCCTTTCGCTAAATGCATTTCCTACTTTTACGGTATATGATCTATTCTCAAGGTAATTCCTACAACATTCAAGCAACGGACCTCTGATTCCACTATTGTCTAATTTGTGAACAAGTGTGTCATGACGAAGAGTATCGAAAGCCTTGCTATAATCAATGAAAACAAGAAGAACGTGCTTTTTGTTATTTAGTTGCGTATTAATATCATCTGTAAATCTAGAAAGTAGCTGTGTTGTACTTTTGTTTTGTTGGAATCCGAATTGATTTGTCGACAGTACTTTATATTCCTTATAGAAAGATTGAATTTCGCTACCTATATACTTCTCCATAATCTTATCAATGCTAGATAGTAGTGTAACTTGTCTATAGTTTCCTGTATCATTCTTTTTTCCCTTCTTATAAATTGGTCTGACAATACCACTTTTGAGTTCACTAGGATATAAACCTTGGTATACGCATTCATTAATGAGTTTCACAATAGCCTGTGTTATTTTATGACATATTAATTTAATTTCTGACATTCTTATGCCGTCGACCCCTGGCGCTTTATTAGATTGAAGAGATTTTATTATTTTATGGATCCTAGCATGTGTTGCTTTTTTAAATAGCATTGATTTGTCATTCTTAGTCTCATACTGGGCTACATTTAATAGAGTTTTCTTACACTCAGGAATAATTTCTTTTACACCGGATTGAAATTGCTTTGCAAATTGGTCAGCAATGTTCTTAGCACTATCTTTAAATGCCTTTAACACTGTGTCATCTAACGAATTCTTTTGCTTTCCCGTCAGACTGTTAAGTATATCCCAGAGTTTTTTTGGCTGATTCTTATTGATATTAATTTTGTTTTTGTAATAATTATTACGAGTATTTTCGATTAAGTTATGAATTTTATTTCTTTCCTTCTTATATTTTACCCACATAATTTTGTTATTAATATCTTTTTTACATTGTGAATACAGTTCGTCCCTATAGGCGCATGCTCTCACTATTCTATCATTGATCCATTCCTTTTTATTTCTTTTAGATTGTGTAACTTTTTTTGTGTATTTCGATTTTTCGTAGCATTCTGTGATTTTAGATTTTATAATAGCATATATCTTATCAGGTTCATGTAAATTTTCTAGCTTGTCCCAGCTTATATTCATCAGTTCCGAATGAAGCACATTCCTTTTATATCTAGTTATGTAACTTGCAACACCCTGTATACTTGGAATTCCTGCAAATACAACTACAATCATTCTGTGGTCAGCTAGTACAGTACTGAGTGCTGCAGTATAAATTTCTTGTAAACAAGATCGCACAAAAATATGATCTAAGCAGCTTCTAGTCACAATATCTTTTTTTAATTCAATTCTGGTATAATCCGTAATTCCGCATACAAGGCCGAACTCTGACATTAGTCTTAGGTAGTGTTTTCGTATTAAATTATCAGTTTTCAGGTCAATGTTTATGTCACCTATAAGAATGAAGTCGCCTGCCAAACGCTGAGCAAGTAAGTGTTTAAATTCTTTAAGAAACAATCTTTTATTTCGTTCAGGCGGCAAAAATATAAAAAATTTATGTATATGAGTTGGCGGCATCAAAAATGTGAGTTTTGCGCCTTCCACCATATCATTGCGAGCTTAACCCGATAGAGTTGATATGAGCGCAAGTAAAAGGTTACGTTGGAAGGAACAACAAAACATTCAAAATGGACGATGTGAAAATTTTGTTGGACCAAGGTTTGGCGCGGATCGGGCCAGAACAGTGGGCGAAATGTGTAGCTCATGTCCTAAAAGTAGAAGAAAAAATGAAAGAACTGGATGGGATAATAGATACGGCCACCGACGATGTGGCGGAACCATTTGTAATTAATGTGGGCGATTTGATTAGCGATTCATCAGAATATTTTAGCGATGAATCAAATAAAAAAAATGAATTAAGCACCAAGAATATAAGCATATTTTAATCACATACTTACCCATCTGTAGATAGTTCACCTATTCATAGACAAAGACAACATGGCGCTTTGTTAACATAGTCCACAATTTCTATTGACGGCGACTATATTTATCACGTAGTGAAAAAAACAAATGAAACTCTGAATCAAAAGATGATAAAAATCTTTTTTTTTTCAAATTACATAATGCTGTTATAGGTGGCCAGTGCGTAAGGAGAACATATTAAACATAATCGAACCTTTTTTTTGCGTTCCCCTAAATTTGTCCATGTAGATATTCAAGAATCGTTATAAATCCTACCTTGTACAGTGGAGCCCACATCAAGCTAAACACTTTCAGTATAAGCTGACCTCTCATTGTATAGGCTTCCCGTACAATGAGAGGTCAGCTTATACTCAATGTGTATAGCTTGATGTGGGCTCCACTGTACTTTTGACTGAACAGATTATCGTCGAACGTGCAATAGCCTGCGGTTTAGTATAACCGGCACCGGTATCGTTGCATCGCTATTAAAAACCCATTTTATATTACGTAATGCAAGCGTCGGTTATACCCAGGGCGAAGGCTATGCTTTGTTCAATGTCCCTCGCTCTATCAACCGGATCTTTAAATAATGAAATCATGCGAATGATAAAAAATCCGATCAAAAGGCAAACTTGGCAACTATTTACATGAGTATAGTTTGTCAGTGTTTGTAACCTGTGCAGTGTGCACCAATAATACCGGTAGCACGTAGGTAGAACGTAAGGTATGTTGAATACTCTGTGGTCTCGTTGTGGTCATACGCTGTTTCTGGGCTTGTGGGGCACGAGTACGAGTTGCCCAACACACAGTAACGGGGTGTCCGTCTGTCATGGAAGTAGATCATTGCCAAGTTTACGTATACACTCGGTTATACTTTTACTGTCAAGGTCTCCCCAGGCCTGCGGGGATCCACTGCTTCTCATTGCTTCGGTTGTTTAACACGTAAGGGAGGGGGGAGGGGGAGGGATGAACACAGAACGCTTCGAGTCAACATCTCCAATCGATAGTGTTCGATGGAATATTGCAACTTAGTTGGTTCAACGACAAGGGGCTGGGGGGCAGTTGCGCGAGACCTGGCGATATAGAACACAAATAGATCATGTTGTTTAAGGATGTCGCAACAGTGTCTGTACTTTCCGACTACAAATACATTATGAACAATAGATAGACAAGCAAATTTCAGAGACTTTTAGTTCAATGTATGGTTGAATAAAAGAAAGATATGTATCTTTATGTGTAAACTGCAACGTCGGTATGTCGGTAAAATATTCGCATTGAAACGGGCCCATAAATTCAAATTCAATTGTTTATTTTGTAAAATAGATATATAAAGTGTACGTTTTACAACAGGTCATATCTAATCTTTATAAAAACAATATTATATGATGAAACAAATATAATACGGGAAATATATAAAAAATATAAGGTATATATTTAAGTTGGGCTGATAAAATTATACATCTGCATAAAATAAATAAATATAGGAATAAGAGTATTATATATACATAATCCAACGAATAAATAAGTTGATAAATGAACTAAATAGACCATAAATAAATATAATGCCTAACCAAATATAAACCGGTTGAAAATTAACCCTCTAGCTATAACAAAGGAAACTGTTCTATATTCGAAATAAAAAAATACATGTGTCGTTACTTTGTTTATGATTCATAATAAAAAAAAAGAAATCGACCGCCAAAGAAGAACTAATACTCCGGTGACAGAGACGACTCTCTACCTATCTATGATTGTGTACATAGCCTATGTGCAATAATTACCGCCGGGAATATGTACCGTCTATTGTCAGTCACATGTTGCAACGGACAAGTCGGCTATTTTTTTTAAATTTGAAAACCAAACAATAAAACTCTTTTTTTACGATTTTGTGTTCTATTAGTGATTCTGACTCATAGAGTTCAATAAAGCTAGAGGTTAATTTTCAACCTGTATAGGTACTAACAAATAAAAAGTTAAAATGTTGTATATACCTACACAATGCAATTAATAAATAAGTTGATAGATAAATAAACTATAAATAGATATAATGCCTGAATCCGCCCATTCCAATCGCACGATCATGTCTTTTTATATCATATCTACAACGGAACGAAAATTAAATATTATTCAAAGCATTGAAAAGTTTTGCATTGGATTATTAAATATAATTCATTTCTGAATGTCCAACATATTAAATACTAGCTTTTGCCCGCGGCTCCACCCGCGTCGAAGAGATTTTCGTAGAAATAAGGAAAACAAAAGAATATGATTTTTGAACGATGACATGCAATAATCACGATGTTTTACCAAAGCGCTAATAAATACCAATCAAATAAGCCCAAACTCGAAGGGTCTGCATTCTAACCAAATTTTACAAACGTTCGGAAATTATTATTTGCTACATAACTTCTCAATAATACGAAATTCCAAAAATCTTTAAATGACGATAACTTTTACCAAAGCGCTAATAAATACCAATCAAATAAGCCCAAACTCGAAGGGTCTGCATTCTAACCAAATTTTACAAACGTTCGGAAATTATTATTTGCTACATAACTTCTCAATAATACGAAATTCCAAAAATCTTTAAATTACGATAACTTTTACCAAAGCGCTAATAAATACCAATCAAATAAGCCCAAACTCGAAGGGTCTGCATTCTAACCAAATTTTACAAACGTTCGGAAATTATTATTTGCTACATAACTTCTCAATAATACGAAATTCCAAAAATCTTTAAATGACGATAACTTTTACCAAAGCGCTAATAAATACCAATCAAATAAGCCCAAACTCGAAGGGTCTGCATTCTAACCAAATTTTACAAACGTTCGGAAATTATTATTTGCTACATAACTTCTCAATAATACGAAATTCCAAAAATCTTTAAATGACGATAACTTTTACCAAAGCGCTAATAAATACCAATCAAATAAGCCCAAACTCGAAGGGTCTGCATTCTAACCAAATTTTACAAACGTTCGGAAATTATTATTTGCTACATAACTTCTCAATAATACGAAATTCCAAAAATCTTTAAATGACGATAACTTTTACCAAAGCGCTAATAAATACCAATCAAATAAGCCCAAACTCGAAGGGTCTGCATTCTAACCAAATTTTACAAACGTTCGGAAATTATTATTTGCTACATAACTTCTCAATAATAGGAAATTCCAAAAATCTTTAAATGACGATAACTTTTACCAAAGCGCTAATAAATACCAATCAAATAAGCCCAAACTCGAAGGGTCTGCATTCTAACCAAATTTTACAAACGTTCGGAAATTATTATTTGCTACATAACTTCTCAATAATAGGAAATTCCAAAAATCTTTAAATGACGATAACTTTTACCAAAGCGCTAATAAATACCAATCAAATAAGCCCAAACTCGAAGGGTCTGCATTCTAACCAAATTTTACAAACGTTCGGAAATTATTATTTGCTACATAACTTCTCAATAATACGAAATTCCAAAAATCTTTAAATGACGATAACTTTTACCAAAGCGCTAATAAATACCAATCAAATAAGCCCAAACACGAAGGGTCTGCATTCTAACCAAATTTTACAAACGTTCGGAAATTATTATTTGCTACATAACTTCTCAATAATAGGAAATTCCAAAAATCTTTAAATGACGATAACTTTTACCAAAGCGCTAATAAATACCAATCAAATAAGCCCAAACTCGAAGGGTCTGCATTCTAACCAAATTTTACAAACGTTCGGAAATTATTATTTGCTACATAACTTCTCAATAATAGGAAATTCCAAAAATCTTTAAATGACGATAACTTTTACCAAAGCGCTAATAAATACCAATCAAATAAGCCCAAACTCGAAGGGTCTGCATTCTAACCAAATTTTACAAACGTTCGGAAATTATTATTTGCTACATAACTTCTCAATAATAGGAAATTCCAAAAATCTTTAAATGACGATAACTTTTACCAAAGCGCTAATAAATACCAATCAAATAAGCCCAAACTCGAAGGGTCTGCATTCTAACCAAATTTTACAAACGTTCGGAAATTATTATTTGCTACATAACTTCTCAATAATAGGAAATTCCAAAAATCTTTAAATGACGATAACTTTTACCAAAGCGCTAATAAATACCAATCAAATAAGCCCAAACTCGAAGGGTCTGCATTCTAACCAAATTTTACAAACGTTCGGAAATTATTATTTGCTACATAACTTCTCAATAATACGAAATTCCAAAAATCTTTAAATGACGATAACTTTTACCAAAGCGCTAATAAATACCAATCAAATAAGCCCAAACTCGAAGGGTCTGCATTCTAACCAAATTATACAAACGTTCGGAAATTATTATTTGCTACATAACTTCTCAATAATAGGAAATTCCAAAAATCTTTAAATGACGATAACTTTTACCAAAGCGCTAATAAATACCAATCAAATAAGCCCAAACTCGAAGGGTCTGCATTCTAACCAAATTTTACAAACGTTCGGAAATTATTATTTGCTACATAACTTCTCAATAATACGAAATTTCAAAAATCTTTAAATGACGATAACTTTTACCAAAGCGCTAATAAATACCAATCAAATAAGCCCAAACTCGAAGGGTCTGCATTCTAACCAAATTTTACAAACGTTCGGAAATTATTATTTGCTACATAACTTCTCAATAATACGAAATTCCAAAAATCTTTAAATGACGATAACTTTTACCAAAGCGCTAATAAATACCAATCAAATAAGCCTAAACTCGAAGGGTCTGCATTCTAACCAAATTTTACAAACGTTCGGAAATTATTATTTGCTACATAACTTCTCAATAATACGAAATTCCAAAAATCTTTAAATGACGATAACTTTTACCAAAGCGCTAATAAATACCAATCAAATAAGCCCAAACTCGAAGGGTCTGCATTCTAACCAAATTTTACAAACGTTCGGAAATTATTATTTGCTACATAACTTCTCAATAATACGAAATTCCAAAAATCTTTAAATGACGATAACTTTTACCAAAGCGCTAATAAATACCAATCAAATAAGCCCAAACTCGAAGGGTCTGCATTCTAACCAAATTTTACAAACGTTCGGAAATTATTATTTGCTACATAACTTCTCAATAATACGAAATTCCAAAAATCTTTAAATGACGATAACTTTTACCAAAGCGCTAATAAATACCAATCAAATAAGCCCAAACTCGAAGGGTCTGCATTCTAACCAAATTTTACAAACGTTCGGAAATTATTATTTGCTACATAACTTCTCAATAATAGGAAATTCCAAAAATCTTTAAATGACGATAACTTTTACCAAAGCGCTAATAAATACCAATCAAATAAGCCCAAACTCGAAGGGTCTGCATTCTAACCAAATTTTACAAACGTTCGGAAATTATTATTTGCTACATAACTTCTCAATAATACGAAATTCCAAAAATCTTTAAATGACGATAACTTTTACCAAAGCGCTAATAAATACCAATCAAATAAGCCCAAACTCGAAGGGTCTGCATTCTAACCAAATTTTACAAACGTTCGGAAATTATTATTTGCTACATAACATCTCAATAATAGGAAATTCCAAAAATCTTTAAATGACGATAACTTTTACCAAAGCGCTAATAAATACCAATCAAATAAGCCCAAACTCGAAGGGTCTGCATTCTAACCAAATTTTACAAACGTTCGGAAATTATTATTTGCTACATAACTTCTCAATAATACGAAATTCCAAAAATCTTTAAATGACGATAACTTTTACCAAAGCGCTAATAAATACCAATCAAATAAGCCCAAACTCGAAGGGTCTGCATTCTAACCAAATTTTACAAACGTTCGGAAATTATTATTTGCTACATAACTTCTCAATAATACGAAATTCCAAAAATCTTTAAATGACGATAACTTTTACCAAAGCGCTAATAAATACCAATCAAATAAGCCCAAACTCGAAGGGTCTGCATTCTAACCAAATTTTACAAACGTTCGGAAATTATTATTTGCTACATAACTTCTCAATAATAGGAAATTCCAAAAATCTTTAAATGACGATAACTTTTACCAAAGCGCTAATAAATACCAATCAAATAAGCCCAAACTCGAAGGGTCTGCATTCTAACCAAATTTTACAAACGTTCGGAAATTATTATTTGCTACATAACTTCTCAATAATAGGAAATTCCAAAAATCTTTAAATGACGATAACTTTTACCAAAGCGCTAATAAATACCAATCAAATAAGCCCAAACTCGAAGGGTCTGCATTCTAACCAAATTTTACAAACGTTCGGAAATTATTATTTGCTACATAACTTCTCAATAATAGGAAATTCCAAAAATCTTTAAATGACGATAACTTTTACCAAAGCGCTAATAAATACCAATCAAATAAGCCCAAACTCGAAGGGTCTGCATTCTAACCAAATTTTACAAACGTTCGGAAATTATTATTTGCTACATAACTTCTCAATAATACGAAATTCCAAAAATCTTTAAATGACGATAACTTTTACCAAAGCGCTAATAAATACCAATCAAATAAGCCCAAACTCGAAGGGTCTGCATTCTAACCAAATTTTACAAACGTTCGGAAATTATTATTTGCTACATAACTTCTCAATAATACGAAATTCCAAAAATCTTTAAATGACGATAACTTTTACCAAAGCGCTAATAAATACCAATCAAATAAGCCCAAACTCGAAGGGTCTGCATTCTAACCAAATTTTACAAACGTTCGGAAATTATTATTTGCTACATAACTTCTCAATAATAGGAAATTCCAAAAATCTTTAAATGACGATAACTTTTACCAAAGCGCTAATAAATACCAATCAAATAAGCCCAAACTCGAAGGGTCTGCATTCTAACCAAATTTTACAAACGTTCGGAAATTATTATTTGCTACATAACTTCTCAATAATACGAAATTCCAAAAATCTTTAAATGACGATAACTTTTACCAAAGCGCTAATAAATACCAATCAAATAAGCCCAAACTCGAAGGGTCTGCATTCTAACCAAATTTTACAAACGTTCGGAAATTATTATTTGCTACATAACATCTCAATAATAGGAAATTCCAAAAATCTTTAAATGACGATAACTTTTACCAAAGCGCTAATAAATACCAATCAAATAAGCCCAAACTCGAAGGGTCTGCATTCTAACCAAATTTTACAAACGTTCGGAAATTATTATTTGCTACATAACTTCTCAATAATAGGAAATTCCAAAAATCTTTAAATGACGATAACTTTTACCAAAGCGCTAATAAATACCAATCAAATAAGCCCAAACTCGAAGGGTCTGCATTCTAACCAAATTTTACAAACGTTCGGAAATTATTATTTGCTACATAACTTCTCAATAATACGAAATTCCAAAAATCTTTAAATGACGATAACTTTTACCAAAGCGCTAATAAACACCAATCAAATAAGCCCAATCTCGAAGGGTGTGCATTCTAACCAAATTTTACAAACGTTCGGAAATTATTATTTGCTACATAACTTCTCAATAATACGAAATTCCAAAAATCTTTAAATGACGATAACTTTTACCAAAGCGCTAATAAATACCAATCAAATAAGCCCAAACTCGAAGGGTCTGCATTCTAACCAAATTTTACAAACGTTCGGAAATTATTATTTGCTACATAACTTCTCAATAATACGAAATTCCAAAAATCTTTAAATGACGATAACTTTTACCAAAGCGCTAATAAATACCAATCAAATAAGCCCAAACTCGAAGGGTCTGCATTCTAACCAAATTTTACAAACGTTCGGAAATTATTATTTGCTACATAACTTCTCAATAATACGAAATTCCAAAAATCTTTAAATGACGATAACTTTTACCAAAGCGCTAATAAATACCAATCAAATAAGCCCAAACTCGAAGGGTCTGCATTCTAACCAAATTTTACAAACGTTCGGAAATTATTATTTGCTACATAACTTCTCAATAATACGAAATTCCAAAAATCTTTAAATGACGATAACTTTTACCAAAGCGCTAATAAATACCAATCAAATAAGCCCAAACTCGAAGGGTCTGCATTCTAACCAAATTTTACAAACGTTCGGAAATTATTATTTGCTACATAACTTCTCAATAATAGGAAATTCCAAAAATCTTTAAATGACGATAACTTTTACCAAAGCGCTAATAAATACCAATCAAATAAGCCCAAACTCGAAGGGTCTGCATTCTAACCAAATTTTACAAACGTTCGGAAATTATTATTTGCTACATAACTTCTCAATAATAGGAAATTCCAAAAATCTTTAAATGACGATAACTTTTACCAAAGCGCTAATAAATACCAATCAAATAAGCCCAAACTCGAAGGGTCTGCATTCTAACCAAATTTTACAAACGTTCGGAAATTATTATTTGCTACATAACTTCTCAATAATACGAAATTCCAAAAATCTTTAAATGACGATAACTTTTACCAAAGCGCTAATAAATACCAATCAAATAAGCCCAAACACGAAGGGTCTGCATTCTAACCAAATTTTACAAACGTTCGGAAATTATTATTTGCTACATAACTTCTCAATAATAGGAAATTCCAAAAATCTTTAAATGACGATAACTTTTACCAAAGCGCTAATAAATACCAATCAAATAAGCCCAAACTCGAAGGGTCTGCATTCTAACCAAATTTTACAAACGTTCGGAAATTATTATTTGCTACATAACTTCTCAATAATAGGAAATTCCAAAAATCTTTAAATGACGATAACTTTTACCAAAGCGCTAATAAATACCAATCAAATAAGCCCAAACTCGAAGGGTCTGCATTCTAACCAAATTTTACAAACGTTCGGAAATTATTATTTGCTACATAACTTCTCAATAATAGGAAATTCCAAAAATCTTTAAATGACGATAACTTTTTTTTCCGTGATCCTATTTTAATGAAATAAAGCTTTTCTATTCCAAATTAAGTTTTGTACAGCCGTGAAAACCACATGAAAATCCGTTCAGTAGTTTTAGAGATGTGCGTGAACAAACAGACAGACAGACAGAAAAGAATTCTAAAAATCGTTGATTTGTGTTCTATAACTCTTCTTTAGCGGTTTCTACTGTTTTATTATAAGTATTGATATCATAAGCATTATAGCAAATGATGAAAAGAACCGGGAAAGTGCGAGTAGGGCACACACACAAAGGGTTCCGTACCACTATGCAATACGAGCCCAATATGGGGAACCCTAAAAACATTATGATAAACATCTTCAAACTACAGGCAAAATTCTTACTTGTGGCGAGCATGTAACAAATTTAATATAAAATCTCAGAAACTTTATCTAGACTTGTTCCATCTATCCATAGCAGGGATGAGATCCAAAATAAGTGCAAATTTTTTCAACAATTAACCATTGTTTAATTTTATTTTTTACACTTAACTTTATATGTATATATTCTATGTTTTCTTTACTGGCTTTTCTCTTTCTCTTACATTATGACGTTTTTGTGTTTATTTTATTAATATATAAATTGTGATTTTGTTAATGTAAGAAAATATTTAGTAATACATTATTTTTCAAATGATATTATATAAAAAAAACTTCGTACTAACCCGTATTTATAAGTGAAAACTTGTAAATGGCCTTCTGCATTTATTACTTTTAAGTTTATTATAATTTATTGTGCTGTAAGTTTTCCGAATAAATAAATAAACATCAATAATATATATATATATATATCCCATAGCCCCAAGATAAAACCGTTATAATGCTAGCGCCTGATAAACTTTAACTACGAAACACATTTTTTTATTATGTACTTATTTGTTATTTTTCTTTATAGTATACTCGTATATGACTAATTTTGAAACTTGTATGTATTTCAGTTTTGAAGATAGAGCTGAAAGAAATAACGTTGAATATTGCTACGGTTACGAGGTTTTTTGTATAGCACCCCCCAAGGGTTTCAACTCTTGATGTTATAATTTATTTGCCGTGTTAGAGGTTGACACGTATTCTCTAGACATTAGATCTGTTACCTCTTGCGGCTGAAGCTGCAGAGCTCTTACAGGGTTGAGTACCCGAATGGTGCTAAAGGGGGTCTACTCTACAGCATCAACGGTAATTGGTGGACAGTTGAATTTCTACAGAGTACTTGTTGCTATCACATCCATCCATCCATCAGCCTATTTCGTCCACTGCTGGACATAGGTCTTTCCAAGATTTTACCACTATTGGCAGTCCTGCTGGAAGAAATGCCCATACTCACACACGCTGGGCAGGCGGGTTGGTGAGCGTGGTGCCGAAACCCTTACACCAGTGACGCCACGGGGCAGAGATTGAATAAACGTGGGCGGAGCCGCGGGCAAAGGTCATAATAATAATAATGTCATATTTTTCACACCTGAAAGTAAACAATGACGTTGTCTCTACCAGACTATTTATATAGGCTGAACCAAACGAATGCTCCCTGGAGGGAAAATACTTTATTAAATATGAAAGATAGCAAATTTTACTCAAAGGAATCTTTATTTTATTTTAAAGTTAAGGAAAACCGCATACAAAGAATTAAAAAACATCACCTGCTTGAACCGGTAATCGAACCAGACAAATATGTAAAAAAAACAGCCCGTATTTTTATAATACCGATCGAAAGGGTCAAGCATAGGAACCAAATTCTTCTAAGTAACATTGTATCGTAAAATTAAGGAAGACCATGAAATTTAACATTTTAATAACAAAACTCTTAAAGGTATTCTAAAATTCAATATTGCAGGAAGTACGGAAAAGACGCAGGAAAAACGAATTATTAATTTTCCTGAACAACATCTGAAAATGGCACATCGGTACAGTAAATCAAAAGGATCTAATCAGGCTGTAACTTTAAAATGTTGTTCAGGAAAATTAATATGTAGTATGTTGTTGTACCTACTTCTAACAATGTTGAATTTTGTGATATCTCTAAGAGTTTTGTTATTAAAATGTAAAATTTCATAGCCTTCCTTTAATTTACGATACAATGTTACTCGGGAGAATTTTCTTCGATCGGTATCATAAAAATACAGGTTGTTTTTTACACATTGGTCCAGTTTGTTTCCTGGTTCAAATAGGTGATTTTTTTAAATTGCAGTTTTCTTAAACCTTGAACATAAAATAAAGGTTCCTTTAAGTCAAATTTGCTATCTTTAATATTTAAGGTACTTTCCCCCCAGGGGGCATTCGTTTGGTTCAGCTTGTATGTGTATACAAAATGTTCGTTGTGCGGCTACAGGAAACTCGGCAGACAGACTAAACTAACATTGGTATGTAATTAAAGTGAGTCTCGTCTAAGACGCGTTCCGAGGTCACGGGGTTTCTACAATGCCCTATCTGATGGTATCTTGCAGCTCTCGCCTTAATTGCTTCTCAAAGAGATTCTACCTCTGTTCGATATAATCATTAGCGCTTAACGCTCTTTGTGCGAGAATGTGTCTAAGTTATGCGGACAGTTCGGTTATAAAGATTTAGAAGGCCGTTATTATTTTATAGAAAGTGTTTACTTAGTAGTTAGTTCAAGAAGAAAAGTGATAGTTAACATTTGTTTTGTTTAAAATATAAATCATAGAATGACAATCACGTTCGTGAGAGAGAGACACAAAAACGTGAATATTAATGGCCGATGGGCTCTGGGTTGAACCTTTGGGTGGTCGCAGCAGTGCATGTGCGGTGTGCGGAGAAAGGATCACCGAGCGTGCCGATGCGCCCGGGGCGACGGGGGGCGGGACGGGGCGGGGAGCGGTGTTGCCCCACTCGCGGTTAACCTTCAAACGTTGCATGGTCTAACGCTGTTTTAGAAACAAATTTACCTAATCCTATTAAAACGAAAATGACGAGATCGAATGAGATGTACGTATTCGTAGGAATGGTTGCATGTACTCTGGCGGAGATGCGGCCTGTCGATGTCGGGCGAGTCAGGGCCAGGGGGCAGGTAGTGTGTAGCGTACCGAAGACCTTATCTCTGGCTGGTCTGTTACAGTGGAAGTGATGTTTCACTGGCGACAATGTCGTCGCGTATCGAGCCCGCACACACAGCTGACAGCAGCCGGCGCGCACGCAGCGAGGAGCGCGCCGCTAACATTGCGCAAGATTCGCCGATCTCGTCGTTTCGCTAAGAATTCTAGGTGCGGTTCGACTCGATATGACCTTATCGGTTAAACTTTGCGTTTTGCGAAAGAATTTCATTATGATCGTTAACGGATGTGGTTGCGCATAGTGAGACTGCATTTCGAGGGGAAGGAAAGGGAAAGCTGCCGCATTAGGGTTGCGGCTGTCTCCCTCTAGCGATTTACTTGCATTTTCTTGGCTCATATCCTTTCGCCATTAAGGTGATGTTTGTCGTGAACACGTGAAGCATGGCAAAGTTTTTAACGTTCCGTACCTCAACACGGAAAAATTAAAATATCCTATTAAATCATTTTGATGTCCGTCTGTGAGTGAATTAATGAATAAACACTTGATTGCACAAAAAACACATATTCCCAAAAGAAACATCTTTTTCACTTCTCAAGTTCTCATGCTCTTTAAGTTCTTGTTTATGCTAGGTGTAAGCGGACTAAAACTACTTTTTATGTTCTAGTGCATAAAAGTGTTTACTTCTTCTAAGACTATGGCAATAGGCCTTACAGCCAAATACACAGTACAACTTCATTGAGAAACTTTTTCAAACTCAATAGTGTTCGAGCTAAGATTCTATCATTTTAGCGCGAACTGACGGGACAGCGATGAACACGGGCTCTTCAGACGATGCTCAGAAGGATATATAGTGACTTAAACAAATATAATATAAAATAAATAAACCTCAGACATGCATGTCTAATTACTTATTTATGTTATTTAGACATGGCTGTGTGGGCTAAGTTACCTTTGCCTTCCCAATTGGTGGCAGAATTAAAAAAAAAGTAGTCATGGTCTTATAGATACAATTGCCTGGCCCTGAACGGAAAGAAAGAAAAAAAAAAGGTAGTGGTGGCGGGAAAGAGCTGTTGTTTTTTCTCAGCAGTACATATTTAGTTGTTTGATTATTTAAATTTGCAATAAATATTTACTCCTAACACATTAATGGAAAGAAACGCAAAGAAAGTTGTTCAGCAGATATTGCCACCAAAATCTAAGCAAATATATTTTAAAAGTTATGAGAATTTCATGTATTAGAGACGCGGAAAACAACTAAATATCCAAGTGAAAAGCAGAGTGTTGAACTCGGCTACAAACGAGCCATATTACCTCTAAAGCTGCTAAATATCTCGGTAATATGGCTCGTTTTATGCACTCGTATAACAATCTACTATTAGTTAACCATGGGGAAAATATGAATGCATTATGTTTAACTTTCAATATAGCGTACAGATGATAGTAGGAGTAGGGATGCGGTAATAGAATTGATAAAGACCGAAAAAGAAGAGATAAATAAAACACCGTTCTGTGGGACACACACCGGCAATTACACTACACCAATTAGGGTCTTTATTGTAGAACTTCAAACGCTATGACCTTCAAAAGTATCGTGATTGGCTAAAAATTACTACATCATGTGTAGCCCATCACGACACTTTTGAAAGTAGAATAGTGAAAGTTATTGAAGTTAAAACACTTAGGGGGCAGATTTGCAGGTATCGATATAGGTTCAGGTGCTATCTGCCACGGAGGTAGGAGTCGAACCCTGACACTAGCACGGGATAGACATTGAGAGCCTTCAGCCCGCCAACAGGTATGTCGAACTTGGACCAAAATTCTTTGTTGTTCATAACATAACAGTAAAAAACTTACAGAAGAAAAACTAGTTACAGGTCTGGTAAGCCACATCGCCTGAAGCGATTCCTTCCAGACAACCTTTGGGTCAAAATGAAGTCAAGTAGAGAAATCGTAAGGCATATAAGTACATAAAAATAAATATACAATTTTACAAGTTTTTACTTACTATCTTTCTACGAGTATACTAATAGTAATAATAAAGTAGTAAAAAAGTCGTGTCTGTACATTGAATATTTTCGCGAAATTTGAAGTGTAATGGGTTATTGGTACTGTACTGAGGCCGAAACAACAATTTTTAGAATTTTTGTCTGTCTGTCTGTCTGTATATTCCGTTTTAACTCGAGAATCACTTAACGGATTTGGATGCGGTTTTTTTTAATTATCATAGTAGTGACCCTAGTCAACACATAGACTATAAGGGGTGTTCATAAAATAACGCCCAAGCCGGAAAACTGGGCAAAGATTGAATGGACGCAAACGGCAAAGGCTAGTATATAAATTTATGGGAAGTCCGATTCGAATTTATATCCGAAACCCACGCGAACGAAGTCGCGGGCAAAAGCTAGTGTTTAATATACTATTACTGTACTATGAACTACAGAATAAACTAATGTACAAGTATATCCATAAATGCAATGGACGTAAATACCAGTAAATACACTTCTGGACACATCTATTGGCCCAACTTGCATTTTCAGTTTCGTTTGGTCCTAGCTAAAAATTTATATTAGGTCGAGCAAAAAGTTTAAAACAATACGATCGAGAAAGATGGTAAAATGTATCAGGTTTAAAACTGGATCAATAGTTTTTGTTCAATCTAGCAATCATATTTTGGTAGGGGCCATCGAAACCTAAACTCTAAGGTGGGCCAATAGATGTGTCCAGAAGTATAAATAAGGATCGGTAAATATATATAATAATAATAATAGCAGAAGAAATAATACAAAATGATTAAAAAGAAAAAGGATTATTTTCAAATTGAATTCAAATAAATCCAAGTGGGACGGTGTATCTACACTAGTAGATGTAGAGGCGGAGGTACTCACGAGTTGCAGCGTGGTGAGGTGCTTCTTCCACCAGAGGTACTTCTGGTAGTGCGGGCCCATGGCGGCCATCATGTAGTACGCGTACATGATGATGTGCACCAGGTTGTTGACGATGTTGGAGAACGTACCGTGCCCACCTGCCGGGGAGACGGGGTTACTGCTGTGGCCAGGTCACAAGCCCGGGTATCTCAACTATTTGCAGTTAAGTACTCTGTTTGTATGTTCCGTTTTTACTCAAAAACACTCAGCGGATGTGGATGCGGATTATAGGCTATAAGGAGTGTCCATAAAATAACGACCAAGCCGAAAACGGGGCGAAGATTGAAAAAACGCGCGTGGAGCCGCGGGCAAAGGCTAGTAGGTATAAAGTCAAATCTAAAAGTTTTTCAAAGTAATATAATTAAGCTTCTGTTGGTAACACTAAAGAACTATTTTTGACATGAAAAAACTTAGTCTTGACAGCACTAAAACTAAAATTAAAGCCTTCAGAATCGGCCTTAGTATATCCTTTTCGGGTATTTTTTGTATCCACTAATGGTCATGTAGAGTTAGAACACGACCAGTGTGACGTACAGGAACAAGAACAATCAAGTTAATATTGCAAGTGTCACGGTATTTGATCATTAAGTCTGATTCGTGTGACGTCACTAACTATACACACAACTAAATAAATTAATTATGTTGTTGCTTTTAACGTACGTGAACAGATGTACTTGACATTTAGTTATATATGTAAAAACTTTCCAGGATATTGGTAATCTTAGAATATGAACAAATTATCTACACATTACGGCACACTGGTTTTATTATTACGGTTCTGTACCTCAAAAAGAAAAACGGAACACTTACAGGACAGGATCACTCTGTTGTCCGTCTGTCAAGACCTTATTCTCGGTTCCCGTAAGAGGAGGTATCGAGTTTAAACTAATAACAGAAGCCTACGGCACCATGGTGCTTTTAGAAGATCTGGTTTCTGACTTTTCTCAAAAACCCTTTACCTAATCAATTTTATTGCCTCGTCATGAAAAACTATCGGGGCACTTTGAGTTCACTAAGAAACATGACATTCCGTTCAGGAGTAGGTCTTATAGCACACGATTAGGAAAAAAATAGAAATAAATTTATATTTAATTTACATTATATCATTGCGGTATAGAAGAGTAGAAGACAAGTGATTCTGGATGTGAGCAGCTCTGCACCGGGAACCTTTAGGTGCTGATCCCTACTGCGACAGACGGACAGACAGACACATGGACGGACGGACAGACAGATAGATAGCAGAGGCTTAGTAATACGATCCCGTTTGACACCCTTTATGTACGAAACCCTAAAAATGACAAAAAGAGAATTCCAAATTTAGATCAGCGGTGCAATTGTGTAAGCTAATGGTATTCAAATTGATTGTCATATGGCTATTCGGTTAAGCAAATTAGCCCGTTTGACAGTTGAAATCGTTAATTTTTGGGTGTCAAATGAATACGATGGTCTTGTTTTATTGAATAGCCATATGACAATCTAATTTGAATACATTGTCTTACACAATTGCACCCTCTAGTTTCATAAACATATCTTACAGCTTTACTTTTAGAACGATAAAGTCCTAGAAAATATTGACTTTGTGTACTGAGCCGGAGACAATTTCCTATTTATTATGTATAATTCTTATCTCGCTATGAAATAAGCCCAAAATTAAGTATTTTACTTAAACTTTATTCATACTTATGACCTGAGTACTGAGATTCGAACCTACAGTCACCAGCACAGCGTCATATGTCTGACGATTAGACGTGATGAGATGATGAGATCTAATTTGGGAATACTGCCTTAATATCTCGCTTAGAGGATGTACCTGCGATTGTGTGAGTGTAGTTGATTGGTCTTGTCAATAGTAACAAGTTAAATATAACATTTCAAATATACTATAGGTATACATTGATAAGATCGTGCTCGAGCGTCCCGCGGGGCGACAGACGTTGGCGGGGGTGCGGTAGCTTCACGTTCCCCCTCCCGCTACACCACCACCACCGCCAGCGTCTGCCGCGCACGGTCTGGGTTGTCTATGGTGCAGTAGTTACCGGCGATGAACTTGACAAGCACCCAGGCCTCGAAGGGCGTGAGCGAGTGGTGGTAGAGGTGCAGCCACGTGATCTGGCTCTTCTTCTTCCTCAGCACGAAGAACACCGTGTCCGCGAACTCGGACAGCTTCGAGAAGTAGTACACCCAGCACAGATGCAGCATCTGGAACAGGACAAGGGAACGCTCATCGCCGTACTCACTTCACTTATGTGCTCCTTTAATTTCACGTGTTCTGTGTGTGCAGCATTCTCATGTGCATGCTGGAACGGATCGGCGGTGAAACGTGGGTGTGAGAGTGTAGTCTGTCCACACTCGGTAACATCTCCGACACTCCTCGGGGTTATACGTATACATTTCAGTGTAATTTGTCATATTTATTTTACATCTATCATGTAGTTCAACTTAGGAACTTAGGACCTTGAGACCATATTAATCTTTATGTTGTTTTTCTGCGTATTTTTTACTGAACGTGATGCCGCCACGTAAAAACCAAATAAAATGACCACTTGTTCATAATAATAATATGTAATAATCACATGTTCCGGGAACACTGGTTGGCCTTGAAAGTATACTTTACGTATCTATTTTACAAAATAAATATTTTGATTTGATTTGATTTTGAGAGGCAAGGAGCAGCGAAATTGTTTTTTCTTCTATATAATTATACTTTAGAATTCGATCATTTAACATAGTTTTTTTTTATTTATACATATTTATAGATATTTCATGTTGTCTCTATGTTATTTATTTTGGCAGAATATAGTTTAGCAATGAACGTTTATCAAAATTTTAGATAAACAAAAAATAAAATAAATTAGTTGTGCGGGACCGAACGGGATCCCTAGCACGACCCGCTTCGTTTCTCTTTATGTTTCAGCATATACTCGTATGACAGACAGTAATCCTAGCTAGAGTAAACAGAAACTCGCGGGGAATGTCCTTGACATTTATTTTAGTTAATAGGCTCCAAAGAGTCACAAGTTTGCAAGTCTGAAATAAGCGATCGTTTTGATCGGTTTTTTTGTTCTTATTTTATTTTGTATTCTCTTATTAATAGGATGATTCTGGGTTCAACTAGGTTTCGGCCGATTAGGTATTGCATTTCTCTATGTAACTGCTGATTTTTATTTCACGATTTCAGGGTTGACTTCATCGTAAAATATGTTCTATCTATTAGGGTGAAATTAAATCAACCGACCAAATTCATATTGGAGACTCGGTTAGCGATCAAGAACTAGGTTCAGTTATCCTTTTGGCCTATTTCGAAAAATATTTTATTTTGCTCCCTTACTGGTTGGACTAGTTTAAGTACAAATCTCAGTGCAGGCACTACGGAGCAAAAAAATTTTTTTTTTGTAATTTCGCCTGTTGTGTCATTAAACCTTGTTCCTGATGACTAACCGAGTCTCCAGTATGAATTTGGAAGCTCTTAAAATATGACCTTAACACGTTGCATAAAATTTTAATTACAGTGACCATTTTTAATACAATAGCATCTCATTGCGGTTAGAAACTAGTAAAAGTCAATTCTAATTAGGAAGCATTAAAATTTCGCGGCTACTGTGATGTATGTTTCTTCATGTTGGTAATAGTAATGTAATTATAGTCATTGTTGATTCACGCACGAGTTTAGTATTAACCTCGGGCAAGTATCCTCGTACCCACGTTTTGCAAGGAGCTGTTTACTTGTTGCAACAAACCTTTTGCAAGGAGCTTTATGTCAGCAATCACTAATTACTTGTCGATGGACGTCGACGTCGCTTCGTCTGTACCGCAGCCAGACCGAGACCTTCAGCTCAGGGTAATGTTTACGTAATCCAACCTCTCGAACCTGTCATCTGTCATCCGGTAAGCGAGCCTCTTCCTATTCACACTCGGCTTTAACAAGAAAAATGACGTTTCACTTTTTGAATTCCGAACTTGGAACACAAAGACGTTCGAAAGTTCTATAACGGCGCGTCGCCCGCCGCAGAGTGGGTACCACAGAGTACAGTCGGAGCGGAGTTGGACGGTACACGCGTACGTCACAGAGTGGCGAGTGCAGATGTCGAATAGTCATTGGAGAATCTCGATCACCGGAATGTCGGTAAAATAGGCAAAAACCTCACGAATCATACCTATATAATATGTTAACGAGCAAATATTCGAAGAAGAAAGGTGCTGGAACAGTAGAGACCCAAATTTACGAGACTGCTGTTTCTAAGGAAGTTAGGGAATACAATAAATACTCGTTGTCAAACTGCGGAAATTTACATTTATAGTAAATATTTACAAATGCGCAGTATGGAATATTACACGTAGGAATCTTCGCCACTCCTCGGCAAACGTCGTATTTCCTTACACTTTCTATATAATTCATGACAGATAGTGCTCGTTCAGTCGGTTGACTAAAGATACGTATGCACACTAAATCTGTGTTTTCCTAAATCCTTCAGCGCAGAAGAGAACCTAGGCCAAACTAGTTTGTCCTAACGCAACGCGGACAAATAGGCCAGTCGGGTTCGGTCGGTAACATTAATGAGTACAGTCAAATTCTTACTGAAGACTCAGTAACAAGGTTCAATGACCTTTTTCGTGAAATTCGTAAATTATTCTTTTCGTGTTCCTTAAAACGAAACGCAAGCCCAAGCCGGAGTCGATTACTATGGGACGTCAAGATTTTATTTTGCGAAATTAGCAAAAAGTGTTATCGATCCGTGTTGCTGATCACTTACCGAGCCTCCAGTATGAGTTTGGCTGCATAAAGTTACTTTATATATTGGTTTTAAAGCGAGGTGCAATCATCATGCAATTTAAGAACGAAAATAATTATTAACCGGACACTTATTAGAGTCGGATATCGTGTGGTACAAGCTAAGTCGCTTGTAATAAATAAGTTAGGCAAGTGCGAGTCAGACTCGCACACAAAGGGTTCCGTACTACCACGCATAACGGGTAGGGAACCCTTAAAACATGATAAAAATAACAATATATTTAAATATATACCATAGCAAAATAAAGGCTTTAAAAAAGCCGCTAAATTGATAGCGCCTGCCGAATGATTTGGCATCCTTTGAGGAAGAAAACATAATTTTTATTATTGATTATTATACTTCAGAGTATGGATAACAACCTAATCAAATTTGAAACTTGTATGTATTACCTTCTGAAACAAATAACCTTGAAAAATAGCATTTTTTCATGGTTGCTTGTATGGGGACCCCTATTGTTTTTCATATTTTTCAAATTTTTATTGATTGTCGTGATGGAGGCCATGCTATACATGTCGTGTGTAAATTTCAAATGTTTCCGTATCTGTATGTAGCTTAATTTCAAGTAGTTTACAATTAATTTTTACTGATACTATTTGTATAAACTTTTACTATTTCTTTTTGATTAATCATTTAACTCGTGTTCTCGGCAATGCACGGTATTTTGAGGTTCTGAGTATATTTAGCAACCTACTACTTGACGTCAACATGTAGTTTAAGCTAATTGGGTAGCACCTCGCCTTAAGAAGCGACGACTCTATACCTTCATAAACCACTGGGTACAAGTAACAACTTGTTTTGAAGGTTCAGTCAGAGACGGAAATCCTCGTAGTGGATGTCCGTGTCTGTGGCAGTATAACTGAACAACGGCTGAGCCGATTGAGGTTAGATTTGGCATGGAGGGGGGAGATCGGGATGACATTAGATTGCAACAGTAACGAAGTGCACTTCAAGATACGTTTCAGTCCGAGTGTGGTGCGCGGAGGATGGACCGATCTATACGACGGACTCTGTACGACTTAGGTTCCTCGTTATTTCTTCAAATCACGATTACATCAATTGCGCGATTAAATATTCCCTTTAGTGTTCTAACGTGTGTATATCATACAACCCGGTCCCAGTATCTGTGCACCTCGCTGGAATGTGGCGCCTCTCCCGCTTCCCCTGTCACCTCTCCGCGCACTCCCCGGTGCGACAGTACGGTTAGCATCTTCGTTGCCGCTACACGTCCCGATAATTTTGATATTTTCGCTTTATTGTTGTTTTGTTTTTTAATGTTTATTG
Organism: Ypsolopha scabrella; assembly: GCA_910592155.1. Taxonomy (NCBI): domain Eukaryota; kingdom Metazoa; phylum Arthropoda; class Insecta; order Lepidoptera; family Ypsolophidae; genus Ypsolopha; species Ypsolopha scabrella. The sequence continues at coordinate 31,485,177 of OU342964.1, forward strand.
TTAAGTTTAGACTGTTTACTGTTAAGTTTGGACTGGTTTGGTTGTTATTAAAATTGTTGTAGCTGTTAAACTGAAGTCATGGGAAAAACAATACACAGCGAATCAAGAAATTTAATCTTGAAAGTGCTCAAGTTTTTTGAATCGGAGAAAGCAAACAAACAGTACACCATACCTGTAGACCAAGTGGTGAAACGAACCTGTGCTGCAACTGGGATATCAAAGAGGACAGTTCGGCGAGTTCAGAAAGTGAGAGTGAGGAAGATACAATGTCAGGCATAGAGTAAATAATTTATAGTGACTGAGTTTAATAATAAATGTTTTTGTAATCAAAATTATTGTTTTTTAATAACAAACCCTTCATCAATAGTAAATTGATTTGAAAATGTTAGTAAATTTTTTTTACCTCCACATTTCTCGAAAAAACTTTTTTTCACACCGTACCCAGACCGCCGATATGACGTCACGAGGTCAGGTGCACAGATATTGTGACCGGGTTGTACGTATGCTTTATTGAGCTATAAATTTGAAGTTGTCTTGCAAGATTAATTTTAAGATGAGTTTGCAAAACAAATTATATTATTTTAGTCAAGGAAATTGTATTTTTTTTACAAGAAAATAAAGCTATATACAAGAATGTCGGCAGTAAAAATTATATTTACTGAGATCAATTACAAAATTTGAATGACTGTTTGTGAAATACTTACAGAAAATATTTTTTTGTGCCTCTATACTTGTTCAAAAACAACCCCGACTCAATTAGTATAAGAAGTCTTAATTATATTTTGCGTATATCACAGAAGGGGTCCTACTTACTGAGTCCCTAGTATGAATTTGGCTGTACAAATGAAAGTCGCCTCATATAATACATATATGTGTGCTCGTAGGTACAATACGAAGGCGCTGTCACATCTGCATCGTTGAGACATCAATGACCGCGGTTAGTTCCGCGCGAGACATTCACTCTACTGCAACTGTCACTTTCTACAGACCGCAAGCTTCCACACTGAAGCACTCGGCCACGACTCTATCAGAAGGAGCTAAGGGCTGTTTTAGATTGTGTCCGTCCGTAATGTGGAACCTGCTGCACTGTCCGCTGTACCATTACAGATCGGAACACCAGCTTTGTATCGAGATGCGAGATGAGTTGATGACTATAGTAAATAAGGGATCAGGGGACTTTAAACCTTAAGGGCCTCTTATCGCTGACGTTGGGGCAGCTCTTCTTGTGTTAAGTAGAACTGAACTCTATCACGTTTCATTATTGTTTAAAATAGCGCGCTCTGAGCCGCGGCTGCTACGACAACTGAAATATTGTACGCTCTCAAAAAACGCATTTCTCACCCCAAAAACGTTTTTAGAGTCTAATTTTCCAGAAAGTACCTAATGAATTAAAGTTATTAGTAAAGTACCTTTTATTTAATAGCCTGCAATTTACATATAAATTTGGTTATGTACATTGTGTACAAGAAGAAAAATTCTTGAAAATTCGACAGTTTCGATCGAGCAAAGTATTACGTATCGTATATTGAATCAAAAAAGGAAACAATTCAAGGTAACCCCCCTAAAGTTCTTCATTTACTAGATATACAAAACTGGTCAAGTGCGGGCAGGACTCGTACCCTGACATACCGTTTAAAAACGCAAAGTTATTCCACGAGGAGTTAGGTAACCAACTGACTTGACATTTACGATCTATTAAACTCTATGTAAACAAAGGGTCTAATTAAGTTGGTAGTATAGTTATTTTTGAATATAAGTAGTTTTCAGATATTTTACGAGAAGTGTGCGGTAAGTAATATGAGGTAATTGTAGACGGAATTATAAGTTTCTCAGTCAACTGGAGGTAGATACTTTATAGGTTCTCATGGTGAGTCAATTTGTATGTTATTGATGACGTCAAGGGCAACAACTTTGTTTCGCGTTAAGTTAGAAGCCTCATTTTTAACAGGACTATGGGGACGTCAACTTTTGTTGGAAATATTGGTTTGAATTGAACTTGATGTCGTTAACGGGGCTTGAGAAAAAAGGTCTTGACAGACAGACAACAAAAAGATCTTATAAGGGTGTCAGAAGAGAGTAGGTTTGTAGATGTTTAACACAAAAGTGAATGTGGCGCATTATTAATTAGTGATGGGTAGATGGGTATCGGCACCGCGCTGCGCACACCCGCAGCCCGCAGCGCGGTGGAGCTGGCACTTACCCGCCTCGCCTTGTCGCTGGTGCTGTAGTCGACAGGCTGACAGCTAAGACTGTAGTCTCCCCACCACCCCGACATCAGGTGCTGAGGACAAACAGACATATCTCTTACTTACTATTATGTTTTATTTTTACCTTTATTACAAAAACAACAGCTTTAAGTATAATAATAATAAATAACATTAATATTAAAATTAAAATACATATAAGAAAGGAGAATGCCCCGGGATCGTACCAAATGGCGTCACAACTTAGATATTTTTAAATCTGATCAACATCTTTTTGATCAAAACAATCAAAAGAGTTTGCTTAAATCCGGAATTCTAACATCATAATAAAAAATATTTCGGTATTTTCATTTCCGTTGCCGCTTTACTATGATTAGGTTGCCAACCAATAATCACCTCTATCAAAAGGTAATAAAGTCTTTGCAATTGTCCTTGTTAGTGTACAGAAAATTCGAATTGCGGATACTAATGAGACTTGGTAAGTACATTTTAGTCTCCCTAAAGTTAACTTGGTTTGCTTTTGACGGCACGACTTAGTGTTCGGTACGAGGCGCCATATATTACGCTGCATTCTCCTTTACAGCAAAAATATAATAGATGTTAGCAGAGAAGAGTGTCACGGTGTGTGTGGGAGCATGTATGTTCGAGTATGTGTGTGTGTGAATGAAGATATGGTAGGATAGGAAACTTCGGGGGAAGATGATGATAATTGTTAAATATTTGATATGTTAAGTCATAAAGTCGTATCGTCAAAACTAAATACTTTCATGAAAGTATTTTATTTGTTTAGTGACTCATAAAGTTCCCTCGTAAACCAGCTTCTGATCTGCGGGGCAGTTGTTCTGTTTGGGTACCTCGTCTGCGGGCAATGTTTGGGTACTTCGTGCTCGTCGTCTTACAATTTAAGAGTCATCTGTTATCGTTGAAGTTATCTTCTCTTCTCTACTAATTACCATTCATTTTTGTTTTTATAACCTTCAACATTCACTTAATCCTTTATTGGATCCATATAGGAGAAGAAAAATACTTAAAAGGATATAATATTAGTCCTCCTATATTCCGTTAAAACATCATATCATATTAGTTTTCTCCTATTTTCAATATTCCTCCGCCTTTATCTCTTGATTTTTAACGTACTCAGTTGAGCTGAATTGATCGATCTTTCTCCAGCACCCAATAGAGTAACTATGTGTTGATTTGGTGCACAGTTGTTGTTCGTTATTGTTTGTAACATATTATGATTGCGAATGGCGAGTGCCTCGAGCTCAGACTCGCCTGACTGCTGCTCCAAGAGACCTACAATTTTCTAATCTTCACGATAATCTTACGTTTCTACTTCAGCACGCATCTTCATTGGAATGTGTCCTTTATTCCCATCAGTGTAGGACAGTATTAGCATGAGCAGTGGAAATGGCGCTGGCGGTACGGTACTCGACAATGGCGCCTGTAACAATTAGTGTAAGATGGCGGCGTCGGTCGTGTCGCCGGCGGGGTCGCGTATCGGAGAGTCACGGACGTATGACCGAGTAGATCATCTCTCGACACGCGCGGTGTGCTGCCGCCACCTTGACATCTCTGACATTCTACTGACTAGTTTGTCTTTTCAATGTACGGTTTATTGTTTACTTGTCTTGTACTGATTTTGCATTATTCTTCAACTTGTTAACCTACACGACAGTAACTAAATTGTATGTTAATTTGAATTGCTGCTACAAATCATTTTAGTATTAAGATATAGGTAGGTATCATGCCTGCCAATGTCAACCGTCTTACATAAAACGAGAAATTAATAAATATAAAGTAAGATTGAATTTGCTCTGCAAGTGTTGCTTGAAAACGCAAAAATTAAAATTTAAAAGCTGTTTCAAGTGTTTAATGGGTTTACCCACGTTGAAGTAGAAACTCCTCGTGGTGGTTTTGTTTTTAAATTGTTCTAAGTTCCTTCTCCTTGTGCGAATGCAATGACCAATATCCTAAAGATTTACCAAGAAGCTTTCTAAATCGGTCTAGAGACGTGTGGTCGGTCGGGTTTGATCTAAGAGGACTGACTCACCTTACTGTCGATCAGCTGATGTAGTCGCACGAGATATAATACTTGACCCAACTTGTCCTTATATCACTAATTGTACAAGTACATGAGCTGATCGACTCTCCAGTAAACAGTCCGTACACAATCCGTGTGAATGACCGATTTCCCGCCTCGACTGTGGCACAAGCAAGTATTTCTGTTTTGGTAAGTGCCACCGGACGTTCAGGCGTTCGTGTTTAAATGCAAAATGGCTAGAATGCCGGTCAAGGTGCGTATTGCGTTATCTCCATTAATATTTCTGGTTGCACGCTTTGATTTTTATTCGACTCTTTATTAAATTTGGTAGTATATGACGGTTAACCTTCAAGTTATTTATGATATTACACGCATCGGCTCAGTGGTTTAGACAGACTCGCGAGCAGACGGACGTTAATTCAAACTTTACACGCACTCGTTTAGTTTTCCATAATGTAATACATGCACAGTACATTAAATAGCTTAATGACACTTATTTATCGTGCTACGGATCTCAAATGAAAACTTTTCTAAGCTTAAAATTATTCATTGTATAATAGCCTTAAGACAAACTGAAAAAGATTTTAAGTTGTACCATGTATTGTATAATAAATACATTTACAAGAGTTATAATATTTATAATTGCCCAGATTCCCGCGTTCCAAGTCTGACTTAGTTCGGAATTCAAACTATAAAGATCTCCCAATCTTTATTTCAATTAACTTGCAGAAAAATATTTGTGTATCTCACTCATGATTAAGTTTTTTCTGTACGTACATGAGAAATATTTTTTTATATTTTTGGAAATGAAGAAAAAACACATTCAAACAATGTGCCAAGGATGACTATTGACAAGGACGGATAGTGACAGGACGGCTAGAGACACTACAGAGTATAGTACGATCTTGACAAACTCCTTTCGCGTCTTCCACATCCATCAGTCTAGCCATACAAATTCTTCTATTCCGGGTACTTTTGACTTTGCTCTTCTTGAGTATGTCACCAATTAGTCAGTATACATCCATCAAGAGTGGCCCGATCGACCATACATTTCTCTTGTCTCCCTAGTTTCATTCATCCTCTATATGCCCAAACCAACGAAGCATTTCTTGCTCTATTCTAATCATTAATTCTTCTCTCAGGCTGCAACGATCTCGTATGTTCCTCTATCATTCTATGTCACATCACACATGTTCCTTAAGGAACGCATTAATCCTGCATTCACTTTAATTTGAGGCTCATTTTGCCATTTCCAACATTCACTATCATACATAAGTGTAGGAGCCAACATTCTATTATTTACTGCCAATCTTGCCCTTGCAGTTACACTTTGGCTCCCCTCGAAGGCGTGCAGGGCTTCATTCACTTTACTTCCCGCATTCACTCTTCTTTACATATCACGGTCACAGTTTCCATCGCACGTAACAAGACAACCCCATCTGGGTTACGATAGACAACCTCGTTAACCTATTCTGCCATTTGGCTTTTCTTCATAAATATTGATTGATATAACAGTACTAAATAAATATACACACAAGTAAAGCAAGATAAATTACGAGTCCCTTTATTTTTATATCTTAGAATATAAGGTACTTATAACTATGCACCATTTATAATCGATTTTTATTATTAAGGAAGTAAATGTTATTTTACGGTGTAAACTTTGCACAGAGATGTTTAGTCAGCCTCTCCCTCTGTTTTAGACACGAGTAGAAAGCGAGTGTATGTGTGTGTGTGTGTGTGTGTGTGTAATAAACTCACCTCGTAGAACATATAGGACGACAGGAGGACCTGGAAGGCGTTGTAGGCGACTAGTGTCCTCTGGATCTGGAAGGGCTTGCGGTTGGACATCCAGATGGGGCCCAGCACCATGACGAAGCCGAGGTACGCGTACACCATGGCGAGCGTCGGCAGCGGCGTGTCGAACAGGAACCAGCCTTGCACGCGGGGATCTGCGGGGAGCGTGGGCGGGGCGTTACTGGGTATACTGCAGCGGACACTTCCGAGTGTGATTGAGAATGAATTTGAATAATGTGAATGAAAAAGGAATCGTTACAGTAATATGAATAGCCAACGGAGTTCTTGCTTTGGACATATGTAGAATGATACCACAAAATATGATACAGAGGATAAACGAAAGAAGAGTTACGAAAGAAATATATGAGCCATATGAAGGGCCAAATCAAAAGGACTCAGAATGAAGGGGCTTGTATATACAACTATAATAATGGATGTGAAAGAGGCAAAGAAGATGTGTCAGAATAGTAGCAGATGGAAAACCGTGTTTTCTGCCTATAGAAGAAAATTATTCTTAAATATTTAATATTTTCGGTAATAACTGTCATTTGTCCTCTCATATTGGGCATGTTTCAAAACATCCGTCTTCCTAATTACTTGGCACTTAACATACACAAGGTGACTTTCGTTTGTATATCCAAATTCATATTTGAGATTTCGTAAGTGGTCAAGACCAAGGTTCAATTATCCTTTCTGTGAAATACTCGAAATAATATCTTGACTTCCTATATCGATTGAGTCGAACATAGAGGCATAACATTTTTTCAAGTATTTCTCAAACAGGTTCATTGAACCTTGTTAGTGGCCATGTACCGAGTCTCCAGTAGGAATTTGGCTACATAAACGAAAGTCACCTTATATACGATATATGAGTAGATGATAATGACCTAAAAATACTAAATTGGTTTATTGTCCTACATCCATCAACATTATATCGACAACTACACAAGTAATACATATCACACTGTTAGTGGCGTCATCTGACCAGTCGTACATACACATTTCCTTGCGTCTTTTAGGGAAAATATTTGAGTTTCGTGATTTTGAAAAAAAAAACAAAAAAAAAACGTTTTTTTAATGATGTGCACCAGAACATCACTGCATAACGTTCTCAATGCCCGGACAACAACCGGCTCCACAGTCCTCATAACGTGACAACACGCGCGGTAGAGACTTTTCCCTTTATTGAAATCGTGAAGCAGGTCTCGCCAATTTTCGGATATTTTAATGATGTGCAAGAACTGAAAGTGTTTCCACACAAGAGAATATGTAGTTACTTGATGACTTGCAAATATAGTAATGTAATTTATGGAGTCAAAAACCGGCACAAGTAAAACGTGGAAAGTTATCTTAAATTATAATAAAAGAAATGCCTAGAAAAACATCACAGATGGGAAATATTCAATATAAATATATATAAATCTGTGAGAGCCACGGTCTGGTCTGCGATCTGGTGTTGTAGCGATAACGAAAATTAATAATGTAAAAAATTTAAATAATAAACTCTTTTATTTGAATTAATTTTTAACTTTATATTATTTAGTTAAGGTTAAGTTCCTTAGAATGTATTATAATTTTAGTACAATTTTATTTAAGTAATAATTGATTGTATAATTAAATAAATAATGTAAATATTAAAAGAATCGTTTATGTAGCAATGTATTAAACAGAAAGAAAGAAAGAAAACGGAAGATATTGCCAAAACACTTCAAGAAAACAAAGATAAAGTTTTACAGTAAAGGAAACAAAGAAAAACTTTAACTAACAGAGAACAGATACATTTTATTACAATATTTAATATGCTACGTGAAATTTCGGAAAATGGCTGCGAGCTCAGCAAATACCGTTTGTTGAATGTAAAAAAAACAATTAATGCTGCTTTTCAGCCATGTACAGTGGAGCCCACATCAAGCTAAACACTTTCAGTATAAGCTGACCTCTCATTGTATAGGCTTCCCGTACAATGAGAGGTCAGCTTATACTCAATGTGTATAGCTTGATGCGGGCTCCACTGTACCATGGCTGTTGCAATGTTTCGCTAATTTCAGTGAGAGAGAAGTGCATGCAGTATACATCAAGAGTGTCTAGTTGATTCTTCGTAGAAGTATTTCTATATTTCGTGTACATATTTTTTTATGGAAAAAATAATAAAATATTATAAAAAGTTTAAAATATATCAATTAGTTGTATAGACATCCAAAAGAATACTATAAAGTATTTTTTGTAATTTTAGTTACATTTTCTCATTGCTTCTAATGATTTTTGGCATTTTTAAAAATCTTATACAAGAAAAGATTGTGGTGTCGCTCGACGTAATAATTATTCATCTTTGGAGTACAAAGCTTTTGCGTGTTGTGAAGGGGATGCGTGTTTATAGGAGAGGAAATATAGGTAAGTATGTGTGGTCACATACTTGTGAGTATATGTATGTTTATTACTATTAAAAACATATTAGAAATAAAAATATTCCAACTTATTCGTCTTTTTCTTTTTACGCAGTATACATATATATATATATATGTGTAGAAGTTAAAAACAGAAGATATATTTGAAATATATTTCGACCTTTATGTAGGTCGGCATCAATCAGAAATTATAAATTACAAAGTAAATGCTCTTGTTACTTCAAACATGAATTTGATAGATGATGGTCGACAGATTGATGCACGAGTTAAAAATATAAATGATAAAGAAGTATGAATGATTTGAAGGCCCTTCAGGATTCTATTAAATGGTAATTTTTTATATATATACAACACATTTAATGTTGTTTGTTCAAACCTGGGCCATAGTAGGCACCGAGCGACCATATATAAGAGGTTTCCCAGGTCCGGAATTGAATTTCTGTCAATGGAGGTGTGAATGATTTGATGACGCGTGCGGTGAAACAGTTGTTGAGAGTGTGATTGTGGAGTCGGGTGTGGACGGGTATGGGTAGAGTGTTATTAGTAATTGAGTCGGATGTGTGTCGGTGTTGCTTGAGTCTGATGTGGAGGGCGTTAGTCGTTTCTCCTATGTAGAATGCAGTACAGTGTCTGCATTCTAATAGGTAAACGCAGTTTTTAGTTTTGCACCTATTCAACAGTCAACGTCAGATACGTTTGTACGTACATATATTACATGATTATACATACCCTAAGTATTACGTAGGTATATCGATAATATTTACACCATAGCAATTAATTGTAATGAAGTTTAAGGATTCTCAAATGAAACGGAAATGGGTATTGTCAATAATATTTTTTTTTAATGATATTCATATTTAGGAAATTTCCATAGTAAGACATGTAATTTACTTTCTTTATTTCGCTGAACAGTCAATTAGTGTCGGGCCTTGACGTTGACTAGCTTTACAGAAATAGACCAAAAGCAGTTAATTTTGAGTGTTTCAGAAGCAAACCAAAAATAACTAAATTGAAGTGTTAATAAATATATAATGAGCTAAAAATTAGCTTTTTGTTTTGTATGATACAATATAAATTTAAATATTAAAAAAAAATAAGTTTAACTTGAAATATATTTCGATCCTTACTATGTAGATTGTCATCAGTCAGGTTGTATTGTATCTATATAATATCATGAAAAAATACATTATGTGTTTGTTATCTAATTGTGTACTCGTAGTTGTCATTCATCTTTACATTCGTTTATTATTTGCGTTTGATGCCGAGTAGTGGCGCTCATGCAGTGCAAATATTATCAGAGTTTCTAGCATTAACTAACCTAACTCAATACAGTGACGTTCAAAATATTAAAAATCGAATACTTGATCTAACAAGCAGTGATAACCCACTCACACCTGTGGATCTGCACCACAGAGCACTCTCCGTTAATCTTCAACTTCAATTTATACCACCACTGAAGGCAGCTGGCACTTACGTTCATAATTTCAGGGCTGGAGACTATAACAAAATTAACAGAGAAATTACTAAAAATGACTGGAATAAATTATTTTCTTCATTGGACATAGAGGAGTGTGTTGGTAAATTCTATCAAATATTAAATGACTTAATCCGTAGGTTCCTTCCCGGAACGTGTGCTTCGTACCTCTAGTTCAATCCCTGTTTGACATACCAAAGCGCTTAGAAGAGTGTTGAACGAAAAACCTAAATAGGTACCATAAATTATGGAAAATTTATAAAAACCCTTTAGATTACGAAAGTTTGAAGATATTAAAAAAAGAGCAGATAAATTAGATAAAGAATGCTATACAATTACATACAATGTTCTGAAGTTAAAATTAAAAGCAACCCAAAGTTCTTCTGGACATTTGTTAAATTCATCTTTCCGAACAATGGGCCATCACAAACTATGAATTATAGGGGGACGTCAGCCTCAGATGGGGAACAGATCTGCAACTTATTTAATGATCATTTTCATTCTGTTCTCGAGACCTCGACTAATCAGACTGTTAATATTGATAATTTAATATCACCTCATGATGCAGTTTTTGATCTTAGTTCGATAGAGGTTACCCAATGCCTCGTTTTCAAATATTTAAAATCAGTTAACATTAATAAAGGCGCCGGTCTCGACGGCATTCATCCAATATTTATAAGTAGATGTGCGTCAAACTTAACATTACCTATTTCATTAGTTTACTTAAAATCATTTGGTGAAGGATCTGTTCCTAGCATTTGGAAGCGGGCATGAGTCACTCCTATTCCTAAAAGCGCAGTTAGTCAGGATATCGAAAAGTACCGACCTATTTCAAAGCTATGTATATATAGTAAAATTCAAAAAAAAATTGTTATTGAACAGTTGTCTAGTGCTGTACGTCGTCATATTATACCCCATCAGCATGGTTTTTATAGAGGTCGTAGTGCGCACAGCAACCTTCTCTTATTTATTGATATTATTCTTAATTCGATGGATAAAAAATGTCAAGTTGACGCCGTGTATACCGATTTTTCCAAAGCCTTAGATAAAATATGTCATAACACTTTACTATTGAAATTTTGGCGGCTCGGTATACACGATGATCTTTTCCGCTGGCTTAAATCTTACATTACAAATAGAAGTAAGGCTGTTGTTTTACGTGGCTTTTCCTCACAGCTCGAGCAAATTAGTTCAGGAATCCCGCAAGGCTCTCACTTGGGCCCTTTATTATTTATTTTGTATATTAATGAACGTATTGCTTCACGCTGACGACACCAACATTTTTAGAATCATACGTGAACCTGGTGACTGCAACTTGTTACAAAATGACCTAAATGTATTTGAAAGCTTTTGCACAACGATTTATATTTAAATCTTGATAAATGTTTCCTTATTACTTTCACAAGAAAGAAAAACCCAATAATGCATAATTATAAATTATGTAATAAAGATTTAACCAGAGTAACTGAAATTCGCGATTTGGGTGTCATCAAAGCAAAGCAAAGCAAAGCAAAATTATTTATTTTCCAAAAAACATCCATTCAAACACAGTTACATTTAAATGAGTTGCAATAGAAAGAGAGAAAAGATGTTTTTATAACATTTTACGAAAAATTTGTTATTCTTGTGGCCCCAGACTAAGCGAGCTTGCCTCGTGGGTACCAACAATAAAGATTTCCGACATTTAATATTTTCGCACACAGGGTAACATGAACAAGGGTGAGTAAGACAGGCAATTGTTTGTAGCTTTAAACAATACAAGGTTACAAATTATGAATAATTTAAAGAATACAACTAGTGAAATAACATTGATAATGTAGTTAAAATAAAATAAATAATATAGATTAAATAAATAGAAGAAACTATAGGTACCTAACTAAATAAATAGATATAAATACGTTTACTGTGTAATCGTTTCTTGGGGGTTATTTATGAAGTGATATGTAGAATGGCCTCAGATTCTTCGTATGTCATTTTGAGAAGAGTCTCATTAACTTTTTGTTTAACTTCACGACAAGTGAGGTTACGGAAGTCACAGATTTTGTGCATTTTATTATAAATATACGGATGTGAGAATTCCTTAAATTTGACTGCAAATTTAGTGTTTACTTTCTTAACTGGAGCTTTGTAAACACGTTGCATTGCAATTTCAGGATACTTGGGAGAATTAAGCAAAGCTCTATGGGTCATAAAAACTGCTTTTTGAATATATAACCTACGGACACTTAACAGTTTTGAATGTAGGTATAGTAAATTAGTTGGATGCTTAAATTTCTTTTTCAACATAACCTTTATGACCGAACGCTGAGCCCTTTCAACCTCGAGTATAGCGGTCTTGTTCGCACCACCCCAGACAGAGATGCAATATGTAAGCACGGATTGACACACAGCTGTGTAAATACTTTTTAATAGGTCTATGTCAGCAGAGTTGCGAAGATGCTTCATTATATTAATAACTTTTCTGACCCTGCCAGAGAGCGCATGAATATGTTCCTTAAATGAAAGGTGCTGGTCCAGAATCACTCCTAAATACTTTATAGTTGAAGTTATACCTATTTTTGAACACAAGCATGGATTTTGGGTAAATGGATCATTATCTAACATAGTAAATTTGCTACATGTATGAATTGTAAGACTGGCTGCTGGAGGAGGTTTTGAAGCTAGGGTTTTGTGAAAACATATGTATTTTGATTTATCTGCGTTTAAGGTTAAGAGATTTTTATTTAACCATGTGGCAATCCTAGACATACCTTTCTCCGCTGCAATAAAAGCATCATCCCACGTTTTGCCATGGTAAATGACTGCGGTGTCATCTGCATAGCAGAAAAGTTCTGCCCCTCCAACTTGCCGGGATGAAATGTCATTTAGGTACATCAGGAACAACGTGGGGCCAAGGATGCTACCCTGTGGTACACCAAAGGTTACGTTCTTCTTAGAGCTTACGAATTGAGCAATTTTTGTGCATTGTTTCCTAGTAGTTAAGTAACTTCGGAACCAGTCCAGGACTATTCCCCTGATCCCAAAGCTCTCCAGTTTTTTTAGCAGAATAGGAACTGACACCGTATCGAAGGCTTTCGCTAGGTCTATAAATACGCCTATACATGCCTGTCCTACATCAAGGAGAGAGGAAACAACTTTTATCATATCTCCAACAGCATCCTCGGTTGATATACCACGCCTGAAACCATATTCCAAACTGAGCTTTCTACCACACATAGATAAACTGCTTAATAAGGCCTGCAGGCCTATAGGATTTGTTTTACGTGTTGCTAAGCCATTTAAAAATTCATCTACTTATAAACTTTTGTATAACTGCTCTGTTCGTAGCCGTCTAGAATTCGGTTGTACAGCCTGGCATCCGTTCTATGCTATACATATTGATACACTTTAATGGTAGTTCGTGAAGGCCCTAGATTATAGGACAGGTCATATTTAATCTGACCATACGTTATCAGCAAAAAAGGCATAACATTGAACTCTTAAAACCCTGGCGTGATTACATTGACGCCGTTGTTTTGTATTAAATATTAAATTCTATAATCAATGCTCCTGCATTATTGAAAAATATTCAATTCCGGGTTCCTTGAAGACGTGAACGTACTGTTCGTAAAAAACACTTGTTCTCTATTTCTAAATTCAATACTTCTTATGCAAATAATACCTTTATTAGACGTCCGTGTAGACTTTATAATGATAGACTTGATAGTATTGATATTTTTAGTTTATCTTTAACATCTCACAGATATAATGTTCGGAGTAAAATCTCACAATCATCATAAATAAAAACTGTAATGGTTAAAATACCTTTGTTAGTATTTAGTATATAATAACAGACGGGTGTTCCCAGTTCAATGAACTGTAAGCATTTCCTTACAGGGAAATCTCCGTCTATTAATATATCATAATTCTAGTTTATTTTTATGAACTTTGTAAGCTTTTCTTATAAGTGACCGTTTGTTTCTTAATAAAATAAAAATAAATAAAAATTACAATTAATCGTAAATATGGAAATAAATAAATAAAAGCTATATTGCAGGAGAAATTACGAACAGCAATATAATATATCTGTATACAATACGAGTATAACAGTTCCGTGACTGACAGACCGATAACGCACTGCTACAGCTACAGCCTACACCGCTGAAGATGACAAGTGCTCCACGGGGGCGTGGAGGTGCACTGTTGGGTACCCCGGGAACACCAGGTGCCTTATATCCCAAATCATGACAAGAAGCATGACGATAGAGATGATAGTATATGACGTCACTGTCTCCGCAGTACGCGGGTCCGGGACATCGAGGTTGAACAACGGAGTTCCCAAACCAACATTCAGTTGGTCATTCTCACAATCTGAGGCACCTTAACAACCTACTTACGCCTGTTCATCGCCTAACTAAAACAACGAGCTCTCTGGGTGTGGTGGGACCGCGCTTATTTACAATAAAACAAAAAAGGAAAGGTAAAGGTATTGGAAAGGTATTTGACAAATAAAGCTTAGACTATTTAATTTGAATTTGATTTGATTTAATTAGTGATTTTCTGTAGATTTTAAAATTATCTTCTTGCCAGCCTAAATGACATCATCCGGAGGGCCCTTGTCACCGTCATCACCCCGTCCGTTTTAGAACCGACGAGGATTACACGAGATGATGCCAAGAGGCCCGATGGTATGTCAATAATTCCCTGGAAACATGGGTGGCGGCTAGTATGGGACGCTACATGCGTAGACACGCTGGCGGCCTCCCATGTTAGGGAAAGCTGTAAAGCCGCTGGTGCGGCGGCGGATTCGGCCGAAAGCAACAAGCGGCCCAAATATGCCACATTAAAAGTAGCTTGTACATATTTGTGCCGTTTGGCGTCGAGACTTTGGGCCCGTGGGGTCCGGAGGCGCGAAAACTATTTAAGGCACTTTCATCGCGCCTGGTCAACGTCTCGGGTGATCAGAGGGCTGGTGCTTACCTCGGCCAGAGAATTAGTCTGGCCATCCAGAGAGGTAACGTAGCCAGCATTCTGGGCACCCTACCGAGGGGCAATGGTCTGGACCCAGTTTTTTATCTATAGCTTTTAGTTTTATTCAGGTATATTTTAGATTATTATTTATTTTTAGGTAATTACGAGGGGTGGCTGATATAAAATCTCCTTTGTTAAAGAAAGTTTAAAAAATGTTACTGGCCACTATATTCTCGTATTCTTTGTTTATTCCTTTTTTAAAAATTATGACACTTATTTGTTTCTACGAGTTCAATTTTTTTTTGGCGTGTCTTCGTTTTTATCAAGTTGCAATAAAATTAAAAATGGATAAAATTGAGTATCGCGCTGTGATTAAATTCCTCGGTAAAGAAGGGAATACGCCGACGCAGATCCGAGAGCGCATGTTTAAGGTGTTCGGAGATTCATGTCCTTCCGAATTTGTAATAAAGTTTTGGTCAAAGCAGTTTAAACAAGGCCGTGTGAGCTTAGAAGACGATCCCCGTAGTGGAAGGCCCATTTCTGCAGTTACCGCAGATAATGTGGAAAAAGTGAAGAAACTGATCCTTGCCGATCGGCGAATTAAGCAGTGGGAAATAGCTAGAGATGTTGGCATTAGCAAGGAACGAGTTCATGAAATAATTCATGAACATTTGGGAATGTCCAAGGTGAGCGCACGTTGGGTGCCTAAAATGTTGACCCCGTTTGATAAGCAAAGGCGTGTGGAATGTTGTCAGTCATTTTTAGACTTGGTAAAGGATAAAGAGGAAGAAACTATCTTGCGAATAGTGACCTGTGATGAAACTTGGATTCGTCAGTGGGATCCCGAAAGCAAACAAGAATCGATGCAATGGAAATTTAAAGGGGAAAAACCACCAAGGAAGTTTAAGGTCCGGCTGTCAGCGGGCAAACTAATGGCAACCATTTTTTGGGATGTTGAGGGGATTCTTATGATAGATTACCTGCCAAAAAACACCACGATGAATGCTGAATACTATGCGAACTTACTTGACCAGCTACGCAAAAAAATAAAAGAAGACAGGAGGGGCAAACTTAGCAAAGGCGTTTTGATTTTGCATGATAATGCACCCGCGCACACGGCCTTTAAGGCGCGGTCATCTCTGACAAAAAACGGCTTTACAGAGATCAACCACCCACCCTATAGTCCAGACCTGGCTCCCTCTGACTACTTCTTATTTAAAAATTTAAAGAAAAATTTGAGAGGGCGCAGATTTTCAACAGACGAAGAGATGAAGGACGCTGTGAATGACTATTTTGACGAACAAAATAATAATTATTATTTTAATGGTATGCTGTCACTTATTGACAAATGTCGTAAGTGCATTTCAGTTGCAGGGGACTATATTGAAAAATAAAAAATAAATTATTAATCCATGTATTTTTTTTCATAGTCAGGTAGATTACTTTTCAGCCACCCCTCGTAGTTAATTTAAGTTTTTATTGTAAGATATATTATACTTTGATTAAACTGTTAAGTAAAAAGAAAAAAATGATTGTAATATCCTAATATATTGCAATATTTTAAAAATGTTATGTTACCTATATTGGTTAATTATTTGAAGGTACATTTAATATTTTATTCCTGTGAATGAAATATTTTTAGATGGTTGATGCTTGTGATTGTTGGCACTTGGTGGAAATTAATACACATTATGTATATTTATAACACATGTACTTATCCACAATATACTTATATTAAATATTATACCCAACCGGTTTCACTATTCAGCATTTCTTTGGTATTCTCCTAATCAGTTCGATAATATTGTTATTTTATGTTAATTATTTGTAGATTCTGAAAATGTAATTAAATAAGTATTTTAGTAAAGCCCTTGAGAATGCTGAATAGCAAAGCCGGTTGGGTATAATATTTAATACAACTATATTGTGGATATGTAGGTACATGTGTTATAAATATACATAATGAAATATTTTTATGTTTATATTTTCTACATCATTTGCCTAACGATGTAGTTTTAATATTTGAATATTAACGAAAGTCACGATTATTTCAATAACAAAAATTTCAACAGTTTTATAAAAATGATGATAAAGTGTACTCCTCAGTTCAGGACACGTGTGAATTGTGAATGTCATTGCTTCTACGCGGGCGCACGGGAATGGACCTGCTGACCGACTAAAACTATAATAATACCAATTATATGGATATGTAAGTTATTCTCAATGAGCAAAATGCAATAATACGGATATACTCGCCACTTGCCTTGATACTCTAGCTACAGGATATAAGTATTATTTTAAGCACAGTGGGAATATGGGATTTACCTATCGTGTTTACTTTTATCTCGAAATTTCGATTAACCTACATCTGCCGTGGTCACGGGATGACATAGTATTTTGGGAAACTATAAACAGTTAACACGGTGAGTCTCATACTCGTAATAATGATTACAGTGACCGTGATAAATAACTTAAACTCCCA
The DNA here is from genome assembly GCA_910592155.1 of Ypsolopha scabrella. Taxonomy (NCBI): domain Eukaryota; kingdom Metazoa; phylum Arthropoda; class Insecta; order Lepidoptera; family Ypsolophidae; genus Ypsolopha; species Ypsolopha scabrella. The sequence goes on from OU342964.1 coordinate 31,502,533, forward strand.
GTGTCGGCGACATGTCGGTAGAAGCTCTCACAGAATGTTGATGGACGACGGCGATGGTCGATGGGGAAAGTTTTGACAATTTCGTTGAGTTATAAATATTACATCTAACTCTTTGTGTGTGTGTAGTTGTTTGTCTAAAGAAAGGTGCGTCCCGTGCCGGACCACGTGTGAAGCCTTTCCGTTTGCTTCTAAAGAGCTTTCTTAAAAAGTTTGCATAGTGCGAAGTTGCAACATTTACATGAAACTATTGTTATGTGCAGGATATTCAAGTTTATTCAAGCAATTAGCATTTTCAACGAACAACACGAGAAATTGAAATAAAAAGTCTCTACCTCTAAATATTCAGGTATAGTGTTATTTGAAGGAAGTGGTAAGGCTTGCAGAACCTAAATGTAATTAAATGACACGGTTGACGTGTGCAATACACACACAAATACCCTCTCACACACACACGAGCGAGAGGAGAGAGTACTGTGATGCTCCAACTACCCGAGTATCGAACTCTGCCATGTAAAAGACATCAACGGGAGGCTAAACTTCTTTTTTATTTCACTATTAAGACTGTTTCGAAAATGGTTACTAATAGTGTGACGAAAATAAATATATCGCTATAGAATATAATCCCGAGTACTAACAGAACAGTGTCTCAACTGTCGCCCAATTTCGGGCACAAAAATGTCTTCAAGTATAAATATAAGTATTATGCACCACATTTCGAAACCTGGTAGGCTTATGTGTTTCTGGTAGAAATCAACTCAGAACTATCTGTCCGAGAACTTTGCGTACTGACTGATCTATCGTTGGGTTAAAATGATTTAGTGTACCTAGATCAATCTAGAATATATAGGTACATGTGTACAGGTATAGTATATACAAATAATCTAATTAAATAAAACGTGTTCTTAGTATCTCGAATAATTATCTACTTAATACTGGTTTTATTTATGAATGGTGATGAATACATTTATTTTATTGTCAATATTAGATGAGAAGTTCCATTATATTTATGTAAATAATGAAAACTCTACCATCCGCTCTTAACTCACAGCAAAATAAACAAAAATAAATATTATTGCTTTATTTTATTTTGTATAAGCGATTGTTCAACCGGCTCTTAAATTAAAACAAATAATCTCCCATATTTACATTTCAGTATTAATCTTTTAAATTCTTATTATCGCTAAGACAATAGTAAAAAAACAACAGATCGCAGTCCAGATCGTGACTGGGATCCATCTTACAGAAAGTATAAATCTGTGCTTGCTAATACTGAAACTATGAATTGTATAAGATTTGTTTGCTTATTCATGGCTTATTAGTAAGTATCGCTCAACGGTATTTATTAAATTCAGAAGTTGGAAATATAACTTCCAAATCATATACCTAACGATTACTTATCAGCCGACGAGTTGGAGTGACGATCTACACAATATGCTTGTCAGTAAACCACGGCTCTCATAGCGTGTAACTAGATAATTAAGGGGTTAAGTATGATAGAGTTATCGATGTGACTGACGTTCGGATTTGACGGATGTTACAATTTGATCCAACCAGCTTGTAAGGCAAAATTATTCGGTGGACAAGTATTGTAGAAAAATTCAACGGTCTAGGATAGGTGCTTGTATTGATAACAAAAGGTCGCAGGTTCGATTCGTCGCCCAGGGAATTTTCTTAAATTCTTGTCTTTAAATTAGTTTCTAATTGATATTTTCTAGTTTGTAATGCACTCTAATAATTATAATATTTATAGTATTCCAAAGTAATGGATTTCGCTGTGAAAACATAATCTTTACTTGACATGTTTCTATGTAGTCCTACTATAAGGTTTGTTTACCCTCGAGGTTTATCTGACTGGTTCTGCTTTCACATAAAGTTAGATTTATTGTATTACAGACTGAATCTAAATAGTAAAATCATTAATTGAATTTGTTAGCGAGCTTCTCAAACAATATTAAAATATCGCAGTTACTTAAAACAGCAAACAAAGTAGTAACTTTTTTACATTTAAATTACCATGCCTGATGTAAAAAAGCATCGACAAGATTTATGATGAAGCGCAATGCTGCAATGTGACTGCAGGTGAGGTGTTAATCAGCCCTTTCAGGGGCTTTCGGACGGACGAACGACGGTTACTGCGCAACTCCGTGTGACCACTCGCTACCCCGGGACGGCGCTATTGATGACGTCATGCCGGGACACGTCGAGTCGCTTGGCGGCTTAGTGACGTCATAAGGGTGGTGAGATGAGCCACCACCAGTAAATAGGTGCTTACGTCGTCTTTGCAGACGGGGCCAAGATCTGATGACTTTGTGACCCTCAATACTACTGAATCAAAAATGAAGAATGAAAAATTTTATTTTCGGATTCTATAGTCTTAAAGTTTAGCTGTTTTGGTAAATTTATATATTTTTATGTAAAGTTTTTTCTTTTTCGCTAGGCCAGCATAAACAAATAATCGCATTTCGATTTATGTATATTTTATAATCCAGTAAATAATGAACTCGAAATTGGTTTGTAATCATTCAATACTTTGATATTAGTTTATTTTGTACGATTACGTTTCTTTGTGCAATTATGTTTCTTTAGAAAAGCAGTTGTGGTTTCATTTATGTCTATTTACACCTTGTCTAAAGTAGTATATTACGTGAAATTAAATCAACCGACAAAATTCATACTGGAGACTCGGCTAGTCATCAGGAACAAGGTTTAATGACCCTCCAGGTGAAATTAGAAAAATATTTTTTTTTTTACCTCAAGTGCCTGCACTAGAAATTGTACTTGAAACTAGTCGAACCAGTAAGGAAGCAAAAAAAATACTTTTCGAAATTGGCCAAAAAGATTACTGAACCTAGTTCTTGATCACTTACCGAGTCTCTAGAATGAATTTGGTCGGTTGATTTAATTTCATCCTATATAAAGTTACGGAGTATGTGTGGGTTGACATTGAATTATATTTTTTAAATGTATTTCCCGTATTAGGACATGTAGAGAGGATGAATGAAAGTAGAGTGACAAAAGATATTTATGATATGCAAGTGTAAAGCTCGACCGGGTCCATCTACATAGAAGGACGTGCCAACCAAATTGGTGACACAATGAAGAAGGGCAAAGTACTCGGAATAGATTGATATCTGAAAGGTGCGAGTGTGTGTAGTGCGAGTGTGTGTAGTGCGAGTGTGTGTAGTGCGAGTGTGTGTAGTGCGAGTGTGTAGTAGCGAGTGCTCACCCGAGACGCGCTCCGCCAGCGCCCAGTACTTGGAGATGATGGTGGTCCAGTTGCTGTCCGAGTAGTAGTCGTCGATCGCGATCTTCACGAACCCCGACATCTTGCTACTATATCTAGTACACTCACTTCACTCTTAGTCTAACACCACTGTTTGTTGTCCGTGACACTAATGTTTAGATTCGACCAAGTCTATGGCAGATCGCGACCGTGCAGCACTGTGCGTCGAGTAGCGAGTCCCTGCGCACTGTGCGTTGAGTGGTAACAATTTGCCGGCAGCAAGCTGTCACCTGAAACATAAGGAAAGTTCATGTTTATTGTCGAGTATACATGGGACCAACTGACTTCTTCATTCAAATTTAAATCTTTGAGAAAACAAAGAGTCTTACAAAACAAGGTAGGTACATAAATTATCATGCTTCATTTCATTATATAATATTTTGATTTTAAAGTATTGTAAATGTATTGAAAACAAGTTTTCTTTCTAAATTTCAAACAACTTTGGCGATCCAAATGGTTCGAATTTATATCCTTAACAAAAATAAAGGAAAAATAAATTTGTTAATTTTTTAAAGAAAATTCAATGAATTATTTGGCTATGGACACAAAAGACTATATTTTTTAAAATTATTTTTGTGTCTTGCCTTTTAGAATAACTTGAATGCTCTTCAAAAAACTTTATAACACAAAGTTGTAAAAGTAAATAATTGCAAAAAATAATACCGATGTTGTTTGGTGAAACAGCTTAACATTTTTCTAATAGTTTTACAGATTTATAACACGGGCACATCGCATTTTTATCGAATGCAAAAATATCGACCAAAATGTTGCGCACAAGCCGAGGTGCGCAATCGCTGCTGTTCGAAGCACAATTGAATAGCCCGCGCTCTCTCCGCCAATCAGATCCGTCCGCTTCCCACACACACAAGAACTTAAAGCCCATGCTAGAGACAAACAAAATTGAACGTTTCTCCCTCTACTCAACGTCTACTTCTCCTTGAAATATTTGCGCACTGGTCAATCAGGTGGGTACGAAGTCCGGTATACACGAGATAGCGATGTCGAAATACGTCCGTGGACCTTCCAATAGCCTCTAAAACTTGCAACGATTTTCTTGTTCGGCGATCGCGTGTTTTCCGTTTTTTAATAAATGCTTGATTGTGGTTTCAAATATTACGTTAGATAATTGAATTATGAATGTGAAAACAAATAAATAGGCACGAACAGAGTAGCCTTGTGTTGGTTTAAAACACTGCATGAAGTCGATTTCTGAAACAAAATTGTGTGCGATTATTTATAATATACTATTGGTACATTACTTAATACAGTTATACGAGAAATAGATATTTTTTAAGTTTGTTATTTATTTAAAATATTAATTTCTGTGGTTTTCGGCCAAAAGCTTTTTATATTCCAAGTAAGTAAATTATGTTGAGAGATGTCCGAGAGAGATGGCGCCATGTGCGCAACAATTTCCCCAGGTTCGCTCAGTGCGGCGCACTTTCACTGTCACCGTCAGCATCAGCTGAGCTCCTCAATGTCAACAGTCAGCAGTCAACGGCAAGACTTGAGCTTTCTGTAGCGTGCTAGTGCCGTGCCGGTGCAGTGCCGTGCCGTCAGTGCTGGTTCCGTCGGATGGCTGTGTTCAAACGTTTCGTTACTTGTTGACTTGTGATATACCGCAAATGTTATACAGGTTAAGTTCAGCGCTGAAACATTGTGCTCATCTTATGTGGGTTAGTACTGTTCTTGGTAATGTTAGCACAGAGCAAGTGTGTAGGTACTTACTGAAGAATTACTCAATATTTCTGGAAACAATAAAGTAATAAATTCGCTCAAACCTCACAATCAAGCTTAGAGCTATAAACTAGAGGGGTCTAGCACAAGCCGTTCAGAAATTACTAGCAGTTAGGTTTTTAATTGTAAATGAACTTTTACTGGAGGTTTATACTTGTGTTGTAATGGATGTAAATAATATACAATATCTTCGATCTGAATCCAGGACCGGGAGAGGTTTCTGATCTTACTGGCTTTACTCATCGAGACTTTTCTTGTTCTTTATATTACTTATTGTTTATTTTACATACAAAAATAAGATTTAACTTATGTTATTCAGTTTTGGTTTTTTTTGTAACAGAAAACGTTACATTTCTGTAACCGGAAGTTATTTACATACGATTTCCAATTTTCAGGCCGAGACCTCTAGCTTGACTTACGTATATAGGTAGGTATATTGCTTGTGTTGCAGACTGGATGCTCTGCAGCATCCACACATGCACTTCTACCGTCACTATACCCAGTGTCTCCATCACATCGCACGGGGTAACAGGGGTAGAGGTTTAGAAGAGGAATAACCTTTACTTTCAATCACTAAAGTAGATCCTCGGCACGATCTGGACTGCGATCTTTTGTTTTATCGATTATGAGAATTAAGAAGGTTAAGTAGACACATTTTCTTATGTATTTGAAATAGTTTTTACCTGGTTTAAAAAAAAACAGAAACAGGAACTGATTGAATGCTATTTCATCAGAAGTACAAATAAGGAACAAAGGTTTTAATAAACATAGAAGGTACTCTATTGGATATAACAAAATTAACGAATTTTAATTGTTACATAAACAAAGGAAGTTATTATTTCTATTAGGAATGAATGATGGTTACCTACCAAGGTCAATACTTGTATATAGGTATATACTCGTATAGACACATTATATATAAGGAAGTATTTTATGCAACATTCTGACGTCAAGTTCATTAAGCAATAAATGTATATAATTATATAATTACAACCGTCTCAAGACGCAATTTCCCAAATGTATTATTTATACATTAATTTGTGCACATTAAAATTTATTCGGTGACCTTTAACAAAACAAACACTGCATGTCTCGAGAACTTAATGTATGCAATCAGACATGGAAGTACTAATTAAGCCAATGGCCAAATAAAGAATAAAAGAAAAATAGAAGTACTAATTAGATCAAATTCTGCTTTGTGTTACAACTTGAACAGAATAATTTAGCTGATATAAATAAACTATGAAGAAGTTATCAGTGATGGCGGCCACTTCGACTCCTAGTGGGCACGGCGCTGCGGGGCGCCCGAAGAAGGCTCATGTAGCTACGAGGGAAAGTCACACTGAAACATTGTCCATCTATCAGCTTCTTTAACACAATTTAAAAAAAACAATGTTCAGAATCCTCATCCTTCAAGAATAATTTGGGATTTTAACATAAATTCAAGCAAAAACAAAAATAAATTGCTTTAGTTACTTCGTAGCTCAGAAAAAAAAATAAAAAAAAAATACTTACCGAATGAATGACCCTGCGTACACAGACTTCTGTCACGTGTTGTACTTGCATGGTTTCAGCTCGCATCACAACTTCACTGTCCAGCTCTGTGAATGCAGACTCTTACGTTTTCTACTTGTACTCACAACAAGTAGTAAGTAGTTAGGGTTTCCTCCATATTTAATTCCACCACAATTATCAAACTTATCAACTTATTAAAGCCGCAGACCGATACATATAATTTAAATATTCTAGTTCTTGGATTGCTCAATAACAGGAGAATTTCTTTAAAAATATATTTCGAAATGTATCTCGATTACAATACTTCCTTACCCGTACGGTCACTCGAAAGTGAAAAGTGCGTAGATCTAAGTTGCGTTTGTAACCTTCACCTAGATAGCAAAGTTTAATAGTCAAATTAACATTGAAATAGCGGGTCAATATAATATTGACATGTACATTTCTCAACAAAGTGATGAAAGTTAGCCTCGCAGCGGAGTGTGAACATCTGACGGACTCCTCGGACCCAGTGGCAGCACAGAGACTGATCTTTGGACAGTACTATGCGGCCGCAGACTTCTGCAGGGGATAATAGTTCAACTTGATATCTTTGATGGAACCCGAGGACAAAGGGTCTCGACAGACGGAGAACAAAGTGATCCTATAAGGGTCCCGTATAGCGTACATTTTGAGTTGCGGAAACCTAAAAAGCAGTTTTTGCCATCCTTTGACGTCATATACACAGTGTTAATGTAATTATACTACCCACAAATATAACATGTAACTAATAAGTATAATCCCACCAAAAACATATATATGAAAAAGGGGCTGGTTCAGTACAAAGGTAGTGCAGAATTGTTGGCTTCGACGAAAAAAGAATTAAGATAAATTTGGGTCAAATCGAGATTTATGTAGGTTCTTTCAGTCATAAAATAACTGCAATAATTTACAACCTTCTTCACCTGTTTTGAAGAAAGTAGAACTTTGCTAATTTTCACAGCTAAGGCTTACATCACAGATGCTAATCAATGACTAGGATGACCAACTTAAATTAACACTCACGATTTATTAAATTTTATGAATCCTTCTGGAATAATTAAATATAAGTAATTTTCTGAATTTTTCCTTTGTATACGCTCATATTATAAAATCAATTACCATTTGGACGATATAGTGACGCGTGACGACTATGTATATTTTGCAAGCTCAACTAAAGACGATACACCGTGCATAAAATAACTAATCAATCAGCTATTACCTTGCTCACTCAATAACTGCAATGAATCAGCTGGAACGCAGCGGACGGGACCCAGAAAGCTTACCAGTGGATACAATTATTCCTTGATTACTTAGCAAGATATCTAATTAACAAATTGTTAAAACAACATTTCTCTCAGATACGTGCATCACTACCCTGACCCATCCAGCGAGAAGACAAGGACGACATGGATACATATTTGTTAAATGTCATAAATAGGATAGAAGGAATTTAATTACAGACGGAGCTAACACAACAGATACGTACAAAGTGTGACACATACAGAAGTGAAGCTGCACACAACAAGCTGCTGGCGCGGCGGTACACTTACGCAGGCTGCACGTGCCGAGGGTCAAGTTAATGGTCCTCCGTCAGATAAACTCGAGGGGTAATTGTAGGAAGGAAAACCAGATAATGTATTTTTTGCAAAAGCTAATAAGTTGTTACTTCATGACCTCTCGTCGGTGTTGTCAACACGCTTGGTTGATTCACGTCAACAAGTAATTGATTGTTACGAGATGTTTGTGGGATCTAGGGATGACAAACAGTAGTTTTTAGGATTCCGTACCGTAATCAAAGGGTGCCTAACCTATCTGTCTATCCATCCATCTTTCACAGGGGTCTACAGCCCCAGCCGTAATAAGTAGGCAGTTGAATGTCACAGAATACGTGTAGCTTACAACACAGTCCTGAAAATAAACTATTATTATTGTTATAACAAAAAAACTTATTTAAAACAGCAAATGATAAAAATTAGGAGCCGCTGAAACTGAATTGTTTGTCGCACGCTACCATTTCAGCGGCTTGTTCTGTGTTGCCTTGACGTTGTTACTATATCTTTATTATTGTTATGATGTTTTTAGGGTCCCATACCCATATTTTGTGGTGGTGGTACTGATCCCTTTGTCTCGCACTTGGTGAATACACGTTCTTCTAAATGATCACGTGAGAATCCAGAATTGTGAGATGTCGTTTGAGCACCTTCTTGTCGTGCAGATACACGCCACGAGGATTCCGTCACCCATTTGGAATAGAACATGGCTTGTAAAAGTCACTTTGGTACGACGCGGAACTTCCGCATGATACTTGAGATGAGAGACATCCATTCATTGCTACATAGCTTAATTACAAATCCATATATTGGAATATGTTTTGGGAAACAAATGTATAACCATACACAAGAAGATACTTGTAATCTGTAAGTTGCCGTCAGCTGAACTCAGCTTGCATCTATGTGTGACACGAATGACTACATTGTTAATGTTAATATATCATCTATATAGTGTATAATTATACGTAAACAAGGTTGCCGACCATCACATTAGGTCTAGGTTCATTGTTATTGCCATTACATTATTAGTATTATTATTTGTTTTATTTATTTATCCTTTACTGGGTTCCGTTTACGGATTAAAGTAAATAATTTTACTAGCAATCTGACCGTTATAATTTAATTTAATATACCGAAAGTAACGAATCAACTTTTAAGAGTAATCATTCTAATTGCAAATTTTGATTAAAGTTTTTCAAGTTTTTATATATCATTATTATACAGGATGTAAATGCAAAGTCAAGAATCCCTTTAGGGTATGAAAGTATACACGATTCTGATGTCATTACGAGAAAAAAATATATAACTTGAATTTTCACCAAAAATTCCATCATTTTTCTAAGCTATGGCTACGCAGCTCACCGGCCTCCCCACACACCTAATTGCACCCCGCAACCCGCACCCCTCATCCGAGTGGCCAGCGACCAGTGAGGGTGTCCACGCGATTAGTGTATTTCGAGTAAAGAAAATCGTCTAATTATGAGGTACTGGTACTTTATTTAGAGATCCCAGTATTTAAAATAACATCTTTACCAATCATACTAACACACCCTTAAAGGATTCTTGTCTTTGCTTTTACACCCGGTATATGTATACAACGTGAAATTTAAGTTATTTTTTTAACAAAAACTGGTGATTGTACCCGTCCATATGAACAACTTTTACTACGAAGCCAACCCTGAAATAGTGAACAAAATATCAGCTGTTTGATACATTTGGGTCGAGTAGGTATTTAACTTTTCTATGGAACAGCTGATATTTTTTCACGATTTCAGGGTTGGCTCCATACTAAAAGTTGTTCATACGAACGAGTACTATCACCAGTTTTCCTTAACAAAATTACTTAAATTTCACGTTGTATAATGAGATATATATTTTGAAATAACAGTTTAAGAATAGTTCGTGCCTGTTCTGTAGCGCTACACGACGTTTAAATGTCAAAATAAAGAATTTTGTACTTACCTACATAACTGGTCAGATTCGGATAAAACTTTCTGTACCTAATTTGAGGAACATAAATACATACGTATGTAATATATATAAATACATACGTATGTATATACATGGTTGTTTAAAGAAACATTTATTCATGGTGTAGTTAACAAGGCAAATGTTTTCCACATTTTAGATCCCCCCCCTCCCCGGCACCACTGATCTACTTCCACGGACGCACGCGCAGGTTCCTGTAAACATCGATCATACAACTATCCATGCCCGCTCCGCTCGTTCCGCTGACGCACTGTTTCCTCATATTACCATCACAACAGTAGCCCCCCCGTTGTTACATATACCTAATGGCAAAGTGGACGCACCAGTGCAGGTGTCACAACGCCACTCGGTACATTTCACGTTGTTTGTTGTGATGTGATGTGAGTAGTTGAGTACATCTAATGGCCGCTTCTTCATTGCACGACACGGCTAGGGTTGTCAACCGTACTTTAAAATAAAGTATATTACGTTATTTTGGGTCTCCGTACTTTATATTTTCGAATAGCAATAAAGTACATGAAAATACTTTATTTTAACCGTAAGGTCAATCTCGATGTGAAATAAAACATAAACGTAAATTACACTAGCTAGCAAAAACACAGCTGAGGGTTTATAACAAGCCACAAAAAGTGTCTTTTGAAAGAGTCTTCTGCTGTCAAACTTGATTTCTTAATGTAAGAAAATTCAAGCAAAATTGTATGCCGAGTACGATTACGATTGTGCAAAAAGTACTAAATAATACAATGTCACAAATTTGAATAAAATATGCTCTTTTTTAAAGACTGCAATTTATATTTATTTTCTCTGAAATCATATATACGTTATTTCTTCTAAAAAAACTTGGCAACCCTAGACACGGTTCTCGTCACATTTCCCAATTTGAAATTTTGTGGACAGAGGGCCTCAAGACAAAATATCGACCTGATGATTTTTATATGATAGATATTTATATTTCAAGTGACAAATACTAATTGGTAAATTTCTGTAATAGTGATAAAAATATATAAACGTTATAAATAAAAATAAATATTTATCACTTGATTATTCATAACATGGAAGCCAAACCTGCGACACTTTACAACATTTTGAGAAAAAAAATACACAGAATAATTTTTTTTTATATCGCACTTTTACAGAAATTTACCGATCCGTATTTGTCACTTGAAACATATTATTTATTATCTCATTAATGTATGACACTGCTGTTAACCCTTTATGAGTGGTCTTTAGTCTTTAATTATTATTTCATCAATGTACGGACACATTTTTCGGAATTTCTATTTAAGTTTTATTAAAGTAAATGTTGACTTACGGAAGATAAATTAAAAATACGACCGAAAATAAATCCATAAAATTTTAAATGGGGATCACTGAGCGGCACGACACCAATGGGAGCCTTGCTCTGCCGACGACAGGCCGTTGCCGGTCGTTGTCGTATCGTGGCCGAGTGTCGTGTCGTTGTCGTGTCGTGGCCGTGTCGTGGTCGTGTCGTTGTCATGTCGTGGCCGTGTCGTTGTCGTGTCGTTGCCGTGTCGTGGTCGTGTCGTGGCCGTGTCGTGCAATGATGAAGCGCCCAATGTCTCACTGTGTCTGTGTCTCTCTATCCGAGTTGCAACTTGGCATGAATTACTTTCAAATATTTCGCGAAATACTCCTCGTGTCGCAACGTGACGTGAATGCATCGTTGATATTGTTTCGAACTATACTTAGATGTTTCATTCAGCTAGATGTGTCCAGCGTGGGGTTAAATATGTATTAAAGGTCCACGGGTAAACCCCAAACGAAATCGTTAAGAGAAAGAAACCTGGCATCAAACTTAATCGTTAACTGAGGGCTGGCATCAACCTTAATTGGTAAGTGAAGCCCTCATATATTATATTGATATTGATATTGAGCGAGGCTCTTATATTGATGTAAGTCGACATGTAAGTGAAGTAATTGTGAATCTAGATGTGGTAAATAAAGAACTTGTTAATAACATTACTACACTGACAAGAGCGAGGCTCTTATTTTTAAAACACTTGGCTATTTATCCATCGCAAGGAGATAACAAATTAAATGTATATCATTGCGGAATAGAAAATCAGATAAGTAAATTTGGACGTGAAGAGCTCTGAACCGGTATTCGAACCCGGGACCTCTCGCTTACCGGGCGATTGCTCTACCAACTGAGTTATTCAGTTCTCAACACCTGATTTCCTAAGATTTGAAGTAAGTACAACCAGCACCTCTACCATTGTGAACCATATCGAGCTCTGACAGCTCCATGTACCATTGTCTGTCCCTCTATATGGTAGATCAACAGAGTGAGACAGAGCACTTTATCGGTCCCCCGTGTCAGAAGTGCACGAGGTCCTTTTTATTCTATATTACGATTAGTCTTGTTCTTCTTGTCTTGTTTGTTCTAAATGGTATCATGCAGTTTAAATCTCGATTTATGTATACGAGTAAACGCATGAGTATATTTGTTGTGTAACGTACTTGTGGTAAGGAAATGATTAGAATGAGAATGAATGGGAGTGAGAATCCAGATAAAGAGAATTCAGTCCAGTAAGCCTACCATGAGTTTAGCTTACTATACACGTTAACGTCTGCGTAAAGTATTTATATGAGAAATTGTGCAGCGCCCCTAGCGGCTTACTACAGGAACCAGCATTTCTCGTACAAAATACTTTACGCAGACGGTAACGTGTATAGTAAGCAAAACTCATGGTAGGGCTACATAGTAGACCATACCGAGCTTTGACAGTTCGATATACAAGTACCACAATAAATATGGTCATAGATGTTTTAATTAATTAAATAAATATACATCTTACAATAAAAACTCAAATAAACTAATCACCTACAAATAAATAATCAATAATATTAAATATAACTAAATAAATCTAAATGCTATAGATAAAAAACTGGGTCCAGGTCGCTGCCCCTCGGTAGGGTGCCCGGAATGCTGGCTACATTATCTCTCTGGATGGCCAGACTAATTCTCTGGCCGAGGTAAGCACCAGTCTGTTTTTACTATGCCTCTGATCACCCAAGACGTCGACTAGGCGCAATGAAATTAGAGTGCATTACAAATTAGAAACAAATGTAAAGACAAGAATTTGAAAACGTTCTGAGCGTTTAGTAGGTGCATTACAAGCTGGTTAGATCAAATCGTTACAGAAATATTCGGTGGACAAGTATAATGGAAAAGTTCAACGGTCTAGGTAAGTACCTCGGTGGCGCAATTAGTAGCGCGCTTGTCTTGATAACAAGAGGTCGCAGGTTCGAATCTTGGCCCGAGGAATTTTTTCAAATTCTTGTCTTTACATTTGTTTCTAATTTATCTTTTCTAGTTTGTAATGCACTCTAACAATATTTGGAGTATTCCAATGCAATGGATTTCGCCAGAAAAACATAATCGATTTAAACTGTCTTTCCCTCTCTAAGTAGATCAACAGAGTGAGACAGAGTACTGTATCAATCGCTATCAAGTTCGATATGGTTTGCTATGCTAAACTAGCAGGTCGTGTCCTGGATATTATTTAATTATGTTAAATTCTGCTTTGAAGTTTCTCAAAGTAAAGTTGTGCATTATGTTGTCGTAAAATGGCGTGAACAGCTTTTTCCGAAATATTTAAGTATGATGTAATATTACGCGATCAAACGAAATTATTCCGCTATTTCGTGAAAAATCAGACATTTCACAAAAAAGGAGATTCTTTCAGCAAAAGGTCAAAAATAAGTGCGACGACAGCCTGTGAGGTTTACATGTAAATCAATTATAAATGTTTCCTATGATCGCGGAGTGGGCCTGTCTACGCCGTCATTTGTTTGATTTATATAATATATATTGTTTTATTTTTGTTTCTAAGAAGCAGGTTTCCGCCATCCTACGACGATACTTATGTACATTTTATGTTGAAAAGATTAAGAAAATCGTTTCCTGGAATTTTTAATTTATGTATTTACTTCTATGAGTTTTAAGGTACCGTGGCCATTTAGATATCTTTTCTGGCAGTGATTGTTTTGGAGACAAGACAGGAAAGCTACTGTGCGAGCCTGGTGAAGTATTACGGAGGTGGAAGGAGTATTTCCAGGAGTTACTTAGAGTTGACAACCACAATGGTGTAGAAGATCGACCTAACTCCCTGAATCACCCTAAAAACATAGTTTATGACGCAAGTCACAGTAAATACTCTCAAGCCAGTTCTCGAGAAGATCTGGGAGACTGAGACGTTGCCAGAGGAGTGGAGGAAGGGGGCAATTATTAAGCTCCCAGAAAAGGGTGACCTCAGTGACTGCAGAAACTGGCGAGGAATCACGCTGCTGCCTATAGTGTCTAAAGTACTGAACCCATCCTGGACAGAATCAGAAATTAGGTAGATGCGCATCTGAAGAGTGAACAAGCAGGATTTCACAGAAGAAGAAATTGTACAGACCAGGTCAACACTCTTCGAATAATTCTGGAGGCAACGACAGAATGGCAGAAAACCCTTTTTTGACGTTTGTGTATTTTGAAAAGGCCTTTGATAGGGTAAACCAGTCAGCAATATATACGCTGAAGTACTTCCACTCTCCAAAGAAAATCCGGAACCTTATTAAGGAAGCCTACAATGGTTACACCTGTCAAGTCATCTACGAAGGGAACCTTAGCGAGCCAATAAGTCCCAATATTGGCGTAAAGCAGGGCTGCATGCTGTCTCCACTACTTTTCATCATGAAGCAGTTCTGAACATGATGGAGCAGAGTGGTAAAGGTGGGTTGAGTTGGTCTGATGGAAGATCTCTGGAGTACCCCGCATTTGCTGAAGACCTTTGTTTCTTCTCTAAAAACCGTTGACATGCAAAGAAAGCTCGACGACCTTGCTGAGTTAGGTAAACAAGTGGGCATGCATGTTAACACCGGTAAGACGAAGACAATGCGAGTGACGACTGCGGACAGCACCTCACTCTCAATTAACGGTCAACCTGTTGAAGATATCAACGCCTTCACTTACCTGGGACGCCAAATTACACCTAATGATGGATCTGATAAGGATGTTGTGAACCGAATCAACAAGGCTCGTGGAACTTTTGCCATGTTGAATCCAGTGTGGCGGTCTTCCACCTTCCGTCTTCAAACGAAGATCCGTTTATTTAATGCCTTTGTTAAGACCGTTCTCCTCTATGGTTGCGAAACGTGGCAAAGAACCGACCATGTTACGGATAAGTTACAGTTTTTCATAAATAGATGCTTACGCAATATCATGGGGATCCGCTGGTTTCATTTTGTTTCCAACGAGCAACTTTGGCGCAGAACTCATCAAAAACCTGTAGCAGACACCATAAAGTAACGCAAATGGAGATGGATAGTTCACGTGCTCAGACGTAGTGATGACGTCCTAAAGGAAGCACTGACATCGCATCCTGAAGGCGGAAGACAAAAACTCGGCAGACCACGCGAGACCTGGCAGCGCACCGTGAAGCGAGAACTGGACCAGGCGGGGATGACATGGTCGGAGATCTCAGAATTGGCCCAAGATCCTGAAGAATGGTGGCACTTCACTTCGGCCCTTTGCTCCCCAGCGGAGATTGGGAATAAGTAAGTAAGTAAGAAAGATTGTTTTGGAACAATTTCTTACCAAATTTTTCATAAAAATTTATAAATCATAAAATAAACGTAGAAATGTAACATAAAGTTAATTATAAAAGGGTTTTATGTCGTGTGATTTTGAAAAGACTCAGTATGTATAATTATACGCCAATAAATATACTGAAAGATGAGCTCATTTAAGCAAATCTTACTTTTTATAACAAAAATCTGTATGATCCTGAAGAAACTAAATAATGAAATTGATAAGTAATAATATAAATGATTGAAGTATGGCAAATCTTGCATAGATTTGAAACTTTGACCTTCAACAGTTTCAGTTTAAGTTTCCTTAAAATGTTAACGTAAAAGTTAATTACGAAGTTTCTCAACACTAGCGATGCTTCCATCGCAGTTACTTACGTTATGTACATATGTTTGTGTAAAGACAATAGAATACTAACATTTAAACTTATTTCCAAACAGTTCCCTCAAATAGCAGTTTCATGCTCATATCACTCGAGGCGACTCATCAAGCAAGATTGTCACGCACACATATTTTGCGAAACGTGCCCATCTTGTGTTAAAAGATCATTTAAGCATATCCACAGGCGGAGTCGCCATTGACTCTAAAATGACATCTATTTCAAAAGACAAAGAGTCTCTTAATCTAATAAAGTCTGTTAACCTGTCGGTCTATGAGTTGGAATTACGAAAGTAACATTTCGTAAGTCGGCCTTCCGTCGGCGCGCTGGCGACCGGCGCGCGGCGGCGCGCGGCGGCACCGGGCGGCCTCGGCGCCAGGGGGCCGAATATCTACTGGTCGAGGGGTACGGATCGAGTACCGAGCGGTCACTGGTGGCGATCATTCCTCATCTCACTCGGCGTGCAGACTGTCTCTCATAGTTGTGTTCTCTGATGGGCACGTGACGGGGACAGAGGAACTTTCACTTAAGAGGCTATACTGGCTGTTAAGATGATAACCTTTTTCCTTGAAACGGGGTGTTTTACCCACAAATATGAACAACTTTTACTAAAGGGGCCAATACTGAAATAGCAAAAAAACAGCTGTTTCACACATTTAGTTCGAGTAGGTATTTAACTTTTCAATGGAACAGCTGTATTTGTTCTCGCGATTTCAGGGTTGACCTCATAGTAAAAGTTGTTCATACTGATGGGTAGAACATCCTGTTTTAAACAAAAATATACCAGGATATTTAGTATCCTAACATAAAAATTAACATCTCGTTTTTATTTTTCTGCGTATTTCATGAAATATACCAAAAATTCTAATCAACTTCTGGTAAATGCATTTCGACTATATAATCTAGGGTTTTATTTTTGAACAACATATTTGGATAAATTTTCCTCGATATAAATAGTTGAGGTCTTTAGGCAAACTTTTTCTTATTGTTTGACGGACAGGAATCATACAGAACTATATATTAGAATGGGTTTTAACAATACAACGTGAAATTGAAGTTATTTTGTTAACGAAAACTGGTGATAGTACTCGTCCATATGAACAACTGTTACTATGGAGCCGTGAAATCGTGAAAAAAATATCAGCTGTTCCACAGAAAAGTTAAATACCTACTCGACCCAAATGTATCAAACAGCTGTTTTTTTTTCACGATTTCAGAGTTGGCTCTATAGTAAAAGTTGTTCATATGGACGAGTACTATAACCAGTTTTCGTTAACAAAATAACTTAAATTTCACGTTGTATTGTTAAAACCCATTTTGATCATTTTGCTAGCCTATATATTTAGTTTAAAGAAATTTACATACACTATTTTTGTTTCGCCCTGAATCCGTCCCTCTCGCTCTGCGCGTTGTTTCACTTGGAGTGACAAAAATTAAATGCTCATAGCCTCTTTTCGTGTTAGTACATACTAAAGTTATCTTTTGTCTACATTTAAATCGCCTAATTTCCAAAACAAGTCGTACATAAACAAAATGAACGCAAGTAAATTCTAAGCTACCTACCTGTACAAATGGTAGGGTAGAAGGGTGAAGCAATAGAGCAGCAACATGTTGTGCGCAAGCGCCGGAAGCAGTATGCAACCGGTGATGCTCAAGGACCTACGCGAAAACTGACTCCATTCAAACTAGTGCATTAGTGGGCGCTCGGGGAGCGGTATCTGGAAGCTCACATCCAGGATCTGTGCTTCCTGGCTGAGGGCACTTACCGCAGCTATTAGATAATTGTTAAATAATATTTGCTGTTCGAGTGTTCCGTTTGTGTAATAATCGATTATTTCAGTTAAACTGGGCGATCCGGCTGTCTTGGCCACCTCTCCGGCCGAGTGGCAGAAGAACGCTTATCTACTGACCCAGGCCAGAATAGATTATTAGAAGGAAAAAGAGGAAGGGAAAGACCCGGGTGAGTTATGTAGACCAAGTAAAGGAAAAGGCTTGAGTCGTGTCGTCTTTGAACTCTATGATGACTAACCCCGAGTTTGAGGATGCAATACCCGTGGACATATGAATGTGTGTTCCGTCTACGTACTTCGGAAGGCACGTCAAGCTGTTGGTCCCTTTGTGCCCGAAGTACGGCGATAGGGCTCACCACCCGTCAAGTTTGGGACGTAATAATCATTGGTGAAAAGTGGGCCTACCATGCGTGGACTGTGTTTTGAACAGTTCACATCTGGGGACACCTCTGACAGCCCCTCGCGATTCATGTCGTGACTAAATGTTCATATTTATTTTTGGAAATTGTTTAGGTATTCACCATAACAATTAAGAGAAATAAAAAGGATTTCTTTTTTACTAACGCGATACTCATATTAAATATGAGGTGAAAGTTTGTGATTTCAGAACCCTTCGGGTATACAACTTCAACTGAATCGAGAAATAAAGTGCATTCTATGTTTTTATACGATTGAATAATCTCCAAAATTATTTATGCATGTTTAGTGTATGGACCCATCAAGTAAGACAAGTGTGGTCAGCCACGCGTGTCACCGTGCGACACAAAGTCACTCTGTCTGTCTGTCTGTCGCTAGACGGCACTGAGGCGTGCGGCGCGGCGTAGAGCCTCGATGTGACGAGACGGACACGCGCCAGTCATCAGGTTGTGACCCTTGTTGTCTGTCCGTTTGTCGTGTGCCACAGACTTATTACTTTCGAATCGTGAATGCTATTGAAGAAGAAGATGTTACACGACGACATAATATTTTTCTTTAATATATTTCTATTTTGGGTTCAAATAACCAGCAGAATGAACATTGCACGTTATTCGTTCAAGAGGGTATGAAATTTTTAATATGAATGAGGTTGCTGCTATTTTTACTACGGCGTAGCAAGTGCTACGACTCCGAAGTTTCCCGCCGCGCCGTGACACGTGCTGCGTCGTGAGACAAGCTATACGTCGTCGTCAGGCGACATACGGATTTACACTAACTTTACTTTATAATAGGTAATGAATCCATTCTGGAGTCTTGGTAAGAAATCAGAAACACTGTTCTACCTCTTATTTGCAAAATAAAAGTAAAGTACAAATATAATCGAGCTTAGGCTTGAACAAGTATGTAAGGAAGCGTAAAACAATATAATTTCAAATCCATATTTTTAAAGTTCCTCTTACTAGTCAATTGATACTTGTTACAAGTTACGATCTAGACTGTATTGTGATTGTTATAGCGATAACGAGAATTAAGAGGATTAGGATCGATTATTAAAGCAGCCTTTGTCTCTGTCATACACTGGACGGGAGATCGTAAACTATACAATAAAGCATTAGTAAAATAAAACACGAAATATTACAATATAGGATAATATTAACAGTAAATTTAAAAAGATAAACGCTACGAGAAAATATCTCCAAGAAAAATATATGATAAAAATGTACTCTACAAACTAAACCACCCCAATGCTGTTCAGAAAACAAAAAGGTGGCAATTTAACCGAAGTTTGGTTTTGGCAACATTTCGCAAAGTTATTATTTTATATTCGTGCAACACTTCGTTCAGAATTCACGCTTCAGCTAAGTTAGTTAACGTAAGGTTTTGTTATATTTGTTTTATTTACGTAACGTGACACTGAACTTTCAATTTAAACGCGATCTTGATCCAGTCTGCGCGCGAGTCACCACTCATCATTATAATTAGCAACAACGTGGTTTAGTGATCAGATGGCTAATCTATAAGTTGCGTATTCAAATCTAATGAATAACATTAGAATTGTCCGTTTTGCGTGGTAAAAGCAGCAAATTAAGGCTACGTATACCAACCACATTGTAGTCATTATTTGTGTCCACAGAGCCGTCTAGTGAAGCGTTGGAAAACGCGTTGTGTCAAAAAACCCTTTGAATCCACTGGATGATACATCATGCCGATATGATATATCATGTTTATGGGACTGGTAATAATCGTATTGTGGTCCATAGTGACCTGATAATCGATCATTCAATAATTCGTCTATATGATGCGTTCACATTTTTTAGAAAATATTAAATCTTACACATAAAAATATGAAAATATTAAATAATGCTTGTTATGTAAGTAATATAAACAGCGACTTCAACCTCGCAATACAATATGCCCCTATCCCCATAGTCGCTTCCCATCTCTTCTATTCCATCCAACACACGTTATTTGGAAGTAGGCGCTATATATTGACACTTTGATGTTTTATATAATGTAAATTCGGTGATTCTACAAAACACGTGTTTTACAAAAATAAATATTTCCGGAATTAATTATAACCCATCTTTATGTATAACCATCTTTGTGTATACATATTAATTTATATTGCTTCTCGCTCATCGCTTGGGCAGTAAGTAGTGGCGGTCTGTGGAGAGGGTTTTTGGGTCGTGAAACTCTATCCAGTGATTCGAATCAGCTGTTAGCAGGTGCTCAGCAATCATGATTTTGTTTATTGCCTAGTTTTTGTTTTTTACAGCTGTAATGTGTTTCTTTGCATTTTTGGCTGTGGTTTGCTTTGTTCGGTCATTATAGATGTTATCAGAATTCAGCTATTTTATACTATTCCCGGGAAATTTATAAAGTACCAAGCTGATTTAGAGAATGTATACACCTCTACAGACGCACTGTATTTTGTCGACACCGAGGAGTATCTTTTGATTCTTATGTTTAACATTGAAAATCGTGAAAGTTAATTTATTAATATTGAAAAATATTTTTGTTTGTCCATACAAGTACGAAGTATGCCTGTAGTTTGAACACCAACTTTACGTTTACCGAAGATGTGTAATATCAGGTTGGATGGATTTTAAAATTTTAAGAGAACAATAGAAATGCAAGCAATGGGAACAATCCGTAGCTACTGGTGTAACAAAAGTTCACATCTGTTGTGCAGGTTCAATGTTTTCTGTTTTAAAAACATATGCTTAACGTAAAGAGCAGTAATTATAATTGTATTGTGTTTCAGGGAGTTCTTTAATAAAAAGTAACATAAAATTAATGTATGGTTGATCGAGAGAAGTATGAACATACCCGTTATTTACACCAATGTCTCGGCGCGTGCGACGGTCTCTCATTCGATTATTCATTCACTGAACAATGTAGAGTCCGACGTTCGGAACCATTTTGTTTTCACTATGAACTATAACACACACAACACCGAGCTGAAGGTGATGTAACGAGACGTAGAGGTCTGAAGGCCTTCAGGGAAGGCCCACTACCGACTGAAGTGACAATACAATAACAATGTTCATATAAAACAACTAGATCAACTGGTTTGTCCCAAACATAGCGCGCGAACTGCCATAGACTACTGATCATCGTAGATGCGGCATCAGACGAAACGACAGGACGACCGAGTGTCGAAACTATGACGGGCGTAGAGAGGGGTCCGCAGGGCGGTGGCGGGGGTAGTCGGCCTTCCTTGAAAGGTCAACGACGCTTAAGAATGGGCACACGGAATTAATACATTTTGTTAAAAAAAACATCTTTTGTGTTTGTGAGCCAGTTTTATTTATGACTGTAGTCGTTTCTATATCCTGATGCGCACAATGTTGAAACGTAGTGACGTCATATATATGAATTCAAGTTTTTTAAAGGTAAAAATCTGTCAAATATAAATAAAATAAAACACCTAGCAGTGATTTTTACAGATGATGAATAAATAATAATCTGCTTCTTTGTGAATAGTATAGACGACGTGCCGTTTCTAATAGATGATAACTCTATGTTTATCTAGCCTACTTAGCGCACGATATCTTTCGGAGTCTATGGATTTAATAAACAGTTTGTGAACATTTTCCTGTTGTTTTTCTATGATATTTCTTTGGACGATCAACTTCAGTTCAAATTCATACCACAACAGAGGCTCAATGTGATTGGTACATTTGACTTTTGGTTTCTGTCAATTCATACATTACAATAATGTGTTTATTTGTTTATACTTCTTAATTCTCAGTATCTTTAAAACAACAGACCGCAGTTACGACCGTGGCTTGGACCACCCTTATGTGTGTGTTATTTATGACATCTTATTAGTAACGTATGGTTCGAAATTAATGACAGAGTAAATAATATCAACATACGGGATTGTTCCGACCTG
Organism: Ypsolopha scabrella; assembly: GCA_910592155.1. Classification (NCBI taxonomy): domain Eukaryota; kingdom Metazoa; phylum Arthropoda; class Insecta; order Lepidoptera; family Ypsolophidae; genus Ypsolopha; species Ypsolopha scabrella. The sequence goes on from OU342964.1 coordinate 31,524,708, forward strand.
AAAGGAGATGTAATGACTAGATGTTAGTCGGTGGTTTAGACATAAAGAGAAGGTGAATATAAGTAGAGTAACGAAAAAAATATATGAGAAAATAGCTACCTAAAAAAACCCTGAAGAGAAACAAGGCAAAAAAGTAACCCAATTTAATCCTCACCTAGAAAATGAGGTCGTTACCAAATAGACCTAGTTGCTCGCCACCGCATCGGTATAATTGTTAACTAATTAATTTGTTTTAACATCAACATATCATTCCTTGTAGCTACCGCCGCCGCCGCCGCCGCCGCGCCGCCGACTCATGCGCACTTCGGCCTTCGGATTGCGAAAGTTGCCAATTCTTGCAACAATGATTCCTTCAGTTTCTTTGTGATCATTAGAGCAGCTGCAATTACTACTATGTGTTTTGTTTTAGGGTCTATTTGTCGGATAATTTCGTTAAGAAAAATACCGGAGGCCAACAAATGACTTGTAAAACGCTCACATATACCTGCGTCTTTCCGCTCGCGATAACAATGTACGAGTATTATTATCCCTTATTCAATGCATAATAGTATTTTTTATTTCCGCAATTACCTGTAGGTGTACGTGGGACGCACTATAAGTTTCCGGAATGAATATGAAAAAATACTATTAAAGGTACAAAATTAATTTATTGTTTTTCAAAATAATCTCCCTTGGCGTCTATGCACTTTTTCATTCGATCAAACCAGTTTTGAAAACTTTTGTGCCACTCCCCTGTGGTGACCTCTGAAACGTGTTTTTCATACTCCTCGACAGCCTCTTCTGGTGATGAAAATCGTTGACCGCGTAATTGGTTCTTAATTTTTGGGAACAGAAAAAAGTCACAAGGTGCCAGGTCGGGACTGTATGTAGAACTAGCATTGTCGTGGTGCAGGATGATACGGCGTTCACGGTTATTTTTACGGAGTTCGTCAATAACTTCCGGCAAACAAATGGTCGTGTACCAGTCACTATTCACGGTACGACGATTCTCTAAAGCAACAGTAGCCACGTGTCCAGTTTTATTAAAAAAAGAAGCAATCATCCGCTTAGGTGCACTTTTCACGCGCGCCACTTTGGTTGGTTTCGGCTCATCTTGAAAGACCCATACGCTCGATTGCTGCTTTGTTTTGGGATCGTAGCAATAAATCCATGTTTCGTCACCTGTTACTATGTCCCACACCAAATTTGACGCACCTTCGTTGAATCTGGTAAGCATGGCACTGCACCAAGTGACGCGGTCCGTTTTTTGAGCCTCGGTCAAGTTGTGTGGGATCCACCGCGAGCACAGCTTTCTCACACCCAAATGTTTGTGTAGGATTGATTGTATTTGACTCATGCCTATTTCTAAGGATGCGCGAATTTCATGGTAGGTCACATGCCTGTCTGTTTCAATCATACGGCGCACAGCATCGATGTTTTTGTTGGTCACAGCGGTGGACGGCCGACCATCGCGAGATTCGTCACTGAGATTGATACGACCACGCTTGAATTCTGCAAACCAGCTATAAACAGTCGTCTTGCATGGTGCTTCATTGCCAAAAGCTGTTTCAAGCCGAGCGATGCTTTGTTGAGCTGTCAAATTACACTTAAAATCGTAGAAAATCATACTACGAAAATTTTCCCGAGTTAAATCCATGTTGATGCAGACACACAATTTTTTAAATGGCGCCACAAGGTAAAAACAAAAGACAGTCAGATGAAACAAACTGCATTCTACAGCCAAAGAGTTCTATTTTCAAATGTTGCAATAAATTTTTAAATATTGTTTATGTAAGTGGCCAGTTCCGGAAACTTTTAGTGTTACCTATGTATTAAGTCTTGAGTAAGGATGTAGTATCATAATTATATAAATGAAACGGAACAACCGATAAAACAGCCGCTGTGTTTAGCTTACAGAAGCCGTACAGTTACTCCGTACTTATGTACATATAACGCCTTTTCCCACTCTACATGATATTTCGGAAACAGCATGTTTAAAATAACTGTAAGCATTTATAACAAATCCTTGACGACGCGAATGTAATGATAATGATTGTCACTGATTCATGATTGGTCCACTGCAAATAATTTAGTTCTAAATGCAAAGATACCTTAATGTATAAAGTTCACATTACCAAATGCAATTCAAGCATATGTTGATACATAGAGATTCTTCGGTACGTTTGGGTATGGCCCTCACCGCCGACCGAAGTTTGAATATGCGCTCCGGCAATTGACTAAAATCCAAATCAGGGTCCAAAGTATTCGCTTGTCAGGAGCCACCTAATGAAGCCTAAAACTGCGGAAAGGAGGGCCTTTGCCTCTAAATCAGATTGTTCTTTTTTTGTAGGTTTTGGAGCTATGTACCAAAAATCCAAACAGAAATGGTATGTTGTAATAAATGCTGCTGCCGGTAGTAGCAAGTTCCTGTACATCCTTATGTACTTTATAGCGCAAACTTACTTGAAACACAATTGACTTGACTTCTTAACAAAAATGATCCAAGCAAGTGCAAATTGGGCTCGCGCAAACCAGTTTATAGTATGAATATCTGAAGTTATCTGGTGTCGCTATTGACTGACCTGGTGTCAGTGCAGCAGGAGCGGATGGAGGCTACGCAGCTGGTACTGCTCGTGGTCGGTGAGGCTGCACTCCTCGAAGCACCAGAGTCCAGCGAGCGCCAGCAGTGCTGTGTACAGCGCGAAGTAGCACGCGTACAGCGCTGCCTGCACCAACATCGCGCCTTACGCTCTGTGGGGACGACACGTCTCGTTTATTAATTAACAAAGTAAAGCATCGAAATTTTATTTGCACAACAATTACTCAAAGGTATCTATTAAATTGGTATCGGTAGCTTTTTATGTTTATAAATGTATTTGTAATGTAATCCGGAACCTTATAAGATTTACGAGATTAATTTAATTTAGTGATTAAAGATAACATATTAACTGTTATGAGCCGGACAAGGGAGAGAGCAGTAGGAGAAGGGAGGAAGGGAGAGGAGAGTAAGGGAGAGATTCAGATCGTTCCTAAGTAATATTATTATGCTATAGAAGGAATTCTTACTTCCCACTACAAAAAGTTTTTAAAAGCGGCGGTATCTTAGGCGACCGAACGCTGGCCTCTCAATCTTGAGACCTAGATTTGATTCCCGGTTGGGCATGCACCATTGAGTTTTTCCGATTTTATGTGAATTTGTGTTTTTACTTAATATTTACCACTTGCTGAACCTAAAAAGCGTGTAATTGTGCCCGAAGTACGGCGATAGGACTCACCACCCATCACATTGGGATTATAATAATCGTTGGTGAAACGCGGGTGTACTGGCTGTGGACTGTGACTTGCATTTCACAGTTCACACTCGGAAACACCTCTGACACCCCCTCGGGGATTCGATTCATGTCGTGACGATATGTTATGTTACAAAAAGGTTTAAAAGTAAATTGTCTTATGTATGAAGAAGCCAAAATTGTAATGAAAATTGTGTGATTTGACTCTGACTGGACTATCGACAACGACCTATCGTTGGGACTAACGCATCCATCCATCCATTGGGTACTTCTAATATTTCAGATGTTCTTAAACTAGTCACTGGCCCACCTCAGCTCGACAGATAAACTATTCAGTAAGTTCCTCGAGCAGTGGCGTAGCTAGGTGAACAAGGGCCCCGGTGCATAGATAAAATGTAAGACCCCACCCCCCTCTTACCACGTGACTCAAATTTATATTAGCCCTTAAACTGACAGATGAATACGTTAAGAATACAGTGATTTGAACTCGTCCAAAAAAGTGAAAAATGTTGAAGTCTCACAGGTTTCTTCTTGAAATGCCTAAGTACCCCCGCGGGGGCCCCTGAGCTTGGAGCTTGGACTGCACCACCTTGCCCTATGATAGCTACGCCACCTCGAGCTGATACTATATTGGTTGTAGTGCCGGCGTGTGGTAACTATACGATACGCCATTTACTGGATTAACATTTATCTGACGATACCGTGCATGATGTGACGATGACATAGATTCTCCCCAAGTTGCAGCCGAGGCAGTGTTGTTCTCGTCGGTTGGGTATTTGTTACACAAGCTGGGCACTAGCACGTCAATCACGTAATACTTCAGTTTGATCAGCTTGTAACACTTTGTTGGTACATCGGTGTGGTTCACCCGGGGTGTTACAATAGTGTTGTTCTAAATCATCACATCAGAAAATTTAAAAACTATCCTTGTAGTGCGTATTAGGTATATAGCTTCAGAACATACTTACATGGGTGGCCAAATTATTAGGGACAATCCCTATTTTTTGTAGTTTTCAGTTTAAATGTATTTTGTAACTATATTCTAAATGTTTGATGTGTTTTTGTTTCTGGTATTATTATTTTTTTTAAATATGGAAACACTGTGAGCCTACCATATTGGTTTTGAAAAAAAAGCGGTAATTTGTCACAAATTTGTCATTTGACTGTTAAATTGTGAAAATTATTGAGATCGGTTATTAGTTTCTGGAACAATTATTTGCAAGTTTTTTTGAAGTCCTAAGTAACAATGTATTAGTTTCGCTAATTTTAATGCATTTATTTCGATGTGGCCGACACGTAGCTGTGGTACCACGTATCTAGGAAAGTCTTCAGACATGGAGATGGAAACCCTATTACTTCATTCCTCATATTCCTAGAGGAAGATAGCAGCACACACAGGTTCAGGGACATTTGTCTTCAACATCGTAAAAAGAGCGTGGCACGACTGACTTTAATCATAAACAAGGAAGGAATCGCCCTTTCTAAAAGGACAGTCCGGAGAATATTGGCTGAAGAGAACCTGATGGGTCGTCACCCAGTCAAAAAACCACAGCATCAAAGCCTACAATGGCATTCCTGAGGACTTTAAGTCACCAATAAATAAATTTAATAGTAAACTTTTCAAATGGTTGCAGGGACATTGTTTTTATTCAGTAAAATAATTTATGGATCTTACATACATAAGGCATTAGGAACCATATCATTGTAATTGTATTTAATACTAGCTTTTTCCCGCAGCTCATCATGCTTTTTCCGGGATAAAAAGTAGGCTATGTATTAATTTAGGGTATAAGCTATATCCATTCTAAATTTCATCCAAATCCGTCCAGCCGTTTTAGCGTCAAAGAGTAACAAACATACACACACACACAACCTTTCGCATTTATAATATTAGTGTGATAGTGTGATTAATATTGTAAATAACATATGACAAACATAATTTTGAAATATTTGCATGCTGTAAAACTAGCTGATTAAGGCGTTTATCTTCTGTATTGTAATAACCTCTTGTACCCTTATCACAGCAAATAAATATTTTCTTTCTTTCTTTCAGCTAGCTGACTGAGGCCATGATGAAAAAGATACTGCAATGGGCCAGATAATATCGGAACATGACCGTTGAGGGCTGAAGTCGAGTAGATATAACAACTATAAAATTGTTAGAACCCTGAATTATGTTTTTTTTTTGTAAAATGTTAAAATTTTACAGGTCTGCTTTTCCGACGAGTCGACTTTTCAGATTCAGATTCAAATATGGATTGCGTGCTATAATGCAAGTACATAAGATGAACAGAGGTTGTACAGGTGTGGAATAAAATATTATAGCGCCCTGCAAGGGCATAGCAAAGGTTTACTTAAAACTAAATACGTACCTAATGTTTAATTGTGTACAGCTTATATTAGTAGATAACATTTTCATAATATATTGTTCAACATGAAAATGAAAATGAAAAAGAAAATGAAAATTTCTTTATTACATAAAAATTTGTACAGTAAACAAAAACACTAATTTCCACATAAAGTATCCTTGTGAAGTGGAAATTAGGCTCTATCCAAAACATTTTAGAAAATTTATACTTAAGAGTGCTTAAATGGTACTTTACAAATTTTAATCTAAATCAAAAATTACAGTAATAAAAATAAATTATAATTAATGAAGGTTTTCTAGATATACGCATCTAAATAAACTGAATTTATGTGTGTGTGTGTGTGTGTGTGTGAGGTGTGTTTGTGTTTGTGTGGGTGTGTGCGTGTAGAGTAAAAATGTGTTCGTGTACGTAATTGGATGAGGGCGTATAGTATGTAGAGTGAGGGTAAGGGTGTGTGTGTGTGTGAATGAGAAAATGTATTGTCGTGTTTTGACTTATGATGTTTTTCTTTTCCTTTCCCTTCCTCTTCTCCTTTCCTTCTTGTAACCAAAATGTAAAAAAAATGGAAAGAAAAAAATAAATATTGTCAACTTTAAAAATGTTAAGATTTAATTTTTATCAAAGTTTCAATGTCATCGTAACTCAATTTGTGAAACCAGTCTAGTATTTCGTATTTAACCTTAAAATTGTTCAGATGTTTTACACAGAGATTATTGTTAAAAAATATATTGTATAGTCGAGGAGCAATATTGTAGAAGTTCCTGCGAGCAAATTCACTTCGTTTCTTGGTGTCTGGGATATTTGGAAAGATTGTTCTATGATACCTCCGAATCGTTTGAAAAATAAAAAGTTTCCGCACTGATAAAACTTCTGCCTGATCGTAGACCAAAGTTGTGGAGTGGCGAAATCGCAGATACATAAACCTTTAGCACTGCACGTTGTGCTCTTTCAATTTCTTTAAGGTTTGTTTTTGCTGCACCACCCCAGGAACAAATGCAGTAACTCAAAACACACTGGCAGAGAGCTTTATATTAGTAATTTATGATCAGCAACCATCCGTAAATTTTTAAAGATGTAGATAAGTTTTCTTATTCTTGCAGATGTAGCCGCAATAAGAGCACCCCATTGAAGCTTATCGTCAATAATTATCCCGAGATATTTAATGGATAGCGAACGTGCGAGCGAAGTGCATTAGCATATAAATCACTGTCAGTTTGGCCACGATTGCAAGGGAATGTATGAATAGTTAATTTAAAGTCGTCTGGACTACACACTTCTGTTTTACTGAAACATAGATATTTTGTTTTTTGTGTATTGAGAGAGAGAAGACTGTCTTCGAACCACGCAGTCACTCTACCCAGACCCACTTTCTGCCAGGGTCTTGACCTCACTCCAAGTTTTATCGTGAAACAGAATAACGGTGTCATCCGCAAACATCAATAAGTCAGTGCCGTTGATATCAATAGAGCAAAGCTCGTTGATGTACAGCAAGAAAAGTGTGGGTCCAAGTGTAGATATTTCTATGACTTGTATGCTCACCGACCCTTACATACTGTTTTCTACTAGTGAGATAGCTCTCGAACCAGGACAAGGCTTGACCTCTGTCGCTAGCATTTTCTAGTCTCGCTAAAAGGATTGCAATAGACACGGTATCAAATGCTTTTTGAAAATCAAGAAAGACACCAAGACATCTATTTCCAGCATCTAAATAACGAGTTACTATACGAGTTACCATAAGACCTGTTTATAAAAAAGGAAGTCATACCGACATAAACAACTATAGGCCAATTACTATTTTATCTTGTATCGACAAAATAATTGAGAGGTATCTCGGAAATGAAATAAATAAATTTCTTGTAAAAAATAATGTTATTAATAAAAAGCAATTCGGTTTCCAAAAACAGCGAAATACATCTCAACTGCTGTCTCAATTTACCAATGAGGTCAGCAAATACATGAATGACCGACAGCATGTGCTAGCTGTATTTATTGATTTTAGTAAAGCTTTTGATACCCTTAATTATGACACACTTTATTCCAAGTTGACACAAAATGGTATACAGGGCCCCTTCCAAAATTTACTGAAAAACTATCACACAAACAGATTTACATCAGTCAATATAGGTGGAGTGCATAGCAACCGGTTTCCAACTGAAGAAGGCACCGCTCAAGGTTCAATTTTTGGCCCTACCGAATACCTGTTGTATGTAAATGACATGTGTAACATATTTTCCGAAGGGTCTATTTACCAGTATGCAGATGACACATGTTTGTTAGTGTCTCATCGGAATGTTGAAGAAGCTCAAAAAATAATGCAACGTAACTTTGATCTTCTATGTAAATGGGCTCACGATGTCGGACTTGTCATTAATTCACAAAAAACGAAAATTTTACACATTCACTCCCCATACTTACAAACCTTAATCATTCCAAACATCGTTGCCCATGAACATCAATGTTTGCATAAAAACCACTATGCATGTAACTGTGAGCATTTAGAACTTGTCAAACAGCATAAGTACCTAGGTCTCATTATAGATAACCATTTAAACTGGGGTCCACATATTGAATATCTATGTAACAAGCTCCGAGGCATATTATCAAAATTTTGTATAATTAAATTCAAATTACCTTATAACATATTAAGACTGATGTATCTATCACTTGCTGACTCAATAATGAGCTACAGTATTAGTAGTTACGGTCGCACTTATAAAAGCTATATAGATAGTATCTATAGACTGCAATTAAGAATATTAAAAGTCATTGTGCCAAACCACATTAAAAACAAATATAATGATGACGAAAAAGGCTTATTTGACTATTGTAAAATCATAAATATATACAGTAAAATAAAAATGGCTATTATCTGTGAAGAATACGGTAACGAGGTTAAACTAATTAAGAAAATAAGGCCAAAAAGCTTAAGAAACCTAATTTACCTACCCACTTATGAACTACCTACCTATAATAATTTATATGGAACGCGAACTTGGGAATACATGCTTCCTTTATTTCTAAACGAATTATCTATTAATACTCTAAATAGCATAAAAAATTGTAGCAGCAACAAAAAGCGAAGGAGTGCCATAAAGCTTTATTTTCTCGAACATCAGCAGCCTGTGGCTGCGGGTTGTTAAACTTGTATATAATAAGTCTATGTCTAGTTAGCATAAGTTAGCGATCTCGCCATACCGCGTATAAACCATGTGGTTTTAGTCGGATGGCTTTTATTTTAATCAAAATGTATATATATTTGTCTTTGTAAAATAAACAATAAAAAAAAAAAAAAACTAGAGTTACTAGTGTTGCACAGCGTCATCAGTAGATTGCCCCCTTCTAAAACCGTATTGATTATCGGCTAGCAGATTATGGTTTTCAAGGTACTTCACCAGTTTCAAGTTGACAACCTTTTCCAGAATTTTGGAAAGGGAAGTCAGCAGAGAGATGGGACTATAATTAGTCGGTAGATTTCTGTCACTTCCTTTGTAGATGGGACAAACGACAGCAATCTTAAAGAGTCCTGGAAAAACACCCGTTGATAAACTGAGGTTACGGATATATGAAATAGGTATCAGAAGTTGATCATAGAAAGTTTTGTATATTTTAACTGAAATGGAGTCCCATCCAGGAGCACTTTCGGATTTAAGCCTTAGAATAAGGTTTCTTATTTCAACAGGGTCTGTAGGTGAAAATGACATAGACGAAATTGGCGCATTATGTTTTGTTGCTTTTTTAGCAAGGTCCAGATCACTTACTCCCATTTTTTCAAGTGTGCTATTAGCTAGAGATTTTCCAACTGATGTAAAATACTTGTTCACTTGGTCTAATGAATCCAGTGGTGTCTTTTCTAGTTTTAAAAGTTCAAGCGATGGTACATTTTTACTTTGCATATTGCATACTTCTTTTATTACGTTTCATGTTCCCTTAATATTATGCCTCGTTTTCTCAAATTGTAACTGATAATATTCCTTTTTAGTGTTTTTTATAATTTTATTACAAGCGTTTCGATATTTTATGTATTCTAGTTTTATGCCTATGTTTACAGGGGATTTGTTTGTTTTCTTATACAAGTGGTCTCTTTTACGTATTGATCGGACTAACCCAACGGTAATCCAAGGCTTCAAGGGTTGTTTATTTTTAGGCACTGTAGTAGTAGATGTGTTAGCACTGACTATAGTTTAAAGCCGCGTAATTAAAATATCTGCAGCCCTGCCGACATCTGGTTCCTCGTAGAGATCATCCCACTTTAATTTTATTAAGGTTTTTCCAATAGATTCATAGTCTACCGTTATTTTTTTAAATATGCTAGAATTATATTTTATCTGTGCCCTATCTATATACAGTAGAATAGGGGAGTGGTCAGTAAATTCCTGGAAAACTAGCGTTTGGCATTGGTGAATAGATTTGATCATAAAATGATCCAAGCATGACATTTTTCTCGTTGGCTTGTCAATACCCTGTCTAAGTCCAAAAGAAGCCATAAGGTTAAGATAATCATGAACTATGGGACACTGGTTATTTGGCAAAGTATTGAAGTTAATGTCACCAACAAGAATATCATTTCTAGATTTAACGGATTGTAAAATATCGCTTAGAGAGTTTATGTATAAGGCAGGGTCAGTGGGAACACGTTGTTCTCTATGATAGGGTATGTATGAGCATCTGTTGAATTGAAATTTTAAAGAATATTATTATTTTAAACAAATTGAGTTGTAATTAGTGATTCAGTGAATAATTAGTGATATTTTTATCGGATTATAATAGTTAAGTATATTATTATTATTAAATAGTATTTGCAATTTACAAACGTGTCTCATATAAATTATTAATTATTTATTTGAATGGGTTATTCTACATTTCAAGTTATTTATATAATATATTTCTATAACATTGTTTAATTACATTTATTTAACATCAAAAACCTCCTGCAGCGTGTAAAAACATTTTTTAAACAGATACTCTTTTAAACATTTTTTAAATTTATTTATATCGCTCATGTCTCTCATTTCCTTAGGGATATTATTATAGATTTTTGTACACATTGAAAATTGACCGGAAGATACAATTTTCAATTTCGTAAGAGGAGGGGCTAACCTACTATGTGGTATTAAATTTCCTGCCCGAGAGTATATTGGGAAGAGTTGAAAGTTTTCTTTAACGAATATGCTTACTTCAAGAATTCTGTGGACAAGCAAAAGTGTTTTATTTAACAAAGATGTATATACTTTTACTATACTTACTGGAACCGAATTCGAGAAATCTTTGAAAAACCACAAAAAATGTGTAAAAAATGTGTTGCAAACTGCACAACTTAACTTTGTTTTTCTTGTTTAGGAGGTAAAAGTGAAAAAGATTTTGATCTGTGGCAATTTACGCAAACAGTTGTGCGGGATCTTGCGGGATGCAAGCTGCGATGAATTTAGTTTATTTTTATCTTGTCTATGAATATACGCACTTGATTAATTTTATTTTTTAATTTGTTAATACCAAACTTTTATTAACTAGTACAATAATAATTAATTTTTATTAGAGTAAATTTTGTTCTGACTGTAATTCATTTTTGATAACAATATTTCTTGTCATGGTGACAAAAGGGGCCCGAATCGTTTTGTGTTAACATTACCCATGTGCTTTAAGCAAGTGCTCATCGTGAGTGCTCTCTTTGTCTATAAACTGCCCAGTACTTACCTTCTGAACTGGAATCTTCCGACGTCAGCGTGACTCGACAAACGAGCACAAAACAAGACACTGTACTTTAATATCTTCGCAATAAACATAATCGTCTCTATTGCCGAGGTGATAAAGGTGATGAAGTCGCTTGTCGGGGGAAAACTCAATCAAAGGATGTGACCGCAGTGATGAACTGTAATGTCTGTAATTCCGAGCATAATTATAGCAACATTGGGGAAGTACCACACGTGCGAGGGGAAGTGACGATTTGCGACGTTCAATAAATTAATGAATTTATTCTATAAGTTAAAGAACTTATACACGTATAAAATTGCAAGGTGATAAAAAACAACACGTCCCTTTACTTTATTTCATCCTATCCAAACCACCTTCCGGTGTTTACCTAGGTATTTTTCAGATATGCTTGGTAAAAAATATAAGTATAGTATATAGCTCGGTAAAAAGAGAAAAAATTTAGCCGCTACTACCATATACCTATATGTTACCACCAAATATACTACGACAAAAAAGGTTTTCTATAGTATCAATAAATTTTTATATAATTTAATGTACCATACGTACATTAGGCGTTACGCTTTGGAGCTACCCACAGATATAGATCTAAATCGTCGTAAGAGATAACTCGGCCAGGCGGGGATGACACGGGCGGATATCTCCGAGCTGGTCCAGGATCGTGCAGAATGAGGCATCGCTTCACTTCAGCCCTTTGCTCCCCAGCAGGAATAAGTAAGTATAGAAAAGGTAATGTTGGGGTAATTTCTTAAATTTGGTATAAATACTCGTATATCAGGCAGTGTTTTTCCGTTATTGTTTTTGTGTACATTTACAATGATGAGATGCGAAGTACCGCGTGGGTATTCCGAGGTGACGTTTCTCCAGGTGTAATGACATGTTGACCTCATCAAGATCTCAAATGACTTGGATTCTTCGTTGATTACCACAGATATGGAAAAAACTTAACCACATATTTAAAGGCGTGTTTTTGCTACAACAAACTGCGTCATTGTATTGTGGCAAATATACGAGTACAAACAGAATTAAGAATTACGTACAACCTCCAGCTAGAGCCAGATTTATTGTTCAGACACACTGAAGGCTCCATCCCGCCCGTCACATCAATTAGTAACGTTTACGTCAAACAAGCGAAAAGACAAAACCAAAAACGAAGTAGGTACATAAAAAATACAAAAAGCACATTTTGTACAAATGAAAAATTTTAAACCTTTGCTTTTGGTATATTTACTGATTGTTCAATGCAAGTGCTCGTAAAGTTCTTTTTTATATGCGTCTAGTCTGTTGTCAAAGTCAACTTTACCGCACAAGTGTTTTATTTACATATTTTATATACCGGGTGTAAATAGAGTGCGACTATTAAATGAAACCACATATTCTACCGACCCTACTGAACCACTTTTCCCAAGAGCCATACCCGCGGACACCCTTAGTTTAGGAAATAATTGAGTTCCAAACGAAAATGCGTGAACCCTACGGGCGAGTTTATAGAGAGCGTCGTCCGTTTTTTTGTAAATGATGGCATCAGTGCAGTTTCCATCACAATTATGTATTTTAGAAATCCATACTTACTGGAATAGTATATTAGAATTTGGCAAGTTTTCATAGACAATTATTTTCATGTGTGACGTAACTTTATTAGGTGGTAGAGCTGATGCCGGGCTCGACTGTGGAGGTACCACCATCTTACTCGCAAACCCCTCCGAAGTTATTAGAGTAAGAGAACAGCTCTCAGGCAAAACCAGGCGGCCCACCATTGCCTGGGACCGATGGATGCCGGTATATCCATCCCCAATTGCCGGGCCTTATATAAATTAGGCTGGTGACGGGCAGTGGCGTCACTGGTGCAAGGGTTTCGGCACCGCGCTCACCAACCCGCCTGCCCAGCGTGTGTGAGTATGGGCATTTCTTCCAGGAGGACCGCCAAGAGTGGCGAAATCCTGGAAAGGCCTATGTCCAGCAGTGGACGAAACAGGCTGATGGATGGATGAGATGGGATGGACGTAACTATAAAACATTTAAACTTTAGCTATGAACACTTGCTAAGTTATCTATACATATTGAGTAGCAAGGACCCTAACAAACTTTATTTGGAAAAAACTGAAGAACGCTGTACATAAATATTTAAGAAACGGATTGGACTCACTTTTTTAACTGTGCAAGGAGGCACAGGTCGAGGTTTCACAGGTTTTTTTTTTTTTTTTTTTTATATTTATGATGTCAACTCACTCTAATTTTAATGAATGTAACGCTGTACATATGACTGAAAGAACCTCCATAAGCCTCGGCATCCAATTTGATCTCAACTCTTCTTTTGGCGAAGCTGACAATCCTGCACTGCCTTTGTACTGAACCGGCCCGTTTTCCACATTTATGTTTTTGTTGAGATTGAGACTAAAAAATTGTGAATAAACATGCCAACTAACTTTTTACTATATTGTGCTTCTAAATTAGTTTCCTTAATGTGTATATTTAGATGAGGTTATTGACCGGTTCATGGGATGTTACTCGTACTATGACTGTGGGCCAATGGGGGCCAGCTCGTGGTGATTGTGTATCTGGTGACCATCGTTACTATACTATATAGTCACGACTCCAACCCCCCAGAGGAGTGTCAACGGTTTCCAGGTGTGGGCTGTCTCTGGCACGATTATTGCGCCCCGAAGTGAGGCACTATCCACGCTTGTTGGGCATGCAGGTTCACATAGCTGCCTACTGATTGGTGCCTGCTCTACCGGCGGTGTTCGAACAGGGGTTGCGGGATTGTGAGTGGGGTGTCGCACCGACTGAGTACTTACTGTGCTCGTTGGCTACAAGCCACCGCTAAATCTTCTCTATACACACACATTATAATGCTCAGTCTTTGTGTTTATATGTACTTAGTGTTGTTCCTTCTTACCTACATTAATAGTATTATCTTCTATATTACTTATTAATATAATAAAATAAAGTAGTAAAAAAGGCGTGTCTGTACATTGAATATTTTCGCGGAATTTTAAATGAAATGAGTTAAATATTGGTACTGTACTGAGACTGAAACAACAATTTTTAGAATTTTTGTCTGCCTGCCTGGTTTTTTGTTTTATTATCATTGTAGTGAGCCCGATCAACACATAAGCTATAGGGGGTGTTCATAAAATAACGCCCAAGCCGAAAATGGGGCAGAGATTCACTGAACGAGGGCCAAGCTGCGGGCAAAGGTTATAATAAATAGGAAAGTTGTTTTTTCGCTTGCTGGTGCTAATCTCTAAAATTAAATCCGATTTGGCGGATATTTTGTATAGAGCTGAAGTAAAGGGCAGAGAATAATTTAAGTAATTTTTATGCCGGAAAAATGTTCTCGAGGAAAGTGAATAGTTTTAACATTCGCCATTTTGAATATCTGTTACTTTTGACATGTCACTTCGACATTTAACGCTTTTGACGTATGTCAATTTTAAAATATAATCAGTCATAAACACGATATCCGCGCGAGTGAAGCCCCGGAAAAAAACAGTTAATTCCTAAAGAGAATTCTTTTGGAGAGACAGGAAGTTGCGTCAGTCAGTATATAACGGACCCTCCACCATGAGGGGTGATTCCTTCAAACCACTTGTCGGCATAAAGTTCCCCTGGTCTTCGTAACACTCGCCGAAGTCGGTCCTCAGCATGCAGACAAAATCGAGCTTCATCGGAGAAGAGTATGCTATTCCTGTTACCTAGTGTCCAAGATAGGCAATTTCTAGCGAACCTCAATCGGGCAATCCGGTGCTCACGGAGTAATTTGGGGGCCCGCGCCGCTCGTCGACTGCGTATATCAGCCACTAGAAGCCTCTTCCTCACAGTCCATAGGCTAACTTGTGCTCCTCGTACCTCTTTAAGATTTATTTTGAGGCCTATGTAACTGCATTTGCGGTTCCTCAGCGCCTGAGTCACTAAAAAGCGGTCGTCTCGTGGTTGTTTGCAACGTTTTCTCCCAGAACCTTGCCTTCTCTGAACGGAACCTGTATCCTGGTGTCGAGTCCAGGTTATTTGAACGATGTGACATTGGCTACACCCCTCTTCCAGCAGCGCTATATTTTTACTAGCTCTTATTGCTTTTATTGCCATTACAAAGACACAAAGATATCTGTTTTAAGTCACAATCTCTCTCTGTCTTCGCCTTTACTTGGGGCCGGCTCTTCTGGTTCGAAGTCTGTAAGTCCTGCGTTATATTTTTAAGTCACAATAGGAAGGATTATGCGACAATCATAAATTAATTCTTCTAAAAATAACGAGAAGTTAGTTTTAGTTGCTTGATAACCTTTTAACAGTAAACCCGCGAAAAGTAAGTGAAATGTCAGAAACTGAAACAGGGATTATTATTTTTAAAAACAAAAGTTTCGAATTTGAAATATTTTTTTAATACCCAGGCACTTTATTAAGTGCCAGTAACATAGTTTGGCTATTAAAACCTCTAAAAAGTTGAATTATTACCAATAATGTAGAAAATTCAAAACCGCCCGCTTTTTTTGCAAAGGAGTGTAGTTTGTTTACGTTTTGTCTCACGGCCGGCGGAATGAAGTTATTGTAATGAATCGGATTATATAAGGTGACCTTCGCTTATATTCATACAGGAGTGTCTGTAAGTGGTCAGGAAATATTGTTTGTGCCGCTATACTTGTTCAAGAACAACCTCGAACCAATTAGTAGATAGAGATGTTGAATTTATTTAATTTATATTCACAAAAATCAATCTTTATTTAATTATGTACAGCCAGGAACACAGATCCGTCCGGTCTATAATGCCTGAATGCAGTTTCAGGTGTGACTAAGAATCTTGCCATTGCAATCTTAACCCGATGCACTAGGATGCATTTCACTCAAAATGCACTTGAATTTTTTCACTACAAACGGTGGTTGCGAGCCTCCGGGCTTGCTCCTGGATAAGTTCTAGACATAAATCTCTGCAAAAGACTTGCAGGTGTTGCACAAAAGTAAGAAAATCACAGTTGCATAGCCCATGAAGCCCACGGCGCAAAACTTAGACTTCTAGTAACGTAACGTCGATCCTAGGCTAGCTAGGCTTTCTTAATCTAGAAACGTTCGTGACGAATGTAGAGATCATGTCACGTTTTTTTTTGTATGTGTATATGTGTGTGTGTGTGTGTGTGTGTGTGTGTGTGTGTGTGTGTGTGTGTGTCTAGTTAGTGTACGAACATTTTATGAACATTTTATTTATTTACATTATAAAGCTGTGTGTCATCCGTCACCGTCTTGCCCGCCGGACTCTCAGACGGCGAAAGCAGCAGCAAATATGTTAGCGAAAAGCGTTTTCATACTTTAGTTTTGTTTTGTGGCCGTAGCAACGAAATTAACCCAAATACTTTATCTTGGGTTTTTCATAATAACTCCACGGGTGTGTTAGCACCTCATTTATCGATTCACAAAGTGCTTTTCCTCGTTATAAACGACCCGTCGTCAAATGAAACGATCGATAAAAGTCGCCTGAATATATGTGGCAAATACATGCAATGTCGTAACGGGGAATTCCAGTGAATTTCAGCCAAGGTTGCGGCAAGTACCTTGGGCGTGGAATCACATAAACAAAAATTATGTGCGGCGCGCCCGAAGTGTCGCTACGCTAAGTGTCTTAATAGGAAACCCCAGTAAATTTCAGCGGAATGTGGGCGTGTAATGATATAATTAGAAATTATGACTGCGACACTGCGGCGCCCGTAGGCGAGTTTACGGGCGCCTCGCAGGCGAGCACCCGCTGTGTAACGTTCGACTGCACTTTCGTATGTTGCGACGTATTCGCTGATGGGCTCCAAGCCGCTGTCGATAAGCCTGAGTAAAATACATGATTTTTTCTTCAAAGATAGCACAGTCGCCGCACCTGATTCCATTGTGTGACCGGGAGCTCCATGCAGCGTTGGAGAGTCACCTGCACCGCGGTTTTATCGGTAGCTCGATGGTGCGACGACTCCGACACGAAGTCTTTTAAGATTATATGTAACGTAACGTCGTTCGTAAGCTCACCTGCTCGTAGACCTTTGCTACAGACATTCCTTAATCTTGAAACGTTCGTGACGAATGTAGAGATCATACCACGTTTGTATGTGTATATGTGTGTGTATGTATATAGTTATCGTACACGTACACGTATGTTGCATAGGTAAGATAGTATGACGTGAACATGTCTTTACTACGTTTACTACGACCGTCGTCATGTAGCAGTCAGCATGTCAGCAATGATAGTATAACGTTAGGGTGCCGGAGCAGCAAGCGCAAGTACGAACGTCTGATATATGCACTCTGTATCAATGCGCCGCAACGCTCGAGACACATCGATGGTGTAATGTTGCATAAACATTATTTACATTATGAAAGCTGTGTGTTATCCGTCACCGTTCTGCTCGGACCCTCGGATGGCGAGATGTTTCGCTATGTTAGCGAAAAGCGTTGTCAAACTTTACTTTTGTGTAGCAACCAAATAATCCCAAATACCTTATCTTCGGTTTTATAAAAACTAGCACGGGTTCGTTGCTACGTCATTTCGTGATTCCCGAAGTATTTTTCCTTGTTAGCCAAACGATTAAACCCATAGGTATAGGTCAAATAATTATTTGACTTATCGACCCGTTGTAATGAGGATAACGATCACTAAAAGGTATGTCGCTAGGCATGACCATGTGTGGCAAGGCCGAATGATGTCATTGGGAATTCACCTGAATTTCAGCCAAGGTTGCGTCTATCGTGTAGTTAATTAAACATTCTCGCCGCGCCCCGTTGCTATATGCGCACCTTTGAAAACAAAATCACGGCAGGACTTTTGTATGTTGCGACGTGTTCGCTGATGGGCGCCAAGCCGCTGTCGATAAGCCTGAGTAAAATACATGGTTTTTTCTTCAAAGATAGCACAGTCGCTGCACCTCATTCCATTGTGTGACCGCGAGCTCCATGCAGCGTTGGAGAGTCACGTGCACCGCGGTTTTATCGGTAGCTCGATGGTGCGACGACTCCGACATGAAGTCTTTTAAGATTATGTATAGAACTTGAAGAAAATAATGTTTAGAGCTCAGAAAAGCGAGCGTATCGAATAAACGCTACGGGCAGCTCGACCGAAGATTCCTTCGAGCATATCGACCATACTAAATCCGAACACTATATAAATCCGCCGCGTAAACGCCTCATAGCGTCGTCAGCAGTAACAATTCTCACGTGTTATCTCTGGGGAAATGAATCAAAAATAAAACGCGATTTTGATCAATTTGGATTTAATAATTACAAGACTCCAGATAACGTTTACTATTCCAAAATGTTCGTTGCGTTATTTTGAGATTACGTCAAGAGTGAATAACAAACTATTGCTGCTAGGCTACATGCACATGTAATGTGCATCGGACCGATGTGCAGATATAGACGTCACGCTGCAACTTGTGCAACAGATACTGCACTCTAATAGGTCGAGCATAACGGCTTGGGAGTTAGCACCATTGCATGATAGAACTGTGTCTCCTGAGTTCAAAAATACCACTCCCCGCTCCCCCCGACCCTTAACTTTGGAGTTATAGGCCGTACGGACTTGTGTCATTGGGTGTAATATCCGTTTTATTACCGGGTAGATACGCCATCTTGTTTTTTGTCTTCTTGTTGATCTGTGCTAGGTGTCGGAGCTATAACCTTCCAAGTGAATTTAAAAAGGATAATATACAGTTCTAGTTTGAAATCCTTATCCAGATCGTTTTTATTCCACACACTACCCATAAATCTATAGGTTGTGGGTCTAGTGTACGTTTAAATTAGTGCATTTTAAAAAGTCAATCTTTTTCTAAATCTGACCGCAACGAACTTGTTTAAAAATGGAAAATGCGAAGATGAAGAGAAATATTAAAGCATTTGACGGTAAAAAGTACAGTGTGTGGAAATTTAGGATTCGTAATTAAAGTGATTGACGATGACCCAATAATACGTTGCTGTGAGTGGGAGAAAAACAATCGGATTGTAAAAAGTGTTATCGTGAAGTATTTATCCGATTCTTATCTTGGGTTTGCGAAGGAGGACAATACTGCAAAGGAAATCTTGAAAAGGTTAGATGAATTGTATGAACGGAAAAGTATTGCAACTCAATTGGCATTACGGAAAAAGTTGTTAGTGCTAAAACTACAAGGTGATGTATCCCTGATAAAACATTTTTCAATTTTTGATGACCTCATTACGGAATTGCTAGCAGCAGGAGCTAAATTGGAGGAAACTGATAAAGTTGCTCATTTGTTGCTCATCCTACCCGCAACTTTCGACGGTGTCATTACTGCGATCGAAACGTTATCTGAAGATAATTTAACTCTGGCGTTCGTGAAAACAAGACTTTTAGATCATGAAGTGAAGCTGAGAAATGGATCAAGTGACACAAGTCCTAAAGTACTGCAAGTTGAAAATAAAAATGACGTAACTAGGAAGAAAAGAAAATTTGAAAATTTACAACCTACGAATAATACATATCAGAGAAACAACAAAGAGAAAAAGAAAATGAATTTCATAAAGTGTCATCATTGCGGACGCAAAGGATACAGGAAGAACGACTGCTTCTATTTCAAGAAGATGCAACAGAATTATGGACAGGACAATAACCGGAGAGCTACCGAAAGAACAAGGACAGTTCAGGCCGTTGAGTTAAACCAACCAGGCACATCGAACGACTTCTCTGGCTTTGCTTTTATGACCGGAGATTACCAAGAAGAGGAAAGTGGAAACAAAATAACATTTTTGTTGGGTTCTGGAGCATCAGACCACATAATGAACAGAGAAGAGCTCTTTACAAATTATACCGACTTACCTACCCCACTAAAAATTTCGGTTGCTAAAAACGGTGAATTTATTACAGCTACCAAAAGAGGATCTCTACAGGTTACCAGCAACATGGGCGTTCAAGGAGTTTTAGAGGACGTGCTGTTCTGCCGCGAAATCCCTTACAATCTGCTATCAGTCTCGAAGATGCAAAGAGCTGGATACACGGTCATTTTCGGACAACAAGGAGCCGAAATATGCAAAAACAGTAAGACTGTCATGCGAGGTAGGTCGATAAACAATCTAATTGCTGTCGATTTTGTGGTTTCTGTGAATATGAGTTGCCCTGTTTCCCAAGTATGCAATAGGGACAAGAATTACAAAATCTGGCATCAACGTTTAGGTCATATGAGTAAACACAAGTTTTTAGAAATCAAAAACAACGATATGCTTGATGACGCTAATCAGATTGATACAGTGATGCCTGATGATGACTTGTGTGAGGCTTGCATAAATGGGAAGCAAAGTCGACTGCCTTTTAACCAGGCTAAGGACAAAAGTTATATAAAAAGACCATTATTTGTTGTTCATTCAGATGTCTGTGGCCCAATCACTCCTACAACTATTGACAACAAAAATTATTTTGTACTTTTTGTTGATGAGTATACCCATTACTGTGTGACGTACCTTCTAACATATAAATCAGATGTATTTTCTGCTTTCAAAGATTTTGTTGCGAAAAGTCAGGCTAAATTCAATTTAAAAGTAGCTAATTTATACTGCGATAATGGTGGTGAGTATTTGTCCACTGAAATGAAAAGCTATTGTGTTGAGAAAGGAATCACTTATCATTTGACAGTTCCAAGAACCCCGCAATTGAATGGTGTTTCTGAGCGGATGGTTAGGACTATTACAGAAATGCTCGTTCTATGATTAATGATGCTAAATTAGATAAAGTATTCTGGGGTCATGCTGTATTAACTGCGGTTTATTTGATAAACTTGACTCCAACTAAAGCTTTAAAAGTTTCCAATAAAACACCATATGAAATGTGGCATAGTAAAAAACCTGAAATAAAATACCTAAAAGTTTTTGGCTCAGCGGTTTATGTACACAATAAAACGAGTAAAAATAAATTCGATGATAAATCATGGAAAGGTATATTGCTGGGTTATGAACCAAACGGTTATAAAGTTTGGAACCCTGAATGCGAAAAATGTGTTGTAGTCAGAGATGTTATTGCAGACGAGACTAACTTTCTACAGTCCAGGCCCGTACTACAGCCTGAAGAGAATGTTCGAAATTCTCATGACAAAACTGATATTACTGACGGTAGTTCAAAATCAGTGTCAAAGTCTCGGAACTCTGACGTTCATAAATCAGATATTTCTAAATCTGATGAGTATGTGTGTCATAGTAAAATTCGCAGAACAAACCATGATATTATAATCGAATCGGAGCCAGAAGTTGATAAACCTGATAGTTATTTACTTAAAAATACACAAAACACAGAAAACAATTCTGAACTTAGGAGGAATGATAGGTTAAAAGGCCAACCCCCTATTTCATACAATGAAAATAACCATGATGATTATCTCATGTGTGCTCAGTCAGTTTTTTGTAAAATACCGACTTCTTTTGAAGAGATAAAAACTCGAAATGATAGATCTAAATGGGAAAGCGCAGTTAGAGATGAATTAAAATCTCTTTCGGTAAATAAAACATGGAATTTAGTACCAAGGCCAGAGGGCAAAAACATTGTAGACTGTAAATGGATTTTTACTATCAAGAATGACGAATTTGGGAAACCATTTCGATACAAAGCGCGTCTCGTTGCTAGAGGCTTTAGCCAAGAATACCTAACTGATTACAACGAAACTTTTGCACCTGTTGCGAGAATCGCTAGTTTTAGATTCTTAATTAGTTTCGCGAATCAACTAAATTTACTTGTTCATCTTATGGACGTTAAGACTGCTTTCTTAAATGGCGAATTAAAGGAAGAAGTCTACATGAAAGTTCCTGAAGGTGTATTAAGTAAAGAAAACGCTGTCTGTAAATTAAATAAAGCACTTTACGGACTAAAACAGGCGGCAAGGTGTTGGTTTGAAATTTTTGAACAATCGTTAAAAGAACAGGGTTTCCAAAATTCAGCAGTTGATAGGTGTATTTATGTCTTAAACAATGGTGATGTACGTAAAAATATCTATAAAGTATTATATGTTGACGATTTAGTGATAGCATGCGCTGAAATTGAAAGAATGAATAATTTTAAAAGGTATTTGATGAGCAAATTTGAAAAGACAGATTTAAATGAAATGAAATTGTTTCTTGGCATAAAAATCACGAGATATGATGATAAAATTACGTTAGATCAAAGTGCATACATCAAAACTGTCTTGAATAAATTTAATATGCAGAATTGCAAACCTGTAAATAACCCTTTAGAAAACAAACTGAATTATGAGGCTTTAAATTCAAAAGAGAAATATAATGCTCCATGCTGAAACGTTATAGGTTGTTTAATGTATATCATGCTTTGCACTCGTCCTGATTTAAGTACAAGCGTTAATATACTGAGTAGATATACTAACAATAATAATAAAGAACTATGGCATTGTCTTAAAAGAGTACTTAGGTACTTAAAAGGCACAACTGATTTGAAGTTATGTTACAAACGTTGTGATTACAACGATATTCTATGTGGGTATGTAGATTCAGATTGGGGTGGTAATGATACCAAAGACAGAAAGAGTACAACTGGGTATTTATTTAAATTGTTTGATCAATGTTCAATAACGTGGAGTACTAGAAAACAAATGACAGTAGCAGCCTCATCTACAGAGGCTGAATATATGGCATTATTTGAAGCTGTCAGAGAAGCTTTGTGGCTTAAATCACTAGCAGTCAGTGTAAATATAAACATTGATAAACCTATAATTATCTATGAAGATAATAACGGCTGCATCAGTATTGCAAACAATCCAACTAATCACAAACGGACGAAACACATTGACATTAAATATCACTTCTCCCGGGAACAAATTGAGAAAAATGTAAAAAAATAAAATTACATACCCACGGGTGAACAGTTGGCAGATGCTTTGACGAAGCCGTTACCTGCAGTTACTTTTCAAAATATGAGAAGCAAAATGGGTTTAGAATAAGTTTATAATGTCAAGATTAATTTATAGTGATAATGATTATTTAATTAAGATTTCATGAAGTAAATGAAATGGTCTGATTAGGTTTTGTTGGGTTTCCCTAATCCTTGCAACAAATGTTGGACCAGCATGTATTCCCAATAACACTAGGAGGTTGTACGCTCTGGTTAGTCGATTGAAATTGATTTAAGCTTGTATAATTTTGAGATTAATTTTCGAGGGGGCGTGTTGAATTTATTTAATTTATACTCACAAAAATCAATCTTTATTTGATTATGTAATATCCGTTTTATTACCGGGTAGATACGCCATCTTGTTTTTTGTCTTCTTGTTGATCTGTGCTAGGTGTCGGAGCTATAACCTTCCAAGTGAATTTAAAAAGGATAATATACAGTTCTAGTTTGAAATCCTTATCCAGATCGTTTTTATTCCACACACTACCCATAAATCTATAAGAGAAAGTCTAAATTTTATTAAAGGGTACCTAATTGAACCTCGGTCCTGATCCCTTACAGAGTCCGCAGTGTGAATTTGGCTATGTAAACGAAAGTCACCAATTCATGAATATGAATTGAATCATTTGGTGTTGGAAATTATAATGCAAATATCTCATGTATGAATCAGCTATTACATACATACAATCCTTCGGAAATATCTACGGACCCGAACCCGCCTTTCCCCTTTCCTCTAACTTGTTTTATAGATAAACAGAGGTGCTAAGATATTCCCAACGCACAGTATAATTTAATTTTGATTTTCGAAGATCAAAATAAGTATTCTAGCGGAGTAATACCATTTAAAATGAGGAAGTAAGGTATCTATTAATCTCACGTTCAAATCTAGGCTCCCACAGCGCAAACAGCATCTCGTCCTTGAACTTTCTGAGTCTAGCACACACACCACCGCACGGTTTAAATTTAAATAAAAACCGGTCAAGTGCGAGTCAGACTCGCATACCTAGGGTTCCGTAATTCGACAGTTTTGGGAACAGTTAGGAAGAAGGTATATAAAATCTTGCCCATAATTGTTTATGATAACATTGATAACATAACTAAAAAAAGAATTGATTGTACCACAAAAGATAGACTCAAATATGTTTATACCGTACTTAAAATAAAACAAAAATTTTACTTTGTCATTTTATTATCGTGAATTTCTCACCCGTTTTATAATTTTTTTTTTAATATTTCTCATTTGTTATCAACTTTTTTTTAATCGCTATAGTTTTCCTGTAATTGGCCAGTTATAACCAATAATCATCATTTTTTTCGGTCAACCATTTTCGGGCATAAGAGTGGGGGAAATGCATTTTTTGTGGTTTTTCAAAGATTTCTGGAAATCGGTGCAAGTAAATATAGTAAATGTATATATTTTTATAATCAGCTCTTTAAAACCTACAATTTGATAGTAATGTTGTAATTTTAAGATATCTTTTTTATTTTTCTCTCTTTTGTATTGGAAATATTTTGAACAATTTCAAATCTTTATTTTTTTACCATGTCATGTAGGCAAGTGAATACTTTTTTTGTAGAAAATTTCAAGTCTTTATCTTTTTGGTGCCATAGTAAAAACATGGCGGTGCTAAGGTTATGAGGCTGTGGCATAAGGACGGACGGACGGACAACGGAGTCCCACCATAAAGGTTCCTTGTGTACCTCAGGTCAGGTACTACGGAAAGCTATATAAGTCTATTGTTACGTTGGAGTATTTCGGCCATTTGCGAGTGAACAAGGTAACTGATCATGACGTGACTTCGTTGTCTACCATTGTATCGTAGTCTATATAAAAGTATTCTCAATCACTCATCCCCGTTAGGAAGTTGCCTACTAACTAGACATTTGTTCCTTGTACGACGCGAGCACCCGCTAACAAAGATTTCTTCATCTGAAATGATTGTCAAACTAGGAAAGACGAATGTTCTTTACATGTGCATGCAGATCTGCAGAGGTTCAAAATTAGTGCACCAGGGCCCCCTGAGCTCCGGGGCCCCGGTGCACAGCACCACCCTGAGCTCCGGGGCCCCGGTGCACAGCACCACCCGGCCCTGCGATAGCTATGGCACTGGCCTTGGTAAGTTAATGATCTTTGAACTTGTGCTCCGGCGCTCCTCATTACGGCAATCTAAGGTTTCAGATAACAACATCATATCCGGTATAAATTGTTTTTCCAGTGAAACCGCTGAGCAAAATTAAATACCTGTACTGTTGACCCAGAACTCTATATCTTCTAATTATACTGGTCATACTGAATAACTTTCCCAAAGAAATAGGCGCAAATAAAATAAAAGTTTTCTTGCTCCGCTCGTCGTCGGTCGGTGCGACGACGAGCGGAGCAAGGCGACTCCCTAGTTTAACAGTAACTCAAATTTAATTTGATTAATTGTTTTTAGAACTTCACTGCAAATCTAACTCTTCAGTTGGCGTTTGTGGCAAAATCTAACTAGGGAGTATTTCGACCAATCGCAGAACAGTCAGGTTTTGCTTAAATGCTGTCTGCCCGGACAACATTTTTGATATGGTCTTTTCATGTGCGCGGTTTGTTCAGTAATGTTGTCTGGGTCCAGTATGATCACTAGATAATAAGGTTTCATTTAAATATCTCCTCTCCTCTCCATTTGCATCCTGTATATCAGTGTGCGTACTACCTTATAGTTTCTGAGCGCGGTGTGCAGTTTTCTTTTGAAATGGATACTCCTTTGTTTTGCATCTAGTACAAGAGGACATGTGCAGGTCTTGTACGTCACTTATATAGGTACGTCTTTAACGAAGAATAATTTCACCTCTGATTATAGATTATTACGTTTTTAATTGTTCGTTATTTGTTTTTAGTTTTCATAATCGGAACAAGTTTTTTTTTTAAATGTACAAGTAAGTCGAGTCATGTCTAAAATAAGTTGACGATTTCGGGAGATGAGAGACAGCTCTGATAATTTTTTTAGTGCGTTATTTGCAGAATTTGTTTTTAGGCCATAATAATTATCTTTGAGGTCTTCGTTACAATATTGAAAAATCGACACAATGTCAGCTGCACAATTTCAAATAACCATTTCAAATTGCGTCAGTTGGTTAATCGGTTAGTAAAAATAATTTGGGCTCTCTAGATTATCCAGACTGAAGCTATGAGGATTCGAAAATACGACAAAATGCTTTGAGAAAAGGTACGCAGTGCCTTGCTTCCTTTGCCTCGTCTTGGTGATACCCCCAGATATAATTTGGGAAAAGCATGACATTCAGCAGCTGCGACTTGAATGAAAAACGACATGCTTTCGTTGTTCGTTTACCATCCATCACGGTGTCTCGCTGCACCCTGCATGTCCATTGTCCATGTAGCAAACACAAGATTCGTCTCAACATTCTCAGTAACCGGTCAGTAAGCGGACATCGGGGTCAAGGCCGCACACACCTACAACTTTATTTATTTATTATTTTCGTCACTTTACAAAACTCGAGTCAGGTAATGTTTTTGCATAAGCCTCGTTTGTTTCGCTCGAATAAATATGTAATAAGGACGACACTTGAGTCACGTTTTAAAAAATTTACGCAAATATTTTACCGGATTCTGGACTATTGTGGGGGTGAAAAATATTTTGTTATAATAAGTAAATATAACCACCTTTGTTATGTACATAAAATAATGTAAAATCCTTGACCGGTAGGAAGTGCTGCCACGTAAAGTTCCATTTCTACATAATCGCATCATCACAAGCTTCACCAATGACCTTCGCCGAGTGGAGACAAGACATGCAACCTTCTTGCTAAACACCAGTTTGTCCATTCTGCAATCGCTCTATTACAATACCTCGAATTTCACCATTATCTGTAGTTATTGCTACTACATAGTTATTAGTAACCCTTAGATGGTATCTAATTTAAAAATAAATAAACATAATTGCAATATTAACTGATGTTAACTGATGAATTTCGGATCGACTACTACGTAGAAGGTTGTTGGGTTTGAACTCCGGAGAGAAGTGTCCAATGTGAAGTCAGCTGGACTCGGAAAGACTTTGCAGTCAGCAACTGTCGTCAGTTAATAACGAATAGAGCCGGCAATGTGTTCATAGAAAGTACAAAGTATGTCCGCAGTGTCCGTTCCCAATGAACTACTGTCTTACTATTTGTCGTTACGTGTTTAGGATGTTCCTGTCAAACTTTTTCATTATAATTTTAACTTGATATTATTACTAGCTATTGCTTGCAGTCTTTGCCTGCGTTAAATTTAGATTTTGGGTAGTCCTGTCGGATCTGTTAATAGTTAATGTGACTTTTGGTTCTCATCAAAATAATTTATAACCCTATGTCTGTGTCCCCAGGGAACTGCTCATCTCCAGGGAACTGCCCATCCCCAGGGAACAAACTAAATCCTATGTCTAATTGAAGAACCTAACCATTAAAACCGGTTTAGTAGTTCCAGAGATTACACGCGCGTATTTAATTAATAGCTCTTTCCGTAGGGAACTGCCAGTCCTCAGGAAAACAACTAGAGCTCGTGTCAAAGTAAAGATTCTAAACATTACAACAGTCGAAGAATTTTCAATATCAACATCGGTTTAGTAGTTCCTGAGATGGACCCACGCAATTGTAATGAATTGCTATGTTTCTAGGGAATCAGGGAACAAACTATGGCCTATAGCACTCAGAGATAATGTAGCTTGTTATTAGCGAAATAGTTTTTAGAATCGAATCTGTAGTTCCGGAGATTATCCCCTACATCCACACTCATCAAGTTATTATTATACCTATATAATACATAATTTTATGGTTGGGTTTAATAAACATAGAATATTAATATTTATGTGGATAAGTACAAGTGAGCAAAATAAACATAAGTATTGTTATATTATAATTATCACTATGCAGGTACACTTCTCAGTCACGAGCCCTAAGGCATTTCAATGACACTGATGGGGCCGAAGCCAACATTAAAGAGGCCTGTACCATTTAATCTAAATGTGAGATGGCCGCATCCATGGATTCCTCTCCCTCAATGTACCGTTGGGATACACTAACGGACAGTCCCCATAGTTTCCAAACTATTGCCAGGAAGGAAGCAACTTGGAGTGGGCTATGGACTGAGATGACGGACACCTGCCTTGAAAATCTCTCAAAAGTCTGGCAGACCGTGACTTGCTGCTTGATGACTGACCAGGAGGATAGCCGTTGTGGGCCCCTTATCTAGTCACCACGAAGCGGCCATGATGTGACATCTTACACTTCCAAACTGAAGCAGAGGTTCCGCCCTTGCGACTCCACTGTGGCCGGCTCAGTGGCGGGGAGGTGTATCGCTGTGTGTATGTGTGTGTGTTTCCCCTGGAGGTAGGGTCCGAGGTGTCGCCACTCACCATCGGCTCGCCACAAGCCGCCCTGCGGTGGCTGCTTGCACAGTACGTACCAGAGGGCGAAGGGGTCGTCACATCCCGACGCCATTGAATTATTGTTATATTTTATTATACGAGCATAGTGAAGATATAATTTTACAACGGAATTGAGATAAATAACAGCGTCACGGATTTCAGTTTGCGACATATGCTGAGTCGAAGCCTTTTCTCTATGCCGCGACACACATACCACCAGAATGAATTAACTTTTTAATATATTTGTTCTGTGTTTAATTACATGTTTAAGCTTTAGAAGTTAGTTTGTTAAATTCATTTTGTATCGTTACTTTTTTATTGTTTGTTTGTTTGTGTTGTGTTTTTGAGAATAAATGTTTTATCTATCTATCTAAACAAATATTTGTAAATGTCATTTATTTGGTAGATTCACGGTATGTATAGAGAATAATGCGGTCTGCTGTCACATGGCCTATTCATTATAATGTTTGGAACATTATGTACCTGATAATTTGATTTTGTCTCTCGGCACTTTGTTGGTCGTAAAATCAATTCCAATAATATAACTGAATTTAAGATGAGGTGCAGCCATGCGTATACATGAGATAGTACCCAAAAGTTGTCGCAAAAGTTTTCGAGATCTCTGCGATGAAAGCTTATATTTTCAAGGAGTAATTTGCAATTTATTTTAACTGATACCAAAAAATCTTTTACTATTTCTGTTCGATTAAACATTTACTTAATGTTCTTAGCAATGCATCGTATTTTTGAGGCTTTGGGTCTTCAGCAACCTCAACTTGACGTCAACAAATTCTAGTTTTAAATCGCCTTAACAAATCCTCCAGATGTGAACAGCTTTTCGGTAAAACGAAGACTCTAAAGATTTGACCAGATCAACCGAACAAGTAAGTTCCAGGTGGGTTTGTTGTGTGGCCGTGTACATACTGCGATGGTAAAGAAATAACTATAAACCTTGGTCATGCCAGTAATAAGGACTTATTTGCGAACGACCCCGAGACCGATTCCTTGATATTCGAATATTATTTCCGACTCCAAATCAGCCTTAGATAAGACGCATCAAGACTTTTCAGAAATCTAAATTAGCAGCTCGATGTGTGTAGACACACAAAAATCGACAGAAACGGCATTGAAATAACAATTCATAAAAAGAAACAAAAAAAAATTCGATGAAAAAAATAACCTTTTTTGTGGTCAAATGTGTGATGTATTGTTTGGTTGGTGGATGATCTTATAGGAAAGTTTATCAGTCTTCGAAAGGTAACACAAACTTCCAAACAAATTCACTAACCAATGCTCCAACGTTGAACTGGTGGTGGTCTCATACCGAATTGTGGTTTAGTCAAGATCACGGCTCGGCGATACTCTACAAAACGTAGCTCTACTGTAGCTAAACGTTTTAGTTAAGATCATGACTAATCAGTGTGAATATTTACTTGCAACAATTTAAAACGAATCAAACAACTTAAGAACCCCAAATAAGGCTCTTTCAAATATTATCTACCGGGCTTAGAACCATAGTTTATACATCAGTGCTACCGGCCGGGGTAAAAATGTTCGAGTCACGAGGCTCGTTCGGAGCAGTAACAGTGACAGACAGACAGACAGACAGACAGACAGACAGACAGACAGACAGACAGACAGACAGACAGACAGACAGACAGACAGACAGACAGACAGACAGACAGACAGACAGACAGACAGACCACACAAGGTACACGTGATGTGTGTAGAGAAGATGGATGGAATGTGAATGACCAGTAAAGAGCGCGAATGAGTGGTAAAGCTCAACCAGCCGTCTTGGCAGACTCGGGCTGAACTAATACCGTATATGAGGGCTAGGACCAAACCTCCGCGTAATTTGTATGGCCTGTATGATTCAACTGATAAATGCGATAAGTTAAAGGGGTGTGGCAGGATCATAACAAACGGTAGAGCTGCTAAACGCTATTTGTTTTAGTACGATTATGTAATGTTCGATGGATTCGATACAAGTAATTTATTTACGATTATATATATAAATCTAAGAGAATCCTGGAAATGTCACTTCACCTAGATGTACGAGGTGACATTAATGTATGCAGTCAAACTCACACTGTAGACTTGGCAAGTAGTATCAAGGTTCGATAATTATTTTTGGGAAATTCGAGAATATTTTTTTCATGTTCCCTACAAACGCAAGCCAAGCAAGAAAGTCAACATTTAAACTTTTAAATTTCGCAAAATATGTTATCAATCCGTAATACTGATAACTTACCCAGCCTCCAGTATGAATTTGACTCCGAATCTGAATTGAAACCGCGTGCTCGTAATGATGAGTAAGAATTAAAGTTAATGAAATATCTACGAGATGAGGTACATCGAGCGTGGGGCAACACTCACTTGAAGGTCGTGTCGGTGAAGGTCAGGGTCGGTGTCGCAGCGGCGGCGGGTGCACTGAACACTGGGGCCACGTCTCGGGGAGCACTGAGCGAGGCGGCTGGTGCGCGCCAGCTCGCGCGCGGCGTGTCGACATCGCCCGCCGTCGGCTGGTGATTGTAGTCCAACGACGAGATGCCTGGATGGAGGCCGCGGACTTGTCGGATACCCTGAAACCCTCCCGCCCGCTCTGTGCGTGGAGATAGCTCGAGGAAGCAGTCGACGAACATGGGCTAGCATGACGTTGCAACCAGATATTTAGCAATATACTAAAAAATATATCCTGGTTGACAGCCAAATAAGATTCGAAGATTCGATAAGTGCTCAGAATAGCAAAGCCTCATTTCAGTTTTCCATAGATCGAAACAATTGATTCTATCATCTTCTTCTCTACCTTCTCTTCTCTATCTTCTCTACATACATATAAAATACGACTGTCTGACTGTTCGTTCGCTTATAACTTCAGAACCACTCAATGGATTTTGATGCAGTTTTCATTGAAAGATAAAACATTTCTTCGGGAAGGTTTTAGGTTATGTATCATAACGCTATGACAAAAGAGAGCAGTGCAATGAGAATTTTGGTGAAACATGTGGAAGGTTCGTTGCCGTAGCGTAGTCGATTGTCGCGGGTTCAATCCCCACTGGCAAAATTTGTTTTTGCTTTTTATATTATTTATTTTTGGTTTAGAATAAAATTTTCTTTTGTAAAAATAAATTAAGCTGACATTATATTTATATGCTCAGCGCATTTAGGAGAATTTTCATTGATTGTAGGTACATTATGATTTTAGTAGGTGTTGTACTGTAACAATATGAAATCCTACTAATATTATAAATGCGAAAGTTTGTGCGTGTGTGTGAGTGTGTGTGTATGTTTGTTACTCTTTCACGCTGAAACGCCTGAACGGATTTGGATGAAATTAAGAATGGATATAGATTATACCCTAACTTAACACATGGGCTACTTTTTATCCCGAAAAAATGCATGGTTCCTGTAGGATAGACCAATATCATTAAAAAATCAGATGTTTAATTAGCGCGGTTCTAATCGTTTGTGGTCAAATAAGACAATGCTTTGTTATTTCAAACATCAGGTGTCTAATTAGCGCGGTTCGTAACGGTTTGTGGTGAAAAAAGACAAGGCTATGTTATCTTATCACACTTCACACTAATATTAAATGCGAAAGTTTCTATGTGTGTGTGTGTATGTTTGTTGCTCTTTCACGCTGAAACGGCTGGACGGATTCGGATGAAATTTAGAATGGATATAGCTTATACCCCAACTTAACACATAGATTACTTTTTATCTCGGAAAAAAGCATGTCGTTAAACCGAATAACACGCGGATGGAGCCGCGGGCAAAAGCTAGTAAATATATATTTTGCCTTTGTAAGCTTTTGCATGTATTGACTAAGCAAGGATCAATAACTAAAATATTGTTATTTTCAAGTCGTTAAACAACGCCATCTCTGTGTAAAGCTATCCTGGATAACGGCTCAGTGCGCTGGCGTTGAAATGGTTTTTATTTTAATATACTAGGTGGCGCTGCATGTCTCGAAATATCGGATGCAAAGCACAGTGTGGTTTAAGTTAACTCACGTTAAAGTTTGTCTACACTATTGTACCTATGCAAAGAAGAAAATTGTTTGTTTTTTATTTGTATATAATTAATAATCTCTGGAACTACTGAACCGATTATAAAAATTCTTTCATTAATAAAAGGATACACTTTTGTTGAGTAACATACATAGGCTATATTTTTTAATTTAAAAGTTTTCAGTTCGAAATTTCAATATTTGTGAATCAAGTTGGGAGAACAAGCGTTGCTTGGCTGGTTTTTCGGTATCGGCATGCATTGAACAAATGGTTAGTCATAGTTATGTAGTTGTTTTAGTACGGGAAAACTGTATCAGTTTTAACTGATTAGGAATTTCCATCTGCGACGATCCTGATACACCTCTTGCTAATATGATAAGCTCGAAAAAGTGGTTACAGCTAGGTTTAATAACCTTATACTTTCTTGCAATCAATAATATTATTACACTTGCACTTAGAAATAAGATGTACATAGGCGAGCTTATCTCTGAGCAGAGATTTCTTCCAGCGAACCCCTTTGATTAATAAAAATCATAATCACACTAATATTATAAATGCGAAAGTGTGTGTGTGCGTGTGTGTGAGTGTGTGTGTATGTTTGTTACTCTTTCACGCTGGAACGGCCAGACGGGTTTGGATGAAATTTAGAATGGATATAGCTTATACACTAAACTTATTTATGAAAAGTCGGAATGGATTAAATCTTTATTATCAGAACGTTCGTGGTCTGAGGACAAAAACATTAGAATTTTATAATAACACGGTTATCTCTGATCACGACATAACATTAATTACCGAGTCAAACCTTCATGACGGAATTTTGGATTTTGAACTATCAAATGGAAATTATGGTGTCCTGAGGCGAGACCGCAGATCATTGGGTGGCGGTATAATGATTTTATTTAATGCGAGTAGACTGAACGTTCGACCTCCGCCAGAGTGGCAACGAGACGAACTAGACATGGAATGTCTCTGGGGTACGGGGGAGGGACGCGTGTTCGGTTCAGCCCATGATTTGCATATCGCCTTGGTTTACATACCACCTGATAATAACAAAAAGAAGTTGCTTGCTGCGAGAACACAAAATGTGACTGAGTGGCTAACTGAAATTATCAGCTCTCTTCCAAATGATTATTTTATTGTTGCGGGTGATTTTAACTTACCGTGTATTAATTGGCTGCAAGATAGTGGCCCTGTTTATTTAAAAAAAGGTAGCGTATAAATTCAGAATTCTGGAATGAACTTGATTAACCATATGAATTATTTAGGTTTTAGTCAATTTAATAAGCACTTTGGATTTAATTTTTTGCAATTTTAGCTTGACGGTATCAGAATGTGATACGCCTTTAGTTAATGAGGATGTATATCATGTAACATTAAATATTGATGCTTCAAATATAACACTTTCGCTACTACCTCAAGCACCCCAACGTAAATTCCAATTCAGAAAGGCTAACTTCGAAGATATTAAAAACGATTTGTTGGCGGTATACTGGCTTGAAACTTTTGCTCCTTGCTCTTTGAACGATTCAGTTTCCATTTTTTATACCATTTTTGGTGAAATCATTAATAACAATGTTCCGAATATTTCATGTAATTCCTCTTATCAATATCCGATATGGTTTAGTCGGCCTCTTATTAAGATTATCGCAGAAAAAAGCAAAGCTCATCAGCGGTGGAAGCGTTATGGAAATCCTAGAGATTATGATACCTTCTCTCTGCTTAGGGCAAGACAGAAGGCAATCCAGAATGAATGCTAGAAGTTTATACTGATAGGTCACAAGAAATGATTAAAACAAATCCGAAGTTATTGTGGTCCTATGTGAATTCTAAACGGAAACTTAATTCAGGTTATCCATGCTCCATGGTTTACAATAAGGAAAGAATTGGTACCAAAGAAGAAATATGTAGTGCTTTTAATAACTTCTTCGAAAGAATGTTCATGGGGCCAGCTGATTCATATCTTGATCATGTCCTTCCAACAGCTACTGATTCAATTTGCTTATTTCAAATAGATGAACAGCTTGTAAGTAAGCTGTTACGTAATCTTGACATAACTAAGGGCTCTGGTAGTGATGGTATTCCGCCACTTTTCATTATTAAATGTGCGGATTCATTAGTGAAACCACTCACTATATTGTTTAATAGATCTATTCGTGAGGGGATAGTGCCGGATGTTTGGAAACAAACTTTAATTGTGCCCATCCATAAACAAGGTTCCAAATCCGATATTGACAAGTATAGACCTATTTCAAAGCTAAATATATTTAGTAAGTTATTTGAGAGTATCGTTTATGATCAAGTTTTTCCCATTATAATTCTTTAATTCCAATTAATCAACATGGTTTTATAAGGGGTCGTTCTGCTGCCACTAACTTGGCCATCTTTGTTGATGATATTCTCAAAAGTATGGAAACGTATTCGCAGGTTGATGTGGTCTATACGGATTTTGAGAAGGCCTTTGACCGCGTAGATCACATCATCCTTCTGAGAAAGTTGCAAGAACTAGGCATCCGGGGAGATCTTCTGAGGTGGATGAAATCGTATGTATCAAATTGTCATCAAGCAATATAATCGGGTTATATAAAAATAGCTTCGGGTGTACCTCAGGGATCTTTACGGGGGCCTCTGCTTTATGTAGCATATCTTTATGACATAGATGGGTGCTTTATGAATAGTAAGTTTCTACTTTACGCAGACGATAAAAAGGTGTACCATAATATAAGGACTCAAAGCGATTGTTACAGGCTCCAGGAAGATCTTGATCGTTTGTCAGAATATTACATTAAAAATCGTATTGGTGTAAATATTTCTAAATGTGTCCACATAAGTTTCACGAGAAAGAATAACCCCATTGATTTTAACTACTCTGTTAACAATTTTCAAATCAAAAACGTCAAACTTGTCAAGGATCTTGGAGTATTGCTTGACTCCCAGCTTACTTTTTCTGCACACTTCGAACATATCGGGCCTGTCAACCCTTTAACGACATATCCTGCATTACTGTGCTTATGTACGAAGTGTGCTGGAATATTGTAGTCCTATTTGGAATCCCCAGTATATTACATACGAGCAGGCTATCGAAAATATTCAAAGAAAATTTTTAAAATTCTTGAATTTTCGTCCTAAAACTTTATGTAACGATTATAACAACATGTGCGAGCGGCGTGGTTTGATGTCTTTAAAAGATAGGCGTACCTTGAAATGGCCTTGCTCCATGATGCTTGCTCTGGTGCTCTTGATTGTCCCCAACTTGTGTCCGAATTACTGCACCTCAATGTACCAGACTACAGAACCCGACACACTAATATGCTTCATACACCATTATCACGTACTAATTACGGAGCAAATTCCATCTCGTGTAGAATACCTTCGAAATATAACAAACTTTTCTCCCACATTGACCCTTTTTGTTGCTCTAAAACTACATTCAAATCTAAAATCTGTCTTTGTATAAACAATAAATAGCTTACATAATTTATTTTGAATTTTTTATTTGTAGTATCTTTTGTTTTCTTTGTTTCTTTTAAATTTGTATAAAACTATTATTTTAGTTATTATTCTCAATCCCAATGTAACCCTAGTCTTATTTTTCTTGTAATTTTCCTATATGTGATGTGAGGGTAATAAAACATAATTTCTCTCTAGTTAAGTTTTTTTTTTGAATGTATTATAATTTTAGAATAATTTAGTTATTAGTAATAAAATGTCGCTGTGATTTAAATATATGGGTAGTTCTACAGATCAGGGAATTTTGACGGGCTCAGCTCATAGCCCCTCAGTTTTTCAATTGTCGTCATTTGTCCTTAATCAACAAGAGGGAGCTAATCGGTTTCTACCTGGGCATCAAAAGTCAGCTTTCTCTAGAAATTATTTCCTGGACAAAAATAAGTCCAAATGGTCAAAATTCTCACTTCCCTGTGGGCGAATTTCCAGAATGCAACACTCGAGAGTAAATAATAACGTTCATGAAGTGAATTGTTCAAAAACAACCCATCCAGCAACTAACAATTAGTATAACTTTGTTGTATAACCTGTAAATAGTTATATACTATCTTTTTTTCATTACTTTTTCTTTCACTGAACGGAGGCGAACAGAATTCTGTCTCACTTCCCTGCCACCTAAAAACATTTTCAAATCACACAGAAACCGAAACGTAAACACCGTTTCCATTCTTATTATTCAAAATACGGTGTGAAGTTAGCCCAATAACCGTTGTGCTTCGGCCGACTCGCCAATAGTTTAGTAGTGACAGTGCTTTCAGTGGGGGCTGTCGTGTCGGGGTCAGACAAATTATCACTCACATGGTACGTATTTACGTAAGCATTTCGACATATTTTTCAAAAGAATATTCATTAAAATTGTTTACACAGCTTGCAAGAATGAATAGAGGAGAACAGTTTTGTAATAGAATGGTGCATAATCGTGATTTTGAGTAAAAACATCTAAAATATCACTTCCCTGTGTATCACTTCCCTGGGTTTACGTAGACAGGGAAGTGAGAGCTCCACAGGGAAGTGATAAACTTTTGTTACGGCTTTGATTTAAGTATTGATGTATAACTTTAAAATTTTATTTGGGCTTTATATAGGGAAATATTTTAAAATTTAGAATAATGCCAAAACAGATTCCATCCATATAATTAACTTTTTTGAACTTTATCACTATTACTAATTTCATTGCGTTTTTGATATAAATTTGAGGTCTCGTTTACATTGCATGGTTAAAATATTTATTACATTCTCTTACAGAAGTTAGTATGGCCAAAACAAAGAAGTCCCAGAGTAGGGAAGAAATATTAGAAAAGAAGCGAGAAAATGAAAGAAAACGCTACGCTAGAATAAAAAATGACCCGGAAAGATTAGCTGCTTACAAAAAAAAGGATAAAGAAAAATATTTAAAGGAAAGAGCTACGGGGGTAAGAAAATTGATCTCCGAAATGACCGATCGTGAAAAACGACAATGTCGGAAGTCATGGCGAAATAGATCAAG
Organism: Ypsolopha scabrella; assembly: GCA_910592155.1. Classification (NCBI taxonomy): domain Eukaryota; kingdom Metazoa; phylum Arthropoda; class Insecta; order Lepidoptera; family Ypsolophidae; genus Ypsolopha; species Ypsolopha scabrella. The sequence goes on from OU342964.1 coordinate 31,562,320, forward strand.
TAAATACTATAAGAAAAAAAGTGCTGTTAAAAATGCTACTGCAGATTTCATTAGAGCGAATACACCGTCAAGTCTGTGCGATGAAGCTTTGATTCGTGATTCATCAACACCACAAATCCAATCCCCGCAACTTCAGTCTCGTAAAATGTGCGTGGCTAAACAAAAGTCAATCATCCAAAGACGTAAAAGAAACAAAGAAATAATAGAGAAAGACAAGAAAATTTTGAAACTTAAATATGAACTAAACAAATACCAGAAGAGAGTCAGCAAATTAAGAAAACAAAAAGAAAAGCTCAAGAAACAGCTAACACCCAACTCAAAAATGACACAGATGGCGGAAAACCCAGAGACCCGAGCTGAAGTCGTAAAAAAAGCATTATTTGGGGACATTATTGAACAACAGATTACAGAAAATCTTATCGATCTCACTACAAAGAAAGAACGAAAAATCGCCAACAAATTGCTTTTGGGATCTATAGCGAAAAAAAGAAAAGTATGGAAAACTAATAAGAAAGTGATCACTTATAAGAAGATATGGAACGCTGAGAGACAAAAAAATCTAAATAAAAAGACAAAGACAAAACGATGCCTGACAACATTAATTAGAGAATTTTTAGAAGATGATAAGTACAGCCGAATAGGGGCAGGAAAAAAAGAATATATCAAGAGAAATAAGATTAGGAAGCAAAAACGTTATAGGTTAGACACACTTCGAAACTTACATAAAGAGTTTTTGAAGACCGGGAAGGCACTCGTAAGCTATTCGATGTTTTCGAGAGTCAGACCGTTTTGGATTGTTGCTCCAAACGTAACAGACCGAGATACGTGCATGTGTGCCACGCACAGCAACTTTCAGCTACTTGTGACGGCTTTAAATAAGGCGAAGGTTCTTCAAGTCTCGACCTACCAAAATTTATTGAGCACAGTTTGTTGCGACCGTTATAATGAACGCTGTCTTAAGCGAGAGTGTGATGATTGCTGTGCAAGATCTATCCCCTTGTGTGGTGAAATTGATGAGATGATGCCTGTTAAATATCAACAATGGGAAACAACACGTGAGATAATAACAGATCCGAAAACCAAAAAGAATCGTACGGTAATCAAACAAAAGAAAAACGATTTTGAAACTTCTGCTCAAGAGCTTAAACAGAAATTGGAAAATGATCTCGAAAAAATTTTCAAGCATGAAAGACGTGACGTGCACCAACACCAGGCCATGAAGACATTACTGGATTCGCTCACTGAAAATGACGCAGTCGTGCATATGGACTTTTCTGAAAACTATGCAACAAAATACAGCGAGGAAATCCAGTCTTTCCATTTCGGAGGGTCTCGGATGCAAATATCTCTCCACACTGTTGTTGTGTACCTGAAAAAATCTAAACGGTCCTATTGCACGGTTTCTACAAATTTGTCTCACAATACACATGCTATTTGGACACACCTTCGACCTGTCTTGGAGGAATTACCAGCAAATATCGAAAACATTCACTTCCTCAGTGATGGCCCCGTGACCCAATATCGGAACAAGCTCATGTTCTACGTACTGGCGTGCAAAATTCCCGAAATGTGGCCCAATTTTATAACCTGGACTTGGAATTATCATGAAGCTGGCCACGGCAAGGGTGCGCCAGATGGCGTGGGTGCTACTTGCAAAAGAACAGCGGACCATGTCGTGGCATCAGGAGGTGATGTGTCAAATTTGACACAGTTTTGCGGTGCAATTCAGAATCGATGCCCAAACATAACGCTGTTTACAGTAACTGACGATGAAATTGAAGAAATGGAGAACTCAATTTCGAGAGGGCAGCCAAGTCTGATTCCATTCAAGGGCACTTTGCAAGTCCACCAAGTGCAGGGTAATGCATATTTTCCTCAAAAAGTCGTGATGAAATCTCTTAGTTGTTTTTGTAGTAACCAGTGTGAACACTTTCGACTGGGCATCGTAAAATATTCTGCAGCACCGAAAGCAAACATTGACGATGTTTTTGGAGAGTCAGACCCTGAAAGAAGTGATGCCGAAAGCCCCAGCATTGCCGAAAGCCCCAGCATATTTAATCCACCGGACATGACTGATGATATAAGAAGTTTTACCAATGACCTGACGCTAATAGATGATATTGATGCTTTGCTTGATATGCCTAGTTCAGATATAGACCCTGCGGTACTGCTCTCAGAAAATGAAAACTGGCAAGGAAATAAAAGGAAGTTGAATGAAAATATCAAAGGAAATCGGATTAAAAACGCCAAAGCGACTGAAAATAAATTTAGAAAAAGAACAGGTTCTCAAAAGAAAAGAAAGTTGAATGAAAATGTTAAGCCAGTCAAAGAAAATCTGATTAAAACAGCCAAAGCAACTGAAAACAAATTAAAACAAAAAACTTACTATCAAAAAAAAAAAAAAAAGTTAGGTGCCCAAGCAAAAGGAAAGAAAAAAAGGACAGACGAAAATGATTCAAACGATTGTTTTTGTATAATTTGTGGCGCTTTATATAAAGAGGATACGACTGGTCAAGACTGGATCCAGTGCATTATATGTGGTCAATGGGCGCAAATTCATTGCATCAAAAGCGATCCTGCATCGTTCACCTGTGCAGAATGTTTGCCAGATGGTGATTATGAACCATAAAACTTTTAGGTACTTCTATTATGATACTTATTATATTCTTGGATTTTTCAAATAAACTGAAAATGATTATATTTGTCTATTGACCTCACTTCCCTGGTTAGATTATTATTCCCCAGACCGGTAAAATAAGCAAATAAGGTTTATAAAAAAAAAAAAAAAAGTTTTCTAATTTATATTTTGTACGTTATATTAAGACCACTTAAATTTCCAATTTAAAGTAATTTTTAATTTCATTATCACTTCCCTGTAAATGCTCACACTTCCCTGTCCTCTAAAAATTGAAAAATGGCTATAAAATGAATATTTACCATTACTTTGTCTGACCTGTTTATAGTTAGATTATCAAAGGTACGGCCTTGACCTGCAGCTACTTTTCATGCTATATATCGATAAAAAAATGCAATATAATAAACGCGACATTTTATTCCTTCAATTAGTAGAACTACCCATATACTTAATTTCTCTCTTTTCTCAAAATACCCCCAGAAAACTGAGCGAATTTAGTCCCGCCCCCTTTATTTTGTTAGCTTAAGTTTTTGTGTATTTGTTTTGTTCATTTTACTGTTTAAGAACTCATATATGTATAATTTATTCAAAAATGAAATCTGTTATTGGCCTTAATATTAAGTAATTTGTTACCTATTTTATATCTGCTATGTATCGCAGTTGATTTCTGTACATAATTAAATAAAAAAAAAATAAAAAAAAAGTAAATAAAAATAAAATAAAACATAGGCTACCCACTTTTTATTCTGGAAAAAATCATGTCGTTAAACCGAATAACACGCGGGCGGAGCCGCGAGCAAAAGCTAGTTACTAAATAAATAGACATACATGCGTTTATTTACACTAAACTACATAAATACATACATGATAATTCTAATACATACATGACATCTTACATAAATAATTAAATACCACTAATCATCACACTAATCGCACTATCAAGGATCTATTCTCGGTCCCCTTCTATTAACTCTTTATGCCGCTGACTTAGTCCAGGGTATTCAAAACTGTCGTTACCATGCATACGCAGACGATCTCCAAATATATATCTCTTTTAAACCAGCTAATACGTTAGCAGCAGTCACACGATTGAATGAAGACCTTGATCGCAAATCAACATGGTCAATCAGAAATTCGCTGATGCTCAATCCATCTAAATCGAAACATATTATCTTGGGGACTAGAACCAGAATATCTCAGGTGGAAACATTTAACCCAGTGGTTAGCATAGGTGGTGTCTCGGTTGAGCGTGTGTATGAAGCCAGAAGTCTTGGAGTCAAGATGGACTCTAGACTTAGTTTTGAGGCACATATAGCTGAAGTAGTCAAAAATTGTTTTTATCGCTTAAAAGTTCTATACAGCATTCGTAGTTTACTCAGTACAGAATTAAGAGTAAAGTTGACGGAGTCGCTAATACTGTCAAAGCTAAATTATTGTGATACAGTCTACGGGCCGTGTTTATTAAAGAAAACACAAGTTCTATACAGCATTCGTAGTTTACTCAGTACAGAATTAAGAGTAAAGTTGACGGAGTCGCTAATACTGTCAAAGCTAAATTATTGTGATACAGTCTACGGGCCGTGTTTATTAAAGAAAACACAAGTTCTATACAGCATTCGTAGTTTACTCAGTACAGAATTAAGAGTAAAGTTGACGGAGTCGCTAATACTGTCAAAGCTAAATTATTGTGATACAGTCTACGGGCCGTGTTTATTAAAGAAAACACAAGTTCTATACAGCATTCGTAGTTTACTCAGTACAGAATTAAGAGTAAAGTTGACGGAGTCGCTAATACTGTCAAAGCTAAATTATTGTGATACAGTCTACGGGCCGTGTTTATTAAAGAAAACACAAGTTCTATACAGCATTCGTAGTTTACTCAGTACAGAATTAAGAGTAAAGTTGACGGAGTCGCTAATACTGTCAAAGCTAAATTATTGTGATACAGTCTACGGGCCGTGTTTATTAAAGAAAACACAAGTTCTATACAGCATTCGTAGTTTACTCAGTACAGAATTAAGAGTAAAGTTGACGGAGTCGCTAATACTGTCAAAGCTAAATTATTGTGATACAGTCTACGGGCCGTGTTTATTAAAGAAAACACAATTGCTAGTCCAACGTGTACAGAGCGCATGCGCTCGTTATTGTTTTTATGTTCCACCTCGAACTCACGCAACACCGTACCTAAACAATGCAAATCTGTTAAAGATGGACGGAAGAAGACATCTCCATCTAGCAACAATGCTTTTTAACATTGTTAAAACAAAAATACCAAAATATTTGTACGACAAGCTAAAATCCAGAATGCCGGATTCCAAGCTTACCCTACAATTATTTAAAAGTGAAGCTTTTCGTGGCAGTTTTAAATACGCGGCAACGAAGTGTTGGAATAATTTACCACCACCTGTGAGGAATAGTAAGACAAAACGTGGGATTAAAAATAAACTATTTCCCTATCTATTCTCTCTCCAAAAATCGTCGCCATAGTGTTGCCTTCATACTTAGTGTATATACTTTATTAAAATCGCCTTCTGCTGCTTGCTGAAATGTTATCTGTATATATATAATATACCTTAATATTACGCATAGTATGTGTTCGCGCAACACTCAAATTGAACGCGCTTCGTTCACAGTGTTCTAATCTATTTTTAGAGACCGCTAGTGGTGGCATAATCATTTTGTTTGTTTTTAATTTTGCTCTTCTTGTCTATGATTTGATGGAGACATGACTTGTTAATTTTTGCTCGCCCGGTTTGATTGTGAAATAAAGGTCGCCTGAAGGGTTTTAAGAGATTCCTGCTTCAGGGACATGTGTGTAAAGGTCTTCTAGTCAAACCGTGTTGCCGAATTGTGCTCGTAGAAGCCGGGCTAATTCCAGGAAAAGACTTTGATGATTGCGTCAGTTGGTGACACGTAATCAGTCTACGTGGCCACATTCCTTTGATTTCCTGCTGATCCCTCCTTGTCTTTCCCCTCCTACTTACCGGCCCGGTCAGCAGCTGGACCAACGAAGCGACCCAAGCAGTGGATGGACCCCAGATTTTGGACTTCTGGAGGTACCGTGACGCAGTCAATATTGTACTGGACTCGAGTGAGTGTAATTTTATTATTAATTCTTTCTATTGAAATACCTTGTTACTGTCCGCTGGTATCGTTTAATCTCGTTGTGGGCCCGGCCGAGAAAATCTCTGTGCAAATCAGACGAGTAACAGGGTCTTTCATACCTTTGTTGGTAGCAGAACGCGTTTGAGTTGCTTATTATCAACAGTATGTATGTATATATACATATATTTGAATTTTTATGTGAAAATATTTACAAAACCTAGTCACGTATATTGAACCACAACTTTTCAACGGGTCTGTGTGAACGCAGGCCTGACAGAAAATCAGCGCGTTATGGTTCTTTATCGCAATGCTTATGCTGAGTTGGACCTTTTCGCTGCTGCAACAAACGAATCTGTATTTTCTTTGTCTTGGTGATTATGTGTACTTTATTGATTCTCTCGTTTCTTCTTTTGTAGTGGGTTTGTTACTTATGTAAGTTCTTGTTGCAGCGAATAAATGGTATCTTATTCTTATCATTAATATTATAAATGCGAAAGTTTGTGTGTGTGTGTGTGTGTGTTTGTATGTTTGTTACTCTTTCACGTTGAAGCGGCTGAACAGATTTGCATGAAATTTAGAATGGAAATAGCTTATACCCTAACTTAAATCATAGGCTACTTTTTATTCCGGAAAAATCATGTCGTTAAACCGAATAACACGCGGGCGGAGCCGCGAGCAGAAGCTAGTATACATATAAAATGAAACAACTGTCTGTCTGTCTATACGATCATTTATAGCTTGGAAACCACTTGGGTTTTGATCAACGACCTACAGTCGTAGGTTTTGATGCAGTTTTCATTGTAAAGTAGAGCATCATGTCGTTAAACCGAATAACACGCGGGCGGAGCCGCGAGCAGAAGCTAGTATACATATAAAATGAAACAACTGTCTGTCTGTCTATACGATCACTTATAGCTTGGGAACCACTTGGGTTTTGATCAACGAGCTAAAGTCGTAGGTTTTGATGCAGTTTTCATTGTAAAGTAGAGCATCATGTCGTTAAACCGAATAACACGCGGGCGGAGCCGCGAGCAGAAGCTAGTATACATATAAAATGAAACAACTGTCTGTCTGTCTATACGATCACTTATAGCTTGGGAACCACTTGGGTTTTGATCAACGACCTACAGTCGTAGGTTTTGATGCAGTTTTCATTGTAAAGTAGAGCATCATGTCGTTAAACCGAATAACACGCGGGCGGAGCCGCGAGCAGATGCTAGTATACATAATCATCATAATCATAATCATAATCATATTATTTATTTGTACATTAAAGCCACACCTGGCATACAAATCATTTTATAAAACACACAGTAAAATCGATTCATAAAAATAAAATAAAAAGTAAATAAATCACATATTAATAGGTAAACCGAAATTATTAAATGTCTACATTTTCACAAGTAAATAGAATATATGTAAATAAAAAAAATTAAAGCAATGAAGATGTCAAGTACAGGTAATAATGAAAATAATTATTATAACAGTCATAGTAACAAAACTATTAACAAATAGGAAATTAATATGTCAGAAATAGTTATAGGTAGGTACTTTAAAAAAATCAAAAAGATCAAAAAATTCAGTTAATCTGTCAGAAAATTTCATTGAAATTAAATAAAAATAGGAAATTATCAATCATTATAATATTCATTTATATTATAGAAAGGTTTTTCCAACAAATACGCTTTTAACTTTTTTTGGAATATTTTTAGGTTTGCACTGTCCTTAATATCATTACTAAGCTTATTGTAAATCCTATAAAATGAAACAACTGTCTGTCTGTCTATACGATCACTTATAGCTTGGGAACCACTTGGGTTTTGATCAACGAGCTACAGTCGTAGGTTTTGATGCAGTTTTCATTGTAAAGTAGAGCATCATGTCGTTAAACCGAATAACACGCGGGCGGAGCCGCGAGCAGAAGCTAGTATACATATAAAATGAAACAACTGTCTGTCTGTCTATACGATCACTTATAGCTTGGGAACCACTTGGGTTTTGATCAACGAGCTACAGTCGTAGGTTTTGATGCAGTTTTCATTGTAAAGTAGAGCATCATGTCGTTAAACCGAATAACACGCGGGCGGAGCCGCGAGCAGAAGCTAGTATACATATAAAATGAAACAACTGTCTGTCTGTCTATACGATCACTTATAGCTTGGGAACCACTTGGGTTTTGATCAACGACCTACAGTCGTAGGTTTTGATGCAGTTTTCATTGTAAAGTAGAGCATCATGTCGTTAAACCGAATAACACGCGGGCGGAGCCGCGAGCAGAAGCTAGTATACATATAAAATGAAACAACTGTCTGTCTGTCTATACGATCACTTATAGCTTGGGAACCACTTGGGTTTTGATCAACGACCTACAGTCGTAGGTTTTGGTGCAGTTTTCATTGTAAAGTAGAGCATCATGTCGTTAAACCGAATAACACGCGGGCGGAGCCGCTAGCAGAAGCTAGTATACATATAAAATGAAACAACTGTCTGTCTGTCTATACGATCACTTATAGCTTGGGAACCACTTGGGTTTTGATCAACGACCTACAGTCGTAGGTTTTGATGCAGTTTTCATTGTAAAGTAGAGCATCATGTCGTTAAACCGAATAACACGCGGGCGGAGCCGCGAGCAGAAGCTAGTATACATATAAAATGAAAAAACTGTCTGTCCGTCTATACGATCACTTATAGCTTGGGAACCACTTGGGTTTTGATCAACGACCTACAGTCGTAGGTTTTGATGCAGTTTTCATTGTAAAGTAGAGCATCATGTCGTTAAACCGAATAACACGCGGGCGGAGCCGCGAGCAGAAGCTAGTATACATATAAAATGAAACAACTGTCTGTCTGTCTATACGATCACTTATAGCTTGGGAACCACTTGGGTTTTGATCAACGAGCTAAAGTCGTAGGTTTTGATGCAGTTTTCATTGTAAAGTAGAGCATCATGTCGTTAAACCGAATAACACGCGGGCGGAGCCGTGAGCAGAAGCTAGTATACATATAAAATGAAACAACTGTCTGTCTGTCTATACGATCACTTATAGCTTGGGAACCACTTGAGTTTTGATCAACGACCTACAGTCGTAGGTTTTGATGCAGTTTTCATTGTAAAGTAGAGCATCATGTCGTTAAACCGAATAACACGCGGGCGGAGCCACGAGCAGAAGCTAGTATACATATAAAATGAAACAACTGTCTGTCTGTCTATACGATCACTTATAGCTTGGGAACCACTTGGGTTTTGATCAACGAGCTAAAGTCGTAGGTTTTGATGCAGTTTTCATTGTAAAGTAGAGCATCATGTCGTTAAACCGAATAACACGCGGGCGGAGCCGCGAGCAGAAGCTAGTATACATATAAAATGAAACAACTGTCTGTCTGTCTATACGATCACTTATAGCTTGGGAACCACTTGGGTTTTGATCAACGACCTACAGTCGTAAGTTTTGATGCAGTTTTCATTGTAAAGTAGAGCATCATGTCGTTAAACCGAATAACACGCGGGCGGAGCCGCGAGCAGAAGCTAGTATACATATAAAATGAAACAACTGTCTGTCTGTCTATACGATCACTTATAGCTTGGGAACCACTTGAGTTTTGATCAACGACCTACAGTCGTAGGTTTTGATGCAGTTTTCATTGTAAAGTAGAGCATCATGTCGTTAAACCGAATGACACGCGGGCGGAGCCGCGAGCAGAAGCTAGTATACATATAAAATGAAACAACTGTCTGTCTGTCTATACGATCACTTATAGCTTGGGAACCACTTGGGTTTTGATCAACGAGCTACAGTCGTAGGTTTTGATGCAGTTTTCATTGTAAAGTAGAGCATCATGTCGTTAAACCGAATAACACGCGGGCGGAGCCGCGAGCAGAAGCTAGTATACATATAAAATGAAACAACTGTCTGTCTGTCTATACGATCACTTATAGCTTGGGAACCACTTGGGTTTTGATCAACGAGCTACAGTCGTAGGTTTTGATGCAGTTTTCATTGTAAAGTAGAGCATCATGTCGTTAAACCGAATAACACGCGGGCGGAGCCGCGAGCAGAAGCTAGTATACATATAAAATGAAACAACTGTCTGTCTGTTTATACGATCACTTATAGCTTGGGAACCACTTGGGTTTTGATCAACGACCTACAGTCGTAGGTTTTGATGCAGTTTTCATTGTAAAGTAGAGCATCATGTCGTTAAACCGAATGACACGCGGGCGGAGCCGCGAGCAGAAGCTAGTATACATATAATATGAAACAACTGTCTGTCTGTCTATACGATCACTTATAGCTTGGGAACCACTTGGGTTTTGATCAACGACCTACAGTCGTAGGTTTTGATGCAGTTTTCATTGTAAAGTAGAGCATCATGTCGTTAAACCGAATAACACGCGGGCGGAGCCGCGAGCAGAAGCTAGTATACATATAAAATGAAACAACTGTCTGTCTGTCTATACGATCACTTATAGCTTGGGAACCACTTGGGTTTTGATCAACGACCTACAGTCGTAGGTTTTGATGCAGTTTTCATTGTTAAGTAGAGCATCATGTCGTTAAACCGAATTACACGCGGGCGGAGCCGCGAGCAGAAGCTAGTATACATATAAAATGAAACAACTGTCTGTCTGTCTATACGATCACTTATAGCTTGGGAACCACTTGGGTTTTGATCAACGACCTACAGTCGTAGGTTTTGATGCAGTTTTCATTGTAAAGTAGAGCATCATGTCGTTAAACCGAATAACACGCGGGCGGAGCCGCGAGCAGAAGCTAGTATACATATAAAATGAAACAACTGTCTGTCTGTCTATACGATCACTTATAGCTTGGGAACCACTTGGGTTTTGATCAACGACCTACAGTCGTAGGTTTTGATGCAGTTTTCATTGTAAAGTAGAGCATCATGTCGTTAAACCGAATAACACGCGGGCGGAGCCGCGAGCAGAAGCTAGCATACATATAAAATGAAACAACTGTCTGTCTGTCTATACGATCACTTATAGCTTGGGAACCACTTGGGTTTTGATCAACGACCTACAGTCGTAGGTTTTGATGCAGTTTTCATTGTAAAGTAGAGCATCATGTCGTTAAACCGAATGACACGCGGGCGGAGCCGCGAGCAGAAGCTAGTATACATATAAAATGAAACAACTGTCTGTCTGTCTATACGATCACTTATAGCTTGGGAACTACTTGGGTTTTGATCAACGACCTACAGTCGTAGGTTTTGATGCAGTTTTCATTGTAAAGTAGAGCATCATGTCGTTAAACCGAATAACACGCGGGCGGAGCCGCGAGCAGAAGCTAGTATACATATAAAATGAAACAACTGTCTGTCTGTCTATACGATCACTTATAGCTTGGGAACCACTTGGGTTTTGATCAACGACCTACAGTCGTAGGTTTTGATGCAGTTTTCATTGTAAAGTAGAGCATCATGTCGTTAAACCGAATAACACGCGGGCGGAGCCGCGAGCAGAAGCTAGTATACATATAAAATGAAACAACTGTCTGTCTGTCTATACGATCACTTATAGCTTGGGAACCACTTGGGTTTTGATCAACGACCTACAGTCGTAGGTTTTGGTGCAGTTTTCATTGTAAAGTAGAGCATCATGTCGTTTAACCGAATAACACGCGGGCGGAGCCGCGAGCAGAAGCTAGTATACATATAAAATGAAACAACTGTCTGTCTGTCTATACGATCACTTATAGCTTGGGAACCACTTGGGTTTTGATCAACGAGCTACAGTCGTAGGTTTTGGTGCAGTTTTCATTGTAAAGTAGAGCATCATGTCGTTAAACCGAATAACACGCGGGCGGAGCCGCGAGCAGAAGCTAGTTTACATATAAAATGAAACAACTGTCTGTCTGTCTATACGATCACTTATAGCTTGGAAACCACTTGGGTTTTGATCAACGAGCTAAAGTCGTAGGTTTTGATGCAGTTTTCATTGTAAAGTAGAGCATCATGTCGTTAAACCGAATAACACGCGGGCGGAGCCGCGAGCAGAAGCTAGTATACATATAAAATGAAACAACTGTCTGTCTGTCTATACGATCACTTATAGCTTGGGAACCACTTGGGTTTTGATCAACGAGCTACAGTCGTAGGTTTTGATGCAGTTTTCATTGTAAAGTAGAGCATCATGTCGTTAAACCGAATAACACGCGGGCGGAGCCGCGAGCAGAAGCTAGTATACATATAAAATGAAACAACTGTCTGTCTGTCTATACGATCACTTATAGTTTGGGAACCACTTGGGTTTTGATCTACGAGCTACAGTCGTAGGTTTTGATGCAGTTTTCATTGTAAAGTAGAGCATCATGTCGTTAAACCGAATAACACGCGGGCGGAGCCGCGAGCAGAAGCTAGTATACATATAAAATGAAACAACTGTCTGTCTGTCTATACGATCACTTATAGCTTGGGAACCACTTGGGTTTTGATCAACGAGCTACAGTCGTAGGTTTTGATGCAGTTTTCATTGTAAAGTAGAGCATCATGTCGTTAAACCGAATAACACGCGGGCGGAGCCGCGAGCAGAAGCTAGTATACATATAAAATGAAACAACTGTCTGTCTGTCTATACGATCACTTATAGCTTGGGAACCACTTGGGTTTTGATCAACGAGCTACAGTCGTAGGTTTTGATGCAGTTTTCATTGTAAAGTAGAGCATCATGTCGTTAAACCGAATAACACGCGGGCGGAGCCGCGAGCAGAAGCTAGTATACATATAAAATGAAACAACTGTCTGTCTGTCTATACGATCACTTATAGCTTGGGAACCACTTGGGTTTTGATCAACGAGCTACAGTCGTAGGTTTTGATGCAGTTTTCATTGTAAAGTAGAGCATCATGTCGTTAAACCGAATAACACGCGGGCGGAGCCGCGAGCAGAAGCTAGTATACATATAAAATGAAACAACTGTCTGTCTGTCTATACGATCACTTATAGCTTGGGAACCACTTGGGTTTTGATCAACGACCTACAGTCGTAGGTTTTGATGCAGTTTTCATTGTAAAGTAGAGCATCATGTCGTTAAACCGAATGACACGCGGGCGGAGCCGCGAGCAGAAGCTAGTATACATATAATATGAAACAACTGTCTGTCTGTCTATACGATCACTTATAGCTTGGGAACCACTTGGGTTTTGATCAACGACCTACAGTCGTAGGTTTTGATGCAGTTTTCATTGTAAAGTAGAGCATCATGTCGTTAAACCGAATAACACGCGGGCGGAGCCGCGAGCAGAAGCTAGTATACATATAAAATGAAACAACTGTCTGTCTGTCTATACGATCACTTATAGCTTGGGAACCACTTGGGTTTTGATCAACGACCTACAGTCGTAGGTTTTGATGCAGTTTTCATTGTAAAGTAGAGCATCATGTCGTTAAACCGAATTACACGCGGGCGGAGCCGCGAGCAGAAGCTAGTATACATATAAAATGAAACAACTGTCTGTCTGTCTATACGATCACTTATAGCTTGGGAACCACTTGGGTTTTGATCAACGACCTACAGTCGTAGGTTTTGATGCAGTTTTCATTGTAAAGTAGAGCATCATGTCGTTAAACCGAATAACACGCGGGCGGAGCCGCGAGCAGAAGCTAGTATACATATAAAATGAAACAACTGTCTGTCTGTCTATACGATCACTTATAGCTTGGGAACCACTTGGGTTTTGATCAACGACCTACAGTCGTAGGTTTTGATGCAGTTTTCATTGTAAAGTAGAGCATCATGTCGTTAAACCGAATAACACGCGGGCGGAGCCGCGAGCAGAAGCTAGCATACATATAAAATGAAACAACTGTCTGTCTGTCTATACGATCACTTATAGCTTGGGAACCACTTGGGTTTTGATCAACGACCTACAGTCGTAGGTTTTGATGCAGTTTTCATTGTAAAGTAGAGCATCATGTCGTTAAACCGAATGACACGCGGGCGGAGCCGCGAGCAGAAGCTAGTATACATATAAAATGAAACAACTGTCTGTCTGTCTATACGATCACTTATAGCTTGGGAACTACTTGGGTTTTGATCAACGACCTACAGTCGTAGGTTTTGATGCAGTTTTCATTGTAAAGTAGAGCATCATGTCGTTAAACCGAATAACACGCGGGCGGAGCCGCGAGCAGAAGCTAGTATACATATAAAATGAAACAACTGTCTGTCTGTCTATACGATCACTTATAGCTTGGGAACCACTTGGGTTTTGATCAACGACCTACAGTCGTAGGTTTTGATGCAGTTTTCATTGTAAAGTAGAGCATCATGTCGTTAAACCGAATAACACGCGGGCGGAGCCGCGAGCAGAAGCTAGTATACATATAAAATGAAACAACTGTCTGTCTGTCTATACGATCACTTATAGCTTGGGAACCACTTGGGTTTTGATCAACGACCTACAGTCGTAGGTTTTGATGCAGTTTTCATTGTAAAGTAGAGCATCATGTCGTTAAACCGAATAACACGCGGGCGGAGCCGCGAGCAGAAGCTAGTATACATATAAAATGAAACAACTGTCTGTCTGTCTATACGATCACTTATAGCTTGGGAACCACTTGGGTTTTGATCAACGAGCTACAGTCGTAGGTTTTGGTGCAGTTTTCATTGTAAAGTAGAGCATCATGTCGTTAAACCGAATAACACGCGGGCGGAGCCGCGAGCAGAAGCTAGTTTACATATAAAATGAAACAACTGTCTGTCTGTCTATACGATCACTTATAGCTTGGAAACCACTTGGGTTTTGATCAACGAGCTAAAGTCGTAGGTTTTGATGCAGTTTTCATTGTAAAGTAGAGCATCATGTCGTTAAACCGAATAACACGCGGGCGGAGCCGCGAGCAGAAGCTAGTATACATATAAAATGAAACAACTGTCTGTCTGTCTATACGATCACTTATAGCTTGGGAACCACTTGGGTTTTGATCAACGAGCTACAGTCGTAGGTTTTGATGCAGTTTTCATTGTAAAGTAGAGCATCATGTCGTTAAACCGAATAACACGCGGGCGGAGCCGCGAGCAGAAGCTAGTATACATATAAAATGAAACAACTGTCTGTCTGTCTATACGATCACTTATAGTTTGGGAACCACTTGGGTTTTGATCTACGAGCTACAGTCGTAGGTTTTGATGCAGTTTTCATTGTAAAGTAGAGCATCATGTCGTTAAACCGAATAACACGCGGGCGGAGCCGCGAGCAGAAGCTAGTATACATATAAAATGAAACAACTGTCTGTCTGTCTATACGATCACTTATAGCTTGGGAACCACTTGGGTTTTGATCAACGAGCTACAGTCGTAGGTTTTGATGCAGTTTTCATTGTAAAGTAGAGCATCATGTCGTTAAACCGAATAACACGCGGGCGGAGCCGCGAGCAGAAGCTAGTATACATATAAAATGAAACAACTGTCTGTCTGTCTATACGATCACTTATAGCTTGGGAACCACTTGGGTTTTGATCAACGAGCTACAGTCGTAGGTTTTGATGCAGTTTTCATTGTAAAGTAGAGCATTTCTTTTCGAGAAGGTTTTAGGGTACCTCTCAAGTTTAAGCTTATTTGATCAGTATTGATGAGTATTTTTGTTGAACATGGCGACCAGGGTTTAATGACTAGACTGGAAGGTGGATATGGGATCTGCTCAACGGGCAACAGCAGACCCTTCGGGTTTGGGCTTATTTGATTGGCCTTTAACACTTTGGTAAAACATGGTGACCGTTGCATAGTGTCGATCAAAAAATCATGTTCTTTTGCTTTCCTTATTTCCAAGAAAATCTCTTCGACGCGGGTAAAGCGGCGGGCAAAGGCTAGTTGTTATATAATTCACCCAGCTCATGGGGTCTCCAGGAGTCCAGCAGGTATGTCCGAGCGGCCTGCATCAGGCCCGCGGGGTGCTCCGGCGCATGCAACACCCTCGCGACCGCTGTCACACCGACAAGGTGGTTAAATAAAATAATTAATTACAAATTTACATTATGATTTCCTTAATAATTAAAAGGAGGTTTTAGTTAACTGTGGTTACAACTTCTAAACCAATTGGAAAGGTTACAAAATTTGGATATTGTTTGTTTATGGTCTGCGTAAGTATGACCATGTATCTCACTACATACCGTGAAGAATTTAAGTGGCCCAAAATGAAAAAAACCGGCCAAGTGGGTGTCGGGCCCCGCGCAGTGTAGGGTTCCGTAGTTGCCCAGTACGTTTTATAAGTTTATCTACTAATACAGATCGCGCCAAACTTCTAGTCCCATACATTTAGAAGAACGGCCCATACATTATCGTGTTTAGAGGGGACTAAAATTTTGGCGCGAACTGAACTCGTAAACCTGTAAAGCCTTTAGGTGTGACTGTAATAAAAATTAGCACTTTAAAGCTTAATATTTCGCCAACGGATCCCTTAATCGAAAAATGGTTATTTCACACCCATGTTTTTAAACGATGGACTCGATGGACTTGCGAGAAAAAAAAATTCACCCCCAATTGCGTACTTTTGTGGCCTGATTAATATGTATACCCATGCTAAATTACAGCTTTTTAGTACTAATAGTCTCTGAGCTAAGCCGCGGACAGACGGACATGACGAAACTATAAGGGTTCCTTGTCGGACTACGGAACCTTAAAAAGTCGTTTTACTAAACTAATCTAGTTAGAAGTCAAAATGAACGATTGTTTCCATTTGATTTTCTCCTTCAGCCGTTTTGATCACAGACATCCAATATATAAGGGAGGAGCAGACAGAACATATTACATTGACACTACCTATAAACATCTTGCATCCCGCTCATCATCCAAACTATAACATAACTCTTCCTCTTTCCTCCTTTCGTAGAGCTCTGGGGCGTTAGTGAGAGGGATATGTTTGCGCATGGGGGTATAGTCGCGCACAAAAAGGCTTGAATTTAATATTGTTTGATTGTGTAAGTAAAATGTTTATTGTAGAACATCGGTATCGCTATTTTTTAACAGGTTAGAAATGAAAATATACTGTGGGTGTTGATCTGGTCCACAACTTGCGTCACATGAATGTTAATATACCTACATATGCTGATTCCAAGAAATTGCATACAAAAACAAAATACATCTACCAGCTTCGTTCCTCATGCAACAGTAAACATTGTAAATATTTTTTCTTTCTTTTCTTTGCAAACCCATCGTAACACAAATTCATTCTTGCGCGTGACTGTATTTTGAGATCGACCGAACGTGGACACTGCGCCGTGAAGCGAAAGTCACCAATCACGAGACAGCAAATCCATGCGTCAGGTATTTTCCCCGTCGCGGCCGCCCGCGCCCCACCTCATACCACCAATTTGCTCGGTGATTCGCTCACTGCGCGAGTACGTCGCTCGGAGCTCTTTTTGCTTGCGTTGATTAATACTACATTGTCAGATTGACATGCGTGGCCGGCTGACATTGAATGTTGCATTGTGAAAGCTACATCCAATGTTGTCATTATTAGAGATTTAAAATATTTTTCAAATAAATCTGTGCAAGTGCGTCGTATAGAAAGGTGCCAGAAATAATATTCCATTGGTTAATAAACTAATATTTTGTTGACGTGCATAATGATGGCACAGTTTCGTTCAATAATTTCGTAAACGGTCTACATCATTTGACAGTTAAAGCACTAAGTAAGGGCTGAATCAAGGCAAACAAATGTAAAACTGTATGATGCATAGGGGACTGCTACTTTCGAGGGGGTGGAGGGCGTGGGGGGAAAGAAGAGGGTGGAACCATCTTGTGGGACCTAAGCTCAATTTTCATTTTTAGATTATATAGAAGTTAAGTGTCATGATAATCTGATAGGGAGGGGGGGGGGGGGGAACACTGACTCGGCATCTCAGCAAACATACATTACACATAATTATTCACTATTTGAATAGGCTCTTATGTGGTTAAGTAAGGCGGACTAGCCCAGCGAGGGTTCCGTACAAATCAGTAACATTCAAAAAAAATCTACTGAAAGATTTGGTTACCCATACAAATATGACCGCGCAACGGCTTAACCTCGATGATTTTTTAATGATTTAATCACAAATAAGACATAAGACATTTTATTCATAATTATCACTAAACTTCAGGACACAATAAAATAAAATAAATAATAATAAGTACAGTTATCTTAATAATAAATTAAATTAAATTAAAATGTCAAAACATTAAAACATGTCAAATATTACAATATTAATTACATTAATTAATTACAATATTCAAGTCACATAGTAAAAGTTTATATTCTAATAATAGTTATAATTAATCTTTTAGCAGCTCGTCTACACTGTAAAACGTCGGCCCGAGAAGCCAATGTTTCAGCCTGGATTTATACGACTGCAAAGTATGTATAAATGTATGGTTTTAAGATTTTTCCTACACTTGTATACTTTCCTAGATGGTATTAAAAGCCAAATTTTTTCACAGCTTCAAGGGACTGTAGACTTGAGTTAATCTCAACTCGATACCTCCACGTGTTCCCGAGATAAAGGGTCTTTACAGACAGACAGACGGACGGACAGTCGGACAGGCAGACAACAAAATGATCCTATATGGGTCCGTTTTTTCCTTTTTAGGCACGGAACCCTAAAAATAACGTAAAATAAGGTACTCCATAATTATTATTCAAGTTGTGTTATTTTACTATTCTACCCCAAGTCTATTGTCGTCAGGTCGGAAAGTGCTACCCCTTGCTGAAGTATCTGTGTGAGAACTTTTTTCTGTGTGGGTTTTTGCCACGCGAACCATTGAGGTATGTTTAGTCTGCTTACTATGGATGTCTGTGGTTTTGATTGTTTTTAGAATAAACAAAATTTTCATCTGCTCTAAAATAACAAAGTCGTAATTCTATTATTAAAACTTAAAATCGTATTCGTTTAACTTGGTTCCTTATTGCATAATTACTGCCTTTCCACACGTAATGAACATACTTAAACTACTCGTGAAAGTATCAATAATATAAACTAAATAATAAACATGAGCATAACTTTAATCTGTAGAATTATTGCGATTTTTGCTTTCCCGCCAACTTTGTTTTTGGCTATATCTCCGGAAGTAGTTGTCAAATTCTAATGCGGTTTTCTTTTTCTGATACTAGAATAAATTTCCTAGAAAAAACATTTTTTTTTTCTTGGAGAAAAAGGGGGACTTTCTCCTGGAAAAAATTTTGGTTATATACATGAATATAAATATATATGTCTATTAAAATTTTATAATATTGTATAAAAACATAAAGAACTATTAAAAAAATATAAATCTACACATATTTAAAAAAAAGCGGGTAGGCGTAAAATTTGGATCTCAAATTACAACCCACAACATTTTTTAAATTATTATTATATATTTTCTTTATTTTTTTTGTTGCTCATCTTTCTAGCTTTTCAACGATACACATATTACTATACATATATACGAGTATATATATTAGTCTACATACATTAAGTTTAGTCAAGATCTTGGCACGATGAAATTCTTTTACAAAACAACATTTAAACCGAACATAGAGCAACTCAGTCACCACGGAGCGTGTAACGCATAGTTCATGTTAATATTCAACTTTTAACCCTGTTTATAAAAGAAAACTATTTTCTTATCATATGCAATGACTAAAGTTTATTAATATCTATTATTACATGTAAAGTTTTCCTATACTTTTTCAATCGTAATGAAATTAGGTAAAGTCGACGCACTAGAATCATAAGGAACTTTTTTTCAGTAAGAAGCTACTAGCTCATAGCTACAGTACTTGTAACATTTCTGAAACGTCTCTTCAATAATTTGAATAAAAATACATTAAAACATTTTTTACGTATCATTCATTAATTACATACAACATTTATTTTTAGGAACCCATATAGTTTCGCCATTTTCGTCTCTCCGTCCGTCTGTCCGTCCATCTGTCCGTCCGTCTGTCCGTCCGTCTGTCCTTCCGTCTGTCCATCCGTCTGTCCGCGGCTTAGCTTAGAGACTATTAGTACTTGTTCGGTTTAAAAGCGTTCGGAACGCACAAATATGTGTCAGATTCTATTTTATTGATATGGCAACACGAGTTGTAAAAAAGTGGAATGTCAAAGTTGTTTTTTCCGGTTTACTGTCATATTTTTGCTCTCAAAGAGATACGTGTTAAAAAAAAAATTAAAGTCAACCAGTGTTGAAAGGATAAATATTTCAAGGAAATAAACTGTAAAAGCGAAATATTATGTGAAATAATCCAATTAATGAGCATTAATTGCGAGCTAAATTGTGTGATCGAAAAGTTTCGTGAATATTATTGACGGTGTGAATTGATGCAAACCGATTTTCATTGACACGTTTCACGGAAATCGTGGTAGATGTCTGGGTCGAGCTAGCTCTGGGTTAGGGGTTGTGTTTAGAGAATTCCTCCGGAAGCTGCTGGCGGGGCCAGTAGTTTGTCGAAGACCTGTGACGCGACAGACCGACGAGAGGAGAACGCTGACTGCCCATGAGCCAGAGTTGGGTTTGGTGATCTGGATCCAGCACAGAAGTCCCGTTCAGGAAGTAAGGGTGCACCTGAATGTGAGTTCCTTCATTTATCCGTTCGACGGAATTTTAGTATATAAGAACCCCCCTTTGTGTGGAAAGCCCCTTTCTGGCAGAGTTTTAGTCTTCGTTTAAAATATATGGGTCCAGCACGCGAGGTTTACATCAAACCTGTGGAGAGGGGGGCTTTTTCATACAGTACTAGAAAGCTGTAATTTGGTAATGAATTAATGAATGAATTAATTGACACTTTATTATACACAAAATAAAAGACATTGAAAGGAAGAAGAACAGAGTTTCGTTAACAAAATTGTGTGCAAAAGTGGACTTATCACTAAAATAAAGTGATTTCTTCCAGTTAACCTTTGAGTGGTGAAGAAATTATAATAATACGAAAATTAAATAGGGATATACGATAGTGAAATATTAGTAAATAAAGTCAAAAAATACAAAGCGTAAATACTAATATTAACCTAAAAATGGTATATTATACAAATATACTACCTACTTAATTTAGATAACACTATAATAAATGTCATAAATTTAGATATATAAATAAACAAGAATATATAAATAAATACATATATATAATACATACTATATCAATATACTGAGTGTAATAAGAACCTAGTCTACCAACCTAGAGAATCTTCATAGTGAGATCTGACATTCCTCAATGAAGACGACATACGGATCTCATTGGGTAACTCGTTTCAAAGACGCACAGCCTTGACCTCGAAAGACTTTCCATAAGCAGCAGAAATATGTCTAGGTATGCTAAGCAAGTTATTCTCCTTGCAGCGTAAGGAATTGACGTAATGGAATTTATAGCGAAGATATTCGGGAGCAGAGGAATCGTTTAAAACATTGTAAAGAAGACTTTAGATATGAGTATTCCTTCGAAGGCGAATTGGGAGCCACCTTAAACGAGTACGAAATTCTGAGACGTGATCATACTTCCGCAATCCAAAGATAAAGCGAATACACCAATTTTGGAGACGCTCGAGTTTGCTCAGTAGCTCCTTTGTTAAGTCAAGATAGCTTATATCAGCGTAATCAAGAATTTGGAGCAGTAGAGACTGTGACAGCATAATTTTGGTTTGGAATGGAAAATAGAACGCGATTGGTAGGCACCAAACATTTTTTTACTAATGGCTTCAATTTGAGGAATCCATGACAGCGTGTTATTCATAAGGATACCGAAGTTTTTTACTGTGATAACAAATGGGATGACAATATTGTCACACTCGATTTTTTTAGTAACATTCAGGTTCAACTGTGCCAGCATTCTAGACTTACCAAAGATAATGGCCTGAGATTTATTTGGATTTAGTACTAAGCCAAAGGATTCGGTCCATTCCGAGATAATTTAAGGTTATTAACAATTAAGTCGATGGCCTATTAATGTCACCGGGTTCAGTGCCTGCATAAAGCTGTAGATCATCTGCATGGAGGTGATAGAGAGAAGAAAGATGGATAGCCAGGATATTTATAAAAAGAGAAAAAAGTAAGGGGGAGGAAGGATTAAGGAGATTATTACAGGAGAGGAAACCACATAGAAAGTTCATGAACTAATCGTTCAAGGACTTTTGAAAGTAGGGGTAGGATTGATATAGGACGAAATTGGGATAAAGTAGTGAGATTATTAACCTTAGGAAGAGGAATGACAAATGCTCTTTTCCAGGAACTGGGGAAAGTACTGGACATGAGTTAAGAGTTAAGAATGTTGGTAATGTGAGGAAGAATAATATCAAGAATAGGACTTAAAATTTTTATACTAATATCATCATATCCTACAGCTTTTACAGTGATTTCGCAGTTCTTTATACAGATCACGATTGCGGTCAGTCGAGTTCTTCTTGTAGCGAAATTTCACATGATCCCTCTTTGCCATGAGATGCTTAATTTCATTGTTAAGCCATGGATCTGGAAGCTGCTTAACTTTTACAGGCTGATATGGAGCGTGTTTATCAAATAGTTGAGTAAGTAAGTTATTAAACCGTTTCACTTTCCTATTGATATCTTGTATCAGTTCAAGCTCATTCCATTCAATTATAAGGGCATCTACACAAAGTTTCTGCAAATCCATTCTATTAAAATTACGCTGGAGATTAGTACCTTTTTGGGCTTAGGGGAAAGAAAGAAAGATGAGATCATGGTATGAGAAACAATCGGCACTAAGTTGTCCGTGGTTACTTACAAGGTCAGGAGAAGAGACTATCATAAGGTCTAAGAGAGTGGGAGCAGAATTAGGTGGATGATGGTTAGCTTGTATGGGTCTGATGATGGGACTGGAAGATGGGTACGGGATCTCGTCAACGGACAATAGCAGACCCTTCGAATTTGGGCTTATTTGATTAGTATTTATTAGCACTTTGGTAAAACATGGTGACCAGGGTTTGTTAATGGGACTGGAAGGTGGGTACGGGATCTCATCAACGGACAACAGCAGACTCTTCGAGTTTGGGCTTATTCGATTGGTATTTATTGGCGCTTTCGTAAAACATGAAACATCATATTCTTTTGTTTTCCTTATTTCCACGAAAATCTCTTCGACGCGGGCGGAGCCGCGGGCAAAAGCTAGTGTGGAATATATATTATACGTAAAATGAAAACCATCTTTACAGAAAACTTTGAACGTATTAGATGTGCAATTAATATAAGGTGGCTTTAATTTATGCAGCCAAGTTCTTACTGAAGACTCGGTAAGTGCTCAGTAACAAGGTTCGGTATCCCTTCTTGTGAAATTCGTAAATTATTCTTTACGTGTTCTTTACAAACGCAAGCCCAGCCCCGAGTCAACTACTACGGGACGTCAAGATTTTATTTTGGGAAATTAGCAAAATGTGTTAACTGATAACATACCAAGCCTCCAGTATGAGTTTGGCTGCATAAATAAAAGTCACATATATATATTCTTTGACACGTTTGACAAAGGGCATGTATAGTGGAAACTTTTCTACGCTCGCTGGGAGATTTTTAGTTTTTGCAGTACGTAGGCAATATAACTATCTTGTTACATTAGTTACTTCTATAGACGCGGCAGCACGTCTAGCTAGGGTTGTGTTCTGAAGGCCGGTGCATTAGCAGAGTGTTATATATAATATTACACGAACGATTTTGAGCTACTTTCGACCCCCCCATAACTCATTTCCTATTGGATCTACGAAGTTATAATTTTCAATATCTGTTAAATTCTCCGCAAATACCTAGCAACCAAAATTTTATGAATGAAACTTTAACAGTGCTTGAGATATTCACGTCAAAAGATTTTACACTGACTGCCTGACTCACTCATACAAAACAAAACCTAAACCAGATTCTGATGCTACATCAATACACATTATATTATTAATAGCTAGATTATTTACTTGGACAAAGGCTGTAGTTTGTTTCCTGGGGACGGGCACATAGTTCCCCGGGGACATAGCCGTTAGTTACATTCGTATGGGTGAAACCGCCCGCAAAAACCTGTTAAAATATGTATATCTAAACACAACTTATAACTCCAATAGTGTACAAGGTTCTTCACTTGTTTTAAAAAAAAGTTTGTTACATTTACATGACATCTCATTCCTTTTTTTTATCATGTTCATACAATATTAAAGAGTTAAAAAAAGCGGCGTAGCTCACGGGTAGAACGCTGGCCTCGCAATCTCTGAGAGATCCAGGTTCGATCCCCGGCCGGAGCATGCAACAATGAGTTTTTCGGAATTTATGTGCAGAGTATTTAATACTTAACACTTGCTGAACGGTGAAGGAAAACATCGTGAGGAAACCTGCATGCCCTAAAAGCGTGTATTTGTGCCCGAAGAACGGCGATGGGCCTCACCACCCATCACGTTGAGTAATCGTCGGTGAAACGCGGGTGTCTCGAGTGTGGACTGTGTCTTGCATTTCACAATTCACACCCGGAACACCTCTGACACCCCCTCGGGGAGTCATGTCGTGACGATATATTTATATATATAGAGTTAATAATATTTAATTGAAACACTGGTCCAGTGAAGGGAAGTTGAAGCTCGTCGCGATCCCTGCTTTTCGTCTCATGTCTTCGATTGCAGACCAGTGGAGTAGCACATGCTCCACCGTCTCGTCTTTGCCTATTCTTTTTATTCAGGCTCTGTTCTCAAGTCAGAGTTTTGTTTCAATAAGAATTTTATTTTGCTATGCAGAATGTAATACCACCAATTATCCCACTAATATCATTCTTCTTTTAAAGAACCTGTGTTTTAGGAAGAAAGAAGTCGGCAAAGTGTTATTTTGGTACGATCGGTCAGTATGTAATTATTTAAAACTTTTTATTGGATGTCTGCTATAATATTTGAAGTGGTTATTATTTTTTTGTTAAAACTTAATTTATTGTTACTCCTCTCCTCACACAACATACCTACAATAAGTTTGGTCGGAAACGTGGCTCGGCCTTCGTCTAGCTGCCACGGACACTTCAATAGCAGAAATAGTTTCACGTGGCTTGCCTTTCGGCCCCGCCAAAGATACTTTATTAGGAGATGACTAAAAAATCGTTTGGTCAAATAGGTACTATTACATGAACGATCCGAAAAATATTGATAGATTTTATAGGAGTATACAAAAACTAATACAATGCGAGCAAAGCCGTGAGCAAAAGCTATACAAAATAATTTTCATGGGGACCAAAATTCAAAGTCAATACGTAAATGACTGCCCCAAAAATAGTAACATTCGATAGGACATCCAAAAATAAAATAAACGCGGGCGAAGCTACGGGCAAAAGCTAGTAAATTGATGTATTTCTCATTCCAAGTAGTAGGTACACAATATTTGGAGTTTCGTCGAGATGACATAATGAAGTAGGCTAAATCAATATCTTTATTTATAAAGAATAAAACTATTGATACCTTTGCCATAAAAAACAAGCCGTTTTCTACCTCATACAAGATATCTTCAGTGACCTCATAGAGCGTAGTGCAGGCCGACTTCGTGCCCGCTGGACCGACGACCTGAAGGACGTTGTGGGTGACGGCTGGATGAGGAGGACGGAGGACTACCATGAGTGGCGAAATTTGGGAAAGGCCTATATCCAGCAGTGGACGAACACGGGCTGATGGATGGATGGATGGATCTCATAGAATAATAAGAGTACCTACCTTCTACTGATTAGACGTTTGACTGCATCAACAACAGCCTGACCTAACGTTATTTAGATTCGGCTCAATGTGATTTATTTATTAACTAAATCTGAACAAGAAAGAATGACAAGAATTGTAGAGAAATCATTTTAGTCCATTCAATAGTCAATAGATGTGTTCGTATCACATCTGAGTGTGGCTAGTTAGTATTGAAGAATGCCCGACGGCCCGACGTGCCATCATCGGTTGAAGATAGCAATGAACGTTAAAAGTGCCTGATGAAAAAGTGACAGCAACAATCTACGATTGGTAAAATACATACAATGTTATTTTTTTGTTGTCATCTGTTCTGATGGTTACATACACTTCTTACTCGCAAACCCCCCCTGAAGTTATTCCAAGGAGAGTAAGAGGGCAGCCCGCAGACAACAAATCAGGTAGCCCACCGGCCTGGGACCGTTTGTTGATGGCGGTATACCTATCTAACTAAACAGACTAGTGACGTGCAGTGGCGTTGCTAGTGCGGGGCACCGTGCTCACCCAAGTAGCATTGTATTCTCTTCAACAGTTCACATTTAGTTCACTGGTGAGCTCTAAGCATTAACATTGACCACAAGTGGATCATTGGTTGTATTAAAGTGAACAAATCCACTTTAACCAGTACAAGTAACTATTGGTGTTATAATAGGATAACATTACTCTTCTAGTTAGCTTTCATTTTAAAAGGGCAGTAATACGGCATTGGCTATTTGAAGGTCCATATGTACGGTGTTGTACTGCTGGCATTTCAACACAACACATGTGAACATTAATGCATCCGAAAGCAGTTATATAGAACTTTTTGGGCAGCGTTATTCAGCTTTTTGCTGTAAGCGGGTTAAGTTTGTGATAAATATTAATCAGCCTTAATATTATTTCGTAAAAGAACGTTTAATGATTTCACATGTACGTGTAAGGTATATTACACGTTCCGCTATTGATATCTAGTACTAACAGCTGTTTATTTATGCACGAGTACCACATTGTTATCCTCTGAACTGAATAATTAAGTGAACGTGGTTTTCTTTAACACTTATACCTTTTTCAATGCGAATCTCTAAACAATATCTAAAAGGGTATTCATGTGAACTATTTGAAGAACTGCACACCAGCCCAGGGCTGAATATGAGCCTAACTCAGATATGTTGTACAGAATGACATTATAATGGTGCACACGTGAACATTTCTAGAGCTCACGACATCATAGTGGTAACATGTGAACCTTTCTAGAGCTCATGACTTTATAATGGTACACAGGTGAAACTTTAAAGAGGTCACAACATTATTTTTTGTTTGATAAACACTTGTACTTGTCCACTTATTTATATTAATTTCCCTTACTGGTTTCGCTGTTAAAGCATTATCAAAAGTTTGATATCAAAGGTAAGTTACCGGTAAGTAACCACGGACAACTCAGTGCCGATTGTTTCTCATACCATGATCTCATCTTTCTTTCTTTCCCCTAAGCCCAAAAAGGTACTAATCTCCAGCGTAATTTTAATAGAATGGATTTGCAGAAACTTTGTGTAGATGCCCTTATAATTGAATGGAATGAGCTTGAACTGATACAAGATATCAATAGGAAAGTGAAACGGTTTAATAACTTACTTACTCAACTATTTGATAAACACGCTCCATATCAGCCTGTAAAAGTTAAGCAGCTTCCAGATCCATGGCTTAACAATGAAATTAAGCATCTCATGGCAAAGAGGGATCATGTGAAATTTCGCTACAAGAAGAACTCGACTGACCGCAATCGTGATCTGTATAAAGAACTGCGAAATCACTGTAAAAGCTGTAGGATATGATGATATTAGTATAAAAATTTTAAGTCCTATTCTTGATATTATTCTTCCTCACATTACCAACATTCTTAACTCTTAACTCATGTCCAGTACTTTCCCCAGTTCCTGGAAAAGAGCATTTGTCATTCCTCTTCCTAAGGTTAATAATCTCACTACTTTATCCCAATTTCGTCCTATATCAATCCTACCCCTACTTTCAAAAGTCCTTGAACGATTAGTTCATGAACTTTCTATGTGGTTTACTCTCCTGTAATAATCTCCTTAATCCTTCCTCCCCCTTACTTTTTTCTCTTTTTATAAATATCCTGGCTATCCATCTTTCTTCTCTCTATCACCTCCATGCAGATGATCTACAGCTTTATGCAGGCACTGAACCCGGTGACATTAATTAGGCCATCGACTTAATTGTTAATAACCTTAAATTATCTCGGAATGGACCGAATCCTTTGGCTTAGTACTAAATCCAAATAAATCTCAGGCCATTATCTTTGGTAAGTCTAGAATGCTGGCACAGTTGAACCTGAATGCTACTAAAAAAATCGAATGTGACAATATTCTTATCCCATTTGTTATCACAGTAAAAAACTTCGGTATCCTTATGAATAACACGCTGTCATGGATTCCTCAAATTGAAGCCATTAGTAAAAAAATGTTTGGTGCCTACCAATCGCGTTCTATCTTCCATTCCAAACCAAAATTATGCTGCCACAGTCTTGTGACCTCTTTAAAGTTTCACCTGTGTACCATTATAAATTCATGAGCTCTAGAAAGGTTCACATGTTACCAAAGGTTTGATAATGCTTTAACAGCAAAACCGGTAAGGAAAATTAATATAACCCTCTATTTCATAAGAAGCCATTAATGGCTTTTAAACTTTACTATTTTTTTTCTACCCTATAATGTTAGAAAAACAAAACAATCTGATTCAAATATTGTTAAGTACTTCTTTGTGAAACGGAACGTATTTTTGCAGTCTGTGATAAGTGACACATGTCATTATAACCCCACTTTAAGTTGCACGTGGGCCGCTTGTTGATGCTTATGTGATTTTGTGCGACTTAGTTGGTTTATAAAAAGTTGATAAGGTAAGATATTGATAAATAAAAATATGTTTCGTGCTCTTCAAAGGGTTCTTTTCCTTCTATTATTAAACTGTTCTTCATTTTCTCGTATTTTTTACTTCATAATCGCGTTTTTCTTCAGGGGCCATTTCTGGCTTCGCATGCATTCACGGTGAATTGGATATCATTCAAAAATGGCTTCGTATGCATACCAAGAACATTTTTATTTTATTTTCAGAATGCTTCGTTCACGCTTTTATGGGACTTTTAAGAATGCTAAACCTATTCCTGGGGATGGATTTATCAGTAATGACGAATCTGCATCCGACTCCGATGATGATGATACTCCGCTTGCTAACCTTCGCTTACCTAACCGCCGCAAACGACCAATTGTAATTCCCTCAACTGATACTGATTCTTCCGAAGAACAAAGTCTTGCTATTGAAAAACCAAAACAAAACAAATCGAAAAGGTCTGAAAAAAAAAATCGTTTGGACACAAGAAAAATTGCCGCCTCACGATGAGAATAATTTCAAGTTTTCTGGAAATCTCGATTTGCCTGATTTCATACAAGTACTCGATACTCCTGCTGAATTATTCAAATTCTTTTTTGCCAATGAACTAATTGACATAATTACTGAGCAATCGAATTTGAAGTCGATACAAACCAATGTAAACAAGCCAGCCAATATCACAAAGGCTGAAATGGAGCAGTTCATTTGCATTATCATTTTCACTTCATTAGTCCATCTACCAGCAACAAGAAAGTATTGGTCTAACAATATAGGGCAATCTAAGTTATATGAAACTATGACATGCAATCGCTTTGAAGCTATAAAACGTTTCCTTCATTCCAACAATAATTTGGAATTCAAGCCACAGGTTACACCGGGTCACGACAAACTCTTCAAATTCAGGCCTTTGACTGATGGAATTAGAGAGAGATTGCTTTTAGTGCCAAAAGAAGAATACCTCGCCGTAGATGAGCAAATCATACCTACAAAGTGTCGACACCACTTGAAGCAGTTCAATCCTGCCAAGCCACATAAATGGGGCTACAAAAATCAGGTCTTGAGCGGTGTTTCAGGATTCAGTTACGACTTTGACATTCATGCTGGTGAACAAAGCAACGTACATCCCACCGATGCACCGGATCTTGGAGTAATTTCCAATGTTGTAACACGCCTGACCACTACGGTTCCACGAAATGTCAACCACAAAATATTCTTTGACAACTGGTTTAATGGCATAAAATTACAAGTGTATTTGTATCAGAATGGTCTGCTTCCACTGGGCACAGTTAGACTGAACAGAGTACCGAATACAGATATGCCAACGGAAAAAGACCTAAAGAAATTAGGTCGTGGTGCCTTGGCCGAAAAGATTGCAACTGTAGATGGTATGAAACTTGCTTTGGTCTCATGGTTGGACAACAAGGTCGTGAACCTGCTTTCTGCATTTGTGGGCTCTGAACCGGTTTCTACTAAAAAAAGATATTGCCGGAAAGAGAAACAATACAAAGACATACCATCACCACAATTAGTTGATGTTTACAACAAACATATGGGAGGTGTGGATTTATTAGATTCCATGCTTGGCTTATACAGGATCAAAACGATCTCAGCAGTGGTACAAACGGTTATTTTTCCATATGGTTGACCTCTGCACCGTCAATGCGTGGTTGTTGTGGCGACGCAAAAATGATGTCTACATGTCATTGTACGACTTCAAGCTTGCCGTTTCGGAGCATTATTGCAAAGTTGGCACAAGCTGCAAGAAACGTGGTAGGCCTAGTACGTCTGGTACTCCGAGTCGTGGCACACCTACAACGAGTAGAACGAACACACCAACAGGACGCAAGGATTCCCCGGCACCACCAACCTTGAAAAAGGCCAGGAAACCTCCAGCAAAAGCTCAAGATTTGCCATTGAATTCAGTACGAACAAACCAAACTGCTCATTTTCCAACTCACGAGAAAACTCGCCAACTGTGCCAAAACGATTGCATGTATCGTTCTTACATAAAATGTGAGAAATGTAACGTTTTCTTATGTCACAATGAAAAAAGAAACTGTTTTAAAGAGTTTCACATGATATAAATATTAAATATGATACGCTCAGTGCATAGGAAGCCAAAAATGGCATTCGTATGCATAGCCGTTAATGCACACGAAGCCATTTCTGGCTTTTATTATTTTCTAAAGTAATATAAGTAAATTTTTTTTTTCACAACTTTTTCTCTTATTTGCCTAAATAAAACATTTTGCAACATCAATTTATTTTTTTTCTCTTTTCTTTAATAGCTCATGCAATAGAGGGATAAATAAGTGGACAAGTACAAGTGTTTATCAAATAAAAATGTTTCAAAAGTTCCACCAAGTGCCAACAATCACGAGCATCAACTCCGTCACAACATTAATTTGGAGTTACAATGGTTCACTGTAGCTGGAGACAATATCCACCATTTTGTTCACTCATGATATTTCTGAATTAATTGTGATTTTATCACATACTACGGAGTTTTGGTGGTTAATCTTTAAATACAAAACCATGGACTAATTTTGATGCCAAAAACACAAATGTAAAAAATTGCTTTTTTTTTCACCGTTAATTTAGAAAGTGTTTTTTTGATGAAAAGGCATTATTCCTGAGGCGCGTAAAATTTTTCACTCTTAATATGTATATACTTTACAATCAATTTACATTACCCATAGTGTTAACACATTAGAATATAATAAAACAGTAATTACCGGCCTTAATAGAATCACATTAAAAATGGCTTAGACACTCACGACAAATAATGTTTTGCATGTATTCTAATTATAAATAAATATTTATTACAAAATGTGGTACTAGAGTGATAATTTGGAGAAAAAGCGGCCTACTAATAGTTTTTAGGATACACTTGTAAACGATAACGATACTATAGAGGCTGTATAATTATTCACTCGTTACTTCTTATAACTCTTTTGTGTGTATGAGGGAGGAGCCACACGGATTCTTATATAGTGCCGTTCTGTCTTAAACTGCCATTAATGTGCTACTATTCTGCTACAGTGTACCTTTAGTGAACTTAAGGCTGAATAATTTGTGCCCAAACTGGTAGTATAAGGGCTGTATAGCGTGCTACAGAGCTCTTATACAGCTTAATAAGAGAATAAATGTGTACCATTAGTCAAACGCTATTGAACCCCCAGTGTCACTTGGGCAGTGATGCTTGCCCAGAGCTTGTGCGAGTATGGGTATTTTCTCTCAAATGATGTACGCTGCTAATAACGACATACACACATTGACGCTACGGGAAGACAGACACCTCGCTGAGCTCGAGTCAGAGTTCGGTCGAATCCGAAGCTGACGAGAGGGCGAGGACACGATAACCTTAGATTCAGGACACCTACTCTACTATAGAGAGGGCGATCACTCGTCTGTAGGTGGAGTTGGCATGCTGATCAGCAGAGTCCTCCCTCACTAACAACATGTTATAAATCGGCAGCGTCTCTACTCGGGTGGCAATATTCTCTGAATGTCATGCAAATGTACGTTGAGAGACTATAGACTAGGGTCTATCATAAACATAAATAATAATATAAATAAATTTATTTCAAAAAACAAATAAATTAAACTTAAAAATTAAAAACAATTTGTGACTTAACCATAGGTTTACATAGAATTATTCAGAATAAATAGTATTTGTACCCTCCGTGCTAGTAAAACTGTAATACGGCAGGGTAGCTTTCTCGTCCACTAAATACGATATTATTGCTTATGGTAGTAGTGCAAGTCGTAAAGTGCAAGCAATATTGTATTTAATTATTAATAGTGCATGCAATACAATAAAAAAATATAGATACATGAATACATAATAAAATAACATAATAATCATAATAAATTTTATCGTAATTATATAAACACCTTAACCAAGTAAGTACTTATCTTCAATATATTATATAAATATTTATAATAAATACGTACAATATGTGTATAAATATTATAATTTATGACCTGTTCTGGGTGTAAATTACTTTTGAATGTCGAGTAGCTTTTCAGTAGTGTCGTAGTTTAATTCTCTTAGGTAATTATTAATTATATTCTTAAGAACGAATTTAGTGAGGGAATTAAGATCAACTCGTTTGCCAATTTTATTATATGAGTAGGGTCCTAGAAATGAAGAAAAGTTCTGAGAAAAACCAGTCTTGTAAAGAGGGTATGGGTTCTTCTTGTAGAGATAGGGGGGGCTGTTGGTACAGTATGCTGCCTTATAAATTAACATTTAATATATATTATAACTGTCGCACGGTTAGCACAGAGAATTCCTTATATAAAAGATCAGTAGGGTATAAAAACTTTTTAAAGTTTGCTACTTTCAAAACAGAAGTTAAAGGTAAGTAGTACTTACTAAGTACATAGTAATAATAAACCACATATGGTTGCCATTCCGTAACCTGGAAGAATCATGAAAAAATTAGCAATGTTGACCTCAATTTTGACCCCAAAAATACTTCATAAGATACATGACCAGAACTTCGATGTAGTAAAAGAGAACCCTATGTAGACCACATTCAGCTATGGTTGCCATACCCTACCCTGGCACGTTCCTCATTCAGCCATGTTTTATGGTGCTATTTTTTATTATTTTTTACCTCATCAGATACACGAATGAAACTGGTGTAGCATGATGGCACTTATGGTCTCATTGATAAAAAAATGGTTGCCATGTGTCAGCCTGGAAGAATCGTTTTTCAGCCGCTTCAAAGTGCAAGAAAGTGAAATTTATAAGTATCGAAAAGTTATGTAATTGCGCAGGAATTTCTCACTATTGTATAAACAAAATAAAATTGTACTTGAAATATAAGTGAAAATTAAATTTCGGGTCAAATTAAAGTTAATTAAGCAATTATAACAAACAAATTAACATTTTTTAGGCATGAGGTGGTTAAAATGCACATCATAATTGTTTTCCTTACATTTGATTGAAAAGTGTGCAAAATTGCGTTTTAAAGCAATTAACGGAAATTTATTAGTAATAATTAAGTTTTCACAATCAAATTCTATCATTTTATGATTTATCACAATTAAATTAACGGAAATTTATTAGCAATAATTAAGTTTTCACATTCAAATTCTATCATTTTATGATTTATCACAATTAAATTCACTTGTACTTGTTTCACTGCTTTTAATTTTAAGGTTTACATGTTAATCCCGACCGGTTTCGGTTAATACACCATTCTCAAGGGATACAGAAACTCAGGAAATTAAACAAACATTACGACGAGCCGTTAAAAATGTACACAATGATTATGTCGAAACAAAAATATTATATAAATATAAATAGTTTCTGTATCCCTTGAGAATGGTGTATTAACCGAAACCGGTCGGGATTAACGTGTAAACCTTAAAATTAAAAGCAGTGAAACAAGTACAAGTGAATTTAATTGTGATGTTTTCCAAGTTTCACCAAGTGCCGACAATCGCAAGTATAAACTATTTTATGATTTTCATTTTGATTGCATTTGATTAACAAACTTAAAAGCGTATTTATCGATGTAATCGAATTTTATCAAAATTCAGGGCATAAAATAACATAATTTATGATGTGCATTTTGCACCGACGACGTTCGGTTTTACCGATGTAACATGTTAACATAGACCTCGATAATGTAATTCAGCTAAAACAACACTTACACTCAGTTACACTCAGAAAAAGTCATTTCAACGGTAAAATTTACCACTTTATTTCTACTTTGAAAAATACTTATAAATACAACCTGCAGTATTCGTTATAAGAAGTAAATAACTAAGGTTTGGTTAAAAATTATTTGGTAAAAAATAGCCGTCTCAGTTTTCATAAAATTTTACCTACTTAAATATGGTTGGGATAATCGAGTTATTGGTGATAGTAAAACTTATCTGCTCATTTTAACAGTTTAAGAATGCTTGTGCCCAACCTGCTCGTACAGTAGCCAACCTACTCTGTTACAATACAAGTGTCGCAACGGTTTATGAGCGCTCGGCGAACGTGGTGGGGGACTAGCGCATGTGTTCATTCACGCACAAAATTACTAAGTGCGATAGAGAAACGATTACTAACAAGGTCAAGGTCACCGCTCATAAACCGCTGTGACACTTGTACTCGGTTATAACAGCTCATTTACTTGGCTGCCACAGCCTTCCAGTGGGTTGGATTAAGTAAGCAAATTGAGCAAACTTGCTGCCACAACTGAGTAACTTGTACACTGTACACAGTAGTAGTCAATAGCCTATAACTCTGCTTCAGGGTAAAGATGGGCTAGGAATTACTTACATGTTAACAAATACCTAGTAACTTCAGCTTAACAGGTAACCTAGGAACTGAATTCACAGTTCCCTGTTACCATGTCACTCTTTAGTATGGCATATTCGGGATTTGTCGGTTTACTTGTTACTTACGATTGGGAATTTGGGATATCAGTTTTTGTCATGTTAATGAAAGTTTGGTTTTGTCTATGGCATGGCGGAAACGGAACAGGTTCAAGAGCAATGGCGACTGACGTGTGCAATAGCTTTGTGTGTGATTTGTGAGTGCGACCTAAAGAAATAAATACTCAAGTTTAACCAACTATTAGTTTCATTACATTACATCTGGCAAGCGGCAGGGGCCTATTGGCTGGCGATAATAAATGAAAGCTAAGAGACAACAAATAAGCATTTTTACGGTATTTGAAATAAGATCTTAATACCGATGGCAAATCCATCCATTGTTATCGATAAAAGCAATTACATGCTACTCGACCAAGGAAACAAGAAGAATGGTATGAACTTTATTATCTTTAAAAAGAGGTAATTATTGGTTGGGTCATTCTCTATAGGTAGTTACTTTGGACGTATAATAAACATTTATTTCAGATAAAAGAATCCATATGTTTAAAAAAATAATAGTACAAAGATTTTCGAAAGTGTTTTTCTGGTAATTCAGCGTTTATTTCAGGTAATTTCAGTAAAAGATATGCAATTCTTCTAATAACTTTAATTATCAAGACCGACGCCATTAGCGGCTCGCGAGAAAGAGACAGAGAGATTTTTTTTTTTTTAATTTGTCATTGCCGT
This sequence comes from Ypsolopha scabrella, assembly GCA_910592155.1. Lineage (NCBI taxonomy): Eukaryota > Metazoa > Arthropoda > Insecta > Lepidoptera > Ypsolophidae > Ypsolopha > Ypsolopha scabrella. The sequence goes on from OU342964.1 coordinate 31,597,670, forward strand.
TGCATTCCAATACTCCCTCTCAATGACACAATTTACAAATCTTTCACCACCAAGGCACACAAACTTCTAAATTTTATAAACAACTCTTTACATAGAGCCTTGGTGAACATATCAGCAATCTGCTCTTCACTACTTATGTAACATAGCTTTACAAACCCTCTAGCAATCATATCTCTAATGTAATGATACTTAATATCTATATGCTTAAGTCGTTTTGTTTCAGTGTTCCTAGCAATTTGAATGGCTGATTGGTTGTCTTCTAACATTAATATTTGATTATTACAGTCGTCTAACTCAAAATCTAGCAACAATTTCAACAACCAATATGACTCTACTAAGGCAGTACACATTGCTATATACTCGGCTTCTGTTGAAGATAATGAAACACAATCTTGCCTTTTTGAACCCCAGATAACAGTACAATTACTTAATTTAATACAAAATCCTGAAGTTGATTTTCTATCCATATCATTTCCACCCCAATTAGCATCAACATAACATACAATATTGAAATCTTGTGAATTACTATGGAACATTAATTTACTGTTAACTGTCTTCTTTACATACCTTAGAACTCTTTTTAGTGATGTTAATACATTATTGTTTCCATGACCCTGATATCTACTTAGCAAAGACACACTAAAACATAAATCAGGTCTTGTTCCTGTCACAGCATAAAGTAAGCTTCCTATGATCTGTCTACATAAACTTTCAATATTGTAATCACAATTTGACCCATTTAACTCTTGTACATTCAAGCCCTTTTCCATGGGGGTTGACATAGGCTTACAATTATACATATCAAATTTCTTCAACACTTTATTTAAGTAATTTTCTTGGCTCAATACAGTATATGTTGCAAATCTTGTTTTACATCAATACCTAAATAATTTGTAACAAAACCAAGGTCTGTCATTCTGAAATTTTCAGCTAATATTGACTTTATTGACATTAACTCTTTATTACAAGAAGAGAACAGAAGAAGATCGTCCACAAATATTATCATGTAAGTTCGAACATCCTTCGTTACTTTCACATAAAAACAATAATCATTTTTAGACCTTTTAAAACCAAGTTTACACATCAAACTGTCAAACTTTTCATTCCAGTATTTTGGAGATTTCTTTAACCCATACAATGACCTATTTAATTTCACAGCGTTATATTTACTTTCTACTCCATCTGGCAAGGTCATGTAGACTTCTTCCTTTATTTCCCCGTACAAAAAAGCACCCTTAACATCCATTTGATGGACAGGTAATTTAAGCTGGTTTGCTACTACGAGAAATACTCTGAACGTCGGCAGCCTAGCAACTGGTGCATACAGCTCACTCAAATCAAAAGTATCCTTCTGCTCGAAACCCCTTGCTACTAACCTAGCTTTGTAGATCTGATTATTTTGACCTGCATTCTTTATTTTAAATACCCACTGCTGATACATGACTTACTGTCAGGTAAATGTGTCTCTGTCCAGGTGTTGTTTTCTTTCAACACCTGTAATTCCTTCTGCACAGCTTCCTGCCACTTGCATGCATCTTGCCTCTTCATGGCCTCTTTATAGGTAGTAGGTTCATTTTCTAATGCTAAGAAACTTACTTCGTAATCCTCCATCCACTTAGGCTTTCTTCTCTCTCTTTTAGGTTCTACTGCCATATTTTGTTCTGCATCCTTGAACTCATCTCCCTCTTCATCTGTACTTTCCACCTGCTCGGGTGTGCTCATACCTTCCAGCTGCTCTGGTGTCCTGCTGCCTTCCACCTGTTCTGATGTCCTTATACTTTCCACCTGTGCCGCTGTCCTAATACTTTCCACCTGCTCTGGTGTCCTAATACCTTCCACCTGTACTGGTGTCCTAATACTTTCCACCTGCTCTGGTGTCCTAATACCTTCCACCTGTACTGGTGTCCTTATACCTTCCACCTGTTCCAGTGTCCTAATACCTTCCACCTGTACTGGTGTCCTTATACCTTCCACGTCTGCTGTCCATGTTATTACCGTACCTGAGCATGCTTGATTCTGTTCTTTATGTTCGCCTTCCAGACCATCCTCAGCGATAGACAATGTTTGCTTTATGAATACTACATCACGCTTTGTATCTACAGTTTTCTTATCAGGGTAATAAATTCGGTAACCTTTTACTCCTTCCCCATAGCCTACAAAGATGCCCTTTACTCCTTTCGAGTCCCATTTTTGCCTCTTCTCCTTGGGAATATGTACATAGACTTTTGACCCAAAGATCCTTGATAAATCAGAGATATTAAATATCTTACCTTCCCATACCTCATATGGTGTCTTATTTTCCACACAACTTTTTGCTGTCCTGTTAATTGTGAAAACCGCCATGTTCACCGCCTCTGCCCACAGTTCCTTGCCAAAACCCTTAAACTTTATCATAGTTCTAGCTGCCTCGACTATAGTTCTATTTTCCCGTTCAGCCTTACCATTCTGCTCCAGCGTGTAAACTACCGTCCTTTCATGAATTATTCCCTTCTTGGCAAACAGCTGTGTCGTCTCCTTGTTTATAAATTCGAGTCCATTGTCTGTACGGAACCTTTTTATCTTCCCATTATGATTTTCCACTAAAGCTATGTACTTTTCAATACATTCCTTAACTTGTTGTTTACTACTCAGAAAATACACAGTCCTGAACCGAGAAAAATCATCCATAAATAATAAAAAGTACCTTGTTCCTCCGACAGACTTCGTTTCCATAGGCCCACAGACATCGCTGTGAATAAGTTGCCCGACAGCTGTTGTACTCGACTCGCTTCGCTGGAAAGGTAATCTGTGTATCTTTCCTTCTTGACACGCCTCACATGTATAATCTGCTATGTCTCTGAAAGGTATATCATTAGATTTCAGCATTTTCCTTACTTCACCTAAACCCTGGTGAGCCAACCTTTCATGCCAGGTTACCAATGATTCAGCGACCAAACATGTTTCATTTACCTTCAGTCTGAACACCATTGTATAACATTTTCCTTCCTTGCGAGCTAGAGCCATAACTTTACCATCCTTTATAAACTGACAATGGTCTTGTTTAGTGAGAACTGTATACCCCAGTTGAGCCATCCGACCCACAGAGAAAAGATTTACTTTAAGATCTGGCACATAGAGAATGCTACTAACGGTTGTATTTATCCATTCCTTCCCATTATAAGCATCTACCTTCAGGCTTCCTATACCTGTAGCCTTAATGACCTTGCCATCACCTATCATAATTAACCTAGGTTCAGATAGCTCTTTGTATTCATAGAACAATGCCTTATTCCCGCTCATGTGCTCACTGGCACCACTATCAACAATCCAGTTATTGTTTACATGTTTCAAATCACAACCTACAAATGCATTACTTGAGTAACTTAAATTTCCCAACTTAAATTTCCTAAATTTACAGTCTTTTTTAAAATGACCTGGCTTATTACAGTAAAAACATTTAAATTGTTTCTTTCCTTTAAAACTACTAGTTGCTGGTTTGTTACCTGTGTGATTTTGTACTACCAGTGCCACACTGTCTTCTTGTCTTGAAGTCCGCTCTTCCTCGGTCATCAGCCTCGCTGTCAGGTTTTCTAGCGTCCTCTTGTCCTCCGAAGTAGACTCCCAGGCTGATATGAAGTAACTGTACCTTGCAGGTAGCGACATCAGGATCTTGGTCATAATAAACTTATCGGAGATCTCTTCACCTAGTTGCTTCAGTTTGCACCGCAACTCCTCGATTTTTGACAAGAAAGTTGCCATATCTACTCCGTCTTCATACTTGAATTGGAAGAATTTTTCCTGCCACATGTGTACACTTGATTCTGACTTTTGTTCGAAGACACTGTTCAGCTTGGCCCACATTTCAGACGATGTCTGACAGCTTAGGATGTGGGCCATAACATTTTGTGACAACCTCGTTACGATGAAACTTTGTGCTTTGACATCCTTCTTTGTCCATGCAGCAACCGTGGTTTCGGTTTTCAGCTCCCTTCCCTCCACCACGTCGAATACCTCGAGCGCCCTCAGTTGTACTGATACCTGGAACTTCCATGGCCTCCAATTTTCCGCGTTTTCCAGCCTGATTATACCGGGATTTGGAGAGGGCTCCATCTTGCACGCGTGCCTTGCTTTGTTCCCGTCCACTTGGTCGACGATGAAAATTCCGCTCGCAATTTAGTTTCTTTAAATCTTGCAACATGTATAGGTGACTGGGTCCATAACCTCTGGTAATTCAGCGTTTATTTCAGGTAATTTCAGTAAAAGATATGTAATTCTTCTAATAACTTTAATTATCAGGACCGACGCCATTAGCGGCTCGCGAGAAAGAGACAGAGAGATTTTTTTTTTTAATGTGTCATTGCTATTGCATTCCAATAGTTTTTCATACTAATTCACAAAAAGTACGAAATGGCTTTGTTTTATTTAGGATGTTATTCTGTTACCTTAACAAGGAAATTTCCCCGTTAAAAGTAGCAAGTAAATGCAGAGCCTAGTAACACGTTATCTGTTAACAGAATTATGCTGTTAAATCCCATCTCTACTTCAAGGTGAAAGGGTTTAAAATAGTCAGCGTAGGTTGCATTTACATACTAAGTTGTTTGTTTCTGAATGATCAGATCTTGACGGCTAAAGCAACTAATAATAACTAAGCATTTAGCCAAAAATTCTTATTACTGAAAGCCTTGGTAGTTATTTAACAATTTATAATGACTATTTCATTCTTAGCCAAGCTAAAATCGAGCATCCGTTTTCTGTGTATGTTGGGAGCCTTACAGTACAGTACTATAAGCCGGAAAGGAAATAAAAACAAAAACGAAACAAATAAGGGTTGCAATACATGCAAATATTGCATTTGCTTAAAGTATTAAAATATACCAAAACCTATTGAATTTAATGAACAAATCATTAGATAATCCCACAGTATAATTAATTTCTTGAAAATACTTTCGTTACCTACTAAACTAGTCCAAAATACCAAAATATTTATAAAATTTCCAAAACGGTAACGTTCACGAGTGTGACAGAGATGCTTTTTAGGGTTCCGTACTTCAACAAGGAACCTTTATAGTTTCGCTATATCCGTCTGGCCGCGGCTTATCTCAGAGACTATTAGTACTAGAAAGCTGTAATTCGGTATGGGTATACATATTTATCAATACATTGGTGAGGTTTATTGCGTACTTTATTTGCCCTCTCCAGTTTAATTTATTAAACTATCAATTATGAATGCCCACAAATATCGTTTCATTTATTTTTTGAAGCTGTTGTCTACTGTGCATTATATTAAATTGGTAATTATTTTAATTGAAATTTATGTAATCAGTTTTGGTCAAATTTTTCTGAAAGTTATAGTTATTTAAATAATTGGATGATTGATGTCGAGGTATTATTAATTTCAATTCGTGATTTTGTAATGGTTGATTCTTACGTATTACTATTGTAGATATATTTCGCCCGCAAAGAGGATGCGCTTCCGAATGGTCATGTTAGGTAAGCTATCAATGTAGATTAAAAAAAAAAGTGGTAAAACGCTCCGTAAAACTGTTGATTTTATTTATGATCAGAGTAGTAGTGTTTAACCGCATTACTTAAGTAACTATTTCATAAACACACACCTTTTTTAATCTCTTTTCCCTCTGTTTTCCTCACAAAACTTGATATATTGTTGGTATTTTACTATTGCTAAGCCTCCGCCGTCTATCTATCTATCTTTTTCCTTCTGTCTCAGAGGTCTACAGCTTCAACCAGATGAAATTTTACAGAATATGAATTACTATGGCTTACATCACAGCAAATTATAAAAATAGGGATCTGAAGGTTTCGTAGCTGTATTATAAAGTAGAACTTAATAAACTAGTAAAAAACGTTACAAACCAAATTACCTTCATAATTAATATTGTCATTAATTATTCCTTCCACATGTATTAGTTAAATACAGCAAGTATAAGGTAAGTAATATACAGAAATTACAAATTCCCAATTTTTTAGGTTTTAAGGTAGCCCTTTAATACAGAATATCTAAAACTGACAACTATAAAGGCCCCCTTTTAAAAGTGTCTTATTTTTAAAAATAAAAAAATATGTTTGTACTCTACTAAATAATCTCTGGACTAAATTATAACAACCTACACGTAAGAAAAAAAAAACGGTTTTCTCATATCTGGGATACCTTTGGAAAATATTATAATTTGATTTAAAATTCAATTATCCAGATTCCAGGTCTGTAGCTCATTGCGTCTGTGGGAGAGACCGACCGACACACAGTAGCAGCACAGAGTAGATCTGTTACATATTATCTTAACTTAACCTGTGACGGTACCCAAGCAAATTGGCTATATTAACCTAATAAGTTGGTAAAAAATAGTTAAGTAAAACGGTAAAAATAGCAGAGAAGTTTCACTATCACTAGTCTGCAGCCAAGTAACCTAGGTTACCCCAACCACATTTAAAGAGGTAAAATTCAATTATCCAAATTCCAGGTCTGTAGCTCGTTGCGTCTGTGGGAGAGACCGACCGACACACAGTAGCAGCACAGAGTAGATCTGTTACATATTATCTTAACTTAACCTGTGACGGTACCCAAGCAAATTGGCTATATTAACCTAATAAGTTGGTAAAAAATAGTTAAGTAAAACGGTAAAAATAGCAGAGAAGTTTCACTATCACTAGTCTGCAGCCAAGTAACCTAGGTTACCCCAACCATATTTAAAGAGGTAAAATTCAATTATCCAAATTCCAGGTCTGTAGCTCGTTGCGTCTGTGGGAGAGACCGACCGACACACAGTAGCAGCACAGAGTAGATCTGTTACATATTATCTTAACTTAACCTGTGACGGTACCCAAGCAAATTGGCTATATTAACCTAATAAGTTGGTAAAAAATAGTTAAGTAAAACGGTAAAAATAGCAGAGAAGTTTCACTATCACTAGTCTGCAGCCAAGTAACCTAGGTTACCCCAACCATATTTAAAGAGGTAAAATTCAATTATCCAAATTCCAGGTCTGTAGCTCATTGCGTCTGTGGGAGAGACCGACCGACACACAGTAGCAGCACAGAGTAGATCTGTTACATATTATCTTAACTTAACCTGTGACGGTACCCAAGCAAATTGGCTATATTAACCTAATAAGTTGGTAAAAAATAGTTAAGTAAAACGGTAAAAATAGCAGAGAAGTTTCACTATCACTAGTCTGCAGCCAAGTAACCTAGGTTACCCCAACCATATTTAAAGAGGTAAAATTCAATTATCCAAATTCCAGGTCTGTAGCTCATTGCGTCTGTGGGAGAGACCGACCGACACACAGTAGCAGCACAGAGTAGATCTGTTACATATTATCTTAACTTAACCTGTGACGGTACCCAAGCAAATTGGCTATATTAACCTAATAAGTTGGTAAAAAATAGTTAAGTAAAACGGTAAAAATAGCAGAGAAGTTTCACTATCACTAGTCTGCAGCCAAGTAACCTAGGTTACCCCAACCATATTTAAAGAGGTAAAATTCAATTATCCAAATTCCAGGTCTGTAGCTCGTTGCGTCTGTGGGAGAGACCGACCGACACACAGAAGCAGCACAGAGTAGATCTGTTACATATTATCTTAACTTAACCTGTGACGGTACCTGTAGTGATACGCATGAATGTTTGATACAGACTGCTTTATTTAGATCTTACCCACATATTTTATAATAATTATGCAACATCTTCCTTCTTAAAATGAACATGAATACAACAATACAATAGAAACAATAATTACTTAAATAATATTACTAACATGCACAAATACATGATGTTTATGGTAACATCTTCCCACTTGAAAGCTGAAATGTAAGTACAAACAACAGGAATAATATTTATTTATTACAATAATTATATAACTAACATGCACAATTACATTAGATTTATATTAATTTATTTACTTATCTCAATACCTTTTTTTTTAATTATATTATCAGGTAAGTATTGAAACTGCAAAATTATATTGATTCATCCATTTTGATTTATTCTAACATGCAAATTGGTACCAATTAAATAATCACATTATTAGTTTACTTGTTTATTTTCGTACTAATTTTAGTTTTAGCTTCCCTTGCAGCCGCCCTTTCAGATCTACTGTTATCTTTAGGTAAAGGTATATTTTTGGTTATAGGTAACGGCAAGGTGGATGTCGCTGTTTGCGATATGACTGGTTCATTGGGTGTATTTTCATCTAGCTCATTACACGAGTTGTAATCTTCCAATCCACCATCTGATAGCTCTTTGTCCGATTCATCACTCTCTCTCTCTTCTTGCTGAGACGAAGTCTCAGACATCAGCCTAATAAGGTGTCGCCTATTCCTTCTAAATACTTTACCATTATGATCGGTGACGAAGTACGAGCGCGGCTGCGAAGCACGACCCGTTACGCGTGCCTCACGCCTCGTCGCGCCATCTACCGTAATCACCTTATCATTTATCTGCAACTCGGGGAGTGCACGAGATTGTGCGTCATACCGTAACTGGCTTTTGTTTTGGTTTCTTTTTATATTTACTATATCACCTGAATTGTCCCGATCTGGCTGCAACTTGACAATATGCAATGGTAAACGCGTTCTGAGCCTACGACCCATGAGAAGCTGTGCCGGACTAGCAATGTCATCCCTTGGAGCTGACCTATAATTTAACAAACCTATATAGAAATCAGAACCAGCATCCAATGATTTCGTCAGTAAGGATTTTATTGTACGTACCGCTCGCTCACTACGCCCATTTGATTGGGGATAGTTGGGGGAAGAAGTCGAATGTTTAAATCCCCACTCTTCCGCAAAGGCTTTGAATTCCCTTGACGAATAGGCAGGACCATTATCAGAAACCAACTCCTGCGGGATCCCATGTCTCGCAAACTGATCTTTCATGGCTAAAATTACACTTTTAGAAGTAATTGAGTTTAGCGGACACACTTCTACAAAATTTGAAAAGTAGTCAACCAAAATCAAGAACTGCTTCCTATTATGCTCAAATGTGTCAGAGCCTATCTTATTCCATGGAAGAGACGGTACCTCATGGGGTATCATGGGCTCCCTTCTTGGTTTCGCAGCATGCATGACACAAGTTCGACACCGTCGGACGGCGTCCTCTACATCACGCGACATCCCGGGCCAGAACATGACGTCCCTTGCACGCCTCTTGCACTTACCTATGCCTAGGTGACCTTCATGTACCCTCGTCACCATTTCTTCACGCAACTTTCTAGGAATGAATGCTAGATTATCCTTAAACAACATTCCATCTACGTATTCAAATGATTCCCTATAACTCCAATGTGTGCGTGCGCATTCATCTACCATTTGCTTGGCGGAAGGCCAGCCATTTTTTATGTAACTTATTATTGACTGACATTCATACTTGACAAGAAACTATCTTTCAATCAACATCTCGATCAAATTATTAAAAAAGCTTATAAGATGCTTGGGTTTCTGTGGCGCAACTGTAAAGGATTCAAAAATACTGCAGCTCTTATAGTTGTATACAATGCTCTTGTCCGTAGTTTACTTGAATACTGCTCTACTGTATGGAATCCACACTATGCTTGCCACACTAAACGGATTGAATGCATTCAAAAGCGTTTCGTATTTTTCCTATGTGTCCACCAAAAAAAAACAAAGGAAATACTTTCCTATACCGACAGACTCTCATATTTAAAATTAAATTCACTAAAAGATCGCCGATGGTTGGCTGACAATATACTACTGTATAAAATCTTAAGAGGACTCGTTGACTGTCCACAGCTCTTAGACAAAATCAACCTATATACACCCAAAGTACCTTGTCGACCAAATAGGCTTCGTCTCTTTACCTTGACAAATTCAAGGACCAATCTTGGCCGCGAGAGTATATTTAATAGAATGTGTCGTTCCTTCAATACACTTGCCTTGAATGATACCCATATTGATATTTTTTCCCAGTCTTTAATGGTATACAAAAAGCACCTATTATCCATCCTTCCTATTGTCGATTAATGTGAAACCCTTAGAAATAGAAATAATTTCCATTTAATTTATTACTATTTTGTTTGTTTTCTTTTAAATTAATTTTAAATTCTTGGTTTTTATTTATAGTTTTAGTTCTGCTGATATCTTGTTGCTTTTTAGTTTTGATTTTTGTTACTATACGCGATACATGTTCACTTATATGTAGCAGTATCCTTTAAGTATGCTGTGTCTGCCTGTTATTGGGTATGCACTCTAATTAAGTCACTTAAGCTATTTTGATACATATGTCATAGTGTAATATCTGTTGGCAAACCTAATAAATAAATAAATAAATAAATTCCTTATCATTTTTTATATGTTCTTTTAGATATTTAATTTTTTCCTCGCTAAATCTTACATTTCTTAATAAAAAACAAGACTGATTTTCTATTTCTTGCATCACTTTAGTATCCATTAAGTCGGGTAGCGGAGCCCTAGATAGTGTATCTGCAATAAACATATACTTTCCTGGCTTATATACTACTGACACATCGTACCGCTGCACCCTCAGCATCATTCTTTGAAGTCTCGCCGGCACCGAGTCTAAGGACTTCTTGAATAGTGACTCCAATGGCTTGTGGTCTGTCTCTACTGTGATATTACTCTTACCATAGACGTACTGGTGAAACCTCTCTAGTGCAAAGACAATTGCCAGCATTTCTTTTTCTATTTGTGCATACCTCTGTTGAGTCTCAGTTAGTGTGAGTGACGCGAACTCAATTGGTCGCCCAGCTTGCAGAAGTACAGAACCAAGAGCGCGGGACGAAGCATCAACCGACACTATTGCCGGCTCTCGTACGTCGTACAGCGCCAGCACTGGTGCCTCACAAACTGCGCGCTTCAGGTTGCTCACCACTCGCTCCTCGCACTCGCCCCAGCACCACTCTACATCCTGCTTCATAAGATTGCGCAATGGGCTAACTTTTTCAGAATAATTAGGTATAAATTTACGTACATAATTAATCATGCCTAAAAAACGTTCCAGTGCTTTTCTGTCGTTAGGACTCGGCATTTCTTTTATTGCTCTTAATTATTTCTTATATTATTTCTTATGCAACAGTACCCAAGCAAATTGGCTATATTAACCTAATAAGTTGGTAAAAAATAGTTAAGTAAAACGGTAAAAATAGCAGAGAAGTTTCACTATCACTAGTCTGCAGCCTAGTTACCTAAAGTAACCTAGGTTACCCCAACCATATTTAAAGAGGTAAAATTCAATTATCCAAATTCCAGGTCTGTAGCTCGTTGCGTCTGTGGGAGAGACCGACCGACACACAGTAGCAGCACAGAGTAGATCTGTTACATATTATCTTAACTTAACCTGTGACGGTACCCAAGCAAATTGGCTATATTAACCTAATAAGTTGGTAAAAAATAGTTAAGTAAAACGGTAAAAATAGCAGAGAAGTTTCACTATCACTAGTCTGCAGCCAAGTAACCTAGGTTACCCCAACCATATTTAAAGAGGTAAAATTCAATTATCCAAATTCCAGGTCTGTAGCTCGTTGCGTCTGTGGGAGAGACCGACCGACACACAGTAGCAGCACAGAGTAGATCTGTTACATATTATCTTAACTTAACCTGTGACGGTACCCAAGCAAATTGGCTATATTAACCTAATAAGTTGGTAAAAAATAGTTAAGTAAAACGGTAAAAATAGCAGAGAAGTTTCACTATCACTAGTCTGCAGCCAAGTAACCTAGGTTACCCCAACCATATTTAAAGAGGTAAAATTCAATTATCCAAATTCCAGGTCTGTAGCTCGTTGCGTCTGTGGGAGAGACCGACCGACACACAGTAGCAGCACAGAGTAGATCTGTTACATATTATCTTAACTTAACCTGTGACGGTACCCAAGCAAATTGGCTATATTAACCTAATAAGTTGGTAAAAAATAGTTAAGTAAAACGGTAAAAATAGCAGAGAAGTTTCACTATCACTAGTCTGCAGCCAAGTAACCTAGGTTACCCCAACCATATTTAAAGAGGTAAAATTCAATTATCCAAATTCCAGGTCTGTAGCTCGTTGCGTCTGTGGGAGAGACCGACCGACACACAGTAGCAGCACAGAGTAGATCTGTTACATATTATCTTAACTTAACCTATGACGGTACCCAAGCTAATTGGCTATATTAACCTAATAAGTTGGTAAAAAATAGTTAAGTAAAACGGTAAAAATAGCAGAGAAGTTTCACTATCACTAGTCTGCAGCCAAGTAACCTAGGTTACCCCAACCATATTTAAAGAGGTAAAATTTTATCAAACTGAGGCGGGTATTTTTTACCAAATAATTTTAACCAAAGCTTAGTTATTTACTTCTAATAACAAATACCGCAGGTTGTATAAGTATTTCTCAAAGTAGAAATAAAGTGGTAAATTTTACGGTTGAAATGACATTTTCTGAGTGTAACTTTCTATAATATGTAAGTGTTATTTTTGCTGAATTACATTATCGAGCTCTAAAAATCAGCTATTCCATAGAAAAAATAAATATCCACAATGTATAGAACAACAATTTTTGTCGATTTCCCGGAGTTGATAGTAAATGTTGGTCGTATTGATTGTACCTTCACTCGTTAAATTCTTGAAAGAACGTTAGTAAAATAAGTACATTTTATCCCAAAAATTATTCAGTAAAACAATGTCTATGTTAACATGTTACATAGTTTATTATTTAAAACAAAAAGAAAAAAATACCTTAAGGTCGAACGTCGTCAGTGCAAAATGCACATCATAAGTTAGGGAAAATTTTCTTCGCATTTTATATGAAAATTCAAAACATTTTTTAATAAATTTTATTTACATTTAACTAAAGTATGTAGGTGCCATTTTGTTCGATAACTTTCTGCCATCTTGTAGGTAGGGACATGATCCCATTGCTATAGAAATTCAGGGGCTTAAAAAAAAACCGCGACAAGTGGTTTTGGCAGTCCTCTCGTGATGTCAACCTGACACTGCCTAAAGAATTCTGAAGAGACCGAAACAAGTGGAAATCTGAAGGTGCAAGATCGGGACTATACGGCGGATGCATTAATACGTCCCAGCCAAACTCTTTTAATTTTTGCTGAGTGGCTAAAGATGTGTGAGGTCTAGCGTTATCAAGATGAAAAACCACACACCTTCTGTTGACTAATTCCGGCCGCTTTCTCTCAACTTCTTGTTTTAATCTCATCAGTTGTTCGCAGTAGAGTTCAGAATCGATGGTCCTTTCTGGCGGTAACAGCTCATAATGAATAATGCCCTTCCAATCCCACCATGCACACGGCATTACCTTGTTGCGAGATAACCCGGGTTTCACCAGAGCCTATGAAGCTTGACCAGCCTTTGACTACGACCTTTTTCGCACGATCTTGTCGTACGTGATCCACATTTCATCACCAGTTATCAGGTTTTTCAAAAATGGTTCGGTTGCAATCGTCGTAATAAAGAATCACAAATTAGTACACGGTTCATTAAGTTTCTTTCAGTGAGTTCATGAGGCACCCAAATATCGAGCTTTTTTGTGTACCCAGCTTTTTTCAAAAGCGCCAAAACTGTTTTGTGGTCAATCCCCAGTTCTTCAGCTACATCGTAACTACTGATACACCGATGTTGCTCCACTTTTTCAAAAATGGCATCCATTTTATCCGTAATAGGGCGCCGAGAGCAAGGTTCATCTTTGACATCAAAATTTCCGGATTGAAAACGCTTAAACCAAATTTGTGCTACTCTTACAGATACTGCACTAGATAAACATCACAAATTTTTTTCGCGGCTTGCGTTGCATTTTTACCTTTTTTGTAGTAAAATTTTTAAATGTATCCAATTTCTTCATTAGATTCACTCATCTGAACAGTAAGAAAAACAAATGAAATTCACACATTTTACATAATTTGAATTTGGAATTATCTTTCTTAAAATTTAAACTTTTTAATAATACCAAAACCAGCCAGATACAAAAAGGTATAGCCAAAGAGATTTTATTATAAGTTCATACATACTATTTGCGAAAAGAGTTTTTCCCCAACCTATTAATATTGTGTTCCTTACTTTTGAATAAAAAAAATGCAAAAATTGCGTTTTAAAGCAATTGGCGGAAATTGATTACTAATAGTAGTACATTTAAAATCTGCCAGCGCATCCTACTTGAAACGTTTGAATGTTTTTTAATATTATCTTCACATCAGTAAATTCAGACTCTAACTGAAAAAAAAAATATCAGCGAAGAATAGATTATGTAATCCATTGAAACAACATCTTCTTCAGAAAAGAATAGCATCGTCTTACTTTACCTAAACAGATTACGTCTACGATTGAAATAAAATCTTCTCGAGAAAAGAATAAAACCATCTTCACCTTAGCAGATACGGTCTTCCATTGAAACTAAATATTGTTCGTAAAAAATTAATCGTGGTTTCAATAAAGTACATAATATTACAAATAAAACTAACGTTTCTTGCATTGAAACAAAAAAATGTAGTAAAGAATAATTTTGTTTATAAGAAGATTCAAAGGAAGATATTTAAATTCTTGATCCAAGTGGAACATTCTTAGGTTAAGACAATAAAGATAAAACCATATTTTACTTGGTCCAAGTAAATATAGTTTTCGTTATATGGAATGCATATTTTGTATTGACCATTATGATATTGTCGTCTTTTTTCCGCGAGGCTTGCCTTTGGTCTTTCAACGGTTTTTGTTTTAATATGCTGAGTCAAGTTGACTGAGCAAAGACCCATAGCTAAAATGTTTTTATTTTCAAGTGCTTAGAAAACGCCATCTCTGGGAAGCTATCCTTGATAACTGCTCAGTAAGCTGGCGTTGAAATTGTTTGTAAGCTGGCGTTGAAATTGTTTTTATTTACATACACTAGATGGCGCTGCATGTTTCAAAATATCGAATTTGACGCAGTTTGGTTCAAATCAACTCACGCTAAAGCATAAATCGCTAAAGTTTGTCTACACCATTATATAAACAAGAAAGATTTGTTTGTTTGCATATAATGGGTAATATCTAGAACTATTGAACTGACAATAAAAATTCTTTAAGCACTCAATAAGATTTTTTGTTAATCATGTGGTATGTACGCCTTGCGTAGTCGTACGTATGTAGGCTCATCTTCGAGGTTTCAATAATCCACTGGTAAATGTTTTTTTTAGGAGACCTCTCACGTTTAAGTTTATTTGATCGGTATTGATGAGTATTTTTGTAGAACATGGTGACCAGGATCTAATGACGGGACTGGGAGGTGGATCCGGGATCTCCTCAACGGATAACAGCGGACCCTTTAAGTTTGGGCTTATTTGATTGGTATTTATTAGCACTTTGGTATAACATGGTGACCGTTGCATATTGTCGTTCAAAAAATCATATTCTTTTGTTTTCCTTATTTCCACGAAAATCTCTTCGACCCGGGCGGAGCCGCGGGCAAAAGCTAGTATCTGATAAAACGTAAAACTTGGACACGTGTTTTTCCAGACCATTGTCAGATTGGTTACCTAATTGGATACATTCCACTAAATAGATTTTATTTCTGATAATGATGCCTTTTTAAGTTATTAATTCGTTTTATGTCTCAACGGCTTGAGTTTTATGTCTGAAATTACTGCTATAACAAGAAAACTTGGTTTATTTTTCGATGTCTGGTGAAAAAAAGACTACTTTGTTGGTTTGTTGTTTGTTTTCGGTACCATTAATCTTGACAGCTGACGGTCATTCCCGTGCCATATATCTTTTGTTCTGCTACTGGTGAATTTTCATTCGAAATTATGTAATACATAAACAGATTTGGAATAAAAATTTATCTAAGCTAAATAACCTCTAAATCCAAAAACTTGTGACCAAAGAGAATGTATGACTTTTGTTTTTTTATTTTACTAGCCTGGGTCTACAAACATTATGATAAATTGTAAAATTTTAAAAGAACAACTCCAAATTGGAATTTTTATTAATAATTAGCCACATATACGTTAATTATTATTGTTTTCATAGTTAAAAATCATTTAAACTAAACATTTCTAAGCCAAAAGGATTTTTTATTCATAAACCGGTAATTATCGATGAAAGTTCAGCTTTAGTCGACCACAGACACAAAAAAAAATTTCATCAATAATTTCTTCTGTGAATTCAACTTAGAGCATCTTAGGAACCTCTAAAAAGTGACTTAAATTTAGGGCTGGTTGCTACTCAGAATACCAATTTGCTAAGGAGTGTCCTGAAATTGTTGAACTTGAACTTTTTAGGGCGCTCTAAATTTAGGTGTGTGCCACACAGAATAGGTGTCATTAACTTTACAAATTGAAAATTCTGAGAAACTTAACCAACTAATCTTTTGATATAATATATAAAAAATATAAAAAAATATCGTCACGACATGAATCTCCGAGGGGGTGACAGAGGTGTTACGGGTAATAACTGTGAAATGCATGTCACAATTCACACCCGGTACACTCGCGTTTCACCGACGATTATTACGTCCCAACGTGATGGGTGGTGAGCCCTATCGCCGTTCTTCGGGCACAAATACATGCGTTTTAGGGCATACAGGTTTCCTCACGATGTTTTCCTTCACCGTTCAGCAAGTGGAAAGTATTAAATACTCGTCAGATAAATTCCGAAAAACTCATTCTGAATTCATTTCATTCATTCATTTCAACTCATTCATTGGTGCATGCTCCGGCCGGGGATCGAATCTGGATCTCAAAGATTGAGAGGCCAGCGTTCTACCTCTTAGCTACCGCCGCTTTTTTTATAATACATAGGTAATAAGAAGGATACTGAAATCTGGTTAAAATATACTTCTTGGTGGGTAACCTCATGATAATATGAATAAGAACTTTTTGACAAAAAAGCAGTTGCGAGTTCGCGAAATGATACTGGCTACTTGCATTTTCTGTACATTATTTAAAAAAATACAACGTTTTCGATCGGTCTTCCTATGGGTCTTCCTTGATAACAACATTATTTGTATCCAAAGAAAAATTTCGGGCAGCCATTGTTGTTTACATTATTCGAATACGCTGGTGGAGTCGAATTATGTTATGTATGCCTGTAAGCAGCCTTCGAACGCATCATACTGAAAGCAGCTTATTTCCATTAAGTTGGCAACTTGCGTGCAAAGAAAAAGAATGCCCGCCTAAAGTTCATTTGAAGTAAGTATTTATTGTTTGTTTGTTTCTTTAATTACGCTTAATTTATTTACTCACACTATGCATTGAAAAACGTACTATGATACACATGCGTAAGGGCAATAACTTACTCGTAACGTTTAAAACATTCGCTTATCGCTCGTGTTTCAAATCGTTCCTCGTATAAGCTATTGCCTCCTTTACGCACTTGTAGCATAAACTACTATTATAAATTTACGCGACTATGTTTAATTTGTTTTCAACACACTTGCCAATAAAGTGGCCTTTATTGCAGCGTTTTTAGGTTCATAAATGCAGCATATTAAACACGCGTGCTTTTTACTTTAGATTTACTTACGCATTTCGATAACGAAAACTGGTGATAGTACTCGTCCATATGAACAACTTTTACTATGAAGCAACCCTGAAATCATGAAAAAAAATATCAGCTGTTTCATACATTTGGTTCGAGTAGGTATTTTAATTTTTATATGGAACAGCTGATAATTCACGATTTCAGGGTTGGCTCCATACTAAAAGTTGTTCATATGGACGAGTACTATCACTAGTTTTTGTTAACAAAATTACACAAATTTCACGTTGTATAATAAATAATTATTAAATTTTATCGAATTATTTATTTTTATCAACATAATTTTTGTTGTAAATACATAAATATTCAGTTTTTTAATATTTAATATTTGCCTGATTGGCGGGTGCGTCAGTGCCGCCATTTTAATAGAAAATTGACAATTCACAGCTGTGGTTTTAATTACATGGAAAAATAAGTAAATTAAATTTTATTATTTTTCCTCGCAGGTGCGAAGATAAACGTCGTATGAAACGCGTGAGCATTAGACATTACACTTTTATTTATCATAATGTTAATTTACTATTGTTTGTTGAAAGTTGCCTAGTATGATCCGTTCAGTATGTGGTTTCTTATATAGACTCTAGTAAATATAGGTACTTAACAAGCAAAAACAGTTTTATACGATTGTAAATGAATTATTTTACTAAAATAACTGGCTTTTAATTTTATTTATCGTAATCGACGTCTGGTCTCGACTATGATGTTGGTTCTGCAAGAAAATATTTACGGATTCATCAACACACTCCTTTTCATAAGTTAAAGTTAAATAATTGTGAAAATCACAAATAGACGCAATATGAACGACGTTTCCGAGCAGTTGTTGGCGTCTCCTTGGCCACGTGCCGAGATTTTCGGTCCTTGTCTTTTGTACGCAATTGTGTGACAGAGACAGTGCTCCACTAGGTCGACTCGATGGATGGTGTATAGTTATTTTTACCTCGCGTCAGGTGAAAAGGCCGCTGGCGAGCCTGAGGCGGTCTCTTTCTCGCGCGCCTGTTACCAATGCGCAGACTTCGCATATCTTCCCTCTCGCCCAGAGGTATTTCTACCTGACGCGAGGTATACAAATAAAACAGAAAAAATATTACTTTTATCTGGGAAACCTTGCTTAAAAGTTGGAACTCAACTTTCCATTTACAATTTAAAATTAAGTAAATACTTCAGCTTGTTATTCAATTTGAAGCAAAGTATCTAATAATCTATATATCATATCTAATGTCGTACTTAAGCCTATCCTAACTACATAAGTAATTATAACGTTTACTAATCATAAATCCGCTGTTTATAATCATATCTTAGTCTTACTTTGCCCTCCAAAGTTATTATCGTGACAATAAAGTAAATTTTAATGTAATTTTATAAACATAGTATACACGGGGTTAGCTTTTCAAGTGTGCGTGGAGGGCCATACGAAACTCAAGGCATTAGCGAAAAATGCTCAAGGGAGTCTCGGGGCCGTTTTTTGTATGAAAGCCAAAATATAATCATTAGATTTTTGAAAAAGTTTCCCTAGCCGAGAATAAAACCACCTGATTTAAAAAAAAACCTGTATCTCAATGCACCATCCGATAGTATCGCCATATATCTTGGAAGAAATGTCAAATTACAAACTAGAAGAGACAATTTTTTAAGAAAATCCAATGTAATTTTTTTAGAATAATTAAACCTTAACTAATCAATTGTTCGAAATTATGCCTATCATTCCAATCCGACGGCTCGAATGCATATTGGTACAATCGTCGAGTCCAGATGTGCGTTGAGAGGTAAGACCAAGAATAGTTACGGAACGAGTAATGTATGTAAACTTAAAAACATTAAACAGGTTAGTAAAAAGGAGCATTTTTCTTTAGTTTGCCGTATGTCATTACTTCCCAGAATTTGATTCTTATAAGCGAACCTATCGGTTGGTGCAATAAAATAGTGTTTTTATTTTTGAATAACGAATCGATTCTCGGAAAGAGAAATTATTTTTTCAAAAATCTAATGATATAGTCATAGTTTTAATCAAAATCGACCCTGAGACTCCTTTGAGCATTTTTCACAATTCCCTATAGTTTCGGATTTGGCCATTCACACCCATTTGAAAAACTAATGCATATATATATTTATATATATTGTTATAGAATTACATTAAAAGCTTTTAAAGGACAAATATTTATTTACTAAATAATGAAAAAAGTAATGATGATATTCAAAATATTTCACAAAATATTTTGTTCCTCTAAGAGAAACACCATCACAAATATTTACAGAAAAAGAAATTAAAAAACGAAACAACTACATATGACTTTTAAATAACAATACTAATTAAACAATATATATTTTCTGTAAAATACAGATTTAACAATATATACCACGCCGCGCCATTTCTCTTGAACAATATTTCAATAAAATTACAAAGAGATTTTTTAATGAGGACAGCCCGTTTTCTTGCCTGTATTACATTTTAGTTTTATAATAAGACATTCGTCTTCAAATATCTTAAAGCAATTGCCAATTTGCAACGATTTACTTGGGTTGGTATTATAATAATGGAGCATAGTCAGGTATTAAAATAGGCGATTGTCTTGTGATAAGTCGGTGAAGACTTTCCACGACACAGGAAGAAACCGGGGAGTGCACTCCTAAAGATCATTTACACGAAATATTCAAATGCAAACTTAAGACTGCGCTTACACTTTAGCGGAAACATTTCAAAGTGAACCCACTGCAATATCACAGCACGCTGCGCGTTAGTTGGCTTGCAACATAGAACTTTCAGAGTGCTTCATGTCCATGAACGTGGCAAAAAAAAAACTGACCAAATTTATAATGCCACTAAAGTTAAATTTATCATTAGCTAATCACCGCATGGCACTAAACTTCAAAACTTTGGTGTGCCTTTAAAAACCAGACCTAAACAACATTTTCACGAGATTTTTTTTTTAATCTCTTAAGCTACATCTGTTAAGTTAGTATGGCGAATGAATCCATTTTAAATTTTGGACCCACCGAGTCACCTGTATAAATAAGGTCAGTTTAAGAAGCGTTTCAAATTATTCGTTAGTCAAGTAGCCGCGTGTCCGCATTGAGCCGGGGGCTGCGGCGTTATGGGTGGGCACACCTGTTCTTGTTCCTCTGATCAATATGATATTTATTGTGAGCTTGCACTAATTCCTGCACCTTTCCGGACATTTCCTGCATGGAGGGCATCGCCAATTCCTCGATATCAGTCCGACGGTAGAACAGTATGTACGGGGTGGCGCAGTTCGTCAGCTGGTTCAGTTCAGACTCATTGCTGTTCGAGACGACCTCGTCATTGTACAGGTGCCACTGGTCGTTGTCTTTGGCAAGGGTGTAGTAGTGTC
This sequence comes from Ypsolopha scabrella, assembly GCA_910592155.1. NCBI lineage: Eukaryota > Metazoa > Arthropoda > Insecta > Lepidoptera > Ypsolophidae > Ypsolopha > Ypsolopha scabrella. The sequence goes on from OU342964.1 coordinate 31,618,481, forward strand.
CCGAGTCAAGGGTAGGTCCGTTGTGGATGACTGTGGCGTAGATGGTGTAGGTGGCGTGCACGGCCTGGGTGCGGACTATCGGTAGACTGATGCTGTGGTTGTAGTGGACCGAGTGCAGCAGTTTAGTCTGCAGCTGCTGCTTAGCCTCGAATTTGAAATGTTTCAACACCAAGATGAGATATTTGGGCGGTGACTCGATGACTACGCTCCTCTCTGCGTCCTTTTTACCGCCGCAATCCCGGCAGTGGTACCTATTCTCCCCGGAGAGCCTTACTTTAGAGCAGTAGTATTCCAGCAAGCTCTGCACACTGTGGTGTTTGCCGGGCTCCGGTTTTTCCGGGAATGCGAGCTGAATGTCCCGGAAACGGTCCCGGGACAACGATGTCCTGTGACACTCGGTGCACTCGAGCTGGGTCAGCAGGACGCCTGCGAAGAGGTTGTCAATGAAGGAGTTGTTGTTTGGTCGCACGTACTGCGGCTCCAAGACTGACTGACTTACATGCGCAAAAAACTTGGGATTTTTATGGAAGATTTTGCTAACAAATAAAATCAATCCCTTGTTTTGTTATTGCTATCAAAATGGAATTATAACCATATTTAAGCCTTGGTTACATTGTATTCTTGAAATACAAATACGATTCATCTATTGCTCTACGTATTATTAAATTTAGAACGTGCTTTGTTATTCAAGGTGGTGCACACTGAACTCAGTATCTTGACTTGAGAAATGTGTTATTACGTCGTGATTGTGCCGATGTATTCATAAACAGTGTTTCTGAGCTGCAACAATGCAACCATTTGCTTTCCACCATAGATTCAAAAGATAATGAAGGATGATGATGATAGACTTCATAAAATCGGAACTGAGTCCATAGTGTGCAGCGATCTCTTTCTACAGGGCATTGTATTTGCTCGCACTATCAAATGGCTGTGAAGAAGCACGAGCTGGCTCCGGAGAACCGGAGCTAGACGGACATAGATGCCCTGGCTCAGTACATCCAGATCCTCACTGTGGATCCTTCCTACTTGCCGCCGCCGCTTGAATTCATCAAGTACTGTCAGGACATCGTTAAATGTTTGGCGAGGACAGAAGCCGCGTCCGGCGGCTTGGAGGTATATCAAAAGTTGCAGACAGTGGAAGACTTTTACATAACCATCGTGAACGGTCTAGGAAATACCTTCCGCAAGGACCTCATCACCGCCGTCCTGGAGAAATTGCACGCTATCATCTCCGACCCTCATTCGGACGCGGCCTCGGCGGCGTCCATAGTGCTAGTCATGTTTGAGGGTTCGTCTCCGGAGACCAAGGTAAGCGCGGCCCGCTGCTGGTGCAACAATTGGAGCACGTACCAGCCGGCCCGGAGGGTAAGCGGGCCACGCTCACCTGCCTCTACCGCTGAACCTGCGACCCTAACTCTTCGCACTATCTCAGCAACTGGATCAGGACTGTCATTAAGGCGCTAGAGAACAGTGACAGCTTCGATATCCTGATTGAGGTGACAAGGGATAACATGGAGCGCATGTTCCTGATGCTGCAGAAACCATCGGAACTGAGGGAGAGTATCGCTGACATGCTATTCCACGTCGTGGCTTCCATGAGAGAGAGAAATGAGGCATTTGATAAGATTGCGGCCCACGTGGGCCATGTATTAGTGATACTCGCAACGGAGAGCGGCGCTTAGAGCCGACAGCTGCTGCAGAACGTCGTTGACATCCTGAAGGCGTATGTTGACTCACTGTGTCACGCATGCAAGAACAAGTATCAAGCTGTGATCCTCTGTTTGAAGCAACACATGGGGTCGCGCGGTTACCGATACCTGCAGCTGCCGGCATGGCGCCGACAGCGCGAGCGGCGCACCGACAACGCCTCGCCGGTCTCCTCACCTGCCGCCACTAGGGTGGGCCTTCTAAACTTCGGCAACACTTGCTACATGAATAGCGTCATGCAAGCCCTTCTCGTCACCAGGCAATTCAGTAGCCACGTGGTTCTGAACAAGGACTACACGCCCTAATGGCAGAAAGTATGAATTCTGTTCGCTAAGATGATGCACCCGATTGGCTCATCGCTGGACCCTAAAGACATCGTCTTGTCAGTCAAACCTCCACTCTTCAGTACGGAGACAAAGCACGACAGCTCGGAGTTTCTGGGATATTTGTTCGAGCTGCTGCATGCATACGAGCACGTTTCTGATAAGAACTTCGACTATTCGAAGCCGCTGATGCCGGGCCCGGGCTGCTACTTGCTTCAGCCTCCTTTAATTCCGGTGATGCCCTCTTTGGACTGCGACAATAACAACGAGGGGTGCTCGCGTCGCTCTATGTCGCCGCGGCCCGGCACTTCATATGCTGCAGGGTCGAGTTCGGGCAACAAGCGTCCGTCCCCAGGTCGGTCCGTCGACATGCTGATGCCACCCAAGAAGCGCGTGCTTTAAAATATTTGAAGACGAATGTCTTATTATAAAACTAAAATGTAATACAATTAGGAACGTATTTAGTTGTAAGTAAATCTTTGCTATGCCCTTGCAGGGCGCTATAATGTTTTTTTTCCACACCTGTACTACCTCTGTTAATACTATGTACTTACATTATAGCACGCAATAAATATTTTGAATCTTGAATCTTGAATCTTGACAGGCAAGAAAACGGGCTGTCCTCATTAAAAAATCTCTTTGTAATTTTATTGAAATATTGTTCAAGAGAAATGGCGCGGCGTGGTATATATTGTTAAATCTGTATTTTACAGAAAATATATATTGTTTAATTAGTATTGTTATTTAAAAGTCATATGTAGTTGTTTCGTTTTTTAATTTCTTTTTCTGTAAATATTTGTGATGGTGTTTCTCTTAGAGGAACAAAATATTTTGTGAAATATTTTGAATATCATCATTACTTTTTTCATTATTTAGTAAATAAATATTTGTCCTTTAAAAGCTTTTAATGTAATTCTATAACAATATATATAAATATATATATGCATTAGTTTTTCAAATGGGTGTGAATGGCCAAATCCGAAACTATAGGGAATTGTGAAAAATGCTCAAAGGAGTCTCAGGGTCGATTTTGATTAAAACTATGACTATATCATTAGATTTTTGAAAAAATAATTTCTCTTTCCGAGAATCGATTCGTTATTCAAAAATAAAAACACTATTTTATTGCACCAACCGATAGGTTCGCTTATAAGAATCAAATTCTGGGAAGTAATGACATACGGCAAACTAAAGAAAAATGCTCCTTTTTACTAACCTGTTTAATGTTTTTAAGTTTACATACATTACTCGTTCCGTAACTATTCTTGGTCTTACCTCTCAACGCACATCTGGACTCGACGATTGTACCAATATGCATTCGAGCCGTCGGATTGGAATGATAGGCATAATTTCGAACAATTGATTAGTTAAGGTTTAATTATACTAAAAAAATTACATTGGATTTTCTTAAAAAATTGTCTCTTCTAGTTTGTAATTTGACATTTCTTCCAAGATATATGGCGATACTATCGGATGGTGCATTGAGATACAGGTTTTTTTTTAAATCAGGTGGTTTTATTCTCGGCTAGGGAAACTTTTTCAAAAATCTAATGATTATATTTTGGCTTTCATACAAAAAACGGCCCCGAGACTCCCTTGAGCATTTTTCGCTAATGCCTTGAGTTTCGTATGGCCCTCCACGCACACTTGAAAAGCTAACCCCGTGTATACTATGTTTATAAAATTACATTAAAATTTACTTTATTGTCACGATAATAACTTTGGAGGGCAAAGTAAGACTAAGATATGATTATAAACAGCGGATTTATGATTAGTAAACGTTATAATTACTTATGTAGTTAGGATAGGCTTAAGTACGACATTAGATATGATATATAGATTATTTATCTAATAATATTTGCTTCAAATTGAATAACAAGCTGAAGTATTTACTTAATTTTAAATTGTAAATGGAAAGTTGAGTTCCAACTTTTAAGCAAGGTTTCCCAGATAAAAGTAATATTTTTTCTGTTTTATTTGTATACCTCGCGTCAGGTAGAAATACCTCTGGGCGAGAGGGAAGATATGCGAAGTCTGCGCATTGGTAACAGGCGCGCGAGAAAGAGACCACCTCAGGCTCGCCAGCGGCCTTTTCACCTGACGCGAGGTAAAAATAACTATACACCATCCATCGAGTCGACCTAGTGGAGCACTGTCTCTGTCACACAACTGCGTACAAAAGACAAGGACCGAAAATCTCGGCACGTGGCCAAGGAGACGCCAACAACTGCTCGGAAACGTCGTTCATATTGCGTCTATTTGTGATTTTCACAATTATTTAACTTTAACTGAAGTACTGAAAATATTTAATGAGCTTAAAATATAAAAAAATCCTTTTCATAAGCATTTAGTGACCCAATTAGTTAGCCTGGACGTTGAAACAGTAGAGTCATGAAGCCGACTGACCCAAAACAATAATATATGAATATTGTTCATTGTTCATTAACTGGGACCCATTACAATACAAAGAGATATTTAATTAGTTTTCTCTTTATCTAGTATTTTGTTGTACATTTTATTGAGTTTCCCTGGTCTTGTAATTTAGATTACAAACATTCACCGGTTGGAATTGATGAAGGAAACATTCTTATACTCGTAATATTATATTTTATAAATTTTTATGAGTATTTGGTATGTAATTTAAATTATTTGAGTGATTAGTGCGTGAAGGAATAGCAAATACAAAAAAAATGGAGACATCATACGACAAAATATTAGAAAATTTTGGAAATATTCAACCACCAGTAGGTAAGTGAAGTATGAGTGTAGAAACTTTAAAATTACTTTAAAACAATCTAGCATAACCAAGTTATTTATTTTTAAGAGGCCTATTTCACACTGGCATCGCAGATTATTATAATAGTTATTATTGGACCGCGCAAGTGATGAGAAGCGGGATGTAGGGTTCGACGACGTGCCACTTCAAGTTTATATAATTCATATATAATTATTTTTTTTGAGTTAACTCGTCAAGGAAACATTTGAGCATTATTTATAAGTGACTAGCTTTTGCCCGCGTTGATTTTGTTTTTGGATATCGAATCTGTTAATATTTTTTGGGACAATAATTCATAATAGATACGTATTTGACTTTGACTTTTGGTTCTCATGAAAATCCCACTAATGTTATAAATGCGAAAGTTTGGATGTATGGATGGATGGATGTTTGTTACTCTTTCACGCCGTAACTACTGAACCGATTGGGCTGAAATTTTACATGAATGTAGTTATAGACCTGGAATAGGACATGGGCTACTTTTTATCCCATAAATCAGTTCCCATGGGATGACAATGAGCTTTCAAATTTCTATAGAAAAGTGATGTGTCACTTTCACACCGTTCCTATTGAACCGATTGGGCTGAAACTTTGCACAAATAATGTTCTAGATCTAGAGTAGGACAAAAACTACTTTTTCGCTTTGTTCCCATGGAAAAGCTATAAAAGAGACAAACTAAATGGGAAGCAGAGGCGCATAACAAACACATTTCACCAGTTGTGTTTACTGTAGGTAAGAGTCCGAAAAATATTGACTCATTTTACAGAAGTACACAAAAACTAATTCTGGAAGGTGGATATAAGAATTCCTAAACGGACGACAGCAAACCCTTCGAGTCTGTTATCTTTAACTACTTGCAAATATGCGTTGAAGTTAATGCGCAAATAACTTGCTCAAGTTGAAAAACAGCACATTTCCAACTCAGGATGGTCCAATCTCTCCAGATAACCATATTCTGTGTGTCACAGTTAAAAACACACAAGAGCTCTGGTTTAGCAAAAGAGCGTTCTTTTAGTGTGAAGGATTGACATGATATTTCGTCAAATAAATTCCCCTTTACGTGATTATCCCTCTATTAATACTGTCATAGACCTAGATGAAGCTGTGCACTAACATTGCCAATGTGACAATGGTTGTTTTTCCTAAAGCAATCTTATGGAAAAACAAAGAATGTCGTATCTATGGAGGCGCCGAACTAATGTATTGATATACTAATACTGATATATACCCAATAAAATCGTGTCCCTTTGTTTTCCTTATTTCTACGAAAATACCTACATCTTCGACGCGGTTGGAGCCGCGGGCAAAAGCTAGTATTTAATAATTCAAGAAGAAATCTACTACCAACTTAATTAGACCCTTTGGATACATACAATTTAATGGATTGGAAGAGTCTGGTTATACGTGATCAAACTTTAGTTTATGGCTTACTAGCGTTTGCCCGCGTTTCCGCCCGCGTGTTATTCGGTTTAACGACATGCTTTTTTCCGGGATAAAAAGTAGCTTAGTGTTAAGATAGGATATAAGCTATATCCATTCTAAATTTCATCCAAATCCGTCTAGCCGTTTCAGCGTGAAAGAGTAACAAACATACACACACACAAACTTTCGCATTAATATTAGTAGGAAGTAGGATAGTAGGATAAAGAACGATGACTATCATGGGCGTCGGAAGACGAAAGTCTAGGGTGGGGCAACCTTTCAAATACGAGTATCAACGGGATTTATAGTTGAAAAATAAAAAAACGTACTTTTGTGCAAACAAAACGGCCGATCAGTCTTGTCTCTCATTATGTCCGCTGTATGTGTACTTTAGTCGTGCTACGAAATCCTATTTCTTACTGTCCCATTCCGTTTCCAGAATTCTGCTGCCCCTCCTTGCCCCCCCTCCCTCCCCCCCTTCCGACGCCCATGATGACTATCGCCGTACTTCGGCCACAAATACGAGTATGCATCTACAGTACACAATTAACGTACCCTCGAGATTAGTGGTATAAACGTTCATGCTACTAGACCACAGAGACGGTAGATATCAAATGAAACATATGAGAGTGTAGGCCCGCTCGTAGCAAGTCTCGGCGGGACACAATGTCAGTACATCCCCAGGTGCAGTCGGGTGGTGGTCGCTGGCGGACACGGGGTTTGGTCTGAGCCTGCTGCTGGCCGGCTACCTGATGCTGGTGCTTATCGTACTGCCGGACCTGATGGCCAACAGACCTGCCTTCAAACTCAAGAGGCTGCTGCTCTTTTACAATGCCTTCCAAGTGGCGTACTCGCTATATTTAGTGTTTATTGTGAGTATTGGTGCGTTGCCATGGGAGAACGAATCTAGCCGACGTAAATAAATGTATCTTATCTTATCTTATACAATGTGACAAGGCTCTTTTGGTGCGAGGATGACATTGACAGGAGGGCGCAGATGCGAAACAAGGGTTACGTTTTGTTAGGATAGCGACGTAAGTTCCGATTTTGGCCACGACCAATCCAATCCACCAATCCACACAAGGAACCTTGTCACACTTCAGACGCGACTGGATTTTATCAGTTTTTTGATGTTTCATTTTTCACGATATTTAGGTCAAACCTGTAGAATGATTGCGAATTTTTGCAAATTTGCAAATTTCCTCGCGAATTTTGTTTTTGGCTATATCTCCGGAACTAGTTATCAGATTCTAATGCGTTTTTCTTTTTCTAAAACAAGATTAAATTTTTTACAAGAAAAAAATTTTTTTTTCTCCGTGTATGTGGTGGGTGTGGTACTTTCTCCTAGAGAAAGTTATGTATATATAAACATCTGCAAGGTTTCACGGACAACGCTCTCTCTAAACTCGCCCGTATGTCGGTGCGTTAGGGTTCACGCATTTTTGTTTGGAACTCAATTATTTCCTACACCCGGAATATATTAAAAAAAAACAGGTAGGCGTCGTTCGGTCTAGAATTACAATCTAGTACTTTTTTTATTACTATAATATATATATATATATATTTTGTTGCTCATCTTCCTAGCTTTCCAATGATAGCCATATCACTAGGTTTATAATATATTAACTAACAATAGTAATTTTTATTTTATGATTCGGCCTAGGCGTGACGATCGTCACCTCTGTGACTCTATTTTATTTTTATTTTATTTTATTAATAATACAAAAATCCACAGCACATACAATAAAGAATAACATATAAAAGATCAACTGAACACAGGCCAATAATGGATTTTTCTTATACTAACTTAACATATACAAAGCATGCAAACAAGAAATAAGAAGTGTATACTTAGAGAATTCAATAATTATAGGAGGAACAATGATTTAACCAAATTAGACTTAAAGGATCATTTGACATGTAACCTGTGTGTTAGGGTGAGTATGAGGTGTATAAACGTGTGTAAAAGGTATATGTTTAGTGTTGTAGTGTTATTCTGTTGAGAGTTTGTGTTAAAGATAGAGAGGGTATGTAGGTATGTGCAAATTGCAAATGGAGCGTAAACTTATTTATCGAAGTAGTACAGAATGTACTTGTTTTTTAAATACTTCTTTGGAGACATGGAATGGATCAAGTTCGTCGAACTTTTTGTCGAAGGTTGTGGGTACCCGTTGTGTGACAGAAATTTTGGCATATCTAGTTCGGTTAAAACTTGCATGACAAAGTGTTGTGTGTCTTGTGCGTTTGACTGGAGTACAGAACCATACAATTTTACCGACAAGGTCACCACAATTAAGAGTTCCACTGCACGCATCGTGCAGCAGAGACATGTCAAGAAGTGTACGACGGTCTTCCAGGCACATTACCTCATGACGGTCGCACCATTCATCATAATCGCCCCCGCGTTTCTGACTACGGTAATTGAGGTGTTTCAGAAAAATACGTTGAATTCTTTCAATTGCTTTTTTATGTGCAGCAGTATTCGAGAACACTTTGGACTTAAGCATAATACAAAGTTTTAATGCAATGTGTATCCGAAAAAGGTTGACAGACTCGGAGTACGAAGCCTAGGTTCTTGTAAGCTTTATCCACGACAGCTCCTATGTGCTGAGAGAATGTTAGTTAGTTTAGAATCCAAAAGTATACCCAGATCCTTAATAAGTTTAGTTTTTGCAAGGTTAATTTGATTGAGTTTATAGTCAAAGGTAATGACATTGTGACTTCTAGTAAAATTAATGGAGTTACACTTAAATACGTTAACGCTGATGCGGTTTTCAGTGTAATATAATGTCAACCTGTCCAAATCACTCTGAAAGCGAATACAGTCTTCGATCGATTCAATATTTATATATACTTTTTTATCATCAGCGTACAATAAAAACTTGGAGTGCCTGAAACATTTGTCAATATCATAGAGGTAAGATATACAGAGTGGAAAAAATTTGAGGGCCCCGGAGGGGAACTACCTTAAATCCTTTAGTTAGCTCATTCTACTGAAAGAAAACATTCCTTTATTTTTCTAAATAAACAAAACTACATTCAAAGATATTCCAAAATTCGCTTACCCCACCCGGGAATAGAACTAACTAAGAATTAAAAAATAAACCCTTTCTGTTTTATTATACGAATCGGTAGGGTTATTGTTCAGGATAAGTTTGTCTAATAAACATTTGGTCTAACACTCATCTTTTATACGAGATACCCATGAAATTTAATATTTATTACAAGTTCTTTATTAACGATTATTGATACGCCATTATTACACAATGACAGCACGGAATGAAAGCAAAACAAAACAAAATTTGAAATTAGAACGAATACTTTTATCTATTTTAAAAATGATGATAGTTATGTACCGTTCGAAATTCAAATATGTTGCCCCGCGTTGCAAAAACAAAATACGTTCCATTTTTAAACTTTTCGTTAGTACGCCTAGTGTAACAAGGTATTGTGCTGTGCATAGATTTATTATTACCATTTAACGATTTTCTTATCGAAGTCTTCAGCGAGGTACTCAGAGATACATAACATTAGCAAGCTTGTACTTCATACGATGTCTTTGGATGTTAGAGAGATAAGAAAATTATAACGTATCATTTACTTGTTACAAGTGAACAGTACTAGGTATTGTTAATAAAGAACTAGTAATAAATATTCAATTTCATGGATATATCGTACAACAAATGGGTGTAAGACCAAATTTTTATTAGACAAATTTTATCCTGAACAATAATCCTACCGATTCGTGTGATAAAATAGCGAGTTTATTTTTTAGTTGGTTCGATTCCCGGGTGAGACAAGCGAATTTTAGGAGATCTTTGAATACAGTTTTGTTTCTTTCAAAAAATAAAAGAATGTTTCCTTTCAGTAGAATGAGCTAACTACAGGATTTAAGGTAGTTCCCCTCCAGGGCCCTTGAATTTTTTCCATCCTGAGCGGCCCCAATAAGGATCCTTGTGGAACACCTGAAGATATCTGAATAAAATTGGATCTGTGTCCACCAACTACAACTGCTTGGCCCCTGTTACGCAAGTATGAAGTAACCCATTTGAGGAGGTCACCATTTATGCCCAGCGTCCTGAGCTTGCGTAGGAGGATGACGTGATCCACACGATCGAATGCTTTTTCAAAATCGGTGTAGACCACGTCAACCTGAGAGTGTTTCTCCATGCCCTCGAGAACATCGCTAGTAAAGACGGCCAAGTTTGTCATAGTAGAGCGCCCTTTAAGGAAGCTGTGTTGCTCTTCAGGTATATTCCTGGCAACGGTTGAATAAATATGAGTGTGCACAATCTTCTCCATGACCTTACTAAAGATGTTAAGATTCGAAATAGGTCGGTAACGGTCAACTGGAAGTTTGGAGCCATTCTTGTGTATGGGGATAATATGGACCATCTTCCAGATATGGGGAAAGGTACCTTCTTGAAATGACCTATTAAATATAATGCGTGTAATAACTCTACGTGTTAATTCCATCAAAACGGTCTCTGGCCTTAGAATTAAAAGTCAGTGCAAGGTTATTCATGATAGGCTTTCAGGGCTTATCAAAACTTGGCACTAATACTGGCTAATAAGAGTTACACTATGAAACGTCAAAAAACTTTCAAGATCCTGAAGAGTCTATAGTAATTACGTATTGAACCCTAGAAGCATAATCTAGAGACAAAACTACCTTTAGAATATTTTATTTTATTGGTAGAACCTCTCAAACAACCCATAGATAACTTAGAAGCAAAGAATAAAGTAAAGTAATATAAACTATGATAAAAATATTTTCTATGTTTTAAAACTACACAATCATGCACTCTCCCGGACCAATACGACGACGTCTAACATACCTACAGACCATTCACTACAAGAAGTTCCCTGGCTTAGGAAAAGGTAGCACTGCATATAATGTCGCCAATGGCTCACGTAGCATTCACCCTACTACACATTCATAATATTTACTTGACTCTGTTTTTTTTAATGAAAATAAAATGCCCAGAATGAAAAAATCTAAATTATCAATTATTTATTGATTTGTATTTTGCAAACAATACGTATGGTCTAATAGTATGAATATCTATGCATGTATCTCTGTACTAAAACGGTATTTTTTATTTCTTGTTCTAGCTCGACGACGTTTGTTCTAAATCGTCGAGCTCCCGTTTTTTACGTTTTTGACGATTTTTTCCAGGCGACTCAATGTGAACGCTTTTTTCCGATATGCCTGTAATTAGAAAATTATTTATTATTTTCCCCTAAAATTAGCTGATATCCCTATTTGTTATTTAGTAGAGCAATCGCCCGGTTAGCGAGAGGTCCCGGGTTCGAATCCCGGTTTAGAGCTCCTCACATACAGATTTACTTTCCTTCTGCTCGTCTGTAACGCAATGATATACATATAATGTTAATTTGTATCTTTTTGCGATGACTAAATTGTCTAGTGTTTAAAATATGGATATTTATTTCTGTTATAGTTTTGGGGTTATGTTTAAAGTCATTCTGTTTATTATTATTTTTATGTTACATTTAATGAACAAAATACCGCTGGCTGCTATTATTCACTAACCTGTAAACCTCATTACTCATTAATGTAACATACTTGTATATTAATGTACATACACCGTCCTACTACTTGTGCTCCTACCTCTTATACTTGCGAACATCTATGAGTTGGGGTTACCTGAGAATCAGTGCTGCACACTGTGTTACAGTGTCAGCAAATGCTGAGGACTCTCCCTTTGTCAAATCCATGTTATTATATGTGTGTACAACATGATCTTTCAAAGTCTATTATTATTTTCAATTTAGTATTTATTTAAATATATTTTTACGGTTTTTTGGAAATAAAGTATTGTTATTGTTATCCGTGATGCTTAATTTCAAACTAGACACTGATATAGTATGTTAGAATACTACTACAAAGATATCAATGAAACTAGAATATTCACTACGCTAATATTACATGTTTTTTTTTATTTTCAGTACATGCGATATATTTTTAAACACGGGATCATAACGACACGCTGCCCAAAAGGAGATGAGTTACAAGAAGTACGTACGTTATTTTATATTTATAGAAATCAGTGATCAATCAGTGATCACTATCGGCAGTACCGGACTCGCCGTGTTTACTTTATACAAGCATTTACCTGCTTCAGTAAGTTAAGTGTCTTCGGCTCAAAACTCGCAGCTGTATTTTAAAACAGTTTCCTTCGATCAAATAAACCCTAGGTTGTGCGACAGCGCACCGAAAGTGGCCCGGCAAAAGTCCACTCAATTCAGTTGAGGAGTGGTGTTTTCAATCAGTCAGACAGCGTTCGACCGCCGACACGCAGTCATGGTAAATGGTATATCGTATTTTCGGTGAGTTTTCAGTATTTATCTCCTTTTATGATATTAAAGTTGTAGAAATATGCTTAAATAGAATAAATCGTAAATATTTCTGTGCTTTAACAGAAAATATTTGAAGAGTCTGTTTCAACTACATACATACAATGTTTAATACGTCCTAAATTGACAATATGATGCAATCAGTTTTCTACCTTAGTGCATTTTCGTAAAGCTGAAAGATATTAAAATAATAATCACTGTGCTCTTTATTCACTGGCTGGTCAATTTGGTTTTACGACTTTTTGTGAGCTATGAATGCAAAATGGAATTTCTCCTTAAATCGGTTGTAGAAAACAAATGTTATAGCAGTATCATCAAGGTCTAATTTCGTATAAACATTAATTGGCTCATAAGTTATTCTTGTTTTGTTTTGATCTATAGATGTAACTATAATTGTATAACAAACCTGTTCCATGTTTTCAATCTGATTTAGTATGGAATGATACATCCAGGGTTTATTTGATCGACGACATAGTTCCCCCAACCGATTGAACTAAAGTTTTGCGCACATGTTTTAAGGTTCCCGTATTCAACTGAGTCGATAGACTACGCCAGTCTCTCACAACAGTTTTGATCTCGTTTCGTGTGACGACAGGAACTGGAGACAGGCTACATTCCCAGTACGTTTCGGTGGTCCGGGTATACGTAAGATCTTAGGCATTGCCCTCAGCATTTCTGTCCTCAGTTTTAAGTTTGATCAACCTCAATGGTAATATAATATACCCGCCTCTTAGTGAATTAGAGGTGTTGTGCTTGGCTCAAAGAATAAAAAAAACCGGTCAAGTGCGAGTCAGACTCACATACCTAGGGTTCCATAATTCGACAGTTTTGGGAACAGTCAGGAAGAAGGTATTTAAAATCTTGCCCATATCTGTTTATTATATAAAAAAATAATTTATTGTATCTACCACAAAAGAGAGACTCAAATATTTTTATACCGTACTCGAAATAAAACCCGCAGATGAAAAATTTGATTTTGTCATTTTATCATCGTGAATTTCTCAACCGCTACATTTTCCCCGTAATCTTTAGCTAATCTCAAATTACCACGATTTTTTAAATTTTTTTGGGTCCCCTACTTTCTGAAATAAGGGGGGGGGGCATGCATTTTTTTGTGGTTTTTCAAATATTTCTCGAAATCAGTGCCAGCAAATATAGTAAAAGTATATATTTTTATAATCTGCTCCTTAATATCTCCAACTTGATACCCATATTGTATTTTTTAGAATTTATTTTTTATATTTCTCACTTTTGTATTGGAAATATTTTGAACAATTTAGAATTTTTCAACATTTTTTTGTACCATATTACGAAGGCAAATGAATGCTATTTTTGTAGAAAATTTCAAGTCTTTATCTTTAACGATGCTAAAGTTATGAGGCTGTGACATACGGACGGACGGACGGAAGGACGGACAACGGAGTCTCACCATAAAGGTTCCTTTTACCTTTCAGGTACTTCGGAACCCTAAAAACAGATTTTAAATAAGAAAGAAATCTAAGTCTGCAATTTTGGTGAGGTTATCCTCCATGGGCGTGGCGAATATGGTTCGTTAATAAAAGACCAATCAATTTACGTTAGAATGCACATTGCGGACTGTTATGGTTAATAGTAAGTGAAGACAGAGCTATCGTTATAATTCGTTATGAATATCAAAATCTATCAATAGGTATAAATAATGCACTAAAACAGTGTCAATTGTATACTCATGAAAATGTATGGGATAAAATAAAACTGTAAAATGAAATGATTTTATTAAAAACTAGATATTGCCCGCGGCTTTGCCCGCGCTGGTTTAGTTTTTGTGTGGTCTTACTGGCGAGGCTCAAGGCCAACCCGGGTTTTACATAACTTTTAATTAGATATAACCTTCTTTCCGCAGTTTCAAAATCGTTTCTGAAGTTATTAATGACTATGTCACTAGGGAATTGCCCGTAAACTATAGCCAATGTCCAAGTAAACAGTTGAACCATTACAACAGTGAAAAAAATACAAATTCCCTAGGGAAATGTCCTTCCCCAGCATAGCTAGCACAGTTAATATTGTATCGACTGTCATCTTTTTCTAAACCTCTATCGTAAACCTTAATTGTTTCCACTTAGCTAACATTGTACATACAAAAGAAAAAAAACGGTCAAGTGCGAGTCAGAATTGCATACCTAGGGTTCCGTAATTCGACAGTTTTGGGAACAGTGAGGAAAAAAGAATTTAAAATATTGCCCATAACTGTTTATGATAACTAAAAAAAGAATTTATTGTACCACAAAAGAGAGACACAAATATTTTTATACCGTTCTCGAAATCGAGGATGAAAAATTTTATTACCGCCACAGTTTTCCTGTAATTTTTACATAATCCCAAATCACCATGATTTTATATCATTTTTTTCGGTCCACGGAAATAAGGGCGGAGGACATGCATTTTTTGTGGATATTCAAAGATTTCTCAAATTCGGTGCCAGTAAATATAGCAAAAGTATATATTTTTATAATCAGCTGTTTAATATCTACAATTCGATACCCATATTGTATTTTTATAAATGTTTTATTTTATTTATTTTACATTTATATTTATACTAGCTTTTGCCCGCGACTTCGTTCGCGTGGGTTTCGGATATAAATTCGAATCAGACTTCCCATAGATTTATATAACATAACAGCCTTTGCCGATTGCGTCTATTCAATATTTGCCCCGTTTTCGGCTTGGGCGTTTTTTATGAACACCTCTTGTAGTCTATGTGTTGACCAGGGTCACTACGATGATAATAAAGAAAACAGCATGCAAATCCGTGGAGTGGTTCTCGAGTTATAAAATCGTTTATTCAATCTTTGCCCCGTTTCGGCTTGGGCGTTATTTTATGAGTACCCCTTGTAGTCCATGTGTTGACCAGGGTAACCACAACGATAATAAATAAAACTGCATTGAAATCTGTTGATCTTTGCCCCGTTTCCGGCTTGGGCATTATTTTATGAACACACTATAGAGTCTATGTGTTGAGCAAGGTGACTACAATGATAATTAAGAAAACCGCATTCAAATCCGTTGATGGGTTTTCGAGTTATAAAAGCGTTTATTAAATCTTTGCCCCGTTTTCAGCTTAGGAGTTACTTTATGAACACCTCTTATAGCCTAAGTGTTGCCCAGGGTCACTACAATGCTAATGAAAAAAACCGCATCCAAATCCGTTAAGTGTTTCTCGAGTTAAAACGGAACATACAGACAGACAGACAGAAAGACAAAAATTCTAAAAATTGTTGTTTCGGCCTCAGTACAGTACCAATAACCCATTTCATTTAAAATTTCGCGAAAATATTCAATGTACAGAAACGACTTTTTTACTACTATAGATATAGATTTCTCATTTTAATCGCTATAGTTTTCCTGTAATTTGCCAGTTATGGCCTATAATCGTGATTTTTTAATATTTTGCGGTCCACTAGTTTCGGAAATAGGAGGGGGGAGGGCATGCATTTTTTGTGGTTTTTCAAAGATTTCTTGAAATCGGTGAGAGTAAATATAGTGAAAGGATATATTTTTATAATCAGTTCTTTAATATCTACAATTTGATACCCATACCATATTGTATTTTTAGGATATTTTTTTTTATTTTTCTCACCTTTGTATTAGAAATATTTTGAACAATTTAAATTTTTTTTTACACCATATTGTGTAGGCAAGTGAATGCTATTTTTGTAGCAAATTTCAAGTCTTTATCTTTAATGGTGCTAAAGTTATGAGGCTGTGATATACGGACGGACGGGCGGAAAACGGAGTCTCACCATAAAGGTTCTTTTTACCTTTCAGGTACTACGGAACCCTAAAAATCAGATACAGATGCTGATACAGTCTGTATCTGGGGGCACGGCAGTGCCCCCGCCAAGTTGAAACAAGGAAAAAACTAAAAGATTTTGCAATTTCGGTCCAGTGCTCTAGATACACCAACTGCAAAAATAATGTATTTATTTAAAACATAAAAGATTTTTAATATTAATATGGTCACTATCAGATGTTGTTAGGCTAGCTAAATAAGTAATAACTTAAGACAGAAGGCCCCTTAAGTAGGGTTTAATAAATTAACCGACTTGGATTTACATGGATCTCATAACGTTTTACGGTAGAAGAACTAAGTTGCGAGACTTGGTTTTTGTACAAGTTTTGTTTTTGATGGCTTATGTTTTCATGCGATGCCCAAGTCAATCTATATAATCAAAACATAAAAGATGTTTTTATGTTAGCTAATTATGTAATCACTTAAGACTAAGGTCCGACCGAACCTGGATTTTCAGTCTCGGCCGAGAACGTGACCGAGACCAAGAAATAAATGAATTCTCGGCCGAGACTGTGACCGAGACTTGGATATATTAAAAAAACTAAGATGAAAGTGCCATCAACCACTTTTACGGCATAAAACTAAAAGATAAACAATAAAAAAAACACTTAAATGTTTTCACCATTAAGTAAGTCTTCAAGTCTTACAATTAGGAAGGCTTACTTTAGTTTCGATGTACTGATAGGGTCGCCCTTTATAGACGAGTCTCCGTACAAACTGATTGTAATGTCTAGAGCCTACTAATTTCTGTTTTTTAGGGTTCCGTAGTCCGCAAAGGAACCTTTATAGTTTCGCCATATCCGTCTGTCTGTCCACGCCTTAGCTCAGAGGCTATTAGTACTAGAAAGCTCTAGTTTGGTATTGGTATACATATAAATCATGCCAACATAACAGTAAAAAAAATCTTGAAAAAAATAATTTTTAATTTTATTGTATTATCTCCCATACACGTAAATTGGGGATGATTTTTAGGGTTCCGTATTACCTGAAAGGTAAAAGGAACCTTTATGGTGAGACTCCGTTGTCCGTCCGTCCGTCCGTATGTCAGTCTCATAACTTTAGCACCGTTAAAGATAAAGACTTGAAATTTGCTACAAAAATAGTATAGATTTGCCTACACAAAATAGAGTAAAAAATTTGAAAAATTTTA
Organism: Ypsolopha scabrella; assembly: GCA_910592155.1. NCBI lineage: Eukaryota > Metazoa > Arthropoda > Insecta > Lepidoptera > Ypsolophidae > Ypsolopha > Ypsolopha scabrella. The sequence continues at coordinate 31,636,067 of OU342964.1, forward strand.
GATTGTTCAAAATGTTTCCAACACAAAAGTGATAAAAAAATTGTAGATATTAAGAGCTGATTATAAAAATATGTACTTTTACTATATTTACTGGCACCAATTTTGAGAAATCTTTAAAAAAACTACAAAATTTTCATGTTCCCCCCCCCCTTATCTCCGAAACTGGTGGATTGAAAAAAAACATGATTATAGGCCATAACTGGCCAATTATAAGAAAACTATAGCGATTAAAAAAATGATAACAAATGAGAAATATAAAAAAGTAAAATAAATTAAAAAAATATTTTATAAAATACAATATGGGTATCAAATTGTCGATATTTAAGAGTAGATTTTAAAAATATGTACTTTTACTATATATACTGGCACCGATTTTGAGAAATCTTTAAAAAACCACAAAAAATGCATGTCCCCCCCATATTTCCGAAACTACTGAACCGAAAAATATGAAAAAATCATGGTAATTTGGGATTACAAAAAAATTACAGGAAAAATATAGCGGGTGACAAATTCACGATAACAAAATGACAAAATTGAATTTTTCATCCACTAGTTTTATTTCGAGTACGGTATAAAAATCACTCTTTTGTGGTTCAATCAATTCTTTTTTTAGTTATTATAAACAGTTACGGACATGATTTTAAATACCTTCTTCTTGACTGTTCCCAAAACTGTCAAATTACGGAACCCTAGGTATGTGAGTTGGCTTTACAGGTTTACGAGTACAGGTCGCGCCAAACTTTTAGTCCCCTCTAAACACGACAATGTTTTGGCCGTTCTTCGGAAGAGCAACTTCCGAGCGGACTAGAAGTTTGGTGCGATCTGTATTAGTAGACCAACTTATAAAATGTACTGGGCGACTACGGAATCCTACACTGCACGTGGCCCGACACACTCTTGGCCAGTTTTTATTTTACTCTAAAGGCTTGTCATGGTGTATTTTTAGGGCGTATTTCTAAAAATAGTACCTACCTAATTAGTCTCAGCGCGGCCGAGAATCTCGGCGTGTTTTGTCCGAGACCGAGACCGAGAAGTTCGGCTGTCAATTTTGCCAAGACTTGCCGAGACCGAGACCGAGAGCGAGATCTCAGCCGGACCTTACTTAAGACAGAAGGTCCCTTATGTAGGGACTGAATAAATTAACCGACTTGGATCTCACAACTTTTTACGGTAGAAGAACTAAGTTGCGAGACTTGGTTTTTTTGCAAGTTTTGTTTTTGATCTACTTTATCGCGTTCACAGACAACTGTTTGTGTAATGAGCAGCGATGAATCGAAAGAAAAATCGATTTTTTGAATGAACGTAAGCTCCTCTTGTTATGCGACTATTTTAAAGAGCTCTTGTTGCACTAAAGAAGGCATGTAAAAATGAGAGCTTTGGAAATGGCAGGACAGATCAATAATCCGGTGTAATTTTTCTTTACTTTTTAATTTTTCGTGTAGTTAATAATTGACTATTTATCAAGTGCAATGTTGAATTTTTTGAAAAAAGTTGTTATTTGAAAAAATTTCGAATATCGAAAAATAGCGAGTCCGGTCGGCCATAGAAAAAGAAATACATACACAAAATTATTTTATAGATCCAGAAAGAGAAGCACGGAGGCCCAATAAAGAATTTTGGTAGAATTATAATTAAAAATAAAAATGAGTCGCTTTAGTCGCACAACGTTATAAGGCCTAGCCATTTTGTGGATTTTGGTTTGTTAATCGATTAAAACTTCGCAAACGTATAATATAATCCACACATTTTGCACAACAAAACAATATTCACGCTCTATCGAACTCTATCACTACCTCCTTGGGTCAGTAATACAGCTTTCCTACAAAAACGTCAAAAAGTAGAAAGAAAGGTGTAGCAATGTTAGCTAAAGAAGGAAGAAAAAAAAATGGTTTCTTTCGATCTGTCAAAATAGAAAGCCTTGCTTATTTCTTGGTACGATGTTAGATAAATAGAAAAGACGAAAAAATTGGCTGCCATCTTGTCATAACCGTCAAAATCGAAGAGATGCAGGCTCTATCGAGCTCATATCGACTGCCATGCTAGCTATGCAGGAAACAAACTTTAACCTATTTCCATGTAAGGAGTCTAAAAATTACGACAGCGAATGAATTATTAAAATCAATTTAGTAGTTCCGGTTATTATTCGCTTTAATGTAATCACCGGATATGTCCAGCCTAAAGCACTCAGGCGCAGTAATGTACGAATAGCTCACCGGCTATGTCCAGCCTGAAGCACTCAGGCGCAGTAATGTACGAATAGCTCACCGGCTATGTCCAGCCTAAAGCACTCAGGCGCAGTAATGTACGAATAGCTCACCGGCTATGTCCAGCCTGAAGCACTCAGGCGCAGTAATGTACGAATAGCTCACCGGCTATGTCCAGCCTGAAGCACTCAGGCGCAGTAATGTACGAATAGCTCACCGGCTATGTCCAGCCTAAAGCACTCAGGCGCAGTAATGTACGAATAGCTCACCGGCTATGTCCAGCCTGAAGCACTCAGGCGCAGTAATGTACGAATAGCTCACCGGCTATGTCCAGCCTGAAGCACTCAGGCGCAGTAATGTACGAATAGCTCACCGGCTATGTCCAGCCTAAAGCACCCAGGCGCAGTAATGTACGAATAGCTCACCGGCTATGTCCAGCCTAAAGCACTCAGGCGCAGTAATGTACGAATAGCTCACCGGCTATGTCCAGCCTAAAGCACTCAGGCGCAGTAATGTACGAATAGCTCACCGGCTATGTCCAGCCTGAAGCACTCAGGCGCAGTAATGTACGAATAGCTCACCGGCTATGTCCAGCCTAAAGCACTCAGGCGCAGTAATGTACGAATAGCTCACCGGCTATGTCCAGCCTAAAGCACTCAGGCGCAGTAATGTACGAATAGCTCACCGGCTATGTCCAGCCTAAAGCACTCAGGCGCAGTAATGTACGAATAGCTCACCGGCTATGTCCAGCCTAAAGCACTCAGGCGCAGTAATGTACGAATAGCTCACCGGCTATGTCCAGCCTAAAGCACTCAGGCGCAGTAATGTACGAATAGCTCACCGGCTATGTCCAGCCTAAAGCACTCAGGCGCAGTAATGTACGAATAGCTCACCGGCTATGTCCAGCCTAAAGCACTCAGGCGCAGTAATGTACGAATAGCTCACCGGCTATGTCCAGCCTAAAGCACTCAGGCGCAGTAATGTACGAATAGCTCACCGGCTATGTCCAGCCTAAAGCACTCAGGCGCAGTAATGTACGAATAGCTCACCGGCTATGTCCAGCCTAAAGCACTCAGGCGCAGTAATGTACGAATAGCTTTCTATAAGCAATAATAATAGTAGTTTATCTATAACCTCATATCGTAAAATCCTCACTATGAACTAAAAACTACTTGCATAGTGAAAAAAATGTTTCATGAACGTCTCTAAAACAGAAAAAATAATATTGTAAACTTTTAATGCTTCATTATTAAAAAAAGTATGGCAAGTATGTGGACACAAGGGGGAAAAATCGTGTTTTGAAAAAAAAAAAGAAATTTTTGTTTTCATTAAATCACGTTAAGGAGTATCTTAAATATGTGTGTTTTCAATCAATATATTTCGATGACTATATTATTTTAACTCAAAAAATCAAAACCGCATCGAAGTCGGTTCAGTAGTTTTTAAGATATTTGTTGCATAATTTGGCATATTTATTTTTGTGTTTTGATTTTCGTGGTTGCTTAATTTGAACAAGCAATTCTATCGAGCCCAAATGACTCTACCTTTTTTAAATAGTCATGTTTCTTTATTAGGAATGTTACCTTTTAAATATAAATTTTTAGAACTTTTGATAAAAAAAACTGTTCATCTTGTTCCATTTCAAAGGTGCTGGTTGAACTGAAAAATAAAAGAAAATACACAATGAAGTATTCCGTAATATTAAATTATAATAAAATTGCATTTTAAAATAATATATCTACTCACGTTTGATTCCTGCAGCCACCTTTGCAGGATTCAATTCAATTCAATTTAATTTATTTATTGTGATAAATTACAGTTTCATTGGTGTTTCTATAAATAGGCAGTACAAGTGTAATTTTACCGATAGTGGCATAGCAATATTATAATACTTGTTATTATTATTATAAACTTAATTAAAATTTACATAATTCTAATCCTACATTAACACATTAAAAGGAAAAATAAAATATTTTTTTATTAATAATCAAAAGGATGTCGATAAAATTTAAAAAACCCAATAAATCATAATTAAAATATAACAATAACCTTCTTCCACTCAAATTCACTTCAACATCAACTTGTTGTATTTGTATATTTTGTAACAATAACCTAATTACAATTATCATAGAACTCATTTAGAGAATATGGACACATAAGAAACAAATATTGTTTTAAAGACTTTAGGAACTGATCACCCGAGAGACGTTTAATGTTAATAGGTAACTTATTATAAATGCAAATTGCCCTTTTACTAGAGCTTCTACTGTAAGACGTGGTTCTACATGTTTTTTTTTGTGTTATACTTAAATCGATCTTTTAGTCAGTAGACTCCCGTGGTAGAATACAGTAGCACTCCCGCTCCGAGCTAATCGGAAACTTCTCTTGAAAACGCTGTACTAATTTGCAGAATTCTATTATATAGAGCGCTGTAACTGTATGGATTTTCAGTTTGACAAATAAATCGCGAAAAGATACTCTGTTAGATTTAACTCCATTTAAAATACGGACACATCTTTTCTGTAGCACGAACATTTTTTGTATGTCCACACTACCTCCCCACAGTGCCAAGCCGTAGAGAAAACGTGAGTGGAATAAGGCGTAGTAAGCCTGAAGTGCCGCCTGTATGGTGGTAATCTTTGATAAGCACCGTAACGCATAACAAAAACTACTGAGCTTACCTGCAAGGGCCTCTATATGCATCTTGCAGTTCATATTCTCGTCAGCAAAAATACCCATTGGCCTGGTCAACTAGTGCAATATTAGTATTGTCTACTGTAACATCTAATTCAACTCTTGGTGTGTTATATGTAGTTTCTGAAATGAACCATTTTAGTTTAATCCGCATTTGTTTTTAGTCCTATGACCTGCAACCACTTGACAACGGTGTTTATAGTATGGTTGATCTCATCAGATAGATTTTCAGTATTTTTCCTTTCGAATTCAAAAAACACCGAGACTTCATCCGCGAATACCGTAATTTTGTTTTTGATGATTTCAGGTAAGTGATTTATGTACAGTATGAACAATAAGGGACCCAATACACTACCTTGAGGTACTCCTTGCTTTGTTTCCGTAGTTAAGGATTCTGCGCTTGACAGTGTTTTATTCTTGGAATCCATAGTAGGAAGAATTACACTTTGCCTACGTTTGGTCAGATAAGATTTTAACCAATTTAAACAATTTCCTCTAATACCGTACCGATTGAGAATGCTGCGGGCTAAGGCCATCTACGCCAACAGCTGTGCCATTTTTAAAAGACATTATTGCCGCCAAATCATCTTTGCCCAATACCTGGATCTGATGATCACCAGGTTGTGGAGCTTGTGGAAGAAAGGTCGCTGCCGAGGCTGGAGGATGCTTGCTTTGTAGTATTGCAAGAGTTTCAGGTGAATCCGGGGCAATATCATCGCTAGAAAACAGTAGCTGTGCGGCTCACAACTCACAACTCATATCACCGTCGCTAATTTTATTATCAACTTTTTTGTATATAGAGTTTACATGATTTTTTTTTAATGTTTCTGTGAATAAGGGTAGGTTTACTTATACAGTTGTTTTTAATGCCTTGTGTAAGGGAGCTCCCATGCACACTCTGAATTTTCTTTCACTTCATTAGAAATAATATCGGAGAGTTTTCTAGCTACACATATTCTTGCCCCACGGGGAATTCTCTTAACAATGGGATGACATTTTTTTAATTTTGTCAATTTATTTATTTATTTATTTATTTATTTATTTCATGGAAAAGACACAGAAGTAAACTATACATAGAAACATTAAAGTATAAACAAATGGTTAGTTTAATTTACTTCCTCTACGCTTTCCTCAAATACGTTATTTTTGTAGGGAGTAATTCGGTGACATTTCTAAACCATTCTCTGATAATGTTAAAAAAATAAAAATAATGTTGTTTACAAAGCAATGGAATTAAATTAAATTAAAAACTAAGATAAGCGTTCATACACACGGTTACACACATTCATGCAATCTCACATATTACCATCCATACACACACACATGCCTTTTAATTTGATATTATATTTGTGTAGTTACACAATTTCTTACAATTTCTCGTTTTTGGTGTCTAAAATTTGCCTAACTTCCTTTTTAAATTTGATTTTACTATTATTAAATATGTCTATGCTAAGGAGTTTTTTATTGTAGGAGCTGCAGATTCTTCGTAGGGGGGCTCGACAGCCTGCGTTACTCTGTGAAGTAGGTACTGAGAATAAAGTCTTAGATCATGTAGAGTGGGTTGGCGCTTTAAAGTTAATTTGCTCAAGAAGAGTAGGGCAGTCATATTCATTGTTCAATATATTGTAAAGGGTCTTTGCGTCTAATAGGAGCCTTCTGTCACAAAGTCTTTGTAGGTTATAGAGTTTAAGCAGGTCGGCATAGTGTCCTCGGGATCGAGTCAGTCTAAAATGGAGGGCTTTAACAAATTTCTTTTGGATCATCTCCACCCTTTCGGAATAAACTGCGTAGTATGGATTCCATATTATAGATGCATAGTCAAGTACTGAGCGTATTAATGATTGATAGAGAGATAAGTATGTTGATGCTTTCTTAAAAGGTTTGGTGATTCTCAGGACAAATCCCAGCATTTGATAGGCTTTAGTGTACATTTTATCTATGTGCTTGTCAAATATTAACTTTTCGTCAAAAGTCATGCCAAGATCGCGAATGTCATTTACTTTAGTTAAGTCTTCGCCACCGATGTTATAGGTATGTTCTATTTTGTTAAGGTTTCTAGTAAACGATATTTGTTTGCACTTGTCATACGCGAGCTGCAATTTGTTCCTTGTACAAAATTCCTTAAATCTATTCAAATCCTCCTGAATGAGTATACAATCTTGTTGCGATTTGACTTTCTTGTAGATTTTTAAATCATCAGCGAACATAAGAATGTTAGAGTTCTGAAAGCATTGCTCTATTTCGTTGATAAACAAAAGATATTGGAGAGGTCCTAGAATAGAACCCTGGACGACTCCAGACGAGACTATACTTTTACTTGATGAATACCCGTTAATAGTGATAATTTGATACCGGTTTCTGATGTAAGAGGCAAACCATTTAAGAAGGTTGCCCTTGATTCCATTATAAGCAAGTTTTTTCAGTAGTAGAGCATGATCGACCTTGTCAAAAGCTTTGCGAAAGTCCGTATAGATTGCATGGACTTCTGTTCTTTTATCTAATGCTTCAAATAGATATTCTGAATATGATAGCAAGTTAGTTATAACGGATTTCTTCTTCATAAAACCATGTTGGTTTTGACTTATTTGGGACTGGACTATAGGATACAATGCATTATGTACAAGTGATTCGAATATTTTCGGTAATGTTGAGAGATTTGATATGGGTCTGTAATTAGGGATTTTGGCTCTAGGGCCAGATTTGTGGATAGGGGTTACATTGGCAAGTTTCCATCTATCTGGAAACGTTCCTTCTTCTAAACATTTGTTGAATATTATAAAAAGGGGATGGCTGATTTCTTTACATATATTCTTAAGGAATAGAGCACTTATTTTGTCAGGACCGGGACCCTTTGTTATGTCTAGATGTTTTAATGCTTCTTCTATTTTATATTTTGCTATGTGTAAAGAGACTATATTTTCGGCTAGTTCGTTAGTAGGAAGGTTGTCAAGATGGAGACTATCGATGGTAGTCGATGGTTCAAAAACGGATGAGAAAAAAGTGCTGAACATTTCTGCAATTTCATGGGGATTTTTAGATGTTTGATCACCAAGTGTCATAGTGTTAGGGTAGCCAGAGTCATTTTTCTTTAATGATGACACATATTGCCAAAAATGTTTAACATTTTTGGGAATGGCAGCTTCTGTATCAGAGATATAGTTATCTAGACATTTTGCCAGGAGTAGTTTGCAACGGGCTCGGAGCAATGAAAACTCCGTATAATCAGAAAGTGATTGATATGTTTTCCATCTGTGCCAAAGTTTTTTCTTACGGTTTAGCGTATTTTTGAGTGCAGGGGAAAACCAAGCTGGATGTTTTGCAGATTTGGATTTTTTAAGGGGTACTTCTTGATCTATGATTTCGTAAATTATGTCATAAAATGTGTCTAACGCCTTTGACCATTTTAGCTTAGTGTCCCAGTCTATATTTAAGATTTTAGTGCGAATAATGTCGTAGTCAGCCTTATTGAATTTGTATTTTAAGACGTTTTTGAAATTCATATTTTTTTGTACCGAGTGTTCCAGGTTAAACTCAATACTAGGGTGATGTGATCCTGATCGAGATATGTCAACTTGGGATCGGACACAAATACATGGGGTATTACTAAGAACTAAGTCAAGCACACGTTGATTTTTGTTAAAACAGTTGTTGTACTGGTTGAATTTAATGAGGGTCATAGTGTTTATAAGTATTTTATGTATCTCAGAAATAGGTTGTGATGGTAGTAATATTATGTCATTATTATTCGGAGTCCAGTCAATATCTGGGATGTTGAAGTCTCCAAGAACGCAGTAGGTAAAGTCAGGGTAATTTAAATATATTCTTTGTATTTTCCCAAGTAGGTTTTCATAGATACTAGTTTTCGACTTGGGTGGTATATAATTTACAGAGATCAGCAAGGTTAAGTTTTGTACAGTAGGTATTGTAATTATTATATCTTCATGTAAGGGGTCTTCTAAATCATAGCGCCGAGTCGCCGGTATACTCTTTTTGATGGCAATAAATATACCACCTCCATCCAACTTTTTAGTTTTAGATAAATCACGATCTCTACGAAAAACAGTGTATCTGTCGTCCACCAACTCTGAATCGTACACTCCAGGTCGCAACCATGACTCTGTAATTACAATTATATCATAATTTGTATTTAATATACCCATTCGGAGGTCAGCCAACTTGGAACGCAAGCCACCACAATTTTGATAGTAAATACTTAGTTTATTGAAAGTGTTGAATTTTATTTGTGAGTGGGTATTTTAATTTAAATGTATTAGTTGTGGTTTCAGTTTGTTTGCTTTCCAGGCTGCCCACAGAAAGGTTAGTAACAAAAAATATGGGTTTAAATATTTTAAATTGCTTAGTTAGATTATAGGTTGTTAAATAGGCTGATACATAAGGAAATAACATGACAATTGTATTGAAAAATTCAATTAAAACGAATACAAACGTTAACAAAGACAATAACTGTAATATTAATATATTAATTATACATAGTTCTAGTCACATTTTGGCTATGTCCATGTTGTTACGGATTGTGAGAACACGGGAGTCGTCGCTTTTTCGTGCAAGAATTGTCGAGTTCTTGATCCACACAAATTTATAATTTTTCTCTATCTTAGCTTTACGAGTTTCTGCATATAGGATTTTGTTTTTTAGGGTTAGGTGCTCATTCATGTATATTTTCTGGTCGGCACGTACGTGACTGTCAGACTGGCTACTGCCACTTCTGGTACCACTAACGACTGCTTTTTGAAGTTGGCTGACGGTAAAACCACGGCGTACTCTGGCGGCTGCGAGGATATCATTGCGAACGTGTCTAGTGGTTAGCTGTAGGATAATGATCTTTGGCCGGTCCGATTTAGCATTGTGTGCGACTCTATGCACGTCTTTTATCTGGTTAGGAGATATTGGTAGCCCTATGACTGTCCCGATGGTTTCCACTACATGGAACAGATTTTCTCCTTTTGTTTCAGGAACATTTTGGATTTCTATGTTACAATTACGAGATCTTTGCTCCAAATCTTCGATATGGTTTTGTAGAGTATTAAGATCGCTACGGAGTGAGTTGTTTTCGGACGAAAGTTTGTCGTTGGTTTTTTCCAGTGCTGTTATGGTAGTTTCCACCATCGTGAACCTTGCTTCCCATGATGCCACACTGTCAGTAAGCTTAGTCCATTTGTTATTGATGTCTGTACGGAGGTTCTCTATCATGGATTTTAGTGTGTCGAAATTTTTGTTCATGAGTCCTATAATGTTATTTGCGTCGAGGTTAACAATTGAAGACATCAATTCGCTGCCCTTATTCAGGACTATAGGGCTGTTAACTTTTTCTTGGGTTTTGGTAGATTTACATAAAGGGCATTTCCACTTTCCTCTGTTCATAGGTAATATCTTCTTGTAATCTGCTTCAAGCAACCCAACACACGTATAGTGGAACGTATTCGAGCAACCCATACATTTTAATAGTTCTTCTGCCTTAACAGACTTCTTGCAATCGATGCAGTTCATGTTTGTGAAAACGCCCCCGAGATGAAAAAGGCCCTCTAGATTTAGGACTGGGAACTAATCTAATTACGCTATGGAACTGCGCGTGAGTGTGTGGCTGCAAGCTACTTGGTTGTTACAGTTGCGCTTCTAGTGATTCTAGTGATTATTGGAGATGGCGTTAGTCGTCCCTTCTCAGAAAGTTTGGTAAAAGGTGAAGTCGTTAGTCTACCCGCTATTTACTTCATATTTTTGTGTATAAAACACAAATCTTACAAATTAAGCTCTAATAAGTAATAATTTTCAGATGCAGATTGAGTGTATCGTAATCTCTATTACTCACGGTTGATCTATTGTCAGTTTTCTCTGTGACTATTGTTTGCTGTGGGTTTGTTTACGTGCGGGTTGTATACTGCATTTTGCACAAGTATTGGCACTATTTCCTATATAAGGGTCTTCCACACACTGAGTTACACTGGTATATATCACTGGATAAGCTGTTGGGAGGTTACAGCAGAATGAATTGGTTTTATTTTAAATGTTTGTTTACGTACAAACTGCAAGATTTTATTTTACTGGTTTAGACACTAGTACACGCCTATATGCTTTGAAAACACTATATAACACTCATTAGTACTATATTGAAGCACTGAATATACTCCTAGTATGTTAGAAGAGTTTAAACATTTAATAATTAGGCAATAATTTTTGATCTGGTTTAGAATAGTGTTAACGCTCTAAGCACCACCTAGCGAAAAAAAAAATGAAATGGTTCATCTCCTCTTTGTGTGCCTGCATCGGGTTCTTGATCAGTGACAGTTTGACTTATTTGTGGAGAGAGTTGGGATGGTTTATGAGACTTTGTAATATGGATATTAAGCCCTCTTTTACCTTTAAATGTACGATCTGGGGGACACTCTGGACATGTAAGAAAGTCAGGCGATGGGTCATTATTGTAGACCCCCGGACCCGGTCCCGTGGAAGGGCCAGCAGTCTGCGACATTCAGGCTCATTAAAAATATACTTACATAAAAAATTTTACAATTTCAAACTTAATACTAAGTAAAAATTGAGAATAATTAGATACACCTAAAATAACAATTAAAAAATTAAGAATAGTAGTAAAAATAGTAATTTAGCTTTAAAATGGTAAAATTTAATTCCTAATTATATAAAAACAAGTATATGCCTACATAAAAGGTAACAAAAAAAAAATCTGTAATGAATAATGAATCTATCAATTATTCTAAGCACGTAAAAATTTCAAGGTTAGTGTCCATAAATAGATGAATTTGGCCTGGTATGGAGGAAGAGGGACTGAATCCATTACGACTTCCCGTACAGATCACACATTGAGAAGCTATGCTGCATTTACTTTACCCAAGTACGAGATAGGAAGTCGTATGTGAAATTTAAACTTTCTGGTAGGTTGCTGGGGTAGGTTGTTTCTTCTGGTATATGGTATATTTTGCAATAGCAATGCAGAGTGGCCCGAGCTGAAAATATGTATACACTGTTTCTGTTTCAGTTTCTGTCGGTTAATTTTGTCGAAACTGGTGATTATATAGCGTTTTATTCCAAAATAAATAATTAAATTTACAAAATGGAAAAAAAATTATGTCTTGTTGACATTGACATTCATAGACATTTGAATTTGATTTATTTATGTACCTCACTTGTTTGTAAGTTTTACCAGAGTTTGGTTTTGTTTTGATGTCTAGTGTAGCATACTGACTGAAGGCTGTGATCGGACAACCCTAGCTCTATTACTTTGATGTTGCACAAATTTGTATTGGAAATAATATTATCGATGCAAGTACTGCTATGCTCTGTAATGCGCGTGGGTTCGTTTACAAAAGGTTTAGCATCAAACAATTTTAACTGAAAGATCTTCCATTGAATTATATTTCCGCTGAGGGCTAGGTTGGTCATCGTTAATCTGTTCCATCTCTGTTGATTCAGTGGCTGTCAGTGTTTGATCACTACTCGGAGATGCTTTACCCGCGCTACACAGGATGCCTCATGTTTGGGTATTCTTCTTCAAATTATTTCCGCGTCTTTTACAGACGTTTGTGCATGATTCACATTTCCATTGTTTCTTAGTCGGATATAAAGTGGAATATTTGGCAGAAGCCATGTTTAATTACTTCGTTGCCCACTGTTTTCTCTGGACTCCTCATCTTCCCTAACTTCTATTAACTTTCATGTATGGTGTGAAACAGAAACACCGTACATAGTGGTCTTCTCCCGGAGCAAGCAGAGCCGCCCGGTGAAGTTGGTGTTTAGTTGGTTCTTTTGGTGTGATTATATGCATATTTAGGTGTCCTTTGTATATATCGGTAAGCGAGTTGAGTAGCATGTCTTGCGTTCCTTTTAAGTTCATTAAGATTAGACTTGCCCTGAGTGAGGCAGCAATGACGTCGTTCATAGTTACGACAGTTTCTAATCTGACCTTCACATTGGATAATTTTGTTCTCGCCTCGTCGATAAACGCGTTGAACTTTTGAAACTGAGTCTTCATAAAGTTTTCATTATTTCTGATGATACTATTTTCTGCTTCTACAATGATGGTTTGATTTTTCAACAGCTCAAGAAGATAATTTTCGTTCGTTTGGATATGTTCTATGTCTTGCTGGTACTTCTTGGCGAAATCTTCATCAAGTACAACGAAGAGAGTGCGTGCAATATTCCCGACGCCATTGAAGTATCCCCCTTTCTTTCTTGCTAAGTGTTGAAATAAAAATAATGTGTTGTAGTCTTGTAATTGTTAAATTTAAAGTTCATGTTGAAGTTGCATAACCGTAGAGTCGCACAGTTCCTTTTTAGTTTTTTCAGAAAGTTATTCAATGTGTCGCACATATGTTTGCATGTGTTCTGTTCCCTGCCAGTATGTCGTGAGGTTGTAGTAAACGAGGAGATGCTCAATCGCAATAGAAGTTATGTTAAAGTTTTTTGGTTTCTGTGAGTTCACCCCTGTTGCTAATGGCATAAACAGAAGCATAAGCAGCGTAAAGTAACTGCTGAACGTCTTTGGTTTAGTTCGAACTCTTCGGCTTTTTCGTTTAACTTCAGGTTTCTGAGTTTCAGTTTCATTCTCATCTTCTAAGGGTAGAGGAACCAACTTTGTTTGGGCCGTTCGAAAGAACTCCCCTTTATTTTAAATGTTATGGCACGAACGTAGCCGTCGTTTCCTGGATGCAGTTCCCGGACTCTGGCTAATAGCCATTTTCCAGGTTGTAAGTTGTCCATAATGGGGACAAGTGTGGCGATTTTAACACTACTTTTGCGATTGATCAAATCTCAAGAAATGTCCTATCTGATATTCTAGATAGCTTTCTTCTAAAGCAAAAAATACACGAGTACACTAGAATAACTCCCAAAAGTAAAACGTGCATTGATAATATTTTTACAGATATAGTAAATGTTTTTAATTCGAGAGTTATTAATGGCATAAAATCTGACCATTCCGCACAGTTGGCAGATTTTGAAATAGGACTAGAACTGATCAAACCTTCTGTTAGAAAATATAGAAAAGCTACGGAATTGAAAATTTATAACTTAAAAGAAGCCCTTCACTCAGACTTATATAAAACAGATAATGTTATGACTTACAGATCATTTTTTGATAAATTTATGAGGCATTTAAATGAACAGATTCCATTAGTGACGGCAGTACCCAAAGCAACAAAAGAATTTAATAAATGGGCAACTTTAGGTATAAAAATTTCCAGAGAAAATTTATTTACCTTATACGCACTGCTTAAGCAAAATGATGATCCTGGACTTAGAACTTATGTATCAAAATACAGCAAAACTTTCAGGCAAGTGTGTTTATGTGCAAAACGTCTGCACATATCTCGTAGAATTAGTAATGCTGATAATAAAATTAAATGTGTTTGGCAAATAATAAAGGGGGAAACTGGAAAAAATAGTAGAGATATAAATACATGTGAAAAATTATATGACACCAATAGTAGACTTTTGACAGATCCAATGGAAATAAGTAATTACTTATATGATTTTTTTGTACAAATTGCGAAGAACATCACTAAGGACTTAAAATCATCTTTAGACCATTCTATGGTTCTCCTTGGTAATTACATACCTCGACAATCTGTTACATTTAAACTAAAACATATGAATATGCAGCAAATAATTAAAATTATTAAGAATATAAAACCTAAGGCTTCTTATGATTACTGGTATATAACACCAAAATTGCTAAAAAAACTGGATACAGAAATTGCTTTACCCCTCCAGGAAGTAATCAATGACTGTATTAGACAAAAATATTTTCCTAATGAAATGAAAGTTGCCAAGGTAGTACCAATCCACAAACAGGGTCCAACCACGGATCCTAATAGGTATCGACCTGTATGTGTTCTTCCGTCTTACAGTAAGATTTTTGAAAAATACATCGCGGATGAATTAACTAACTTTATGGTAGAAAATGAACTTTTTAACAAAAGACAGTTTGGTTTCCAAAAGTCAAAGTCTACAAAACATGCTATTATGGCTCTTGTGCAGGATGTTCTTTTGGCACTGGATGGGTCACAGAAGACTTATGGGGTTTTCTGTGACCTATCTAAAGCATTTGATTGTGTTTCTCACGATATCCTTTTAGCTAAATTGGAACACTATGGCATTAGAGACAGTGAGCTAGAAATTTTTAAATCCTATCTAACAAACAGGCAGCAAGTGACTGAACTTAATGGATACAGATCAGACCAAAAAGAAATAAAGCTTGGAGTCCCACAGGGCTCTATTTTAGGGCCATTATTATTCCTTATATATATGTATGACATTTCAGCAGCCATTACTGAAGATCACATTGACATTGTTACGTTTGCGGATGACACAAGTTTGATAATCAAAGACCAAAATGACAAAAATATTTTAAATAAAATAGAAATAGTGATCACGAGTATGAAGGAATGGTTTTCTGTAAATAACATGTTATTAAATGTTGATAAAACAAATGTTATCCGGTTTGCTCTTGGGCCAAGATTTAATCAAATTCCAGAACCAGTACAAGATGTTCTTGATAAACTGAATGTTGCTACCACCAATACGGTAAAATTTCTAGGTGTTTATCTAGATGCTAAACTAACATGGGCCCCTCAAATAGAAGCTCTCACGAAAAAACTTAGTTCTGCTACATATGCAATAAAGAAGATAAAAGAATTGGGCGGAATAAAGGCGGCTAGGTGTGTCTATTTTGCATACTTTCACTCCATTATGACATACGGTGTAGTTTTTTGGGGGACGGCTGCTGATGCGAGTCGAGTATTTACTCTGCAAAAAAGAGCAGTAAGAAATATTTTAAGTCTTAAGTCCCGAGATTCCTGCAGAGAAGAATTTAGAAAAATAGGTGTCATGACAATGATAGGAGAGTACATTTATCAGTGTATTCTTTACGTTAAAAATAATTTGTCTACTTTGACCAGAATGGGAGATATCCACAGCCACAACACCAGAAATAGGGAAAAGTTGGCTCTTCCCAGTCGTAGATTGGCGAAATTGACTAAAAGCTACTTGTGTCAAGGTATAAAATTATTTAATCAGATTCCGAAGGAAATATGTGCTTTGAAACATGAGTCATTTTGCAATACAATTAGGAAGCAACTTATTGATAAGACCTATTATACAATTAACGAGGCTTTGGCTGATAAGAATATTTTCATTTGTGATGTAGAATTAATTTGACACTGTTACTTAAAAGTAATCCGTTTTATTTATAAGATTTATCTGAATGTTTGAATTATTATTATTATTAAATGTTAATATTTAAGTTACTGTATAGCATACTATACAAGATAACATAAAATATTTATTGTATAAAATGAATTGACGTATCTAAGTACATGATAATGTCGAAAGATGAATAAAATGAATTGAATTGAATTGAATTGAAGTTGACCTTAGTTGCTTGTTGGTTTCTCTGTGGTTGTTGCCGCTTGTTACGAGTTTGAAGTTTATGGATACATTTGCTTAACCAGCATTTCCAGAAATATTGATGTGTGAGTTCTGTATGATTACTCAAATGTGGTATATGTAATATTGCAGTATGTTTAGATGTTTCGGGTAAGGTGGAGTTTCTGAGGCGCCCTCCGATTCGTAGTACGCCTTTCTCGTCCACGTAAGGATTCAGGTGTAGGATGCTGCTCGATTTGACGAAACCATAGGTTTTTATGGCTTGAATCTCTTCTTTAAAGTATCCATGTTGAGTATGCTTGATTACAAGGGTTGAAGCGTAGTTTAATTCATCCAAAGATAAATATTTCGATTTGCTTCCCGTTTTACGTATTGTTGTTATAAAACGTAACACCCAGCTGAGTACTCGTATAAGTCGAGTCATTGTACTGTGATAGCTGACTAAGTCGGTAACGATCCCGAACTCGCTCGCAGTTTTTGTAGCGTTGCATTTCTTGATAACACAATATTAAAAGTTTTCAGCCATTGAGGTCCTTCCCACCACAAGTTGAAGTTTTTGAGTTGAGTTAGGGTAAGGCCTCGAGTTGCGCAATCAGCAGAGTTATTTTTGGTTTTCACAAGTCGCCACTGTGTTGAAGGGGCTATGTTTAGGATTTGCGACCCTCTATAGAGTAGAGGGTCGTACAGTCGGCTGATCTTAGAGAGTAACAACCTCTTCGTGTAGTTAGTCTTTGGTTCTAGTTGATCCCAATGAAAAACAAATTTGATTTGAGATGGATTCCAGCTGAGACCCAAAGTTTTTGTTGTCTCTTCTTGTTTGAAGTTAAAATTTCTTTCTGAGAAGTTTGTTCTGTAGGGATGTCAGAAAGTATGGACGTGTTATTGCTCGACAATTTTCGTAATATAAAACCGCCCTTCACCGCTGATAAGGACATCCAGGTAAAAATCGTTAGTCAACACTTTTGCAGCCTTAGGATATAGGTGTCCTTTATCCAAGGCCAACTGTAGTAATGTTCGCATAGCTAGAAATGGTGCGGTTTTTGGACCGTATGTTACAGTACATAATTGCATTTCTCGCAGCTGTTTTTGAGGTGATGCTCTCCAAATAATTTCCTGCAGGCATTGTTGGTCTTCTGCAAGACATATTTGTCGAAACATCTTCAACAAATATGTCTTCTATATCTGCAGTGAGAACGAAGTGGAAGGTTCTCCACTTTATTATCAAAGTGTGGATGTCCTTTTGTAGGTTAGGACCCTTTCCAATAGGGAATTAAAATTGGATTTAGGGGTCCGAAAAGATCCATTAAATAACTCCCTTAATGTTGTGGTTGTTGAATCTTCCCTCAGGACGTCGTGATGCGGAAGGAAGGCTTCTAGTTTGTTTTCAGCGAATGGCGATTCAGGTCTTCTGCAATCCATTCGTTGAGTTGTTTCGCGATAATATTACTCGCAAAAATCGTCTTCTTTTGTAATTTCGTTGTCAGTTAAAATCTCCTCTGTTTCCCAAAATCTGGACAAGTCTTCAGTTTCGTTTAATGTGACCAGACAGTTAAATGTTCGGATATTTCCATATAAAATCCATCCGAGTTTTGTTTGTTGTGCAACTGGGTAGTTGCTGTTACTTCTCAGGAGTCCATCTAGTATAATTTACGAGTAAACATCTGCTCCCAATAAGATGTCGTCAGGTCCAGATGTGTTGAAGTCGGGATCCGCTAGTTTCAAGTTATCGAGGTGATCCCAATTTGATTTATCAAACGATGCATTTGGAAGGTTGTTGATTAATTTTTTCATTATCAGAGTTTCAACTTGAAATGTGAACTTGTTGTGAATAGATTTACATTCGAGTTGTAGTAAACCTTTGCAGTTGCCCACAGATGCTCCAACCCCGGACACAACCGCACTAAGCTTTCGTCTTGGAAGTTTCAGACGTTGTGCAGCGTTTTCACTAATAATCGAAATTTCGCTACCCTGGTCGAGGAGGGTCCTTAGTGTTACATTTCTTCCGTGTACATCTTTCACTTGTAGTTGAGCAGTAGCCAGAAGAACTTCTCGGTTGTCGTTGTGGACGTGCGTGGTAACCCGATGTTATTTTTCTGTAGAGGAATTTTCTGTTCCACGGTTGAGAACCTCTGGTTGCAAAATGATCCGGGTCATGCAGTAAAGTGTGGTGTGAGTTATTGCATTCTTTGCATTTACTCAACGTTATTGTTATTGTTAGGTGGTAGAGCTGATGCCGGGCTCGACTGTGGAGGTACCACCATCTTACTCGCAAATCCTCCCGAAGTTATTCGGGGGAGAGTAAGAGGACAGCTCTCAGGCAAAAAAACCAGGCGGCCCACCATTACCTGGGACCGATGGATGGCGGTATATCCATCCCCAATTGCCAGGCCTTATATAAATCAGACTGGTGACGGGTAGCGGCGTCACTGGTGCAATGGTTTCGGCACCGCGCTCACCAACCCGCCTGCCCAGCGTGTGTGAGTATGGGCATTTCTTCCAGGAGGATCGCCAAGAGTGGCGAGATCCTGGAAAGGCCTATGTCCAGCAGTGGACGAAATAGGCTGATGGATGGACTCAACGACGTGCATTGCTTGTCGCCATGATTGAACAAACAGTTTCGACATAGTTGCAGTTTCGACATAGTTGCAGTTTCGAAACCGTTTCCTTCCGTTTGCTGATATTCACACTCAGAAAGTTTTCGCAATACATCAACGCGTGGCCATTTTTGCAAACTGGGCAATTTCTTGCGAAAGTGTAGTAGGTTTTTGTGCCTTTTCTTGACTGCTTATAGTTTGTTGACCTCTCCATGTAATTATTTTTTTGATTGTAGTTTTCAGCTGGAGACTTTTGTTGCGAGTTTTGGCGATCACTTTTGGTTTCAAGCGCCAAAAACTTAAACTCCAGGAAGTTCATGAATTCTTGGAAATCTGGTAAATCTCTTTGAGATTCAAGCTTGTCAATGTAGTTTTCGTAAGTCTCTGAATCAAGTTTTTGAGACATATGTAAACAATCATAGGGTTCCAAGTGGATGTCTCTATCCCGATATTATTAAGTGCGTTCAGATACTCGAGAGTGGTGTCATGAAGTTTTTTCATATTGGAGGCGTTGGCTTGCTGCAGGACAGGTTGATTGATTAGTGTGTTGACATAGTAAGAGAAAAGTTTTCTTTTGTTGTTATAACGATGGTTCAGCATGTCCCAGCATGACTCGTAGTTATCGGCACTGATGTAAGGATGTTGCACCGCACACGCAGCTTCTCCTCTGAGTTTTGATTTCAGATGTTGCATTTTTTGTGTTTGGGATATTAGTGGATTAGAGTGAATTGCTTCAAAAAATAGATCTTTGAAGTTCATCCACTGATTGTAGTTTCCATCGAATTTCGGAATATGCATCTGCAGCGTAGACTTTTCTTGGTGAATTGTTTCGTGAATTTTTCTGCTCATTTCTCTTCTCCTCCTGTCGTAGGTATCCTCCAACAAAGCGTATTCCTCTTCATAGTTGGCGTTACTTCCCCGTAACAAGTTATCCAGTTCCCAGTGGGTCTTGTCAATAAGTTCCCATTTCTTTTTGTGAATACTCAAGTTGTCTTCTAGGTCCCACTTTTCTTTTATTGTGGTTATGTTTATCTTTAAAACAGCTCGTTCAAAAGACTTGAAATTTGCTTGTTGTTTACCCAGCAAAATGTATTTTTTATCCGTTGAATTTTCATCTATTTCCAGGTAAAAAAATATACAGTTTTTTTCTGGAGTTTTGCCAAATGTTCCGCTGGTTGATTGTTTCTGTAAGGATTCTGGAATCAGCTGTTTCTTTAGTTTGAGCATCTCATCCATAGTTTGGTAAAACAGCAGTTTTGTTTAGTTGAAAACGTCATCAACAAAATAGCTCGAGTTTTTGTTGTGGAGCTTATTAAACTCACCGTCGTTAAATGTGAACTCTTCCCAATGAGTTTCAAGAGCCTTGATGCGTTTTTCTAAGTAATCAAGGGTTTTTCTTCCCGCTGAGTCTTTCTTAAAGTTGGTGCAAATTTTGGATATATTGGCAAAACCTCTTGGTTTGAGATAAGTTCCTCCGCGTTGGTAGTCATTGTTTATGTTGATTAACCCAGAGGATTGTTATTGATCTCTGAGTCTTGTTAGTTAGTTGACCAAAGTTAGGTCGATTGTTGTTCTTCGCCCGAAGCAAGCAGTGTCGCTCGACGAAGTTATTGTTCAGTTAGTTGTTCGTGGACCAAAGTGAGGTCGTTGGTTATCCTTCGCCAGAAGCAAGCAGTGTCGCTTGATGAAGTTGTAGTAAAGTTGTTGGTTGACCAAAGTGAGGTCGTTAGTTGTTCTTCTCCCGAAGCAGAGCCACCCGGCGAAGTTGGTGTTTAGTTGAAGTTTTTGTAGCAGCCCGGAAATCCAAGATGCCGTGGTTCTGGTGAATAAGTGTGCTCATAATCTCGCCTATGCTCTATGCGCTTTCTCAATCTGACTGGGGAGATCCGCTTGTGGAAGGCCAGTCAAACCGAATCGCTTCTCTGAGTAGACGAAAATCACAAAAAACAAAAGTTAAGTTTGAAGTACCACTCGAAGGACCACTATGTACGGTGTTTCTGTTGCACACCGTACATAAAAGCTAATAGAAGTTAGGGAAGATGAGGAGTCCAGAGAAAACAGTGAGCAACGAAGTAATTAGTTTTATTTTCTCTGGTTAGTTGTTTACAGTAAGGCAGTTGTTTCGTTACTAAAGTGAGTTAATAATATACATAAAACGTAAAGTAGGGCGTTGTAAGCGCAGCAGAATTATTTAGGTACACATACAAATGTACGAGTAAGCCCGTACACCCTTTGCCTTCATAGTTAGTATCACATGTACTGTAATCTCAGAAAAAGTTTTTTTATAGCATTATGTTGTTTGGAGACCTATACTATAAATCAATCTTTTA
Source organism: Ypsolopha scabrella (assembly GCA_910592155.1). Classification (NCBI taxonomy): domain Eukaryota; kingdom Metazoa; phylum Arthropoda; class Insecta; order Lepidoptera; family Ypsolophidae; genus Ypsolopha; species Ypsolopha scabrella. The sequence goes on from OU342964.1 coordinate 31,657,307, forward strand.
ATTTTTTAGAGACGTTCATGAAATATATTTTTCATTATGCCAGTAGTTTTGAGTTCGTAATGAGGATTTTACGATATGAGGTTAGATAAAAAAATATTTAATTAAATAACGGCTTTAACACTCACGTATTATTATTGTTGACTAGAAACTGGACATTGACGGGTCAGCAGTAGCAGAGCGTGCACCAACTTCAGACATGACCCACTACATCCGTTTCGACAAGGCTTCGGTATTAGTGAAGGAGAAATTCACCATTCCTCGCAAAATACACGAAGCCATCGAGATAAGTCGTCATCCCAACTTCTACAGGGATCATAGTTGGCAGCTGGCTCCGTCTTGGAAACCGGTTCTCGACGGATCGATAGATTTAAACTTTAACGACTCTAATAATGAACAATTAGAACCATGTGCATCGTCGAACCCACCTTTATCGATGACGCAGCCGACTGTTAATGCAAGGGCCGCGCGCGCAGCTCGTGTGCCAACGTCGGTGAACGCCGCGTCGTCGTCCTAAGAACGACACTCGCCTTGAGAATGCCGAAATTGTCTCGGTGAAACAGTTGGCATATAGTCAACAATAATAATACGTGAGTGTCAAAGCCGGTATTTAATAATAACATAATAGGAGTAGGAATAATAAATATAATTCGACCATTAGTATGTACGGCTTCAGTTAAATTATAAATAAAATAAAGGTACTAAGTAAATAAGGTATAAAGTGAACATTCCGATTGACGGATGAGAAAATTGAGAGAAAGAAAAGTCACATTTTAGTTTATCAAATCGATGTCAAGTCGGTACCAAGTTCGTACTCGTCCTTGCTGCTTTGCTTGTGTGAAGTACAAGTATCCATATGAAAGTGATCAGTCCCGCCCCTCGCAGGTGATCGCCGAGATCTACCCGTACTTCATTGCGAAGCACCTGGACCTGCTGGACACGGTGTTCTTCGTGCTGAGGAAGAAGGAGGCGCAGGTGACGTTCCTGCACCTGTACCACCACTCGGCCATGGTCTCGTGGAGCTGGCTGCATCTGCTGCACCACCCCACCGACCACTTCGTCGTGGTGGGTCTGCTCAACAGCGCAGTGCACGTGCTCATGTACGCCTACTACGGGGTCGCCTCGCTCGGCCCGCGCTACCAGGAGTACATCTGGTGGAAGAAGCACTTGACGAAGGTGCAGTTGGTGAGTCACGTCCACATACTGTTTATGATCCTGCACAGAGCGAAGTTTCTTGCCCTTCTTCCTAGCAAGACTAAACGAATGGGCGGATGGTTAGGCATTCTATTTATTATTGGTTTATTTATGTAGTTTATTTATCAACTTATTATCTCATTGCATTAGGTATGCACTGATGACGACAGACAGGTGAGTCGTGGAGGGGGTGACGCCCCGCACACCCGCACAGCCCCCGCGCTATCTTAGTCGTAGTGCTGCATGAACCGGCATCGAATGCGTTTATCGATTTCGATCTCGCTCACGTTATTGCTTTAGTTTTATATCGAAAATGACTTCGGTTGACTTTTCGAAACGTTTTAAAATAAAAAATATAAACAATAATTAATTCTCAAGCACGAGAACAAGCCAGAAAAGTTTTGGAAAATCGTGACATTGAACGGAAAAATAATTATTATAAATATCCTGTCAATCTGACACTGGAGGTTGCTGTGTTTTACACCGGCATATCGAAAATAACTATGCCAAGAATAATATCCGAATCAAAATCAGTGGGGCCCATATGAACAATTCCTTTTCAGAAGAGATCCAGCGATGTTATACAAGTCATTTGATTGTGATGAAAATTAAAAATTATTATGAAATGAAACGTTACTTAAAATAAAAAGGTGATAATAATTTAACTCTCATTTTGTTGCGTACCAAAAAAAATATCGATATCGATTACCTGGTATGTCATTTCACATCACTAGAAAACAGCAATGTAGACCTGTCGCCGGCAGTAATATATATATAATATTTTTATTCCTATATTTCTTTATTTTATGCAGGTGTATAATCTTTTTAGTATCCCAACATAAATATATTTTTTAATGTATTAAATTCCCCAGGGACATAGTCGTTAGTTACATTCGTATGGGTGAAACCGCCCGCAAAAACCTGTTAAAATATGTATATCTAAACACCAACTTATAACTGCAATAATGTACGAGGTTCTTCACTTGTTTAAAAAAAGGTTTGTTACATGACATCTCATTTCTCTTTTTTTATCATGTTCATACAATATTTAAGATAAGTAAAGAGTTAAAAAAAGCGGCGGTAGCTCAGGAGTAGAACGCCGACCTCTCAATCTTTGAGATCCAGGTTCGCTCCCCGGCCGGGCATGCACCAATAAGTTTTTCGGAATTTATGTGCAGAGTATTTAATACTTACCACTTGCTGAACGATGAAGGAAAACATCGTGAGGAAACCTGCATGTCCTAAAAAGCGTGTATTTATTTGTGCCCGAAGAACGGCGATAGGGCTCACCACCCATCACGTTGGGACGTAATAGTCGTCGGTGAAACGCGGGTGTGTCGAGTGTGGACTGTGACTTGCATTTCACAGTTCACACTCGGATCACCTCTGACACCCCCTCGGGGATTCATGTCGTGACGATATACCGGGTGTAAAAGCAAAGTCAAGAATCCTTTAAGGGTGTGTTAGTATGATCGGTGAAGATATTATTTTAAATACTGGGATCTCTAAATAAAATACCAGTACCTCATAATAAGACGATTTTCTTTACTCAAAATACACTAATCGCGGGGACACCCTCACTGGTCGCTGGCCACTCGGGTGAGGGGTGCGGGTTGCGGGGTGCAATTAGGTGTGTGGGGAGGCCGTGAGCTGCGTAGCCATTGATAGAATTTTTGGTGAAAATTCAAGGTATTTTTTTTCTCGTAATGACATCAGAATCGTGTATACCTAATTCATACCCTAAAGGGATTCTTGACTTTGCATTTACAGCCTGTATATAATTTATAAAGATCAATTTTTGACCTGTAAAAGTATACTTTATGTATCTATTTTATAAATAAACTTTTTGAATTATAGACATCGAGGGATTTTACAATAATGTCGATATTACTACCCTATTACAAACTCTAGATAACTTGGGCGTGTGCAACTATCTTAAAAGAATGACATCTAATAATTAACTAAAGTAAGCCAAAAGTGACAGAAGCTAAAAGTAACAGATATCAAAAGTAACAAATGTCAAAAGTGGCAGATGTCAAAAGCGATATAATATATGTTAAAAGTAACATTATGTCATTATACTCATTATTGACAGATGTCAGAATTGAGAAATGTCAAAATTTACAGACATTTTTATTTCAAAAGTGACAGATCTCAAATCCTTCTAGATCCTTCGGGAATTACGTAATTTTCCGGAAAAAAAAGTATTTCATTTTGTTCTAGCTGTATGCTAAACAGTGTTCCGTTTAGCATATTAAGTCCCAGGTTTATTTTCAATGCCCTCCGATGGTTGCGTAGAGGGTAAGATCTCTGAACTTTTCTTGTATATTGTCAGAAAAATCTACGTCTCACACAATGTAACACTACCGTCAATGAAGAAGTTTTCAGATCTGATAATAATACGCTTTATTTGAAACCCGTGGCTTTTTCCCGATATAATAATAAGTTTATAGCTCAATACACTAAGCCGTTTTTGTGCTACATATACCGCGACTGGACTGCTATTTATGTATAATTATATATTTTTTATAAAATTTGACGTCGACGCATTACAGTGCATCGCACTTCAGTGCTTTCGCAGTTTCGTAATTCGGCCATGGTCGAACAAGAGTAATTCGCTGTAAAATGCTTTCGCAATTGCGATAAGGTGACTTTTATTTATACAGCCAAACTTTTACTGGAGGCTTAGTAAGTGATCAGTAACACGGATCATCGATAACACTTTTTGTTAATGTCGCAAAATTAAATCTTTACGTTCCATAGTAATTGACTCGGGGCTGGACTTGCGCATTTCACAAAAAGGGTCATCGAACCTTGCTACCGAGCCTTTACCGAATCTTCAGTAAGAATTTGGCTGGATAAATTAAAGTCACCTTATATAGTTCAGTAGCATTTCAATGCATCGCACTTCAGTTCAGTGTTCCCGTAGTTGCGTGATTCGAAGTTTTATTTGTCGAACTTCGGTGGTGGACTCGTATGTGGAGTTATATCATTCCATGCACCTTACCCTCTAAGCACTACGAGTACGTAGTCGGTGACGATAAGCAAAATAATAAACAAAGAATGTATACTTCACGACTATTGCAATATCTCACCTACCCCCCTTTAAAAAAATAAAGCATTTTATGATGTGGAATGTGTCAAAACGCTACCATATACTTTCTTCATGGTTATAAAATTTTTGTCTGATAACTCCAGGTTCAAATTGTAGTCATGTGGAATATAAGTATTTATCCTCGTCGCCAGCTTTGTGCTGTCTCACCGTAGGCAAGACTAAATGGGTAACTTTCCATGCCTTGCGACTAGTTGTGACTCTTGCGACACACCCGCTCGCCACGAGGTCTGCGAGGGAACTTGAGGGAAGTGTGGAACGCGCGGCCGATTTCCAACCACCCGCCGCCCGCCCTAATACTTCACACTCTGCCTCCCATGACTACGCGCGAGCTCTCACGCGTGTATCTGGACAAGACCTTACAGAGCTATAACCGTTCTGAATAGACAATAGACATCCATTTGTTTTGAAACTTTTTCGGGCCTGATACATAATAGTCAAATAAGTTTCAATTTCCACCAAACTTACAAACAAATTTTAGCTGCTGTCCTGTTCCGCTTTTTATTTTTATAAATGTTTATGTTGATATATGTTATTTAAAGTGAAGCTCCTATCCGCAGGCGCAGTTCGTGCTGGTGATCTCGGACCTGCACTATCAGCAGAAGCTGTCCCCCTGCCCCCTTCCCAGCTACTTCCACTACTTCTGCATCATCAGCATCGGCTCCTTCTTCGTTCTCTTCTTGAAGTTCTACTTCAGCAGCTACAACAGCAAGCAGGACAAACTTCAAGCCGAGGAAAACACGAGACAACCTCAGAAAATCAAAGAAGGATAGGGGATGTTGACCGTATGATACTTGTTGATATTGATACAATTAGCTGTTTAAACATTCTGAGAACAGTTTCATAATAAAAATAATGAATTTAATCCTGTCAAGAATCTCAGTTTAATATTGAAAATATGATTGCGTATTATTAATTGTCTAACTAAAGTAATGAAATACATAATATAGTATTTATTGAAAGCAAGTTAGTCTATTTATTTTGACGGACGTTGCAACTGCAAAATACGGCCCAGAATATGATACGAATCAACAGAAAAAAATACTCACAAGTTGATTAGTGAACTTTTCGTAGAACCTGCAACAAACATAGAAAAGAAGGTTACATACAAAAGAACATACATTACCCCACACTTATCAATCTTATCATTCATCCATCCGTCAGCCTAGTTCGTCCACTGCTGGACAAGGCCTTTCTAAGAATTCGCCACTTTTGGCGGTCCTCCTGGAAGAAATGCCCACACTCATACACGTGGGTTGATGAGCGCGGTGCCGAAACCATTGCATTAGTAACGCCACTGCCCGTTACCAGTCTGTTTTATCTGGGGGCCCGGCAGTGCCCCCGCCAAATCAAGATAAATAGCGGCACTCCGTACCATCCTTTTCTCGAAGCAGTTCAGGCCATTTTCGACCCCTATAACTTCGTTGTGGATAAAACTAGAAGCGTAAATTTGAAACACGGTATAATTTCATTCAATTTGAACCAGTAGTTTAAGATTCAAACATTCAAAATGTTTATTTGTAAAATAGATACATAAAGTATACGTTTTACATGTCAAATCTAATCTGTATAAAAATAATATTATATGATGAAACAAATATGATACTTACGGGAAATATATAAAATAAAGACTTATTGGAATAAGAATATTATTATACAAAATGCAATTAACAAATAAGTTGATAAATAAACTGAATAGACCATAAATAAATATAATGCCTAACCAATGTACAATAAAAGCACATGATAGATATTTTATTGATTTATTTTGTAGAACGCACAACGTAATTGTAAGATGGCGGAGATGCAAGAGAGAGAGCGAGAGAGCGATGACAGAGTTGCCATCGTTCAGAAATATTTTATATTCTACATAAATTGGGGGGGGGGGGGCAGCATTGCATAAAACTGAACAAATATATTTCAAAGTTACTTTAAATGCTGCACCAGTTCTAAAAGCACAACTAAATACAAACATTTTATAACTGACGGAACAGTATACAGTGATTATACAAATTCTACTAACTTACATGCTATTATCATATAAATATTGCACTTTACATTACTTATCAAGTGTTCAAAGTTCTACACTGACACAAGCCTTACAACAAAAATTACAAATTAATCATAAATGGGCAAAATGGCCACCTTATTAATAGCCCTTCTGTGAGATCCTGACCCAGTCTTGACTTCAACAACTCTGACTTTACCGTCTGGACCATGAAACACATTTGTAACTCTAGCTAAAGGCCATTGTAATGGCGACAACAAGTTATTTTCACTTACTAATAATACTAATGTACCAATTTGAATGTTAGGCACAGACTGTTGCCATTTAGAGCGTTCTAACAACTGTGACAAGTAACTTTTGTGCCATACCTTCCAGAAATCTTGCTGTATTTTGGTACACTTTTTCCAAAATTTCAATACATTTACATTCTTTGAAGTCAAGTCTGGCTCGGGGATTGCATTTAATGGTGCTCCAATCAAAAAATGAGCTGGAGACAAAAAAGAAAAATCGTTTATGTCCTGTGATAGAGGAGTTAATGGCCTCGAATTAAGGATTCCCTCAATTTGAATCATCACAGTACAAAATTGTTCATATGTTAACAATGTTTTCCCCACTACTCTTTTGAAATGATACTTAAACGACTTAACAGCTGATTCGTGAAGACCTCCAAAGGTCGAGGAGTACATTGGAATAAACTTAAAATCTATACCCTTTAAAGTACAATAATTTGTTATAACATCTTTATGTTGCTTTGAGCAATTTAACAAAAACAATTCTCGCAACTGATTGTTGGCACCTTTAAAGGTAGAGGCATTATCACAACTTATCATGCCTGGAATTCCACGCCTAGAACAAAACCTCTTCAATGCTGCTAGAAAACAGTCAGTTGTCAAATCAGATACTAGCTCGAGGTGTATGCACTTGGTAACAAAACATACAAAAACTGCCACATAGCCTTTACTTATGTATGATCTTCTCAATGTCGACTGTTTTATTTGGAACGGGCCACAGTAGTCAACTGCGACTTTATTAAACACCTTATCTTGTGTTACACGCGAGTGAGGAAGAGACGCCATTAATTGATGCCCCTGTTCAGCTCTAAATCTATGACATTTGGTACATCTATGTAATACCTTTTTTATTTCTTTAACAGCAGAGACAATGTAATATTTTTGAATTAAACTTGACAACGTTAATTTTAATCCAGCATGCAATAAAGAAATGTGCTCATTTCGAATAATAAGAGCAGTTGTATGACATTTTTTTGGCAAAACTATTGGGCACTTTTGATTGTATGGTATATTTGCATTCTCGAGTCTTCCTCCCACACGCATAACACCCAATTGATCAATGAAAGGATTAATTTTCTTAAGATTACTATTTATATTCTTATTTTTATTTATTCAATTTATTTCGTTAGCGAAATGTAATGCTTGAACATTTTTAATTATGCATGACATTGAGTCCTTCATCTCAGCCACAGATAAGTTTTTAAAGTTTCGTTCGTCTTTAGGGCTTCTACAATTTTTTATAAATCTTAACATATACGCAAAAACGCGTTGTAATTTCAAAATTGATGAAAACTTTGAAGAAGGAAACAACTCCTCATTAATGTTACAGTTTATACTTGAAATGTACTCCTTACATTCTGACTCTACTAGACTGATATCATTAATATTGTCATTATTTGGAATGTAATTTAAATTATACAATTCTGGTGAACCTCGCCACCAAGTGGGGTGAGATGCTAGTTGAGTGGGTTTTAAACCCCGTGACAGACAATCTGCTGGGTTATTTATCCCGCTTACATGATGCCAACTACAATCATTGGTTAATGTATTAATTATATTTACTCGGTTTAGAACATAAGTAGGAGTCTTTACAGATTTGAGCCAACAAAGCACAATTTGTGAATCAGTAAACAAATATCTATGCCTCAATTTCAAGTCATGAAATACAGAACTTACTTTGCTATACAACTTGGCCAACAAAACTGCCCCATTAAGTTCTAATCGTGGTATAGTTAACTTTGAATTGATCGGAGCTATTCTTGATTTGCTACAAATTAATGATACCTGTATTTCATTTTTGTGAACAACTCTAAGGTAAATACAGCAGCCATACACATCAGCTAAGGCAATAAATTCATACTTTCGAAATAAAACCAAGATGTCAAAAAGACTCTTTTGTACTACAGGGCCATTATGAAGCACAGTATTGAGGCTGTTTGTCTTAAAGTCAGCTTGGGCACTAGCATCAAAAACGACACGAAGCTTAGTAGTCTTGCTTTCTTCTCTAATTACTGGATGATGCGGCATGAAGTAATTTTCTTCTATCGGTTTTTTGATTGCAGATAAATCAATAATCTTGGCATGACCTAAGTCCAAATATTCCTTAATAAATTTGGAATAAGCAATTTTTAAATCATTATCCTTTGTGAATCGTTTAGATAAACTGTTCAGTCTCTGCAATGCTAAAGAAAATGAGTCCCCCAATTTTAAATCATCGATTGGCATTTTGAGCGGCAACTTCACCTGAAACCGATTATTAATTAACTGTACCGAGGTGGAAAACTCGGTTTCGCAGATATCAGCTTTTAATATGACCTCCTTATTTATTTCGGGAGTGTGTTGTTCTTCCCAAAATTTTTGCAGGAGGTGGTCTACATTATCTATAATCGTAGCATGCAAAACAACACTATCATTAATTTTATTTTGATTACACAAGGAAACACAGTCCCAATGCAAATTGCCAGCCACTACATAACCGAATTTTGTTGCAAGCAAGACTAAATTGCCTCCCTTCAATTCTATTTTATTTGGCAGCAAAATCTTAAAGAAAATGTCTGCAGAAAGTAAGAAGGAAATCTCACTAGGAATATTAAATTCGTCATCGGCTAATTGTATAGTATCTGGTATGGCAACATTATTTAAATTGAATTTTGTCTGTGGCAGAAATGAAGTTATTTTGTCTACTACAGAAAACATTGTGTTGCACTTATAATCGTTATGCAAAGAATGCAAATTTAAATTGATAGCTTGGCTTATGGATTTTTCACTTGAACCCAAAGCAGATATTTTAAGACTATGCCTAAACGTTGCAAGACCTAACTTTTTAACCAAGTCACTAGTAGCAAAAGAAGTTTGGCTACCGCTGTCAACAATTCCTTTTGCAACCACATATGAGCTATCCTTAGTCTGAATTTTCAATTTTATTGTAGGCAATAAGACCATATTTTTGGTAGTGACGTTGTTTTGCAAAGTAGTGACATTATTTTGCTCTGTATGTAACAAAGAATGATGTTCCTTGCTTTTGCAGAAAGAACACTTAAAATGGAAACGACATTTATTTTCATGTGAGTTCAAACAAATCCTACACAAACTTTCTTGGCCCACAAAACTTGATTTGTCATTAAAGCTCAGCATTTTAAATTTTTTGCACTGAAATAACTTATGACCTGGTGTCTGACAAAATTTACACACGGCTTGAGGTTCTTTAGAAACACTAGTACTCGCTAAGTTGCTAACTCTATTTTTAAAGATTTGATAGCTCTTACCTTCAGCATGTCCACTCTCTTCGAAGCTCACAGCCCTTCGTTCCAAAAACTCAAAAAAGTCTTTGAGTGTGGGTAGCGTTGTTTGATCTCTATCAGCATAATAGGCCCGACAGGAGTAAGCATCTAATTTCTTAATCAAAATGGGCACAATTACCATGTCCCAGTGTGTTACTGGTTGCCCTAAGCCTTCTAGCGCTCCTAGTTGTTGGCGAGCTTGAGAAACCAACTGTCTTAAATTCCCAGAGGTCCCCTTTGAGATTGGCGGAAGATCCAATAAAAAATGTACATGGTGTGTGATCAGAATACATTTGTTGTCATACCTTTTCTTAATATTACTTAAAGCTAGTGGATAAGACTCACTAACTAATGGCAGTTCTTCTATTGCTGCCAGAGCTTCTCCCTTCAAGTATTTGCGCAGATAAAACAGCTTCTCAATCGGCGTAATGTTTGAGTCTCTGTCAATGACTGCAGTAAACATGTCGTTGAATGTCTTATATTGAATAATATCCTTTCCGTCAAAGGTTGGTATTTCCAGGTGAGGAAGGTTGCTCTTTGATCTGTCAGCTGGTGGTGATGTTTTCCCAGGAGCATGAGAGGATGGTGTTGAAGGAGGAGTCATGACTTTTCTTAGCTCCGAGATCGCCTTCAAACATTTGTCCTCAATCTCATCTTCTTCAAAATCAGAATCATTTGCACAATTTTGCAGCAACTGTAGATCTAACTGTACCTCCCTGTGGACATGCAATGATTTCTGCAAGGATTCCACACGTAGTTTTATGGCTTCAACGTCTAGTAGCACCTGTCCTCTTTGTTCTGCTATGAAGGTGTAGGCCCGAGTTATTTGGCCCTTAAATTGGGATATCTGGGCCTTGAGACGCTTTATCTGCTTCGCTGTTTCTTGTTCTGCCATATTGGATTGAAATCAAAATGTCCTTATGTACTATTAGATTCGGGTTTCGGCACCACTTCATGTACAATAAAAGCACATGATAGATATTTTATTGATTTATTTTGTAGAACGCACAACGTAATTGTAAGATGGCGGAGATGCAAGAGAGAGAGCGAGAGAGCGATGACAGAGTTGCCATCGTTCAGAAATATTTTATATTCTACATAAATTGGGTGGGGGGGGGGCAGCATTGCATAAAACTGAACAAATATATTTCACAGTTACTTTAAATGCTGCACCAGTTCTAAAAGCACAACTAAATACAAACATTTTATAACTGACGGAACAGTATACAGTGATTATACAAATTCTACTAACTTACATGCTATTATCATATAAATATTGCACTTTACATTACTTATCAAGTGTTCAAAGTTCTACACTGACACAAGCCTTACAACAAAAATTACAAATTAATCATAAATGGGCAAAATGGCCACCTTATTAATAGCCCTTCTGTGAGATCCTGACCCAGTCTTGACTTCAACAACTCTGACTTTACCGTCTGGACCATGAAACACATTTGTAACTCTAGCTAAAGGCCATTGTAATGGCGACAACAAGTTATTTTCACTTACTAATAATACTAATGTACCAATTTGAATGTTAGGCACAGACTGTTGCCATTTAGAGCGTTCTAACAACTGTGACAAGTAACTTTTGTGCCATACCTTCCAGAAATCTTGCTGTATTTTGGTACACTTTTTCCAAAATTTCAATACATTTACATTCTTTGAAGTCAATTACGTTGTGCGTTCTACAAAATAAATCAATAAAATATCTTCATGTACAATAAAAGCACATGATAGATATTTTATTGATTTATTTTGTAGAACGCACAACGTAATTGTAAGATGGCGGAGATGCAAGAGAGAGAGCGAGAGAGCGATGACAGAGTTGCCATCGTTCAGAAATATTTTATATTCTACAACCAAATACATAATAACACAAGTAAAAAATTAAAATATTGTAAACCTACATAATGAAATGAATAAATAAGTTAATAGATAAATAAACTATAAATAGATATAATGCCTAAATCCGCCCATTCGATTAATCTTGCTAAGAAGAAACTTAGCAAGATAATATCTTTTTTATCAGTATTTTTTTTTCTCAATATGGCTTAATATTGGGGAAAAAGTTTCTTCGCATTTGATATGAAAATTCAAAACATTTTTTTATAAAGTTTATTTACATTTAACTAAAGTATGTAGGTGCCATTTTGTTCGATAACTTTCTGCCATCTTGTAGGTAGGGACATGATCCCATTGCTATAGAAATTCTGGGGCTTCTGATCAAAAAACCGCGACAAGTGGTTTTGGCAGTCCTCTCGTGATGTCAAACTGACATTGCCTAAAGAATTCTGAAGAGACCGAAACAAGTGGAAATCTGAAGGTGCAAGGTCAGGACTATACATCCATCAGCCTGTTTCGTCCACTAGCTCTACCACATAACTAACTAGGACTATACGGCGGATGCATTTATACGTCCCAGCCAAACTCTCTTAATTTTTGCTGAGTGGCTAAAGATGTGTGAGGTCTAGCGTTATCATGATGAAAAACCACACCCTTTCTGTTGACTAATTCCGGCCGCTTTCTCTCAACTTCTTGCTTTAATCTCATCAGTTGTTTGCAGTAGAGTTCAGAATCGATGGTCCTGCCTGGCGGTAACAGCTCATAATGAATAATGCCCTTCCAATCCCACCATACACACATCATTTCCTTGTTGCGAGATAACCCGGGTTTCGCCAGAGTCTGTTGTAGCAACCAAAGTTGATACTTTTGGCTACAGTACCTACTCATATATTCAATTATTTATTTAACTACTGGCCCTGTCTAAATGTGAATTTCAACTAACTTAGCCAGGGGCGGGACCAAAATTTATTATCATAATATCGACTTCGATCCTATGTCAGCTGTGTTTGACTTCAAATTAGAGTGTTTCTTTAATCCCTTACGATGTTTTAAATTTGGAATACATTGCGCTTCCCAAGAAGTGGTACGGTCGACTATGCCAAATCTGTACGGATTCAATAGCATTTGTAACCTTATATCTATAGCGACATAAGTGTCGTATTGGTTGGAGAGGAAACGATAATTTTACACTCTTTCTGTGGGCAAGCTTTCCTGTGGCGCCGATATAATTTTTTTCTAAGTTCTCAGGTCATAAACCAAACGAATTTATCGCCATTTCGACAGGACGTCAAAGGTTAGATTTCAGAAACATTTTAATATTTTTTAGAGAGCGGAGCGTTTCCCGGAAAGTTACATTGAGGTAGGAAGCGGCAGAGTGGGTAGTTTAATAATAAATAAATTATACTTACAATCAGAAGCGTAAAATTGATGTAATCTCTTATGTAAGAACGTTGAATAATAATAATAAAACATAATAAAACATATACATATAGTTTAGGAGTTTTGACTGGTACTGTCTTCCAGTTTTATTGATGAAAGGATTTCCAAGAGGGCTCAAAATTGTTTACGATGCAGAGAAACAGGAATGGAGTTTTTTGATCTGGAAATATATTAAGTTTTATTTATTCTATTTTTTTCCACCTCATTTGCATCTTGAAACTTGTTGACTTCGTTATTTCTACCTCTATGTTCTTCGCCGTAACAAAAATAGAGCCATCAGGACATTAATATTAGTTTGACAGGATTTTTTTCAGATTGGCAAATACACTTCAGATAGGTTTTGCCAGGTAATAAAATAGAAAATTAATGTGTCTACGGGGGCGTAACCTGAAATAATCTGGGTGGGAGAAGGAGCTGATTTAAAGGAAATCAGGGTTTTTTTTGGGACAGTCAAGCGCGGATCGGAGAGTGGCATTGATCTCGAAGCGCGAACGGGTCGTCAGATCGCGGAATAAAACCTCGGAAGGATATTAGTATCTACGTCGCGCGCGAACCAAAGTCTAATCGTACGAGTCGCGTATCGCGTTAAAAGAGTGTCGAGTATCGTGTACCTACATCGAAAGTGCGGATTTGCAACGAATAAAGCTTCGTTATTTAAATATAGTCTGAAAGTGTTTTCAGTGCGTCGGTGAAGTGCGTTCGTAATTGCGTAAAACTGAATTAGCTAATTTAAATTTTACCCGCAGCGGTTTTCTCATGAAACTCAATAGAAACGAAATATGACTATTTTGCTATAGAGGCGTCACGAAAATAGCGGGTGTACAATATTTATAAATATCAAGTATCTACATCAGAAATTTATTTATGTAACACGTTTTATATTTATCCTTTATCCCTATAGCTATCTAGGTCCTGAAGGAGATTATATCATATTATTTTAGCTTTCCTTCGTCTGGCAGAGATACTTATATTTAGATCTAGTATAGACGGTCTGTGGAAATTACGACAATTTTAGGTGAAGGAGCTAGCAGAAACAATTCTTACCTTTTTCCCTATATTTAGGTTTTCTTCATACAGGTGTTTCTTTTTTTTATACAGCTTTCCTTTTTTTTATATAGGTAGATCAACGAGATCCAGGGCTGAAAATTTCCACATGACTGTTCTCAAACTTCTGTCTGTAGGTTTTAATTTTAGAATCTTTTGTGAAAATGGAGCGTGTATCTAAGATTATTTTAGGAACCAAGGGGTTTAGGAACGCAGAGTCTTTTTCAGGCTAAAGCAAGGTGTGCTACTGGGAACGGAAAAGCAGTTAGCTGTGCGGGTGAAGCCCTACATCATGTTTGCGTCTGAAACCACAGCCGACGTAGTATCGACAGTACACCGTTTGACGAGGCTTGGAAAACCTCTGCGTTCACCAGTCAAGCTTAGTAAGTTAGAAAACTTAAAACTGACTTGGCCAGGTCTTTAGGAGAGATGTGTGAAAATTGGAGATGTTTTGAAAGGGTTTTTTTTTGTATGAATGAGTCAAATTCTAGGGACTTAGGGTTTAAATGGTAGTTTAGATTGGCGCTGGATTTTGTTTGGAAGCGTGTTATTCTGTGTAATACGTGGGGACGACTATTAAAGGTTGGCAGGGAGGTCGTCTTCTAAATCGTTAGGGCCCCCACTTCATTCTGGATTTGCAAAGAATCCCGAATTCCCTCAAATTTTAATTATAGCTGCAGCTACGCTACGAGTATCGACGACCCTTCAATATTCTTTATAAAACCATATACATATCCCTAATATTATACCTAACACACATTTACAAAATAATTATATAACACATTATGTTTACACACTGAATTCATCTTCGGCTTACGTCAAATTTCGTATTTGCGCGGGTATATATCATCTTTGTATCAAAACGTGTCAAATTAAAGTGTTATGCGGTGATACGGTATGTAATTAATAATAATAATACAGTGTAATTGTTGGAGTCCTGGGAGTTGCTGAAACCTGTTGTTCCTGAAGGAGCGGTTTATCCAGCTAAAACGCATGAAATACTTCAATCTTACGATTTCTCTCTTTTCATTTGATAAATTCTGAACTTGTGTACCTGTACCCATTTATTACGGTGTCCGGATCAAAATTCTATTTCTCTGTTTATTTTAACCGTTATGAACACAATGTAGAGGTCCTCTACCAAAATAGATACTAGATGATCACAAATTACTATGGCCATAAATAAACATTTAAATATATAGATAAATATTTAAATAAATAATTAGATAAATAAATATATAAATAAAAGACGAATAAGTACTCGACCAGAGTCTTATTTTGTTACACTGTGAAGCCTGACCAGCCTTTGACCACAACCTTTTCACACGTTCTTATCGTACGTGATCCACTTTTCATCACCAGTTATCAGGTTTTTCAAAAATGGTTCGGTTTCATTACGTCGTAATAAAGAATCACAAATGAGTACACGGTTCATTAAGTTTCTTTCAGTGAGCTCATGAGGCACCCAAATATCGAGCTTTTTTGTGTACCCAGCTTTTTTCAAATGCGCCAAAACTGTTTTGTGGTCAATCCCCAGTTCTTCAGCTACATCGTAACTACTGATATGCCGATCTCGCTCCACTTTTTCAAAAATGGCATCCATTTTATCCGTAACAGGGCGCCCAGAGCAAGGTGCATCTTTGACATCAAAATTTCCGGATTGAAAACGCTTAAAACCAAATTTGTGCTACTCTCACAGACACTGCACTAGGTCCATAAACATCACAAATTTTTTTCGCGGCTTGCGTTCATTTTTACCTTTTTTGGAGTAAAATTTTAAAATGTATCGAATTTCTTCATTAGTTTCACTCATCTTAACAGTAAGAAAAACAAATGAAAATCACACATTTAACCTAATTGGAATTTGGAATTATCTTTTTTAAAATTTAAACTTTTTAATAATACCAAAACCAGCCAGATACAAATGGTATAGCCAAAGAGATTTTGTTATAAGTTCATACATACTATTTGCGAAAAGAGTTTTTCCCCAACCTATTACTATTACAGTCTTTTTGACTTATATAAAATTATACTAAACAATGTATTAAACTTTAATAACTAAAGAATAAAAATATAAAAGACAGAAGGAAAGTGTGTCATAAGAAAAAAAAATACATCTTAGTCTACCTGTCTAATGAGGTAGTATGTTAAGATATGAAGCAAAACATCATCTACCTGTCTCATATAGTTAATCACTTTTTTTTTTCTTTTTTCTGTTAAATTATCTTCTAATAAATGCTAAGTTATAAAATGTTCATGTCAATATGTAAAAAGAAATGTCAAAATAACAATAAAAAATCAATATAAAAATATTAGTCTACATAAAAACAAACGATTTGAAAAACACAAATCAGTTAGAAAATTAACGAACAGTAGTATTATGGCTAAGATCAATATTCATGACACCAAGCATCATTATCGTCCAAATAGTCATTGATTTTATCATATGCCTTTCTCAAGAGTCCCTGCTTAATATATAATTTAAACTTATTTTCTGAAAAACTAAGGACCTCCTTTGGAAGTTTATTGTAAAATCTTATACCATGTCCTACAAAAGAGTAGGTTTGCAAGTCTAATTTTTGGAAAAGCCAGTTTATGTTTCTTCCTAGTGTCTATAGAGAGATGCTTACCGAGCGTTGGGAAAGCATCGATATTTTTTCTGATATATATAATAACTTGGTAAATAAATTCAAATTCAAGTGTTGTGGGGACAACACTGAAGACGAGACTCTATAGTTATGCCTAAAAACTTCGTTTTGTTGACTAACTCTAGCTTGGACCCCTGCAAAAGTAGATCAGCATCTACTTGAATTACATTTGGCAATGTGAATTTTATTCATTTTGTCTTTTTCCCACTTAAAACTAAATTATTCGCAGTAAACCAATCAAGAATCATAGGTAGAGTTACATTCGCATCATCAAGGATATCTTTATGTCTATTAACTTTAAAAATAAGTGAAGTGTCGTCAGCGAATAGCAATATCTCAAATAAGTCTTTAACTAAATATGGAAAGTCATTTATGTATATTATGTACAATAAAGGCCCCAATATGGAGCCCTGCGGGACACCCATTCTAACTAACGCTCCAGCTGACTTACCTCTGTTTATATCTACCTTTTGGATTCGATCACTAAGGTATGACTTTAGTAACGTCAAAGATTTGCCCCTAACTCCGTAGTGAGCCAATTTGCATAAAAGGGTTTCATGATTATGGGCTTGTATTGGGTCTTTCAACGGTTTTTGTTTTAATATGCTGAGTCAACTACTTATCTGATCAATATAAAACTTGGACACGTGTTTTTTCAAACCTTTGTCTTTCCGTTGTCAGGTCGGTTACTTAATTGGACACATTTCGCTCGATAGATTTTATTTTTGAAAATGATTCCTTTTTAAGTTATTATTTGGTTTTATCTCTAAACGGCTTGAGTTTTATGTCTGAAATTACAAACTGAAATTATAACAAGAAAACATGGTTTATTTTTCGATGTCAGGTGGAAAATCTCTTACATCAAATACTTTTTCGTAAAATCTAGAAAAACCTCTAAAATGCACTGATTTTGCAAGCGCGCGAAGCGAGCATTCGAATAGAACTTTCTGAAAACATACTGAAGTTCAAAAAAGCTCAGTAAGATTATTGTGCACCAGGGGTAAGGCCTTAACGCAATCAAAAGCTTTAGAGAGGTCACAAAAACACCTAATGCATCCTGTTTTTCTTCCCAAGCATCAAATATGTGCTTGACTAAAGCAACTCCTGCATCTGTAGTTGACCTCCCTCTAGTAAATCCATATTGTTCACAATGAAGCAACTTATTTAACTTAAAATGAGATGATGTATTTTTGTTGTGATCAATGCAACATCAAAGTACTGTGCGAGAATCAAGCAGTCGCGTTACAGCTGAGTCAGGCTGGCTTGTTTACAATTTCAGGAGAGTGCACTATCCGAACAAAGGAGTTGAGCATAGCGTCACATTATCAAAGGTTGAACAACCTCACCATAAAAGCTGACATATCAATTCCAGAAATAGCGCCGATTAACAACATTATAAATATTACTTTGCCTTTTAAGAGTAATATAAGTTTATCAGAAGATCATCAATCAGAGTTAAATTTAATAAAACAGAAGATAGATGCAATGAAGGAAGAAACTCCTGTATTATCAGGCAGAGCAACTTACCATGACTATCATCAATATACCCTACTGTATGGAATGCTTGGAGTGATGACAGCAGCAGGTAGCTGGTTCCTGTGGAGGAGAATGCGTTGCAGGAAGCGTACCGCGGACGTCACGGTGACGGCCACGGGCGGCCCTAAGCCCGAGCCCGCCATCCGCTACAGTGTTAAGTGTAGTGCATGTGAAATTGGTCGCGACAATATTTATTTATTTATTTATTTATTTCTCTCTCTTACATCTATCATTACAGGTTCTTAACCTAATGCGACAGTGTATTTCCATAACAAAGGATACCAAGTGTAACCTTTGTGAATTCGCTTAGCGTACAAGAAAACAAATCGATTTCCTCCGCGACCATGTTGAGAGTGTGCAGTGCACGCGTTAAGGGCGTCTTGCTCAGTAGGTTGGTGCGAGCTTTCGGCACCACCAGCAACCGCGGCCGCCGCCGCCGACCCACGAACCCGTCAGGCACGCACAGATCTACTCTTCTTTACTTTTCAATCATCATGTATCATGTCGTTTATCACCATCACCATCCTTTATTGTGTGTTTGTTTTCTTTTTATCATTAATTTTATCAATTTTTTCCTCACTTCTCTGGTGGGGGAGTATGTTCGGGCCAGCCGTACATTTTTGCTATGTTTACAGTTTTACCTAAATTGCGTCGGTACTGGTCCGTCGTTACCGTGCGCGACACCTACTCATCGTCATATCATTTATATCATAGTTATCAGTTAAAATAAATCAATATTAATTCCAGAACTCCTCTTTTATCATTTCTATCATAACCGTGTGGAACTGGACCACACGATATCTATGGGGTGTACGGAACAAACTGCACTTTAACGCTAGCAAATGCTGTTAAGTATCGTTCACGAGAGCGACCCAGACCTATGGAGCAACTTACACGTTAGGGTCTGACACAATTGCTCGTGTGAACTGTATCAAAGATCTTGGTGTCACTTTTGACACACGCCTTACATTCCACGAGCACGTGAAAACCCTGGCCGCTGATTGCTCCAAAAGGCTAGGTTTTGTTTTGCGAAACACCAGAGATTTTAAAAATCTCAACGCGATAGAACTTCTCTACACAGCTCTTGTCAGAAGCAAGATCGAAACCGGAGCCGTTGTCTGGAGCCCTCGTGAATCGACATATATTCTTTTTGCTTGAAAAAGTGCAGAAAGCGTTCCTCCGTTTTCTGTACAATAAGAAATATGGATATTATCCTTTTATGTACCCGACAAAGTACCTTCTTGGAGCGCTGGGATTTAATTCATTAGAAGTTCGAAGAGACTGTGAGCAGTCAGTCACGGCCTGTCGCATATTGCGCGGTGAATCAGACTGTCCGCAGCTCACCAGTCAAATATGTCAACTATTTGTGCCCGACAGATATTTCAGAGCTCGTACGCATCTTCTGTTGTCAGTACCTGCGGCACGTACTGCTGCTCGTAGCATGTCTCCACTTGTGCGTGCACGAACTTCACTCAATGCTCTGTTGGCGATAGCACCAGACTGTGATCTATTTGCGGACAGATTGATGAATGTGATTAGTGAATGCTTGGCGTTTTTCGAGCGTGATGTGTGACAGGACTGTCCTATTTGTTAATTAAAATTATTAATTATTAATTTCATTAATAATTACATTGCGCTTTTGTCATGATATAGTACATACCCAGCTTAAAACCTTTCCGAAGAAATGCTTTATCTTTCAGTGAAAACTGCATCAAAATCGATTGAGTGGTTCTCAAGTTTTTTTTTCATGTATGTGACCCCTCCTGAATGTTTAATGTATAAATTTCAGATCTGTGGGTAACTCATTCCATCTGCAAGGAGACCCGTGACATACGGACGGACAGACGGCGTCGCGGAACACTTAAAACGTTACATAGTAATGTAATATAATAACACAAATATTTTGTGATTATAATAACAGACACAACACGAAATACCTATTTAATTTTAGTCACTAATATGGCTTGACGGCCAAGGCAAATCTATATTTCAGTTTTAGTATTGAACTAAAAGTCAAAAAAGATACTTATTATTTTTATATTTAAATTAATCATTGATTGCATTAAATTCCATCGCTGTTATTGTTGCTATAAACAAAGAAAATACAGTCATGTCATATTTAGTAACTTGGTTACTCAATGCCATCTAGCGGCTTTCACGTGCATTTTCTGCTCATCCCTGATTCCGTTCAATGTACTCTGCGTTCGTTTTTAAATGTCAAGGTGTTTGGTACACTACGCACCAGATGGCTCTTCTACATTTTTTTAATGACTTTGTTAAACGTAGGTTTTACTAATTAGTCGTAACATAAGGTCACAGCATTGATAAAGTAACTAGCACAAAGTATCTGGGAGTCATAATAGACCAGCGTCTATAATGGTACCCATATATTGAATTGGTAGGTAATAGGATCAGGAAACTAACCTGGATTTTTAAAACATTAAGACATGTAGTCGCAGCCTACTGAATAGAATATATATTGCTTTGGCTCAAGCTACCTATATTATAACTTATTGTATTCCAATATGGGGCGGGGCCTTTAAAACTAAATTTATAGATGTGGAAAGGACGCAACGTTTTCTTATCAAAGTGATGTATTTTAAGCCATATAGATTCCCCACTGACATCCTGTATACAATTAGTAGGTAATGTATTAACAGTGAGAATGCTGTATATCTTACATACAGTTATGAGACTGATTGAATGAATAGACACTTTATTGTACACACATGAAATAAAAATAAAGAATAAAAAGTAAAGAGTACACAGTATTGTACAAATGCAGGCTTATTACTAGGAGCAATTTCTTCCAGCCAACCTTTGGGTGGTGAAGAAATAATTATTGATAAAATGTACAGGTGGGACAAACAAATAAATATTTGATAAAGAAAATAATAACCAATAAAGTGAATCTACATAACTAAATCTACATCTTACTACTACTTATTTATATATTGTCAAAATAATAAATAGGTTTAAATTTATATAGTTATAAATGCCATTTACATAGATAATAAATACACAATATATACATGCACAATACATATACATACATTATATTACACATACACATATTAGTAATAATAAATGTAATGAGTAAAACAGATAGACTGAGTGATAAAGTGCCATGACTACCATCCCAACGAGTCTTCATAATGAGACCTAATATTTCGCTTAAATATCTCTAGAGAAGACGACATACGAATATCAGAGGGTAATTCATTCCAGAGACGAACGGCATTGACCGCAAAGGATTTCCCATAAGCAGCAGACTTGTGCTTTGGAAAAGTCAGAAGTAAATTTTTTCTGCAGCGTAAGGAGCTGACGAGTTTAAATTTACCATGAAGATATTCAGGAGCGGAGGGACCGTTTAAAACGTTGTATAGAAGAATTAAGATATGAGTATTCCTACGAAGGCGAATTGGGAGCCACCTTAAACGAGCACGAAATTCAGAGACATGATCGTACTTCCGTAATCCGTAGATAAAACGAATGCACAGGTTTTGAAGACGTTCAAGTTTGCTCAGTAGCTCCTCTGTTAGGTCTAGATAGCTTACATTAGCGTAATCCAGAATTGGGATCAGTAGAGACTATACCAGCATAATTTTGGTTTGGAATGGAAGAAAGAACTGCAGCCGTTTGAGTGAGTGGTAAGCCCCAAACATCTTCTTGCTAATGGCGCCAATTTGAGGAACCCAGGATAACGTGTTATCCATGAGGATACCTAAGTTTTTAACAATACTGACAAAAGGAATAACTACATTGACATATTTAATTTTTGGTGCAGTATTGCCAGTATTGCCAACATTCTCGATGTACCCAAAATAATAGACTGTGATTTATTATGATTAAGTAATAAGCCAATAGATTTAGTCCATTCAAAAATGGTGTTTAAGTTCAAATTTATTAAGTCAATTGCGCTGTTAATGTCGTCAATTTTAGTGCCTGTATAAAGTTGCAGATCATCGGCATAGAGGTGGTAAAGAGAAGAAAGGTGGCTTGCCAGGATATTTATAAACAAAGAAAAGAGTAAAGGAGATAAAACGCCGCCTTGCGGGACGCCAGCAATAACTGGACACCAGTCTGAACAACCAGTATCCGGGCGAACACACTGGTATGACTCGAACCAAGCAGTTGCTGTCAGAGACTGCATAAATGCCTAAAATACGACCACACTATTCTTAACAAGAGACGACAGCACGCTGTGGCTCCTGCTCGTCCAACCAATTTGCTACATAATAAAATACGTAGATAAGTAAATAAAATACTACTTATGCACCCTAACACTTAACATGAAACAAGAAAAACTAATTAATACCTGGATCAAGACACTCAACTATGATACTACAGAAGAACAATTGCAGTATATGACCTAAAAAAAAACACTATTTCTGGCACACACACACATACACACCCCCTTACACACGCCCTTACACACACCCCAACCTCGCACGATATTGTACCATTAACCATTTTTCCTTATATTTCTTACCCATTTAAATTTTTGTATAAATTTGTCTCATCTTGTTGTTTTACATTAAAATCATTTATTCCACTGATGCCAGCCCCAAAGTAGGCCGAAATATATGTCTTGAAAATATTTAATTTATGAACTTCTTATTGTGTATTTAACTCAGTGAAAAGCTTACAAAAGCAAAATATTTATATTTATTTGATATTATTATAATGGAAAACCTACTAAAATCATAATGTACCTACAATCAGTGTGAACTGTTCGTACACTGCTGAGCCACTGTTTTAAGCGCCAGATGGTGCCAGGGTACTTGTATTGTGTAAAAGGATTTCAAAAGAAATTATTTATTCTGAGCCTAAAATAAAAAAATGAAATATAAAAAGCGAAAAATGTTTTTACCGGTGTGGGGGATTGAACTCACGACGATCGAATACGCTACGGTGGCGAACCTTTCACATGTTTCCCTAAAACTCTCATTGCGCTGCTCCCTTTTGTCATAGCGTGATGATACATAGCCTAAACCTTCCCAAAGAAATGCTTTATCTTTCAGTGAAAACTGCATCAAAATCCATTGAGTGGTTCCCAAGTTATAAGCGAACAGACAGACAGAGAGACAGACATACAGATGTTGCATTTTATATGTATAGAGAAGTACCGAGATTCATTAAGAGAAAAGTTTAAAGAAATTAATATATTTACGGTCCCATGTGAATTTATTTATCAAGTTATTTGATATGTCAGAAAAAATATTGGTAATTTCCCAAGGCTGGTGTGCACCACTCTTTTGAAACAAGAAACAAACATAAACTAGCTTTTCCAAAATTAAGACTTGCCAAAGTAGGTACCTCTTTTGTAGGTCATGGTATAAGATTTTAAAATAAGCTTCCAGATGAGTTCCTTAATTTTCCTGAAAATAAGTTTAAACTATATATTAAGCAGGGACTACTTAAGAAAGCTTATTAAATCAATGATTATTTGGACGATAATGAAGCATGGTGTAATAAATAATAATAATCTTAATGAAAATTGTAATTCATAATTAGCATATTTGAATACTGTATGGTTCCTCGAAAGGCTTAAAACAATTAATATGTAAACTAACTTTGTTGTTAAAGGTAAAAGACAATATGAGAAGAGATATTTTTTCTCGTGACTTAATTCCTGCAGTCTTATATTTTTTAAGCCTTTACTTAAGTAGGTATAAAAAAAAAATGTATACCTATTTGTACTATGGTTTTATACCGTTTTTTTTTTAAATGCATGTTTGCTAAGTTTCTTGCCCTTCTTCTTAGCAATACTAATCGAATGGTGCGGATGGTAAGGCATTATGTATATATAATATTTTTATTCCTATATTTCTCTATTTTGTGCAGGTGTATAACTTTATTACATTTTAGTAGCCCAACCTTAATATTTTTTGTATGTATTTCCCGTATTTACTTATCAACTTATTTGTTCATTGCATCATTTATATATAATATTTTTATTCCTAGATTTCTCTATTTTATGCAGGTGTGTAAATATTTTTGGTATGTTTTTTCCTTATTAGTACATATTTTTTTTATATTCTAAAGATATATATCGTAAAGATTAACATTGACTTGTAGAAAGTATACTTTATGTATCGATTTTAAAAAATAAATATTTTCATTTGATTTGGTTTGTACGTCTCGATCCCAGAATAGTACGGAAATCGTTGTGAATAATGCTTGTTAGTAAACACGTGCACGTACATACCTAATTATAAGCTTTCGATAAAAAATATTAAAATTAAATATGTAACAACTATGTACATGCAACTATTAAGTTTGTAATAGCTTTAATAAGCTTTTGTAGACTCACAAGTTTTAAATCATTTGTAGCCTCACTTTTAAACGTTTATTTACGTCGAATGATCACTCTCAATTATTTAAGAATCGGATATTTCTACCTCTTTCGAAATTGACAAGCGCAATAAGGTACCATAGACAAGGCAAGTAGAATTATCTTTTTAATTTATTGCGAGCACAGAGTTGATAGTACATTTTGGGGTCAAGTTGTAAATAAGTACGAAATGGTCCATCCGTCATACGGGTCTGCAGCTTCAGCCGTAATAGGTAGACTGTTATTTTCACAAAACACATGTTTCTATGGCCTTTACCACGATAAGTTATAAAACTGAAGAAACATTGAATCCTGTTAATAGAGTCAACATAGATTAGTAATTTCTTGTATTATTTAATAGCAGATGAAGCAAAATTTTCCTCAATTATGTTACCATTTGTGGAAGTACATTACAACAACAGATAATGTATCAAAATTCAAAAACAAATCAAAACAATTTTAATGGATAAACCAATTAATCATACGCAATAATGCGTAGATTGCGTAGGGATAAAAGTTTTCTGAATAATACCGTTCGTTACCTTGTTTGATTTAAAATTACGAGTACCTACCTACCTAGAATCAAAATCTAGTTAAATTTCTTTTACCTACTCGTATAATAAGTATCGCCTTTGCACATGATGTTTATTGATCTTTTATTGTACGTTCTTCGCTATTGCCGGTGTAATGGAAAAATATGTAATAAATAAAAATAAACATTTTATTCTTGCATATTGTAAGCCTTAGTTGTTAGGTGGTAGAGCTAATGCCAGGCTCGACTGTGGAGGTACCACCATCTTACTCGGAAATCCCCCCGAAGTTATTCCGAGGAGAGTAAGAGAACAGCTCTCAGGCAAAACCAGGCGGTCCACCATTGCCTGGGACCGATGGATGGCGGTGTATCCATCCCCAATTGCCGGGCCTTATATAAATCAGACTGGTGATGGGCAGCGGCGTCACTGGTGCAAGGGTTTCGGCACCGCGCTCACCAACCCGCCTGCCCAGCGTGTGTGAGTATGGGCATTTCTTCCAGGAGGACCGCCAAGAGTGGCGAAATCCTGGAAAGGCCTATGTCCAGCAGTGGACGAAACAGGCTGATGGATGGATGGATATTGTAAGCCAAATTTTTAGTAAATGGTACCTACATAAGTTTCGAGTCGTTAGTGTCCACTAGTAAGCAGAATTTAAATTAATTTTAATATTTGTACGACACAAGACTCTTGCTTGGTTTAGGTCGTTGAGCATCTTTGCCAGCTCTTGGCGTCGTCCCAATCAATTGTTTTGAAGTTAAAGTTAAAGAGCTTCGGAAAAATGACATTCTCTTATACCTCGTTTCATTGCAGCACTCGTCGTAGATAACAAATTAAATGTATGTCACTGCGGTGTAGAAAATTAAAAAAGTAAATCTGGACGTGAGGAGCTCTGAACTGGGATTCGAACCCGGGACCTCTCGCTTACCGGGCGGTTATCTCCTTGCGATCGATGGATAAATCGCCAAGTGATGTTAAAAATATAGAAATGTATTTCTATCATCGTCTCGTCGTAGAGCCTTGGATTGGCACATCATTGTCGCTTATTTACAAAGGTTTTAAGGCACATACCTATTGTTTATAATTTATATTCACTTACATAAGTCCGATAGGCCAATGAAAACAAGGTTTTTGGACGTTGAACGAGCACAGAGGGCCCTCATAAAAGTTATGTACTTCAAGAAAAGGAGATTCCCTACTGAAAGATTATATCAAATAAGTAACTCACTATCAGTTAGAAAGCTATATATAATCAATATCATATTAAGGACACATAAAACTCTACCTTTTGATAAAATCAGCCAAAATAAAAGAAGAAAAGTTATTGTAACACATGCTCCTAAGTCAAATACCCAATTTGCTGGCGCACAATATAATACACGTTCAGCTTACTTATATAATAAATTAAACAAACAGATAGATATTTATCCTAAATCTTATTTTGAATGTAAAAATGAAATAACAAGTTATGTAAAACCTCTAAGCTATGAGGAGACGGAAAATCTTTTACAATATATAAGGTAAATTAATGCATATCACTAATACACTACTGATATACGACACTCACACTCACACACACACCTGCTCACACTTATTCACCCTCTCTTTCCCTTTCACACTCACAAACACCCACGCTCATGCACATTTTATTTATTTTGTTAGTAAACTTAATTTTAAATTTAATTAAAACTTAAATACTTCTGTTAAACTGTACTCTGGAAGAGCGGAGCCTCCTGGTATAGGCATTATATATGCTTAAAAGGGGGCTTCATTCACTAATTAATGTTAAGCATGTACATTTGTTTAAGGAAAAATAAAAATTTATTATTATTATTATTATTATTATAGGCCACGGCACTGCAAGTAGCTGGCAGGCAATTAGGAAAGCATTCGGGATCAAGGAATACCGCACCAGCCTTTTGAGTAGTAGGCTCCAAAACATTTGGCGTCAGCAAGTCTTCGATTTATGTTCCAATCTCCTCATTCTTCATCATTCGACACAGCATCTTCTGAGCGGCAGTGGGTTACATTTCTTCATATGGCTGAAAAGACCTGTGCGAGCGCGAGACTGCTAGCCGCATCTGTCGCAGTTGAAGCTTAAGCCTGATAGTGTTTTGCGGTGTTGTGTCTTCAGGTTTAGCATGTCGAGCAATTATTTCTCGTGATTCGATTTTCCATTAATCAAAAGTCTTCTCCACACAGGTCTATTCAGTGCATTAATTTCCCAGTCATTCGGGTTGATTTCAAAAGCCAATCATATTGATTGTCAACAACCTACAAGACAGCACCATCAAGAGTGATATCCGGGGAATCATCATTTCCCTGAGCCACGACGACAGTTTTTTTTGGATTAGCACTGATCAAAAATAATAATCAAGCTTGACCAAAACGTATTACCAAATTCTGAAGATTGTCTTCGGAGCTTGCCACAAGCTTGCGTCATCAGCATAAAGAAGCTCTTTTACTTCTAGCCGAATTCTTTTGGCCTTCAATATTGAAGAGACACTCATCCTTTCTTGTTTATATCGAAATCTTCAAAGGCTACCATAACCAGAGCCGAAAAGAATATTCGAGCGTCGGAGCAAGAACACAGCCTTGCGTTACGCCATAGATAAATGATTTATCTATGGTTACGCCACGATTAACTTCAAACGGTCCAGAATTTCCCTATCGTTGATAACTGAGCCGTGTATGTTGTCATGAATGAGATTTGGTAGACATCCGATTTTTGTGTAGTCCGTTTCTGCTGTGCCAAAAGCCTTGATTTGATCTACGAAGGCCATAAATAAAGGAGTTTGATGTTCGCGGCAAGACTAAATATCATGTCTGTTGAGGCGTTTAGCTCGAAAACCGGCGTTTAGCTCGAAAACCGCACTGGGACTCAGGATAAATCCGATCAGCTAATGTTTCAAGTCTTTTGAGTACTACTTTGGCAAAGGCTTACCTGGAATGCTTAACAATGATATTCCTCTGTAATTGTTGCAGTTATCACGATCTCCCTTGTCCTTGTTATGTGTGACGAGCTTTGTATCAGCGTTATACATATATCCTGTTGTAGTGAGCTCTCCCTCCAGCAACAAAGCGAAAGCAAGTGTAAGGCTGAAGACACATATTTAAGTTTAAACCTCAATCACTCGCATGGGGTCAAAGAAGTTTAGCGTGTCAAAGAATAGTACTTGCCGCATTCCGAATTTCCCCGTGCCCTTGCTAGCTTCCTAGCTCGCCTCAGAGTTTGCATTTCAGTGGCAATCAGATCACGGGGGTAAAAGGATGGCTTGTCCGTTTCGCAGCCATCAAACAGACACTCCCATGGGCTTATAATTATAATATTATGTCATGCAATAGTTCCATCCTAGCCTGCATACCAAATTTCAGCTTTCTAGGACTTCAGGAAGTATCCTAAAGGTTTTGAAAATTAAAATATTATATATTGTACCTACATAATGCAATTAATAAATATGCTGATAGAAAAATAAACTACCGCACACTCGATTAGCCTTGCTAAGAAGAAAAAACAACCTGTATTTTTATGACACCGATCGAAATGTTAAGCTTAAGGACTAAATTATTCTGATTAATATAGTATCGTAAATTAAAGGAAAACCATGAAATTTAACATTAAAATAACAAAACTCTTAAAAGTATCCCAATAATCAATATTGTTTCAAGTACGAAAAAGACGCAGGAAAAACGTATTATTAATTTTCCTGAACAGCATTTTTAAAATGGCACACAGATTTAGTAAATCATAAGGATCAACGCAGAATATAAAGGTTCCTTTATGTAAAATTTGCTGTGTTTAATATTTAAGGTACTTTCCTCCCAGGGGCATTCGTTTAGTTCACCTCTGTATACCAATTTTCAAAATTATTCGCATACTTTCAACATAATTTTGAAAGTGTTACATCCGCGCTCCAAATCTACTTGATGACATGCAGCCTCCACTCGTTCACCTACTAACCGGCCAATTTGATTATGTGGAGGTTTGTGTAGTATACATAATCACCGGCCGGACGGAGGCATTCGCGCCACGCTCTGCGCGCACGCATACTCCGCGAGACTGCTGGAGGTGGCTGGCGCAGGTGTGAGGTGACAGTAGCGGCGCGTCCCTCTCACTGGTCACACGCCACTTGCGGTTACTTTCAAACTAGAGATCGCGAATCTTTTAGTGATAAAAGCGCGCGTGTTTTCTTTTTGCTTTAATAACATGCCACAGCTGCTTGTTTTGTGATTGAAAAGGAAGAAGTTTGCAACAAACAGGTTAGTTACTTTCCTTTATGAAATAAATAATTATCTAAGAGGCAATAAACCTCAAAAATTATCATTAGGCTTTATGCGTATGCAATGTAAAGTTTGTAACCCAATTTAGCAATAGTTTCTGATGATTGCACCCAACGCAAAAATCGCTGATTCGTCCGCTTACTTACTTTATTCTGGCTCTACTTATCCAATACTTAACCTTATTGGAAAGTTTTATTGAACCGTTATTTATTGCTTTAGTTTTATGTTTAAAGTAGGAAAGGTCTAATTTTATAAGGACAGGTCAAGCAAGATGTACTTACATACACATAAAATATAGTTACTTATCGGTACTTTGTATAAAAAACCGGACAAGTGCGAGTCGAACTCGCCCACCGAGGGTTCCGTACAATTATGACCGCGCATACCGTTGCTTAACTTCGATGATTTTCGATGATCGATGATGGTGGTATTCCTTGCCAAATTTCATAGTTCTAAGTCAACGGGAAATACCCTATAAATTTTGATTTCCTTGAGAGTGTCGAAATATACGTTTTTGCGGCTTAAACGGCCGTATTTTTTTTAACGTAATCTTAAAAGTTTGATTTTTATCACAGCTTCAAGGGGCTGTAGACTTGAGTACATGGTTTTAATTTCAACTCGATATCTCCACGCGTTCCCGAGATAAAGGGTCTTGAGTCTTGACAGACAGACAGACTAACAGACGGACTCAGAATACAGAACAAACCAGAAACCCTCATCGCGCGCAAAACTGAGGCAATGAGATGTCGGTTATAATGTCCTACTGCGAGGTTTCGTTACTCAGTCTGCGGTCGACGCTCACTTCGTGCACTTGCGCTGTCTCTATCTAAAACAATTTAATTATGCCGACTTGTGTCGTTCCAACGTGTAAAAATTCGACTGCAAAAAACAAGAACCCCGATCAGGTCACATTTCATCGGTAAGTATTACGTTTACTAATCATCTTATTAAAATAATGAATTTATTTACTGTACATATTTGTCATAGAAATTATGCCATCCATTTTGTGAGTGTTGCCAACTTTTAGTGGATTTATTTACCCTATTTTTTTTTTAATTATCATGCAACGCCGCATATTAAACAAATTTCAATAAGTAATCAATTTCAAACGCCGCTTATTAAGTAGATGATGCAAAATTGCCAAACGTTGTTCAAACAACTGTTTTGTAAAATAACTAAATGATTTGTTTATTTACATTTAATAGTTTTAATGACGACATGAAACCCCGAGAGGGTGTCAGAGGTGATACCAAGTATGAACGTAGTTCACGCTTGGTACACCCGCATTTCACCGACAATTATTACGTCCCAGACGTGATGGTTGGTGACTGGTGAGCCCTATCGCCGTACTTCGGGCACAAATGGACCAACTGCTTATCGTGCCTTCCGAAGCACGCAGACCGAACACAACTGAATGTGCACCACAGGGATTGAACCCACGACCTCTGTATTATCAGGCGAGCGTTCTACCACTCGACCACAAAGGCGGTCTACAATATTGTACTGAAAAATATAATAAATTGTAAACTTGTAAATTTTAGCTTTCCTGCTGATGAAAAAAGGAAAAGTTATTGGATGAAAATAATTCAAAAGGCACGGGTTGATGAAAATTGGAAACCTTCAAAATGGAGCGTTATTTGTTCAGAACACTTTGAAGAGCAATATTTCCAGTACACGAAAAGTGGTCTGAAAAAACTTAAGAAAGAAGCTTTTCCAAACAAGGTTCTGTTTATTTTTGTTATAATCATATTAGTTTAGATACTTAAGAGGTTATTTGAGAATGTTGTAATACTGTTACAGAATTTGGCCTTTATTCCAAGAAAGTCAGAAAAGAGCGTGGAAATGAAAACATCTGAAGCTCACAGCTCAACTGTAAGCATTTTCAAATGTACCTATAAAATGAGTTTAATTATCTTTTGATATGATTACTTTAAGATTTTGTTTTTATTTTCAGAATACGCAATTAGAATGTCCAACAGAATCGCCTATACAATCAAATTCAGGGATAAGCAGTGTGGATATTTCCGATTCAAATTCTGTGTTTGACACCCCAAGGAAAGTTAAATTGAAAGCTCAATTACTCCGTAAACATATGGTTTGTGTAAAGCACGTTCGAAAAATAAAAACTTTGCAGCAAAAAAACAGGCGCTTGGAAAAAAGAAATGTGTCTTTAAAGAACATACTAAGAAACTTAAAAAAAAATCGATATGTTAATGATGACGCTTACGAGCTACTTTCTACAAATGTTGTAGCAGCCGATATTTTCAATAACGTTTACAAAAAAAACGTACTAAAAAAGAAAAAAACCAAGTACACAGCCAACATAAAAAAGTTTTGTCTTACATTAAATTTTCTTTCGCCGACTGCTTATAACTACGTGAGAGCTACGTTTGACACTTGCCTTCCTCACCCTAAAACATTGTCAAAATGGTACTCCAATGTGAGTGGAGAACCTGGATTCTCAGAGGAATCATTTTTGGCTTTAAAGGAAAAGGCTGCATCGGCGTCAGAGCGTAAAATAATTTGTTCTCTCATGGCTGATGAGATGTCTATCAGACGCCAGAGCTTGTGGGATGGAAAAAAAAATTGTGGATATGTCGATATGGGGACCGGTACCTCAGAAAATTGCCAAACATTAGCCTCGGAAGCTTACGTATTATTAATTAATGGTATTAATGAACACTTCAAATTACCGCTTGGATATTTTTGGTGCATGGTTTAAATGCCGAGCAAAAAGTTAATTTAATTAAGTTGTGTCTTATTAAATGCCATGATGCTGGTATCAAAGTAGCATCCCTAACTTTTGATGGACATTTAACCAATTTGACGGCGATGAAACTTCTAGGGTGTAAAATTGATCCCAAAAATGAGTTAAAGACCGTGTTTAAACACCCTGTGGATAAATCCAATATCGTTGTATTTTTGGATCCCGTCCATATGTTCAAACTCGTGCGAAATAACTGGGAATCAAAAAAAGTATTCTTAGATGAAAATGACAGCGAAATCGATTGGGACCTTTTGTGCGAGCTAAACAAAACTCAAGAAAACGAAGGACTACATTTTGCAAACAAGCTTACACGTAGGCATATTATGTTTCGTAACAATGTAATGAAGGTAAAGCTTGCTAGTCAAGTTTTGAGTGAAAGCGTAGCTACAGCTGTAGAATTTTGTAGAGAGTATGCAAAGATATCCAAATTTAAAAATTCAAAACCAACCGAAACCTTTTTAAGAAACATGAACGATCTTTTCGATATATTCAATTCCCGTAATATGCAACAATTTGATTATAAGCAACCGTTGAGCAGTCATAATAAAGACAAAATACTTACATTCTTGGAATTAATGAAAACTTACATCTATAACTTAAAAATAAAAAATGCTACGAAAAGAAAAATTAATCAGGACGGGAAAAATGTGCAAATAATAATTAAAAATTACAAACCAATTCTAGAATGCAATATCAAAACTGGTTTTCTCGGAATACTTATAGGTATTGAAAGTTTAAAGTCACTATATAGAAATCTAATTGAGACTGAGAACATGCTTGTTTTTATACCTACATATAAATGTAGTCAAGACCACTTGGAATTATTTTTTGGTACGATTAGAATGCACGGTGGCCATAACAACAATCCGAATGCAAAGCAATTCAAAGGAATTTATCGCAAACAATTATGTCATTTAGAAATAAAAGCGTCTGACAGTGGGAATTGTATACCCTTAGAGAATATAGCGGTACTGAATTGTTCGTCCTCAACGAAAGTGATAAATACCACAACGGAGTCACAACGGTTAGATAACGATGACCAAGAGGTTGATGATTTAAACCAATCGACGATCGATAGCAGCAGTAGTGACAATATTGTAAAATTATTATCTTCGGAATTACCTGAGCTACATGATGTGACTAAATATGTCGTAGGCTACATAGCTGGGTCTGTCGTACATTATCTTACGAAAACGATCAAATGCCAATTTTGTATTGATGCAATGATCACCTCAAATGTCCTGTGGTTTCACAGACTAATTGCTTTAAAGAATAGAGGTGGACTTTGCTTTCCATCTGAAAATGTTTATAGTGTGTGTTGTACATGTGAATCCCATGTAAGGAGAATTGCTCGAGAAGATTTTGTAATTTCTTCAAATAAACAACATCTACGAATTGTACTCGAAATTTTTAAAGAGTTTATTGGAAAAAATAATTTGTTTTTATCTGATGATAATCATGTAAATGGTCAAATTCATAGGAATCACCTCATAAGAGCGGTCATTGAAAAATATCTAGACATAAGATTACATTATTTATCAAAATGTAAAACTCTTCGCATTAGTGCCGAGTCTAAAAGGCAATATTACAATAAACTTACGCAACAAAAAGGTAACTAAATGTGAGTAAAACAGTTACTAAATACTTATTGTTTTGAAAAACTAGGCTACCTGCATATTTATAATGTTAAAAATGTACGTTAAATAATTTAAAAGTTTTTAATGAATATATTTGATTTATGTATAGATACAGTTTTTTATTTTTATAAAACCATTTTATCACCTTTAGATATCAGTAAGTGCTTACAACATACTAATACCATAGAAGAGCTTACGATATATTAATTTTACCCCAAAGCGGTAAATTGCACTTGCGTTCGCAACACCACACGGGTAGGAAGTGCGGTAGGCGGGGAGCGGAAAGTTTTGCTTTCGGACACAGTACGCTGCGTACAGATGTGATTGAATGCGGTTTCTGGTTTGTTCTGTATTCTGAGCAGACGGACAATAAAGTGATCCTCTAAAAGGGTCCGTTGAGGTACGGAACCCCAAAAGAGTCAAGTGCGAGTAGAACTTACGCCCAGATGGTTTCGTACCGTCAAGTAAGTTTATAGATTTAAATGGTTTGGATGAAAATTACAAGTAAACTTATTAATATATGGACAATGTATGAAACAAAATTCAGGTTCGTAACCCTAAACCTATATTAAAAATCTGCGTCTTGAGTATTTTCTTTATATAAACAGTATTTATAAGATCCTACAATTCAAAATGAAAAAAAATTTAGAATATCCCCAAAACCACTTTCCAATTAAGAAAAAAATATTTCTCTCAAAAATTTTTTTTTTCACCTTTCCATAGAAATTTAGTCAGCTAATTGAACCTCTTTGTACTGGGAAGTGAAAAAATTATTTAAAATTATTAAATTAATAGCTAAACAATAAATATTGTTTTTTAATAACTAGTGGTTCGCCCGAAGTGTGAACTCGCGCTCGCCCAATTCGCGCTTGACCAATTTGGCTCATGTTTGAACTTAAAAATTCCTCTTGCCTTATTTAATCGCCTGCCAAATTTCATGACATTCCGATCGACGATACTCGGATTGTTCTAGTAGACTCGGAGAACTCGCTCGCTCGTTCAATTTAATATTTCTAGATTATAGGGGCAAGCAAATTCTCAGTTTCTTTACATGTTAAAGTTTGAAGCCATACGCTGTTAGCAATTCTACATGGACGACGCAACGAAAGAGGGTAATATTGATTTCTTTGTTGATCTTGATAAAGGACGGTGCTCTTATGATTTTATAGTGTCGTTTGGCTAATATTGTTTTATGTGGAGGAATT
This sequence comes from Ypsolopha scabrella, assembly GCA_910592155.1. Taxonomy (NCBI): domain Eukaryota; kingdom Metazoa; phylum Arthropoda; class Insecta; order Lepidoptera; family Ypsolophidae; genus Ypsolopha; species Ypsolopha scabrella. The sequence goes on from OU342964.1 coordinate 31,692,462, forward strand.
TTCCAAACAAGTTCATACCGATTTCGTCGGTTTTGAAGATTTTGATCAAAAGGAGTTAAAGCATGTTTTCTCAGAATTATCTGGATATCTGAATTATCGAATTCCGATTATGTGAGGATAGGTTCATGCTTAAAGTGACGTCATAGTTCGTGAATGGTTCAATATACACTGAAGGCGATTTTAAAGGTTCAGTTTTTATCTGTAATTTTAGTGTTTAGCAACTAGATGGCAACTAGGCCCGCTGGTTTGTGGATGAGTTGACGCATCTGGCTGAGAAGCTAAAGTCCAAGTAGATCTGACACACATCAAAAAACATTAGGAAATAAAACAATTATATAATTAATAAAATGAAACCAAAAGAAATACATAACTCATCGTAACCGCCCAAGGACTACCATGTTTAGAAACTAATAACGATATTGAACGATAGATGACTCAAAAGTAAAACAGATAAAGCGAAATTGAAATATGGTGAGGAGTCGGGAGCCTCCAAGTGGCATACACCGACACAAAGTCTGAGCAGAACTAACTGCCCGGCATGACGAAGCCACTTGCCATGGCCGAGAAGCCGCACCGGGAGCATAGCTATCAGCCAATCGTCCATTACTGCTGGCCAGGTCCCTGGATAGACTGCTTTCAATCTCCGACGCTCTGAGCCTATACCTAATCGAAGCTACAGTGGCCAGGTGTAAGCCTATTGTGAATATAAAAGCACCGAGCTGTGTCGTTGTGTCTGAAATCGATGGTAGCGGCACATTCGCTCACGATTGTAAATTATTATTATTATTCCTGTCAAATTAAGCATTCATTTAATTATACTTAATCAATATAAATAACATACTGAACAAAATATCCTTCGTCAAAAAATGCTGTTTCTGAAGTGACGTTACAAGATCTGAACAATCTGAAGTTTCCACTTCGAAAATCACCCTAAGCAATAAATGATAAAATAACAGAAAATAAAATTAATGTAAAAAATATAAATAATAAAATCTTATATTTACAATTTATTGGAAAAAGTTTACTCTAAAGTGCTTTTCATTAAAAACGAAGTCCTATGCGCCGGTGTCGCGCCGCCTTAACAAGATTATGTTGTATTGCGACATCCGACTCTTCTCTACTTCTCCACATTTAGGTTTTCGTAAAGTTAGCGTCGTTGGGTAATGGATGACCTCAAAATGTATTCAAGTGTCAGCAACTCGCGAATACTCTCGCGTGCTACTCTCCTGGTGTGTGTGTGTGTGTGTGTACGTGTTTGTGTGTGAAAACGCAACAAACTATTATTTCATTTTGTTATCGACTTGTCTTTAGCCCGCGGCTCCGTCCGCGTTTATTAAATGTCTGCCCCGTTTTCGGCTTGGGCCATATTTCATCAACACCTCTTATAGCTCATATCTTGCCCAGGGTCACTACGATGATAATAAAAAAAACGCATCCAAATTCATCGAGTGATTTTTGAGTTAATAATTTGGCCAAGTTCGAGTCGGACCCGCGCACAAAGGATTCCGTACCACCCCACAATACGGGTACGGAACCCTTAGAACATGGTACATAATAATAATAATAATAAATTTGTTTATTGTGCAAAACTTACATACTAATTACATCAGTGGATGGGGCATCCTTTTAAGTACGAAGTACCTGTGCCAGGATACCCCGCTCTTCCATATAATAGGTGCTCTTCTTGTGCAACAAAAAAAAAAAAAATATATAAGTTACTGTTAAACAAAAACAGCAATAAAACTAAAAACAGCAATTAGAAAAAAATAAAATAAAAAATAAAACACAACTTAGGTATAAGTATGTTTAGATTGTGAGGGGGATAGGTTGGGTGCATGTTTACATAGATACATAGATAGCTTTATAACATAATTCTATTAGTACTTTTATACATAAATAATGTAATAAATAAATAAAATAAATAAATTAAATTTAGATAAATAGAAGCCCAAATTATTTAAATAAATAATTAATAAATTGTATCTTATAAAAGTGCTCACACAATAACCTTTAGCAGCTCCTCCACTTCTTCATAATTCAAGGTCAATAACCACTCGGTGACTTTCTTTTTGCAATCAAATAATAGTAGTGGGTAGATGTTAAGTAGCTTGTTTACTTTATTGTAAATGTAAACAGATTGTTTATTAAATTGATGCATTGCAAACTTTGTTTTAACACTGTATGAGTCAACGATATCTTTTCTTCTTTTGTTCGTGGGATAGTAAGACAGTGACTTATGCTTTTGCATCAGTAAGTTCAATATGTACAACTTTCTTACGGTTAGTAATTTCGTAAAACAGTACAGTTCTTGAGTAGGAAATCTATACGGTTTAAAGTGCATAACCTTTAGTAGGGATCTCTGAGCTCGCTCTAATTCAAGAAACTTTAATTTTGTAGCACCCCCCCAGATGTAGATGCAGTATGTTAGGATAGATTGCCCCAGGGCTATGTAGATTTGATTTAGTAGATCACGATTGGCGACATGTCTTAATGTTTTAAATGTATAAATGAGTTTTCTTGTTCTACTGGTTGTTAGTTCAAGATGTTGGTGCCAGGATAATCGCTGATCTATTATTATTCCAAGGTATTTAGTGTAGGCTACTTTCCCTATTGATGGACAGTTACAGTCATTATGTAAGTATTTACAACTGTGGATTTTAAGGCCAGACTTTTTAGGTTGTGAGCTTTTATTTATACCAAAACAGATATAATTGGTTTTTGAGGTGTTTAAGGTTAATAGGTTTTGTTTGAGCCAGGTATCAATTTTAGCCAATCCAGCCTCAGCTTCACTATGCACAGATTCCCACGTCTCACCAGTAAAAACCACAGCTGTGTCATCAGCATAAGAGAATATGTGACCTTGATTAATTTTATAGTTACACAAGTCATTTATATATATTAGGAATAATGTAGGACCTAGGACACTCCCTTGTGGTACTCCATAGGTTACGTGTAGGTCTTCACTAATATATTCTCCTATTTTAGTTCTTTGTTTGCGGCTACACAAATAATCCTTCATTAGCTCCAGAGGAGTATTCCTAATTCCAATTCGTTCTAATTTTCGTAAAAGGGTGGGGATAGACACTGTATCGAAAGCTTTTTTTAAATCTAGGAAAACAGTTAGGCATTTCTTACTCTGATCTAGTTGCTCTATAATTACTGATGTTAGGTCCTTTATTGCATCATGAGTCGATTTACATTGTCTGAAACCGTATTGAGAGTTTGATAAGATGCTATACTTTTCAAGAAAGCTAATGAGTCTGTTATTTATTATTTTTTCTAGAACTTTTGAAATTGCCGTTAAAACAGAGATCGGCCTAAAATTATTAACTTCATCCTTGTTACCACTTTTAAAAACTGGTGTAATAATGGATTGCTTTAGTACAGTTGGGAAAACGCCCTTAGCGAAGCAAAGATTAACCAAGTGGCAAATTACAGGGATGATATGGACTTTAGAAAGCTTCAGAAATCTTGTAGGGATATTGTCACAGCCTGGTGCACTGTCCGATTTTAAGCTCATGATGATTTTGTGTACTTCAGTGGCATCAGTATCATAAAGCACAAAAGACGTAGGATGGGCATCAAACGATAGAGGGGTGTCAGTGTTAAGTGTTGGGTAATTAGATTGAATATCCTCCGCAAGAACTCTGCCAATGTTAACAAAAAAGTCGTTCACTAAATTTACCGATTGCTTAGGGCACTGTGCTATGTCTAGTAATTCCGTGTTACTTGTTTTAGTCTGTTTTAAATTAGTAATGTTTTTTATGTTGTTCCATAGTAGTTTAGAGTTTTTTACTGTGTTTGTTAGCAGAGTATTCTCATATTTGCGTTTTATCTTTTTAATTAAATTATTGCAGTAGTTGCGGTATCTTTTATACGTTATAATAAGAATTTGATCGAAAGGATTATTTCTGACTCTTTTCTGCATTTTGTTCCTGTTCCTTATGCATCGCAAAATACCAGGAGTAATCCAGGGTTTAATAGTACGAGTAGATTTGGTAAGTGTTTTAGTTGTAGTGTTTTCCTGTAGGGATTTAACAATTTTCTGGATAAGAAGCTCAACCAAAGTGTTAGGATCTTCACAAAAGAGAAGTTCAGTAATATTTTTATTAGCTAAGCTTTCAAGCGCTTTTTCAAAGTTTACGTGGGTTTTAGTTTTTGAACATTTATTAGTTTGTTTTGATTTAGAAAGACTAGTGAATACCATTAGATGATCTGTTATGGTAGTGTTCAAGACCGCGATATTGGCAGTTGTTTTTGCTTTATTTATTTTTAGGATAACGTGGTCTAAACAATTCTTTAATCTAGTAGGAAGTGAATGTCCGGGTAAGAGACCATATGTAGACAGCATATTTAGGTATGTATGCCGGTTGTTTTTATCAAGGGCTACGTCGTCAATTCTACTGATAATATTAATGTTAATATCTCCAGTAATGATGATGTTACTATGTCTTTTAATGCTCTCCAAGTGCGTGCGGAGTGATTCAATAAATCTTTCTGCATTTTTATTTGATGGTGAACGGTAAATACCTAGCAAGATGTAATTAAATATTTCTAATTGTAGACAGGATGCGTGTTCCATTTTTATTTCTTTAACTTTAACTTTAAGATTATTCTTTACAAATATTACTACTCCATCGTTTTGATTCATATTGTGAGTAGTAGAGAAGGACGAGTAGTTTTTGATTCGAGGAATTGGTTTATTGCAGTCTAATCGACACTCAGTCAGAACTAAGATATCAGCTTCGAATTTTATGTGAGCTAATGTAGCTAGTAAATCATCTGTATTTTTATAAACACTTGTGATATTTTGAGTAATAATAGTTAGATCATTATTTTTAATTTCAATTTTTTGGCTTAAGTCTTCGATATCGCAGCTTATAGAATTTGCAATGTTTATTTCGTCTATCTCTTTCAATGTAATTAAGTTACTATTCATTGAGTTTTAACGAAATAATGAGTAGGTTACACATGTTATCAAAACGAACGTTATGTGGCAGTCGTAATACTATTGAAGCAAGCATCAGGACAGTTGAGTGGGGCTGTGTGTGGGCATAATTTATTGTAGGTTTATAACAATACAATATAATAATTTGTGAATATAATAGTTTTAAGGTAATATGTTGTATAAAATACTTATTGGTATATGGGGGGTAGGTATGTATGCGTGTTTGTGACAGCTTATAATACAAGAATGCAAGGGGTTTGTTTATACAATTACAGTTCAAACACAATAAATGTAACATTGTTGTGATGTATAGTAAATATAAGATAACATAATAATATAGTCATTTTTCATTGAGTACTAATTGTTGGAGATGCATTTCACTTTTAATCAATATAATAGGGGCATTTTCGTCTTTTCTAATGTATACTTTACCATAGGAGGTCCAGCAAAACTTATACATTTTAGACTTGACGAGGTCCCTCCCAAGAAAGTGTAGGCGGGCTGATTTTGCAGTCAGGTTTTCCGTTACAAAGATAGGTGTGTCTTCAGACGTGCGAAAGCCTAAGTGTTTCGCACAGAGTTTAGACTTATGTTTAGCATTAAATGCCTTACTCATTTTCAGGATGTCGTTTTTTATCAGGGTTGAGGATGTTTCGACGATGATTGGTGTGTTTGATACTCCTTCTTTTTTTCCGTGAACCCTATATATGTCTTTAATATCGGACTTACTGAGTTCGCAGCCGATACTTCTAGAGAGAGTCGTAGTCATTTCTATTAAGTCCTCCTTTGTCTCATTTTTTATTTTGGGCACATTCTTCATTTCGAAGCTAGTTTTCCTCATACCTTTCTGCATATCCTCCACCTTTTCCTCCAGTACAGTAATGTATTTTCTATCCTCCTGGGCTTGAACTTCTAACTTTTCAATACTTTTTTTATACTCTTCATTTTGCGCAGATAGGAATGTAATTGAATTTTCAATGTTCCGATTCGTTTTTTGTATGTCTGTTAGGGTTGGAGCGATTTTTTTTAGTTCGTCTCCTTGGGATGTTCTTAAAGATGAGATCAGCTCCTTTATTTCTTCTTTAAATTTGAAGAATTCAGTAGTGAAGTCCTCATTTTCCCGTTTTCTTTTATTCCTTGTAGTAACAAATTTTTCATCATTTTCCTTTGTGCTAACGTCCGTTTCCGAGAAAGATTTATTCATGGTCTGTTCCTTATTCAAGTAGGTATCTAAACTTCTTATTAGCAGTGTAATTTTTCAAAAGGCCAGGGTGTAAAACCTTCTAGTAAACTCACAGGGAGCTCAACAACTTGTTTCTTGTAGGCCTATTTGAACGGACGATTTAAAATTGCCGTCGGCATTCATTCATTCATTGAGTGGGCACGTCTTAACCAGATAATCACGTTTGCGATATTTAAGGGTTTCTGCCAATGTTAGTGACGTCTCACTCACTCTTGCAGCAACACAGAAGGGTTTCCTTCTCACAAAATCACACAGTGTAGATGCGGGTGCGCAGAATATGTGTTATCTCACTCACTTGCACAGATAGCTTGGCGGTCCTTTTCTCACAAAGGGGCGTGGCTTAGTATATTTGCAACGAAATTTTAGCGAGATATTGTGCACACGTCTATGCGCTAGCGCGATCCGAGGGGAAGAGGAAAGGAAGTAACAACAATGTACATGCCAAAGCGACATCAGGGCTACAAAAAACAAGACGCTCAGTTGTATTTTATGAGATACGCCTGTATATAACGAGGGTGAAGAATTAGATACTGACCGATAGATATAGTAAAATAATACTTTGTCGATGTTAACTAAAAGTCGGCGCATTCCCCATAGTATAGAACACAAAAACCAATGTGAGAGCGCCGACTTCTAGAGAACATGTGTTTCAGGAAGAAAGAAGTCGGCACGGTAAAAGTGTTATTTTGCTACTATCGGTCAGTATGTAATTATTCTAAATTAATGTCTGCTATAAAATTTGAAGTCGGTAATTATTTTTTATTAAAAGTTTATTGGAATTTTTGTTTGTCTATTTGTTTATGTTCCGTTTCAACTCGAGAACCAATCAAAGAATTTGGATGCGGTTGTCTTTATTATTGTCATGCTGACCCTGGTCAACAATATAGGCTATAAAAAGTGTTGATGAAATAACGCCCAAGCCGAAAAAGGAGCAGTTTCAATAAGCGCGGGTAGAGCCGCGGGCGAAAGGCTAGTGAATATATAAATGTTTGTAATGTTTGTAAGCAGAGTGAGAAAGTGTGATGTACTCCAGATCGAGGGATCTTTCTGTACCCCGAACGGTGACAACGACAGCTAAGGGGCCACCACACAGCACACAGCGCGTCCAGCTGCGGTCCGAGTGCTCGGCTCGCGGCTCTACTCGGGAACCTCCGTGAAGGTTTCAGTCCTTCCCTCTCGTGACCGGCTTCAGAGATCGCGTGACTTCACTGTCTCATTGTCATACGATTAATGTTCCTGCTGCTTCAATGAGGTGTGGATTACAATGCCTGAGGTTCTACCTGTCTATACTAATAATAGAGAAGTAAAAAGTATGTACTGGCCCCAATTTCTTTATTTTTGGAAATAAACAAATTGGCCCCTTTTTCGTGTATTTTTGAATTCTTATTTATTTTTAATAATTCAATACAAAATTTCAACTGTCTAACTATCACGGTTCATGAGATACAGCCTGGTGACAGACGGACAGCAGAGTGTTAGTAATAGGGTCCGTGTTAGTAGTAAAAGGAAAAATTTATAAACTTCTTTGCAACCCGGATGGGCGGAGTTAGGCATTTGTTTGTAGTTTATTTATCTATCAACTTGTTTATTTATTGCTTCGTGTACGTGTCATGTGGGCCATATCTGTATATATAGCGGTAATTTCGTGGTCTTATCGCAATTTATAATAAAATCAGTAAAAACTAAAGATCGCCTCTTTCACCCTTCAAAGCAACTCCAGAATATCACACTCTCTCAAACACTTGATGACTCAGACAGATGATGGTTGTCTCGTTGATGGCGATATCCGATCTATCTAGGTCTTCGCAGATTTGACGGTTAATGGTTATCAATTCGTGGAATTTCCAATGGATGACAGAATACCACTTGATGTTGAGGTAATCGCTTTGGACGCCGCTTGCAGAGTCTCCGATCCTGGCCTCATCACTATAGAACTCCTCAACGGATGGCAGCACATTACTCCACATCACATACTTTGTGCTAGGGTGGTGATTACAAACCAAATCAAATAAAGAGTATACCTGTATAATGTACTTCAGCTATGTTGATGGTTGTGATTGTCGGCACTTGGAAATTATTTGACATTTATCGCACGTATTGAACATGTAAATATTATTTAAGTTATTTTTATGTTATAAAGCCCTAGATAATGCTTATAAGCGAAACCGGTCGGGTGTATTAAGTTAAATTATAATCCTGTGGACAAGTACAAGTGTCTTATTTAACAAGATGTACTTCAGCTATGTTTTGCTTAAGCAGCATGCAAATTTAATGTAAGTCATTAATCAATATTTCATAAATTAAATGACATTTAAAGAAATACTCGTAGATCGGATGTCAAAATTATATTTAGTAGGTATTGTATTACAGAAGTATGTATATATATGATTACTGAAGTCATCAGTTAAGAAGTGATTATTGCCATAATACACTTTGTTAATACGTAATCCTGATAGCTTCGTTCTGAATGAGGCTTATTTATCAATACTGTGTAGCTTGCTGACATTTTATTAAATATTAATAGTGCCCAATAAAAAAACACTTTGCTCAACAATCTCGTTTTAGACAGAAAAACTGCTATCATATTTTTGAGTCTTTCTTTTGAACTGGGTAAATAGGTGCATTATTTGTTTTTGCGAGCTGTTTCAAAACCATAGAGTGCTGAGAGCGTCATTATGTTTTATGATTTAATGTGTGTATTACAAATTTCTCGAACTTGTATTTGCATAATAGCGCATAATATGCACTTTTTGTGCTTTGAATGCAGCTTCTATCTTTCAACCATACGCATGGCTGCCAGAACTGCATTTCTGTTGACTAGCTCGGAACGCTAATATGAACAAACATTTATTAATTTTTTTGCAAACGTGCTGGATTTGTGTTTTCGAGGACAGAGAGGAATCTGAATGAAATCCCAAGAATACTTAAATCTGATGAGAGCGCACCACTCGTGCTGCGTCACCGCGCAGGAATATAGACCTTGACCTTGGTCACTGTGTAGTGAGGACTGACTGAACCTATAATTACCTGACTGAGCTACCCTGGTGGGGGCAGGAGCGGTGGGGGAGGGGGAGACACGGTGACTTAGTGTCCAGACCTCCTTGGGGAACTGGTTGTGAGGGTATATACGAGTATGGTGAGAAATCAAAGGACTAATTGTTTTGGTCCACTGTAAGAAAGTACGCACTTCTGGGGAAAGGGAGTTGTACTAAAGAGTCTACCAAGCTTAAAATAATTATAAAATGACCAATGCCACCAAAATAACACTCTTGCTGTCTTATTTTTTCCTGAAACATAATGTTGTCGAGAAGTCTAAATTGGGTTACATTATTTTTGTTAATAGTTTATTTAATTTCAAAATGAAAAAACCGGCCAAGTACGTGTCGGGCCACGCGCAGTGTTGGGTTCCGTAGTTGCCCAGTACATTTTATAAGTTTATCTACTAATACAGATCGCGCCAAACTTCTAGTCCCATACATTTAGAAGAACGGCCCATACATTATCGTGTTTAGAGGGAACTAAGAGTTTGGCGCGACCTGTACTCGTAAACCTGTAAAGCCTACTTAGCTGTGATAGTTTTCCTTTTAAATTCATTATATACAACGTGAAATTTAAGTCATTTTGTTAACGAAAATTAGCACTTTAATGCTTAATATTTCGCCAACGGATACCTAAATCGAAAAATGGTTTTCAGACATTCATAATGTGTTGAACGACCTATCTAACGAAACCCGACACTATGGGATAGACGAGAAAAAAAATCATCCCCAATTTACGTGTATTTGAGATACATTAAAAGAAACGTGTTTTTTTCACTGTATTGTCGGCGTGATTAATATAATAATAATAAATAGGTAGCAAGGACCCACACCAATATGTATACCCATACCAAATTACAGCTTTCTAGTAAAAATAGTCTCTGAGCTAAGCCGCAGACAGACGGACGGACAGACGGACATCGCGAAACTATTTTTTGTTTGCGAGGGTTTGCTCACAGATAGGTCCCGTTTAAGTTTGGTCGTGATCTTCAGAGATATGCAGCAGGACTCCTCATCGGATGACGGCATTCACTTGATATTGAGGCAAATATCTCCGGCGTTGCTTGACTGAGTTGAATTTTTTTTTGTTTGGAAGAATTTGCTTCGAAGTTTGTCCCATTTTAGTTTGTTCGTGATCTGATGATGGTATTCGGAGGTATGCAGTGGAACTCTTCAATGATTATAGCATATCACTCGATATTGCGGCAAACGCTTTGTACCAGGATGCTGATTGCAAGGTGTTCCTTAAAAAAATACATATATCCACCTGACTTTGATTCTGGCCTCACCACCATAGAACTCCTAAACGGATTACAGTAAGCAATTCGAGATTTCGTGAATCACTTTGTATCAGTGTGCTCATTTCAGGACATTGAAAACTGTCATCAGGCCACGGGACAGCAATCAGAGTGCTCGCTGAATCTACCCATTTGTCACAATTTATCGCATCAACACGAAAAACCGTGAAATAAATAAACTTTTAACAAAAAAATAATAACCGACTTTAAATTTTATACAAGACATTGACTTAAAAGTTTAAAATAATTACATGCTGATCGATGGTATCAAAATAACACTTTTTCCGACTTCTATCTTCCTGAAACATATGTTATCTAGAAGTCAGTGCATTCCCCATATTCCACATGTGAGACCGCCGACTTCTAGAGAACATCGGCATTTTTGTACCATCCGTCAGTATGTATAGGTAGTTATTTTAAACTTTTTAGTGAATATCTGCTATGAAATTTGATGTTATTATTATTATTTTGTTAAGTTTTTTTTATTGGTCATACTTAGAGATATCAAGTTATATTATAATCATAACTAATACCTCCTACAGAAGTTGATGGCTCCATAGTGCTATTAAAAATTAAGCTTCTAGTTGAGTTCAACGCGAAAAAAAGTTATTGCGTTTTACGTAATCAATTTCATAGAAATTGGCTCACTTGTTGACTTAGAAACAACTTAGAAACATGACATTCCGTTACAGCACGCATTTAAGAAAACATCTAAAAATTACTTGCGTTGAATTATTTGAGAAGAAAGTATCGGCCAACTTAACTAGACCCTTATGCATAAGAGTTTACACATAGATGGGATGTGCGGAACCGCGGAACCCTCAGGGCACTTGACCGGTCTCTTGTTTTATTTCTGTTAGTTCCGATCCGACTGACTGGTACAATATCTCGCGTCGGAACGGTTTCGTATTAGTTCCCCCCTATTCACTTCCAAACTAACTGTATTTTATGTTTTGTTATTCTTCGCCTCCAATTTTTGTTTTATTTCGCATGCGGCTTTACTTTTTGTTTTCATTTTCAACTGGCTGTGGCTCCGCGATTGTTAGTGGATACTGGTACCACCGTCTGACGCCCGCATGGTTACAACTGACAACATATCAGCCATGTTCCTTCACTTCACTCTCGATACCCCCTGCTGCCGTGGTCCCATGAACATTCCATCGCTACCGGATAACAAATATTTTGAAAGTGGACACGTGTCTTTTGTTTTATTTTGACAATAAACACTAATGCTGCAAATCCACAAGACAAACTGTCGCGCTGTGCTGTTCAATACTCGTACTAAACTATACTCCGAGAAAAGATTATGTTCAAGGGTTTCTGCAGTCAACAGTTGTAGTTTCGCCCGTGTCTGTCTGTCTGCCCGCGTCTTGGCTCAGAAACTCCTTAGTAAGTACTAGAAAGAAAGCTGTAATTTGGCGTGATTTTAATCACGCCAACAAAGGGGTAAAACAAAATCATGAAAATAAAATTGTGTCTCTCCTACACCCAAAGTGGGGATGAAGTATTTTTTGATGAATTTCTTACTCGCACTTCCCGGTTTTTAACCTTTGGTGATGATTTTCAATGTCATACAAGGTGGGCATGAATGGTTAAATCCAAAACTATAGCGAAGAATGCTAAAAAGAGTTCCGGAGTCGATTTTGATAAAAACCAAAACTTCGCCATTAGATTTTTGATAATGATCTATACATAAGAAATAATGAAACATAACCAAAATGATTCATCTTACCACGTGCCCGCTGGACCGACGATCTGAGACGTTGCGGCTGGCGGCAGAATGAAGAGGACGGAGGACCGCCAAGAATGGCGAAATATTGGAAAGGCCTATGTCCAGCAGAGGACGATGACAGGGTGGATGGATGGACGAGCTATGTGTGGATTGAAACAGAGAGAAAGCTCTAGAAGATTCTCGGTTTGACTTTCTCTGTACACGTTTGTTTGTGAGTAACCCCCGGGGTTTTACTAAAGTAAGTACAGATTATTGTAAACTTCACCACACTCAGTATCGATGTCAACTACGCTTGCAGACATCTTCGACAGCCTTAGTTAATAAAAACTCGTATATAATCCTGACATACCTCTTGCTCATATTAAGCTTGAAAAAGCGACTACAGCCAGGTTTAAACATAGACACATTAATATTATGGTTTAAGTTGTGATTTTTTCCCATACGGGAAAATTATATCAGTTTAATATGACTACAGATTTACATCTACAACGATTCGGATCCACCTCTTATTTAGCTTGAAAAAGTGATTACAGCCAGGTTGTAGATGTGCCAAAAACAAACACAACCTCCGCTAAAAGACAGTTCACCAGACGTGCAGCTCATCTGTACAATATAATAAACAAGGAACTAGACATATATCCCAAAACACTTCACGATTGCAAGAAAATTATTCCTTCATGGTTAGAAACAAAATCATATGATGAGATAGAAGCTATAATAGAGAAATAATGAAGGCTACAACTACATTTTATGCAGTACTCACACTTACACACACACAGACACACACACACGCACTCACACATACACACACGCGCCCTCTCACACACGCACGCACACATACACACACGCGCCCTCTCACACACGCACGCACACATACACACAGATGCACCACAAGCCATACACGTACATGGCTAAATTAAACTTAATGCTGAAATTGAATTTAAACTTTAATATAAATTATTAATATTAAATATAAATAATTGTATTTCCTGTGTGTAGTTTTAAGCAAAATGTTATTTTTAGGTATAATTAGTTTTCTAAAGAGGAGCGGTGCCTCCCAACTCAAGCCTTTCAAGCTTACAAGGAGACACCAGCCACTATTTATGTTAGTTTAACCTATTTAAACGAAATAAAACAAAACATATATTTATTTATTTAGGTTAAAGTAAACTGTGTCAGCTTAATCTTGCAAATTTTTTACCGACTTTAAAAAAAGACAAGGTTCTCAATTTGACTGTATTTTCTTACGGTTTTTTTGCGTATATTTCTCCATTACTCCGTAATTTCTTAGCCAATTTGTAAGATTCTTTTAAGGGTTCCGTAGTAACTCAAAGGTAAAAGGAACCTCTATGGTGAGACTCCATTGTCCGTCCGTCCATATGTCACAGCCTCATAACTTTAGCACCGTTAAAGGTAAAGATTTGAAATTTGCTACAAAAATATCATTCACCTGCCTACACAACATGGTGTATAAAAAATTTAAAAAAATTGAATTTGTTCAAATTATTTCCAAAACAAAAGTGACAAAAATAAAAAATGCAAATTCTAAAAATACAATATGGGTATCAAATTAAAGAAATTTACTGGCACCGATTTTGAGAAATCTTTGAAAAATCTCAAAAAATGTATGTCCCCTTCTTATTTGCGAAAGTGGTGGACCGAAAAAAAATGAAGATTATAGGCCATAACTGGCCAAATACAAAGAAACTATGGCATTTAAAAAACAGTTGATAACAATTGAGAAATATAAATTTAAAAAATTATAAAATACAATATGGGTATCGAATTCTATATATTAAAGAGCTAATTATAAAAATATACTTTAACTATATTTACTGGCACCAATTTCGAGAAATCTTTGAAAAACCACAAAAAAATGCATGGGGGCCCCCACCTTATTTCCGAAACTAATGTACCGAAAAGAATCACGGTAATTTGAGATTACGTAAAGATTGCACGAAAAATATAGCGGGTGAGAAATTCACGATAACAAAATGACAAAATTGAAATTTTCATCCACGAGTTTTATTTCGAGTACGATATAAAAATATTTGAGTCTCTCTTTTGTGGTACAATAGATTATTTTTTTAGTTATCATAAACAGTTATGGGCAAGATTTTAAATACCTTATTCCTGACTCTTCCCAAAACTGTCGAATTACGGAGCCCCAGGTATGCGAGTCTGATTCCCACTTGACCGGTTTTTTTGTTTAGAAGGTTGTTCAACCAAATTTTTCTTTATGCCACTTGAACTTCAATCCTGGCCTCACCACTCTAGAACTCCTCAACAGATGACACCACATATGTAATTCAAGTTTGTGGCAATCACTTTGTGTAACCTAACCTCAATGGACGACAGCACAACATTTGCGATGGCAAGAATTGTTTTGTGTCAGGGTGCTGATAGTAGTATACTACTTAAACATTGTCATAATGTCACCGTGACCTTCGTTTCATAGGAACAACGCGCTTACCGATAACTACCCATCAAATAACTACAATCCCCGAGGTGTTGCCAAGTGTAAAGTGTGAATCACGAGTCAAAGGTGGTGGCGAGCCCTATCGCCGTTCTTCGGGCAGAAATGGGCTGGCAGCTTATTGTAACCCACGACCTTTGGGTGAGCAGGCGAGCGCTCCACGACTCTGCTACAGATGAAATAATTTACATGAATACCAAAATATAAAGTATCTATCTATACTAATAGAACCTTTTCGCCAAAAGGAATTAATAATAACAAAAAACTTAACAAATACGTAAACGAAAGAATACTTTCACATTTCGAACGCAATCTAAATAAGAACGAACTTTTTTACAAAATGGCGGACCAAATGTTGATAAATGCGGTACTGACTGCTTACCTGTACCACACGACTCACGCAACGACAGCTGTCGTCGACCAACTGACGCCAATATTGCATACGAGCGATACGAGAGATAAGGATAGAGATAACTCAGTAACGGTCCGATTGTTTTCGTATTTTATAATATCCTAAGGAATGGGAATACATAATGTTTGATAATTAATCAATATAACTCCTGCACTAGCTCTTCACTTGTTTATTTGATGTTCTCTCGTGTCCGAGATCGAGTGGCGGGCGGCGGGCATGCTGTGCGATTACTGAAGATGAGTCTAACATTAGCAAAGTATTTCTTGACATTCCGGAAGTCATTACAATTTCGCAAAGAGAGATTCTATAATGTTTTAAACTGAATAATTATCATACTTATATCATCATCATTATGTCAACAAAGCGGAAGTGCGGAAATAAGTTTATAAATTATATTATTAGCAAACTTTAATGACGTTATTTCAATAATAAAAGACAAGTTGATAATGGTCGATTAGGTGCTCTGGACTCACAGACGGTCAGCTCGCCGCGTGTCGCCGCGTGTCGCCGCGTGTCGCCGCGTGACGCCGCGTGTCGCCGCGTGTGGCCGCGTGACGCCGCGTGACGCCGCGTGTCGCCGCGTCGGGGTGTTGTGAGGGCCGAGTGGGACAGTCTGGGACAGCGAGGTCTCTGTCACTGTGACCGGGACAGTGTTCCCTGCGCCCGCGCCCGCCCGCGGTACACTGATATGGGCTTATCAACTTCTAGTTCTTTTAAAGCAACTTGCGCGCAGCTTTTTTGTTAAAAAGAAGAATATTAGATAAAGAGGTTATATCTATTGAGTGTCTTTTTAATCAAATATTTTTTATAAATATTGTAATTTTCATTAAAATTAGGGGGTAACTCAGTAGACAACACCGTTTCCGGGAAACGCGGGTGAACCGAATGTGGACAGTGACTTGCAGTTCACAGCTCACACCCGGAACACTTCTGACACCCCTCGGGGATTCATGTCGTAACGATATATATAAGGTGACTTTTATTTAAACAGTCAAACACATACTAGAAGCTTGGTAAGTAATCAATAACACGGGTTGATAATACCTACTTTTTGCTGATTTCGCAAAATAAAATGTTGACGTCCAATAGTAATTGACTCGGGACTAGGCTTGCGTTTGTAAGGAAGGAACAAGAAAATAATAATTTACAAATTTCACTAAAAGGGTCATCGAACCTTGTTACTGAACACTAACCGAGTCTTCAGTAAGAATTTGGTCGCATAAATTAAAGTAATTTTATATATAAAGGGTTCTATTTTTATTTGTATAAGTGAACATAATTCTAAGGTAGATAATTTAAAGCTCAAATAATTATTTCACTTCCCAGTACAAAGTGGTTCAATCAGGTGACTAAATTTTTATGGAAAGGTAAAAATAAAGTATGCGCATAATTTTTTTTTTCTTTGGATGTGATTTATTGTGGATACTCTATCATCTGTTAAATTTTATCACTTTGAATTGTAGGACCTTATGTAATAAAAAATATACATATAATATTATAATTATAATAAATAATTTTATCCATTTTCACGATTTTATTTTACCACTTTGTTGGCGTGAATACCCAGGCCAAATTACAACTTTCGGGTATTAAGGGTCTATGAACTAAGCCGCGGACAGACAGACAGACAGACAGACGAATGGACATGGTAAAGCTATCAGGATTCCTTGTTGCTACGGAACCCTAAAAAACTTACGACCACTGTTACCCATATTTTATGTATTTGTAAAATAAGTAGGATCGTATACATGAGCTTGTAAGTTATAAGTTAGGTAAGTTACAATAACTTAACTCGAGGCTAGGATTAAATAAACTTAAAATTAAATTTTCAGGTCTCAATAGCGACGAAAAATAAGATCAGGTTGGAAAACCCCGCGACCAGTTTACAGATGTGGGGCATTGGGTCAAATCAGACCTCTGCAGGCACTGAGCCCCCCCCCCCACCACCCCGCACTTGCACAGAAACGTTTTACTGGTCAAACCTTATACTAACCAGTATTTGCAGTACTTTCGCAATGTGCCTGTGTTTGCTAACTGACTGTTACATGTGGGATGTAGTTTATGGGCTCTTAACGTTTCGTTCATTGTCGAAGGTGCCATTTCGCTGACACTTGTATGTTTAATGTTATAACTTATAAGTTATATTATAACGCAATACTGAGTATTCGGCGATATACACATTTTTATAAGAATTAAATATTCTCGGGGATGAATACTGCGCTGCGGAACCCACACATTAAGTTGGGACGTTTAGCAGCTGATGTAATCGTTCGTTTTGCTCTTACTATGTCCATCCATCCATCAGCCTGTTTCGTCCACTGCTGGACATAGGCCTTTCCAGGATTTCGCCACTCTTGTCGGTTCTTTTTATATATAATGAATTTAAAAGGAAAACTATCACAGCTAAGTAGGCTTTACAGGTTTACATGTCGCGCCAATCTTTTAATTCCCTCTAAATATGACAATGTATGCGCCGTTATTCTAAATGTACATATGGGACTAGAAGTCTGTATTAGTAGACCAACTTATAAAATGTACCGGGCAGCTACGGAACCCTACAATGTGCGTGGCCCGACACGCTCTTGGCCGGTTTGTTCCTCTTGAGGTACGGAACCGTAAAAAAACGTATTTCACAAAAAGGGTTTGTCGTGATGAACAACGTCCTTCACTTGTTTTCCCTTTGTTAGGGACCTCGCTACTGAATATCTAGAAGTTGGCAAGTTTGAACGTTTTATAAATACGTCATACATGCAAATAATTCACTGTAAAAACTTGCCAAGTTCTATTACATACGAGTATATTTACCCTCGAGGACCCAAACGATTTCTCTTTTAAAACTAGTGAAGAACATTGCAGTTATAATATATATAATGTACATAAGTTTTTTTTATATATCGTTTATTGCACGGACATCAAGCAACAGAAACATTGTTTAAAATAATTATATATATGTTAATTAAAAAGCCCCCGATGATGCTTATATAGTGAAACCGGTTGAGTAGTGTAATATTAAATATTATCCGTGGAAAAGTAAAAGTGTTTTCATCACAACAATGAATTAATTATAATTTATATGAATTAAAAATAAAACATGAAAATGAAAGAAGCTACTGTACAGTTAGACTTAAATATATAATTTTATTATAAGTTCGCTTTATTGGTATTTGTAGCCCTTTCAGCTAGTTATAGGGCGTCCAATTTTGGACATAGGCCTCCTCCAAAATTTTCCATTCGGCTCTGTTCTTTGCTCGTCTGATCCATGTATTTCCTGCTGTCTCTACTGTGTCATCGGTCCACCGGCGTCGAGGTCGTCCTTCTCCTTTTGCCATCTCGTGGGTACCAGTGGCTGACACGTTCGCTCGATCTGTTATCCTCTTTTCTTGCTATATGTCCTGCCCATTTCCACTTTAATATAGCAATTCTCTTTAAGGCATCCGTTATTTTGGTTTTCTTCCGTATTTTGTTGCTACATACTTTGTCTACGAGTTTGAGTCCCAAAATACTTCGTTTCGTTGCTCTCTGAAAGCTTCAAATATTTTTCTTGGTTTCTTCCATTAGGGCCCAAGTCTGACATCCATAAACAAGCGTTGGTAAAATATTTGCATCCATTTTTTTCGTTTAAGGTGTGGGAAGCTACCTTTGAAGATCTCTTTGAATGACCAATAATGTGAATGTGATATTTTGGCCTAGATAAACATAATTTTCGACGTATTCAATGTTCTTAATATCAACATAAAGCTTTTCAAGTTTTCCATTTGTCATAGCTTTTGTTTTACTCTGGTTCATGTGAAGTCCACATTTTCTGCTTTCTTTATCCAAAGTATAGAGCATGTGTTGTAGCTCTGTATGACTTTCCGCTATCAAAACAATATCATCGGCAAATCTAAGATGGGATAGAGTTTCCCCATTTATATTTATCCCAAACTCATACCAATCTAATTTTCGAAAAATTTGTTATAGTAGAGTCGTGAACAATATCGGTGATATTGTGTCTCCTTGCCGGACTCTAGAAGAGCTTTCCATGGTTGTATGTGTTCAATGGAGTCAAAAAGCTTTCGTGTAGTCAATAAAAGCTAGATAAATTGTTTTATCGTACTCCACATATCTTCTCTGAATATATAAAAGGAAAACCTGACTGACTCATCTATCAACGCACAGCCGAAACTACTGAACGGATTTCGCTGAAATTTGACATACAGATAGTTGTAATGACGTAGGCATCCGCTAAGAAAGGAATTTTGAAAATTTGCCCCCTAAGGGGGTGAACCGAACTCCACGCGGACGAAGTCGTGGACAAAAGCTAGTTTTTCTATAATTTGTGTAAGCGTAAAAATGTGATCTACCTATATAGTAGAGAAATCTTTCCTAAAGCCAGCTTGTTCTTTGGGCTGATTTTCGTCCAGTTGCTTTGTTATTCTGTATAACTGAAGTAAATATTTTATAAACTGTGGAAAGCAGACATACAGGTCTATAGTTGCCTATGTTCTTAGGATCTCCTTTTTTATAGAGCAGACTAATAACTGAGCTTTTCCATTGTTCCGGGATGTATCCTTCTGTTAATAATCGATTAAAAAACCTAGTGAGTATCAAGATAATGGCGTCATCAAAAGCTAACGGTACATAATTTGTCATTGCCACACTTACATATTATAACTTAGATGAAATTAGGATACATCATTTTCTTTTATCGTGAAAATAGCCAGTGTGCGATATAGTGCGAGTGCGCGAGATGACAGCGACCGGCCATTTGAACCAATCAGAGAGCGCCATTCGATTCGTGTACCGTATTTGTTTATTGTCATTTGTGCGTTTGTATTGCAATAAAAGATACAATGCCTTAAAACGATGCCATAAAATTTACCGTGTTTTACACGGAAGTGGCCATTTTGTAATTCAAAATTCCTCCGCGAAATCGGTGAGAGTGCAGAAGTCCGACACGGTACTGTAGCGGTGATTAGACAAGCGAAGCCAGCCTCCTAGCTTGTCCATAGAGTGTATATAAAAAATCGGAGGAGCGCACCACCAGCGCGCAGTGAGGACGTCTGACGTATTCCACGGTTTTAGGTGCCACGCTCTGAGCGCCGGAGCTAATGCAAAAATAAATTAAAAGACCAAAATTACCACAATTTGCTAGGTTTGTAAAATTTACATTCCAATATTAGTGGCTTTACTATACTATTTGATGATAATTTTAGATAAATTTGACGATCAAATAATGTAAGAGGAGTTATATTTTAAGCGTACTGAGTTGTAAAATTAGAAGCTAATAGAATTAATATTTGGGTGCCATATATTAATATTTTAGAAGTTAACTGCTTGAATGCTTGTTACAAATTTAGATGCTAAAAAATGCTGAGGTAAATTTAGAGTGGCTTACTTACAAAGAAGATAACTAGTGGATAAGATAGTATTATTCAGACGCGCGTCGATTGTGGCTAACTTAGTAATTTAGAAGGCAATTTAGATTTTTAGAGGTGAATAATGCTATTTAGAAGAAATCTGTTTAATTACATGCCAAATTAATACACATTATGTTTATTTTTAACACTTTTCCTTATCCGCATAAACATTTGTATTCTATATTAAACCCAACCGGTTTCGCTTTTCAGGTTTTATAATATAACACATATTTAATTAACATTTTGAGGTTTTGCAAATAATACTACGTGCAATAAACTAACAACGACAATAACAACGAAGTGATTAGGGGAATTCCAAACAAAATATAGCCCTTAAGCAATGGAAGATAGTTTAGTCAACGTTGTGAAGTATATAATGCTTGCAAATTATTACAAAAATGTATTTTAATGCCATGTTGTAGGTATAAACAGTTGGAATAGTGAAGGTTTGGTGATTGGAATGTCATTATTAAAAAGTATACATATTACGGTAGAAAAGACAAACAAATATGAAAATGAGTTATGGGGGAGGGTCGAAAGTAGCTCTAAATGGTTCGTGTGATCTAAATTACCCACAGCTGGTGCACCACCGGCCTATTATATTAGAATTTGACTGTGAACACGCTGCTACGTATCTTTCCGTTCTTCTTAGCAGAGACAAAACTAATAGGCAGATTTAGGCACAATATTTATATTTTAACGCATGTGTTCAGTGTATATAATGTGCCTATGATATAAAAATAAATCTATTTCTATTCCCAGTTTAGAGTCTTCATTACATCTTCTAAGGCTTTTCAGAAGAGCTTGGGTGAAAGGGTGTCTCCTTGTCACGCGTCCCATACAATAGAGGTAGGATCGGCTAGTCTATGAACTCGCGCTTGTATTGTGGTGGCTCTGTGCGGCTCTCGGAGATTACTCACATATATTCAGAAGAGCTTGGGTGAAAGGGTGTCTCCTTGTCACGCGTCCCATACAATAGAGGTAGGATCGGCTAGTCTATGAACTCGCGCTTGTATTGTGGTGGCTCTGTGCGGCTCTCGGAGATTACTCACATATATTCAGAAGAGTTTGGGTGAAAGGGTGTCTCCTTGTCACGCGTCCCATACAATAGAGGTAGGATCGGCTAGTCTATGAACTCGCGCTTGTATTGTGGTGGCTCTGTGCGGCTCTCGGAGATTACTCACATATATTCAGAAGAGCTTGGGTGAAAGGGTGTCTCCTTGTCACGCGTCCCATACAATAGAGGTAGGATCGGCTAGTTTATGAACTCGCGCTTGTATTGTGATGCCTCTGTGCGGCTCTAGGAGATTACTCACATATATTTTGTCAATATTGCAACGAAGGAGGGAGATTTTTATATCGTTCCGCGTAAATAGTATATTATATCCGAGTGGTGGAAAGAAGGGTATTGCCTGATGAGGTGAACTATAATACAAGCCAGGCCCTTCTTACGCGGGTCTCCTCGCTTCGCTCGGCCCAGATATCTTTGCCTGTCTTCACCCTGTCCCGGATTGAGATAACATGTTGACAAAAAAACTGTTTTTATTCTTGGCCTCTATTTTTAAATGTTAAATTTTAATGTCGTTTCTTTACCTCTTAAGGCGGAAATGGATTTTCATACATTTATTTTTCCTATAGGGCTAAAAAAGAAAAGCGCTTTTTGACAAGCATCTCTGAGAAAATAATTATACAAGTCTAAATTAATTACAAATATAAAACATGCAAAATTTTGGATTTGGATTTTTTTTACTAAATTAAATACTGGAATTCGGTTCAGCTACCACATTAAGAATAATGGCATAACTCTCGCTACAATTCCACGTATTACTTATAAAACTTGCGCTTTGTACATTACCAAATGCTCTAGAACCTGTTTCAGTTGTGGTCGCCTTAAACACTGCTGATTGTGAACGAGGGCTCAGTGGTTAGCGGTTTGTGGTTAGAGGGAAGTGCAATCTCGTTATTGTTTGTGGTTGTTAAGATGGATCAGACGAGCTCCGCGAGTTCATGTGGTGTGCATGTACTTACGTAGGTTGTGGCTCTATCTGCTGAGATGTATGCGGGAGGTGGTACTTGCCCTCAAAGTACACGTTCTTTATGGAAGAACGACGTGATATCTTTACTTCTTCGTTAAGGACCGCTCACTGAGCAGTGTTCAGGGATACTCAGTCGCTACGCTACGGCGCGGCGTGCGGCGCTGGTGTGCCATGAGATGGCTAATGTAAACCCCCTTGCAGGTAAAGGTAAACCCTCGGGTGGGTAAGTAAGGACAAGTACATAATGTGCAAGTATAATACATAAGTATAGATATAGGTAGATAGTGATATTTAACAAGAACAATGCCATCAAAAACAAAACTTGTCTCGCAACTTAGTCCTTCTACCGTAAAAGTTGTGAGATCCATATAAATCCAAGTCGGTTAACTTATTCAGTACCTTTAATTAGCTAACCTAACAACATCTTAGAGTGACCGTATCAATGTTAAAAATCTTTTATGTTTTAAATAAATAGATTGACTTGGCCATCGCATGAAAACACAAGTAATACATATTATATTAAATTATATTATGTAGTGCGATGGCCAAGTCAATCTATTTATTTAAAACATAAAAGAGTTTTAACATTGATACGGTCACTCTAAGATGTTGTTAGGTTAGCTAATTAAAGGTCCATTAAGTAGGGACTGAATAAATTAACTGACTTGTATTTACACGGATCTCACAACTTTTTACGGTAGAAGAACTAAGTTGCGAGACTTGTTTTTTTTTACAGGTTTTGTTTTTGATGGCTTTGATTGATTGATGCACTCTCTTGTTAAAACTGTACTATAGAATGGATATTTAAAGATTTTAGATATATTACCTTTTTAATAGCGGAACCAACTATTCCCTCGGGATGTAATTTTGTAGAATCTGTGAATATTATATCATAATCTGGCCATCTTTCATTTATAATATTCCAAAGTTCAATTTCTGCGTTGGGCTTCGTCTGCATCCAAAGTTATGTAAACATTTGGTTGGAAAATTATTTAATCGAAATCGAAGAGAAAATTTGGGTGATGAGGAAATTTGTTGATGTGGAAGTCAGTAGCTCGGAGTTTCCTAAAACTTTTAATTAAACGGGGAATGATTTTTTGGGGCAGTATGTGCCTGAATGTGAGTAATTATCCAGAAGACGAAGTTTCGGGATCAAAGGTGGGAATACATACAAATTAAAAAAATATATATTATTCTCTTCAAAGCGATTCTCAGCTGATTTACGTGAATCTAGCATTTAGGGTGTATTATTATCACACTGGGACTGCGGAAAAACAATAAAAAGAATCACGCAATATTAATAAACATAAAAGTTCAGTCATGTCCTGATGAAGATCTTCAGGGATAGGCAGTGGAACTCTTCAATGAATGACATCATACAACTCGATGTTGAGGCAATCGCTTTGTACTAGGATGCTGATGGCAGAGTGTTACATAAAAATTGTCATACCAACCTGATCTTCGATCCTGGCTTCATCACCATAGAGCTCCTCAATGGATGAGAGCACATAACTCGAGATTGCGGCAATTACTTTGTGTTAAGGTGCTGATTACAGGCTATTACTTGGAAATTGTAATTATGCCTACCTGATGTTCGGCCCTAAAACTCCTTAAAGAATGACAGCGCACCACTTGGGATTGGGACTAATTGTGT
Source organism: Ypsolopha scabrella (assembly GCA_910592155.1). Lineage (NCBI taxonomy): Eukaryota > Metazoa > Arthropoda > Insecta > Lepidoptera > Ypsolophidae > Ypsolopha > Ypsolopha scabrella. Next base: position 31,716,698 of record OU342964.1, read on the forward strand.
CATGGTGATGATTGGAGGAAGATACTTAATTATTGTCAGAATACCCATTTGAGCTTTGATCCATTTACCTATAAACAGCGCATTTACAATCGAAATAACACTTTTGCCAACTTCTTTCTTTCTGAAATATATTATGTCAATTAGAAATGGGTGCATTCCCTATGTTGTAGCAATTCAAAAACCAACATGAGAGAGCTGAATTCCAGAGAACAAAATATATATTTCAGGAAGAAAGACGTCGGCAAAAGTGTTATTCCGGTACCATCGGTCGATATATATATATATATATATGTAGTTTTAGTTTTTTTATTCTCGTTACATTTGAAGTCGGTTATTGTTCATCCACCCATATATCAGTTCGTGTTCGTCCACTGCTAGACATAAGCCTTTCCCTTTCGCCACTATTGGCGGTCCTCCGTTCTCCTCATCAAGCCACCACACGCAACATCTTTCAGGGCGTCGTCGGTCCAGCAGTCACGAGATCGGCCTACTATACGCTAAGGTTATTATTATTTTAAGTTTATTATATGTCCGGCAAAATTGTAAAGGTCACATATATAAATAAGGCACTCACTGAAATAACGGAATATTTAGGTCTATGTTCATTCAAATATTGTCGTAAATAAAGGGCAAATTGTAAGTGTTAAAAAGGAGTTACGTATTAAACTAACACATTATCGATAAACAACGCGAACAAAGTTGCGGGTACAGCTAGAGTTATAATATCTAGATAATATGAACATCGATAAAACTACCTCATTGTGTGCGACCTATTCCTTTTCCTTCCAACACCAACTGCAATATGTTCGCACGTCAAGGGCGGGCGGCGGCGGCAGGGAGGGCGGGCGGCAGCTATTGTATCTCACCCTCTCTCGTGCCGTCCTCCCCTTTCCATTTCCTCTCATTTAGGGCGTCGTCGTAGGCGATAGAAACGGCTGAGGTGAGGCGCGGGGTGTCGTTGAGGGGTAGCAGCAGCACAGCAGTCGTGTCTACGGTTTCGTGGAGTGTACTCTGTTTTCTGATATAATAAGCTTAGGAAATGTGAAAGTGAATTTGGAAAAAGCGATTTAACGTAGAGGTCGTGAGCTTTCAGCATGTGAGTGAGATGTGGTCTGAGGATGGAGGCTTCGGTACTGTGAACGACGAGTGAAGGTAATCAAAAGGGAGCTTAATATCATTTGTTCGTTTACGTAATCTCCAGGTTGTGCGTTTGTTGGGGTTCAGTAGCCGCGGGGTGCCAAACGGGACCTGTCTGTTTGTCTGTCCGTCAGTCACGGGAGTCTACACCTTCAGTCATAGCAGGTAGATAGAATACGTGTAGCTGCAGCTTGTATCACGGCAAATAATAAACAAAATATAAGGGGTCAATCCAAGTAAGATCCACAATTGCTTAATTTATTTTTTTACCTCAATTATTTACAATTACTAATTTTAACAAAAAAAAAATTAAAGTCATATTTTTATTTATCCATCCATCAGCCTCTTTCGTCCACTGCTGGACATAGGCCTGTCCAAGATTTCACCACTCTTGGCGGTCCTCCTGGAAGAAATGCCCATACTCACACACGCTGGGCAAGCGGTTTGGTGAGCGCGGTGCCGAAACCCTTGCACCAGTGACGCCTCTGCCCGTCACCAGTCTTTTTTATACATATAAATGTAAGGCCCGGCAATTGGGAATGGATATACCGCCATCCTTCGGTCCCGCAGGCAATGGTGGGCCACCTAGTTTTGCCTAAGAGCTGTTCTCTTACTCTCCCCCATATTACCTCGGGGGGGTTTGCGGGAAAGATGGTGGTACCTCCACAGACGAGCCCGGCATCAGCTCTACCAACTTATTTTTTATAAACTGAACTAATAACAAAAATACTACTTTCGACTAAACATTTTCAAGTCATAACATCCTTTATAAATAGAACTATATTATAATAAACATTCTACTTTTAACTAAACATTTTCAAGTCAAATGAACTTTCATTATTCAACCAAACATTAAAGGGGTAACTTTTTACCTCGGTACAAAATGCACATCATAATATTGTTTTCCTTACTTTTGAATAAAAAGTATGCAATAAATGTGTTTTCAAGCAACTTGCGGAAATAGTTTATTAATAATAAAGTCTTAACAAAAAAATACGTATTTTAATGTATTACATTTTGTTTGCATAACATTAACAAACTTAAAAGCTTGTTTACAGTTGTAATGTAATGCAGCGGAAATGTAAGGCATAAAATTGAATAAGTTTAATTTGATCAACTAACTGTTAACATGCAGTTTGCGCGAGTTGCTATAAAAACGCATTTATTGCAAACTTTTTAATCAAAAGTAAGGAAAATCATATTATGATGTGCATTTTGCACCGAGATCCTCCGTTACCACCTTAACCCTTTTTTGGAAACATTAACATTAATTTCATCACCGAGTTGTTTTGGTGAACAGTTATAGATTTTTATTGCACTGTATGTGCTTTCATAATGTTTAAGCTTATGTTTTCCTCTTGTGTTATATTCATGTCGTTATTTCAAATAACTTTGTTTTTTTTACGAATAATGCCATTTTTAATACATAAATAAGAAATATCGTTATCTTAATGGTCGTATCCATCCATCCATCCATCAGCCTCTTTCGTCCACTGCTGGACATAGGCTTTTCCAAGATTTCGCCACTTTTGGCGGTCCTCCTGGAAGAAATGCCCATACTCACACACGCTGGGCAGGTGGGTTGGTGAGCGCGGTGCCGAAACCCTCGCACCAGTGACGCCGCTGCCCGTCACCGGTCTGTTTTATTAAGGTTCGGCAATTGGGGATGGATATACCGCCATCCATCGGTCCTAGGCTATGGTGGGCTGCCTGGTTTTGCCTGAGAGCTGTCCTCTTACTCTCCCCCGAATAACTTCGGGAGGATTTGCGAGTAAGATGGTGGTACCTCCACAGTCGAGCCCGGCATCAGCTCTACCACCTACCATGGTACATATATGGTCGTATCGCTAATCTCTAATTGTTCACCATGTTTTTAGGGTTCCGTAGCCGTAACGTCTTGTGCGCTAGTCCGATTCGCACTTGCCCGATTATTTTATTTTAGGTTACATACTTACCTTACTTACTTTGTTGTCCGTATGTCTGTCCGTCTGCCAAGACCCTTTTCTCCAGCCTCGGGATTCAATGGAAATGTCATTTTCTACAGAAGGCCACGACCCGCCCTATTAAGAATTAATGTTTCTACATCCATTTTCTGGAAGTGAATTCATATAAACACTTTGTAGGTAACCGTCCGCAGTAAAGGTGCCGTGATCACAGAACTGAGACACGGGCTCGGTTCAGTTAACTGCTGTTATTTAGTAGATCCTGTCCACAGGGTGCGCTGTACGGTACTCTCTACAAACTGCGAGCGAAAATTAAGGTACTCATTTTATACCAGGGAATAGTTATGGGGCGCCATCACTAGATACGGACTTGTCTTACGTAAATAAAGGGTATTCAGTGCAAGTGTAGCTACTTAGGGGTCATATTCTAAGCCCAGGGAGGAGTGACAGGCAGTAGCGTGCCATACCGAATCCCGTAGATGTTTACGTAGATTCAGGTATGGGACTCTGGGGCCCTCGCAAACAGTGGGCTATGCCAGAGATGCAACCGTAAATTACTTTTCACACCACCTGCTCAACAATGTCCAATTACATATGCAACCTCAACGTAAAGTAAAGCATTATCTCATAAGGGATATAAAGTTGTATGAAACTCCCTAGGGAATAAAGTGATTAGAATTTGGAACGTCAAATTCATGTGGAAACTCGTGGAAAACTAAGTAAAAAAATGCCCATATGGCATTGTGAAGAGATTTGTTCGAAAATCAAACTGGCCACCATATGCAGAACTCAAAAATAAAGAAAAAGGTGCGTTTACAGGGTGCGGTTATGACTTTCAGCAGAATAATCACGTTCAGCTATCGTTGTAATGTCGGTTACGAAAATAAACACATTCAACCGACCCCCATAGTACTTAAGCATGGTCGTTCTTTGTGGCCTGAACATATGTTTCAGGAAGAGGGAAGTAGGCAAAAGTATTATTTTGGTACCATAGGTCAATATGTAATTATTTAAAACTTTTTAGTGAATGTCTGCTATAAAATTTGAAGTCGGTTATTATTTTTTTGTTAAAAGTTTATTTATTTCACGCGTTTTATTGTTGATGGGATAAATTGTGAAAAATGTATACATTACAGTGAGCACTCTGATTGCTGTCCCGTGGCATGATGACAATTTTCAAGTTATATCCTGCAATGAGCACACTAACACAAAGCGATTGTCGCCATTGAGAGTTATGTGCTGTCATCCGTCAAGGAGTTGTATGGTGATGAAGCCAGGATCGATGGTCGGTGGGCATATTGTCAATTTTCAAGTTATACCCTATGAATCAGCACACTCACACAAAGTAACGTAACGTAAGACACTGCTTTATTCCCGTAGCGCATAATCTACTATTACTTGTCAAGTACTAACTAAATACAAAACTCACGTACAAGTTCTGAAGTCTTGCGATTATACAAACCTCTACTTTAAACCTATAGGTAACGATACCCTATCTCTTACATTTCAGATATCAACTGAAGTAGCTATCGACAATTAGATGCAGGAATATTTCTCATGACAGTTGAAGTGGGAGCACATCACCAGCACCAGCACCTCAAGTAACCCAACCGGAAGTGGCGCGACAGGCACGATGGCGGCCTCTAACAGCTCCTGGTCCCAGGTGTACAACAGACTGTTCGTCGAATTAGCTGGTAAGTGCTGGTGCTGCACAATCCATACAGTAAAATATAATAGGTTCCCTAACACCCGAGCTAGACCGCGTACGATCTGTATTACGGTTGCCAGTTCCCCAGCTCCTCGGAGAGATTAAAATAAATAAGTAGGCCAGCCATTTTCATGAGTCATGTCAGTGACATTTCTTACACAAAAGTTTAGAGTGTGATACAATAGAAAGTCATTGCAAAAAAACTTTATTATATTAGATAAGACACGTAAGGTCTTTTATTTAGAGATGGAAATGTCAAAAATAAAATGAAAATATTACAGAAAAACACTAAACAATGTTATGAACAATTTCTCGTGCAAATTAGATTTAAGGAATGAATGAATGAATAGGCGTGTAAAGATGAATGAGTAGATGTAAGAGAGTGTACCTCCCAATATTTCTATTTCAACTATGTCAAATTACTTGCTTGCCTATATACTTAATCTCAAATTAAAAAAATGTGTACTACTATATGAGGTCCTTGCGGAAATACTTTTTCATTATTATTGAAAGGCAAACATAAATTTTTAAAACTTAGTTTGCTCAACGTTGGCTCTTTAGGGACAGGCCATGATGAATTCCGTGTAGTCAATGAAATAAAATGAAATTAATACTTTATTTCTGCGATAAAGGTACATAAATACACTTATCGCACGTTAGGATTTATTAAATAGGTAATAAAAATAATTAAATTTAAAAGAGGAAATGCAATATATTAAAATAGGTTTTGGGTTTGCTTATATTTAATAAGTAAATACACGTACATGAACTAAAATAAAGGTATATTTAATGTATACAATTATGTGTATACGATATGATAATAATAATAGCTACCCATATACTAAATACTAATAGGTTACATATATAAATACATGCCTAACTCCGCCCATTCGATTAGTCTTGCTAAGAAGAATGGGCAAGAAACTTAGCAAGTTCATGTCTTTTTTTTTCAATCATTAATATTTACATATATAGGTACAACAATGTTTTAGTAAAGAGATAGAAGGTACAGGACAAGAGAAAGTCGGATAATCAGGCCAAAAGTTGAGTTAAATAATATTTAAAACAAAACGAAATCAATAGATTATCTCTTTATCCTCCTGTTCTATCACTCCTATCATCTCTTACAGTCTGAATAAATTTTATATATCTATTAATAAAATATAAATATAATATAAAATATAAATTTCTGAAAGACCAAGTATTTCCTTTGGTATTTTATTATAAAATCCAATACTGTGACCAACAAAGGAAGTACTAAGTCTCAATTCTGGAGCAGCAAGTTTATCTTTATTTCTAGTACCTATGGTGTGGCTTGCACCGAACCGTGGCAGCATAGTGGTGTTTTTTCTAGCATACATAATATTTTCATATATAAATTGGCTAGTTATAGTTAGGATTCCTATTTCCTTGAATTTTTCTCTCAGTGACTCTAACTAACAGTTCCGATGTTAATATATATTCTACTAGGGCATCTGCATATCTTTTAATTGTTTCTAAACACCAAACAGCTGGATTTAGGAGAAGTTTCAGTTATAGGGCTTCAAAAGTATGGAACGACCTGCCGAACGAACCACCTATACGAGAATGCAAGACGAAAGCTAATTTTCGTATTAAACTCAAGAGCCTGTCATAGTGCGAGAACCACACGTGTTGGGAGCTAAGAATTGTGTAAATTTCAGATCCGAGAACGAACGACTGGTTCCTGATCAGGAGCCCGGTGCCGGGGCTGAGTATCATCGCGCTGTACCTGTACTTCACGCTCAAGTGGGGCCCGCGGTACATGGCCGACAAGAAGCCCTTCCAGCTGCAGAAGACCCTCGTCGTCTACAACTTCATACAAGTGCTCCTCAGTTGCTGGCTGTGCTACGAGGTACGTGTACCTCCTTGGATCGCTCTCTACACCGTAGTGTTTGTAGAGTTTCGTACCCGTATTGTCTGGTAGTACCGAACCCTTTGTGCGTGGGCAAAGTATTATAAACTCATAAACGCACAAGACTGGTGAGAATTTTTCTCAGTTTTTGATCGACCCCATCTTTGAGATCATGCTTTAAAAGAAAGAGAGAAATCAATCAAAAAGTTCCTTGTTTCTTTTAAAGCCAATTTCAAAGTTGGTGCAGCTGTTACATGACTTTTTGAGAGATAATCGCTTTAATAGTCGTTTATGCTATAAGTGCGGTAAGGAGGTAATTGCTTACGAGGTCGATTTGAAACACGAGCGATAAGCAAGTGTTTTATACGTTACGAGTAAGTTATTGCCCTTACCCATGTGTATCATACTACGTTTTACAATGCATAGTGTGAGTAAATAAATAAAACGTAATTAATTAAGCAAACAAACAATAAATACTTCAAATGAACTTAAGGCGGGCATTATTTTTCTTTGCACGCAAGTTGCCAACTTGACGGAAATAAGCTGCTTTTAGTTTGACGCGTTCTTAGGCTGCTTTCAATCATTACATAATGTCCTGCTGTCAGTGGTAGGCAGCCGCCGTCCGACGATCATAAATAAATCACTAGTGTGGTAAAGTTGACTTTGACAACAGTTTTGATGCATATAAAATTGACATTAACGAGCACTTGCATTGAAAAATCTGCATTAGGGTTTATGCACAAACAATTAGAGTACTTACTGACTCGGATAAGTAAATAAATCATCTGTAGGCCTACCATGAGTTTAGCTTGCTATACACGTTAACGTCTGCGTAAAATATTTATATGAGAAATTGTGCAGCGCCCCTAGCGGCTTACTACAGGAACCAGCATTTCTCATACAAAATATTTTACGCAGACGGTAACGTGTATAGTAAGCAAAACTCATGGTAGGCCTACTGGTACATTTGACATCTGTCAAAAAATCTGCATAGAAAATAAACCATCTGTCCTATGCGGTAGAAGAGTAGGTCTTCCTATCCTATCCTATGATATAACAGAATAATTGTACAGATGGGAACAAATGATCCAAAAATTTACACAACTATTTTAAAAGATATTACCTACCTCACTATTGTTTATAAGAGGTGTTGTAAATCCAGCGGTATAGCGACGAGTCGGGCATCGTATTAGACTCGCGCGGCTCTCAACAAGTCTGACCGACCTGCAGGTGACCGATTAAACGATCAAATAATTCTGACTCAATCACATAACCAATTCTTGTATGAAGTAGACATCCGCTAAGAGATAAGATTATTTAATGGAAAATCTCACCTTAACTCCAATAATATAAAGTAGATTTCTGCAGGTAAGTTTTGCTGTAAATGACACAGCATTTCGAACATAGACAACTTAATATATTATTATTTCAAATCACGAATTTTATACAACCTAACTCACAAACAACTATATGGTATTTCTTTCACCTAGAATCTAAAAATTGTTAAGTTTAATTTACATTTAAAGAAGGTGAAGATCTGTGTAATTTTATCTTCCTAAACCAAATTTTTCTCTAGGAACATTTATCAGTAACTAATTTGACAAGGAGCGGGTGTGAGTCCAACCAAAGATGTGTGTAACGGAACGTAACGCACCGGAACGTAACGCACCGGAACGTAACGCACCGGAACGTAGACGCAAGGCGCTGCTCTCACATTGCTGTGCGCTCTCTGTTCCAGGGTCTCGACGCGGGATGGCTGAGGAAGTACAGCTGGAAATGTCAACCGGTCGATTTCTCGTCGACTCCTGAGGCTCTTCGGGTAGGATTTTTCATGTGAATAATAGGACATTGTGAAAATCGGACAATATGCGTGAGATCCTAATATACCACTGTTTGAAAGACGCACATTCGAGAGCTCTACCTTAACCTTGAAAAACCATCCCTTCTGTCTTCAAATGGGAAACCACATTCAACAAACTTAGTCGCAAGCGTTGACTAGTTTATAAATAAACTATCCTTTGCCCGCGGTTCCGCCCGCGTTTTTTTTCATTTCTGCAGTTTATTTTACTATCATCGTAGTGACCCGGTCAACACATAGGCTTTAAGGGGTGTTCATAAAATAACGCCCAAGCCGAAAACGAGAGAAAGGTTTAATTAACGCGTGCGGAGCCGCGGGCAAAGGCTAGTAGGATATAAGGGATGTTTATAAAATAGCGCCCAAACCGAAAACGGGACGGAGATAGGATAAACGCGGGTGGAGTCACGGGTTGGCATCAAATTAGTTAAAAATGGATATTTCATTCATAATTTCTTATACATTTTATATTAATTACTACAAAAATAAACTATTTATAACTAATGTAAAAACTTAAGTGATTGGTTCTTTGATATTTTCATTTCAAATTTTTAATAATTCTCCACGTTGTAATTTCTTCTTGTAGCAATATAACATTCGTGCAACCCTAACTTGTCTCGTTACAGAAGTGCACTCGTGTCTCAATGACCGTTATTTAGAATCAAATGTATAACACACAATTTACATAAATAAAATAGAACAACATTATGTTCGTATAGCGAAATCTATCGCTATTTAATAATAATACCATTTAAAATAGAACAAAATGAATGAAGCTCATTCTGCAGGTGGCCCGAGGAGTCCATATCTACTTTCTGGCGAAGCTGTCGGAGCTGCTGGACACGGTGTTCTTCGTGATCCGGAAGAAGGAGCGTCAGATCACGTTCCTGCACATGTACCACCATACGGTGATGCCCATGGTGGCGTGGGGCACCACCAAGTACTACCCCGGCGGGCACGGCACCCTCATCGGCGTCATCAACTCCTTCGTGCACATCATCATGTATGCGTACTACATGCTCGCCGCTATGGGGCCTTCGTTGCAACGTTACTTATTCTGGAAGAAGCATATCACTACCTTGCAGATGGTGAGTACGAGCACCTACATTTGTATTGTGTTTCCACACAGAAACTAGTTGTGTTAGCCCGAGTTCATCACTATTTTGGACTATTTTCAACTTTTTCCGCATGGGAATGGCTAGGATAACCATACATTTTATTTTCAAGTAACATTTTTAATTATATTTCGATATTTAATTTTAATAGTTTTTACATTTAAAATGTGTCCTACTAACGTTTCTTTGTAACCTCTAAAATTATCGGGTTTTGTTTGAAAGTCACCTGTATAAACATTTTTCCCACTGGGGCTTAAGCTAAACCTCCGCAAAACATTCAGCAGCACTTCTCACCTAAATAACAAGCAGGCTAATGAAACCATTTGTATTGTTTTCTGCGACTAGGCTGTAAGACACGATCCTTTTCCTATTGATCTACTTTGGTGTTACCTTGGAATGAACACTCAAGTTTAAGGAACACATCCGTAAGCCTGCTATCGAAACTAGCCTAAAAAAGCATTGGGATCCTGCACATCGGCGCTTCGTCCTTTTTTTTATTTTACGAGTTTATTCCTCGTTTGTTACTCTTTCACGCCGTAACTACTGAACCGATTGTGCTGAAATTTTGCTTGAATGTAGTTCTAGACCTGGAATAGAACATGGGCTACTTTTTATCGCATAAATCAGTTCCCATGGGATGGAAATGAGGTTTTAAGTTTCTATAGAAAAGTGATGGGTCACCCTTTCACGCCGTACCTATTGAACCGATTGGGCTCAAAATTTGCACAAATAAAGTTCTAGATCTAGAATAGGATAAAAAAACTACTTTTTATCCCATAATCAGTTTCCATGGAAAAGCTATAAGAGAGACATACAAAATAAAAAACACAGTGGCACATAGCACACACATTTCAGCAGCTATATTTACTGTATATAACAGTCAGAAAAATATTGACAGATTTTATAAGACAACATTAAAACTAAATCCTTATTATATTGTTTATTCTACAAAAGATAGTTGTAGAATAAACTCTACATGTATTTGTTCAACAGTTGAATGGCGGTCTCTAAAACAAGGTGATGGTCGGGAATAATATTAACTTCTGTCATCATTCCTTTTAATCGTTTGAAATTGACCTTTTCCCAAAGTTTGGATAAGACGGGTAGTAGGCTAATGGGTCTGTAGAACGTGACAATATCGCTTGGTTTTCCTGATTTATGTACCAAGTACCTATATTTGTGAGATTTTCCACAGCTCCTGGAAATTACCGTAACTAAACGTGGTATTGAAAAACAAGAATTATAAGGACGATAGCTTTCCTTGGAAATTCTTTAAGTATCTTCGGAGTAATTAGATCAACTCATGTGCCTTTTTTGTATCAAATCTTTTTATTATTGTCTTGATCTCACCTGGTGTTGTAGGTCTAATTGGGACATCTAATCGTGAATTATATTTAAGTATGATTAATACTTGGTCTATTTGTTCATCGTCTTTTGAGTCTGATGGGTTGAGGTGGGAGGTTTGAGCATGGTTGTCAGCAAAGGTTTTCGCTTTATCACCATTTGTTCGAGTCCACCCACTATTATTTGTTCTGATAGGAGGAAAATTCAGTTGAGGTCTTTTTAAGTTCTTTGTTGCTTTCCAAAGAGAATGTTAATGGTGGTGGTTGGTGGTAGTGACTCTAGGTCCTGCTTACAAGTCTAGTGCTAGAAAGCTGAAATTTGATATACAGGCTAGGGCTAGCACACAAACAACAGATAAATTAATAAATCTGTAACTTTCACCCTCCAAACTTCTCTTAAAGGGGGGGGGTCCGGTTCTGAATTATTAAAAAAAATAAAACTATTCGGAGGGCCCTTGCAACTGTCAACGTGCCAGCAATTTTAGAGCCGAACGGTATCGCACGTGACGATGGCAAGAGGCCCAATGGGATGACGCTCATCCCGTGGCAGAATGGTCGCTCTCTGGTGTGGGATGCAACGTGTGTCGATACCCTCGCTGCGTCTCACATCCAGTCGACTGCCTACGGAGGGTGCTGCGGCGGCAACGGCTGAGCGCAACAAGAGGCAACTGAGGGCTACATGTTTGTGCCGTTTGGCGTCGAGACATTTGGGCAGTGGCAGTCTGATGCTTGACAACTGTTTAAACAAATAGCATCGCGTCTGGTGGATGCCTCTGGGGATCCAAGTGCTGGACCCTACCTCGGGCAACGCACCAGCCTTGCCATCCAACGAGGTAATGCCGCCAGTATCTTGGGTACCCTGCCCGGCGACAGCAATGACTGATATAAAGTATTTTATTTAGTCTGACCATTATCGGGGTTTTGATTTGGTTTTATGGTTGTTGTGTGTTATTCTATATTATTATTTTTGTTCATCTTTATTTCTTTGTGGTGTATTGTATATTATTTTTATTGACACGTTCATTTTATTCTTTCTCTTTTTGTGACATGACATGTGACTTTGGGTATTGTTTTTAATGCCTTAAAAAAAATATTCCCAACTTCCAAAAATCACAGAAATCTGAAATTTGGTACGAAGGCTACGATATATTAAAATATCTGTAAATTTTTATTATTTTCCGTGTTAGAGGCTATAGTAACAGGTAGGTATTCTGTAAAATTAGTAATCCGGTAACTATCAGTATCTATTTATAACGGCCGAAACTGTAGGCCCATGTGACAGACGGACACACAACGGAGGCTTAGTAATAGGGTCCCGTTTGGCACTGAAACCTTAATTAATTATCTGTAATCCAAGAGGTGAGGGGATGGAAGAATATCAAACGCGTCGCGCGCGTTTAGCGTTGCCTTACAATGCCATATCGCTGCCGTGTCGCAGCCCTGATCTATCGCTTATTTCAAATAATAAGCTAACGAGAAAAAAAGCAAACACAGTGGGCTATAAAAAAATTCAAAGCTGAGGCGCAAGAAATGCAGACCGAAAAAAAAACAGTAGAGCATCTTACAAAAAGAAATGAAATCCCATCAAAAATATTTCATTTAAACTAGGCCGCCAAGACTCAGAAGCTCATGATGCTTTCAATGTTAAAAAGTTATCAGATCACATGTAGAGCCGAGCCCTTAACTCTACAAGCCCCAACTCTACAAACCCTACTTCTTGGTCAAAAAGTATGGCTTGGCCGTTTCATGGTCTTCTGAGTCTTGGCAGCCTAGTTAAATTGAAATGTTTTTGATGGGATATTTATGACCTGAGAGCTCAGAGACAATATCACGTGTATGGTCTGAGGATCCATCATAGTTGGACTTTATATTTGTGTAGAGGTGGTTAGTACCCTTTGATATGTACATGTTCAGTAGGTCTTACTTTTAACCTTGGTCTGTTGGCCAATATGTTGGCTCGCCTGATGATAAGGGGATCAAATGGTAGCAACAATTGAATTTTTTTTTATTTAAAGAACACGCGAGATAGTTAAACCTGAGCTGAAATTGTTTTTTTTAGCGTTCCAGTCTCCTCCCGCTATAAAACCGGGGCCCCATGGAACGAAAGAAATCAGAAAACATCTATTATTTTTTATTGTTTCTTCTTTTCTTCTCTGGAGGGCAGATAGAACAACTGAACCATCCTTAGTTGTTGCTTGAAGATATTTCTTCTCCCATTTTCGTAGTTGTGTGTGTTTATTGTTTTGTTGGATTATTATAGCAGTTCCAGCATGATATTTGCTGTCTGGATGAGATGTGAAGTATGAACAATAGCCATTGAGTTTTACAGCTCTATCTTCTTTTATATGAGACTCAGATATTTAGAGCATTATGTTTCATGAAATATTCTGCATCATGTGTGCTGAAGAGTAGTCCTTTGATATTACAGGCTGCAACCCCAATATTGGTAATTTTGATGACTTGTTTATCAGTGTTGTGATAAGACCCAATATGTTAAAATAATATTTCAATTTGTAAAGATTATATATCATAATTTTTTGAATCATTTCGAATCTTTACTCAAACTGGTTCCTTGTTTGTGTTTATCGCTAGGTACGGTAATTACTGTTAATAAACTCAGGTTGTTTCTTACTATTTTTGAATTTGATTGGTATTGTTCTCCTACACTTTTAGAAGGTGGTGGGCATGATTGGTCTTCTTGTGTCGTGCGTGGTCTTGTTGTAAACATGGTTAGTGACCAGTCTGTTCTTTTCGGGCAGTGATAGATATTTTGTCTCATTTATTAATAGATTCCTCACGTTTTTGCTTTCCCTAGTAGCATTTTCCGTTTGCCTTCATTCGCCAACGATCGGCAAACCGTTGGGTTATAGTTAGTTAGTTGGCCATCATAGAGCTAACATTGGCCCAATGATACCAATATTAGCAATATAACCACCCGATAACTAACAATAGGCCAACCGCAACTTCTGCTACCGTTGGGTGAACAATGTTGGGATAAAGCATTGTTATCGACGTAGGTGCAATGTCGTAAACCGTATGATTTTATTTGTATTAACACGACTATTTTATAAACTGTACGTATGAAATATTGACCAATTTAAATAGAAATAGGGACACATTTTTAAAGCACTTTTATCGTTTTATTTCGATGTATGATTTTATTCACTTCCTCAGTCCAATACGAAAAAAATGGCTGGCAACACTATGTAGGCCCTACGGCCACAGAATGTACAATATTCAGCGGCAAAAATGCGGGGGTAGAGGGGATAGGCAGCGCGCGCGCATGTGCTCAAGCAAGTGTCACAGCGTCACGTTCTTTCTGTTACCATTAATTAGGTACCCATTTATTGAGCCATTCGGTGCTATTCCAACCCTGGATTAGTTCTAAGTAATTACAATAAATTCTATTGTATTTATATAATAAGTGATATACAATTATACGTATTATGTGGTTACATACAAATACATTTTTTGTATCTAGTCTTAATAGGTTGTTCATCTAAAAGTTTCAAAAACTCACATATAGATGGCGCTGATGGTAGTTACATCGCGATACCGTTTTGCCACTGTCTAGCTATGGGATGTCGAAGTCAAATAGTCACGGCATATGTCACTATTGTATTAAAATTACAATGTGAGTTATTATTACCTGAGAGATAGGATTAAGTAACCCCGAGTGACCTATTACGTAAACAATATTTGAGGCATTGAGAGCAAGAAAGGCTAACATTTTCAAACACAATTATAAATCAATTGAACCTATTGTCAGGTAACTGTCAGTAACATACGCAGGGCCACTGTAGGCAAATAGAGGTAGAACCAACAAAAAAATAATGGCCAAACCTAACTGTTGGCCAACTAACGATAGCTATGTGGGCCAACCATGCGCCAACAATAAATGCTACTAGGGTTGTAATTGACTCCGGTAGTGTGGGCCCTTTACTGTTGCATATTTACTTTTTCTTTGCAAAATTTCAGTGTAAATTTAACAACCTTTGAAATTGGCTGGATGTTTACCCAGACAAAGAGTTCAACGTGCTGGGGTATTTTTGTCTTCTCAAGGACAATCAGGGGTCTTATGACCCTCTCACTCTCAACACTTGACATATCTTATGTAATCATTTTTTGCGTGGCCATACCGACGCCATTGTGCAATGGTTTTAGTATTTTTTGGAATCCTCACTTTTAATACTTTGGTGGTAAATGTCCTTGATATTTTTATTTTTTGTATTTTGTTCAACATTTAAAAAGAATATTGAGGTTGGTAGCTTTTCAGCGCCATATTTACATTCATGATTTGGCCTGCAACTTTGTTTCCGGTTTTTTATTTCTTCCATAATTGATTTATGTGGAGTGGTGTAGTCAAATTTCTTTATAATAAATCTGTCGGGTTTTTTATTCTTCCTTGGGAAGGTATGTGCAATAAGACATGACAAGGCCGATGTGCTGAGCTGATGTGCCGGTGGAGCTTCAGAACCGATCCACATTGTAGCTGCGGATGAGCCACCCCAAAGAAAGCTGTCCCATATGGGCAATTGAAGGAGGATTAGAAGGTCTCAACCATTGACCTCCCATTGAACAACTAGACTCACAATCTCGCTCAAAAAGTGTCCGCGATGAATTGTGTCACCGCTATGGGGTGACAAATTCGAATGACGATTTCGTACAACTGACATTGCATCTTATGTTAACGACATAACGTCTTAATTTGGTTGAAGATTTTTGCTACTTACTATGCACGTAGCACGTTCGGACACTTTCTGATGAACTTTTCTTAGAGACTGTGTGTCTTGTTGTTTTATGAGAGGTAATGGTCTCAACACTGTAGAAGATAAAGCTATGAGATGGCTGATACACCTTCCGGTGTGACAGGCTAAATACCATTGCACCTTTAAATTGTCATTTTTAGTTAATTTCTTAAACTGTTATATTATAACTTACTAATGAGACTGTTATGTTATTTAAGTTTGTTTTTGGTTTTTTAAACATTTTAGTTAAGTTTTTAATTCAAGAATGATGTGTATACCTATTAAAGGGATACGTATCAGATGCACAACCTTCTTGAATATAACAAACAATGTTCAATATGTATCCTGTTGGTGTACCAATAAAAATAAATAAATAAATAAATACCATACAAAAACAAAAAAAAACTGTCTGTGTCGATTACTTGTCTCGAAACTGAAATGAAAATCGGAGTATTATAAACATCAGTTTCATAACAGACTATACGTGCGCTTTGTGCAGTACTATACATGTCGTGTATAGCTGTTGGTTTCACCCTTGTCTTACAATCTAATATTGTGTATTTGTTGATGTTTCAGCTGCAGTTCTGCATCGCGTTCCTCCACTCGTTCCAACTGCTGTTCTACGACTGCGGCTACCCGCGCTGGTCCGTGCTGTTCACTCTCCCCAACTCCATCTTCTTCTACTATCTCTTCTACGACTTCTACTACAAGGCGTACGGCACACCCGAGGAGAGGAAGAGGATCCAAGAAGCTACCCAGAAACGAGTCCTAGACACTCAACTAACATCTGAGAATAAAGAGAATGGGCATGTTAGGAATAACGTCACCGTCGGTGCCGCGGAGGGAGGAGGGGCGTTGTGGGGCGGCGACAGCAAGAAAGTTAATTAGCTTGTTTCTAGTTTCAATATTCGCTTTGTACAGAATTTAGTTATATCTTCACTCCGCGTTGTACGGGCTGACATTTAGTGAACTGTCACACAGTAACACTGGTCAACCGTTTGTCGATGGATCAATTCTTCAATTGAATAAAATGGGGCTTAAAGTTAGTGCGGAAAGTAAAATAAAACAGTTTTTAGACGCGATGCGTTTGGTTTATGCAGCCAGATGACGACAGACTCGGACTTAGCTTGAACATAAAAACTAAGAGCTTAATGTGTAGGTATTGTTCCGTTGGAGGTTATCTGAACATCCAAAATAAATGAATATAGGGTAACGTTGCATAATGCATCCTTAAGTACAATATAAACGTATTTGCCTTGGCAAACCCTTTCATTTGATACTCATATCATGGAGGCGGTTAAAGAAATTCAGTCCACCATCTTGGGGTATCCGCCATAATGGATTTAGAATGACGTCACATATCGTATTTTCCTAGTTAAATCCTTTTTTAATTAGCTTATCATGCATTTTCAACAAAATTAATTGTGTGCATGCAAACAGGTGAATCGGTTGGACGAAACCGGTTTAAAAATCAGTTGCAAGATTTGACCCGGACATGCTGCTAATATAGTTTAAAAATTAATACAGTTGTATTGTATTGTTTTGTTTGAGCGCTCAGGTTGGACAACTGTATGGGTTTTTTAACTGTGCTACTAAAAACTAACTTGTAAGTGAGGTGAAGTTAAATAAAAGCTTGTAGATTAATATAAACATTTGAGCAATGGGGAAATGTGAGTTTCCTGCTTTTATTACAAATAAGTGTACCTATTTATTTTAAATTGTTTGCGGGAATATAAATGCTGATTGGCTGGTTCAAATCTACTTGGTCATACTTGTCGTCGGCGCACTGAGCGGCTGGAGTAGAACGAGAAGGCCATGCTCGCAGCCTACTGCTTGTGGTCGGACCGCTGATTGGGTGGTTTAAACCCAGTTAGAGATGACCGTTCACCTCAGATTTGCAGCTTTCTGAAACATTTAGAGCAAAACTGTTTAACGATATGAAAAGAAATGATCTCTATTTAAAAACCATAGTAAGTGATGCTAGAACCAATGCGAGGAAAGAATAATAACCTGTTGAGTTCTTAATAGAACAATAAAGAGAAAGCAAGATCGTAGCTTGAATCTGAATCGGATTTTACAAAAAAACTCAAGGACAATGTCAAGTTAAACAGGTAAAACTACGTTTAATATGAAATTTGAATAATATTTTTATATAATTCGTTCCTTAATTTCAAACATGCTATTTGTTTTTCGTGTTCTTACCTAATACTTACCACTTGCTGAACGGTGAAGGAAAACATCGTGAGGGAAGCCCAAAGTACAGCGATAGGGCTCACCATCCATCACGTTGGGACATAATAATCGTCGGTGAAATGCGGGTGTACCGGGTGTGAACTGTGACTTGCATCTCAAAGTTACACCTCTGACATCCCCTCGGGGATTCATGTCGTTACAATATGTTACAATAAATATGTTTTTTTTGTTTTGGACAAAATACCAATATATTATCTTTTCTGTTTTTAAATACTAACAAATTATAATCAAAAGCCATAAAACTAAACAACATTTTACACCAATGATGCTAAATAACTGTCCCATACAACATTCTCAAGTAAATGAACAAAATCTCCATATTTCCTCAGAAAGTGTAATACTTGTTTTTGTTTTGTATCTATATTAAGTGATTACATTTGTTCAGTATGATAAGTAGAATTAGTGCATTGTATTACATTATATACGTCATATACCCATTACACCAGGCATATTTACTTCTGATCATAAATAACAACTTTTGTTCTATACCTTTTCAAATCAGACGAAATAGAAATCAAGTATCTGCTTGCAAATATAACTACGAGTTTGAAGGAAATGTATTCTGGCGTCAGTTTAGTCGGCATGAACAGCGGAACCTGTGGCTCGCAGAGGTCACAGATACACCCTGTAAATCTATAGGTTTAGTCTGTCATTAGTGGCGTCTGTCATTAGTGGCGTCTGTCATTAGTGGCGTCGCTACCCTCAAATTATTGGCTGCTCAAAGGTTTTCGTGGTACTCAATGTAAGAGCTATTTCGCAAAAATAAAAAACTAAACGCATGCGCCGGGCGGCAAGGGCTTCAAGCCGACTTAAAAACCAGAACAAACTGGTCTAGCGGACAGTTATTATTTTATATATACTAGTCACAACAAAATAAGGGCCACTAGGTTTTTAAGGTGTACCAAGAAAATTATAAAATTAATACATTGTTTAATTACCATAAACGTTAAGCAATGTTATTTTCTACTGTTTAGGCTAGAAACTGTTTAAATTAATTTTCATTAAAAATATGCTTATTTAACATTTCATAAACAACGGGTATGCCCTCCTCTCTTAGCTATGCCCTCCTCTCTTAGCTATGCACTCCTGTAGCCTGGAATGCATGCTTTCGATCAAATGCCTGACGTTTTCAGCTGGAATCTCTTCCCAGGCACGTTTCAAAGCGTCAATCAGTTGCTGCTGGTTGTGTAACTCTTCGTTTCAATTGGTCCCACATGTGCTCGATCGGATTTAAGTCTGGACTGCTTGCTGGCCACGGTAACACTTGAATGTGAGAGTCTTCCAGTACAGACCGGGTTGCTTGAGCTGTGTGTGCACGGGTATTGTCTTGCATCAGGATGAATCCAGGACCAATTCGCTGGGCAAATGAGACCACATGAGGCCTGATGACTTCTTCAATGCAACGCTGAGCAGTTACGGAATCCTCATTTAAAATAGCGAGCTCAGTTTTGCCATGTAAGCTTATCCCACCACAAATCCTTACGTTGGGACCACCGAAACGGTCAACTTCGTGTATGCAGGCTTCCGAAAATCGCTCGCCGCGTCGTCTCCACACCCTTATGCACCAATCGTCATTGAAAATGTTTACTTTGCAATCATCGGTGAAAAGCATGGTGCCACTGATTTATGCCCCAGTCCAAATATTGACGGGAGAACCTTAACAGATTTGCACGTTGAGCCCTGACAAAGGAATTCGAGCAACTCGTCGTTTTGAAGTTTGCTGGTCTTCGTGCAATCGATTACGGATCATTTGATCACTGACACGAGTACCCGTTGTCAACTGTAGGCGATTTTGTAACTTACGAGCCGTTACTGTGCGTTCTCGGCGGGCACTTGACCGGATGAACCGAACCTCCAGAGCAGTTGTAACGCGAACTCTACCCGAGCCAGGTCTTCTTGCAACACTGCCGAAAAACCCAGGTGCAAACCCAAACACCGCTGAGAATTTTCTTCATCATTGTAACGGCTCTGGTTGCAGTAATTGTGTCCACATGTCTTCGTACTTGTGGCATTTTATCGTTAAATTTTGTTTAGACAAGATAACCAAACAAAATTACGATAATTTTCAGAATATCAAGACGCTAATCGAAACAAATCTCAAAGACAATTCGAAACAGAAGAAAATTTCAAATTCAATGTTTTTTTGCTAATGCCCAGCATTTGTTCTAAGGCACAAAATGAAAGAGGTTAGATACCGAGGATTTCGTAACGTCAACGTTTTGCTACTTGGCGGTCCTCCTGAAATAAATACCCATACTCACACACGCTGAGCAGGTGGGTTGGTGAGCGCGGTGCCGAAACTTTCTCTCACATTCCATCCATCAGCCTGTTTCGTCCACTGCTGGACATGGGCCTTTCCAGGATTTCGCCACTCTCGGCGGTCCCCCTGGAAGAAATGCCCATACTCACACATGCTGGGCAGGCGGGTTGGTGAGCGTGGTGCCGAAACCTTTGCACCAGTGACGCCGCTGTCCGTCACCAGTCTATTTTATATAAGGCCCGGCAATTGGGGATGGATATACCGCCATCCGTCGGTCCCAGGCAGTGGTGGGCCGCCTGGTTTTGCCTGAGAGCTGTTCTCATACTCTCCCCGAATAACTTCGGGAGGATTTGCGAGTAAGATGGTGGTACCTCCGCAGTCGAGCCCGGCATCAGCTCTACCACCTATAAGCCACCTGTAAGTCTCTCGCATTACCTTGTCAATATTATAATATTGCGATATATACAGGCACATAATATTACGATAAACAAGGTAGGGCTACCATAATAAAACAAACAAAAAACGAATGAGTGATAATGATTGGGTCTAAAAAAGAGCTAGATTGCTCTTTTCAGGCTAAATCATCAAAACACGAGTTCAACTACAGCAAAAAGTGCTAGATCTAGCCTGACAAGGGCTAAGGTGGCAACACTGATTTCACCTCCGGTACTGCTAGTAGATTAGCTCGCCTTTAGTTATTTGGTGTTTAGATTTTTTTGTGTATATTTGTGAAATGGCTTCTATATTGAATACCCGAAAACCATTGAGCAGCCAAAATTTGATTTGGTCGCTAATAAAGTAGATTCTGAAGGCTTTAATTTTAGTTTTAGTGCTGTCAAAACTTAACTTTCTCCAAAGTAATATAGCTTCTGTTGTTAACACTAAAAAGTCATTTTGGAATGAATAAAATTTAGTTTTGACAGTACTAAAAATAAAAGAATCGGCTTTATTGTTGCCCGAACACAGCGATGAATTATAAACGTAGGCGCGATATATCGGACAAGAGTGAAGTTCAAGATGATCAAGATGCAATGACTAGTGTAGAAGAAATATTATAAAAGTGTAAATAAATTAAAGACTATTTGTATTTTTTTTGTCTAACTGTACATTTGGGGATCACTCACACAAACGCAATTCTCAGGTATCGCCTTCTTAACTGTACGATTGTAATACTACTTAAAATGTATATAAAATGATTGTAAAAAAATACCTAGCGAGTTCAATATAACTAGAGTATCCAGAGCATTTGATTTGACATGACTGTTTCCTGAAAAACGTCATCGTATTAAAGGTCAAGAGGAAGAGAGGAAGACCCAGATGCAACACTAACAATTTTACTCAAATAAATGAGAAAGTTAATGTTATGCCGTATCATTTGGTCAAATCAATAGAAGAATGGCGGTTAATCCACCACCAGAACTTAGTTCTTGTTATCGAAGAAGTCTTCAGTAACAATTTGCCTGCATAAATCAAAATCAGCTTGTCAGTAAATGTCAATATTAAATAAAATAATAATCAGTGAACGAAAGAGCGCAATAATTCGACATTTTGTAAATAATTTTAAATATATTTTTAACTATGTAGAAACAATATTAAGTTATAATTATATCCATGTTATATAATAAGGCTACCAAATGGTCATGGGGCATAATAAAATAATATTAATAAACAATCTTTTATTTGTATTTTGTTCGGCTTGACTTTTGAAACGTACGAGTATATGTACCTATAGATATAGATAATTTTATTATAAATTAGTTATGTTATGACTCCTTTGCCATTTCCCTTTATTTGGGGTCGGCACTCCCCGTTGTCATACCCCAGGACGGTCTGTCGTGGGTTGCCTGTTGATTCAACTGGGTTCGCCCCAAGTCCTTGGACACAGTGGACCACCAAGTAGCTAGAGGGCGCCTTGTTCCTCTTTCAGTGCTTGCTTCGCAGCATGGTCACCGCTTCGTCTCATGATATGTCCGTTGGTACTATCTCATACGAAGTACTGTGAAGGGTGCTATTTGATGCTTCCTCTGATGTGTTAATTACGCACTTTATTAAGACTGGTAGTGTAGCTGCTCATCTGAGCATCTTTATTTCATTGCTGTGTGTTACCCAACATTCAACACCATACATTATAGCAGGTCTGACAGCCCTTTTGTAGACTTTGCCTTTCGTTTTTATTACTGGGATCACAGAGAACTCCACTCAGAGCTCTTCATCTTTTCCAGAAAGCGTTGGTTATGGTATTTTGACCATCTTCACGAAATTTCAGCTTGCAGAACCATTTAGTTTTTTTCTTCTAAAAAAATCACAAAATGCAAATCAATGCTATAATCCCACCAAAAACATTAATATGAAAAAAAGGTCGGTTCAGCTTCAGAGCGTATGAATAATTGAGATGAAATTGGCTGCCGAGGTTTATGCAGGATCCTCCAGTCATTACTGCAATAATGTACAACGTTATTCACTTGTTTTAATAGAATGTTTGTTAGGGTCCTTGCTACTGGACACGTAGAACTTGGCAAGTTTTCCCAGCTAAAGATTAAACGGTTTAAAGTTACTTAATTACTCCGAAACCAAGAATACATTGCACACGCTGGTAAGTCATACATGCCATACATGCAAATAATTGTCTTTGAAAACTTTCAAAGTTCTATGTATTCAGTAGCAAGGACTTTCACAAACTTTCTTTTGAAACAGTGAAGAACGTGTTATGAAGTAAAAGTTCCTGATCACCACTTTACAATAAATAAATGACTGTTCCCACTTTATAAGGTTTGGCTTTAAAATTAATAGTATGCACTTTAATTTTACTACTACTAAATTTAAAGTTTTTTTTTGCTTAAAAATTATATTTTTCACTGTAATATTAATACCATCCATTCATCCATCCATCAGCATGTAGGCTTTTCCAATATTTCGCCACTCTTGACGGTCGTCCGTCCTCCTCTTCCAACTGCCACTCGTTAAGTCTTTTTCAACACACTTGCTTATAAAGTGGCCGTTATTGCAGCGTTCTTAGGGTCATAACATAATGCAGCATATTAAACACGTGTGCTTTTTACTTTATATTACTACTGTTTTTTACATTACAGTTTTTTTTTAAATCTTAGCAAAGAGTTTTGATGTCTTGAGAAATATTAAAGTTTTTGCAAATAAATAATTCAAGTCTTTAAAATATAATAAATAATCATTTAATTTTATCAAATTATTTATTCTTAACAACAAATTAACTCAAATTTTTGTTTTAAATACAAAAAATATTTACTTCGTTAATATTTGGCTGTTTGGCGGATGCGTCGGTGCCTCTATTTCCCTCTGCGCGCGCATAGACAAAATCTCCGCCGCCATTTTTCAAAGAAAATTGTCAATTAATAGCTGTGGTTTCGATGATGTGGAAAAATAAGCAGTGAAATTTTATTATTTTTCCTCGCAAGTGTGTTGAAAAACGTCGTATGAAACGCGTGAGCATTAGACATTACACTCTCGGCTCCATTAACAATGCTGCCCGATATTGTCTATTCTTTAGATACAAAGAATGTTGTTAACAAGGAAGAAGACCGATCGATAACATTGTATTTTTCTTAAATATTGTACAGAGAAAGCAAGTGGCCAGTATCATTTTGCGAACTTCAAACTTTTTGTCTTTTAGCATTATAATCAAAAAGTTCTTATTCATATAACGATTAAATGAGGTTACCTACCAAGAATTTTATTTTAACCAGATCCTCCTTGTTACCTATATAAGGTGACTTTAATTTATTCAGCCAAATTGTTACTGAAGACTCGGTAAGTGCTCAGTAACAAAATTCAATGACCCTTTTTGTGAAATTCGTAAATTATTCTTTTCGTGTTCCTTACAAACGCAAGCCCAGCCCCGAGTAATTTACAATGAGACGTCAAGATTTTATTTTGCGAAATTATCAGAAACTGTTATCGATTTGTGATACTGATCACTTACCAAGCCTCTAATAAGAGTTTGGCTGTAAAAATTAAAGCCACCTTACATATCAAAATAAATTAAAAAGTAAAAATCAGGCACTAAATGGTTGATTAAGTTTCATCAGAATTTTCAATTTATAAAGTTACTACCTACGCAAAATGTCGTCTAAACAGTTTTCATTTCATCAGCCTACGAACGCATCAAACTGAAACACTAGTCTAGCATAGCAAACCATATCGAGCTCGATGGCGCTTGATACAGTGCTCTGTCTCTGTCTCACTCTTTTGATCTACCTAAAGAGGGACGGACAGTGTATATAGAGCTGTCAAAACTCGATATGGTCTACTATGCTATGTACCCAGCTCATTTCTGTCAAGTATATCTATGGTACACTAGATAAGACTAGCAACTGTTTTCGATAAATTAAAAAATAAAACATACCTCAGACATGGCTGCATGAGCTAAGTTCCATTTGCCTTCCCACTATGTAGGGGAACAAAACTAAAAAAATAAAAAATGAAAACATTAAACACTCGTGCGGTAAAGTTGACTTTGACAACGGATCAGACGCATATAAAACAGAACTTTACGAGCACTTGAATTGAAAAATATATTTCATTTAACACGTATTACAAGTTGAATTCTAAATAAAGGTGTTTTTTTTAGAGGTATAGAACTTTGAAATGGAATAAAACAAAGATGATTTTTTTTATTGATATGAAATTTATTTTATTCGAAAGACAATCTTCTGGCATTATAATTTAAATATGACTTCTGGCATATGTCTGCCACGGCTGGCTCGGACGTAGTCTAATCTGGAGGTCCAATTTTCGATGACTTTTTCCAACATTTGTGGCCGTATATCGGCAATAACTCGCCGAGTGTTGTCCTCCAAGTGGTCAATCGTTTCGGGCTTATCGGCGTAGACTTTTTTCGTTCATCAATTGAACAACCATGATGTGCAGGAGTTGTGGTTTCAACAAGACGGCGCAACATGTCACACAACTCGTGCCACAATTAATTTATTGAAGGAAACGTTTGGTAACCGCATAGTTTCACGTGTCGGACCCGTGAATTGGCCTCCAAAATCGTGCGATTTAACGCCACTTGACTATTTTCTGTGGGGATATGTAAAGTCGCAAGTCTACGCCGATAAGCCCGAAACGATTGACCACTTGGAGGACAACATTCGGCGAGTTATTGCCGATATACGGCCAAAAAGTCATGTTGGAAAAAGTCTTCGAAAATTGGACCTCCAGATTAGACTACGTCCGAGCCAGCCGTGGCGGACATATGCCAGAAGTCATATTTAAATTATAATGCCAGAAGATTGTCTTTCGAATAAAATAAATTTCATATCAATAAAAAAAATCATCTTTGTTTTATTCCATTTCAAAGTTCTATACCTCTAAAAAAAACACACGTCGGGGAAATAAAATAAAGGAAAATTACGGCACATTTAAATATTTCTAGGTGGTAGAGCTGATGCCGGGCTCGACTGCGGAGGTACCACCATCTTACTTACAAATCCCCCCGAAGTTATTCGGGGGAGAGTAAGAGAACAGCTCTCAGGCAAAACCAGGCGGCCCACCATTTCCTGGGACCGATGGATGGCGGTGTATCCATCCCCAATTACTGGGCCTTATATAAAATAGACTGTTGACGGGCAGCGGCGTCACTGGTGCAAGGGCTTCGGCACCGCGCTCACCAACCCGCCTGCCCAGCGTGTGTGAGTATGGGCATTTATTCTAGGAGGACCGCCAAGAGTGGCGAAATCCTGGAAAGGCCTATGTCCAGCAGTGGATGAAACAGGCTGATGGATGGATGGATGGATTTAAATATTAATGTAATCATAGACAAAATTACGACAAAATTTCGTATTGTTCGTCCATGATGTAATCCAATAAATATAAGTTGACATATACCTAAATACGTAAAATATCATGCCTAGTTCCGCCCATTTGATTAGTCTTCCTAACACACACACACAGAAATAATATAAAGTAAAATGATGTCTCCCATGTCCCGGCATTCTATGTAGGTGAGACCAAAGACCCGATACACAAAAGGATGAACCAACACCGACACACCGCAGACCACACACAGAACAACATTCTTCCCATCCCCACACACACGCGACTCCATAACCTGACATTTAATGACTGTTTCACCCTTCGTATCATTAAATCATTTACACCTCCATTGACTGACATCGAATTAAGGGCTTATTCCCAGAGCTCCAAAATCCATTGTTCTCAAAAACTTAAAGTTTCATATAGAGATTCCCAGGGCTCCAAAAATTAATTTGTAGAAAATATTCATTTCTCATCGGCTCCAAAAGCTATTATGTAACAGTCACGTTTTACATAAATAACAAATTCAAGTAGAAGCATATAAATATATTACAGTTCACTACGAAGCGTTTCTTTTCTAATTAGGAAAAACGCAATGAGGGCGCCTATAACGACATAGTAAGCTGATGCACCGTCTTAAAATATATAAAACGTAGAGAGATAAATAATTAACAAAATTAAGTGATTTGATATGAGATAAATCTGAGGTAGTTTTTGATTAAGGCTCTGGTAGATTTAGGTAGATTCTTAATGTGGCCAGAGTAGGTTTACCATTTATATGTGGTCACCCTGGTTTGTCCTGTTCTGCATATATGTACAGTTAATCTTTTGGAGCCGCCGAGAATCAAATTATGATAATAATAAATATTAAATTGAATTTCTGGAGCCGTGGGAAGAAATTTTTGGAGCTCTGGGAATAACCCGAATTAAGGACATGGGAGACATCATTCATATTGTCACTTGGAGCTCATTATGGAGATGGACTGAATAAACAACACTAACGGGCAGCCACGACTTGACCTGACTAATCTGACTACTCAGCAAACGACAATTTTTAATAAACTTACACGGAATCTAAATTTACTGTTAATTTATTAGATTATTTATAATTTCACGATAGGAGCAATCTGAGCAACTACAACAGCTATTAACAACTCCTTTCTAAACAGTTTATATTTAATTATGTCAATAGATGTCAGTGTTTTTTACGTTTTATGTATATGTCATAAGTTTATTTTCCATTCGCCTGATGACGACCCCTCTGAGGGGGTCGAAATATAGCACATTTTACTTTATATGATTTCCGTCTGTTCATTAATAAAAATAAAAACTAACAAATAAAAGCCATTAACTGGTTTTTTGAAGAAAATTATATTTATTAAGCTAGTATATAAAATTTCCTTTTTTAAAATTAATAATTATAAAAAACAAAAACAATACTTATGCTTTAGTTAAGTTAAGGGATATAAAATACAAGACAGGAGGAGTTTATGTCATATAATTTTAGCGTAGAGTTTTAACTTATTCTCTGAAAAACTGAGGACTTTCTTTGGAAGTTTGTTGTAGAATCTTTTAGCATGTCCTACGAAAGAGGTACTACTTTGGCAAGTGTGACTTTTGGAAAAGCTAATTTATGTTTATTTCAGGTTTCTATAGAGTGGTGCCCACCGCGATCATATAGCAGTGCCCGTACGCAAGTACGTATGTCATTGTAAGGTACGTCCAAGTATTTATAGATAGATGCCGTCACAAATGGTTCACCTCTGGGCGGAGGTGAGATGGTGGAGTGGAGGGGGGGGTACGCGCGTGACCTCCACGTCGGCAGATCAAGGCACAAGGTCTCGATGCTCACAATGACTACTGAACTTCAGCACCGCTTCAAGGAGTTCAGTTTACGCAACCTCCAAACAATCGGTACACTTGCGATCAACGTTGTGTATCACCTTTACTCTAACAATTTAGTTATGAATCTCAATAACTCGCAGATGTCCATCTGTCGCAGCACAGGGGTCTACAGCTTCAACCACAATAGGTAGACCGTTGAAACTTTCACAGAATACTAGTTACTATCCCTCAAACACGACAAAATGTAAAAAACCGGTCAAGTGCGAGTAGGACTCACGCCTGAGGGTTCCGTAGAGTTCAAATAAGTTGATAAACTATTTAAAAAAACGACTTCAAATTTTATAGGAGACATTCACTAAAAAGCTTAAAATAATTATAGATGGACACTTGTAGATGGTACCAAAACAACACTTCTTTCTTCCTGAGACATATGTTCTCTGGAAGTCGGCGCTCTCATATTGGTGTTTGTGTTCTATACCATGGGGAATCCGCCGACTTCTAGATAACATATGTTTCAGGAAGAAAGAAGTGTTATTTTGGTACCATCGATTAGTGTGTAATTATTTTAAACCTTTTAGTTATTGGTTATTTAAGTCGGTTATTGTTTTTTTGTTAAAAGTTCATTTATTTCACGCTTTTTAGTGTTGATGGCTTAAATTGTGAAAAAATGGGTAGACTACAGTAAGCACCCTGATTTCCTCAATCGCAAATGGTGCGCTGTCATCCATCGGGGAGTTTCAAGTTCAAAGGTCCCGTGGCATAATGACAATTTTCAAGTAATAAGTATCTTGCAATAAGCAAAATTCCACAAAGCGATTGCCGCAATTTAGAGTTATGTGCTGTCATCCGTTGAGGAGTTCTATGGTGATGAGACCAGGATCGAAGGTCAGTAAGGCAAATTGACAATTTTCAAGTAATACCCTGGAAACAGCACACTCACACAATGTGATTGCCAAAATCTCGTGTTATGTGCTTTCATCCGTTGAAGAGTTGTATGGTGATGAGGCCAGGATCGAAGGTCGGGTAGCACAATGACAATTTTCAAGTAATATCGTACAATAAACACACTAATACAAAGTGATTCCCGAAATCTAGAGTTATTTCCTGTCACCCGTTTAGGAGTTCTACGTGGGACGCACTATAAGTTTCCGGAATGAATATGAAAAAATACTATTAAAGGTACAAAATTAATTTATTGTTTTTCAAAATAATCTCCCTTGGCGTCTATGCACTTTTTCATTCGATTAAACCAGTTTTGAAAACTTTTGTGCCACTCCCCTGTGGTGACCTCTGAAACGTGTTTTTCATACTCCTCGACAGCCTCTTCTGGTGATGAAAATCGTTGACCGCGTAATTGGTTCTTAATTTTTGGGAACAGAAAAAAGTCACAAGGTGCCAGGTCGGGACTGTATGCAGGATGACTCATGAGTTCTACATTTTTCGTCTTCAAAAAGTCGTTTGTCTGTCTGGCCGTGTGAGAACTAGCATTGTCGTGGTGCAGGATGATACGGCGTTTACGGTTATTTTTACGGAGTTCGTCAATAACTTCCGGCAAACAAATGGTCGTGTACCAGTCACTATTCACGGTACGACGATTCTCTAAAGCAACAGTAGCCACGTGTCCAGTTTTATTAAAAAAAGAAGCAATCATCCGCTTAGATGCACTTTTCACGCGCGCCACTTTGGTTGGTTTCGGCTCATCTTGAAAGACCCATACGCTCGATTGCTGCTTTGTTTTGGGATCGTAGCAATAAATCCATGTTTCGTCACCTGTTACTATGTCCCACACCAAATTTGACGCACCTTCGTTGAATCTGGTAAGCATGGCACTGCACCAAGTGACGCGGTCCGTTTTTTGAGCCTCGGTCAAGTTATGTGGGATCCACCGCGAGCACAGCTTTCTCACACCCAAATGTTTGTGTAGGATTGATTGTATTTGACTCATGCCTATTTCTAAGGATGCGCGAATTTCATGGTAGGTCACATGCCTGTCTGTTTCAATCATACGGCGCACAGCATCGATGTTTTTGTTGGTCACAGCGGTGGACGGCCGACCATCGCGAGATTCGTCACTGAGATTGATACGACCACGCTTGAATTCTGCAAACCAGCTATAAACAGTCGTCTTGCATGGTGCTTCATTGCCAAAAGCTGTTTCAAGCCGAGCGATGCTCTGTTGAGCTGTCAAATTACACTTAAAATCGTAGAAAATCATACTACGAAAATTTTCCCGAGTTAAATCCATGTTGATGCAGACACACAATTTTTTAAATGGCGCCACAAGGTAAAAACAAAAGACAGTCAGATTAAACCAACTGCATTCTACAGCCAAAGAGTTCTATTTTCAAATGTTGTAATAAATTTTTAAATATTGTTTATGTAAGTGGCCAGTTCCGGAAACTTTTAGTGTTACCTATGTATGGTGATGAGGCCAGAATTTAAGATCAGGTGGGTATATGTCAATTTTTAAGTAACACCCTGCAATCAGCATCCTAGTGCAAAGCGTTTGCTACAATATTAAGACTTACTTACAAGCAAACTCTTTCAAACAAAGATAACATTTTTCAAATCGGTTAAGATATGCCAGAGTTATGGAGTAATTACCAAAAAAAAATATCGACGCTTGAAAGGCAATAATTACCAAGCGACATATTTGCAACTCTACACCAGAGCATTTTAAAGTTTCTTTTTGGAAAAATTACATATAAAATCGCCCTTTAGTCATGACTAATTGAATCCAACGAATTTTAAATGCAGTTCAAAGGCTTGATAAACTGGCATTTAAAGATTATAAATTTTCTCAATATTTAATAAAATAGTGTCGGTTAGTAATAATTTCATCAAAATCACTTACAGGTAAAAGTTACTTACTGAAAACAAAAAAATATTATAAAGCAAGTAAAATTTATTTTACTCATTATTTTATAATTGTGTTTGAAGTAAAACTATAGGTCCAGAAGTAACGCATGTTTGACACATACGTAAAACGACCTAAATAGAAAACAAAAAAAACTGCCAGCCAATTTTAATCATAGTACAAATTCAATAAGGTTAGTGTAGAATTTTTTTGAACAAGTAACAATGAATTTAGGTTTTAGTACCCAAAATCAAAAAACGTAATGATGATGATGACGATATCCGTGGAAAACCTTTGTGCCCAAAGTCTTTGATTTGTAATAATTTATAATCACCCACCACTGGGTAAAGACATCCATCTGATGATGTCCATCGCACAACGAAAGAGATAAACATATCTGAAAAAGTGCGCGTCTGAGTAGGGCAGTGAATCGAGGAAAGGTTGGATCATGCAGTTTTTAGTGAATAAAATTGAATGTAAATTCAAACCAGAGCCTTTTAAGAAAAGATGCAATTCTATGTTTTAAATAAGAGGTTCATATGTTTACAACAGTAATGATACTTTGTTAGTTTGGATGGACCACCGTTTTGAACTGAAAAAACAGCCTTCTCTTTGCAATTTCTTTCGATGCAGCAAATTTTTGTCTATCACATTTTGGGCTACGATATCATTTTAAAAAGGGCTAATTTATAACAAATTTTTATTCAGAACCCTGTCTATTGTAGTATGTGAGTTCTACTCTTTTAAAATTTCATTTTGTACTGCCTATGTTGTCTTAAGGCGGGCTTGTTCGAACGAAACCGCCCAGTAAATGAAAACCACTTTTAACGTTCACTATAGGAGCCGATTTCGTTAAGTATAAGCTAGGGCGCTTGAAAATGACATTATATAAATAATTAATTAAATAACCTTTGTAGGTTACTTTTATCGTTTTATGGAAAACTAAGGGTTATATAAGAAAAGTACTCCATTATCCATACAATATCCATACAACGGTACAGCTATATGGTTTTTAAAAAAATAGATAGGTTGTCGCCCAATATTACGAGATATCTTCGACGAGAGTTATTTTCAAGGAGTGGGTTGCATATAGTTTGCAATTTATTTTTACAGATACTAATTAATTTTTACTATTTATGTTCGAACAATCACTAAAATTTTTGTAGCCTTTTGGTCTGTTCAGGAACCCTAAACATTACATTCCATCCATCCATCAGCCTGTTTGGTCCACTGCTGGACATTGGCCTTTCCAGGATTTCACGCCTCTTGGCGGTCCTCCTGGAAGAAATGCCCATACTCACACACTCCGGGCAGGCGGGTTGGTGAGCGCGGTGCCGAAACCCTTGCACCAGTGACGCCGCTGCTCGTCACCAGTCTGTTTTATATAAGGCCCAGCAATTGGGGATGGATACACCACCATCTATCGGTCCCAGGCAATGGTAGACCGCCTGGTTTTGCCTGAGAGCTGTTCTCTTACTCTCCCCCGAATAACTTCGGGAGGATTTGTGAGTAAGATTAAACATTACATTACTTCAATAAAATCCAAATTAAGGGCTTGGCTCTACACGTGATCTGATAACTTTTTAACATTGAAAGCGTCATGAGCTTCTGAGTCTTGGCGACCTAGTTTACATGAAATGTTTTTGATGGGATTTCATTTCTTTTTGTAAGATGCTCTCCTTTTTTATTTTTTCAGGCTGCATTTGTTGCGCCTCAGCTATGACTTTTTTTTCCAAATTTCAGCTTTCTAGGACTTTTGGCAGTTGGGAACATATTTTTTTAATAATACAGAACCGGATCCCCCTTAAGAGGGTTTGGAGGGTAAATGTTACAGATTTATTAATTTACCAGCTTTTTCCCGCGGCTCCGCCCGCGTGTTATTCGCTTTAACGACATGCTTTTTTCCGGGATAAAAAGTAACCTGTGTGTTAGGTTAGGGTATAAGCTATATCTATTCTAAATTTCATCCAAATCTGTCCAACCGTTTCAACGTGAAAGTGTAACAAACATACTCACACACATACAAACTTTTGCATTTATAATATTAGTGTGAATTGTGATGAGATGCCTTGTCTTATTACACCACTAACGATTATAGACCGCGCTAATTAGACACTTGATGTATGAAATAACAAAGCTTTGTCTTATTTCACCAGAACCTATAAGAACTGCGCTAATTAGACACCTGATTTTTCAATTATTACACACACACACACACACACACACACACACACACACACACACACACACACACACACTCACACACTCACACACTCTCACACACACACCCCATTTATAATATTAGTAGGAAGGATAGGAATTGTTGTTTGTGTACTATAACCGTAGCCAGTGTACCAAATTTCGGCTTTCTAGGACTTCAGGAAGTACCCTAGAGGTTTTGATGATCATCAGTGAGTGAGCGAGTGAGTGAGTGACGAAATCGACGTATTTTAACATAAAATATCGTGTTTAATAAGACTGCTTGTTACATCTTATCTTGAGAATTTGGTATCTCTAGTATTAAAAGACGATTCCCAATTTTAATGTTTCTGCTTCTACAAGTATCACTTTGTGACGTTATGTCTGATGCTACCTTTATATACTGTGCCTTCACTACTCTACTCAGATTTAATAGTCACACTTGGGATTTCTATCACATCATTACCTAGAATATGACAGAGCTTGTCAGTGCTATGCAAATTTATAATTTAAATCATCATTTAAAACCAATATGTAGATTATTTGAAAAATTCTGTCCCATCAATTTTGTCAACATTATGTATACAGGATGGAAAAAATTCAAGGGCCCTGAAGGGGAACTACCTTAAATCCTGTAGTTAGCTAATTCTACTGAAAGGAAACATTCCTTTATTTTTTTAAAGAAACAAAACTGCATTCAAATATCTTCTAAAATTCGGTTGTCTCACCCGGGAATCGAACCAACTAAAAAATAAAAATAAACCCTCGCTATTTTATCATACGAATCGGTAGGATTATTGTTCAGGATAAAATTTGTCTAATAAAAATTTGGTCTTACACTCATTTGTTGTACGATATACCCATGAAATTGAATATTTATTACTAGTTCTTTATTAAGAATACAGTAGTTCACTTATAACAAGTAAATGACACGTTATAATTTTCTTATCTCTCTAACATCCAAAGACATCGTATGAAGTACAAGCTTGCTAATGTTATGTATCTCTGAGTACCTCGCTGAAGACTTCGATAAGAAAATCGTTAAATGGTAATAATAAATCTATGCACAGCACAATACCTTGTTACACTAGGCGTACTAACGAAAAGTTTAAAAATGGAACGTGTTTTTTTTTTGCAACGCTGGCCAACGTATTTGAATTTCGAACGGTACATATCTGTTATATCATATTCAGACCCTGTCCGATTGGTGTGATTTGGATGCTGGTGTTCCTCAAGGTAGCATTCTCTCCCCTCTGTTATTTTCAATATTTATTAATTCAGCTACACCCTACCTTAAGTGTTCTTACCATCTTTATGCTGACAACCTCCAGCTGTATGGGCAGGCTAAGGTTGATGACCTTCACGATTGTATTGACCATCCTAACGTTAACCTACGTAGCATACAATTCTGGTCAGAGCGGTTTGGTATAGCGGTAAACCCAAACAAGTGTCAGGCTATCATTGTCGGAAGTTCACGACAAATTACAAAAATTTACTTTGACACGCTGCCACAGTTGAAATATAACGATTGCGGTATCAGCTTCTCTTCTAGCGTTAATGATTTAGGTTTAGTTATCGATCAGGATTTTAATTGGGATGCTCAAATCGAAAAAGTTTCTCGAAAATTTTATGCCCCTCTCCATTCTCTTTTAAGTCTGAAAAACGTATTGCCTATTTCAACGAAAATCTCTATCGCCAATTCCCTTCTCATCCCTATTATTAACTACGCTGATACCTGTTATTTGGATGCTAAAGAAGAGCATCTCAATAAACTGGAACGCTTGCTTAACACCTGCATCCGTTTCATATTTGGCTTGAGGAAATATGACCACGTTTCAGAGTTTCGTGCAAAACTCAACTGGCTTCCTATTCGCGACCGTAGAAACCTAAGAATTGTTTGCCTTCTTTATAGTATAATTACCGATCCACATACCCCCTCATACCTCAAGTCAATGATACATCTCTTGTCTGACAATCACGATAGAATGCTCAGATCCTCAAATAACCTTCTTCTCTCGATTCCTTTGCATCATTCCGGATATTTGTATCCAATTCTTTTAGTGTAGTTGCTGTTCGTCTCTGGAACGAACTTCCCGACGATGTCAGAAAAGCCCCCCCCCCCATAGACACAGACACTACCTCTCCAAAAACACACAAATATGAACTTCTTTAATTCTTATTATTTTTTGCAGTCATGGTATGTATTTATTTATAATATACTTATTAAAACTTTTATTTATTTATGTGTAACATATATTCTTTTTAGGTATTGTTACCTATAGTTATTAATTTAGAGTAGTATCTTCATTTAATTTGTAATTTTTAAGTTTTTACTTTTCTTGCACGCCCACCTACCTATTTATCTTGTACCATCTGTGGGTTGACTGGTAGAAAATGCTTTATGCATTAAGTCCGCCTTTTTGTACTAATTTTTTTGTGCAACAATGTATTTATGATGATGATGATGATATCTTTCATCATTTTTAAAATCGATAAAAGTATTCGTTCGAATTTCAAATTTTGTTGTTTTGCTTTCATTCCATGCTGTCATTGTGTAATAATGGCGTATCAATTATCGTTAATAAAGAACTAGTAATAAATATTCAATTTAATGGGCATCTCGTATAAAAGATGAGTGTTAGACCAAATGTTTATTAGATAAACTTATCCTGAACAATAATCCTACCGATTCGTATAATAAAACAGCGAGGGCTAATTTTTTATTTTGTTAGAGACGTTCATGAAAAATATTTTTCATTATGCCAGTAGTTTTGAGTTCGTAATGAGGATTTCACGATATGAGGTTAGATAAAGTATATTATGAGTATATCATTAGTATAGATTATAGTATAGGTCTCCGAACAACATAATGCTATAAAAAAACTTTTCTGAGATTACAGTACATGTGATACTAACTACGAAGGCAAAGGGAACTTAGCCCAAACAGCCATGTCTGAGGTTTAATATCAAATACCAATGAGGTTATTATTTAATATTCTCTAACACGTACTAAATAATATTGCGGCGTGACAAAGGAGGTCACAATTACATTTTATTTTCGGTCTGCATTGTCTATGCTGTCGGCGCGCGCAACGCGTACACATGCGTGGTGGACTGTTGGATTTTGGCGCCATAGCTTACGTGGAAATTATTATTTACTGTGGTTTTATGGGTCAAACCAAAAGTATTATTTTGTCCTAAAATTACTAACAGCAGTGATGGTGATGATAATTTGACTCCACCTGACATTCTGGAAACAACGACGGAAATTACGAAAACTTTTAGAACGAGCTTTTACAAGAAAAATAAAAAATGGTTAACGACAAATTTTATCAAGATTATTATAAAAATACGTTGTTAGGCATGAGTTTAGATAAAGTAGTGTACGAAACTACACATAACTAGTTATTAAAACACTCGTGTTCGGGACAACAGCAGACCCTTCAGACGTCATAATTTATATTCAATTGTATCTATCTTAGAACTTATTATTGAAAAGACTTTAGGAAGAGACATTGATCTTTGTAGTGTAGATTGGCGCCAACCAGACTGCGTTTTTAGGGTTCCGTAGTCCGACAAGGAACCCTTATAGTTTCGCCATGTCCGTCTGTCCGTCTGTCTGCGGCTTAGCTTAGATACTATTAGTACTAGAAAGCTGTAATTTGGCATGGATATAAATATTAATCACGTCAACAAATTGGTAAAATATTTTTTTAAGGGTACCTCTCATACACGTAAACTGGGGATGAATTATTTTTTTCTCGTCTTTCCCATAGTGTGGGGTATCGTTGGATAGGTCGTTCAAAAACATTGCGCGTGGCCCGATGTTTGTATTTTGTTTGATTTGCAACAAGATTGCTTTTATTTTATTTTTCGCAGGTGGTTTTTGGTTTCGGATGCGTCATGCGTGATGTATTTAGGTGATTAACAAATGCTTGGTGAATGGCTGATTAAGGTAAAGATGAATAGTGAACGATATTTAGTTAATGTGTGAATGCGGCCAATGGCGCTGCTCGGCAGTGCACGGACTCACGCAATAAGTAATGAGCTCGCCCCCGACACCGCTTGTCTCGTTCGTCACTCGGCGATGGCGGCGCGCTTCATCACTCTCTAAATTTACATACCTACACATAATATTTTTTGACAATTAATAAAATAGTGACATGTCAGTGTTTTAAGTGTAAGTGAGGACTTCTAAAAACTATTTTGTTTCAGGTTAGTGTGTTTCTTTTTTATTGTATACTTAATATTGTGTACAAAAATCAAAATTACAAATTAGATTTATTTAACCCGTCAACACGATTTCTTGAACCTTATATTTCCATTTAATTATTTATTTGCATTTGCATACCATTTTAAGACGTTTCAAAAATACAGTAAGTAACACAACCACGCGCCGAGGGTTCCGTACAAAAATATAATCGAATTTTAAGCTACTTTTGTAATTGTTTTAAAATCTTAAAGAAATGTCTTTATAATGCATAATTATTCAAACATTATCGATCTGCATACTTTTCTGTAACCTTAAAATAATTTTCTAACATGGTATATTTTGTTTAATTATTTGAATGTATATAATTACAAATATATCTGAACAAATGATTTGAGTTATGATTCAACGGCGCAACGTCATGAATCTGTGGCATACATACAAATAGAAGGACAGACAGACTGATAGTAATGGATTCTTATTTAACTCTAAACATATACGGAACTGTAAAAGCTTATCGCACAACTCCACTGTGCAGCAGCGCCATCTCTTGTATCTCGCAGTCTTAATGTTAGTGTTAAGATCTTGTAACATTATAATGGATTTATCATTTATATATAACTATCTTTTACTCGCGACTTCGTTAGAGCTGGCGAATGTCGATTTATGTCCATCGCACAACGACAGAGATAAATAAAACTGAAACAGTGCGATCCGAGTAAGGCGCAGACTGAATCAAGAAAACGTTTCATCACGCTGCTCTTAGTGAATCAATTTATATATTAATTCATACGAGAGCGTTTTAAGGCAACACGCAATTCTATGTTTTCGATAGTAGGTTTATGCTTACAACAGTAATTATTGTTATTTTTGCTTTATTAGTTTGGACCATTGATGTATGAGGTATGGACGGATGAATTTTAAATTTTATTCGATGCAGCGAATTTTTGTCCATCATGGTTTGAGCTACGCTGTCGTTTTGGAAAAGGCCTCCTTTATATATGTTTTTTTTTCAGAACCCTATCTATTGTAGTATGGAAGTTTTAAACCCATATATCGAAAAGGGTATTTATCCAGACAAGTTGAAACTTTCAATAATAAAACCTATATTTAAATAATTTGGCCAAGTGCGAGTTGGATTCGTGTACAAAGGGTCCCGTATCACCACACAATACAGGTACGGAACCCTAAGAACATACATATCAACAATATAGATGCTGTGGCCAAGTGCGAGTCGGACTCGTGTACAAAGGGTCCCGTACCACCACACAATATGGACATATAAGAACATAAATATTAAAGGAAGTTGATAGTTGAGATTGTCGGCACTTGGTGGAATTTATCAAACATTGTTGTGATAAAAAAACACTTGTACTTTTCCACAGATAATATTTAATTCTACACTACCCAACCGGTTTCACTATATAAGCATCATCAGGGGCTTTTTAATTACATAATTTTATATATAATTATTTATTTAAACAATCTTTCTGTTGCTAGATGTCCGTGCAATAAACGATAATACGTTCAATAACAATAATCGTTTTGTTAGAACAAAAAGCCCATATATCGCTGGAAAGGATCGCAGATTGGGGTGAAAGGAACAAACTCGACTTTGCGCCTCACAAAACGGTCCAGTTATTGATCAAAGGGAAGCTTAAGGTGCCACCACGTGTGTACTTTAAAGACACTCGAGTCTCCAACTCTCTCCAAGTGATGTATCTGGGGATGATACTCGAACGAAATTTCACGTTCACCGAACACACCCGCAAAATTGGAGAAAAAGCACGTAGTAATTTTTACGCGTTGGCAAGAATATCCAAATCCACATGGGGATTAAGATTTCCAGTTTTAAAAATTATATATAAAGCTACATACGTGTCAAGTATGTGCTACGCTGCTCCTGTATGGGTTGACCGTTCCTCGTTGGCTACTGTGCGGAAAAAAATGATGCAGAGTCAGCGCTTGGCTCTCATCTTTCTCTGTAAGGCGTATCGTACCGTTAGTACAGATGCTTTGCCGGTACTGGCCGGGGTCTTGCCCATTGACCTAGAGCTCCAGCGCCGAGCAAGTAACTATTTCTGCTCCCGCAACATGCACTGGGAAGATTTTGGTTTAGGCGAACGCCAAAAAACTGAGCGTCTTTTTGATTCCGAAACCATGAACGATGACCTAATTTTAGAATGGCAGACACGTTGGAATAATTCAGAAAACGGTAGACACCTCTATAAATTCTTTCCATCGGTTCGTGACAGAATTGATGCTCATTGGATCGAAATCGACCATCAGGTTTCACAATTCCTCACCAGTCATGGTAACTTTCAGGCAAAGCTACATAGCATGCAGCTTGTACAATCTCCTTTCTGTGAGTGTTCGGAAATCGAACAAACTGCACATCATATACTTTGGGAATGTCCTCTTTGGAATGGTGAGCGAAACCTTATGCTCTCTCAAATTGGCACAACTTACTCACCAGTATATTATCAGGATTTAGTTTCATCCCGCAAAAATTTCCATGTTTTCAAACGGTTCTGTCATAGTTACTACTGGCATTATTACTCAAAGCAGCCTCCCGTAGCCTTGAAGGATGCTTGAAAATCCAATGGTTCACTGCGGGAATATGCGTGTTGATTAATTAAGTATATTACCTATATAGTATTATTATGTTAATTAGGTATTTTTCATGTTTTATTTTCTTTCGTGTCCAGGTTTCTACTGGTCAGATTTATTTATTTATTTATATATGCTCAGTATATAATTATTATTATTATATATATATCTTTTATATTGCATGCCCTAATATTTACTTCTTAATAAGCCTTGTTATGAGCCCCTTAAGGGTAAAAACATTATAAATATTATAGTTTTATAGTTTTTTAGGATAGCTGCTCACATTGTTACACACTGCTGTATGCTGTAAAGTAGTTATTACTCTTAGCTTAAGATTTTTTTGATTTTTGTAGATTGCAATATCTTGTCAATATTTCGCGTCATCCTGTGAGGTGATAGTCATTTTGATGCACTTTTGATCCTGTTTAACAGGAGTTGAAGTGTTCAATAAATAAATATGCTGATCCAAACATTTGGTAGTATACCATTCGGCATTGATGCTTCTTTGATCCCGTAAGGGAATTGATACCAAGTGGCCAGTCAAATTAAAAAAGCTAGCGATCAAAATCTTCCCCCGTTTCTAGATCGCTTCACTTTGGTAGGCGTTGGTTCATTTTGAAACACCCAAACAGTCGACTGGCGCTTGGTTTCTGGGTCGTATTGATAAATCCAGGACTCATCACCTGTAACAATGTCGTAATCACGCCGAGACGAGCCTGCTTCAAATTTGTTTAGCATATCACGGCACCATTCCACCCGGGCCTGCTTCTGAGCATCGGTGAGGTTGTGCGGCACCCAGCGTGATACTATCCTCCTCACGCGAAGATGGCTGTGTAGAATCTCGTGAACGCTTCCCGATCCAATCCTTAATATGTGTTGTATCTCCTGATATGTAGTTCGCCTATTGTCTTGGATTAAAATTTTCACTGCCAGCACGTTTTCTTGGGTAACAGCCGTCAAAGGGCGACCGCTTCTTTCCTCATCCCCCAAAGTTGGTCGACCGCGCTTGAATTCGTTATACCAACGATACACGGTTGCCTTGGAAGGGCCTTCTTCCATGAATGCCATTTGAAGTCTATCGTACGATTCATCCGGTTTCAGGCGACACTTGAAATCGTAAAAAATCATAGCTCTAAAATGTTCCCGGCGCAGATCCATATTTCAGCGAGACACAATACTTTAAATTAGCTCACAAAAAATGTGGAGGGAAATTTTGAAATTAGAACTTACCTATTTTTACTTATAAATAA
The DNA here is from genome assembly GCA_910592155.1 of Ypsolopha scabrella. Classification (NCBI taxonomy): domain Eukaryota; kingdom Metazoa; phylum Arthropoda; class Insecta; order Lepidoptera; family Ypsolophidae; genus Ypsolopha; species Ypsolopha scabrella. Next base: position 31,757,694 of record OU342964.1, read on the forward strand.
TCATATTTTCGAAAAAACATTATAACTGGCCAGTCTCCCATATATAAAATTTTTCGCAATACTTTCTGAGGGGCCTGGTATTTTATGGGGACCCCCCTTCCGTTTTATGATTTGCCGTGGTAGAAGCCAACGTAACACGTATTTTGTGAAAATTAAAACTTTTCATCTATTACGGCTGAGACTGTAGACCCCTGTGACAGACGGACGGCCAGACAGACGGGCGCGGGGCCTTAGTATTAGTAATAGGATCTCGTTTGGCATGCTTCGGGTACGGAACCCTAAAAAGATAAAGAAAAAATGGATTATTTCTACAGGCCTACAGATGCATTCTCTCTTATGTGATGTAAATAGTCATTTACGTTGGGTTTTATTAGTTTTTTTAGTGCAATAACATTTTAACTTCAGAGCAAATGGGTTTTAGAAAACCAAAAGTTATCAATAAGGCCATTCCTAATTTTCTTTATACAGTGATTAAAAATATGCATGGGAAAAAAAAAGTTACTGCTTGTTTATGGACATGTCAAAAGGGTTAAAGGAGGCCACATGTCTTCAAACTTATTTAACAAGTCTTTTTGGACCTATGGAATAAAATGAACAAATTCACAGGAAGAATATAGAGAGACTTTAACTTTGTGACCATAATATCTAAGAGACTGTTTCACAATTTGTGCCTGATAAGTTTATATTTCGAATAGCGCTAATCATCAAGTGGTAAAATGAAACAGGCCGTAATTAACACTACTCAATAGTCTTTTTAAATTTCATTTTACATAACTCCTCTCTTAGGACAACATTTTTGGCGACAGGCTGGTCATATCCATGCTCAGGATGTTTCAGGACGATTTATGATATTTATTTACGCTTTACTGAGCCAACATTTACGTACAACGATATTTTGAGGATCCTGATGATGCTGTAACTGGACGCAAACACACTCCATATGAAGTAACCGAGACCACCCACAGAAGAAACAGCCGGAGCATCTTTACAAGATAACCGTCTTACTTCAGGTGTGGGGTAGCGGGGTAGCGACACACGCAGAAATATTTAAATGACAACATAATTATTATTATAGACTAGATCGACTTTTGCAATATTCTGCTGGAACATAGCCTAATATCATAGCTCGTCAATCGACAGTGAGCTGCAATCGCAGTCCGCGGTTCAGCTTACATTGTTAAGATGAGATAAGATTTTTAGTATTTAGTGATAAGCACAAAATACATGACATGACAAACAAAATTGAACTTAACTCTAACAATTTTTAACATGAGGCGCAGTACATTACAACTTAATTAATGACACACACGCAGCCATGTAACATAATATATCATGTGTCGTGGCAAAAAAGGGCTCTAAACTCAGCATGTGCTGCAATGTACACAGAACAAACTGCAGCGCTGTTATTCTGCCAGAGCCTGACGACGCACGAACACAAATAACGGTGCAAGAGTTCTACATACATAATATTTATGATTAGAAAATAATTAATAATTTAAATTCCAGGATATATGTTTACTTAGATAATGAACATAATTGTTGTATAATAAAATAATAATATAATAAATACGGCAAATATTATAAATAGGACTCAATCTAGATACATAGGTACAATATAAACCACAAATGCTTAGCTAATGTTGGAACTTTTGTAACGAGAGAAGATATTCTTTAAGCTTGGACTTGGAACCTATCCTACACTAGTTCACGTATGGGAGGGGGAACCTAACCTACCCCTAAATGATACGGTCTTGTGTCTAAGACAAAGAATTCAGTTGAACCTAACGCTATATTTGTGGTATGAAGAAGACCAATGTAACTTATTATAAAGATATTTAGGAGAAACAGTTTTTACGACCCCAAACAACAAATACGCGAAATTTTGTCGAGACTCCATTTTGAGAATGTTGGCTTTGTTTAAAAATGGAGAAACATAAGCACGCGGTGTAATGCGAAAACAGAAGACTTATTAGATATTGACTTATTATAAGCTAGCCCCCGATTCAACAATAATTTAGGTATTGAACTTGTATGTACCTGGAGTTAGAAGCAATACTCTGCGCTAGGGCACCTCTACCTGTGTACATATTCTTGCTCACACGCGCGACATCAGTTAGTACAATTATTGTGTCTGGTTCAACAGACTGAGTGGTTGACATGCTGTCATTGTTGTCACACCTATCCGAAGTGCGAAATACTCGCGCGTACTAGTGCCAATATGTTTGTCTCTTAGCCAATGTACACAACGTAGCACTCAACAAACACTATTCTGTCATTAGTTACTGTGATGATACCTTCGTTCGCATTCGATTCTGCAGAGTTTCAATTTTGTATTGACAGTCAAACCTGCATGAAATAAAAATGAGATTTTAAGGGTATTATTAATTACTGTGGCAGGCCAGTAAATAATCATCTCACAACACATGGACGGCAACTCCATTCGTACTTTACTTATCTAACGCAAAGGAAATTCAATATTTATCTCATAAAGAAATCAAATGGATGATTAAAAGCTTTACATAGTAGTCAATGTAGTCATCCATATGTCACTAGCATTACTTTTCAATATTATACGTGACTATCATGCAAATGTCATACGTTTGTCAGTAAATGAACCAGCACTCGTGTCCTTGACCAGCGCATGAAAACACTTTACATCACTCCACCACTCGATAGTGAATAAGGATTAGATCTTGCCATAAACATTGCCTCTCTTTCTATCTGGTCTTTTATTACTGCTCAAATAAATTTAAGTAAACCCAATAAAATAAAATTGTAGATCATTATATGCCAATCTTCGTTTCTACTGATATCTTCAAAATTATACATACGTAAAAAAATGAAATTTGCGGAAGCTAGAGCCCTCGTAGAGTTCAAAGATTAAGTCAAATAAAAGGCATAACAACAAGATCGATAAAGCTTTAATATACTGGCTTTTGCCTACGGCTTAACCTGCGTATCCACGTGGAGTCAAAAAATGAACAAAATATATTTTTTTCAAGCCATTTGGTCCAGCTGTAAACGAGGTAGAAGATTTAGAAAGTACCTATTTGGCAGTATTTGAAGGGATTAAGCCTTCAATAAAAAAGAATACTTGAATGAAGTCAGTCTAAAATTTAGTACGAGAGCAGATCAAAATGGTGTAACGAGACAAGCCCAGATTTCTCACAGCTGTAGTTCTTGGTTATCTAAAGTTTAGATCCTAAATAATAGAAAGCTAAGACTGGCTGGGAGGTAGCGCGCTGTTGAGGGATCAAATATTTTTTTAAACATAAGGTGTCCTTTAATTAGGTGGCTTGAAATGTATACTAAATTGTAGTATTGGGGTCCGTTACCCTATTTCGAAAGACAGTCAATCGAAGAACGAAATATCGACTGAACTTTTAGACGACACTCTGGAGTTCGAATGGTTGCTTACTCGACGAACGAAATATCGAATGAACATTTTAACGACAAAATTCAGTGCGAATACCTGCTCAGTCAACAAACTGAATACCGAATGAACTACCAATCGAAATACGATCGGCCGAAACGACGCTTTCGGCTTTCCGATTTTATAAAAAAAAATGTTTATTCACAGAAGTAAAAGTCTTAGGTACAGTAGTGCACTAGCTCCCATCCTAATTTTCATTGTTTTGTAGGAGCTATAATGAGTACATCAGGTTACAACTGAGTCTAAAAGAAAAATGTTAAGAAATTAAAATTAAAACTTATACTTAACAAAAGTAAACACAGAATATAAAAATAGATGCACTAACGTAATATTTATATAATATATTTTCGACATGTAAGCTTTGCCTTTGGATAAAAGAGGGTGTATGTTTAGTGTGTAAGGGTGGATGTGTGAGTATGAGTGTATGTGTGAGGGTGTCTGTGTCTGTATGAGGGTGTGTGTGAGGGCGCGTGTGTGTGAGAGGGTGTGTTTGTGAGTGATACAGGTTGTGTGTGTGATGGAGTAGTTTGTGCGGGTCTATGGGATATGTGATTATATGAGAGTATTGTAGTGAGGGAGTTGTGAGATGAATGACTGTGAAAAATGAAATTTATATTGGAGAGGAAATAACTATTTAAAAAAATTATCAGGATTATTGTTTTATAAATTTTTCAGTACCATCATAATCAAATTGTTTCAGCCACTCTAGTTTATGTTTTTTAATTTTAAAATTACTTAACCGTTTATTGAGAACATTGTTATTGAAAAATATGTTATAGAGTCTTGGAGCCATGTTGATGAAGTTTCTGCGGGCAAATTCACTTATAACAAATGGTATAGGACAGCGTTCAATTCTTTTTTTAGTATCTGGTATATTTGGTACAGTAGTTTGGTGGTATTTACGAAGAATCTGATAGATATACAGTTTCCGGACTGAAAGCACTTGTAATTGATCATACACTAGAGTGGTGGGATGCCGAAATGGAAGAGACATAAGCACCTTAAATACGGCTCGCTGTGCTCTTTCAATCTCAGTGAGATTAGATTTTACTGCACCACCCCAAGTAGGTATGCAATAACATAGAATGCACTGGCAGAGTGCTTTGTATGTTTGCAATAGAAGCTGACGACCCGCAACTAAACGCAAGTTTTTGAATATATATATAAGCTTTCTTATTCTAAAAGACGTAGCTGAGATGTGAGAACTCCATCATGAAAGAGTAATACGGTGTCATCTGCGAACATTATTGTGCCAGCCGTCTCAATTTTCAGTCCACAAAGCTCGTTGGTGTACACCAAAAATAGTGTAGGGCCCAAAGTACTTCCCTAAGGAACACCATGGGAGCAGTAGGCCTAATCGCCAATAAAATTGCCTATTTTGACTTGTTGCTGCCTCTCAGTCAGATAGCTTTGAAACCAGGAATAGGTCAACCCCGTGATACCAACATTCTCAAGACGCGAAAGTAAGATTGGGATAGAAACTGTGTCGAATGCCTTGTGGAGATCCAGAAAGACACCAAAACATCTAGCTCGAGCATCAAGATAAGAGGTAACAAGAGATGTTAATCTAAGGACTGCATCTTCAGTTGATCGACCGTTTCTAAATCCATATTGACTTCTTTCAGACAATAAGTTGTTGCTTTCTACGTAATTTACTAGTCTCTTGTTGACAATTTTTTCTAAGATCTTAGAGAGCGTCGTTAAAATAGAGATAGGTCTGTAATTAGAAGGCATGTTTTTGTCGCCGACTTACAAATAGGACGGACAATTGCTTGTTTTAATAGTTTTGGGAAAATACCTCTTGATAAGCTAAGATTACAAATATGCAAGATAGGTATTACGAGATACGAATTAAAAGTTTTAAAGATCTTTGTAGATATATTATCCCATCCGGGAGCACTGTTAGATTTGAGTTTCGAAATAATATTTCTGACTTCTACCGGGTCAGTGGGTGTAAGCGACATTGAAAATAAGGGAGAATCAGGAGAGGTCGCTCTTTTAGCTAGATCAGTATCGCTTTATCCTAATTTACCTTAAGTAGTATTTGCAAGCTTATCTCCTACTGAAGTAAAATAATCGTTAATTTCATTCAAACTAATACTTTTTTCAAATACTTTTTTTTGTTAATGTTACAAATTTCTTTTATGATTTTCCACGTGTCTTTAATGTTTCCTTTTGATTTTTCTAGTTCCAGTTTAAAGTATGTCTTTTTAGCTTCCTTTATTATCTTGTTACATAAGTTACGGTACTTTAAGTATTCAAGTCTTAGCTGCATATTGTCAGAAGATCTCTTAGATTTTAAGCGTAAACGGTCTCTTTTTCTCATAGATCTAACCAATCCAAGTGTTATCCAGGGTTTCAATGGCAGATTTTGTTTTGAAACCTTGACAACAGAAGTGTTTTCGCTAATGACTGTTTGGAGAGTAGTTGTTAGGAGTTCTGTAGCTATGTCAACGTTTTTTGTCTAGATTATATCTTCCCAGGTCTCATTCGCTAGCATAGTTCCTATTTTGTCCTGGTCACTTTTAACTTTGCAATAGGTCTGATCGCTTCTGTTTAATTTTGCTTTGTCTATGTAGAGCAACACTGGATAATGATCAGTGAATTTAGGAAAGACAAGAGTTTGAAATCGGTAATTTGCTTTCACCATGAAGTGATCTAAGCAAAATTTTTCTCTTGTTGGCCGGTTGACTCCTTGGTGAAGACCGAGCATAGCCATAAGGTTTAAGTAGTCCGTTGCAAAACGAAACCTATTGTCTATAGTATTAATGTTAATGTCACCTACAAATATGATGTTTTCGCTGTTGATCGACTGAATAATTTTGCGGGTTGAGTCAAGGAAATTGGTTAAATCATGAGTAACCTGTGGTCTATAGCAACACACAATGGAGTATTTATTGGAGACATTTAAAAAAATGCAGTTGTCATCGTCCAATATTGGTTCCGTAACAGATACATCTAAATCTTTTCTAACATATGAAACTACACCATCGTTCTGATTAAGACTGACTTTAGAGTTAAACATGCTATAATTATATATTTGTGGGTGTGTAAAGCTATTATTATTGGTTCGACATTCAGTTAGGACGATTATGTCAATTGGTACGTCAAAAGTAGAAACATATACGAGGAAATTGTCTAGGTTTCGGTTTAAACTTCTTATATTGGCTGAAAGAATACTCAAAGCCTCCGTATTTCTATTACAATTTAATAATTTGAAGCAATTAGTTTGATCATCAGCATACTGACACTGAATAACCATAGATGCATCAATATCTGATGCTATTTCTATGTTAGGTACCGCGAAGATGGTTATGTATTATATATTGTCTCATTGATGTGGATTTGGGAAAAAGAAAAATATTGGGGTTATACTCGTGTGTGAACGGTAGGGGGATACTATTGATCAAGTAGTGTGGAAACAGTAGTACGAAAATAATAACAAGATAAACACAAAAATAACTCTCATTAATGTGTATTTTGCGTAGTAAAAGTGTGTTCTGTGAATTAGTGCATCTGAAATTGTGTGTGTTTAAAGAAATAGTGGATGTCTTTGATATAAATAAAAAAAATCGGCAGGGTACATGCTAAAAAAAAGTAAAATACGGTATGCAAAATAAAATGATAACATAAAAATATGTAGGGTAGTACAACAGCAACAGCTAGTCAATCACGGCGTAGATTTATCAAATCTGATTCGTTGAGTATGCGCTTTTGAGGTTCACGTTCAGCCTTTCGCAAGAACACTGTGCCATTTGAGGTCCAGCAAAATGCGAAACCGTTTGATCTGGCGAATTGACGAGCCGCTGCGTAAATCTTTCTTGTCTTGAAAGTGAGGCTTTCCGAAACGTATACAGGCTTTAGGGGTCCTTCGATTTGTATGTCAGTCGAGTTGAGTTTCCTTTGCTTGTTACTTTTGTTGTAGGTTTTCACAGCTGTTAATATTTCTTCCTTTTTCAAAACAGTCGTGAATTCAGTGACGGTTTGTATCCTTCAGATTGAGTGCCAATCCGATATACATTTTTATATCCGCACGTTTAATGGGTAAATTTTATTTTTGACATTATTTAGCAACGTTCGCCAACGTTCCTTAACATATCTTTAAGAGAGCCATCTTAATTGGTCTGATCGAATTACCTGCCTGATAGCCCAAAGTTGAAAATATCCATCTATCTATCCATCAGCCTGTTTTGTCCACTGCTGGACATAGGCCTTTCCAGGATTTCGCCACTCTTGGTGGTCCTCCTGGAAGAAATGCCCATACTCACACACGCTGGGCAGGCGAGTTGGTGAGTGCGGTGCCGAAGCCCTTGCACCTGTGACGCCACTGCCCGTCACCGGTCTGTTTCGTCCGGCAATTGGGGATAAATATACCGACATCCATCGGTCCCAGGCAATAGTGTGCCGCCTGGTTTTGCCTGAGAGCTGTTCTCTTACTCTCCCCCGAATAACTTCGGGAAGATTTGCGAGTAAGATGGTGGTACCTCCACAGTCGAGCCCGGCATCAGCTCTACCACCTAATATATAGAAAATTACAAATTCCTGATTAGTTAAGTTTTTGAGACAGACCTCGTAACAAAAATAGTCTAGAACTGGCAACTTCGGTGGCCCCCCATTTATTTACTCAATGAAATCTAGATAATAATACCCTTAGTAAAGGGGTATAAAAAACCTTTTTCGGATCTTTCATGCCCTCTGAAAAATAATTTAATTTGATTTTTTATTCAATATTCAGTTTTCGGTTAACATTTTACATAACATATCCAATTTTCAGACCTGTAAGTCATTCCGTCTGCAAACCAGAGACCCGTGACACACAGATGGATAGATGAACGAATAGGCCTCCATCTTGATTTTTAGGCGCGGAACCCTAAAAAGAAGTTTAAGTTGCCACTTCAAACACTGATAAGATAGTATTTTTTAAAATTAAAAAATATTAGAAGAAGAGTTCTCCCAATTTATCCAGTTTGTAACCTGCCAGACTGCCAGTCCGAACAAAGGTATTTCTTCTTAAGCCATCTTGACATTTATATCAAGCAAGAGGTAAATTGTCCCGACAAATAAATAATAAATAACAACGGTTGGCGGGCGGCGAGCGAATGAGCAAAATTGGTGGAGTCAGTGAAATTAAAATGCCTAATACGTGTGGCAAAATACAAAATCTGTAACTTTGATCTTGTAACTTTCAATTGTAGAATCTCATACCCTAGTAGCATTTTCCGTTGGCCTTCATTCGCCAACGACTGGCAAACCGTAGGGTTATTGTTAGTTAGTTGGCCATCATAGAGCCAACGTTGGCCCAATGATACTAATATTACCAATATAGCCACCCGATAACTAACAATGGGCCAACCGCAACTTCTGCTTCGTTGGGTGAACAATGTAGGGATAAAGAATTGTTAACGACGTAGGCGCAATGTCGTAAACCGTATGATTTTATTTGTATTAACACGACTATTTTTTAAACTGTACATATGAAATATTGACCAATTTAAATAGAAATAGGGACACATTTTTAAAGCACTTTTATCGTTTTGTTTCGATGTATGATTTTATTCACTTCGTCAGTTCAATACGAAAAAAATGGCTAGCAACACTATGTAGGCCCTACGGTCATAGAATGTACAATATTTTACGGGAAAAATAAGGGGGTAGAGGGGCTACGCAGCGCGCGCGCATGTGCTCAAGCAATTCCAATCCTGGGTAAATTCTATTGTATTTACATAATAAGTGATATACAATTATACATATTATGTGATTACACATATTTTTTTTTTGTATCTAGTCATATGGGTTGTTCATGTAAAAGTTTCAAAAACTCACAACTAGATCATCACTGTCTAACTATGGGATGTCGAAGTCAAATAGTCACGGTAATATATATCTTGCTGTACACACATGCAGTTTCAGTTCTAACTTACCTAATTCTGACCAAGGTTATACGCTATACAGTACGCGTTTAATCATAGGTATGTCACTGTGGTATTGTTTTAAAATTACAATGTAAGTTATTACTACCCGAGAGTTAGGAATAACCCCGAAGACCAACCAACATTTCCAGACTGTCAGACAGTCTGGAACCCAGACACAATTAAAAATCAATTGAACCCATTGTTGGGTAACTGTCAGTAACATACGTAGGGCCACTGTAGGCAAAAAGAGGTAGGCCCAACAAAAAAATAATGGCTAAACCTAACTGTCGGCCAACTAACGATAGCTATGTGGGCCAACCGTGCGCCAACTAATAAATGCACTAGGGTAATTTCCCAAAAAAATGTATTTTGTTGTTGTAATTGCTTAAATTATAATAATGAAAAATATTTTTTTGATTTGTAACATTTGTTTGTCCCGACCATAATCCTAAAATCCCGACTTTTTTAAATTTTGCCCAGATATTTTGGTTTTACCATCTGGAAAGCCCACCTCCGACCCACACCTACGGAATGGTTACCAGCTCTGTCTCACATAGCGCCTCCCAATTAGCGCAGAACACAAGCAGCAGCGATGGAATGGGCAAAAGCTAATACCAACCAAGCTCCACATTTAATGCCTATCACTAAGCCACTTAACCATCTACCGTGTGCTCGGCTTCCATCGCGTAAGCCTATTTGGTCTGATCCCTTGCTAGAGAGGCCTTTCGATATGAACGCTGAATAGAGAAGAAACCGGGCGGCTCGGGATTGTCCAACTGCTCTCATACCGGACCCGTATATCCTACCGGCAGGGTTTCAGGAGAGCCGTAAGACCTGGGCAACTCTGAACCGGCTACGTACGGGTGTAGCTCGATGTAACTACCAGCATCACAGATGGGGCCTGAAAAGCTCACCGAGTTGCGACTGTGGTGCACCAAAGCAAACTGTAGCCCACATTGTGGATGAGAGCCGGACACGCTGCTTTCCAGGAGGCCTTGCCGAGTTACATAACCTCACTCTGGAGGCGAAAAAATGGATCACACAACTTAATATACAACTTTAAATAATTATGAAAAACGCAGTAAAAAATAAAATCCATACGATGATGATGATAAACTCGGGTTTTTCTACTGCTAAGAGAGCTTCAAGTAGCAATATTTTTAATAAGTAGGCATCTCCAAGAACTTAGGCTACTTGAAATTTGTAACAGTTTTGTTGACTCTCCTCACTACTGTAATTACTGTACATTCAGGTCTGTGGCATGTTTAGGCTGTGGACGTTACAGATTTTACAATTACTGTTCTGGACCAGAAGGAATTCCCAAAAAGGAAGGACACAACCATATCACAAACTTTCACAAACATAATACTAGTCGGATAATAAATAGTGTAAAAGCGAAAACTGCGCCCAAAATAAACATGCTGTATTTATTTTGTTCACAGAGTCTAACAGAACTTTCAAAATGGCAACGACAATTGGATTTAAAAACCCTCACTGGGATCTGAGCAAGAGTAAATGTAAGTATTTATACCTACAAGTATTTATAAGTTTTCATATATAATAAAATAATTAACGCCTCTTCAAGCTAATTTCGGGCTATAATAAAATAACACTAAAATATAACTTCTATATCACGCCGATCATCTACTAATATCAACGAGATTCGATAGTTATGGTTGGATTTGTAATAATTGATATTTTGCGAAGCCTGACCTCACTTTTGTGACACCTGCCCTCACATTTGCAAAGCCTGGCTCTCTTTTGTGAAGTCTGACGTCACTTTTGTTAATCTGGACCCCGTTTTTAGGAAGCTTGACCTGACTTTTGTGAAGCCTGACCTCACTTTTTTTAAATATTTCGTGTTTTTCTTATATGAAAGTGTATTTTATTAAAAACAACTAATAACAAAGTGCAGAGGAGTATCAGTAGCCTACTACTCGAGTACTCGATGGAAATCTAGATTTTACATGTAGAAATTACAAAAAAAGTTTTACTTAGCAACTTGAAATTTATATCAATTCTGGCCATAATTCACCATAATATAATTGTGATAATATGTGTATGTCTTGAGGAACTACTTAGAGGGCTTAACGAAGATGTGTTTATCTTCAAAATTAACCAACAAAGGAAGAACTTATTTTGTGGAGTCTCAATTCTGGAGCAGCGAGTATATGTTTATATTGGGTACCTTCTGTGGCTTGCACCGACCGTTGAAGCACATTGGTGTTTTCTCTAGCATACAAGATGTTAATAATTAATGATAAATTGGTTAGTTACGGTTTGGTTAGGCTAGGAATAGTTAATACAAGGGCTACTGTTTATGTATCCGGAGCTGGCCAATTACAGAACAATATCAAAAAAGTAATTATTACATTTAAAAATTCTTTGGCTGAAGAATACTATTTGTTTCATGTAGCTGTCATTTGTTTTTTCTTTGTGGCGTCAATTTTAAAATTGCGTGTCCATCACTTAGATAAAGCAGAAGGAAGATACGGTACCCCACTTCTCGCGCGCGGCCCTACAAATATAGGCCCAATGGGCCTGTTTTGTACAACTTGTCTCGCTCGCGCCTCTGTCAATCTATCTCTGTCGTTCGGTGGCGCTTGGTTCAAAAGGAGGTCCATTTTTCAGTTGACCATATAAGAACGTACTGTATCTACTTTTTGTTATATCGATGGTCTACCACCATCGATCGTGCTATGATTGTTTACAATTATTGGCGAGGGCTACCCAATACAATTACAAATCCGCACGATAAGAACCTCGTGAAAGCCGAAACTGAGAAGAAGAAGTATCTTGACCTAGCTCACGAGGTTACCGACATGTGGGGCATGGCATCCACTGAATTACCGGCTGTAAAAGCAAAGGCAAGAATCCTTTAAGCGTGTGTTAGTATGATCGATAAAGATATTATTTTAAATACTGGGATCTCTAAATAAAGCACCAGTACCTCATAATAAGACGAGTTTCTTTACTCAAAATACACTAATCGCGTGGACACCCTCACGGTCGCTGGCCACTCGGATGAGGGGTGCGGGTTGCGGGGTGCAATTAGGTGTCTGGGGAGGCCGGTGAGCTGCGTAGCCATAGCTTAGAAAAATTATGGAATTTTTGGTAAAAATTCAAGGTATTTTTTTTTCTCGTAATGACATCAGAATCGTTTCCACTTTCATACCCTCAAGGGATTCTTGACTTTGCATTTACACCCTGTATATCATTATTATTTTTATTTATTTATTTTTTATATTTATTTATATATTATTTTCAAGACATACTAAATTTTACCTTTTATTTTATCCAATTATATTATTATTTTTAATATTCATGTATCTTTACAAATTGTATTTTATACTACCATAATCTAAATGATGTCAAGATATTTATTTAAAATGTGTTTCCCAAAATCACAATTACGGAAACTTTTATTTTAATTTTAATATATAGGGTGAAATTTCATCAACCGACCAAATTCATACTAGACACTCGGTTAGTGATCAAGAACTAGGTTCAGTAATCCTTTTGGCCAATTTCGAAAAATATTTTTTTTTGCTCCCGTACTGGTTGGACTAGTTTAAGTACAATTCCTAGTGCAGGTTCTACGGGTAAAATGTTTTTTTTTCGAATTTCACCTGGAGGGTCATTAAACCTTGTTACTGATGACTAACCGAGTCTCCAGTATGAATTTGGTCGGTTGATTTAATTTCACCTAGTATATTAAATAATTATGCCTAACGTCCTGTCTACTCCTCTCCGAACTCAATTGGTCTATACACAATCACTAAGAACACAATAATGAAAAAGTAAATGAAGTTGATTATACGGTATTTTTAGGTGTAACGTTGGACAAAAATCTAAATTGGAAACAACATATTAAAGCTGTTTGCAATAAACTCGATAAATTTGTGTTTGCTTTGAGGCGCCTAAGAAATACAATATCTCAAACAGCAGCGATTACCGCCTACCATGGGTACGTCTCTTCAGTCCTCAACTATGGCTTAATTATGTGGGGGAACTCTGTAGAGGTTGAAAAGGCATTTAAGGTCCAGAAAAAGTGCATACGAGCAATCTGTGGCGCTTGGTACAGAGATAGCTGTAAACCTCTTTTTAAAAAATTAAAGATTCTACCTCTGCCGTGCATGTATATTAAAGAAATTTGTTTGTTTGTGGCACAACATCAAAATTGTTTTTTAAAAAATACAGATGCTTATGAAAAGCAGACAAGGCATAAAGATAATCTTTATATGCCAAAATGTAAATTAAACATATTTCAAAAGAATGTTTCTTGCATGGCGATCAAAATTTTCAATACATTGCCACAAGAATTCAAAAGCTTGCCAATAAAAATCCTAAAAAGGAAATTACATACATGGCTCCAAGATAAATGTTTTTATGATATCAAAGAATATTTAAATAATTAAAATGTATATACTTATATTAGGATGTTTACTTTCATATTGTGCAAATTTCATAATAAATATCTAATATAATAAATAATAATATGATAATGTATATACGTACAGTATAATAATTAATAACGTAAATACAATACATATGAGGTAAATTAGCTTATATTGTTGCATGTTAGTTTTTTTTTAAGAATAAATATTTGCATACTATATAATATGGTAAAATGTGCTGTTTCTAATATTAAGATACAATAAGACCTGTACTTACAACGCATGTTTATGCAAATAAATTTTTACTTTACTTTACTTTACTTTACTTTACTTTAAGCATCACCTACTACTACTACCCTACGCGACATACAGAATCTCCGCCGGACAGGCCCGGTCTGCGGCATGTTTTTAATAAACTAATTAATTTAATACCTAAAACTTGCCAGTTAAGCGTAGTACATTTTTTTCACAGTATGAAGAGGCAAAGTTAGAACATAAAAAATTCAAAATTGCGAAACAAAATTATAATCTTGGTATATGGAATTGTGTAGCTGTGGCACTGAAAAGACTCCTCTAAGATGTCGAATTTTACAAAATTCATAAACGTATCGATAACTTGAAAACTATCGACTTTTTACTGAGGTTATATTTTGATATTCTGGACAATCATGAGCTGGCCTATCAGCCCTCCAAGGGATAACGTTGACTTTTGGGACACCCTGTACATACGGGTGTAATGATGACCTGCTCAGAAAATGAAACCACATGTAGGGAATAACCGCAGAAAGAAAGCCATCGAAAAAACAAATTCGAGAAAATATTTCTGTTTACAGAAATTTGTTTACTTCAACAAAATAAATAGTGTTTCAAGTGTGCACCTGCACCATTGACCCCTAAACTAAAGTACAAGTGCACTGGCTCGTCAAGCACAACTGACTATGCGTCACATGGTTAGTACGATCACACTTCTGTGTGGAACTAAATTAGCTATTAATTTGTAGATGTATTGAAAGGAATGTCCAAATGAAATTTAGGATAAGGAATCCTTATAACATCCCCTATACGTTGTTTCATTTTCTGAGCAGGTCGTCATTACTCTTTAAATGGCTATGTATAAATAAAGAAAAACTTTTATGAATCAAAGGTGGGTCGAAATCAATATCAAATATATATAATTTTTCTTTTCCTTTTATTTAAATTAATGATTCATTCATAATATTACCTAATGTAGATAAATAAATAAAAATGTACATAAAATGAATGATTTTTGTTTCAGATGATGAAATAGATAATTTGCCGTTGATGCGGACTCCGGGCCCAGTTCTGATGATCTTAGCCGGATATCTCCTATTTGTACTGAAAGTGGGCCCCACGTTCATGCGGAAGCGAGAGGCGTACACGCTCCGAGTTCCCTTGATTGTCTACAATGCAGTGCAAGTGGCTATATCTGTGTATTTAGTACAAAAGGTAACAGAACATTCCGAGCCGTTTACTTTTATTAATATTTCTGAAACTCGTACTTGCTCTACGTTATAATGAGTACAAACTAACACTAAGTAACTACTAACACCAAGAATTGTAGTGACTTCAATCAAGGATACAGAATAGGGTGTAGCTCGCGACAACACCCTTACTGGTGACTGCAGAGCACGAATGGTGGAAGGCGAGAGCGAGGGGAGGGGGAGGCGTCTATGGGTACAGCAGTCTCTGGGAGCCCCGACGCTTCTGAGTTGGACCTCTAAGGGAACCCCCGATTTTGTCTCTTCAAATTCATTTTAAATCAATAAATAGCGATGATTAAATTTTCTATGATCTTGATATTTCGGCTGTTCGAAACACGATTACTTGCTTTTCCCTCGATCCGATTAAATCACAAAGATAGGTCTAAATAATAAAGAAGTAAAGAAGCCGTGTCTGTATATTGAAAATTTTCGCGAAATTTTAAATTAAATGAGTTACTCCTTAGGAAATAGGGACTCCTAATAAAAACCAGGCCTACAATAAAGTACTCAATACAAATTCATTAAAATATCATTGGCACTCAAATATTTTTTTCAATGAGTTCTTTGGGATTGTATGATAAAATATAATATTTGCCTTTTGTCCTCTTATTTATTTTGTTTTTATGTTTTTTTCTCTATGTATGTACCTAATATGTAAGACATTTAGAAGTTTTATTCCTCTTTTCACAACAACAGCTAAAGATACGGTTTTCAAATTATTTGTAGATTTAATTAGCATAGGTATTTTCAAATAAAACTTTAATAAAAATGTAATTTTAAAAAACTGTATACTTAAATACAGAGTACATTATTTCTTTAAAATGCTATTATAATATATTTCTTGGTAACTAGTATAATATTAAAATCTAATTATTTTAAAGCTGGTTAACTTTTGCAAAAGGCAATATAGATTTCAATAATTGTGTTTCTTTTTTCAGTATTTCAGAGCATTAATCGACTATGGTATGATACCTTCAACATGTTTGATGACCCTGGACGAGGAACGAAGTCAGGCAAGTTATACATACTATCCTTTTTCCCATTCCCACGTCTCTGTACTAAAAGCTGGGCTGTTTTATCCAAAAAGAGAGGGTTTATGCGTTTGTTTGTATATGTTTGTACGAGATCCTGTTAATTAAAAGATGAACTGACTGTCAGAGTCTAGTGTTCTGTGGCAAGGGTTGCCATGTGATGTGGAGAGATGGGACCAATGATAAGTCTCGGTATACGCTCATTTAAGGGCCCTGTAGCCGAATGCTTGAAGTCACGCATATGGTCGCTATGCTTGCTATTTCATTCTACATTCAGGGTCGTATTTTAGAGCGAGCGCAAAGTACAGAACACATCGAGATGTTGTCAGATCTTCGCGCGGGGGACTCCATCGGATTGAGTGAATCCGCGAGCAACACCACGTTGCCAAATCTCCCGTAACTCGTACTTGCTGCCGTTTACTTTACGATGTTGAGTTTATATTACTACGGTTTACGCGTTTGTAACTTCGGTTACCTATTTATATTATTAAAAAAATGTAATGTACATAAATGTTGACGCGATATGAATACACGCGTTTTAAATGTTAATGTTTTATATGTCATCAAAAACAAAACTTTAAAAAAAACCAAGTCTCGCAACCTAGTTCTTCTAACGTAAAAAGTTGTGAGATCCATGTAAATCCAAGTCGGTTAATTTATTAAGTTCAAACCTTCTGTCCTAAGTTATTACATAATTAGCTAACCTAACAACATCTTATAGTGACCATATCAATATTAAAAATCTTTTATGTTTTAAATAAATATATTCACTCGGCCATCGCATGAAAACACAATGTATCTTACAAGTAATACATATTATATTCAATTAGATTATTTATTATTAGGTGGTAGAGCTAATGCCGAGCTCGAATGTGGAGGGACCACCATCTTACTCGCGAATCCTCCCGAAGTTATTCGGGGGAGAGTAAGAGAACAGCTCTCAGGCAAAACCAGGCGGCCCACCATTGCCTGGGACCGATCGATGGCGGTATATCCATCCCCGATTGTCGGGCCTTATATAAATCAAACTGGTGATGGGCAGCGGTGGCGTCACTGGTGCAAGGGTTTTGGCACCGCGCTCACCAACCCGCCTGCCCAGCGTGTGTGAGTATGGGCATTTCTTCCAGGAGGACCGCCAAGAGTGGCGAAATCCTGGAAAGGCCTATGTCCAGCAGTGGACGAAACAGGCTGATGGATGGATGGATTCTTATGTACCACGCGTCACCATTGCCAAATAGTTATTGATTTTATAATATGCCCCTGTCCCTGCCTAATATATAATTTAAACTTATTTTATGGAAAATTAAGGACCTCTTTTGGGTGTTTATTGTAAAATCTTATACCATGTCCAAAGAGATGCTTACTTGTGCAAGTCTAAGTTCTGAAAAAGCCAGCTTATGTTTGTTTCTTGTTCCCACAAGTGGCGTACCTTCTCATTGCTTTTCCAGCAACAAGTTCTATTCACACCACTGTTACAGGGTAGTGCTCACCGAGTCCTTAGGAAAGCATCGATATTTAACGTGGTAAATAAATTCACAAGGAATTATTAAAATACTAGCTTTTGCCCGCGGCTCCGCCCGCGTGCTATTCGGTTTAACGACATCCGGGATAAAAAGTAACCTATGTGTTAAGTTGGAGTAAAAGCTATATCCATTCTAAATTTCATCCAAATCCATCGAGCCGTTTCAGTGTGAAAGAGTGACAAACATACACACACACAAACTTTCGCATTTATAATATTAGTGTGAAGTGTGATGAGATAACATAGCCTTGTCTTATTTCCCCACAAACGATTATAGCCCGCGTTAATTAGACACCTGATGTATGAATTAACAAAGCCTTGTCTTATTAAACCACAAACGATAAGGCCCGCGCTAATTAGACACCTGATTTTTCAATGATATTGATCTATCCTATAGGAACCATGCATTTTTCCGGGATAAAAGTAGCCTATGTGTTAAGTTAGGGTATAAGCTATATCCATTCTTAATTTCATCCAAATCCGTTCAGCCGTTTCAGCGTGAAAGAGTAACAAACATACACATACACACACACACAAACACACGTACAAACTTTCGCATTTATAATATTAGTAGGATAGAATTTACCCGGTGCTTGATACTTATAAATATATTATTAATAGTGTGGATTTGTGATTGATAACTATAGCTGTTTAAATAAAGTGTAAGTGTTTTTGTAGTGAACTGTATAGATTTATTTATTCCTCACTAGTCACTACGTTCGCAACAATAATAGATTTATAAATATAATATGATGTAATGTAAATGTTGAACAAAAGCAGCCCAACGTTATTTATAATGTAACAGAGGTGAAAGTCGGTGTAATTCAGTACAGTTTCTTCGTTTCAGATAATATTCGGCATCTGGCTATACTTCGCAGCTAAGGTGTCCGAGCTGCTGGACACGGTGTTCTTCGTGCTGAGGAAGAAGCAGAAGCAGGTGACGTTCCTGCACCTGTACCACCATTCCATCATGATGATCGGCACGTGGGCATACCTGAAGTACGCGCCGTCCGACAACGTCACCTTCATCGGGTTCTTCAACTCACTGGTGCACGTGTTCATGTACACGTACTACGGCCTGGCAGCGCTCGGACCGCAAGTGGCCCAGTACCTCACCTGGAAGAAGTACATGACCTCCTTCCAGCTGGTGAGTGTTGCACTGCACCATCTACTGCCGCCTTCAATACTTACCTAGCTACGAAACTCACATCAGACCAAACTTGTATATGTTAATTACCGTAACTTACAACTCAAACAAATAAAGTTGAAAGAATTATATACTTTCAAAGTTTTGTATGGACGTACCCTTTGATTTTGATACCAGACAGACAGACAGTGGAGACTTAGTAATAGGGTCCCGTTTGGCACCCTTCGGTTACAAAACCCTAAAGAAGTGAGTCTTATCCATAATTGCAACATTTAAAAATTAGGTTTCCGTACTCAAAGGGTGCCAAATCGTACCGCACCGTAGCCCTTTGTTTGTTGTCACCTTATACTTTGTGGGCGAATCTCTCTCACACATGGTCAGATAAAATAAAATGTAGTTTTGCTTAATTCCTTAATCATCTTTATTGTTCAATTTTAAATAATGTTAAGGTGGAGGTTAGTGTTAAGTTTTTTGTGTACCCAATATTTTATTTTGAGACAACAATAAACTCTATTTTTTTCATGAAGTTATAGATATTAGAGTTGTGATTTATATAATTTTTATTTCAATATTCCATGTTAGGATATAAATTAAACTAACCTAAAATGCTCGTATTTTTTTGTACATTTATTTATTATGCGCTAATTTATTTATTTTAAAATTCATAAGTCAGAACTGTTTCTGGTTTAAGAGCCCGGTCCGCGACGACGACAACTTTTTTGAAAAGCAACTTTAAATATTTTACTTTAAATATTTTCCTGGCCTTTATCGCGATGTTTTTGGAAAAACTAGGGACATACACCACTTCATATTGGCCGTCTAAATGAAGGCCTAGAATTTATTTGATTGAATTGATTCTCTTTTGTGAGTTATTTTGATACTTGCGAGCCCGCTCCGAATCGTTATTCATAATATCTAAGTACTAAAATAACACGCAAAGGACAATTTATTTGATTCAATTCAAATAAATTTTAGGTTTTCATTTAGATGGCCAATATTGACTGGTGTATGTCTCTGATTTTTACAAAAACATCGCGGCAATGACAAGAAAAATAATTAAAATAATGCTTCGCATCAAACAGACGAAAAATACGGAGCGGGTTCTGAAGTATTAGCTATGATGTTCTTACTAAGTATAAATTGATGACCTATTCCTTAAAAAATAGAATAACAAAAAGCAGTAGGTAATGGAGAGGTAGAGATGACATTGAACGATGCGTTTGTTCTAGCTCCAGTTCGTGTCCGTGTTCTTCCAATACCTGCTGACGCTAAAGTACTCGGAGTGTCCACCCTCGAGGGGCATCGCCGTGTTCTTCACCTTCAACATTCTGTTCTTCCTGTTCCTGTTCAGTAACTTCTACAAACAGAGCTACACCAAGAGGTCGCCCTCTGTCACCAACAACAGAGTCAGCCAGTCTGTCGCCAATGGCAAAGTCGATGAGCTCAAGTCTCAGTGAGTGAGCCACACCGATACAAGTACAAGCGCTACTTCCGTCTTCAGTATACGTCACTTCAATAGCAGTGTTTATTGTCAAGGACATCAATATATACAACATCTAATACAATTCAATCTACAATTATATACATACATACTTGCTTCTCATGTTAACCATTTTTAAACTACCAATGTTAGGTACTGCCGCTAAATACCCATTATTAAACTACCAATGTCAGGTGCTTCTGCTAAATACCCATTAACCTGTTTTTTTACGCGATGGCAAATAGATAATTTTGTACAGGAGTTGGGAATTTTATCGGTTAATAGTAATCGGTTATATAGTAATCAGTTAGCTCGAGTTTTAAAAATATTGTTTTTAGTAAAAATTAGTTGTTTGATAAAGTCTTATTTAGTTATAAACTAGCGGCGGCCCGCAGCGCTGCTCGCTAGGATCCCGTATCTCTTTATCTCGTGGGACTTTATTAAATCCCGTTGTAGTTTCGGTACCACAGTCCAAGTTGTATGTTGCTACTTGCTAGGTCCACCTCTTGGTGAATGCGGTGATAGATCATTCACTCAGGGTGTTATTGTATACGGCTATAGAGATGAGTTCCCCAAACTCACAGTTGCAGCATTGCTCTTAACTCGAGAGCTGTGGACACTGCAGATAGGTGCTAATTACTGCAGGATCGATCTATCACTGTAGAAAAGAACCCACTGATCAGTGCACTACATGACGGTACTGCATCAAGTAATTATCACTCTAAGAAGGCACTAATCACTCCACAAAGGTACCTACTAAACATTGTACAAGATACTAAGCCGTAAATGAGTTCCAACAACTCGGGCAGGACTTCAGGGGTATAGTTCAAATGACGACCATTGAGATTAGATAGTAGCACGACTTGGAGCAACTCACGTCGTCGCACTCACACTGGACTCACACAATGATACTTGAAGTTATCGATGATGTTTATTTGCTTCAATTCGAACGAAAAGGAAAAAAGGCAACTAACACAATTAATGTTTATGACCTGCTATTTGTATTGTTTTTCTATTCCGCCCATAACTTAGCTGTTACTGGAATTGTTCTACCTACCGAGAGGTTCAAAGTGTTGA
Organism: Ypsolopha scabrella; assembly: GCA_910592155.1. NCBI lineage: Eukaryota > Metazoa > Arthropoda > Insecta > Lepidoptera > Ypsolophidae > Ypsolopha > Ypsolopha scabrella. The sequence goes on from OU342964.1 coordinate 31,779,195, forward strand.
AATCAGGTTTTTAAACACACGGTATAAAAATAATAAGTGAATTTAGTTAGTTGAAATTAATGTTAAAATTAACTTTAGTTTTGTACAAATTACATAAACATAGCTTAACTTTAGTTTAAGAAAAATTTACACAATAAAATTAAAACAAATATTTCTTTAATTACAAGAGTTTTATTTCATACTACTTTTTGCCCGCAGCTTCACCTACATATTGTAGTTTCTAGGGTTCGGTCACGGAGTACATTAAAATTCTTTTGAATATATATCCGAAACAGCTTTAGCTAGACCTGTCATGTACTTGTCATGTACTGTACTTTAGGGTTTATTTTTCTTGCTTTTTTTTCAAGTGTCAAATCTTTAACTACCCATATCTCTGGAACAGCTGACGATGGACTCATGTTCATGGTACTCTAATAAAAGGACTCGACGGGATCTACCTGCCTATAAAATAAGTATTTTTAAGGCAAATTTATGATCGGCCACATCCAAATGGCAATGACCATAAGTCTAACCTTTTCTTTGGCCTTCTACTCCGTTCGACCTAAATATGCTTGTCATTTTAAAAATTTCTTAGTAATTGTATGCATTGTGTACTATTGCCTATTGTATTGTATTGCCTGAAAAATATTCATTTATGGTAACATCTATGAAGTATTAGGTTGGGTACATCATAGTAACGTTTTAAGCAATTCCGTAATTTTTACTATCTAAATAAATAATATTTTAAGAAGCCGACTCCATAGTTGCAAACTTTTTCTGGTATTTAAACAACTTAAGGTATCGATCCGAATATCTTATCCCTAGTCTAAATATTATTAGAGTGCATTACAAACTAGAAAAGATAAATTAGAAACAAATGTAAAGACAAGAATTTCCCCCCACAACTTGGGAGGTGGCGTTATTGTACACCGCCGCGCCTCACTCCTCCAGTTTGGAGTTTAGCGATTGCTCGTTTCCTCGACGATAGGCTCGGAGGATTGTTCGGCACGTTTCTTGCCTAGAAACTATTGTACCTTTGAGCATTGCTATGTACTCAAGGAGTGCGTTGGACAAGTGGTCCGATGGAAAGACGGGTGTTACAAGTTCCAGTCCCCGATCGGCTTTCGTAGGGGTAGTGCGGGAATTTCTTCCGTCAGTTTCCGATGAGGTTGCGATTGTTGGGGGTTCTTTTGTTTGGGCGTGTTTCTGCCTTCTTTTTCTGGGGTTGGGTCTGTCGACGAGTTCCTCTTGGCCGCAATTCGCATGGTGGTTTCTACAAAATCAAGGAAGAGCGTTATGTTGTCCGTGTCTGCGATGATGTTCCGCAGTTCAGCCTTTTCCAGCTTTGTGTTGAGCCGGTACTCTAGTTCCATTCGGGCAACCGCAAAACGAGGGCAGTCTAGTAAAAGATGCCATATCGACTCACTAGTGTCGGGGTCGCATTCACAACCGGGACTGCTTTTCAGCTGGAACCGGTGTAAGTACTCCGCCATGCCTCCGTGTCCTGTCAAGGCTTGCACTTGTCGGTGCGTCAGTCTGGTTCTTCGGACGATGCGGAACGCGTCGTTCACGTCCGGGAAGAAAACTTTCGTGACGGAACTAGTGCCGAAGGAGCTGTACCTATCTTGCCATCTGCGTACAGTTTCCTCTCTGATTTTTTTCTTGACGTGTGACACGGGAACTTCACCGTAGTCTGGGGTATCCCTTGACTGCAAGGCCGCTTGTTTGGCCAGTTCGTCTGCTCTTTCGTTTCCGGCTGTCCCCACATGCGCCCTGAGCCAGAAGAACCGCACCTGCCTGCCTTGTGCTCTGATTTCCGCTACGCACTCTTTGATGTTCTTCGTTAGGGGATGTGTTGACTTGGGATTTCCCAGCAGTTCAAGTGACGATCTTGAGTCGCTCAAGATGTTAATTGGGTCACTCGTGCTGCTTTTGGCCAAGTCAATCGCCCTGTGAAGTGCGTAAATGTATGTAGATATTATATATATTCGTTTTTTTTTTCCCGGAGGCGATGATGAGGATATCATCTGCAAACGCCTGTATATGTGCGGTTTGGGAATTTGCATTCTGTAGCATGGGATCTAGTTGTATATTCCATAGTAGTGGACCACAGATCGATCCTTGTATGCACCCTTTATTCATGGTTCTTTCGACTTCTTCTCCCGCATACTTCAATCTTACACTCCGGTTCTGCAGGTAGCTACAGAGGAGATGATATAGTTCCGGTTCGCAGTTTCTTTTCAGGAGCTCCCTTTTAACGCCTGGCCACCAGGCATTATCAAAGGCGCCTTCAATATCTAAGGAGACTGCAACAGCTATCTTCTTGTTTTTTACGTGATTTTTGAGCAGGTTTACTGCATCAGAAAGTGCGTCTTCCGTACTCCTTTGAGGTATGAATCCGTATTGTCTCGGACTTTTTCGGCTTCAAGCTTCCAAGATATTTTATTATATCCTTTATTGTACACACACAGAAACTTAAACTAAGATAACAAAAAAAGTAAAAAATATGCACAACGGCGAGCTTACCTCTTCAAGAGGTTTCTTCCAGCCAACCAGTACTGTGGTGAAAGAATACACTAAATAGGTTGGCAGCAAGCATACAGAAGGATAATAACAACTTATTCTATACAAATAAAATAATAAAAATATAAATTATAGATATAAATATAATGGTTATAAATGAATCAATACAAATATAATATTAAATATACTTAAATAATTTAAAATACATACTTAAATATTACTCATACTAGAGGAAGTGCTCTTTTAATTTACGTTTAAATGAAGATATTGACGGACTATCTCTCAGAATCTTAGGTAGTGTGTTCCACATTCGAGCTGCTCGCACTGTAAATGAATTAGAGTAAAATTTTGTATTACATTGAGGCACTTGCAAGGTCCTGAGGTCACACGATCTTTGAAGCCTGTCACGAGGGGGAAGAAAACCGAAACGTTCGCGAAGATACGGAGGGGCAAAGGGGTTGTGTAAAATATTAAACAAGACGCTAAGCATGTGCATATTTCTGCGAGAGCGAATTGATAGCCACTTCAGTTTGCGTCTGTACTCTGTAACATGATCATACTTGCGTAGACCAAAGACAAAACGTATGGCAAGATTCTGGAGACGCTCAAGCTTGTTGACAAGTTCCTCAGTGGCATCCATGAAGCACACGTCAGCGTAATCTAATAGTGGCAATAACAAAGTTTGTGCAAGCATGACTTTCGTTTTAACAGGCAAGAAATTTTGGAGTTTTTTAAGCGAATGGAACGAGAAGTGCATACGTCTACTAATTTCATTGATGTGCGCTTGCCATGATAAATTGCCATCCATGAAGACGCCAAGGTTTTTTACCTTGTCAGCAAAGGGGATTATTTCACCATTATACGACACGCATGGTAAAGTTCCGAAGGTGATGGTATCTCTCAAACGCTTACTACCAATGATCATAACCTGAGATTTTTTCGGGTTGACAAGAAGACCGTAGTCTTGCGCCCACCTCAAAATTGAAATCAGATCATCATTAATGGCACTAATAGCTGCCGAAGCATTTTCCAAGTTTATACAATCACCAACATCATTTTCAGCTCTAACTGCATCGAAATGACGATAGATTTGCAGATCATCAGCATATAAATGATAATTAGAGACTAAAGTGCGGGTTATCTCATTGATGAAAACTGAAAAGAGAAGGGGAGAAAGAACACCTCCCTGAGGAACACCAGCACTTAAATCAATCCAATCTGATGAAGATTCATCACTGAAGACACATTGCTGACGTCCACGAAGGTAGGAGCTAAACCAATGGATAACGGTTGAAGACACATTATTACAACGAAGGATACCAAGCAAAATATCAAAATCAACGGAATTAAATGCACTGCTGAAGATAAGATATCCTTCGGGACAACATTTTTTCCAGAATTTTACCCAACATTGCTAGAAGACCTATGGGTCTGTATGATTTCGGTAATGAGTAGTCGTTTTTCCCTGGTTTTCTTAGGATTTTGATAGTTGCTTCCTTCCATGGCTTTGGGAAGTAACCTGCGGCTAGGCATCCATTTAGGATGGTCAAAAATAGGTCGGTGTTAGCGTTTATCACAGCTTTGCAGATGTCTGCTGTTAGTCCATCTCCTCCTGGTGCTTTTTTGGGGTTTATTGTTTTCAGCACCTTGTTTAGCTCTGTTTTTGTGAATGGCTTATGGGTTATTGGGTTTATTGAATAGCTTTCTTCTGCCTGCTCCACTTCTTTTCTTATTTGTTTGTGTGTGGGTGACTCGTCTGATTCACTATCATTCGGGAAGAAAGTGTTTGCTAGCATTTCAGCGGAATCATTAGGACCTAAAGTTTTGCCTTGTAGGTCTCGCAGCAGCGTGTCTTCACTTTTCGAGGTTCCAGATGATCTTAAGACTCTGTATATGCCATCCCAAATACTTTCCCTCTCCTGAGTAGTGCAAAAGTTCTTCCAGCTTTCTGTTCTGGCTTTGTCGATATCTTTCCCATATTCGTAAAGGTTCCAGCTTATATATGTAACGAAAAGGGGAAGGTGTCAGGATCTTCATACATGGCGGAACGACGAAATAAAACTTTTTCCGATACTTCACACTTCTTGTTATTTGATTTTTACAACAATCTCCTTAAAATACAGCTCGATTGAAAAGATATTGACGGATTAGATTTCATGAAACGCGGCAAGTTCAGTGCGGAGAGGTACACTTGTGTTCAGTAGCGATGCTCAGTCCAAAGTGAGTCCGCTTCTATCTCCTCCCGCGTAGACTCACAAACCACGTTTTACCAACCCAGGCCTCTCATTGGTCGAACCTCGCAGGCCTACCAACCTATCTGTCAAAACAAGTGTTGCCAGCTCCGCACCGACCCTGACGTTTCAAATCAATAACACAGAATACTTTAATAGTTTGAATCACAATATTCAAGACTACCAACATAAATACCACTAAGTACTGCTATCGAACGTCAGAGGGCGTTGGCAGCACTCCGACACGGCCATCATGACATATCACGCGTCCACGCGTGATGAGGTACCTGAGGACAATAAGTTTCCGGAGAGTAAAGTGTCACTCGGCCAACCTGACCAAAGGGATACGTGTGGGCAACTAGTTCTGATACCCGATAGCAATATTACATCCATCAATTATTTAGAAACCAAATTACAGTCAGTCATAACATAAGAATCATTTTAACTAGAACTGAACAGATCCAAACCAAAACAAGATTAATCCTTGCATCTCATTACTATGTGCACAGTTCATCTTTACACCATAACCTCTATCCGATTACACCAACAGTGGCCTCTATCCGGCCATCCAACTGTGACCTCTGTCCGGTCATCCATCCACCAAGGACCTCTATCCGGTCATGGTCGTGTCACCTCCATCCGGTAACAGCATCAGAAACTCAAAGCCAATCACCACACCTCATCAGCAACCGCACGCCACCGTCAATCAAGGTGGCCGCACTGCAACGGGAAGATCAGGTCCCGAATGGTCCGACCCTTTTACGCCTACGTCTACAGTTGCTGTGGGCTATTGGCATCACTCACATCCATCATACTCTAGCTAATGAAAATTAAGCACCAAACTTTAATGATCATAAATTTATTAGGTTCTGTTCAATTCAGTTCATTTTCATTAGTGATAGCCTCTTTATCCTTCGAAAATCAGAAAGCTTAATCTACATTGTTATAACACAAAAAATACGTTTTGTTTACGACTGATAACCAGGAACACAAACCATACAGTACAATTGTATTAACAGACTACCAGTGCTTAGGCTCTTTACCACTCACATAGCGGTAGAATACTCCAATGCTATCAGCACTCTTTTTTTTAATCATCAGATGATAGAATACCATTACCACAGACTGACACACTCAGTCAGGCAGTAGAATACACACACAGCTTCAGCACTCTTTACCACCTTTGTGGTAGAACACCAACAATGTAGAAACCCTTGCATCAATCACACACACAACTTGAAATTTTAACTGCGAGTTAACTAAATCAGGCTATACAACCGTGTTCCCATTTATCAGTCAAATAAACAATTACCACAAAATATCAACTAAATTAGTTTGAATCACTTTCATTACTGTCACTTAAAGTAGTACTAGATTCAGGCATCTTCCGCAAACGGTCATGAGCATACTTGTATGTCCGCCGAGAGTTAAGTGCTTTTAGCACATAGCGATTACTCTCCAAAACATAATCGATAATGTAACAAAAATGTGATAATACAATGATCCACTCGAAAATAACAAGTCCGACAAAACTCATCAGTCGAACTTCACATCCTGTGCAAATAACCTTAGACAACCCAGTATACAATGCCCTACATTTCAAGGAAGACCTCCATCCGGTAATCCTTTTCAACATCACTCACGGAATACCTCCATCCGGTACCCGTACCCAACACATAGCCACAACTGGCAAACCTGTCTGCCTCCATCCGGCAAACCAACAGCGACAGCTTACACCTCCGGCCAAACGCACGCCACTCACAACCGTGGCCGCATTGAGACGGGAAATCAGGCCCGATTTTACACCTACGTCTACGAATAGCACGGAAGGTGGAAGCAATCTGAGCGACTTGCATACTATGGTTCTGATCAAAATAAATCAACATAGAAAAGGAAAAAAAAACAAGAGTTATGAGCTTTGCCTAACTAAGTGAATACTTGAAGGTCTAACCCCTTCATCATCACAGTGTTCATTGCCTAGTAACCTCTATCCAGTTGCCATAGTACTCATAACGAATGACCACTTCTAGCCAGTGTCATTCCAGTACCTCACTCCGGCACTCGCTAACACTTCCATCAAGTGTCAGTTCACTGCCACTTCCATCCAGTGGTAACCTGCAACTGAGCAATTCACACACACATGGCACAATAACGCACTTCATTGTACTGCTCTGTAGACTACTCCTTGATTGGTATCTTAATTTTAATAGGGACTTGGCCTTCGGGCATTTTCGTAAATTTAACAATCACATGCTTACTTGGTATGTACGCTTAGGAATCTTCAAAGGATGAATTTCAAATAAATTCTCATTAACTTCAATAGTAATAATCAAAATGTACATCGTACTATTTACGCTTGTTCGTCCAATACTGGCAAATGAGCAGAATGCTCCTAAATCAAAATGGAATAAAAGCTTCTCATCTTAGTGACGCAACGTCCCAGCAGGTGTGCTCAACACGCACAAGTCGACACGCTGCTCAGTGAAAGAACCGGGGCGCTGTTATCGCCGCTCCACCTCGGAAAGCTTGATGCATGATGGCGAAGATCTCATCATTGGAGGCCGGTGACCAGTGGCCTCGATGCAATATCGAAGTTGTTCGCTCTGCGATGTGTTTCGAGTCTTCGTGTGTTACTCTGCAACCAAAACTCAACGAGAGTAATTGTTCAACTCAGCTAATCCTGACCAAGGATTAAGATGTCATGATAATCCGACAAACTAATTTTGTTTTCAATTAATTTCAGTTGTAAAATCACACGGATAATTTTTTTTACACTTAAAAATTGTCTACTTTTATCCTAATCTGGTAACCGTGAAACAAAGTTAATTTATTTTCAATCAAACAAATACTCTGCAAATTTTGGGCTAAATTGGTGAACAGAAATCAAAAATAGAAAAATGTTCAAACTAAAAACATGTGAAGCTAACGAGTTCGTTACCCATCCAGAATAAACCATATAGAAACCTACATCCAGTCGTCACCAGTCACCACCATCTAATAAGATTTTTCAAAATAAATAAGGTGTTCAATTCGTCATAGTGTAAATAAAATCGGTAGATGAGCCATAGTCATTGTCATCATTAAAATTCAAAACATTACTTTCATAATATCAAATCTGTTACTTTGCTTCGAATCATACTACGCCATTATCCAATACGATTTAAAACAATAAGTTGTTTTTCAAACTTTCCTGTCATCACACGAGATTTCGATAGCAAATGAAGTAAATAGTTTCTTCAAAATTTCTGTTAGTCACGGTTCGTAATATGAGGGTAGGTCTGTATCGATATCATCAAAATAAGACGAAAGTATAATGAAAGGTTAACTGACGTAACTAACTTTAAAATCTTGGTAAAAATGTGACAACCAAACACTATGTACTTCAGTTGGCAATTAGAAAATCATGGTATTCCATGTCTTATACCACCTCAAACAAATCGCCTATAAAAACCTGCTTTAAAACCAACTTTTCTTTAACATTATAAAAGCTTTGTTCAGAAAATGACGGTATCTTTTACAAAGGGAGCATTTGGCACAAGAACCGAAACAAAAACAATACAGCTCACCTTTACATTCCAATTTCAATGGCGGTGGATGCACAATGCAAAACAACACGCACCGCTCGCTGCGTGCTGCACCAGGGCCGCCATTCGCCTTACTGCCACTACTTGGGCACGAGATCTTGTCTGTCCACATTTGAAGAGGCTTCGCTCACGGGGCTGGGCTGCTTGACTAAATGTTGTAGGTAGACGTCACAGGTAGTCTTTAGATGTCCATGAGTTTGCTTCTCCTTTGAAGGCACGACTCAGTGCAATCATCATTGTAGCACCTTCACAATGTAGATCGGTCACGCACATGTCACTCAAAGCAGCTGCACGCATTGCTTGTACCAACGCCAGAAAATTTCGATTTTGATGCTCCATTAAAAGGCGCAATTTTTCATCACTCGCGTTGCTTCCAGTAGCACGTGTTTCATTCTCGCAATGGCCATTATTCGGCACACAATTTTTTTACACGAGGAGCGTTGCGTTTGCATCCCACTTCTAATAACGAAAAGGGGAAGGTGTCAGGATCTTCAGACATGGCGGAACGACGAAATAAAACTTTTTCCGATACTTCACACTTCTTGTTATTTGATTTTTACAACAATCTCCTTAAAATACAGCTCGATTGAAAAGATATTGACGGATTAGATTTCATTTTACATGCCACCCGACCGCCAAGACAAGCCTCACATTACAAAACTATCACAACGTGCAAGTACACTCACTGACTGGATCAACGATGTGGTTGCATCTAGTCCAGATGATTACTTTCTTTTAACAGGGGATTTCAACCTTAATTTCGTGCGGTGGGATACAGATCCACCTAATTATTTAAAAAAGGTAAGCACTGACCTCCAAAACTCAGCTAGTAATTTAATTAATCATTTGATTTATTTAGGTTTTAATCAGTACAATAAATCTCAAAACAGAGCTGGTAATACGCTTGACCTTGTGTTTTCAAATTTCTTTTTGAAACTATCCGAGTGCACTGACCCCTTAGTCAAGGAAGACATCCATTTTCACACAACACTCAGTATGGACGCAGTCGATATTGGGTTGTCCCCACTCCCTAAAGTACCTCGCCGTAAATACCATTTTAGAAAAGGCAATTACAGTAAAATAAACGAGGAAATAGAAGATAAGGATTGGCTTAGTATTTTGTCGGCTGGTTCAGTGGATGACGCTGTTTCGGCTTTTTATAGAATAATTTTCGAAATTATCGATAAACACGTTCCTCAAACGATTGTCAATACCTCAAACCGATATCCAATCTGGTATAGCCGTGCCCTCGTCAATATCATCAAAGAAAAAAGCAAAGCTCACAAACATTGGATACGCTATAAAAATCCAATAGACTATGAAACGTTTTCTTTGCTCAGAACTAGACAAAAGGCTTTACAGGATGATTGTTACTCTGCATACATTAAAAGTACACAAGAGCTTATTAGAAAAAATCCAAAGTATTTCTGGTCTTACATTAAAGCTAAGCGTAGTTCAAACACTGGTTATCCTAGTTGTATGATTGCTGACGGTAAGAACCTAACGAATGAACAGGAGATATGCGAAGGTTTCAGTAACTTCTTTGAAAAGATGTTCAAAAAACCGGCACACGATTATCAACATAATACTAACAATGCAACCAATTTCATTAACACAATATCAACCTGTCACATTACAAAAGACTGCATCCATAAATTATTGTTGAAGCTTGATGTCACGAAAGGAGCAGGGAGCGACAGTTTACCCCCATCTTTAATTGTAAAATGCGCAAACAGTCTCGTGTTTCCACTTGCGATAATCTTCAATCGCTCTATACATGAGGGTATATTTCCTGCCCAATGGAAGATTGCTCACATTGTGCCTGTGCACAAAAAAGAATCTAAGGCAAACATAGAACATTACCGACCAATATCCATTCTCTGCACATTTGGCAAGATATTTGAGAAAGTTATTTACAATCACGTGTACCCAGTTATAATGCAGGGAGTCCCTGATCAACAACATGGTTTTGTAAAGGGTCGATCCACAACGTCAAACCTCGCAGTATTTGTCAGTGATACTCTTAATGGTATGAATACACAGGGCCAGGTTGACGTGATTTACACTGATTTTGAAAAGGCTTTCGATCGTGTGGATCACGTTATCCTGCTCCGTAAACTACAAGAACTAGGTATTCAAGGGGACTTGTTTCGCTGGATGAAATCCTATGTAACAAACCGTAGGCAGGCTGTGGTTGTGGGTGGGAACAAGTCTGACTTCATTTCTATTCCCTCTGGCGTTCCACAGGGTTCGTTATTAGGTCCACTGCTTTACGTTGCTTATTTGTATGACATAGCTGAATGCTTTCAGCACTCTAAATACTTGCTTTATGCGGACGATAAGAAGATTTATTTTAACATCAAAAATATCACTGACTGTCACCATCTCCAGGATGACTTAAAAAGACTGTGTGAATTTTATGATAGAAACTTAATTAGTGTAAATATTGACAAATGTGTTCAGATTTCCTTCACCAGAAACCCAAATCCCATTAATTTCACATACAACCTAAATGGTGTAAACTTAATTAAAACTAACAAAGTTAAAGATCTAGGCATTGTCCTAGACTCTAAATTAACCTTCTCTGTACATATTGAATCGATTGTCAACAAAGCCCTTAAGAATTTGGGATTTGTCATCCGTGTAAGTAGGCCTTTCACGGACTCGACATGTATTAAGATCTTATATTACGCCTATGTTCGTAGCGTGCTAGAATATTGCAGTCCTGTCTGGAGTCCGCAATACGCTAAATATGACAGTGATATTGAACGTATACAACGGAAGTTCTTAAAGCATCTAAACTATCGTTCACAGACAAAGTGTAGGGACTATGAGGAGTCCTGCGTTCGCCACGGTGTGTTACCACTGCGTGACAGACGTATCATCTCTGACATGTCATTACTGCATGATGTGTGTTCAGGTGCACTTGACTGTCCAGCTTTGGTAACAGAGATGTTCCGTCTGTCAGCCCCGTTCACCCGGACTCGACATACCAAGTTATTTGCCACCCCCCTCTCGCGCACTAACTACATGTCGAATTGTGTCTGCCGCCGGCTTCCTACGACGTATAATAAGCGCTTCGCGGATTTAGATCTGTTCTGTACAAGCAAAATTACGTTTAAACGCAACGTATTCCAGCAGATAAAGGACCTAATGTAAACTACTATATTAAATGAACATTTCTTTTATGTTTAATATTCAACATTGTTATATTTTATAGTTAATTAGAATAGAATAATTAAATTATTCCATGTAAACCCACCTTTATCCAAACTCTTAACCTGTTTATTAAAGCCACACGATGAGACACACACACACTCACACACATATACATGCACACTAATCACTCGACACACACAACCCTTTAGTTTTTAATACGGAGTCTTGCTTGCGTCTTTTTATTTAAATTTATTCAGTAGTTATAGTTATGTTCCTCGTCTTTTAAAATAATTATATTGTTAGCGTAATGAAATCCGTCATTGGCACTATTTCTTGATGTTATTTTTATGTTATCTTTAAAACTGTACTTGCTGTGGATTTTTGTTTATAAATAAAATAAAATAAAATGAAACGCGGCAAGTTCAGTGCGGAGAGGTACACTTGTGTTCAGTAGCGATGCTCAGTCCAAAGTGAGTTCGCTTCTATCTCCTCCCGCGTAGACTCACAAACCACGTTTTACCAACCCAGGCCTCTCATTGGTCGAACCTCGCAGGCCTACCAACCTATCTGTCAAAACAAGTGTTGCCAGCTCCGCACCGACCTCACCCAGGCAGAAGCCTGACGTTTCAAATCAATAACACAAAATACTTTAATAGTTTGAATCACAATATTCAAGACTACCAACATAAATACCACTAAGTACTGCTATCGAACGTCAGAGGGTGTTGGCAGCACTCCGACATATGTATATGGAATTCGTTAGGTTTTTTTTTTAAACGGGTTATTTGACTCCGTTTTGGCAAAAGGCTCACGAATTTCAATTTTCGTGACTTTATAATCAGATATATTTTTTATTCTTGTAAAAGTAACCCAATTTGTGGGCAAAAATTTATAAATAAAATACATATGATAAAAATAGATAAATAGATATAGGTTTAAGCGTGAAGATAGGGGGTTCCTCCGACTTTACAAAACATAGTATTTAATATTTAATACAAGGATACAGTAGGTCATACTTAATTAATAAAACAACTCCCTCAATCACTCTTTGTTGTTCTTTTTCTTTTTTTATATCGTTCCTTCTTTTTTTTTTTTTTCTTATTATTATTATTATTTTATTATTATAAATAGCCTGAAACTAAAGCCAAAATTAACACATTATTTTTCTAGAATACTATTCTAGTACACGAAGGAACCTCCCTACTTACTTTTAAGAATTTACAGTGATGATGCATTTGAGACAATAAACTTAGTATGGCAATTAAAACAATTCAAAACAATTTACACATTCAAAAGTTTCACAAATAAAAAGTGGTTCAATTCCCATCGGCTTCTTCATCCCTCAAAGTCATACAAATACTGTGTTTCTCAAAATTCTTTTTCTATTTCTATTTATTGCTATTTATTGCGTTTTGCTGCACATTTTACTATTAGGTTGAGAAATTTGAAGAGAGCGTCCCTCTGCTCTTCGTCGACCATGATTTCCGGCAGGTTCGGTTTATTAAAAGTCAGAGTTAACTCAACCTCCAAATCAGCCCTCCACAAGCCGAACCTGGGGCAGTCGAAAATGATGTGCCATATTGTCTCCCCCTGGTCCGGATCACATACGCAAGATGGACTGTCTTTAATCTTGAAGCGGTGGAGATACGAGGCGAATCCTCCATGTCTCGTGAGGGCTTGCACGAGAGTGGGATCAAGTTTGGCCTTCCTTAGGACTTTGTGCGCGGTGGCAACGTCAGGAAGGAAGGCCCTTGTGACCCCACCCGTACTGGAGGATCCGTATCGCTGCTGCCACCGTCGGACAGTCCCCTCACGTATGGTTTTCCTCAGGAAGGAGAGAGGGACAGCATCATAATCGGCCGCCATCTTCTTGTGGAGGGCAGCGTCTTTGGCAAGCTCATCCGCGCGCTCTTTGCCAACGGTTCCAGCATGTGCTTTCAGCCAAAAGAACCTTACGTCACGGCCCTCCCCCCTGATTTCACGCACGTGCCGCTCAGTGCCATGAGCCAGGGGATGAGCAAGTGCCCGGCTTTTGAGTAGGTCCAAAGACGACCTGGAGGCACTCAGAGTATTTACGAGTGGCTCCCTGCCGCTGCCAGCCTGCTCCATGGCCCTGAGCAGCGCGTACATTTCCGATTGGAAGACCGTGCAATAAGGCTCCAAACGGAACTTCGAGTGCCTGGTCTCTTCGCCCTCCGACCACGTGAGCGCAGCACCCACCTTTCCCTGTATCTTACTGCCGTCAGTAAAGATACAGGTACCGACGATTTGGTGGGCACTCACGGTTTCCGGGTGGAGATCGTCCAGACACTCGAAACTCAGCGACTGTTTATCCGCTGGATGCGGGAACCGCCGGCAAGGAACGCGCAATTCAACCGGTCGATCAGCGGGAATCTGCTCAATTCTCTCTCCTTGCTTTGCCCTGTACAGACTCGCAGCCTCCTGCACTCTAAGGTCAAGGGGGAGTACGTCTGCCAGGACCAGAGCCGATGACAGAGACACCGTGTGGTACGCCTTACATAGCTTTTGTTCAAACCCCCGCTGCAGAGAATCTAGTTGATTTTTAATCATCAACTTCTCGGCAGCCGGGGCCCACACACCAGCCGCGTACAGCACGATGGGTTCTATCACTGAAACGTATATGGTTCTGATGACCTCCTGGTTCAAACCCCAACTCACTCTGGCGGCACATGCCAGCTGCTTGTAGATGTCAGTGACTTTTCTACAAACAGCCGACACGTGTGTATTAAAAGTGAGCTTGGTGTGAATAATAACACCCAACAGGCGGATCTGCTGCACCAGCGGTAAGTGAACTCCGCCCATGCAGATGACTGGGGGCTCAAATTTAAGCTTACGCGTTAGCACCATTGCAAATGTTTTGTGTGGTGTAAAATTCAGCTTATTTCTGAGCCCCCAGCCCAACACGCGTTGTAAAGCCGCGTTTGCTCTCGCCTGTAGGGGGGGCACAGTTGACCCAGAGATCACCAGAACCACATCGTCAGCAAAGGCCTGACAGTGCACCCCGTCCTGCTCGAGCTCTTCGAGCAGGGTGTTGAGAATAAGGTTCCAAAATGTGGGTCCAGCTATGGAGCCTTGGATACACCCCTTGTTGGTACCCTTTTCCCAACACTCCCTTGCATAGCTGACTTTAATGGTGTGGTCTTATAAGTAGGAGGCCACAAGTCCGTAAATGTTAGCGGGACACCTATGAGCGAGGAGTTGGGTCTTCAAAGCCGGCCACCAAGCATTGTCGAAGGCTCCCTCTATGTCCAGTGAGACCATGAAAACAATTTTTCTGCTTTCTATTTGAGAGCGGACATGGCTCACAAGGTCATAGAGGGAGTCCTCGGTGCTTTTTTGTGGCATAAAGCCATATTGCCTGGCGTTTAAGGAAGGCAGCATATGCCATCCAAGTCGGGATACCAGTAGTTTTTCAACAATCTTGCCCATAACAGGAAGGAGTCCTATCGGCCTGTGCGCCTTTGGTAACGTGTAGTCATCCCTCCCAGACTTGCGGATGATGCAAACGTGAGCGAGCTTCCACCGCACCGGGAAGTGTCCAATTGACAAACATTTGTTGGCAATTTCAAGAAACACCTCCGGTGCAATTCGGACGGCTCGCTCGCATATGTCCGCCGTCCACCCGTCGGGACCTGGAGCTTTCTTGGGGTTCAGATTTCCCAAGACCGAATCAAGCTCCGCGGCCGTGAAAGGTGGATCGTTGGATTTAAGTTGGTCCAGGAGTTGATGAACTGGCACCTCCGAGCTCTCGCGTATTTGCCGTTGAGTTGGGGTTTCATTGTCCACAGAGTCATCAAGAAAGAACGAACGCGCCAGCAGTTCTGCAGACTCCTTGGGACTAAGTGTATTCCCAGTGGAGTCCACGAGTAACTGGTCCTCTTGTCGTTTTACCGTTCTTCTGTTGACCCTGTAGACACCGTCCCATAGACTTTCGCTATCCTGTCTTGCGCAAAATTGTTTCCAGCTAGAGGTTTGTGCATCTTGCACAGCCGCTTTATACAGCTGGTTAGCCTCAAGGTATTGGTCAACGACGTGTTGCCTTCTAACCGCCGTGGCGTTTCTAATTCTCCATCTCTTGGTCTTAGCGTCTCGTTTGAGACGCTCCAGAGCAGGAGTCCACCACGGCAATGGTTTACTTCCTTTTTTTGAGTCTCCCACCTTCGGAATTGTCTCTTCACAAGCTTGGGAGCAACCGAGAGGTAAGAGTCAAGGATGGACTCCAGCTCCTCAGGCGTAGTAACAGATCCCACTCTCAAGGCAGTCAGGTTGCTCTCTTTTAGCCCGGAGCGGATGGAACGATCGAAAGCCAACCAATCAGACCTAGCTGTGTTGTACACACGTGTGCTCTGGGGTTTCAGGGTTTCTAATTCTTTTTCAAGACACACGTGGTAGGTAATAGCATTATGGTTTGATGTGATCAGTTCCCTGTCGACCCTCCATCCGCCCATTCTATCCAAGAGCTCGAGGCCGCATGTTGTCACATCAACATGGCTTGTGCACATACCCCCCCCCCCCTGTATACCTCGAAAGTGGGTGTGTTGCCTGTGCTCAGGATCTGGAAGTCCATATCCTCAAGGAAGGATCTGTAGGCTGAGCCCCTGTGGTCTTTGGAATCACTTCCCCACCAGGGGCTCCACGCGTTGACGTCCCTGCCAGGATGACAGTTTTAGTCTGCAATTTCGAGCAGACATATTGGACTCGGTGGAGATAAGGCTCCAAATCCTCGTCCCTCTCCAGATAGATGGACAGCACGGCCAATTTCAGTGAGCCTGCCTTGAGCAGCACCGCCGCCATATTCTCGGTGATAAGCTGAGGATCGTGTATGACCTCCAGTTCCCCACCGAAGACCACCACGGCGGCCTTTACCGGCTTTTGGCGTGCTGACGTCATTTGGATGACCCTTGTGCCCGGGTACTGTTTCAGTTCGCCCTTGGTACCGAAGAAAGGTTCCTGGACCAGGGCGACCGAGACCCGGTTTGAATGAGCCTTGCACAATAGCTCCTGAGACGCCAGCTTGGCACGCTGTAAATTGGCCTGGATAAAATAGAGTTTGCTGTCCATGGTCTTGCCTAAAGAGGGAACGACGCTACCGTTCACTGCAGTGCCCTTAGCAATACGCCACGCGAGACCTCGCTATAGAGTCCCATTTTTGTCTGATCTGGCACACATCACTGAAGGCGTTGTGTGCCAGATCAGCATCGCGGAGCTTTGCCTTTCGGCAATTTACGCAGACGGGTGGGCCCGCCTTGTGCGGACAATCCACGCGGGTGTGAGACTCACCGCAGTGACTGCACGTGATGCCTTTTACCTTACACACTCTTTTGGAGTGACCGTACTCAAGGCATCCAGTGCACTACACTAACGGTGAGTGGTCTTCAATTACCCTCTTTTGCAGGCCCACGTATACTGATCTCGCCCCCGTGAACCACTTCCAGAGCGTTGGAGATAGCTCCACGATTATGTGGCACTCGTGCGGGTTTCTTGCTCTGCGGCGGTAGAGCACTCTAGGGTACTCCGCTTTCAGGTCCACTCCCGTCAGAAGATGTTTATTTTGACTGATGGGGACCCAATAACGTCTTCGTCTTGTTGGTATGCCAAGACTTTGCAGATGCAGACTAACGGCAGTTTGTTGGTAGCCTCCCTCGCGTCGAGTCCATGTCTTTTTTCGCTCAGTGCGGAGGCAATTTTAGCAATATCCTCCTTTTTATTGCAGCTAATTACCACCTTCCTATTTGCAGCTTTTCTGCATCGGTCCACCCTGATGCCAGTGTCTTTGACATTTAGCGCACCCTCCAAACGCTTCAAGACCTCATCCCCGGAGAGGGATGAGTCCGTCAACGAGACGATCAGCGAGTGCGCCGGTCTGTCCTGCCCCGGCTTTTGGAGCGCTTGGGCGTAAGTCAGCGGAGCGGCGCAAGGTTCCCGGCTGAGACCCAGGTCCAGATTGGAAGGAACATGAAGTACCTCAGCCTCATCTTCGACAGCCGTTGGGGGTTTGAGGAGCACTTCAACCGCCAGGTCCTCCGGATTCAGAAGGTAGCCGGTGCACTTCACCGACTGCTGCCTAATCTCGGGAGGCCCAGGGAAGAAGTCCGTCGTCTGTACGCGATGGTGGTGCGATCCATTGCCCTCTACGGAGCTCCTGTATGGTCTGCAAGACTGAGGACCCGGCGCTGCAGAACTATGTTCTATAGCGTGCAGATCCTTTCTTCTAGCATTATCCTCGTCAATTTTGCGACGACTACAATTGGGTCATCTGGTGGGGTGGTGAATACTGGTTTACCTATACGCGTTGACTCGTCCCTGTTGAGTTCCACGAAACCACTAGTGTCGTTGTACGCGGCCATGTATTCTCCTGCCATACTCCCGCAGATGACTTGGGAGATGTCATCACTGTGATATATGCAGCTTCCGGTATGACGCGATAATGCCACTAAGGCGTGCGGAATGCTGTTGACCGGGCCGGTAAGAAGGAGGGGAACTACAAGGCAGGGATCAGCAGGAAATCAAAGGAATGTGGCCACGACGACTGATTACGTGTCACCCAAATTCTGACGCAATATGTCAAAGTCTTTTCCTGGAATTAGCCCGGCTTCTACGAGCACAATTCCCCAACACGGTTTCACTAGAAGACCTTATTTTTATACACACATGTCCCTGAAGCAGGAATCTCTTAAAACCTTTCAGGCGACCAATTTTCACAATAAAAACCCGGGGGAGCAAATTCAACAAGTCATGTCTCCGTCAAATCATAGACAAGAAGCAAAAATTAAAAACAAACAAAATGATTATGCCACCACTAGCGGTCTCTAAAAATAGATTAGTACACTGCGAACAAAGCGCGTTCAATTTGAGTGTTGCGCGAACAATCCCCCGCTCCGGACTGATGCCCCCATCAGAACGCTAGCTCAATCAATCGGGAGCCGGGAGAGTGTTGCTACAGCTCGTCGCAAAATCGAACCTCCAACCAACACCTCAGCTACACGAGGAGTCCCATCCCCACCGTATATTAACTTGATAATGCGACCCCGGCGCCAATGTAGAGATGCCAAATTTGCATCCTTCAATAAAACTAAGTCTCCTTCTTTCGGAGGTTCGGTCCTGTCTGTCCACTTCACCCGCTGCTGTAACAAATGCAGATATTCCAACGACCAACGATTCCAGAAGTCCTGGCCCATTTTATTATTATTATTATTATTATTATTATTATTGTTTATACACAAGCAGCTGAAAGCTGATGTTGCGTATATCACTGCACTTTAGTCTTTAAAAAAATGTCTAATTTATTTTTGAATGAGTTCACTGTGGTTGCACTAATTACAGCTTCAGGTAGACTGTTCCACCCGGTAACCACACGGTTAGGCAGAAAGTGTCGACGGGGGTTGCTTGCACATTTTGATCCGACGATTTTAAGTGAGTGACCTCTGAGGTGCTGGTATAAGGTCACCGCGTTGTCTGCGTTGTTGCAGCGTGGTAAGACCAAGTTCTTTCAATCGCTGTTCGTATGGCTTGTCATGTAAACCTACAACCATTTTGGTAGCTCTTCTTTGAACCTTTTCTAACATGACAATGTCTTTTTGAAAATAGGGACTCCAAATTTGAAAGCCATATTCAAGCAGTGGGCGTATATATGATTTATAGATTGTTAAAAATAAAGCCTTGTCGATGTAATTAAATGTTTTTCTTATCATATATGTTACAGAGTTAGCCTTCTTGGTTAGTTGAAGAACGTGAGCATCCCATTTCAGATTGTCTGTTATTGTGACTCCCAGATCTCTCTGTGTTGTAACTGTTTTTAGGGGTTCTGAGTCAACTGTGTATGGTAAATATGGGTTGTTTTTCCCAACATGTAAGACAGTACATTTCCCAGAATTTAAAGTTAGAAGCCAGTCTTTGGTCCACTGAGTTATCCGATTCAGATCATCTTGAATCATCTGGTGGGATATTAGCGGGTTTCCCATTATTTTGGTGTCATCAGCGAATAAGGACAATTCAGATCTTATAACGTCCTTTAGGTCCGTCAAAAATATTCCAAATAGGATTGGTCCTAATACAGATCCTTGAGGAACACCGCTGTAAACATTGAAGTAGTTGGAAAGCTCTTCTCCTACTCTGACTTTGAATGTTCGTGCACTAAGGAAGTCCTCTATCCACAGAAGAAGTTTTCCCCGAATTCCAAAATGTTCTAACTTTGCAATTAATCGTTTTATGGGGACGCGGTCAAATGCTTTCTCATAATCTAGATAAATTATGTCTGTAGGTTCATGCTTATCCCAATTCTTTGTCCAAAAATTTACGCAAAACAACAGGTTAGTAACTATGGATCTTCGAGGCACAAATCCGTGTTGTTCAGCAATAATGATCTGTTCCTTGGACAAAAATTCTCTTATTTGTTTAGCAATAATTTTTTCCATTACTTTGCATGGTATGCATGTTAAGCAAACTGGTCGATAGTGAGCCGGGTCGAGCTTATCTCCTTTTTTGTAAATGGGGGTAACCATTGCCTCTTTCCAATCTTGCGGTAATTTCCCATCTTTAAAAGACAGACTCATGATGTGAGCAAGTTGCCCGCATACCACACGGTTACATCTTTTCAGTAGGATTGACGGTATTCCATCAGGGCCCATTGCATTTGTTGCAACATTTGAAAACGTGACAACCGGGTTGTACGTTCTTCCCTCCAGGGGTATTCCGGCAGGGCAGTAAGGGGCTGCCCAATCAAGAAATGGCCAGGAGTCAAGACCTCGAGGTCGTTCGGATCAGATGACAGGGGACAGAGAGGACGAGAGTTGAGGACGGCCTCAACTTTACAGAACATAGTGACGAGCTCCTCGAACCTTAAAATGGTTTCCCCGATGACGCGGCGGAGGTGGGTCTTGGCTGACTTCACGGCGGCTTCAAAAATCCCACCCCAGTGGGGGCAAATTGGCGGGCTGAACTGCCAAGTTATCCCCCTCTGGGCGCAGATATGACTTAAACTAAAACAATTATTTTCTAAAAATTTATACACATCTTTCAAATAGTTTGAGGTACCCTGGTAGTTTGTGCCATTGTCAGAGCGGATCAATGAAGGTAGACACCTACGCGAAACAAAACGGTCTAACGCAGCAACGAAGGCCTCCGTGGACAACGAGGACACTAATTCCAAATGGACGGCCTTGGTGGACAAGCACACAAATACGCATAGGTAAGCTTTAACAATCCGAGCATTACGAAGAGTGGAGGTCTTGACCGAGAACGGGCCTGCCATGTCCGTGGCGACTCCTTCGAATGGTCTCGACTGGGTGATCCTGTCAGCCGGCAGATCTCCCATCTGAGGCTGCATCAATGAGGCTCGCAGTCTGTAACAAGGAACGCAGGAGAAAACTACATTGCGAATTACCCGGCGAGCAGACAAGATCCAAAACTCCCGCTGTAATATCGCCAATAACGCATTGCGTCCCGCATGAGAGTTACGAACATGTCAGTCAGATACCAAAAGCTTTACCAAAGGACCCTCCTTGGGTAACAGCAGAGGATGACGGCTTCCGTATGGCAGGTCAGCTTTCCGAAGTCGACCTCCAACACGCAGAAGTCCCTGTGAATCCAGAAAAGGATTTAATCTAGCGACCGCTCCCTTCAGCTTGGCACGTTCATCATCGCGCACTGTTACAAGGCAGTTAGTTTATTTATATTAATAACATTTTGTATTTACCGAGTTACTGTGACAACTTCTTTGAGTGTATACATTGGGGCGCTTTGTGGTTTGTGACATTGTCAGTTCCGTCTTTAATTGTTTGTATTTCTCAATTCCCGGTCTACAATGTCGAAGACTTCTCCGAGGAACATCTTGGCCAGCCAGCTGCGCTGGTTTGTCAGCGTTCAAGGCTTGTTGGCTCGAGCTGATCGGGGCGATGCAGTCCTGGAGCGGTACTCACAGATGGAGCGTCGCCTCGAGAAAGCTGAGCAGGCGCTCATGGAGCTGTTGGACCAGGAGCTGCCACCGGAGGTAATGGCTAGCATTAATAGTGATATGGAGCAGATAATGGACATTTATAATGAGACTACGCAGGTGGCATGTACGATAAAGAGATTGCAGTCTGGGGGTCCGGATGTCAAATTGGGCACCAGTAGTCAAGGGGTAGGGTTGCATAACAGACTGCCTACCTTAGAGCTTGGTCACTTTGACGGACGTATGGAGCAATGGGTCGCCTTTAAGAATATGTTTACTTCTTTGGTAGACGGTAGACAGGATCTGTCCAACGCACAGAAAATGGCGTATTTGATGTCCAGTCTACAAGGGGAGGCTAGATCATTGGTACAACATCTGATGGTTGAGGAACATAACTACGTCATCACATGGGAGTTATTGAACAACAGATATCAGAACGTCCGGTTGTTAGCAGACGCGCATGCGAGTCAGCTGTTAGGTCTGCCTCGGGTTACTTCTAGATCGCATATCAGGGCTCAGTTACTCACACCCGTTACAGTGGCGTGTAACGCATTAAAAATGTTGGGACTACCAGTGGATGAATGGTCTTATCTGTTGGTACACATAATTTTGAGCAAGTTGCCGGCTGACTCTCGCTCACGGTTTGAACGCGAGATGGCAGAACGGGACGGCAGTGCCTTGCCTAGCTTTACGGAATTAATGAAATTTTTGGAGTTTGAAGCTAGGGCTGTGGAGTCGTCTCCGTTGGAAGTGGCGCCACCTAGCGGAAAGGCAGCTCGCTTGGCTGCGCTGACTGCTGCCGTGGGGGAGCAGACATGTCCTCAGTGTGGGCGTTTGGGACATGCTTTGCGGAGGTGCCCTGAGTTTGCTGAGCTGCCGGTCAGCGAAAGGCGGTGCTTGGTTATATAGGTTTCAATAAGGGGGCACATGCTTCAGATTGTCAGTGTTATGTCCGCGACACTCAAAGGGGGCTCGAAGCAACCGAAAATAGCTCCGGTTGCAGTGCGTTGCAGATGCAACAAGGTAAAGAAAAGCGCACGTTGCAAGCGTACTCAAGGAAAGGTTGCAGATGCAACCGGGTGAAGAAACCGTTGCGTTTGCAACCGGAGGCAGCTCCTGTTGCAGATGCGACCATCCGTTATTTAGTATCTTTGTTATAACTTGTCACCTAATCACTATCGCACTGTTGTTGGGGGTCACATGCACAATTGCCACTTATTACAATTCGTAACTATAAAATCCAGAGCTTTACACTCAAGGGGGCTGGAAACGGCCGGAGAAGGCACCGGTTGCAATTGAAACACTACCAGGAAAAGTTGCAGATGCAACCGGGTGAAGAAACCGTTGCGTTTGCAACCGGAGGCGGCTCCTGTTGCAAATGTGCACGTCCGACTGCAACAGAGGGTGGCACGCGACTCGGTTAGGTTAGGTTAGGTTAGGTTAGGTTAGGTTAGGTTAGGTTAGGTTAGGTTAGGTTAGGTTAGGTTAGGTTAGGTTAGGTTAGGTTAGGTTAGGTTAGGTTAGGTTAGGTTAGGTTAGGTTAGGTTTTTTTTTTTTTTCCCCCTCAGATTACACCGTCTTTGGGGGTAATTTATTATTTGTTTTACAATCTTTAGGGTTACCTGCTATTGTATACAAGTAAATATCCCTACAAGGGTCGTTATATAATTTATAAGTAGAATTTGCAGAACATTTTCTTTTTTTACATTTATGGCAGTTTGTTTAAATTGGTTGGTCGCATATTTTCAGAATAGTCTGTTCTTATTTGCAGATTTATTTCCTGGAATGGTTAGCTGCTTTGATAACAATTGGTTTTGTTTTAAGAGCGTCTGACATTTTACAGTCTTTTATTATATAAGTCTTTGTATTTCAAATGTCAGAGGCTAGCTGGGAGATAGTATCTATTAATACAAGATTGTATTTGCTGTTGCAACACCTGGTGCAAAAATGACCATTTGCAATTACTTGTCGCAGCCGCAACCCCGGTTGCAAACAGCAGCTCCGGTTGCAACAGCAACCCCGGTTGCACCAGCAACCATTTACAATATTAGTTGCTAAGTTATCTTTGCTAGTGGTTTGAAGCTAAGCAAGGGGTTATTTTGAATCATAGTCCTTGCAGTAATCAAATCTTTGTCAGGAGATAATTTATAATACAACTTTGTAATTTCTTATGTAGCGGTTGCAACTGCAACCATTTACAACGTTGGTCGCTTAATTAATTAATTGATTGTATCTGTTAGAGATTGTAAACAGAACATGTTGTAGTATAGAATCATAGTATTTACAGTTATTAGAGCTATAAGTAGAGTCGGTAATACAAAGTCATAGTTTCTGATAGAGCATTTGTTGCTACACCCTTTGTTGCAACAGCAACCATTTACAATTTTAGTAGCTTAGGTTATCTTATTTACAATTTTATTAGCTTAAATTATCTTATCTATTTTATGAAGGCTTATTGAAGTTAGTTGTTAGAGCTTAATTAGGAAATCTTAAATTGTGATATAGAATCATAGTATTTACAGTTATTAGAGCTATGTTTAGGAGTAGAGTTGGTAACATAAGATCGTAGTTTCTGATAGAGCATTTGTTGCTACACTCTTTGTTGCAACAGCAACCATTTACAATTTTAGTAGCTTAGGTTATCTTATTTACAATTTTATTAGCTTAAATTATCTTATCTATTTTATGAAGGCTTGTTGAAGTTAGTTGTTAGAGCTTAATTAGGAAATCTTAGATTGTTATATAGAATCATAGTATTTACAGTTATTAGAGCTATGTTTAGGAGTAGAGTTGATAACATAAGATCGTAGTTTCTGATGGAGCATTTGTTGCAGTTGCAACTAGGCACTTTCAACACACTTCTGCAACCGGTTGCAACCGGTTGAATTTGCAACATCGAGGGTATAAGTGTTCTTCTCGCAACCGCGTTGCAAATACAGTATCGGTGGGTAAATGGAATATTCAGCTGTGTGTAGTCGTGAGATTTCGTTGTCGAGTTGTTTACTTTATGGCGCTTAGTCACAATAGTACAGGCTTGATATAGGTTTAGATGTCGATACTTTGGTTACATCGCTGTAACCGGTTGCATTTGTAACTCCGAGATCAAGTTGCATTAGCGTCCGTCTGCAACCGCGGGTCTGAGGGGACCAGTAAGAGTAGGTCAGAAAGCTGCAGTTGTATGTACAGTCGGGTATTTAAATTGTTAATTTGGATTAGTAGTTTTATGTTGCTTTTTAGTTGTTGAATTGCTTCAATGTATTTATTATAAATTTATATATTTGGTGAATGATTTTATTGTGGATTCCTTCTTTGTGAGTTCACGGATATCGTACGGTTTGGTTTTTAGCATTTCACATATGGCTTCGTGGTCTGACCTTTTGCTCATGTATTTAGGGCATTCTTTGATTAAATGGTCAAATGTTTGTTCGGTTGTATCGTTACATGGGCAAGTATTAGTAGGGGAAATTTTAAATCTGTGTAGGTAAGCTCTGCAGTATCCATGTCCAGTTAACACCTGTGTGAGTGGGAAGGATTGCTTGGTGGTTTTGAACAAATCACGTATGTCGTCGATGGTGGGAAATAGTTTTTTAGTGTGTTCTCCTTTGGTGCTGCTGGTGTATAAAGTTTGTATTTTTATATTCGTGTCAGCTGTTAATTGATGTTTAGCGTAGCTCAAAGGGAATTTTGTGTATGTGCACACTCCGTGCAAGTTTGCCGCTGATTTGGCGGCTAAGTCGGCCTCTTCATTTCCTTCGATTCCAATGTGGGCCTTTACCCATAGGAATTTATATGTTGCGAACTGGTCCAGTTTAGCTAGGGTTTGGTGTATTGATACCACGAGAGTATGGTGGCTGTCTTTTTTACTGATTTCTTGCAGTGCGGACATGCAGTCAGAGAGAAAGGCTATTTCTGGTATTTTTTTTGAGTATGCCCATTCACAGGCCTTGTTAATGGCTAATAGTTCGGCTTGGTATACAGAGCAGCTATGGTGGAGCTTGTATTTTTTTTCGATTTTCTGGCCGTTTGGAGAGTGCACTACGAAGGCAGCCCCTACTTTGTTATCGTCATGTCGGCTGCCGTCTGTGAATATTGTTGTCGTTGTTGTTAGGCAGTGTTCGTCAATCTCTTCTTGGTTGGAAGCTGTTGCAATATTAACGTTTTTTCGAAGTGATGGGTGGAGGAGTTCTGAGGGGTGGGCAGAGGTTTCTAATTCGATGTCTTGGGGTAAGTAGATTGTGGATCTTTTGAATTTCGTTTTTTCTATTTCTGCCACCTGATTGATTTTAATATGGAGAGGGGTGATATCAGCCAGGGCGATTGCAGCATTTGAGGAGATGGTTCGGAATCCCCTTATGATTTTTATTGCAAAGCCTCTTTGAAAGGTGGTGAGGGCCTTTTGGATGTGTTTGTAGTTGGTTACTTTGGACCAGATACTAGCCGCGTATGTAATAATTGGCTCAATTACGTGTTTGTATAGTATTAGAACATTTTCGGAGTGGAGGCCCCATGTGGGTCTGATAAATTTGACAAGGTTTCTGTATATTTTGCTGGCCTTGCTTAGAGCGTAATCTATGTGTTTGATAAATTTTAATTTGTCGTCAATGATGACCCCCAGCAGTTTGATTTGGTTGACAAACATCAGTGGTGAATTGTCCATGGTTATTTTTAACTTTTTGGCTTTCGGGGTGAATGAAATCAGTTGTGTTTTTTTGGGTCCAAATTTTAATTTAACTTTGTCTCCCCATGAGAGTATAGTTTTTAGTGCCTGATTTGCATTTGCTTCTAGATTCTTCAGGTTAGTGTTGCTGATTATTAATAGAACGTCGTCTGCAAAAGCCTGTATGTGGCATTCTGGTGGGAGTGATATGTCAAGTAGGTCGTCCAGAATCAGGTTCCATAGCATGGGGCCACAAACAGAGCCCTGAATACATCCCCTAGTCATTGTTTTAGTAGCACTCGCTTCTGCAAAGTCTACGGTGACTTTCCTGTCTTTAACATAACTTTGGAATAGGCTATATATGTTTCTTGGGCACTTGATTTTGGCTAATCGTTCAAAGATAGATGGCCACCATGCGTTGTCGAATGCTGCTTGGATGTCCAGTGAGATGGCTATAACATGCTTTTTATTTTCTTTGGACTCTTTGATCTTCGTAATTGCTTCTCTCAGTGCATCTGTGGTTGATGTTTGTTCCTTAAAACCAAACTGTTTGTGATTGCTACTATTGGTGGTGTTTAAGAAATATATAAGTCTTTTGGTTGTTAGTTTTTCTAGGAGTTTGCCAAATATGTTTATTAGTCCTATAGGTCTAAAGGAGCTTGTGTCTGAATAGTTTGATGTGTTGCCTTTTGGTATTATTTTGACGTACGCCTCCTTCCAAGGCTTTGGAAAGTGTTCAAGTTGGAGACATCGGTTCATTAGACCTGTGATAAGTTTCGGGAATAATTTGGTGAACTGACAACAGATGTCGGACGTGAGATGGTCCATGCCTGGGGCTTTTTTTGGGTTGAATTGTTTTATGCAATCTAGTACCTCTTCTGTAGTGAACGGGGGTTCGTTATGTGTGTTGGGAGGATTTTTGATATTATTTCTTATTATTTTTTGGGTTTCATATGTGTCGTCAGTATCATCTGGATAAAATCTGTCAAGTAATTTTCTTGCTGTTTCTTCGCTGTTAGTTGTGTAGTCATTATCACTTGTGCGAAGAGTTGAAGGTGGTTGTGTTTGGGGTTTGTTCTTGATGAGTCTATTTGTTAGTGACCAGACGTCTTCTTTGCCTTGGTTAGAGCAGAATTCTCGAAAATTTGTGGTTGCGGCTATTTTAATGGCTTCCGCATATTCTGTTTTGATCTTATCACGCTCGGCGAGGGCTTCATCTAGTGGTAGGTTTTTCTTTTTTAAGTTGTGTATATCATGGTGGTTTTTGATTACTTTTTTCTTTAATAGTTCGAGATCGTCGTTCCACCAAGGGTTGCGGTAGTGTTTTGATAATTTCTTTGTTTTCATTATTAAATCGCAGACTTTTTGGATTTCGTTTGTCAGGTCTATGATGAAGCAGTCTATTTCTTCTCCGTTTAGTTTAGTTATATCCTTTTTGAAAAGTTCTGTTTTTTCAAATTTTTGTTTCATAACGGTGTCAAAGTAGTTCCACTTGAATTTGGTTGTATTATATTTGAAGGTGGAGGTGTTTTTTTTGCGTGCAAGCTCCCCTTTTTGTATTATCAAGTTGAATTCGATAGCATTGTGTTCTGAGGAGGGGCAGGCCTCTAGATTGATGGTCCAGTCATGGACTGCTTCGCTGTCTCTTTCGGATACTATGGTTAGATCAATAATCGACGTTCTAGGAATGCCATGTGTTACGGTTTCAAAGGTAGGCGTGCTGCCAATGTTGCAGACGGTGAGGTCATTGGAAATTGTTAAATTTGCTACTTCGTTGCCTCTTTTGTTTGTCGCTCGGGATCCCCATAGAGGGTGCCATCCGTTAAAGTCACCGCCTATGATGTGTGTGTAGTTTGTGTAGTTTTTAATGAATTGCTCTAAGTGGTTGAGGGTGCCATTTTCGTCGGAATTAGGCTCAATGTATATGCTTGCGACTAGTATATTTTTCCGATTTTTCATGGTAAGTTGAACAATACTGAGGTTGGGTGTAGAGAATTTTGTAATACCCAGTGTTGCCCCTATTCCATCTTTTATGAATACACACGCTTTGACTCTTTGATTGTTTGTGAATTGGTATAAACTGTATCCCGGAATGGGCTTGGTAGCTAGATTTTTTCCAACATATGGTTCAGTGACCAGTCCAATATCATAATTATTTTGGGTAAAATATTGTAAGAATTCATGATGCCACGAGTAGCATTTCCCAACATTACATTGTATTATTCTTAGAGAGTTTCTTGTAGTTTTGTTTTAATTCATAATCTGTGTTTTCGTTAACTCGAGTAATCATTGATTGAATTTTGGGGCACATTTTCTTGTCGGTAGCGGTGTGATCAGTTTTTATGCCACTTTGTGTTTTTACGTTGAAGTTGTTGCAATTATAACATTTGATTAGGTTAGGTTAGGTTAGGTTAGGTTAGGTTAGGTTAGGTTAGGTTACGCCTAGCAGCGCGCAACACCGCTCCTGGCCCGGATGGCATCCCGGGTCGGGCATGGGTGCTCGCCATGGTGGAGCTTGGAGACAGACTAAGGCGGTTGTTTACCAGCTGTCTCCGCTGCGGCCATTTCCCGTGTGCCTGGAAAGAGGCAAGGCTAGTGCTGCTGGCGAAAGAGGGCAGAGCTCCGGACTCTCCATCTGGGTATCGACCCGTATGCCTTTTGGATGAAGTGGGCAAACTATTCGAAAGAATAATTGCCTACCGCCTAAATTCGCACCTGGCGAGAGAAGGCCCCGACCTGTCTGACAGTCAGTTCGGCTTTCGACAGGGCCGATCTACGATGGACGCGATTTTGCGTGTCCGACAATTGTCGGACCGGGTGGTGTCTCGGGGCGGGGTGGTGTTGGCGGTCAGCTTGGACATTGTGAACGCCTTCAACTCCCTGCCCTGGAGTGCCATTAGGGGGGCGCTGATTCGCCACAATGTCCCTCCTTATCTGCAGCAAATCGTCGGGGCCTACTTGAGCGATAGGCGAATTAAGTATACGGGTCGGTACGGGTCAGTACACAGCAGGGAGGTAAACTGCGGTGTTCCCCAGGGGTCAGTGTTGGGTCCCCTGCTGTGGAACATCGCATACAATGCGGTGCTGTGCGTTGTTCTCCCCGAGGGTGTCTCGGTCGTCTGCTACGCGGACGACACCCTCGTTCTTACCGAGGGGGACACCTTCGGGGATACCGTCCGAAGCGCCGAACATGGGGTGGCCTGTATCGTGGACAAAATCCACGAACTTGGGCTACGAGTGGCACCCCAGAAGACCGAGGCTATATGGTTCCACAAGCTTCCCCGAAGCAAGGAACCTCCAAGCCTTTCGGTTCGTGTCGGCACAACCCAGGTCCAGATTGGAAGGAACATGAAGTACCTCGGCCTCATCCTCGACAGCCGTTGGGGGTTTGAGGAGCACTTCAACCGCCAGGTCCTCCGGATTCAGAAGGTAGCCGGTGCACTTCACCGACTGCTGCCTAATCTCGGGGGGCCCAGGGAAGAAGTCCGTCGTCTGTACGCAATGGTGGTGCGATCCATTGCCCTCTACGGAGCTCCTGTATGGTCTGCAAGACTGAGGATCCGGCGCTGCAGAACTATGTTCTATAGCGTGCAGCGCAAGATGGCAATGCGGATCGCCCGCGGATATCGCACGATATCGTTTCAGGCGGCGACGCTCCTTGCACGTTTCCCACCACTGGACATCCTGGCAGACATGGATGAGAGGGTGTTTGCCTTGACCCGTGGAGGAAACGCGTCCCCGGAGGCGCCAGAGAGGGTGAGGCAGCGGGAACACCGTGCCGCGCTGGAGAGTTGGCATGAAAGGCTACAGGAGCCACAAAGTGCCCGCCAGCGCGTGGTGGGGGCTATACTGCCCAACTTCTGGACGTGGGTACAGCGAGGCTTTGGACGGGTCACGTACCGGATGACGCAGGTTCTCACTGGGCATGGCTGCTTCGGTGAGTACTTGTCTCGAATTGGACGTGAAGAGACGGCTCAGTGTCACCATTGCGATGGTGACCTGGACTCGGCGCAGCACACGCTCGCGGAGTGCCCTGCCTGGGACTCCGAGCGGCAGAGCCTGGTAAGTCAGGTTGGGCAAGACCTCTCCCCTCCGGTATTAGTTCGTTCTATGCTGCGAGGGGAGAGCTATTGGGAAGCCGTTACCAGGTTCTGCGAAAGCGTAATGGTGCGGAAGGAGGAGGCTGAGCGGGAGAGGGAGAGGGCTGATCCCGCTCGAAGGCGCAGGCGTCGAGGCGGAAGGGGTAACCGCCTCGACAGGGCCCAGTAGTCCGGGCATAGAATAAGACTACGGTATCCCCTGCCTGTCGTAAAAGGCGACTAAAAGGGGATCCCGGGCTGTGGATGCGCGGGGCGGGGGCCCTGCGTAACCATTCAACAGCCCCGGGAGGAGGGCAGCACGCTGTGGTCTCGTGCTGCCTTGCAACCGTGAGGGTGCAAGAGGGAAGCAATGCTATGCTTCCCCGAGGTGGGCCGCAGGCGCGGCGTTGCGTCAGGGGGGCACCGGTGCGTTCCATTGGAGATCCCGGAGTCCCCTGATTGACGTGGAGGATGGCCACCATGGGGTTTTAGCCGGTAAGAGTCCGGCATAACCGTTCGCGCTCCCCCGAGCCGGAAGGTATCCATGATGGACTTCCCCATGTAAAAAAAAAAAAAAAAAAGGTTAGGTTAGGTTAGGTTAGGTTAGGTTAGGTTAGGTTAGGTTCCCGTGGGAGTTGCTGGTCTTCTATCGGGCGCGTCCCCAGGTGGCGGATAGGGGAAAGTCTCCCAGATATGGGGGACACCGGTTTATCCGGCGCGGACCAAAACCAGCAGGGCGGGGAGTCGCTCTCCCTGTTCCTCTGCTCAGCAGAGGAAGTAGGAGATGCGATTGAGTGCGGCGGGCTTGCCCAGTATCACAACTGGCAGGTGCGGGCTTCGGCCACCGTCGGACAATCCGTAAGCCCACACATGTGGGAATGGAGGCCTTCGGGCCACGAGGAAGAAAACCTCTTTAAAATAATTACCCTAATCCCAAGGTGTCCCGTGCCGATGGGATGAATGGCTGGAAGGATTTTAGTCCCAAGTGGGAAGGGGGACCGTCCCCCTTTCAGAAAAGGCGATAGAATTTTCGATAAAATCATCCATGAAGGCGCATTGTAAAAATACACTACCCCAGGAGGGTACCGGCCTAGCCGGAGAATCCCTCCCCGAGCATAGCTCGGGCAGCCCCTCGTATTCTGGGGAGGGCAACAACCGCCAACAAAATATAGGAGACAGTGACAGTGGGGAGAGCGTTAATTCTTTTCTCTCTGTCACATCGCAAATGTTGATAGCTTCGGACCTTTCCCGAAAAAGGAAAGGGGGAAAAGTAGAGCCTGCAGGAGTGGAAAAACGCGGGAAGAAAAAGTCGGGTTTATCTGTTGAAGATGGGGTGTTCGGTCCCCCAAAAACCACGACAGCTGTAACCCGTTCCATGCGGTCCCTCCCTAAACCGGAGGACCTGGCAAGTGATATGGGGGACTTGCCAACAGCAGAGCTGGCCAATCGCGTTAGCGAGCAGCTGGCTGAGGTAGAAAAGGTTGCAAGTACGTCCGGCAACCTTAAAGGAAACTACGTACGCAGCCTTCGGGTCGCCGCTCGCACCTTGTGGGCGGCAACATCAGAATTGGAGAAGAGGACGGTCGCCTCGGTCAATGTGGAGAGGTTGGAGCGGGAGAACGCAGAGCTGCGTCTTCAACTCAATAATCTCTCGACGCGGGTGGACGAGCTGTCTAAGGAGAAGTCTCGCCTGCAGACGGAGGGAACGGAGTCCTCCCCCGTTGCAAACGGAGGACGCAGGGAAGACCATGTCACCCTAGAGCAGATCGGCTCACTTATTGAGGCTAAGTTGAGCCTATTTAGGTCGGAACTGTTCCCCGACAGGGCCCTCAGGCCTCCTTTGAGAGGTGCGGCTTTGGCTGCGACGGAAACTACTGCTCAGGTAGGAATTCCAAAGCAGCCAAAACAGAAGTCTAGTCAGCCGGTCAAGCCGGGGCTATCTGTGGCTCCCCTCAGCCAATCCGCAACGCAGCCAGCCCCGACTCCACGGGTAGAGAGCGAGTCATATGCAGCTGTGACTCGCAAAAGGGCAAAACCTGCGACTGCAAAGAAGCAGGTCACACTAGCCCAAAAGCCGGCCAAGAGAGTAGTGAGACCGCCTCGGGCCCCAGCATCCGCAGCCATCGCCGTGACGGTACCGGAGGGGTCCTCCAACACTTATGCTGAAGTGATGGCCGCTGCAAAGAGCCGCATTAAGCTGGCCGAATTTGGCATCGAAACGGTCAAGCAAAAGCGGGCCATCACGGGAGGCTTGGTGTTGGAGATATCTGGCACAGAGTGCTCCGCAAAGGCGGATATCTTGGCCTGTCGAATGCGGGAAGTACTGGCCGAGATGGACGTTCGTGTGTCCCGGCCGGTGAAGATGGGTGAGGTGCGTGTGAGGGGGTTGGATGATGCGATCACCCCACCAGAGGTGGCAGCTGCCGTGGCTGAGGCCGGGAACTGTCCCGAAGCGGACGTGAAGGTGGGAGAAATCCGCCGCTCGGCCTCCACTCTCGGATCTGTGTGGGTGAGATGCCCCGCCACGGCGATCCAGAAGATGGTGGCAACAAAGCATCTTCGGATTGGTTGGGTAGCAGCATCTGTGGAAGTTCTAGAGGCTAGGCCCCTACAGTGCTTCCGCTGCCTTGAATTGGGACACGTTCGGCTCAAATGTCCCAATAAAGAGGACAGAAGTGGCCTCTGCTACGCTTGCGGCGAGCCAGGTCACAAGGCGAGGCAGTGCACCGCGAAGGTGCTTAAGTGCCCCTTGTGCTCGGATCTCGGAGGACGCCCAGATAATCACAGGCTGGGATCAAAATTGTGTGCCCCAAAGAGCGGAAGGACGAAGCAGGGTTCTTCTCCCGCTCCTGGCTCAGCAGCGGCTGAAGTAGAAGTGGCTTCGGGCACCCAGCCGCCACCAAGGGAGAAAATGGACACATCATCGGCCTTGTCCTAAAAGTCCTTCAGGGTAATTTGAACCACTGCCGCGGTGCGCAGGACCTGCTACTGCAAACCATCGCGGAGTGCTCGATTGCACTGGCGGTAATTTCGGAACCCTACAGCGTTCCAAAAGACCCCCGCTGGATGTGTGACGGAGCCGGCTCAGTCGCCGTGTTCTGGAGAGGCAGGGATGGAGACCCTCCCTGCAGAATCTTGGTCAGGGGGCAAGGCTTCGTTGTGGTTGAGTGGGGTCAGATGGTGGTGGTTGGGTGCTACGTCTCTCCCAATATCTCCCTCGCAGACTACGAGATATTTATTGACGGGTTGATGGTCTGCATTCGCGGATACCTCACTCGTCCGATGCTTATCTTGGGGGACTTCAACGCTCACTCTAGAGCGTGGGGGAACCCCTGGGACGATGCTAAGGGAGAGACATTGCTGGAATGGGCCGCGGGACTTGACATCCGTCTGCTTAACCAGGGGACGGTGCCCACCTGCGTGCGTTGGCAGGGGGAGTCGATTGTCGACTTGTCATGGGCGACGTCCACAGCTGAGCACATGGTGTCAAGATGGAGAGTTGCGGAAGAGATAGTCACTCTCTCCGACCATCGCCACATAATTGTCGAGGTGGCAGTCCGAATTCCCGCTCCAGGTCTTGGTAGCCGCACTCCTCCGAGGAGGTGGTCCCTAAGACAAATGGACCGAGATAAACTTAAAGCTGCCGCTGCTGTAGCAGCCTGGCCGGAAACTTCTGGTGACGCATCCGACCTTAACCCTGAGCAAGAGGCGGTCTGGTTTCGGGACTCAATGACGATGGTTTGCGATGCTGCCATGCCCCGGGCCAGACCGGTGCAGAAGAGGTCGATGCACTGGTGGTCGGCCGAGATTGCAGAATTGCGTGTTATCTGCCTGCGGTGCCGACGCCAGTGCCTCAGAACCAGAAGAAGACGGCTTTCCACGGCAGAGGAAAAAGCTTATGCCTACGAGGAGTATCGGACTGCCACAAAGCATCTCCAGATCGCCATAACTGAGGCTAAGGCCCAAGCTTGGAATGAGCTGTTGCAAGATCTGGACAGGGATCCATGGGGTCGACCTTACAAGATGGTCATGGGGAAGCTGCGACCCTGGGTTCCGCCTTTAACGGAAACCCTGGAACCGAATCTGGTGGACACAGTGGTCAACACCCTCTTCCCCAGAACCCAGGATGACCCTGTGCCCTTGACCTCAATAGACTTGCCCATTTGGTCCGACGACCTAGCCGTGTCGGGACCGGAGTTGACCTGCGCCGTCAGACGCCTAGCAGCGCGCAACACCGCTCCTGGCCCGGATGGCATCCCGGGTCGGGCATGGGTGCTCGCCATGGTGGAGCTAGGAGACAGACTAAGGCGGTTGTTTACCAGCTGTCTCCGCTGCGGCCATTTCCCGTGTGCCTGGAAAGAGGCGAGGCTAGTGCTGCTGGCGAAAGAGGGCAGAGCTCCGGACTCTCCATCCGGGTATCGACCCGTATGCCTTTTGGATGAAGTGGGCAAACTATTCGAAAGAATAATTGCCTACCGCCTAAATTCGCACCTGGCGAGAGAAGGCCCCGACCTGTCTGACAGTCAGTTCGGCTTTCGACAGGGCTGATCTACGATGGACGCGATTTTGCGTGTCCGACAATTGTCGGACCGGGTGGTGTCTCGGGGCGGGGTGGTGTTGGCGGTCAGCTTGGACATTGTGAACGCCTTCAACTCCCTGCCCAGGAGTGCCATTAGGGGGGCGCTGATTCGCCACAATGTCCCTCCTTATCTGCAGCAAGTCGTCGGGGCCTACTTGAGCGATAGGCGAATTAGGTATACGGGTCGGTACGGGTCAGTACACAGCAGGGAGGTAAACTGCGGTGTTCCCCAGGGGTCAGTGTTGGGTCCCCTGCTGTGGAACATCGCATACAATGCGGTGCTGTGCGTTGTTCTCCCCGAGGGTGTCTCGGTCGTCTGCTACGCGGACGACACCCTCGTTCTTACCGAGGGGGACACCTTCGGGGATACCGTCCGAAGCGCCGAACATGGGGTGGCCTGTATCGTGGACAAAATCCACGAACTTGGGCTACGAGTGGCACCCCAGAAGACCGAGGCTATA
This sequence comes from Ypsolopha scabrella, assembly GCA_910592155.1. Taxonomy (NCBI): domain Eukaryota; kingdom Metazoa; phylum Arthropoda; class Insecta; order Lepidoptera; family Ypsolophidae; genus Ypsolopha; species Ypsolopha scabrella. The sequence continues at coordinate 31,814,399 of OU342964.1, forward strand.
TGGTTCCACAAGCTTCCCCGAAGCAAGGAACCTCCAAGCCTTTCGGTTCGTGTCGGCACAACCCAGGTCCAGATTGGAAGGAACATGAAGTACCTCGGCCTCATCCTCGACAGCCGTTGGGGGTTTGAGGAGCACTTCAACCGCCAGGTCCTCCGGATTCAGAAGGTAGCCGGTGCACTTCACCGACTGCTGCCTAATCTCGGGGGGCCCAGGGAAGAAGTCCGTCGTCTGTACGCGATGGTGGTGCGATCCATTGCCCTCCTGTATGGTCTGCAAGACTGGGGATCCGGCGCTGCAGAACTATGTTCTATAGCGTGCAGCGCAAGATGGCAATGCGGATCGCCCGCGGATATCTCACGATATCGTTTCAGGCGGCGACGCTCCTTGCACGTTTCCCACCGCTGGACATCCTGGCAGACATGGATGAGAGGGTGTTTGCCTTGACCCGTGGAGGAAACGCGCCCCCGGAGGCGCCAGAGAGGGTGAGGCAGCGGGAACACCGTGCCGCGCTGGAGAGTTGGCATGAAAGGCTACAGGAGCCGCAAAGTGCCCGCCAGCGCGTGGTGGGGGCTATACTGCCCAACTTCTGGACGTGGGTACAGCGAGGCTTTGGACGGGTCACGTACCGGATGACGCAGGTTCTCACTGGGCATGGCTGCTTCGGTGAGTACTTGTCTCGAATTGGACGTGAAGAGACGGCTCAGTGTCACCATTGCGATGGTGACCTGGACTCGGCGCAGCACACGCTCGCGGAGTGCCCTGCCTGGGACTCCGAGCGGCAGAGCCTGGTAAGTCAGGTTGGGCAGGACCTCTCCCCTCCGGTATTAGTTCGTTCTATGCTGTGAGGGGAGAGCTATTGGGAAGCCGTTACCAGGTTCTGCGAAAGCGTAATGGTGCGGAAGGAGGAGGCGGAGCGGGAGAGGGAGAGAGCCGATCCCGCTCGAAGGCGGAGGCGTCGAGGCGGAAGGGGTAACCACCTCGACAGGGCCCAGTAGTCCGGGCATAGAATAAGACTACGGTATCCCCTGTCTGTCGTAAAAGGCGACTAAAAGGGGATCCCGGGCTGTGGATGCGCGGGGCGGGGGCCCTGCGTAACCATTCAATAGCCCCGGGAGGAGGGCAGCACGCTGTGGTCTCGTGCTGCCTTGGCACCGTGAGGGTGCAAGGGGGAAGCAATGTTAAGCTTCCCCGAGGTGGGCCGCAGGCGCGGCGTTGCGTCAGGGGGGCACCGGTGCGTTCCACTGGAGATCCCGGAGTCCCCTCATTGGCGCGGAGGATGGCCACCATGGGGTTTTAGCCGGTAGGAGTCCGGCATAACCGTTCGCGCTCCCCCGAGCCGGAAGGTATCCATGATGGATTTCCCCATGTAAAAAAAAAAAAAAAAAAGGTTAGGTTAGGTTAGGTTAGGTTAGGTTAGGTTAGGTCTTTTTTTTTTTTTTTTTAATTTAAAATCAACTTTCTGATTAACTTATTCCCGCACGGCTATATATGCCGTGCTTTTTCAGTCTAAAATCTATTTTTTACGAGTGACCCGTTTTTAGTCGGGTGGTTGGGAGGGTCTTCCGTTGGTTAATTTAAATTATACTTAATCTACTGCATGCATATACCTCTTTTTTTTTTTTTTTTTTTTTTGAGGCTAAGTTGGTTTTGTTTACTCATTTTTTTTTTTTTCCTTTTCATGTTCTCATTTTAGTCTTTCTTTCTTCTTTAGGTTTTGTTTTTTTTTTTTTTTTTTCTTAATCTAGTAAACACGTTTTTTAACCTATTTACATTTCTGGGTATTCTATAGTTATTTAGTGAACGGAAGAACCTCCCCTTATACAATTTGTTTATGTAAAACTTAATTATCCATTACAAGTCTAACAATATGTAATTTCATTACTAATATATTACAACATTAAAACATTGAAATATTACATTATTCATCCAGTACAGATATATTATGTTGTCCTATAGTTATATTAATAGTATGAATCCTAGTCATTTATTAAATCATCTAACATATATGGTAATTTTGAAAGACATCCCAATCGTTCCATCACTTGTTACGCTTTGCCGCACGTCCCATCACCCTTTCCAGAAATATTAGGAGAACTTCCCTCTGGGCACTGTCTTCCATCATTGCTGGCAGGTTGTCCTTACAATAAATCAAGTCTAGTTGCACTTCGAGTTCTGCCCTCCACAAGCCGAATCTGGGGCAGTCGAACATTATGTGCCATATTGTCTCCTCTATCTCAGGATCACATACGCAAGAGGGACTGTCCTTGATTTTGAAACGGTGCAGGTACGATGCGAGCCCTCCGTGCCCCGTGAGGGCCTGTACATGGGAGGGGCCAAATTTGGTCTTCCTTAAAATTTTGTGCGCGATGGCAACATCCGGAAGGAAGACCCTCGTAACCGCTCCCGTACTGGAGGACCCGTACCGCTCCTGCCACCTCTGGACAGTCTCCTCACGCAGTGCTCTTTTGATGTAGGATAGAGGGACGGCATCATAGTCCGCTGCAGACTTCTTGTGGAGAGCAGCACTCTTTGCAAGTTCATCGGCTCGCTCGTTTCCAGGCGTCCCTGCGTGAGCCCTCAGCCAGAAGAACCTCACCTCACGGCCCTCCTCTCGGATTTCCTGTACGCTTTTTTCTATGCTGTGCGCCAAAGGGTGGAGTGAGGCTCGGCTTTTGAGCAGGTCCAACGAAGATCTGGAGTCGCTTAAGATATTAACTATCGGCTCCTTGCTTCGCTGGGCCTGCTCAACGGCCCTCAGCATAGCGTACATCTCCGATTGGAAGACCGTGCAGTAAGGCTCCAGACGGAACTTCGAGCACTTGGTCTCCCCGCTGTCCGACCACCATGTGAGCGCCGCGCCCACCCTCCCCTGTATCTTACTGCCGTCAGTATAGATACAGGGGCCGGTGATCTGGTGAGCGCTCACAGTGTCGGGTTCTAGGTCTTCCAAGCACTCGAAGCCCAGGGTCTTCTTTCCAGCCGGATGTGGAAATCTCGCGAAGGGCACACGCAGTTCGACCGGTCGATCTGCTGGAATCTGCTCAATTCTTACTCCTCGCTTTGCCCTGTACAGACCTGCAGCCTCGCGGACTCTAAGATCAAGGGGGAGCACATCAGCCAGAACCAGTGCGGACGACAGAGACACCGTGCGGTACGCTTTGCACAATTTTTGTGCGAACCCACGCTGCAGAGAGTCTAGCTGGTTTTTGATCATCAGCTTCTCCGCAGCAGGAGCCCACACACTTGCCGCGTACAGCACGATGGGCTCTACCACCGAGACGTATATGGTTCTGATGACCTCCTGGTTCAATCCCCAGCTCACCCTTGCAGCGCACGCCAGCTGCTTGTAGATGTCAATGACTTTCCTACAAACAGCTGATACGTGCGCGTTGAAGGTGAGCTTGTCGTCAATAATGACACCCAGCAGGCGGATTTGTCGCACTAGCGGCAGAGTGACTCCGCCCATGCAGATAACTGGGGGCTCAAACTTAAGCCTCCGTGTCAGCACCATCGCAAAGGTCTTGTGAGGTGCGAACTTTAGCTTATTTCTGAGCCCCCAGTCCAGCACTGTTTGAAGGGCCGCGTTGGCTCTCGCCTGCAGGGGGGGTATTGTGGAACTGGAGAACACCAGAACCACATCGTCCGCAAAGGCCTGACAATGCACTCCCTCCCGCTCTAGATCTACGAGCAGGGTGTTGAGAATAAGGTTCCAAAAGGTGGGTCCAGCTATTGAGCCTTGGATGCACCCTTTATTGGTACCCTTTTCCCAACACTCCCTTGCGTAACTGATCCTAACCGTCCGCTGCTCTAAGTAGGAGGCTACAAGTCCATAGATGTTAGCAGGACATCTGTGCGCGAGGAGTTGGGTCCTCAAAGCCGGCCACCAAGCATTGTCGAAGGCTCCCTCTATGTCCAGTGAGACCATGAGAACTATTTTCCTGCTCTCTATTTGGGAGCGGACATGGCCCACAAGGTCATAGAGGGAGTCCTCGGTGCTTTTTTGTGGCATGAAGCCGTATTGCCTAGCGCACAGCGAGGGTAGTATATGCCATCCCAGCCGCGATACCAAGAGCTTTTCCACAATTTTGCCCATAACAGGAAGGAGACCTATCGGTCTGTGCGCCTTCGGAGTGGTGTAGTCTTCCCTCCCGGACTTGCGGAGTATACATACGTGAGCGAGTTTCCATCTCACCGGAAAGTGCCCGATCTCCAAACACTTGTTGGCGATCTCCAGGAACACCCCCGGCTCAACTCGGATTGCTCGCTCACATATGTCCGCCGTCCACCCGTCAGGCCCCGGAGCTTTCTTTGGGTTTAAGTTGACCAAGACTGAGTTCAGCTCCGCGGCTGTCAAGGGCGGATCAGATGGTTTTAATTGATCCGAGAGTTGATGGACTGGCACCTCCGAGCTCTCGCGAATTTGTCGTTGAGCAGGGGTTTCGTCGTCCACAGAGTCATCAGGAAAGAACGTTTGAGCCAACAGCTTGGCAGACCCCTCAGGACCAAGGGTGTTCCCTGATGAGTCCACCAGCAGCCGGTCCTCCTGCCGTTTTGCCGTCCTCCTGATGACCCTGTAGACTCCGTCCCACATGCTTTCCCTATCCTGTTTTGAGCAAAATTGTTTCCAGCTAGCTGTTTGCGCTTCTTGCGCCGCGTCTTTGTATCTCTGCTTCGCTTCAAGGTATACGTCAACGACATGTTGCCTTCTAGCCGCCGTGGCGTTCCGTAAACGCCGCTTCTTGGTATTAGCGTCTCGTCTGAGACGCTCCAGAGCGGGGGACCACCACGGCAGTGGCTTCCTTCCTTTTGGGGCTCCCATCTTCGGTATTGTCTCTTCACATGCACGAGAGACAACCGAGAGATAGGAGTCAAGGAGGGACTCCAGCTCCTCAGGCGTGGTAACCAACCCCACCCTCGACGCACCCAGATTGCTCTCTTCCAGGCCTGTGCGGATGGAGAGACCGAAAGCCGATCAATCAGCCCTCGCTGTGTTGTACACACGTGTAGTCTGGATTGGCAAAGCTGTTAATTCCTTCTCCAGACACACGTGGTAGGTAATGGCGTTGTGGTCTGATGTGATCAGCTCCCGATCCACCCTCCATCCACCCATGTTGCCCAAGAGCTGGAGGCTGCAGGCTGTCACGTCTACGTGACTTGTGCACATACGGCCTCCTCTGTATACCTCGAAAGTGGGGGTGCCGCCTGTATTCAGGATCTGGAGGTCCATTTCCTCAAGGAAGGACCTGTAGGCTGAGCCCCTGTGGTCCTCGGAATCGCTTCCCCACCAGGGGCTCCACGCGTTGACGTTGCTGGCTAGGATGACATTATCAGTCTGCAACTTTGAGCGGACACTTCTTATCACATTTAAGTAGGGATCCAAATCTTCGTCCCCCTCTAGGTAGACGGACAACACGGCCAGCTTTAGCTCCCCTGCCTTCAGCAGTACCGCGGCGATGTTCTCAGTGACGAGCTGAGGGTCGTGGATGACCTCCAGCTCCCCACCGAAGACCACCACCGCGGCCTTGACTGGTTTTTGGCGGGCTGACGTCAGCTGGATTACTCTTGTGCCCGGGTACTGCTTTAGTTCGCCCTTGGTACCGACATACGGTTCTTGTACCAGGGCGACAGATACCCGGGCTGTGTGCGCTTTGCACATGAGTTCCGCTGTCGCCAGCCTGGAGCGTTGTAAGTTGGCCTGGATGATACGTAGTTTGCTGTCCGTAGTTTTGCCTAGAGCGGGGACACCTCTGCCGCTCGCCTCGGTGCCCTCAGCAATACGCCACGCGAGACCTCGCTATGGAGTCCCATTTTTGCCTAATCTTGCACTCCGCGCTAAACGCATTGTGTGCAAGATCGGCTCCCTGGAGCTTAGCCCTCTTACAGTTTACGCACTCGGGCGTGTAGTCTATACGGGGACAGTCCGCGCGGGTGTGCGCCCCACCGCAGTGGCTGCACGAGATGTCCTTCTCCTTGCACACCCTCTTGGGGTGGCCGTATTCCAGACATCCCGTGCACTGCACTAGCGGTGAGTGGTCCACTATGGGTCGCTTTTGAAGACCCACGTAGACTGTACCCGCACCTGTGAAGCGTTGCCACAGCAGAGGGGTAAGCTCCAGGACTATATGAGACTCGTGGGGGTTTCGCGCTTTTCGGCGGTACACAACCCTGAGGGACTCCGTGGAGAGATCCACTCCTTGCAGCAGGTGTTTATTCTGCTTTCCAAGGAGGGAATCCCTCACGTCCTTGTCCGTGTTGATTTCCAGGACGTCACGGATGCAGGCGAGAGGCAGTTTATTTTTGGCCTCCTTTATGATTAATCCGTGTCCGCTCTTGCTTAGACTGGAAGATATTTTATCAATATCCTCCTTGTCGTTGCAACTGATCACTACCCTACTGTTTGCCGCTCTTCTGCAGCGGTCCACCCTGACTCCGGTCGCTTTGGGGTCCAGCGCCCTCCCCAACTCCCTCATCACCTGGTCCCCTGTAAGTTTGGGGTCCTCCGATGAGACAATTAGGGAGTGCGATGGCCTATCTTGCCCCGGCTTTTTTACAGCCTGTGCGTAGGTCAGCGGCGCAAGCATTTGCGGCTCCCGGCTGAGCACATCATTTTTTAACTCTTTGACGGCGTCCCTGACGTCCGTGAGGGCCATTTCTATATTGAGGGAAGGCGGTTCCGTCTTGTTGTCGTCAACCGCCTTCCCTATGGCCCTCACATCAGAGCCCACCTGTTTAATGTTGCCCAGCACGGGTTCTAATAAGGCTCGCATGCTGTCGCCACTGACCCCCGCCGGCTGCGCCTGGCACAGCGGTCTCTGCTGAAGGCTTTCGACCGCTGCCCTCATCTGATCCAGGCTGTCGCAGATGTCATCAAGCCGGGGATCTGAAGCCACCAGTTTCGGAGGGGACCTGCACTCCAGGCTAACGGTTTGGGCCCTCGCCTCGGAGTCCTCCAGCTGGCGCCTGAGTGAGTCTAATTGATTGGATACAGCGGCTACCCTTCCGGACAATGTCTCCAGCTCCTTAAGCAGAGCTGGGTCGGGTTTTGATGATTCCGCGGCCGTTGATGGCCGTAGTGCCACTGTATCCGCCAGCTGTAGGACTCTCTCCCTGATCTGTTCAATGGCCTTGAATGGACCGCCCATCTCGAACGCGAGCCAACCCCGAATGGCTTTCGCCTCCTCCAGCGTGTTCGAGATGTCGGCCCTTGCCTGATTGAGCTCGGCCGCATGCGAGGTGTGGAGCACGTTGAGCACCTGAGCATGAGCCCGCTCAACGTCCACCAGCTCCCTCGCATGCCGGCTCTGCTCTTTCGACAGGTTCAATTTGTGCCGAGAACGGGAGTCGGACAGGGAGAGCACGGCTATATAAAGCCGTTCCAGGCTGTCGAGGGCCTCGGCTTTGCACTCCCGCTTCATATTCCCAGCCTCCTCCAGTGCCGACTTCCCCTTGAGCAGGAGCTCGTTGGCCTCTCTAGTGGCCAGGTCCATCGAGACCCCCGGGGTTTTGCGGTCGCGAGGTGGGAGGAAGCTGAGACGGCTGTCGCGGGAGCCAACCGACACATCCGAGGCCGAGTCCTGACCCGCACTCCAGAAGTCAATGCGCGGATCGAGCTCGGACATGTCGGAGGGGATCGGGGATGCGAACGTCTCGGCGTTGGGCTTTTCAACCGCCCCCGCATTTATTTTTAGTACTTCCTTACGAAGTTGCCGGGGCGGTTGCTTAGTCGTCGCAGAGGCACTCGCAGCCACTGAGCGTGACTTTCCCGAGCCAGCCGATGACGCGGAGGACCTGCCAGCGGTCAACATTATAACGTGCGGCAAAGCAAAACGCAAAATATGTTAATTAGAGTCAATCAATAATAAGTCAAAATTTATTATTTAAAATGTGCAACGATAAGAATTAAATTTATGTAATAAAAATTAATAACGCTTATTTAAAAATAAAATTAAATGAGACAATAGTCAATAATCAGTTAAAAATGGAATTAAATAAATAAAATCGGTATCTTATTATGCCACAGAAATATCACAGTTTTAGTATCAATGTCTTATTTTTTTTTTTTATGTAAAAATATAAAATGTAAAAGGTAGCTAAAATCTAAAATAAAAACACAAGTTCAAATACAAGTTGGCCAATAGTGCCGCAAAACCAGATCAACACAGTAAACAAGAACAAGACAAGAACAAGAACGGGAGCAAAACAGAAGAAAGGCCGTCAAGACATAATAAATGTGAGCTATGTAAGCCACATGTACTATTTTAGCCGTTTACGTGTAAGAAATGCGAACGCAAAAAACACAATTCAATACTTATACTCGCACTGTTTACACTAAAACGGCCTTTTAACAAAAAATTTTAAAATTTAATTTAATATAAATACTAAATCCAAAAAGCAATATAATAAACAATAATTATTAAATATGTTTAAATTTAAATTAGGTCACAATGAAATCAATTCTAAACATTTTTTAAAAAAAATGAACTAAAAGTGTGGGGTTTGACGAGATAAAAATGCTTCGCTCCCACTGCACTGCGGAAACAAAGTTAGTTATGTAGTTTTTCCACGGTCCCGAAATGTGGAAAAAAGTTTGTTCCTCCGGGTAGGGACGTCACAAAAATCCGGTTGATGGTAAAAACTCTTCCTGGTTAAATAGCGGTCCTTTTGAAGACTCAAAAAATATAGGTCACCGCTTTAAATTTTGAAAAAAAATGATGTATGTGTCTTGTTGGAAAAACCAAAAACGGTAAAAAGGGCCTAAGTGGTCCAAAATTTCAAATTTCTTTTCCGGTGATTTTGATCTAGTTGCAAAGAGACTTTTCCCTTTAGATGGCTTTTTTCAATTTCTCCTGTCTCTTCTATAGAAAAAGTTGGAAAACACGTGGTTTTTGTTTTTTTCGGTGTAGTTTTCCGAAACGTGGGCCGATTTTAATAATTTTTGTACCGGGCTGTGGGGGCTGACGATGCGCTTCCAGAGAAACCAAAAAACTCATGGGGCATCGATCGCATAAAAAAGTTATTAAGAAAAAATGTGATTTTTACTTCCTTAAAAATCCAGAATGAGTCACGAAGAGTCCATTTGGGAAAACTTTTTCACTCACTTCAGGCACATTGATCACTGCAGACTATTGGCACTTTTCCCAGAGAAATTGGGTCACTTTGCTATTTTTCACGAATTTTCGCGTGCGGAGCAGAGTTAAAAGTGATGCGCTCGGGTCGGAGAGCTGCACGCGACTGGGTTAGGTTAGGTTAGGTTAGGTTAGGTTAGGTTAGGTTAGGTTAGGTTAGGTTAGGTTAGGTTAGGTTAGGTTAGGTTAGGTTAGGTTAGGTTAGGTTAGGTTAGGTTCCCGTGGGAGTTGCTGGTCTTCTATCGGGCGCGTCCCCAGGTGGCGGATAGGGGAAAGTCTCCCAGATATGGGGGACACCGGTTTATCCGGCGCGGACCAAAACCAGCAGGGCGGGGAGTCGCTCTCCCTGTTCCTCTGCTCAGCAGAGGAAGTGGGAGATGCGATTGAGTGCGGCGGGCTTGCCCAGTATCACAACTGGCAGGTGCGGGCTTCGGCCACCGTCGGACAATCCGTAAGCCCACACATGTGGGAACGGAGGCCTTCGGGCCACGAGGAAGAAAACCTCTTTAAAATAATTACCCTAATCCCAAGGTGTCCCGTGCCGATGGGATGAATGGCTGGAAGGATTTCAGTCCCAAGTGGGAAGGGGGACCGTCCCCCTTTCAGAAAAGGCGATAGAATTTTCGATAAAATCATCCATGAAGGCGCATTGTAAAAATACACTACCCCAGGAGGGTACCGGCCTAGCCGGAGAATCCCTCCCCGAGCATAGCTCGGGCAGCCCCTCGTATTCTGGGGAGGGCAACAACCGCCAACAAAATATAGGAGACAGTGACAGTGGGGAGAGCGTTAATTCTTTTCTCTCTGTCACATCGCAAATGTCGATAGCTTCGGACCTTTCCCGAAAAAGGAAAGGGGGAAAAGTTAAGCCTGCAGGAGTGGAAAAACGCGGGAAGAAAAAGTCGGGTTTATCTGTTGAAGATGGGGTGTTCGGTCCCCCAAAAACCACGACAGCTGTAACCCGTTCCATGCGGTCCCTCCCTAAACCGGAGGACCTGGCAAGCGATATGGGGGACTTGCCAACAGCAGAGCTGGCCAATCGCGTTAGCGAGCAGCTGGCTGAGGTAGAAAAGGTTGCAAGTACGTCCGGCAACCTTAAAGGAAACTACGTACGCAGCCTTCGGGTCGCCGCTCGCACCTTGTGGGCGGCAACATCAGAATTGGAGAAGAGGACGGTCGCCTCGGTCAATGTGGAGAGGTTGGAGCGGGAGAACGCAGAGCTGCGTCTTCAACTCAATAATCTCTCGACGCGGGTGGACGAGCTGTCTAAGGAGAAGTCTCGCCTGCAGACGGAGGGAACGGAGTCCTCCCCCGTTGCAAACGGAGGACGCAGGGAAGACCATGTCACCCTAGAGCAGATCGGCTCACTTATTGAGGCTAAGTTGAGCCTATTTAGGTCGGAACTGTTCCCTGACAGGGCCCTCAGGCCCCCTTTGAGAGGTGCGGCTTTGGCTGCGACGGAAACTACTGCTCAGGTAGGAATTCCAAAGCAGCCAAAACAGAAGTCTAGTCGGCCGGTCAAGCCGGGGCTATCTGTGGCTCCCCTCAGCCAATCCGCAACGCAGCCGGCCCCGACTCCACGGGTAGAGAGCGAGTCATATGCAGCTGTGACTCGCAAAAGGGCAAAACCTGCGACTGCAAAGAAGCAGGTCACACTAGCCCAAAAGCCGGCCAAGAGAGTAGTGAGACCGCCTCGGGCCCCAGCATCCGCAGCCATCGCCGTGACGGTACCGGAGGGGTCCTCCAACACTTATGCTGAAGTGATGGCCGCTGCAAAGAGCCGCATTAAGCTGGCCGAATTTGGCATCGAAACGGTCAAGCAAAAGCGGGCCATCACGGGAGGCTTGGTGTTGGAGATATCTGGCACAGAGTGCTCCGCAAAGGCGGATATCTTGGCCTGTCGAATGCGGGAAGTACTGGCCGAGATGGACGTTCGTGTGTCCCGGCCGGTGAAGATGGGTGAGGTGCGTGTGAGGGGGTTGGATGATGCGATCACCCCACCAGAGGTGGCAGCTGCCGTGGCTGAGGCCGGGAACTGTCCCGAAGCGGACGTGAAGGTGGGAGAAATCCGCCGCTCGGCCTCCACTCTCGGATCTGTGTGGGTGAGATGCCCCGCCACGGCGATCCAGAAGATGGTGGCAACAAAGCATCTTCGGATTGGTTGGGTAGCAGCATCTGTGGAAGTTCTAGAGGCTAGGCCCCTACAGTGCTTCCGCTGCCTTGAATTGGGACACGTTCGGCTCAAATGTCCCAATAAAGAGGACAGAAGTGGCCTCTGCTACGCTTGCGGCGAGCCAGGTCACAAGGCGAGGCAGTGCACCGCGAAGGTGCTTAAGTGCCCCTTGTGCTCGGATCTCGGAGGACGCCCAGATAATCACAGGCTGGGATCAAAATTGTGTGCCCCAAAGAGCGGAAGGACGAAGCAGGGTTCTTCTCCCGCTCCTGGCTCAGCAGCGGCTGAAGTAGAAGTGGCTTCGGGCACCCAGCCGCCACCAAGGGAGAAAATGGACACATCATCGGCCTTGTCCTAAAAGTCCTTCAGGGTAATTTGAACCACTGCCGCGGTGCGCAGGACCTGCTACTGCAAACCATCGCGGAGTGCTCGATTGCACTGGCGGTAATTTCGGAACCCTACAGCGTTCCAAAAGACCCCCGCTGGATGTGTGACGGAGCCGGCTCAGTCGCCGTGTTCTGGAGAGGCAGGGATGGAGACCCTCCCTGCAGAATCTTGGTCAGGGGGCAAGGCTTCGTTGTGGTTGAGTGGGGTCAGATGGTGGTGGTTGGGTGCTACGTCTCTCCCAATATCTCCCTCGCAGACTACGAGATATTTATTGACGGGTTGATGGTCTGCATTCGCGGATACCTCACTCGTCCGATGCTTATCTTGGGGGACTTCAACGCTCACTCTAGAGCGTGGGGGAACCCCTGGGACGATGCTAAGGGAGAGACATTGCTGGAATGGGCCGCGGGACTTGACATCCGTCTGCTTAACCAGGGGACGGTGCCCACCTGCGTGCGTTGGCAGGGGGAGTCGATTGTCGACTTGTCATGGGCGACGTCCACAGCTGAGCACATGGTGTCAAGATGGAGAGTTGCGGAAGAGATAGTCACTCTCTCCGACCATCGCCACATAATTGTCGAGGTGGCAGTCCGAATTCCCGCTCCAGGTCTTGGTAGCCGCACTCCTCCGAGGAGGTGGTCCCTAAGGCAAATGGACCGAGATAAACTTAAAGCTGCCGCTGCTGTAGCAGCCTGGCCGGAAACTTCTGGTGACGCATCCGACCTTAACCCTGAGCAAGAGGCGGTCTGGTTTCGGGACTCAATGACGATGGTTTGCGATGCTGCCATGCCCCGGGCCAGACCGGTGCAGAAGAGGTCGATGCACTGGTGGTCGGCCGAGATTGCAGAATTGCGTGTTATCTGCCTGCGGTGCCGACGCCAGTGCCTCAGAACCAGAAGAAGACGGCTTTCCACGGCAGAGGAAAAAGCTTATGCCTACGAGGAGTATCGGACTGCCACAAAGCATCTCCAGATCGCCATAACTGAGGCTAAGGCCCAAGCTTGGAATGAGCTGTTGCGAGATCTGGACAGGGATCCATGGGGTCGACCTTACAAGATGGTCATGGGGAAGCTGCGACCCTGGGTTCCGCCTTTAACGGAAACCCTGGAACCGAATCTGGTGGACACAGTGGTCAACACCCTCTTCCCCAGAACCCAGGATGACCCTGTGCCCTTGACCTCAATAGACTTGCCCATTTGGTCCGACGACCTAGCCGTGTCGGGACCGGAGTTGACCTGCGCCGTCAGACGCCTAGCAGCGCGCAACACCGCTCCTGGCCCGGATGGCATCCCGGGTCGGGCATGGGTGCTCGCCATGGTGGAGCTAGGAGACAGACTAAGGCGGTTGTTTACCAGCTGTCTCCGCTGCGGCCATTTCCCGTGTGCCTGGAAAGAGGCGAGGCTAGTGCTGCTGGCGAAAGAGGGCAGAGCTCCGGACTCTCCATCCGGGTATCGACCCGTATGCCTTTTGGATGAAGTGGGCAAACTATTCGAAAGAATAATTGCCTACCGCCTAAATTCGCACCTGGCGAGAGAAGGCCCCGACCTGTCTGACAGTCAGTTCGGCTTTCGACAGGGCCGATCTACGATGGACGCGATTTTGCGTGTCCGACAAT